>CM059433.1:87795425-89101675 GCA_030390025.1 Squalus acanthias | reverse complement strand
GACAGCTGCTCCTGCAGCATAAAAGCGGACCTGTAACATGGCTGCCTTTCAGATGGCAGAACTTTGTGTTTTGAGGTTTTGGAACACATTTTGCAGGTCTATTGAGCTTGTAAGTGTTTAAGCTGAGATCCATATGCACTGTGACCTCCTTGGAAAACCCTCTCCTCACATTGACTGAGCGCTTATAACATCTATTCCTCAACTGAGATATATACCAGCGGAATGGGAACCATTTATACCCTCTGATCCTGGTCCTCAGAATCAGAGGAAGAGCAGCCGCGGCAGCAGCAGAACCAGGCACAACAGCAGCAGCAACAACAGGAGCGCCAACCTCCTCCTCACCCACCTGATGCTGCACAGGGCAGAGGGCATCAGCGCAGGGCTGCACCTCGCCGCAGGAGATACCCCCAATACAGGGTTTACAGGCAGAGGATGAGCTTCCTCAACATGACTTTCGCGAGAGGTAGTCGCTGACATCTGCCCAATGCTGCACCAACACCTGGAGCCCAGAGGAGCAGGTGGACACTCCTTACCAGTGGCTGTCAAAGTCACCACCGCATTCAACTTTTTTGCTTCAGGGTCCTTCCAGGGATCATCAGCAGACATCAGCGGCATCTCCCAGTCGGCCGCACACACTTGCATCATGCAGGTTACCAATGCCCTCTTTGCAAAGGCGCACAATTACATCCACTTCTCCACGGATGAAGCAAGTGTAACCGTGCGTGCGGTTGGCTTTGCAAATATGGCAGGCTTGCCAAGGGTGCAGGGCGTCGTAGGCTGCACACATGTGGCCATTAGGGCACCCCATCACAACCCAGCTGTATTTGACAACCGCAAGGGCTTCCACTTCCTTAACATCCAGCTGGTGTGTAACCACAGGAAGAACATTATGCATGTTTGCGACAAGTTCCCTGGCAGTTGCCATGACTCGTTCATCCTGCGGCAGTCTACTGTGCCTCAGCTGTTCAATCCGTCAACCCAACTTTCCAGATGGCTACTTGGAGACAAGGGCTATCCCCTGAAGACGTGGCTAATGACACCAATGAGGAGGCCATCAAACAAAACTGAGGAGTGGTACAATGCGAGCCACATTTCCATCAGAAGCATCATCGAGCAAACCATTGGCTTGCTCAAAATGCGATTCAGATGCCTCGACAGATCAGGTGGAGCCCTACAGTACTCACCAGCCAGGGTCTCCAGAATCATCGTGGTCTGCTGTGCACTGCACAACATCGCACAGCAGCGTGGCTTAGCGCAGCCTGAGGAACAAGTGGCTCAGCGCACAGCCTCAGAGGAGGAGGAGGAGGAGGAGGAGGAGGAGGAGGAGGAGGAGGAGGAGGAAAACCTTGTGGAGGCAGATGTGCCAGTTCCACCAGCACGCGAGCACACTGCTGGCCGTGAGGCAAGGGATGCACTAATCCATGCCAGATTCGCTCAAGTTTACGAAGCAAACACATGTGGCTGCCACATGGAAATGAGTGTCTGGCCGACCTTCTTAACACACCATACACCATCTGTACGATAAACTCTGGGTTCCTATCACTCTCACCACCATCATTACAGATGAAAGGCGCTCTAACACCTCACTGTGACACTTCCATTTCTGGGCACACATAGGCCAACTCTTTGAATCTTTGCCATCGCATTACTTTATTACAATTGAAATAACTGACATGAATCTTGTATGAAGTAATACTGGGTGGCCTGCTGGTGGCGCTGTCCAGGGAGAGTATAAATACTCGGGCATGGGCCAGCTTGCTTAGGACATTCCTCAACAGGAACTAGTGAAGGACACAACTAGATCTCCATGTTGGAAAACAGTTGATTAAAGCTTTGTTTAACGCTTAGACCAAGTGCCTAGTAGTTTTCTTACGTCAATAACGATGATAATCTTCACTTTGTATTACATCAAAATACCCAAGTGACTACTCTTGTGAATATTTGTGTGTTAACTTTCTCTTACGTTGTGCTTCTACGTGGCGCTTCCCCTGTGGCTTCAGCAGATATTGAGGCACTTTGCTCTCTTTCATGCTGCTCCTGCTTCGATACCTTTGGCGGGCCTCCTCTGGGTTTGGGAGCCTGGGAGGGCTCGGCAACAGTCTGCTCCTCCTGCGGCTGTGCAGGGGCTGAGACGGCCATCTCAGTTGGGTGAGGAATCTGGGGCTCTGACCGAGGGCTCCGCAGTGGCATGGGAGTGTGAGCGCTTGGAGAGGACCCCACACTTCCTTGTTTTCGACCACCAACATCCCTCTCATGGGTCGCCCGCACTTCACTGCTAGAAGGTAGCTGGAGAGCACCTTGCTGCACATCAGTGGGGCCATGAGGACCCGTCTCTGTACTGACAGTCCTCATAACGGAAACATCCATGTACCTCTGCTTCCTATCCTCAATAGATGCCCATCTATCCTCCATAGCAGCACATCTATTTAGAAGAGTCACCATGTTCATTTGCATCTGACGATTTATGTCCTCCATGGAGGTTGCCATCCTTTCCATGGCGGCACCTACATTTGCCATTGCGTGCACCACGGCATTGCTCATGTTTGAGATGGACTCCTCCATTCTCTGCACACTCGCAGTTACAGTGGTTGCAAACCCTGCCAGAGACTCCTGCACTTGTTCCTGAAGTTCCAGCACCGCTCTCTTTCTGGATGGCCCCAGAGGCACAGGGTCCACATGCAGCTGAGCAGAGCTAGGAGCGCCCTATGGCCTCCGACGAGGACTCTCCACTGCTGTCCCTGTCTCCACTATCTGCTGATGCTCACTTGTGAGCTGTGATACACCAGGTGACAACACTAATCTATCTCGCGAATGACCCACCGAGGTGCGCATCTCTGCGCTGGTGCTGGGTGCACTTAATTCTGCTGACGCTGTGCCCTCAGAGGTTGCGGCTTCCTCTGAGGATTCTTCCGGCTCTTCCTCCTGGACAGTGGGGAGGGGGGCTCTTGATGGTCCTGTGGGGGAGTAAAGGCATGAGTTAGACATGTGATATTAACATAGCAGACACATCGAATTGTGCAGATGATCAGAACTCAATCTGTATGAACATCAGATGCCATATCAGTCACTCATGCAATCTAAATGAGAGGGTTGCAAATCTATTCTGTCACCAGCTTACTCTACTGTGCCCGTCTCTCCGTCCCCCACTTCCAGCTCCTCAGCATCTCCGACGATGTCGAGAGCAACCTCCTCAGCGGTGGTCAAGTGCGCCATGGAAGGTGGCCCTCTTCCTGTCCTCCCCCTCTCCCTCTTATTGTGGGCTCTCTTTTCCTGCAATGAGGGACACAAGTGGAGGTTGGGTGAGAATGTTGGAGTGAATGTAGAGAATCCATAGCATAGATGCTTAGAGGGAGACAAAGATGGAGTGAGGTGCAATACCAAGGTCCCTCCCTGTGCGTTGTTAGTTGTTGTCATTGCATAACAGTGATAGCGAGTGTGAGGGGTGCATAGTAGAATGGTGAAGTGATTCTGTACATAGAGAGAGAGGGATGGTTAAGGGTGCAAGGGATGTAAGGGTAAATTGGGATGTGCAGGAGTAGGTTGACAATGTAGAGTGCTGGTGATGAGAGGAGATGGGGAGCAGATTGAAGGTAAGTGTGATGTTATACTTACTTTTGCTGAGTGGAGCAGATCATTGAACCTTTTGCGACACTGAACCCAGGTGCGACCACACAAAGACCTGACGCCAACCTCCTCAGCAATTTGCAGCCAGGCTGCCTTGGTTTGCTGAGGAGGCTTCCTCCGTCCATTTGAGGGGAACAGAACCTCCTTGTGCCCTCTCACTCCCTGCACAAGAGCATGGAGGGAGTCATCATCGAATCTTGGAGAGGTCTTTGCTCTTGAAGCAGTCATCTTGCTATCTGTCACACTGAGAAGCATCAGAATATGAATGAAAAACCACAAGGCTGCAATGGGCCCCTTAAATGCAGCTGGATGGAAGATGTCAGCAGAGGCGAGCAGCAGACCCGAACCCACTGATTGGGCCGGGTAGCGCGCACGGCGGGCTTAATAAGCCCAGTTAAGGGATAATAGTTCATTCAGAGCGGCTGAAAGCGGCAGCGGGACTGGATCCCGCCGACAAGCCAACCCGACTCCAACCTGCCGCCGATGGTAAAATCGCGGCCTCTATCTCATGAGGCAGGTAATAGGAGAGCAGAGGGAAACTAACAAGTTCAGTCATGCTCCATAAAATACACATCTAGTCAATCAGTCATGGAGTGGCCTTTACTCTACAGTGGGTGATTAGAGTTCTATGTCACAGACTTCTGCAGTTCCTCATCTGGAAAAAAAAAGTAATAGTAAGGGAGCTAAACGGATTTAATAATGGGAAAAAAAATCGCATTTTAAAAAAGCCTGTGCTCAGGATGCTGAGGAGCAGAGGACTAACCAGCTTTGACGTTGAGTAAAGTGATAGTCATATCTCTAGAAAGTCAATTCAGGAAAATGCCACACCGACTGACTATCCAAATTAGAGAGGAATGGTGATAATGTAGAAGACTGACAGAATTCTTGTGTAAATGTGGCAGGACATTCCACTGCACAGCAATCTAATAAATGGAAAGTATGCGTTGGTTGCAAGTGTTGAAATAGATGATACGGGAGAAAGATAAATACTAAGTATGAGATTAAGTGCAATCACCTTGCCTATTTTTCAGTACCTGAAGATTATCTGGAGGATTTTCAGAGGGTAACACCAATCTACAATGCATCATTTAGAGTTCCCACGTAACTTTTTTTTCAGAACTTTATTAATCTTTGCTTTTTTCGTCACAATAGGCCGAGCCTTTTAAAATGTAATTAACGTGCTCGATAGTTAATTGCTACAGGGTATGAGTGGCAGGTAAAAGGGAATCATACTCCAAAAATTTTTCATAGGTTTTGCACGGATCTCTTGTGGGTGCAAGGTTCAGCACTTTGGGGCGGTTTCTTTCATTATGATGTATAATACTTTTTACTAAATCTGGCAAGTGTAGGCTAACATTAATTAACTAATGCAGGTTAGCATTAAATTTCTAATTTAACCTTGATCAAAAGCCATTCAGCTCAGTATATCCTTGTGCCTGGCAACAAGACTAAAATAATTCTACCTCAAATTTAATTTTGGGAGGGATTTTCCTTCAACAAATACATCATTAGAGAATATGTCCCCTCCTATAAAAAAAAGTTTGTTCACAACTTAATGACATATAATCAATGAAAATCATTTTAGATAATGTGCAGTCTGGTCTAGTACAGGCTAGCTGTAGATACTGCATTAACTGTTATGCCGGAGCATAAAATGGGATAGTGATTTGCACTGGCATGCTTTAGTGCAAAGAAAGGATGAGTGTGAGCGGATTTATCATTCCATGTTTCCCCGACAGCACCACCCAAACCCGTGACCTCCACCTCCTAGAAGGACAAGGACAGCAAGCATATGGGAGCACCATCACCTCCAAGTCAAACACCATCTCGACTAGGACGTATAGCATCATTTCTTCATTATCGTTGGGCTTGGGCTGATAAGTGGCAAGTAACATTCGCGTCACACAAGTGCCAGGCAATGACTATCTCCAACAAGCGAGAGTCTAACCACCTCCCCTTGACATTCAACGGCATTACCATCGCCGAATCCGCCACCATCAACATCCTGGGGGTCACCATTGACCAGAAACTTAACTGGACCAGCCACATAAATACTGTGGCAACAAGAGCAGGTCAGAGGCTAGGTATTCTGCGGCGAGTGTCTCACCTCCTGACTCCCCAAAGCCTTTCCACCATCTACAAGGCACAAGTAAGGAGTGTGATGGAATACTCTCCACTTGCCTGGATGAGTGCAGCTCCAACAACACTGAAGAAGCTCAACACCATCCAGGACAAAGCAGCCCACTTGATTGGCACCCCATCCACCAACTTAAACATTCACTCCCTCCACCACCAGCGTACCGTGGCTGCAGTGTGTACCATCTACAAAATGCACTGCAGCAACTCGCCAAGGCTTCTTCGGCAGCACCTCTCAAACCCGCGACCTCTTCCACCTAGAAGGACAAGGGCAGCAGGCGCATGGGAACACTACCACCTCCAAGTTCCCCTCCAAGTCACACACCATCCTGACTTAGAAGTATATCGCCGATCCTTCATCGTCGCTGGGTCAAAATGCTGGAACTCCCTACCTAATAGCACTGTGGGAGTACCTTCACCACAGGGACTGCAGCGGATCAAGAAGGCGGTTCACCACCACCTTCTCAAGGGCAATTAGGGATGGGCAATAAATGCTGGCCTTGCCAGCGACGCCCACATCCCATAAACAATTTTTTTTTAATTTAAAAATCCTGGAACTCCCTACCAACAGCACTGTGGGAGTACCTTCACCACACGGACTGCAACAGTTCAAGAAGGCAGCTCACTGCCACCTTCTCAAGGGCAACTAGGGATGGGCAATAAATGTCGGCCTGCCTAGTGAGGCCTACATCTCGAATGATTTTTTTAAAAATTCCATGCCAGTGAGACTTCCCAGGATTATACAAATTACTTTGGCTGAACCAAAAACAAATCTGGATCAACAATTCTTGGAGTAAATATGCACAAAGCCAAGTGTGGGTACTAATTGGTAGAACATTGGTTTCCGCTGGGTAGATAGGGTTAAAATCACTCTTTAATGTTCATACAAAAGTCTCCGCTCTTTTTCTTTAACAGAGATACCACCTGTTTATTTTAAATGGGTTAATGTCTCCATTAAAATAGCAGAGAGAGGAATTTGTACAAGTGAGTTAAGTCACATAATAACATTGCCAACAATAATATCTGCCATTATGTTCGATGATGTGTGCATCAGTCAGTTTGGTTCCTTCCCCTACTCCCAAAATTTATCATCCTGTTGTGAATCTGCTTACATCCGCTCAGCATGTTGATGACAGTCAGCTAATTAGAATGCATTTTTTAAATCACATTGATGCAACAATAGCCTCCTGGCGCTGAATTTCCTCAGCGATTCTCTGCTCATCCACCGTAATTACGGCAGAAGAATTATGAAAACCCCAGACAAATGGTATTCCTTCTCTGATGATGTCAACCAATTTCACTATTCCTTGCGATTCAGAATAGGATGCATCTCAGAACAGATGGAACATGAACATGTGTATATGGACTTTCAAAAGGCGTTTGATAAACTGCCACATGATAGACTTGTTAGCAAAATTGAAGCCCATGGGAGTAAAGAGGAAGTGGTAGTGTGGATACAAAATTGGCTGTGATACAGAAAGCAGAGAGTAGTGGTGAATGGTTGCTTTACAGACTGGAGGGCAGTATATACAGTGGTGTCCCCCAGGCATTGGTATTAGGACCACAGCTCTTTTCGATATATATTAATGACCAGGACTTGGGTATACAGGCCATAATTTCAAAGTTTGCAGATAAAACAAAGCTTGTAAAGGTAGTAAACAACGAGGAGGATAGTAGCAGACTTCACAGGAGGACATAGACAGACTGGTGAAATGCAAGACACATGGCAGATGTAATTTAATGCAGAGAAGTGTGAAGTGATGCATTTTGGAAGGAAACTGACGAGAGGCAGTATAAAGTAAATTATACCATTGAAATGGTGCAGGGACAGAGAGACCTTTGGGGTACGTACACAAATCTTTGAAGGTGGCAGGACAAGTTGATAAAGCTGTTAAAAAATCATACAAGATCCTTGACTTTATAAATAGAGGCTTAGAGTACAAAGCAAGGAAGTTATGCTGAACCTTTATAAAACACTGGTTAGACCTCAGCTGGAGTATTGTGTCCAATTCTGGGCAGCATGCTTTAGAAAGGATGTCAAGGCCTTGTAGAGGGTGCAGAGATTTGCTAGAATGGTAACAGGGATGATGGGTTTCAGTTATCTGGAGAGACTAGAGATGCTGGGATTGTTCTCCTTAGAGCAGTGAAGGTTAAGGGGAGATTTAATAGAGGTGTTTAAATATATGAGGCGTTTTGAGAGTAGATAGGGCGAATTTTTTCCACTGACAAGTGGGTCAGTAACCAAAGACCACAGTTTGGAATAATTGCCATAAAAGCCAGGGGAGAATTTTTTTTTTACACAGTGAGTTGTGATCTGAAATGCACTGCCTGAAAGGGTGGTGGAAGCAGATTCAGTCGTAACTTTCAAAAGGGAGTTGGATAGATACTTGAAAAGGAAAATTTGCAGGGCTATGGGGAAAGAGCAGGGGAGTGGGACTAATTGGATAGCTTTCAGAGAGCTGGCACAGGCACGATGGACCGGATGGCCTCCTTCTGTGCTATATCATTGTATGATTCTATGAAAGCTCCTGACAAGGCAAAGTGAAGCATTGAAAGTATATCTATATCTAAAATATATAAGCTAATGTCTGTGCATACCCGCTGTGTGTGCTATTTGACTTTCTGTTGTCATGTTTTTGTCACACGCTTTGTATCAACTTTTTAACATTATAAATTCCTACATCCACATTTATTATGGATTTTCCCACGTTAAACTGTGTCCTGCTGTAATTACACAATCTAGCCACTGGGTGGATTTGCGCCCACTCCACCAAACATCTCCAGAATCTCCTCTAAGCAAAATGTTAGAGTCCCTGGGTGCCATATTGTGTTCTCTTCAGCTAAGTTTTGAATGTAAGTTTAATGTTTTCTTCTCAGTTTTTTGCAGCCATCTTAAATGTTATTAATACCTTTCCTTTTATACAGCTTTTATCTCCCTGCCTGCTCTCCCCCTTGTAAAAATAAAAATTAGAAGGTGTGTTTCCTCCTCGTGGCCCTGTGCCTTTCCCTCTTGCCTCCAAGGCCTTCCCCGACCACTTGGCTACTGTATGATTGCCTAGGATTGCAGATGTACTATATCTTCAAAAAAAAATTGTGTTCAATTTTATAACATTCACTCTCAGTGTCCACACTTCCATGGCAATACCTGGACCTCCCCCAATCCTAATCCCCACCTTGTGTACACCCATTCTTCTGGCACCTCAAACCCCCTGCCCACCAATAGCTGTGCAAGCAGGTGGCACTGTAAAATCTTCCCTTGATAGACAGATTTTTTTTTAACCATGAAATTTGACTTTATTGTTCCTCTTATATATACATATTATTGAGCTGTGTGATTGCCTTTCACTTACACTGTCAGCAGCACAGGATCTATAGCTCTGAGAGGATGCATTTGCAAACCTTACACCCACAATACATTTGTAGGTTTTAAGCTTTCTCCCTCAATGCAGATAATTTACTTCTGCATTCCCCCAAGGAAGGCAGATCCACCCTCACTGAACAACTTTTACTGTGTGTAGAACAAACCCCTCCTGCCACTGAGAGAGAGGGATAGAGGGGGAGGAGAGCAGATTGAGCACAGGACTGCAGAGAAGGAGGGGGAATGGTGGAGAGCAAGGGGAGAATCTGAGAGTGGAAAGGGCGGGGAGAGGAAGAGAGAGACAAGAGTGGGAAAGGGTAAGCAGAGGGATGAGGAGCAGGAGCAGGGAGGAAGTTGGACAGCAGAGAATATAGGAGGGAAATGGAGGAGGAAGACATAGAGGGGACGGGAAGAGTGGAGGGGGAAAGCGGGATATTAAAATGGCCCGTCCCCTACTTCTTCCCCTTTGGGTTACCTCCCCTTCGTACTCCTTCTTTCTATTTCCATCCTCTCCTTCTCTTCCCCATCTCTCCTACTCCTCTTTCCAACCCTTTCCCTTCCTCCTTCTCCCCTTTCCTCCCCCTTCCCACTCCCCTCTCTGTCCCTCCCTTTCTCTCCCTTTCTCCTCCATCTTCTCCCCTCCTTCCTCCTCTCCCTCCTCTGTTCACCTCTCTCTTCCCTCCCATTCTCTTCTCCATCTCCTTCTTTTTTCCTCCTTCCCTTCTCTCCTTTCTCGCCTTGTATCCTCCCCTTCTTTCCTCCCCCTCATCCCCTTTCTACCCCTTTTCCCTCTCCTCTTATTCCCCTTTCCTCCTCCCCTTCCTCCCTTCTGTCCTTTCTTTCTCCTGCTTCCCCTCTCCTCTCCGCCCCTTCCTCCTCCCTCTGCTCCCCTGCGTTTCTTCTCCCTTCTTTCCTCCAGGATGGCCCATGGAGTAATAACTACTACAGACCAGCCAGACCCCACCACTTTCCATCAAGTGCCCCCCGCCACCCAATCCCAGAAATAACCTCCAACACTACAGCCCTCCATTTCCCCCATTTCTGGTTTATCTGTATACTGGTTTTTTTTTAAAAATGAAATAAAATTAACTGCATACTTAAACCAGAATACATTAATCATGAAGGCCATAGATTTACACTATCCACATATCTATGCGCATAATCAGAGATAAAACACTATATTTTCTGGCTCACCATGAGCAACACCCAGGGAAATCTGCTACTTTAAAGAAAAAAATCTGATGAGTCAATTAAATTTGTTGAGATTAAAGAGGAAAGACAGAAAAACCCAGCACAGTAAAGCCAAAGAGTAGTCCCTGCCAGGACTTCAAAGAGTCACCACAGGCCTACATCTGCTGCCTGCAATTTTCCAAATGGAACTGAAGTTATTTTCTCTTATCTTGAATTCTGGGCTATTCATTTATCGCCAGTGTGTCAATAATGTTCAAAATTACAATCATAAAAAACCCTCGCAAAATTTGTTTGGCAATGTATAACCGGCAGGTCAAGTATACTGCGGGATTAGTGCCTGCTTGTCTGACCAGTGCTGCATCCAGCCGAGTTCCTTAATTCATCCTAATATGGGCATGCTCCAGGCTGAAATAGCGTCTGGTATTGGCAAATTAATGGTTGGGAAATCACATGCTGCTGCAGGTCTTAAAGGGTTGCAGCAGTTTGAAGGGACATTGCACTTTTCCGAGCACAAGGTCAGCAACAAAGATTTACAGGCTCATCAAGATGTCAGTGAGCAGTTGAAAGAGCAGTTTTTGGATGAGGCAGTAAACATCTTGATGCACGGTCTGGGAATGGAGGGACATCCCGTTCCCCTCAGATATGCACTGTATCTCATGGATAATTGAAAAGGAGGCCTGAACACACTTTTGGAGGAAGAAGGTTCAGTATTGGCTGCCTAGCCCTTTTCTCTGGTTCAACAACCTTTTCTTATTTAGGCCAGTCCAAGGCCTGAAATAATTCCATGCTCACGCCTTTGGGGTTCTCCTGCCGCATCAAGCTCGTCATCTCCTCTTTGGATGCTATTGGGACACCCACTGCAACTTCCTCCTCAGCAGTGTTGATCTCCTACTTGGTGACAGGGACCCCACTGGAGCCCTAATGCACAGGTAATGCCCCCAACCCAGAAAAATGGGTCAGCATGAGAGCAGGGTGGGGGTGGCAGGTTGAGGTCCTGGCACAACCTACCTGTAGAAGGACGAGGAAAATTCAGCCATGTCTATTGCTAGGAAAATCAAATTACATCAATACTGCTATCAGCTGCTGAGCCTTTTAAAATTGTTTTGTTTGAACTGCTACCTGAATTGAACTAACTAACGCCCATGATTTGTGGACAGGATGATGAACGGTGTCATGGGGATGTAAACAATGCAACTTCACATCAATGTCATAAAGATTTAATTTTGCCCTAATTTAAAAATATTCATATACAGGAAACTCTTTGGTATCCGGCACCTATGGGACCGGGATGGTGCCGGTTGATTAAAAATTCCGGATAACGGAGAGGGTTATCTACTGAGGCTATTTTTAACAAACAAAGAGTCAGACTCCTGTTATTAAGGTGTTCGGACTTCCGACAGCGCCAAGAAGCCGAGTAGTGGCAGTTTGGAGAACTACCCCCACTGACGAACTCGGCCACCGCGGGAGACTCGGACTCGGCAACATTTCCGATTATTGAGGTGTTTTCGGAATATGAATTTTGCTGGTTAATAGAGAATTCCGGATATTTAGGTGCCGTTTAAATGAGAGTTTCCTGTAGCTGGCTTCTTCAATCACCCGCCCCAAACCCAACTGGGAAATTCAACACAGCACAAACTGAGGGAACATCAAGCAGGACTGATTTCCGCCCTATTTCTCAGTCTCTTACCGCCCCATCAGTGGACCGTAGTGAGCATGAAAATTAGTCCCATTAGCTCTGTAATTAATCTGAACACCAAACATCTTGAAAAATGTAAACTATATGTTTTGATCTATATGTTTTGGTCTATACATTTTGGTCATATGCTACACATTGTATTCCACACTAGGTTGCATTTATAGAGCATATTTCACAACCTCAAGTGTGTCAAAGTGCTGTACAGCCAATGAAGTACTTTTGAAGTGTAGTCACTGTTGTAATGTAGGAAAGGCGGCAGCCAGTTTGCACACAGCAAGCTCCCACAAACAGCAATGAAATAAATTACCATATCATCTGTTTCAATGTTGGTTGAGGGATAAATGTTGGAGAACTGCCTTGCAATTCTTTGAATAGTGCCATGGAATCTTTTATGTGCACCTGAGGCTTTGGTTTAATGTCTCATCTGAAAGGACACATCTCCAACAGTGCAGCACTTTCTCAGTACTGCACAAAAGTGTCAGCCTAGATTATGTGCTCAAGTCTCTGGAATGGGATTTGAACCCATGATCTTCTAATTCAAAGGTGAGAGTGCTACCAATCAACCAAGGCTGATGCCTTAGACAACACTCCACTACTACAACATCAAATCTTCAGAAACCTTTGTGTTTAATGGACTGCATGAAAACAAATTCTCATCTTAAATCACATTTCTAATGTTCTAGTTGAGCACTGAGTTTGGCAAGAAATGTTATGCACGGATCAGGATTTATAAAACAAAACATCGCTCATGCTGCAAGTGAAACTAAATTAAAATGCTTTATTATGCAAAATATGATCTTTTACCGGAGGTCAGTGTTTGAAAGATGACTAACATGTGCTGGAGTGACATTATTCAGTGCGCTGAGCTATGAAATCATGAATAATTGGGAAAGATTTTATGCTTGGCTCAGGATTATACATGCAGCATTATGCCAGGACTATTTCAGTGCTGGGGGTAACAAGAAACCTATCATACCAACAATAAGCCAATTCTTTGCTGAAGGGATCAGATTGGTTGCAAAGTTTTCAATTTCACCTCGCTTTAACATTAATTATAGAGAGCTACAACTGAGGTTTGGGGAATGAAAATAGGGATGGAAAGGTGCAACTGGGGGAAGAGATGAGCAGTTTGTGGCTTGTCTTCTCAGCCGTGGCTCAGTTGGTAGCACTCTTGCCTCTGAGCCCGAAGGTTGTGTGTTCATAGTCCCACTCAGAGACTTAAGCACAATGACCCAGAAATTGGAGTTCGATGGTTGCCGCGGGGGTAAGGATCCCCCGCGATATCGCACTCCGCGCCTACCTTTATGGTTTTGGCCCACACGAACTTCAGTTCCTGGGCCTCTCCCTGGTGCCGGCGCGCAGTGTGTGCGTGTCCCAGAGGCGCAGTTAGTTCGATGCTACCTCTGGGATCACATGGGCCAGTTAGAGCCAATGGCAGCACACCATCTTTCATTCATAGTTTTGACAGCAAGAGCTGTCAAAGCTATGAATACAACTTGCCCCCAAAAGAACAGCTAAACCTCAATCAAATTTTAAAAAAACCATCACATTAATAAAATAACTATAGTTAAATAAAGTAACCACTTTAAACAAAAATTTACATTTTTGAAAAAATTTAAATTCTTTTTAAAAGTTATAAAAATAAACTTACCTTTCTTTAAAGTCTCTAAAAAAGATAAACCTGTTGAAAAAAATTTAAAATAATACTTAATTAACTACTTACCTTGTTAAAAGGGGGTCTTACGCCTGCTTTCTTTATGTGTAAAACCTTCAACACTTACCTGCGCGTTCAAACCTGAAAAAAAAACTAAGTGCGCTGCGTGCGCACAACCTGTAGCGCGCACGCGGTTCACTTAGGAACCGCCCCCTTCGAATACCCGAATTGCCGGTTTCCCGCGCATGCGCAGTGCATGCAGGAAACCGGCACTTCAGGACCTAATACGCGAGAGTACACAGTGCGTAATCTCCCGTATTAGGTCTAATTTTCGGGCCAGAAAATCTAGGTTGACACTCCAGTGCAGTGCCAAGGAAGTGCTGCACTGTCAGAGGTGGAGCTAAGAAATAGCGAGGGGCGAAAAACATTAATAGGAGTGGTATATAGGCCTCCAAATAGTAAAATAGAGGTTGGGGAGGGCATCACGAGGGAAATTAGAGAAGCGTGCAATAAGAGCACAGCTGTCATCATAGGTGACTTTAACTTACATATAGATTGGACTAGCCTAATCAGTAAAAATAATGAGGAGGAGGAATTCCTTGAGTGTTTAAGGGATGGTTATCTGGATCAATATGTCGAGGAACCAACTCAGGAACAGGCTATATTGGACTGGGTACTGTGCAATGAGAAGGGACTAATTAGTAATCTTGTTGTACGGGGACCCTTGGGTCAGAGCGATCATAACATGATCGATTTCTCACTCGAAATGGAGAGCGAAGAAATTGACTCAGAGACTAAGGTCCTGAATTTAAACAAGGGGAATTATGATGCCATTAGACGGGAACTGAGTAGGTCTGATTGGACAACGTTCCTGGGAGGACTGGAGGTAGATAAACAATGGCAAGCATTTAAAGATAGAATGACAAAATTGCAAAAATTGTTTATACCAATCTGGCATAAAAGGAAATCTAAAAAGGTGACTCAACCGTGGATAACAGGGGAAATTAGAGACAGCATAAAATCCAAAGATAGGGCGTATAAAATAGCCAAAAAAAGCGCCAGAGCGGAAGATTGGGAACAGTTTAAGATAGAGCAAAGGAGGACAAAGGGCTTAATCAAGAGGGGCAAAATAGCTTACGAAAGCAAGCTGGCGGAAAATATAAAAACTAACTCCAAAAGCTTTTATAAGTATATCAAGAGGAAAAGACTGGTGAAAACCAAAGTTGGTCCATTGCAGTCAGATACGGGGGAATATATAACGGGAAATAAGGAAATGGCAGACCAACTAAATGCATACTTTGGGTCAGTCTTTACGAAGGAAGACACAAAAAACCTCCCTGGGATATCGGGAAAAATAGGGACATTGGCAAAGGAGGAACTGATGCAAATCAATATCTCTAAGGATATGGTGTTAAGGAAGCTAAAGGGATTGAAGGCGGACAAATCCCCAGGGCCTGATAACATGCATCCTAGGGTACTGAAGGAGGTGGCCCTAGAGATAGCGGATGCACTAAGTATGATTTTTCAGAATTCATTAGACTCGGGAACAGTGCCCATGGATTGGAGGGTAGCTAACGTTACCCCACTATTCAAAAAGGGGGGTAGGGAAAAAGCAGGTAATTACAGACCTGTAAGCCTTACATCAGTTGTGGGCAAAATGCTGGAGTCCATCATTAAGGATGAAATAGCGGAGCACTTAGCAAATGGGGACAGGATAGGACAGAGTCAACATGGATTTACAAAGGGTAAATCGTGCTTGACTAATCTATTGGAATTTTTTGAGGGAGTAACTGGTAAAATAGATGGGGGAGAGCCAGTAGATGTGGTGTACCTGGACTTCCAAAAGGCCTTCGATAAGGTCCCACATAAAAGATTAGCATGGAAAATTGAAGCTCATGGGATAAAGGGGAAAGTATTGACGTGGATAGAGAACTGGCTGTCAGATAGAAAACAGAGAGTTGGAATAAACGGCTCATTTTCTGAATGGCAGGCAGTAACAAGTGGGGTACCACAGGGATCTGTCCTGGGTCCCCAGCTGTTCACAATTTACATTAATGACCTGGATCAGGGAGTCGGATGCAGCATTTCCAAATTTGCAGACGACACTAAACTAGGAGGGGGGGTGGGCTCAGAGGAGGAGACCAGGAAGCTCCAGAGCGATTTGGACAGACTGGGTGATTGGGCGGATAAATGGCAGATGCACTATAATGTGGACAAGTGCGAAGTTATCCACCTTGGGTGCAGGAACGGGAGGGCAAATTATTATTTAAATGGCAATAAATTGGGAGAGGGGGAAGTACAGAGAGACCTGGGTGTTCTTGTACACCAGTCACTGAAGGCGAGCATGCAGGTGCAACAGGCGGTCAAGAAGGCAAACGGTATGCTGGCCTTCATAGCAAAAGGGTTGGAATACAGGAACAGGGATACCTTGCTGCAGCTGTACAGGGCACTGGTGAGACCACACCTCGAGTACTGTGTACAGTTTTGGTCGCCTCATCTGAGGAAAGATGTTCTTGCCATGGAGGGGGTGCAGCGGCGATTCACCAGGCTGATACCAGGAATGGCGGGATTGACCTATGAGGAGAGACTATGTAGTTTAGGGATGTACACACTGGAGTTTAGAAGATTGAGAGGGGACCTCATAGAAGTGTATAAAATTCTGACAGGTCTAGACAGACTAGATGCAGAAGGAATGTTTCCTTTGGCGGGTGAGAACAGAACTAGAGGACATAATTTAAGGATAAGGGCTAAACCATTTAGGACAGAAATGAGGGGGAATTTCTTCACTCAGAGGGTGGTGAACCTGTGGAACTCATTGCCACAGAGGGCAGTGTACGCCAGCTCATTAAATATATTTAAGAGGGAATTAGATATATTTCTACAGGCAAAAGGGGTTAAGGGTTACGGAGAGAAGGCGGGGACGGGATACTGAATTGGAGGATCAGCCATGATCTCATTAAATGGCGGAGCAGGCTCGAAGGGCCGGATGGCCTACTCCTGCTCCTATCTTCTATGTATCTATGTATCTATATGTGTTGCCTTTTGGATGCGATGTCAAACCAAGATCCTGTCTGCTCTCTCAGGTGGAAGTAAAAGATTCCATAACACTATTTCAAAGAAGAGCAGGGGTGTTATCCCATGTGTCCTGGCCAATATTTATCCCTCAAACAACATCACTAAAAACAGATTATTCGATCTTATCACATTGCTGTTTGTGGGAGCTTGCTGTGTGCAAATTGGCTGCTGTGTTTTCTACATTACAACAGTGACTACACTTCAAAAGTATTTCATTGGCTGTAAAGTGCTGAGGTTGTGAAAGGTGTTTCGATAAATACAAGTCTTTCTTTCTTGCTGTAATAAAAAATGCTGCTAATTTCCTGGCCACCTCTCAATGATAACACTTCAGAATCCAGTCATCCTGAGGACAGGGCTCCTGTCATTGTTTGTGGTGAACAAAATTGAAATAACCAATAACCCGTTGCAAATTTAAGGTCTGCATTAGATATTCTGTCAGTTTCAGCATCACCAGTCTCTCGCAAGAGGACCTCATGTCCCCATACAACCAGCAGTTTACCTTTTGCTGCTAAATTTGTAGCTACGCAATAGCATGACCTAAAGGTGATAACAGTAAAGCCCCTCATAGTGTGAACTGGATACTGTAACCTTGCACGTGCCCTGATCTGCGGTTCTCATAAGTTCCAGAAGAAGGACTGATAAACACTGTAGTGAGATGAAGGGAAGGTAATCTAGCAAGCTGGTTTATTTTACCTGTAACATATGAATGAACAGAATACAGTTTACAGTCAATTTAAATATATTACATAACATGCTTTGTAACATAGAAAATAGGAAAGCACAACTACACTATTCCTGTTCGTGGGCCAAATTCATTTCACGGCCCAGCAAAATCCCTGAAACTGGTTGGGTCAAACCTGAGGAAAAGAGTTTCCTCCCCAAGTGATAGCTTCATGGTCACTGTTACTGATATCATCTATTAATTTCCAGATTTTCTAAAACTGAATTCAAATTCTCAAACTGCATTACTAGCCCAGTAACATAGCCACTACCTTACTGTACCCTTGGGCCAGGCATTTAATGGCAGCATTTCTGGGGTCTTCAGCAGGGGGGGCACTGCCAATGCACCCCACACCACTGAAAGCTTGCTCCTACCCCTGACCCATGGACTTCACCGGGGTCAGTGGTGGACTTCTGTGGCAGTCATGATCTCAACGTAATCGCTGAGATCGCAACCCCACAGATTTTTGGGCTTTATAGTTTAATGAATTCAACACATACCCGAGTAGATGGGAAGTATATGATCAATTAGAATTCCCGGAGTAGATATACACTGATTGCTTCGGTACTTGGGGGGAGAAATTCAGTATCGTCCCGTTTAGGGCGCAATTATCGGCCGGGCGCAAAGTTTAGCGCCTGTCGCTAATTATCGCCTCCGACTGCAAACTTGGCTTTTATCGCCCCTGAAGGCGATTGGAGCACTAAATCAGGCGCGACACACCTGTCTTAAGGTGCAAAGGCCAAGGAGCGAGGCGCTAACTCAGAGCGCTGGCGAAGCTCATGTGATGTCAGTTAGTAATGGAACACAGACACACTGGTACCGGCCAGTTCTTAAAGGGGACGGTCGATCTTGCTCTCCAGCCACACCCTGCTCATTGCAGGCTTGAATCTCATTGTGGACAGACCTGTGCCTAAATTTTCCAACCAAGGACTAGGGAAAGAGTTAGGGAACGAGCTCAGCGCTTCAGCGACCGGGCCTTGGAGGCTCTGGTTGGTGCGGTGGAGCGCAGAAGAGCTATACTGTACCCTGAGAGTGGCAGGAGGCCATTGCCGCGCAACTACAGAAGAGTGTGGAGGGAGGTGGCTCATCACGTCTCCTCCAGGAGCATGGTGCCCAGGACCCATATACAATGTCGCAAAAGGTTCAACAACCTCACTCGGGTCGTCAGGGTGAGTGGCTGCTTTTCAATACCTCTCCATCCCTCCATCTCAACTTCACTCTATGGCCAGAAGGTCTTAAAACCCCAATGCCCAACACTCATCCAAGACCTATGGCCATCTCATAAAACATACACACACATTCCACACCTTGCATACATTAAGGGCTATTCAACTATGGGAGGCACATCAGGCAAGACCATGGCTGCAAACATTAAGGGCTATTCAACTATGGGAGGCACATCAGGCAAGACCATGGCTGCATACATTAAGGGCTATTCAACTATGGGAGGCACATCAGGCAAGACCATGGCTGCATATTTACTCAGACGCCGTCCTTTTTCTTGCAGGCCAACCTATCTCATAACAGGAGACAGCAGCAACGGACGGTGGAGGGCCGCTTCAGCTGCAACCCCTCAGCGATCTTGAGGCGCGCGTCCACAGGATTGTGGCAAGCCAGGTGATCGGTCCCGTCGCCCCTGGAGAGGCCGACCCCGTTCGGGACAGCAATGGTAAGGTCATCAGCTTTCTCTCCTCTCTCATTCCACTTGTCCCTCACAACACCAGCCTTTTACACTTTCAATCCAACTTACTAAATCGCTGCACTCCTTCCTCCCTTACTGCTCCCTGTCCTCACGCTAAAGCCACTCTTGTACCTCCCTGCTTTCAGATGGTGATTCACCAGCTGAGGAGACGGGCCCTCAAGCTGCCAGTGGTAGCGAAGCCGCAGGCGAAGAGGAAGAGGAAGCCGGAGCCTCAGCGCCACCCTCTCCCGAGGAAGCCCATGCCCACACTGGGACCACGTCTTCCATGGAGGGTAGCAGGGGGGAAGGGTCTGATGAGGGTGAAGCTCCGGGACCCAGCGGGCTGCAGCAATGGGGGTAGGGAAGCTCGGGGGCCTTCTCCCCGGAGGGAGAGTAGGCCGGCGAGTCCTGCTGCACTGGACGCAGAGGAGGAGCGGCTCATCACTGAAATGAACACCCAGGCGGTGGACATGCACACTCAGCTCATGGGTGCAGTGGGAAGGGTGTCCGAAAACATTGATGCACTGGCAAGGAGTGTGGAGCACTATGCTGCAGCACAGGCGGACGCCACGCAAATGCTTAGTGCTGCAATTCAGTCACTGGCTGCCGTGATCCAATCTCAGACTGCTCTCATGCAGTCTCAGATTGAGGCCACGCAAGTACTGACTGCTGCCATCGTCGCTGGTTCGGACACATTTCCCCAGGGCTCTCACGGCACCGCAACAGGCCAGCAATCTGTGCTCCAGCAGATTGCTCCGGATGCTGAGGTGCTGCCCCGTGGGAGTGCCAGTGTGTCGGTCGAGCAGGGAGGTGCTGCCCTCTCTCAAGATGACAGCATTCCTGCTGCCACCACTGTCACTTCCCCATTGCACTTGCCACCGCCTGTAGCCCAGACTGCTGCTGCCCATGCAGAGTTGGTGCAGTCTGCAGCCGGGGCCTCCAGGCCCAGAGCTGGTCGAGGGCATCCTTCAAGGGCATCTGTAGTCTCAGGATCTGACATTCAGCAGCCTTCCACCAGCCTTGCTGCAGCCACTGGGGCCCCATTACAGAGGAGCAGTAGGGTGGGAAGGGGGCAAGTGCGCAAGGGAAGGAGATCACCCTCGAAGGGCAAAAAGTAGGAGGTCTGACGAAATGTTGGGAATGTTTTTATTAAAGGCCGAGGTTCGTCTGATAACTTTTGTTTCGTGTTTTGGCCATTATCTCCAGGTTGTGAGAACCAGTTATGTTAATTAATTATTTTTTGTGTTTGTTTCTATTAGTTTGTCATGAATAAAAAAGTTTTTGTATTGAAAATGTACATGTTTGTCCTTTGGAATTATCGCTGCCTTGGCCGGCTATAGGAGTTGCGGGTTGCTTTCCATCATGTTGTTCTCCATGCCAGAAACCATTTCCTGAGTAGGGGCCTAGAAGCGGCTTGTTATCAGTCTTTGACGGACGGCCCTTGCAGTCTCAACATTGTGGGCCGCCCTCCCGCCTTGGTGCTGCTGCTGATCATCCTCCTCCTCTTCCTCCTCCTCCTCCGGTGGTACACCAAGGCCTGGTGGCATTGGCTGGGTCCTGAGGATTGCAAGGTTATGAAGAATGCAGCAAACAGCTATGAAGAGGGAGACTCGCTCAGGCGAGTACTGCAGGGCTCCTCCTGAGTGGTCCAGACAGCGGAACCGTTGCTTGAGCACGCCGATCGTCTGCTCAATTATGTTCCAGGTGGCGAGATGGCTCTCATTGTACCGCAGCTCAGCAGCGGTGTTGGGGTTACGGAGCGGTGTCATCAGCCAGGTGCACAGTGGATAACCCTTGTCCCCGAGGAGCCAACCAATTGGCTGATGCGCTGCCTGGAAAAGGTCTGGCACACCAGTCTGGCGCAGGATAAAAGCATCGTGGCTGCTGCCAGGGTAGCGGGCATTGACAGCGAGTATCAGCTGTCTGTGGTCACAGACCAACTGGACATTTAAGGAGTGGAACCCCTTGCGGTTTCGGAAAACCTTGCATTCTCATGCGGTGCCCGCAATGCCACATGCGTGCAGTCAATGGCGCCCTGCACCATGGGAAAGCCTGCTATCCTCGCAAAGCCCAATGCGCGTTCATCCTGTTTGGCCCAGGTCAAAGAGATGTACTGGTGTCTCCTTTTATAGAGGGCATTTGTGACCTGCCGGATACAGCAATGGACCGCGAACTGGGAGATATTGGCGATGTCCCCAGTAGCTGCTTGAAAGGAGCCGGTGACATAAAAATTCAGAGCCACTGTGACCTTCACTGCCACCGACAGAGACGTCCTGGTCCTCAGTTGAGGCTGCAGATCTGGCTGCAGCAGGTGGCAGAGCTCAGTGACCACCTCCTTGCTGAAGCGCAGCCTGCGCACACACTGCTCCTCAGACAAGTTAATGTAGGAGAATTGTTCCTGGAATACCCTGGGAGGGTAAGGTCTCCTGTGCAGAGGCCTGTTGGCCCTCCTCCATCTGGCCATGATTGCCACTCTCTCTCTGCGTCTCTGTTGCCTCCGATTCTGCAGGCGCAGGACGATGCCCCGAATCAGCGCCCCCATAGACTCTTGGCAATCGAAGTAATGAAGGTCAAATCCAAAAGAACCTGAAAAGTGCTGCTCAGTAGCCAAAACTACTTCATACAGCGTTGACTCTCTGCAGAATTCTCTCAGAATCTCTCTCTCTCTATCAGAATGAATGCTGCAAAAATGTCGCCCACAAAAAAAGGCAGGAAGAGGGCGTCTTTAAATAGCGCTCCCCTAGCCCCTTACCGACTGGAAAACGTTCCAGTCTCCCTGTCGTTGACTGCGGCAGGCAGAAAGGAAGGGGGCGCCACTCAATATCCGGTCTGGGGCGCCACCAGGGCATTGCACGCTTGACTGACGTCACGATCTGCGGGCGCAGGAGATTGGGGTGGTAGAGTTTAGCGCTGCTGCAAAAACTCTGGTCAATTTCGCGAGCGGCGCACACATCACCGCGCCCGGTCGCTAGTTGCATTGCGCCCCATTAGCACCCTCTTAGGGCGTTAACGGGAGGCGCTAAGCAACCGAATTTTTCCCGCGTCAACTACACAAATAAAAGTATTTCAAAGAAGAGTCAGGGATCAGCAATGAAGGAAAGGTCTCAGGGTCTTTATCTTTCATTGTATTTGTTTATCTCATTACATGTCTGTTGAATGCTGTCCAAGCTGTTAAGTCAGGTGATGTCACAGTGCAACTATCTTAATGGGCCGAAAATTGATCCCGGGACGCGAGAGTACGCACTGCATACTCTCGCGTATTCCCACTCCAATTGCCGGTTTTCTGCATGCCCTGCGCATGCGCTGAAAACCGGCAATTGCTCTTCCGAAAAGGGGGCGGGGCCGGAGTGCATCGCGTGCGCGCTACAGGCTGCGCGCACGCTGTGCACTTCATGCTTTGGACGCGCAGGTAAGTACTGAAGATTTTGGAAATGTAAAAAGGAGGAGTAAGACCCGCTTTTAAGAAGGTAAGTAGTGAATTAAGTATTTTTTTGAATTTTTTTTTACAGGTATATCTTTTTTATAGACTTTAAAGACAGGTAAGTTTATTTTTATAACTTTTTAAAAGATTTTAAATTTTTTCAAAAATTTAATTTTTTATTTAAAATGGTTAATTTAATTAACTATACTTATTTTATTAATGTGATGGGTTTTTTTTTAAATTTAATTGAGGTTTAGCTGTTATTTTGGGGGGGTGTAAGATTCATAAGTCTCTCAGCCATGCTGTGAGACTTATGAATGGAAGATGGTGTGCTGCCATTGGCTCTAACTGAGTCACGTGATCCCACAGCTCGCACGAATTAACTACGCCGCTGGGATACGCAAGCCCAGCACAGCTGATGTCTGGAACATCAATTTCGTGCGAGCTGGATCAGAAAAAGCATAAGCGAGGTGAGACATCGCGGGAAAGGCTTACCCCCGCGGGAACAGAGCGAGATCAATTTCTGGGCCATTGATTGATTCAAGTGCAGGGGCTTGCAACAGCTTGGTTTAGTAACTCAGATTGTCAGACTTTTCTGTGTTTAGCATAATTATTTCAGTAAGCAAATCATATAGCTCATGAGTAGATGCCCTGATATCAATAAGTTGCTTATTTGTTAACTTTTGAGTACAAATATTCTACAAGTCAAGCACAAGAGGCCTTGAACTGTGAAGAAACAGAACAAAAATCAAAAGTACATGTAGTAGCAACTTTAAATTCTGAGAAGCATTATGTAATTAGTTCCTTGTAGTATAATTACAAACAGCATGTGGTTAGGGAGTTCAGGAGCCAATCCCCCTTATCTACTCCATCTGGTAAGGCAGAAAGGATGAAATGATGCATATGTGGATGGGACAGTGAGTCAGACTTTGATTCTAATCCTTGGTGATGTAGTAAACAGCTTGTGAGATGCTTCAATTATAACATTCATACTCTTGCAGCCACCTTTTCTTCATAACTCTGACACACTGGATTTCAAAAAGGAAGCAAGATTCCTCCTGAGCCTAAAGAGCTCATTAGGAAACACCAACTTGCTTCTCTGATCACAAGTGTGTTTTTCCAGTCAAATTTATTAAACTCATTAATTCACTCTGATGAAGTGTTATTGAAGAGATGCAGCTTGAAAGCATTCTGAAAATGTCTTGCCCTTACTCATCATGCCTCTCTGTTTGGACCCTGTCTACGATATCAGATGGCAGATTATGTTCTTGTATTTGACAAGGTATCCAAAGTAAATCCAATCTCGTCACCTTAGTGGCAATTTGAATTTGTCTTCCTGCTTGAAACTTTAATAAAAGACAGTTGTTTGATTGCTGAAGTCACTTGAAAATAAAATTAAGTAGATTTTAATTGATTTTTAGGCGTTTGGTCTCCTCAGACCTTTAAAGTCATGTCACACTGAAGTATATTTTTATTGCTTATAAATTTTTAATGTTGTACGTATTTACTCATGGGTTTCCTATTTTCTTCACATTGGATCTCATCAAAACCTACTGAAGGATAGGGAACAAAATAAAAGTCTTTTCGGAATTTTGGCACCTATCACCAAGTATTACTGAAGGAAATGTCATCTTGAAAACAATGTAAGCCAGAAATGAAATGTTGCATAGAATTGACCATGAACTCATTAAATTCTGTTTGCCCACTGTCTAGGTGTTTAATTTAAGATTTGAAAATATCTCTCAGATCAAAAGAGCTTTACTGACATGCTCTTTATGGTTTTAATAGAGATTATTAAAAGCCCTATACACTGACACCAAGGAATAAATGATGTGTACCTTTCCTGGCAAAACACGACATTTACAATGGTAACATTTACAGCAGTAATGCTGTAAAGATGGATAGACAGATAGCAGACATAAGATAACCAATGAGCCAGCCTGTGTATAAGTATCTGACATAGGATGGACTGAAATATAACCCACGTAAGATACAAGCATAGTGATAGACATTCATATGTGAGTCACTTTCAGATCACCAAATTATAGACAGGTACCAAATATACTATAGATAGATAGCTGACATAATGGATAGCAAGCTGGCCAACTTACATATGATAGAGAGACAACCAAAAAAGCAAACATATAGATAGAGAGATAGTCGCTATATATTGGACAGATAGCTGACATACAATAGAAAGAAATAACTTAAATTTATATAGCGTCTTTCACATCCTCAGGATGTCCCAAAGCACTTTACAGACAATTAAGTACTTTTGAAGTGTAGTCACTGCTGTAATGTAGGGAAATGGGGCAGCCAATTTGCTCACAGCAAGCTCCCACAAACTGCAATGAGCTAAATGACCAGATCATCTGTCTTTTGGGTATTGGATGAGGGATAAATCTTGGCAGGATACAGAGGAATTTCTTTGCTCTTCATCAACTAGTGCCATGGGATCTTTTACATCCATCTGAGACAGTACTCGGGGCTTCAGTTTAATGTCTCATCCAAAAGACAGCACCTCCAACAGTGCAGCATTCCCTCATTACTGTGCTGGAGTATCAGCCAAGATTATGTGCTCAAGTCTCTGGAGTGGGGCTTGAACCCATAACCTGCTGACTCACAGGTGAGAGTGCTAACACTGAGCACAGGGTGACACAGGCAATAGATGAAAAGATAGCAGATATACAATATACAGATAGATAGCACACATACTACGGAAAGACAGATAGATGGTTACAATAGGAATATAGTTAATCAATAAACGCTTGCAAAATGATTCATCCAAACCCAACAAAAAGCCAACACCTAATTAATAGCTACATTGATTGAAGTTACATTGATCGGTGTGTATTTGTTTATACGTTCAAGTATTTCATTTGGTTGAATGATAAAGTATTTTACTACTTTCTGCTTATAATATTTACAGAGATGCTCAGGCCTGACTAAAGACATAAGTGAGATTTTTTTTAATTCATCAGCTGTGAAAGGCATTCAGTGGCATGAATTACAGATGGACCACCCAGCACTGCATAGTTAGAGACAAATATAAATAATAATGGTTGTAAACTGTAAATGGGGCTTAGCAATCTATCATTTTTGTCAATGTTAAGGATATAGGCTGATTTACATGTAAAGTATGACTTCATCTACACTGTAATTAGTTCAAACAACCTATTGGATTACACATAGCTTTAGAAGATTTATAGTATGCTTTTTGAGTTAGATTCACAAACGAGCAGTAAATCTTACCAATTACAGAAATAATTTAGTTCTCTGAATATAAACTAAGCAGGTTTGGTTCACATACCAAAGACTGGATTAAATTCTAATCATAGAAAAGTGGTTTGCATAAAATATGTGAAGGTGTTTAAGTATCTGTCACACTGGTTCAAAGCTGTCCGGATCACAATTCACTCCCATTCCTTCCCTTGACATTTACAGTAAATCTTGGTTAAAGTTTCAATGGAGCTGAAAATCCATGATGGGCATATCCCAGCGTAAGTGCTGGGATGCAACTGTCCAGATCTCCACTGCTGATTCCACTGTAGTTTGCAGGGTTGGGGAGAGGTCTCTTCATTTGCATGTGAATGCCAGGTGCCCACGCTGCCAGGCAACTTGACCACCCATCTGGCCCAGAAGGCCAGGAATTCTGACTGAAGTCTGCCTGACTTGCTGTGGGGTGGCGGGTGGTGGGGGGGGGAGTTGCACTTGGTTTTCCTCTCGGAAACTAAAAGTATGCTTCCTGAAAGCCCGCCTATGCAAAGGAACCAAGAAACACTCCAAAATTTTTGGCACCTTCAGCAGTCCGGACCGTGTCCCAGCCCTGGATATCCAGATGAGCTCCGCAACAGTCAGTCAGTGGCCTTGTACACAGGTCTCAGCACTGCTGGGGCCATCCGTGAACTGGGAACATGGGAACTTCCAGCATTGGAGTCCCTGCCTACCCACCGTCCCCCCACCCAATTTCACCCTCTCCTAGGCTGCTGGTCTTGCTGGATTACACCTGAAGGGCTGAAGATTTTTGGCCCCAATATACTCCTATAAGGTGAAAAGGGTGTGCATCGAATATAGGCCACGAAATTCGAGGTTGTAGCGCCAGCCGTTAAGGCCAGTTTTGTTGAAAAAGTGGCGGCCGCCTCGCATCCGTCCACTTCCGGTGCGGGACACAGCAGCCACCATTTTGGAGAAGTTGTTGTCTGCACTCGCCTCTCACATGTAAATATGCAGATTGTGACGTCAATCAGTGTGCAACGCCTGAATTGACGCATGACAGTGATTTTGGACGTCACCGCTCTCCACACCGCCCTCTCCTTTCCACGCACGGAAGAACGTGCATGCAGCAGTTGTACAGAGATGCTGTCAGCGCTTCTTAAAGGGACACACACATCTTTCAGAGTTTCGATTTCAACTTTCGGAGTGGCTTTTTTACATTATATTGGAGTAGTGGCTTGGTGCAATACATTTAAAAAGTTGTTAAAGTGTGCAGGGAGTGCTGCTGGATGCTTGCAAGGCTTTGGATGTTAAAGAAAGGCCTCTGAGAACACGACTTGCTCATAGTTCTGGGGGCTCTAGTTGCAGTCCCCCTTGAGCTTGGGACTGCAACTAGAGCCCCCAGGACCCCCAGAAGAGGAGGAAGCAGAAGAGAAGAAGCAGAAGAGGAGGAAACAGAAGAGGAAGAAGCGGAAAGAAGGAGGCAACCCAGACAGCCCCTCTCTGGCCGGGATATCCGGGATCGAATCATCTGCCTGCGATTCCAGTGACCATAACTCCAATTCCCCTTTCAACCTTTGTCCCACACCTTACCTTCCCTCTGTTACTGACCATCACAGAGTCCTCTTGGCCACAGTGCTGAAATAAAAGTCACCACAAAGCAAACTTTCCAATCCAACTTTATCCATATAGGCATCCAATATTACATAAAAAAATCAACTTTCCTTTCCTGCATTCCTTTAGTGACTGTATTGCATCTGCTTTTGCCGATCCTAGTGATGTCATGCAGTGCTACCCCAATGGCTGCAGCATGGCTGGTGGAAGGCTGCTGACTTTCAGTGGGGGACACTGCAGATGGCCTTGCAGGATGACCTTGAGGAGCTGGTGGCTGGGAGTGTGAAATCGTGTGACAGTGTTTCTCCTGCTTCTTCTTCTTCTTTTTATTCTTCTGGCTCAGCCATGCCCCTGCCAAGAATGGCCAGCACCATCTATTCCAAGTGGGTGGGGTGAAGCTAGGAATGTGAGGTGTGCTTCATGTTTGGTAGAGATTGTTGATAGGTGAGTGATTGGGGTGGGGGGTGGGGGGTGGGGGGTGGGGGAGGGTTCATGCATTGAGAAGTGTGTGAAGCTAGTGGAGTAGTTGGTAGGAGACGGCTTTTGAAGATGTATTCGCTGACCTTGACCACTCGTCTGAGGTCTTGAAACTTCTTTAGGCAGTGGAGCTAGGTCCTGCGGGTGACACGGCTGGCAGTGACCGGCTTGGCGATCTGGTCCCACATCCTTCTTTCTGGAGGGCCCCCTGTGGGTAGAGGACCTCACTTCCAGTGTTGACCCCCTGCACAAAGCTCGAGTGCTGCATCCGAGACGCTGGGTGCCCTATCCCTGGCCCGTTGAGCCATTTGTGTTAGTATTGAAGCACTTTTACCATTTTTTACATGCAGATGGCAGTTCAGCTTTAAGAGCTGAAGGCTGCCTAGTTTGGAATGAATTTTATTTTTTTAAGAAGGCAGTTCACTTTTAAGGGCTCGAGACGGCTTACAAAACTGACAGCCTTGCTTTAAGAAAATGCAGCATCGCTACTGATGAGCGTACAGCCTGAAGCAGCGCGTTCATCGCTAGGCTGTGCACTAAAATCATTCAAATTAGCAGGCAGCAGCAACTTAGCGTGCTGCTTGCACTTTCTAAACGGGCACGAGCAAATCTCGCCCCGCGATGCCCCCGTCTGTTTTCGGGCCTCATCGAATTTCACCCCCTACATGTTCTAGAACGATTAAAACTAAATTGAAACTTAAAAGGAAGACATTATGATAAAGTTAGGGCTAGTCATACTGGAGATATCCATGAGGAATATAGATCGTGTAGTAAGGAGGTGAAAAGGGCATTTAAAAGGGCTTAAAAGGATTATGAAAAAAGATGAGTAGAAAATATAAAAGGAATGTAAACATACAAGGAGTAAAAGAATAGTTAAAAGAGAGTAGGACCACTCAGAGATGGAGGACAAATTTTTTTTAAAGTGTGCCCACAGCAGACATTATACTAGTTACCTGATTTATGCTTCTCTCCCTTTGTGATCAAAGATGTTACATTGGCTGTTCTCCAGTCCCACAGCTCAATTGGCATATTTAGGAAGGATTGAAACATTGTGGCCAAAGCTTCTGCTATCACCTCTCTCACTCCTTTCAACAGCCTGAATGAAGTACATGCCATCTGGCAACTTGTCCACCTAGAGTTCTGCTTATCTTTTCTGAACCACTTCCTTCAGAGGATGAAGGTAAGGCAGAGATATTAATGGGCCAGAAATTCGGCTTTCCGGCTTCCCGCGGGTGCAAGGATCACGCGTGTACTTGCCTACCGTGCCTGCTGTTGTGCTTTGGGCCCACGAGGACTTCGGGTCCTGGGCCTCCTGCAGCTGCCGGCGCGCAGTGCTTGTGTAGCCCAGGGGCGCAGTTAGTTCGAAGCGTCCCCTGGGATCACGTGGGCCATGGAGAGCCAATCCTAACAGGGCATTTTCATTCATAGATTTGACAGGAAGACCTGTCAAATCTATGAATAGAGATCGGCCCCAAAACCACACTTAAACTTCAAATAATTTTTTTTTAAAACATCACATTTTTAAAATAACTATAAGTTACATAAATTAACTACTTTAAACAAAAATTTAAATTTTTGAAAAAATTAATTATACTTTTTAACAGTGCTAAAAATAAACTTACCTTTCTTTAAAGTATCTAAAAAAGATAAACCTGTTGAAAAAATGTTTAAATTGTAATTAATTAACCACTTACCTTGTTAAAAACAGGCCTTGCGCCTCCTTTTTAAAAGTGCAGCTTCTCCATACTTACCCTCCCGGAGAAACCTGAAAAAAAAAATGAAGTTCGCTGCGTGCGTGCAGCCTCTCCCCCCTCTGAACCCCTTCCTTCAGGGGAACGGAAGTTCCGGTTTCCCGTGCATGCGCAGTGCATGCAGGAAACCGGCACTTCAGGTGGCCTTACGGGTGAGTACACAGCGCGTACTCACCCGACAAGAGCCGAATTTCTGGCCCATTAAATTTGGCTTCAGTTTTTACAAGTGATGGTGTAAGTGAGAACATAGATGTATTGGGGTTCACTATGGGCATTCAATATATGTCCTTGTAATGGAGACAGAACAGGAGCAGGAGGAAGAGGAAATGGCAGAGGCACAAAGAATAAGGCTACAACAAAGGAGAATACCAACTGGAACCTCTAAAGTTTACCAATCATGCTTCTACCTTGATGAAGTCTCAGAAGATTTCTGCTTAAGGAGGCAACAAGATTGAACTGGGGGAATGATTTCCTCTCTTCGTTATAGGGGTCATTTTATGAATTTCAGCTCCCAGAGTAGAGCTTCACCCTCCCGGAGTGCATATCAGGAACCCTTGATTTTCCATCTGCACCCGCTTTCATAGAAGCAGGATAGTTCACATGGCAATGATAGTGCTGCACAAGATCAGTGGGTTCACCTGCCTCAGAATTCAGAGAAGGCAGCAGGTTCTTTGCGGAAAACCCACAACTCACAGCATAGTCAACAAACCTCATGGGGGGGGAATTTTTTGGGGGGTCAGCGGACGCGTTTTGTGGCGGGTCGGGTGGGAATTTTTTTTTGACAGTGTGTAGGGAACCTGCTGTCAACCTGCCGCCACGCTAGTTTCCCAGATGTCGGGTCTGTCAGCGCTGAACAGACCCGACACCGAGCGGCAGGGGAGGCAATGTAAAGGATTTAGAGCTTGTTAACAGCCTGTTAAAGAAAATTTTGAGCTCACCTTTACATTTTACGAGGTCACCCATGGGTTCCACACTGCTCGAGGATCACGTCAGGTAAGCAGGTCGGGAGTTGAATCAGCATGAAATGATCTCATTACTTGACAGCTGCAAATGTGCTATAAGAGCTCCCATCTCAGATCTGTTCACTTTCCAAGCTCAGAAGCTGTTGCTTACTGCATTTGGAAGACAGATTGAGTTTTATGCAGGTTGCAAGTGTTGGGAGTAAACTCTCGATCCAGTGTCACCTCATTGGAACAACCTCTCTCACCATTGACAGATCGCTTCTGTCATCTCAAGTTCACCTACCATTTATTACATCAGCATCGGTGCCCTTGAAACTATCTCACCTTGGTCCTCAGAATCCCACCACGATCAGCCCCAACACCAGCAGCACCAGGCACACCAGCAGCATCAACAACAACACCAACCTGTTCCACAATCAACTGATGCTGCACAGGACAGAGGGCATCAGCACCCGACCACATTGCTGCCCGGGAGGCCAGGGATGGCATCACCATGGCCAGATTTACTTCACTTGATGCTGTACACCCTGGCTGCCACATGATTGGCACCACCCCACACCAACACCATAAAGTATCCCTACAATGTCCAAGCCATTCCTTTCACACACATCACAATTGCGGGGGTACCGTTATGTCTCACCATTCACTGCAACTCACTAAGTCACTTCCAAAGGTGCACACAAATCTGTTCAAGAAGGCAAAGTGTTGAAAATAAAGATTTCAATGTTTGACAGCACATCAACAGAAATTTTACATGAACATTGCATAAAACACCCAAGTGCCTACTCTTGTGTGTTGTTAGTTGGTATGATTGGACTAGGATGAGGGTGAGTGTGAGGGGTGGCTAGTGAGATGGGGAAGTGATAATGTAGATAGAGAGGGATGGGTGGAGGTGCAAGGTAAGTTGGTGTGAGTAAGGATGTGCAGGAGTAGGGTAGGGAAGGCAGAGTGATGGGGATGTGATGAGTGACACAGCAGGATGAGGCCGAGTGTGGCTTTGCAGTAACATTTCGTGATCCACTGAGATCATTGAAAGGTTTGCGCCACTGCAGCCTGGTCCTCCTGACGACATCCCTGCTTTTGCCCTCCTGTGCAATGTGCAACCAGGCTGCATTGGTCTCCTGGGGAAGCCTCTTCCGCCCATGGGAAGGGAAGAGGACCTCCCTGTGTGCTCTGACTCCCTCCATAGGCATATGGAGGGAGTCATGGGAGAGCTGGGTGCAGCCGTACACCTCTGTGCAGTGCTTGTCAGTGTTTGCAGCACCTCGATGCTGTAGAACACTGACAGCACGAGTATCAAAATCAATTTGCGCATGGTCCCTTTAAGGAAAGTGGCTGATGACGCATCATCAAATTACATCATCAGACTCGCTGCCTTCATTTGTCCGGGAAACACGCTGGGCAGGCTTAACAAGCCCAATCTTCGTAAAATCATCTCACAGAGCGGGCTGGAGCCAGCAGCGGGGCCAGGAGCCGCCGTCGATCCTGGCCACACCGAACCCGCTGAGGTAGGGGAAATTGCGGCCATCTTTCCATTACGTTTGCCTTTGATTTAGTTGTGCGAACATCTACAGCTTTTAATCCATTATTTAGGGCAGTTAAAGCAATTAAAAGGTTCCAAAAAGCCCATCTTCCGATCTTTTTGCCACAAGCACAGGGAGCAATTTTGGCAACCAGCCGCGGGCAAGGGCCACATTAGAGTTCGCTGACCGTCGCTAATATTTATTCTTACTGTTGCCATGAATGGCCAAGGGAGCAATAATGGAGAAATGAGACCTCACAATCCTACTCACTTTTGTAGATTGTCTACATACTGGGGTGTCAGTGCCTGTAAACAATTGATTACTAAAAAAATTAATTACTTTGTCGCTATAACAGTATCTCAAAAGTTATTTTGTATTGTTCTGTCTGTAGTGGTTTATTGGCAATGTGCCAGTTTTTCAAGATGATTAAGTGCCTCTACAACAACAACAATTTGTATTTATACAGCAACTTCAATGCAGAAAATATCCCAAGGCACTTTACACAGAGAGAGAAAGATATAGATAAAAGGTATAAAGAAGCAGACGCCGAGCAATGTTGCAAGAGTTAGGAGAATGCGGGCACCAAAATTCCCAGTTTGGGAGGACGTAAATTGGAATTTGCACCTTTGCAGGGCCAGAAATTTCTAATCGGGTCAATTTATGTTGGCATTTCACCGAAGAGGTAACCCGGCAGAAATTCCTGCCTGCCCTCACCATGGCAACCATGTGTAAATGATAGTAATTGGGATAGGATGTCGTCACCCCTCCTAAATTTCAGGACTTCCACCTACCCACTTGCCCTTGAGAATGTGTGTCACTGCCGAAAGGTTCAGTTTGCCAGGACCTGTTCATCAATTTTATAAAACACTGAGATTGCTTGTGAAGACTCTGGAATTTTTTTTTCACTCAGGAATCCTTCCCCTACATTCTGCATTACGCTTGGAAAGCATTCTGTTTCAACGCAATTACTGAGACGGGATCTGAGGGCTGCACAATGGGCATCCTATATTACAAGATCAATATGCTAGAGGAAGGGGAGCAGCAGGAGGCTGTAAGGGAAGCCAGATTAATCAGGCAGCACCAGAGGAGAGTCAAATCATCCTGGCACTACCCATCTAGTAAGATCTATAGAGGTATGATAGAGCAGATTGTAGGCACTCTGAAGTTTCATTTTAAGTGCCTGGATAAATCTGGTGGAACCATGCAATACAGCTCAGCAAGATTCTGAAACATCATTGCAGATTGCTGCATACGACATAATATTGCAATGGAGAAATGCTCCAAAAGCTGAAGGAGATGGTGATAAAGATTGTGGGGACGTAGGTCCCTCCCCACAGCATTAGGAGGTTGCAGAGGAAGGACAGGATACAGAACAGGAGAGCCATCAGCCAGCAAGCAGAGAAAGCAGGAGACAGCTTAAAGCCGAGTTCTTTCAATGAATAAAGGTTGACACACCATATAAAGTCAGTTCACACCTGCCTGCTCTTCACTCCCCCTTCACAAAGTCTTTTATTGTCAAAGATTTCTGCCTCTTTATTTCATAAGACAGAAGTTTCAATCTCCCTTGCCGTCATCCAACTCTAAAAATTTCAAGCATACACAGAAATGAACTCGGGACTCTATGTGGCTATCCAGAACAATTTGGACCAAAAGGTGCCAACAAATCCATACACCTTATCAAAAGTTACTTCTTATCACTATATCTACCTCATGTGCTAACTAACCTATTTGCTCCTAATATACTACTTCTTTGACTGAGATGAGGTTGAGTGATGCAGTAATGCCATCCCCACTGTCTGATAAATCAGGAGACAAACTCTTAAAAATCATGAGATTTGGTAAGAAATCCTGAGTTGCTATTTTTTTCCAAACATAAACTCATATAGATTGACAGTTTGTTTAGAAGCCTCATTCGTGGCTTTATTTAATCTCTAACAGGTCACAGCTCTTTACAAAAACGATATTACTGTATCTGAAAATAAACTTTACAAAAACTTTTCAAAAATCCTACCCGTTATCACCACCCCTCACCTGGTGCCCAACACAACCACCACACAATGCAGTCCCTGCAGTTCCCAACCAAAAGTATTCATCCCAAAAAAGCTCATCCCTCTAGAACCCTAGCCTGTCCATCCAACTTTAATTTGAACCATAAAATCAATTAAATCATAGAAATGATTGCAGCAGTATTGCCAACCCTCGTGAGTTCATCGCGAAACACACGAGTTCCGAGTGAAATAAAGCTTCACTCACAATATCGCGATGTAACGCGATGAATAAATCTCGGGATTTTTGGGGGAAAAAAGTACGTTGATTCGATTGTGTTCTTCCTCACTCCACCGCATCCGAGTCAGTGGGCTCAGCTCGGCCGGTCCACCCTCATAAAAAACACGCACAGGCGAGGGCCAGGATTAACCAGGGTGAACAATCGACCGAGCAAGCCACCTCCTCCTCCCTCCCACACATCTGAGGAAGTAAAATGAACAACAATAAAAATATGTAATAGAGGAAACATGATGGGTTGCCGTACTTTGTTTCTCAAATATTTGGAGAAAAATTACATTAGGAAAATGGCAACAAAAACAATGGATGATAAATCTTTGACTTAATTGGATAGTCCTGTAACACTCTGCAGTGCTGCATACTAAATGTTATTTAAGTTAAGATTTAGCTCTGTCAGGTTACCTCCACTTATATTTTATTATGTTGTTTTTTTGCACTTCAATTGATATGAAATCTGCTCTCGCCTGGGAAAGACACCAGTCATGTCTCTCAAAGGGCCCCTGTTAAGACTCAGCATTAATGTGGTTTCACAAGAAGATTGGGATTATTTTATTAGCCCAGGATGCCAGGAAATTTTCATTTTACTTCCTCAGATGTGTGGGATGAAAGTGGGATAACAAGTGAAAGAATTCCCTGTGCTGGCTTGGATTTCTTCACTTCAATCGAGAATTGCTTGGCTTAAAAAGTTCCAATTCTCCCTGGCTTTATTTTTACCTTAGCTGTTGCTCCCCCACCTCGCGCTCCAGCCACCTCGTGCTGTCTCGGTGTTACCACAGCAGTCCTGCAGGAGGTCCAAGATATCGCGAGATCACTTGGCATTCGCGAGAAGGAGGAGGAAGGGGTGCAAGGTCACGGAGCCAATCGACACAACAGGGACCGCAGCTCTGGCATCAGCCGGGGCCGGAGGGGAGGAAGCTGAGCGCTCGGAGGGAGGAGGAGGTGGCTTGCTCGGTCGATTGTTCACCCTGCTTAATCCTGGCCCTCGCCTGTGCGTGTTTATATATGAAGGCAGACGGGCCAAGCTGAGCCCGTGGACTCGGATGTGGCGGAGTGAGGAGAAACCCAATGGACATTATGGAAAGCCCTCTGAACCTGGGGTTTTTTTGTGCATGCGCAAATTGGCGTGTTTTTTCCCTCCCAAAAAATTCTGAGATTTAGAACATAAGAACATAAGAAATAGGAGCAGGAGTAGGCCATATGACCCCTCAAGCCTGCTCCGCCATTCAATAAGATCATGGCTGATCATCGACCTCAACTCCACTTTCCCGCGCGATCTCCATATCTTTTGATTCCCCTGGAGTCCAAAAATCTATCTATCTCAGCCTTGAATATACTCAAAGACTCAGCATTCGCAGCCCTCTGGGGCTTAGGCATTCTATCGCGAGATCGCGAGTGAAGCTTTATTTCACTCGGAAATCGCGTGTCTCGCGACGGAATCGCGAGAGTTGGTAATACCGGTGATGTGTGACTGGGAAGTTTACCCTGGTGCCTTAGAGACCTGAGGTTTTATTTTAATTTATCAGAATGTGGCCATCGCTGGTAAGATTGGCTTTTATTGCCCATTCCTACTTACCCTTGAGAAGGTCGTAGTGGGATCAGAAGGGGTGGAACGGTGAGGCTGAGGAAGCGGAAGGGAGGAGGAAAAGGAGGAGGGTAGGAGGTGGAAATGGAGAAGGAGAAGGGGCGAATGGGAAGAGGGGGAGGATAGGAGAGGAGAGAGGAAGAGAGATATGGAGAATGATGGAAGGAGAGGAATAGGAGATAGGGGAGGAAGGAAGAGGAAAAGGTGGGAGGGGAATGGAAGAAGGAGGTGATGGGGAGACAGTGGGAGAGGAGATGAGAAGGGCGTGGGGCAATGTTCCCGTTAAGCTGCATGGCCACGCGGCCACACAGCGCTCTGGAGGTCCTGCGCAGGCCGCTTGCCGGCTTCACAATGGGAAAAACCGCGCATGCTTGGGAATTTGAATGGGCCGCGCGGAGGGGCCACGCACCCAAAAAAAAATTAAAGGGAATATTGGCGTGGAGAGGAGGGGACAGGAGGTGGGCCATTATTCCTGCTATTCGGGGAGGGGTGGTTCCAGCTCAGACGGAGGGGTGGCAGTACTTGTTTATTGAGTGGGGATGGATAGCTTTTGGTTTCATTTCTCCTACTTCTTGGAACTGTCGTTTTACAATATCTCTTCCATGTGCAGCCGTGTTTGTGATTCACTCGTGTGTGGTTTGAAGAACGCATACTTCGGATTCAATCAGGTACCATTTGGGCTGTCACATAGTGTTAGGTGGCATTCAATCGTTTTAAGTTTGTCCTGTAAAGTTACGATGACAGTGCAACCTATTGGTGCAGTATTTTTGGGATCCTGAGACCACTAATTATTGTTAGTATATTAAAGATGGAATATTCTGAAGGGTTGTACAAGTAAGTTATGTGGTGCAGGATCATTGCAGATGTTTTATAACTATAATCTGATCACACATTACTGAACATCTATCTGATGAGTTTATCTCAGCTTTTCCCAGCAGCTGTCTGTAACCTTGCTGTGTCTTCGTCATGCCCAACTTCCTCTATCTCAGGGGTACAGCTTCTGATAGTCTCCTTTTCAGAAATCTCAATTTCCAGGCCTTTCCAAGAATAAAAGTCTTGCTTTTTCTTTAAAATAGTGGAGGACACAGCAGGCAACCATGATTTTTGCTACAGCATTGGAATCATACTGGAGGCACCTGAATCTTCCCTTTGGCATGCCAAAGGCTTGTTCAGTTTTAATTCAAATTAATGTGAGCCTCATTGAAGCATTTCTCTGCTTCATTAGTGGTCCTTCTCATGGTAACCAAGGTAGTTCTCGATACCCTTTATCTTCAAAAAGACAACCAGTACCTTCCCTTTCATCCTGAAAGACTTTGGGGACACTGCACTGCTGAAAGATGAATGAATTATGGCAGGTCCTTGCATAGTGAGCTTTGGTATACAGATCTGTAGTGGTACATTCATTGGATATTTTATTGGAAATTCCTTTCGGTTGACATAATGGGCTGGCTTGCCATTGGGGGCTTGTATGACCACGAGTGCAGTCAATAGCTCCAAGCACTCATGGAATCACAGCAATAAGATGAAAATGATTGTCTTGTCCCTGTGTTAAATGTAATGATCTGGGCTTTTTTAAAAATTCACTTATGGGATGTAGGCGTCGCTGGCAAGGCCAGCATTTATTGCCCATCCCTAATTGCCCTTGAGAAGGTGGTGGTGAGCTGCCTTCTTGAACCGCTGCAGTCCGTGTGGTGAAGTTACTCCCACAGTGCAGTTAGGGAGGGAGTTCCAGGATTTTGACCCAGCGACGATGAAGGAACGGTGATATACTTCTAAGTCAGGATGGTGTGTGACTTGGAGGGGAACTTGGAGGTGGTGGTGTTCCCATGCACCTGCTGCCCTTGTCCTTCTAGGTGGAAGAGGTCGCGGGTTTGGGAGGTGCTGCCGAAGAAGCCTTGGCAAGTTGCTGCAGTGCATCTTGTAGATGGTACGCACTGCAGCCACGGTATGCCGGTTGTGGAGGGAGTGAATGTTTAAGGTGGTGGATGGGGTGCCAATCAAGCAGGCTGCTTTGTCCTGGATGGTGTCGAGTTTCTTGAGTGTTGTTGGAGCTGCACTCATCCAGGCCAGTGGAAAGTATTCCATCACACTCCTGACTTGTGCCTTGTAGCTGGTGGAAAGGCTTTGAGGAGCTTCCCTGGGAAACAAAATGAGGTGTCTTATGTAAGAATGGACAGCAAACTGACTGATCTGGCTGAAGTCACCTGTTATCAAATAAGCCACTGGTAAAGAAATTAAGTGCAGTAATGTCTTTCCGAGCCATATGAAGCACCTTAGCTAGGGCAGACACATCTTACACCCTCCCTCATTTCCTGCAGATTTTAAGGTAGAACGAAATAAGGCATTAAACCCATGTTCCTCCCTAAGCTGTAAGTTTCGACTCTCCCAGATAGATTCCCATAGTTGATGCTCCACTGAACTATTGGAATTTTGAGGTCTTTGTGTCCAATTTTGATGTAGACTAAGGGGGCTGTTAATTCTTCCATTATCAGAATTAATCAGTGATGGTCTGACGGACTATTGTATGATTCTGTGGCAGACATGCAGCAATCTGTACATCCATTCTTTGATGTTCAAACTCATGCTTTGACAATCTAATCAGGATTTGCAGTTGAATCCCATGTACTCTAAGTGATAGTATACATCCTACTCCCTAGTATCAGGCAGGAGGTTTTTTTCAGTCTTCAGTTTTAGATAATCCAAACTTTGTGTGGAGGAGGGCAACTGTGAATCCAGATCTCCAAATCTGAACTCAAAATCAATCCAACTTATCTTTAGCCTGCAATCATCTTCATAGAATGTTGACGTCCACTTGCCTACAGACAACACTAAAGCATTCTGACACCTGTTCCCATTCTTTGGACTTACAATAACTGTCCCTGTCATCCTAGCTTCTTTGGCCCCGATATTTACGGGGAGGTGGGGCGGGAGCCAGGGGGAGGTGTAGCGGCCGGGAAACCCGTATTTCCATTAGAAATGTATTAAAAGTAACCAGTATCTCATTTGCATCTATTAACATTCTGCTATGTAGTTATACAGACCTATTCTGTGCTTTGTGATAGGTGCAGTCAGCTGGGTGATTAATGCAGAAACTACTGAAGAGAGGTGAGTTAATAGCATGTGGAAGTGGAAAACATTGTAATGAACAACAGCATAATATAGCTCGGTTGTTTTAAAAATAAGCTTGTCCTTTATAACTACATATTAATTTTGCTATAATTTACATATACATACAAAAGACTGTTACTGTCATTTAATGCCAAACCAGAGTACAATGCTGAAACTGTGCAGCATGCTGTAATACCAATAATTTTGTAATTAGTACTAGGCATAGACAAGAGACAACACTTCCTGGGAAAATAACAAACCACCATCTTGGGGTGTAATGGACTTTGGCAGAATTTTCTAATATTTATTTTTTAAAATGCTTCCTATTGGAAGTACAAGAGGCAATGAAGAGTAATAATTATCTTGAGGTTGCATCCATTTCACTAACTCCTATAATTTTTTTTTGAAGAAAATACAATTGCTGCTGACTTAAGCATTGAGCTAGTTGCATTGATTCTGCTTTACTTAAATCCAAATGAAATGATCTGCCGTTTTGTTGCACAACAGTTTAAACCTGCGATATACTGATAAGACTTTGATGCTGGATTCTGTCAGTACACAATGTACAAAGGCACGAATGGACTATCTTCAATACAATTACAAATAATGCCTAACCAGATAACCTCATATTCGACATCATAAACTGAACAAAAAATAATCTATGGTGTTAAATTCTTACTAATTACCACCAAAGCTGTCTACATTACAGTGATTTACATTCTCTCCCCCCCACCCCATTACCCTCATTTTCTGTAACAGTTTAATTAGCCTGTTAAACTGTTGAAAAATAATGAAATGCTTAGTATTTGAACTTTAATTAAACAGAGATAATTAGTCAATTATTGTAAACATTTTATCGAACAGTAAAAGCTAAATGAGGCCTTTACATGACTTCACAGATTCTGTATCTGCAGAAATCATCGTGTGAAACACTGCAGGACAGAAACCAGGAAAAATTATTTTAACTGTCCCCATTTATTGACAAATACTGCATAATAATATGCATTTAAATACAGAAATTCTTTTCTCTCTGGTGTCAGCTTATTAGCCATCCTTGGTATTACTGAAATCACTGCAGTGAAAATCATTTTGATTTATCTCTTTGGGGAATGAGTTCCACCCACTGCTGGGTTCTACGTTCACCATGTTTAATGATGCAAAAAATTTCCCTGAGTAGTGGCTATTTATCTTTATCAATGAGAACTTTTGCCTAGCTGTCAGTTATCAGGACACGGTATTCCACAGATAAGCCTCAGTGAGCACCCACAGTTTTGAATTGTGCCCTGATGGTACTATCAATTGAAATTGTTTGAGCCCAATGATGTCCTTAATAAAACTAATTCTAGCTTGGGCTGTTTGTCTCACTTTACAAGTTTATTCTCAGATCTCAGCATACCTATTACCACCCCTTCTCATCCAGAAATCAAGACCAGAGGACAGTTTTGCTAAAAAAAAAAATTGTTATTAGTTGCTGGCCTGGAAATTCAATGATGCTGCTCCCGTTTGCCAGGCGCAAAAGTGTCCAATATGGCGGGCAGCACTCGCACGAGCGCTTTGAGTCGGAGGCATTATTGGTATAGGCATCAAAAGTGTAAAATGGACGATATCGAGTTGGCGGCCTATTATATACCATGCCTGATTTTCCTTTCTGTTGATGTCAATGGGAGGGAAAATTGAACAGGGCCGTATAGTGGGCGGCCAAAATTAAAATTACCACCCCACCCCCGCCGAGTGCTTCCTCTGTTAACTTTCATAGAATAAAAATGAGAAGTCGCACAACACCAGGTTATAGTCCAACAGTTTTATTTGAAATTACGAGCTTTCGGAGCTCCGAAAGCTCGTAATTTCAAATAAAACTGTTGGACTATAACCTGGTGTTGTGCGACTTCTCATTTTTGTCCACCCCAGTCCAACACCGGCATCTCTGCATCATGACCTTCATAGACTAAGCAACTGAACCTAATGGCAAATTAATAGACTCACATTTCTGCGGTTCCAGCTGTCATTGGTTTGTTGTAGGTCCCGCTGTTAATTCTTGAGCGCAGCCAGCAATAACTTGCATTTATATAGCAGCTTTGATTTTGTAAAATATCCCAAGGTGCTTCACAGGAACGTAATCAGACAAAAAAGAAATGGACACTGAGCTAAAGAAGGAGACATTAATGGGGGGAATTTTAACTCCCCATGACGGGCGGGAGGGGGTTGGGTTGGGGTTAAATCATGATTCGGGGCGTCCGAGCAACCCATTTTGGAGAGGCAGGTTCGTAATTATAATGGGCTGGATTTTGCTCTCAGTGGCCGCCAGCCGTTCATTACACTTCCACTTGCCCACTGATGTTCTATGGGATTTTGCACTGGAACTGACTGTAATTAGAAAGCCATTTCAGCACAGTGCCCTCTACTGGGGATCTGGGGCCTGTGTGAACAGGGTAAGCAACTGTGTATCTCCTTAACCAATCAGATTGAAGAATGGTTAATGGAGATTTGAAACCAGGAAGTGTAAGTTAGAATAGTGAGTTCAATGTCAAGTTATTTAAATGTTTTATTTTTTTAAATTTCCAACAATAATTAAAAACTGAAGGAATGAGACACCACACTTGTAAAAGTTAATTTTCAGTGCCAGAGAGGTTGTTTGGCAGTAAATTTTTTTAATCATTCACAGGATGTTGGCATTGCTGGCAAGGCCAGCATTTTTGTCCATCCCTAATTGCTAGGTCATTTCAGAGAGCTATTTAGAGTCAACCACATTGCTGTGGGCCTGGAGTCATAGGTAGGCCAGACAATTTCCTTTCCTAAAGGACATTAGTGAACCAGATGGGTTTTTACAACAATCCAGTAGTTTCATGGTCACCATTACTGATACTATTAGTAGCTTGTTGTTTCAGATTTATTTGATTAACTGAATTTAAATTCTCTAGGTGTTGTAGGTGGGATTTGAACTACACTCGTCTTATTAGTCCATGGCCTGTATGGATTACTAGGCCAGTAACATAACCACTATGCTACCATTCCCTTATTATTAAATCAAGACTTATTACGCCATTAAAAATTTACTTACACTGGAATGGACAAGCCCTAACTTTTTCTGGCAAATTTAGTGTGTATATATCACGTAAGTACAGAAACTTCACGCCGTTCCATGTATTTGAATGCCGAGCCTCTCGGCGAGATACTGCTATAGCAAAACTTTTGGAGGAGCAGGGCAACTCTGACAACAACTTCCCAATTTCCGCGTTTAACTGCGCCTGTGTGGTCGCGGAGGTTGCTGTCCGATTTAAATGTTAATAACGGTGCGCGCTGATAACGTTATTTCTACCACAAAATCCGGGCCAGTATGTAAATGAGGCTGTGTTCCTGATATTTTGGCAGCGATTTGAATTAAATGCCTCCTGCACGGGTTTCCCTTGGGAAACCTGGCAACTGAAGGGAGGAGGGAGTAACCCGAACCAGCAGATTAGTGCTTTTTGTTGCACAGCTTGTAGGCCAGGAGGAGCAGGGGTGCTCCCCCACAGCCCCTCACGCAAATCTTCTACCGTGATCGGATGATGCCCCCCCCCACCCCCCAACTCCAAACCCACGATTTCTCCCGGTTCCCCCTGCATCCCGATTGCCAGTTTGACACCCCTCCCCCACCAACCCACAATGTTTCCTTGTTGCCAGGAACAGTCCCGGCTGCGGCCTTCTACCATTGGCCTTCCTGCCCAACAGCCAGCCAGCCTCTCAATCTGTTTGGCTGCCGGTCAGGAAATGGAGTCAAAAAATTTAAAAGCGGCTAAACCTCAACACCGCCAGCCCCTCCCCTCCCCCGCTCCCTCCGAGCCTTGCCGTTATTATCGGGGCCAATTACTCCACTGTAGTACAAAAGCAAAATACTGCGGATGCTGGCAATCTGAAATAAAAACAGAAAATGCTGGAAACACTCAGCAGGTCAGGCAGCATCTGTGGAGAGAGAAACAGAGTTAACGTTTCAGGTCGATGACCCTTCATCAGAACTGGAAAAGCTGGAGCTGGAACAGGTTTTTCAGCAAGTGTAGGGGCAGGGAAAGGGGGGAGGGGAGGAAAGAACAAAAGGGAAGGCCTGTGATAGGATGGAAGGCAGGAGAGATTAAGAGACATTAAGAGAGATTAAGAGATGGTGCAAGGCAAAAGGATTTAAGCAAGTGCAGGGGCAGGGAAAGTATTCTGCCAGTGCCGTTTACACTTCATCTGGAGCCATCTTTTGTTTCTTAACTTGTCCCATTACCATCGACCTGAAACGTTAACTCTGTTTCTCTCTCCACAGATGCTGCCTGACCTGCTGACTATTTCCAGCATTTTCTGTTTTTACTCCACTGTAGTTCCCTGATTGGATTACCAACATTATTACTTAAAGAGAAAAATTGCTTTATTTAAAATTAATATTATCCATATCTAAAAAAATTATGAGCAGAAGCAGACATGGTGGCCGCAATTTTACTAATGGAGGCGGCTTGAGTGCGGGTCCAAGCTCGGAGGTTTTCTGACCCGCTCCCGGCAGCTGCCTCCCAGAACTTACGAATTTGTGTTGATTGGCCTCGTTACGGCCGACGTGCGGGTCCCTCCAGGCAATTGCTTGGAGGCTGTCAGTTTCTGATGACACGTTGTTTGAAAGAAAATTTAAAGGGGTCATGTCCACTTTGGGAAAAATGTCAATGTGATGGTTTGGTGCTGTAATATATAGAAAGGGGAGCTGACAGCGTCTGTTCTGAACAAAATTTAATAAATGAAATTGCTGGTCATATTTTTCCAGAAAGATTTTTATGATTTTTTGTGTATATCAATTTATAATCTGACTATGAAATGAAAAAGATGCCAGATTTGTTCCAATCATTGGCTTAGTAATATTAATGCTTTTTTCTCTTAAAGGTGCTGGCAGCTGCAGGAACGGCAGCCCCAATAACTAAGGCTGCACCCAGGTTCAATGAGGGCTCTCTCCATGCTCTTGTTGAGGGAGTTAGAGGACGTCAGGAGCTAGAGTCATAGAGTTATACAGCACAGAAAGAGACCTATCGTGTCCGCACCGGCCATCAAGCCCTGTCTATTCTAATCCCATTTTCTAGCACTTGGTCCGTAGCCTTGTATGCTATGGCGTTTCAAGTGCTCGTCTAAATGCTTCTTGAATGTTGTGAGGGTTCCTGCCTCTACCACCCTTTCAGGCAGTGAGTTCCAGATTCCAACCACCCTCTGGGTGAAAAAGTTTTTCCTCAAATCCCCTCTAAACCTCCTGCCCCTTACCTTGAAACTATGCCCCCTGGTTATTGACCCCTCTACTAAGGGGAAAAGTTCCTTCCTATCTACCCTATCTATGCCCCTCATAATTTTGTACACCTCAATCAGGTCCCCTCTCAGCCTTCTCTGCTCTAAGGAAAACAACCCCAGCCTGTCCAGTCTCTCTTCATAGCTGAAGCGCTGCAGCCCAGGTAACATCCTGGTGAATCTCCTCTGCACCCTCTCCAATGCAATCACATCCTTCCTATAGTGTGGTGACCAGAACTGCACACAGTATTCCAGCTGTGGCCTAACTAGCGTTTTGTACAGCTCCATCATAACCTCCCTGCTCTTATATTCTATGCCTCGGCTAATGAAGGCAAGTATCCCATATGCCTTTTTAACCACCTTATCTACCTGTCCTGCCGCCTTCAGGGATCTATATACATGCACACCAAGGTCCCTCTGATCCTCTGTCCTTCCTAGGGTCCTACCATTCATTGTGTATTCCCTTGCCTTGTTAGTCCTCCCAAAATGCATCACCTCACACTTTTCAGGGTTAAATTCCATTTGCCACTGTTCTGCCCATCTGACCAACCCGTCTATCTTGTCCTGTAGCCTGAAGCTTCCCTCCTCGCTATTTACCACTCCACCAATTTTTGTGTCATCTGCGAACTTACTGATCATACCTCCTACATTCATATCTAAATCATTAATGTACACTACAAACAGCAAAGGACCCAGCATCAATCCCTGCGGTACACCACTGGACACAGGCTTCCAGTCACAAAAACAACCTTCGACCATCACCCTCTGCCTCCTGCCACTAAGCCAATTTTGGATCCCATGGGCTCTTACCTTCTTGACCAGTCTCCCATGCGGGACTTTGTCAAAAGCCTTACTGAAGTCCATGTAGACCACATCAACTGCACTACCCTCATCCACACACCTAGTCACCCCCTCGAAAATTTCAATCAAATTGGTCAGACATGATCTCCCCCTGACAAAGCCATGCTGACTATCCTTGATTAATCCTTGCCTCTCCAAGTGGAGACTAATTCTGTCCCTGAGAATTTTTTCCAATAATTTCCCTACCACTGATGTTCCCTGTTCCCTGGAAACGGAAGAAGGAGGCCTCTTCAGCAAACCAAGGCAACTTGGCTGCAAATTGCTGAAGAGGTGAGCTTGAGGTCTGTATGTAGATGCACATGGGTTCAGTGTGGAAAAAGGTTTAATGATCTGCTGAGATCACCTAAAGTGTGGCCTCTGTGTTCTGGAAAATGGAAGCTCAAGAGTGAGGGCTCAGGGTGATTTCCATGTAGAATGTTGGTGGTGACACTGCAAACCATTGTTTATAGGACAGATGATGCCTGGAGTTTTGAGAATGTCGGACTTATATTCATCTCCATGTGCCAGCCACCTGTGGTTGATTACGCGAATCTGGCATGGATAAGTGCATCCCTTGCCTGACGGCCAGCAATGTGGTCGTCTGCTGCTGGATTGGTCACATCTGACCCCGCAAGGCGTCACTCCTCGTCCTCCTCCTCGTCCTCATCCTTGTCCTCTTCATCGTCCTCTTCATCTTCCTCCAAGGAGGCTGTGTGCTGAGCCACTTGTTCATCTGCCAGCACTAAGTCGCGCTGCTCTTCCTCCGAATCTGGCGACCAGGATGAGAGGATGTAAATGGTTCCCATCCCATTGTTATAGATTTCAGTTGAGGCAAGAAGCTTGCACGCCTACACTCAAAGTGGCCTGAAATTATTCCAATCAGTTCAAACAGCAGATGTGTGTCAGCTTGACCAGTCACAAGGTCAGTAGATTTGCAAAATCTTATTCCAAACCTCCAACAACAAAGTTGTTGCATTCGAATGCCAGCCATGTTACAGGAGCGCTTTTAAAGTTCTGCACCAATAATGACTACAGATCATGTCCTCCACCAACTCGTCTCCTTGCAGCAGGACTGTTTCTGACAAGACGGGAAACAGGAGCCAGAGGCAGGAAAATGGGAAACCTCTGTCAAAATAGGATTATCAAGGCAGTTAACAGGCCCTTAACTGCCTTAACTACCTGTCCCACCGGTTGGAGTCATGTCAGTTTGGGAGCAGCTGAACAGACACTCAGGAAAATCGCGTGGGGGCGGGATGGAGACGGGTTGGGTGTCTGAAGCCATTTTTTCCGATTTTACCAGCTGACACGCCTCCAAACCTGCCTCCTCAGGGCTGGTAAAATCGAGCCCGGTGATGCAACTTGTTCGTAAGTGGTCATTCATCATCGAGGGATACGATACAAGTTGTCCTTCACAGTTTGTCACATGGTAGTCTGTTCCTGTTGGCCCATTAGGACATTCACTCCCTACACCACCGGCACACCGTGGCTGCAGTGTGTACCATCTACAAGATGCACTGCACCAACTCACCAAGGCTTCTTCGGCAGCATCTCCCAAACCTGCGACCTCTACCACCTAGAAGGACAAGGGCAGCAGGCGCATGGGAACACCACCACCTCCAAGTTCCCCTTCAAGTTACACACCATCCTGACTTGGAAATATATCACCGTTCCTTCATCGTCGCCGGGTCAAAATCCTGGAACTCCCTCCCTAACTGCACTGTGGGAGTACCTTCACCACACGGACTGCAGCAATTCAAGAAGGTGGCTCACCACCACCTTCTCGAGGGCAATTAGGGATGGGCAATAAATGCTGGCCTTGCCAGCGACACCCACATCATAGAATGAATAATAAAAAAGAAAGAAGGCCAAGTCAACTCACACACACAGCTCGTAGAATTTCTAATGCTTTTGGAGCAAAGTAGTTTGAGAGATAACTGAGAACAGGTTACTGGTATGTGTGAAGCTGGATGAGATCGAAGGTGGAAGAAAATACTTTTAAAAAAGTGATGGATTTTTTTTTGTTTTTTTAATGTGAGACAATGGCACAAAAAACCTGTCAGTATTTTCTTTTCTCATTCAAAAGAATAAGAGTATCATTGTGCGCATGCAAATTATCTGGCTTAAGGCAAAGTTTTTTCCTCTTTTGTGATCCCAAAATCATCCTGCCCTGGGAAAAATCATTTTTGCAGCCTCCCCTAGCTGCTTCGATTGTTAATATATGTAGCTACTTGCTGTGGAGAGAGTTTATGTTCATTCCTGATTGATAACCAGATAGGCTGTCTGCCCCTTTTTAACATGTTCATTGGAAGATAGAAAGCAATGAATAAATATGTAATGCTTGTAAGATTAAATGTAATGATCAATTCATTTTGGTCAGTAAATATAAATGAGCTGTTTTATATACTGGTGCATGCCACAGTGTACTATAAACCTCTCTTTGACCATAAAGAAGATAATTTATATAATTCATATGTGCTAACCAAAGAAGAAATAGTGAAATTTAATCCAGTTTACAGAAGAATGAAATACAAACACCTTTCTGGTCAGGCTCCATTTTGCAGTTCTGCAACTGTGCTGCCATCTCTCCGGCGAGTGACTGCTACTTTTGCATAGTTGTAAATTAATCAGGCGATTGACACCATTAATTGTGATTCAGTGTGTCTTTTTCTAAACAAATGTCACAATGACGGACTTTTAACCTAACCAGCTTCCGAAGACTCAACAAAATCACTCTTCTTTTATTTTCTGTCATGCCATTCAGTGTGGAGGTGCCTGAAGAAAGGGATGTTGTGTCCTGCTCTACCTCATACTTCACTGTGAAACTTGCTGATTGTCTTCTTTATGGGCCTTCAGTTGTAGTAGGAATGATTAATAATGCATTCATCAAGGTACAAGAAAAATGTATATATATATATTTAAAAATAGCACGATCTGCCATTGCTACAGCAAGGTCACTAAAATTAGAGTGCAGTTGAGGAGAGTGTTAAGATATTGTCCCGAGGACTTCAAATGGCAAGTGGTGCAGAGGTCAGTTTTGGTCATTATCTTCAATTCATTTAACCAAAACCTGCCATCAGGGGTATGTTTCGACTCTTATATTATTGTCTCTCCCTGCTATTAATAAAGATATCAATAATTAATCAGCATGTTCGAGACCATAGGTCATAGCGCTTTATTAACACAAAACCGTAGTCTTTCATTGTTCTTTGGCCCTCCTGATATCACACAATGAAAACAATGGTCCTCATGATCTGAATGAGTTAACAACACCATGGTGACCAATAGTTTAAGATGTGGGTACATGACAGACAGATGTTTTGAATTACAGCCCAAGGTTATAATAATTTTCTCTAGATGTTTTATTGATGAAATGCGAGGGTTGGGGAGAAAGCTTTGAATTTTCTTGCTAATGCTTTTACTTTTGAATTTAAGATTATCTGTGTAATCTCACGTGTAAACAGATGGAGCTTCTGAGGTTGCAGAGACTCATCCTGGCATTAGCAAAGAATATGAATTAAAATGATTGCGATTTATTAATTATGCAATAGCTGTTCAAACATAAAATTACCAATCACTTACAATTCACATTATATTAGCATTATTTTTTCTTCCTTTTAGTTCTAATTTTCCCCGATATATACATTGTGCATCCAACTGAGTATCTTTATACAACAGCTTCAATTGAGAGTCAGTTGAATTATATCCCATAGGAGCTATGCTGCTTTGAAAAAAAGGTAAGGGGAGATTGTAAAAGGCCTAATTAACATTTAAAGAAATCAAAAGCTTTTGAATATCAATTGCGGATTATAAATTCCTTATAAATTCAGGGATTATAACCAGCAGCATTTGGCTCATCGAATGTATAATAGTGTGGTATTCAGTGTTTAATGATTCCCTTTTGAAATCAACTTATAATACCAAATCCATCTCATATGCTTCCAGTTTACCAGCTCAGTAATACTTAACCTGCAGAGCAAATACACAAATCAAAGCTTGAGCAGCTGTTACTTTATTAAAGCGAGTACCTTCAGTCAGCCACCTGTGAACGTCCTCTGTATACCCCACTCCCAAAATGACTTGTGCAGTGGAAGTTTTTCCAGTAAGTTCAGAAGGTTCATAGATATGATCACACACAATACAAATACACATTACATAAATGTGAAGGGTTCGAGCCCCGCTGCAGACAGTCCGGGTGAGTGGAGGCCCGAGCTCCGGCTCTGACAGTCCGGGTGAATGGAGGCCCGAGCTCCAGCTCTGACAGTCCGGGTGAGTGGAGGCCCGAGCTCCAGCTCTGACAGTCCGGGTGAATGGAGGCCCGAACTCCAGCTCTGTATTCTGGGTTGACATCCAGCGGGATACCTGTGTGGGTGTGGATGTCGCTCCACCTCAGTGTATGGGTTGTGGAGCCCATAAAACCCTCCCACCCCATCGGCTGGTATAAAGATGGTTACAGCCATGGAAGGAGAATTCACGCTGCGGCCTGTCAGACTCTTAATCAGCCTACAAATTCTTCCACTACTTCACACTTCTCCACGAGAAGACACGAAAACAACAACAACCATCTGTGCCATCGCTGATTGAGAGGGTGGGTAAATAACAGCTGCTAAACCTCTGCCAATTCCACTCTGTAAATGAATACTAAAAGGTGACACAGGATGAACCCACCAATTTATTTATTCTTTGCTTTCATGGCTAAGGTTGGGCAACTGCTGTTTGGGGAATAGTGTTTGTGACATCGCAATTTCTCCAGAAACTAAAGTTTGGAAAATGTACCATTGTACAGGTTGAACGCGACAACAAGTTCCTGCTAAAACAGACACCATACTTAAACTGAGACTTAATAAATTTACAGTGCAATATGCAATATCAATGTATTGCTGATCAATTTATTGTTGATTGTGACATTGTGCAATCTACCATTTAAATACATGCACAGACCAACCCATGACATTATTCATGGTGACTGAGAGGTTATACTGTTGAAAGGGGAAGGATATGTGCTGGACTATGAAGGGATTTGAAAAGCAATCTCCTCAGAGACTTTATTCCTGGAAAATCAATTTTTTACCAGTTGCAGAAATATTAATTAATTTGCTCACTCATAAATTGGCCTTAAATAATGTAACAATTTTGTATTTACCCTCCTGTTATTAAGTGGGTCTGGCACAGATGGTGAAGGAGTTGAGGATTACAGAGTGGGCTGCAGAACTGCGCCCACTACATGACCCCGTCTTTGTGACAAATGATGGAGCATTTCACTACAGTTTAAAAAAAAAAGAATTGCTTGTAATATGGAGGAACAGCTTTTTACCATCTGTTTAGGACATGACTTTTTATAACAAAGGTCAAGAAATATATAAAACTTTAATATAATCTTATCATACTTGTATCTATCCTTCATTATCAAATATCTCTGTAACAGTACTCAGTGTATGTAAGCAGAACCTTTTGGTAAAATATTTTAAATTCAGCACTTTCATTCAGAATCTCCCTGCAAACTTGAAGAATTGTACTATTCTTCCAGAAATTGTTGTTGCTTTTACTCCAATCTTGAGAACAACTAGCGTTTATAGAACACTAAATTGCACCTAGGCAATCCAATACATCAAGGCGTAGGAACAAGAAAATCACCCCCAATGTCCCCTCTTTCTGTATATCACACATGACATTTGAGTAGCTTTAAATCTATAATTTTAGGGTTTGCTTCTAGATCAGTCAAGTCTTAAAAAAAATGTCAGAGCAGGTAGCCTGATGATGCCTAGACCTGACATCACTCCAAGGATTAAATGAGCAGCATACCTGTTTTGAATAAATCATTTGTTTTCCCAGTTTTCTTCCCTTTTCCTCCCTTCCTCTTCTGAAGCACTGTCACTATGGCACAACCCTCCAGTTCTCCAACCAGGTAGCCATTCTCCAAATGTGAACCTTAATGGTGAGTGTCAGTTGTCTTCACCCAATGTTCACACATCCTTGTTCCAACATGGTCACTGGATAGTGATTATCAGCCGGGAATCCTGGGGGATTTGTTTTCTCCTCCCTAGTCCAGGGATATTGACCAAAATATCCTCCCCCGTTTTCCCCATAATGTTGCCTCAACTAAGACTAGCAACTCAGTACAGTCTGGGGATTGAATCTAAGGCCTTGTGGCTTTGTATGTCTCAGTACAACACATCACATGGTACGTTAACCTACCGAGCCGTGATGGAGTTTGTGCCTTTTGGCTTGGATTTGTACAGCGACTATACTGCATCATTTTCCCTTCAGCGGGTTCTTTTAAAATAATTGGATGAAATTATCCCTCTACTGTAATGTTTTAGTGCCTTCAGTGGTCAAAGCAAAAAGGTTATTTTGACATTATTAGCTCTAAGTGACATTTAGTACCATTAATAAATCAAGTATAGGTATTATCAGACAAGTGCAAATGCATTTGAACCAATTATTAAGGGTTAGCACTAACTAAAATAAGCAACTGGTGACTGAGCACCTCAAATATGTGCTTTTAAAAATCATAATTGAAGTTGGACTAAATAGTGTTTGCACACAGAATCTTTTAGCTGTGATACCAGAGCATCATGAGTAGTGTCTCACGTTACTGGAATCTACATCTTGGCAATAGCTGCCTTCCAACAGTGAAGGGAGAACAGACGAAGGAGAAGAGGAGTTTCATCTGGAGAATGAGGAATTCTCCTTTTCAAAGAATATTCCAGAAAATCCACAATTATTTGGCTTGAACAACAGTACCAAGATTTTTTTTAGGCTCAGTAGAGACATTTTCACTGAGATACTCATCAGTTGCACATAGATGTTCAACACCCTCTGTGATTCCACCTGCTTGTAGGGTGATTTTGCGTGCCCCGTGTTTCTATGACTTAAGTCGACCCGTGCATCAAAAACTCCCCGGTTTGGGTTGTTTCCCTTGGACGGCAGGAGCTTTTGCCAATAGTCCCTGCCCAGCCCGTCGATTAACGGGTAATCCCACAGAGAGAGTGAGAGACCAAGGCCAGATAGGTCTTCTCCTTTGCCCGATGCACAGTGTCCCCAGCGGGATTACTGTGTAACCCGGCCGTGACCGATGCCACCCGGTTGGTCTTCCGAATTATACCGTGAACCACAAGCCCCACAACCCCCAAGTTCGGACCCAAGGAGTTACTATGGATAGATTATAATTGACTCAGACAAAACGAAATGGTTCAGGTTGGTCAAAGATCGATTCCTTTTATTACACTCACAAAAACAACAATCCCTACTCTCACTTACAGCAGAACGAGTAGGTCACCGTGGACACTAGCTTATAACTTTAGACTAAAATACCCACCCTGTTGGTTACGCCGAACCAACCCCTTCCCAGAATCTAAGCCTAGATAATGGAAAAACCCTTCTAACTAAACACCTCTCCCGGTTTGGTCAGAACCCACACTTGGAAGCCTCCTCACACACACACACACGTTAGTCTGCGTCTTGGACACTTGCAGTTCCTCAGCAGCAAAACACGCGGGCAGTCCTGGGGATTTCTAGAGGTGTATGCTGGATATAATTACCAGCCCTTGTCGTTGATTCACGCGGTCCCGGCTCCGTTCGACTCCAGAGACAAAACCGTGCCTACCAGAGGCATGCGATGAGGCCTAGAGAGTTATGGAAAGGCGGTACGACGAGGCACTCACTTCGGGCATTCCTGGAGAGTTGACGGATGCGAGGTTATGCAGAGAACCCCGTTACAGATGGTAGAGAAAAGCAAGCCAACACCAGCCCTGCATCCCAAAGTTTAGCATGTTTATACCCCGTGCAATACACAAAACTTGCTGGGCGATTCCTGGTTACCATGGTCACAGAGCTGCTAGTTGGTTTACCTGTGATGTCTCTGTTTTGGATTGGTCATCTTGAAGAAAACAATGGTAGGCCATTACTGTAGATGAGCAGTTCTCAAATTGCTAACTGCTTGTTAAGTTCTTGACTGCTCCTTCATTGAAAGAGTCCAGAGGTGTTACTTTTGGCCTGCAAACCTTATTGTCCATCCAGACATTCTGGTTCCATGGACAAAAGGTGGTTTTCCCCAAATCACACAAGTTCGAATATGAAAAGGCTCCTGCCTTTCATGACGTCAGCGTTGAGACAGGTCCCATGGCAACCCAAAAGACAGACAGTTCCTGCTATCTTCACAGAAACCAACAGGCAATCCCTTTTAAAGTCCAAAAGTCCAAACTCCATTTTTAAAACGCAGCCCACATGCGTCTCCATTTTAAAAGGGTACATATCCATTTTAAAAGTCCAAAAATCCTTGAGGCACATGCACCCACTGATGTTGGCACCGGCCAAACCCTACAGCTTTATACATAGTGTGAAGGTCGCTGACATTGTGAACATCTACATTATTAGCTAAAAAGTGTGATTACATACATCTTGAAATTAGGATTCAATTCTAATTCAAACATGTCCAACTTCATACGGGAGGTTATATAGATCATTTTTCCAAAGCCAAACAGCAGATAGCGACTGCAAAACAAAAATTGTACACAATAGCTGATTATCCTAGGATACCTACTGTTACTGACTGAACATTTAATGTCTGTGTACATAAATAGGTCCAAATTATGACATTGATTTTTTTTCTCAGTCTACTGTTGGTAGATTGTTTGAAGGAGATGACAGATCACATTGATGGCTATTGGGAAATGCTAGACGGAGAATTAAGTCAAAGCTGATGACTCCATTACATGATCCATAAGTTTATTCACATATTATTGTGTGTAACATGCTGTGAGTACTGTATTTATTGTTCTACCTTGTGAGGCCCATTAACCCCACCTAAGTATTTGTTAATTAGTTGTGTTTTTTGTGTATTAATTATGATCGCATAGATGGGTGTTGCGGATGCACCAATTTCATCAGTGAGGACTGTCAACTGTGAGAGACACAAACCACATTACCAATGACTGATGTTTCAGCCTCTGGGATGCATAAACTTTCTGCTGTTTCACCTGAAACCTTAACTTATCTTTTTTTCTTCACAGATGCTTCCTGACTTGCTGAGTGTTTCCATCATTTTCTGTTTGTGCTTCAGATTTCCAGCATCTGCAGTTTCGTTTTTGCTCATGGGTTAGAATGTAATGATTTCTCTCCTCAGCTCAGAGAGTACTGCACGGCTCTGAGTTGGCACGATCTTGGCCTCAATGCTGTCAATAGAACCCTCATCTTGTCTAAGATGAATAAAACCTACCCTCCCTATGATCTGAACAGCTTCCAGGCAAACATTCACCTGGCTGAGAACACGATGAGTGGCATCCCAAATATCTGCTTATCAATTATGCAGCAGAGACTGCAGCTCAGCCCCCAACTCGATTACCGTACACAGGCCATCTCCCATGCTAGTTACACTGACATTCAAAAAACAGTAGCAGGCCATCCCTTTGACCCTAAAACTACCGACTTTTTGTCACCCATTCCAGTCCTGTGTGGAGTATGTGTCATAAACTCTCTAGCAGCACGTTGAAGGGATCAAACGACATCACAATTTGTGATAGTAAAGATTCTGTTACTGAGATTTCCTCCAGACATAGTTTATTGGGCAACTGCAAGCAGTTGGGACCCACCTCATATCAGAAATGTTCTTCGCATCATCAAGGCTTTGAAAGACTTCAAAAATACTTTTTTTTTAAATCCTATATAGAATGTGCAATCATGAATATTTTGACTATAAAAACTTAGACTGCTTGCAAACACAGAGAACTATTGCCAAAACCTTCAATTTTAGATGTAAAAAAGGAGACAATTTTGATCTGACAATTTATTTCAGACATTAATTATTTTGAGTTTCACAATGATCAGTTCCAGTGCCAGTAAGAAGACTTGCAGCTTATAGGGAGTCTGTTGCCCTAAGGTTCTTTAGTAAGTATTGAAATGAGATGCCCTGTTCATACAAACCTAATTAACCTCCACCAAGAGGTTACTATGTCTGACTGAGATTCCCTTGTCTGTCATTTTACACACTTTTAACTTTTCTTTCCTTCTGGCTGATCATTGCAGAAATTGTTTAGTCTCTGACTTAACTTGAACTGATTAGATTTTGAGCCTGCTATTTATTTTCCATGCAAAAGAAATGAATATTTTACGAAGTTAATTCTTCCAATGCTTTTTTGCGCAAAAATACTCCTTTTGAACCACTATGCTTCCCCTCTGGCACACAAGAAATTCTGGAAGCTGTAGTTCTTAGCAGATAGTGCACCCAGATCAGGAGCTATATTTAAAACATGACATGCAGTCATCTCTACTTGCAGTGACAGCAAAGGCATAAAGGGGTGTTAGAACCCTTTGTAATTGAAAAGTCAATTTCATGTGTCATCATTCAACATGGAATAGATTTCTAACTGTATCCTGGGCCTGTCCACCTACAATCGAATGCCTGCCCTCCTTGCTTCATTTCCCTTTTTTCACTAGGCCCTAAGCAAAGGCTTGAATATTGTCCCTAATGGAATGGTAGCCTTGATGTTTCTTGCCAGGACCCTGGTTATATTCAGTGTCTTCCTTCTAGTTCAGTTTTCTAACATAACTCCAGTGAACACTGAAAAATAATTGAGAACAAGAAAATAAAACAAAGTTGCACAGAATTAGAAAAAATATATATTATTATTGATAAATTTAGCCAAAAGTCTAAGGCCCATAGGTTGAAATGAATGGGGGTAGGGAAGTCAAGAAGTAGTAATACCAAGCTAGAGTTTTAAAAGTCAATGATTGTACCAGAAAAGAAGACTGAAGGAGAAAAATGGTTGGATTCTCCTCTGAATTACTCCCAGTTCTGTGGCAGATTTGGAGCTTTTAGATGCTACTGTTTTAGATCCAGTGCTAAAAAACTGCATTTGAATTATCCTCCAAAAGATTATCAATTCCCTTTAAGGCCCACTGGGTAGCCTGATCCACTGCATGTAAATGGAGTTAAAGGGCAATGGCTAACTCCTCTGACCCATTTCTCCCAAACTCCTGCTAACATATCAGTAGGACTACAGGATGGTTATCCTTGAGGTGGATACCACATTGAGAATGCCATTTTGAGTGCTGCTACTGAAAGTTGGTGTTACTTTGCCTACATAGCAATCTCATTAGTACTTCAGTTAGTTTTACTCAGCTCATCTCAACATAGGAATAACAAAGTCCACCTAGTTTATTTTCTACCATCCTGGTGGCCGCATGATACAATGATAATGGAGTTGTTGACTAATTATAGCAATCAATCTCTCTATAACAGACCCAGAACGTTTATGGGATGTGGGCGTCACTGGCAAGGCCAGCATTTATTGCCCCATCCCTAGTTGCCCTTGAGAAGGTGGTGGTGAGCCACCTTCTAGAACCGCTGCAGTCCAAGTGGTGAAGATACTCCACAGTGCTGTTAGGGAGGGAGTTGCAGGATTTTGATCCAGCGACGATATACTTCTAAGTCAGGATGGTGCGTGACTTGGAGGTTGTGGTGTTCCCATGCACCTGCTGCCCTTGTCCTTCTAGGTGGTGCGTCCAGTTTCATTCTTGTTATGTTTTGTAACGGTTAGTTACAACTGAGTGACTTGCTAGGCCATTTCAGAGGGCAATCAAGAGTCAACCACGTTGCTGTGGGTCTGGAGTCACATATAGGCCAGACCAGGTAAGGACAGCAGATTTCCTTCCCTAAAGGGCATTAGTGAACCAGATGGGTTGTTACAACAATCCAGTAGTTTCATGGTTACCATTACTGATATTAGCTTTTTATTCCAGATTTATTTAACTGAATTTAAATTCCCCAGCTGTCATGGTGGGATTTGAACTCTTGTTTCCTGGATCATTAGTCTAGACCTCTAGGATTATTAGCTCAGTGACATTACCACTACGCTACTGTTCCCACTATGCAAGAAAAGCCCCAGTGGTGGAGAGTTGTGGGAACCATAAGAATGTAACACTTACCATATCATGTCTCAAATTACTCATATAATATATCCCAAAATGTTATTTTCTGAAAGAAATCTATCTAATTTGCATTTGAGCAAATCAATACCCTCTGCTTCCACCGTCTTCCTAGGGAGTCTGTTCCATAGATTGACCACTCGCTCACTGAAATATTGTTTCCGCAGATCAGTTTTGAATTTACCCGCCTTCAAGCGCAGGCCCTGCCCTCTGGTTCTACTGTTCTGGACAAAGTGAAATAGCTTGTCATGGTCTACATTATCTAATCAAAGTACTGCTTTACACCAGAGATGTGAATTTCTCAATTGAAATCCCTCTATTCTTATTGTATGAGGAGGAGGAGGACAAAGACATGGAATAGACTAAATTGGAGGCTCTTAGAGTGAGCCATCACAGAAACTGTCTCTTCTCTACATACTCATCCCCACCCACCAGGGTCTTACAGATTGGGGGCTCTTAGACTTTTCTTGAAGAAGTCACAGCTGAATGTAAGGACTTTGCAATGCTTTGAGAAAGCATATAAAGCCAAAACTACCTATGATGAGCATTTCCCAGCTTTTACCAAACTTCTGTTACCATGTCACCTACAACCTCATCATTTCCTTTGCCTATGATGTTTAAGGCCTCCTCTTCCAGAGAACTCAGTTTTGAGTGATGGCTCATGCAATGGTTATGGGCCAGCTTCTCCCTTGGAGTTGAAGCGAATGTTAAAGGTATGTGATCATGGACACATACATGCCATAATGACAAGAGGCGGAGGTGCATTGACCCTTTAAATGAAGCGTCCTTGAAGACTCACAGAAGCCCTTATAGCAAGCTATGAGTTGACAGAGTAGTTGTTAGTTTAGATGGTGCCTGAGTGCTTTTAGAGGTTACCATTTGCATTAATGGGTATCCCTGGCACCTAGGTGCTGAAAGAGAAAGAGTATGATCGGTAAGGAAGTGATCTGAAGGCAGTATGAGTGGTAGAAGATGTGTATTGACACACTTGTAAGGTCATTGGACCTCTTCCAACAGTGTGTGGCAGTTCTTAGGGTGGGGGATGTAACACTGACTGCCTCTGACACCTGACTTTATAAAGCCTGCTCTTACGAAGCTTCTTTTTAAGACTCTAGGCTGAGAAATTGGTTTGGTGCCAGTATCCAGCAGGAAGCGGGCGGTGCACCTGGAACACACGCCCAAAAACGTCAGCCCAAGACTCGCTCCAAATTAGGCCTTGGGTCCCATTTTCTTAAAACCAATAAGCTGCGACACCAATCGGGAGTTCCGATGCAATTCGCCAGTCGGGGCCTTTGTGGGTAGGATCTGGAATGGGGGGGGGAGACGAACAGGAAGGAGGTGAGCCCAGGTGAGTAGCAGCCAGCAGTACTTGTGGAGCCAGGAGGAATGCCCTTCCTGATTCCACATTAAGGGAAGTAAAAATAAAAAATTACTTACTATTTTATTGGTGGCCTCCAGTGATCCATTTAAAGACCGTTAGTTTGGCCGCAGTAGACCCGGGATAACTGAGCGAAGCATGTGCTGCCCATGCTTTGCCCAATTTCTTCAGAATTTTGGAGCAGGATTCTAAAACAAGTATTAGACCCCTGATTAGAATGGTCCAGGGGCCTAACGCCTGCTTCAGGGGAGTATCATGGCCACTCTTAAGTCACCGGCTTCCAATTTGGCAGCGAGCGCACTTTCAAGAAGGATAGAGTGCAGGATACCGCTGCCAAAAGTCATCCCTTGAACATTCATTTAACACCCAGAAATCGGGCAGGATGCAGGCTATTTCTCCCCTGAAATATGAGTGTAGAACTAATGAACTGAAAAGGTATTGGTGATTGGATGAGAACAGAAGATAGATAAAGGCCAAGTGAATGAGAATAGGGATTGAACAAAGAAGGTCATTTTCCATGTATGGCACATGCTGGCAGAGTGGGACCGTGATTATCTCCAGCACATATTGGAAAATTGTGGACAGAGTACCCGCAATATTTCAATACATGTCAGCATGTACTCAAAACCTAGCCAAAGATAATTTACTATGGACTAGGAAGAGTGTAAAAAGTGTTTGGCAACCATTTCAGAGACAGTGGAACTTCCTTGGAGGACTCAATCTGTGAGAGTGGCAGGTGATATGAGATCTTACAACAGGTTAACTTTACAAAAAATAATGTCAAATGTTGTCATCAGATAAATAAAGTGAAATACAATCGTGTTTGCTCGTGACATAATGAGAATCACTGGCTGCATTTCCCCACCCTCCTACTGCCTAACCCAATTTTCTCAACAATTCATGGTACGGTGAGAAATGTGATAGATTATTGCATCATTCATTTTTACAGATGCTGAGTTAACTCAGAGCATCACAGAGACCTTCCAATTGAGGGTGTGCTTCCCAGAACATGTTATATTTCATTAAAAACAGAACTACAATTTTTTTTCAAATTCAAATTGTAATAACAAGTGTAAGTAGTAAACACTACTTGAGAAAAGAAGAATATAAAATGAGTCAAGGAAGACTCACTTGGTACTTCTAAGAGAAGTGTAATTCATTTGAGACAATTAATTTTCCCTAAACTTGCCCAGCAAGAGGTATGCCGTTTGAATGATTTTTCTATGTGCTGAAACCCATAAGACTCATTCATTTTCATTCTAAAAAAGATTACTATGCTAACATATTAATAAATATATATGAAATCTCTATTCCAATATAAATTGTCATAGATGCTTTTACATTGGATTACATTTCACAGGATATACGGCACAGAAACAGGCCATTCAGACCAACCAGTCCATGCCAGCGATTATGCTCCACTTGAGCCTCCTCCCGTCTTTCCTCATCTAACTCTATAGCATAACCCTCTATTCCCTTCTCCCTCATTTGCTTATCTAGCCTCCCCTTAAATGCATCTATACTATTCGCTTCAACCACTCCCTGTGCAAGCGAGTTCCACATTCTCACCACTCTCTGGGTAAAGAAGTTTCTTCTGAATTCCCTATTTGATTACTTGGTGACTATCTTATATTGATGGCCTCTAGTTTTGCTCCTCCCCACAAGTGGAAACACACTCTCTGGCCGTGATTTTGCCTACCGAGGTGGGCTCAGTGCAGCCGAGGTAGGTGGCGGGTTGGGAGCACGCTCCCAGCTCCATCCCGCTTTGTGAAAAGATTTTCCGTTGATTGGGCTTGTTAAGCCCGCCCTGCGAGGTTCCCGGCCAATTAAAAGGAAGCGGGTTTGATGAATTAATTTGATGAAGCGACATCAGCCAGTTTCTTTAAAGGGACCACGGCCACATTCATTTTGACAATTGAGCTGTCAGTGTTCTACAGCATTGAGGTGCTGCAAACACTGACAATCACTGTACAAAGGTGCACGGCTGCACCCAGGCTCTCCCATGAATCCCTCCATATGCTTATGGAGGGAGTCACAGCACGCAGGGAGGTTCTCTTCCCTTCCCATGGGCGGAAGAGACCTCCCCAGGACACCGACGCGGCCTGGTTGCACATTGCACAGGAGGGCACAAGCAGGGATGTCGTCAGGAGGACCAGGCTACAGTGGCGCAAACCTTTCAATGATCTCAGTAGATCACGAAACATTACTGCAAAGCCACACTCTACCTCATCCTGCTGTGCCACTCATCACAGCCCCATCACTCTACCTTCCCTACCCTACTCCTGCACATCCTTACTCACACCAACTTACCTTGCACCTCCACCCATCCCTCTCTATCTACATTATCACATCCCCATCTCACTAGCCACCCCTCACACTCATCCGCATCCTTGTCCAATCATACCAACTAACAACACACAAGGTTTGGCACTTGGGTGTTTTCGCCAATGTTCATGTGAAGTTTCTGTTAATGTGTTGCCAAACATTGAAATCTTTATTTTCCACACTTTGCCTTCTTGGACAGATTTGTGTGCACCTTTGGAAGTGTCTTAGTGAGTTCCAGTGAATGGTGAGTCATAACTTTACCCCCCGCAATGGTGATGAGTGTGAAAGGAATGGCTTGGGCATTGTAGGGATGCTTTATAGTGTTGGCGTGGGGTGGTGCCAACCTGGTGCATCATGTGGCAGCCAGGGTGTACAGCATCAAGTGAAGTAAATGTGTCCATGGTGAGGCTATCCCTGGCCTCCCGGGCAGCAATGTTGTCGGGTGCTGATGCCCTGTGTCCTGTGCAGCATCAGGTGATTGCGGAGCAGGTTGGTGCTGTTGTTGGTGATGCTGGTGTGCCTGGTGATGCTGGTGTGCCTGGTGATGTTGGTGTTGGGACTGATCGTGGTGGGATTTTTTCAAGGGTACCGATGTTGCTGGAATAGATGGTAGGTGAAGTTGAGATGACAGAAGAGATCTGTCAATGGTGAGAGAGGTTGTTCCAAAGAGGTGACAGTGGATAGAGAGTTTACTCCAAACACTTCCAAACTGCATAAAGCTGAATAGTGTCTTCCAAATCCGGCCTCTAACATTGGAAAGTGAACAGCTGTGAAATGGCAGCATTTTTTACCACTTTTGCAACCGTCAGCTATTTAGAGGAGTGGGGAGTCATTGACAGCTTTCCTGATGTGATCCCCGAGCACCGGGAACCTCATGAAAAAGCTGGTAAAATGGTAAGTACATGGTAAAATGGTATTTAAGTACCTTTTATCAAGCTCTTAAGTATCTGAATTGGCTTGCCCGCCGCTTGGTGTTGGGTCTGTAAAGCGTAGACAGACCCGACACTTGGGAAGCTGACATGGAGGTGGGTTGACAGCAGGATCCTAGCCCGCTGTCAATCTTTCTGATTTTGACAGCGGACCCGCCTCCGAACCCTCCCTCTGAGCACCGGCAAAATTGCGGCCTCTGTGTCTACTCTATCAAAACCTTTCATAATTTTAAATACCTCTATTAGGTCACCCCACAGCCTTCTCTTTTCAAGAGAAAAGAGACCCAGCTTGTTCATCCTTTCCTGATAGGTATAACCTCGCATTTCTGGTATCATTCTTGTAAATTTTTTTGCACCCTCTCCAGTGCCTCAATATCCTTTTTATAATATGGTGACCAGAATTGTATGCAGTACTCCAAGCGTGGTCTAACCAAGGATCGATACAAGTTTAGCATAACTTCTCTACTTTTCAAATCTATCCCTCTGGAAATAAATCCTCGTGCTTGGTTTGCTTTTTTTTTATGGCCTTGTTAACCTGCGTTGCTATTTTTGTGAATTGTGTATTTGTTGCTCAGAGATACTTGCACTTGTTAGCTGTGTGCTAGCATAGCAGGACTCGCAGAGCTGAAATTGAGAAAATAAATCACTTCAGTTACACATAGACTGATGAGTAGCTGAGTGGGCCAGATACTGTGGGAAAATAGGTTTATGAGTGGCTGAGAAACAGCAGGTGGCAGGTTATAGATGATAATAGGTGACCATAGGGCGATTATCGTTTTCAATAGTTGATAGCAGGTGACCGGATGCATGGCTGACTATAGGCAATAGTCAGTGACTAGAACAGATGAGTGACTCCGTGTGGGATGATGAACGATTGGCTGCGATCATATCTATGGACAATAGTCATGTATACATCCGATCACCCGTAGACACACACTATCACCTACAGTCACTCACGCTTTCCAGTTGCTGTCACCCACAGTCACTCATGCATCCTGTCATCTGTTATTGCCTAGTGTATTTCGTGTTTTCTTTACACTAAGGGCGGATTTTCTGAGTTTGCACTGGTGACAGTAAACCCCAACTGCCGGCAATGCATATTGGAAAATCACCGCCAATATAAACTTGGAACATTACTCGCTTGATATTTTCCTCGGGTTCAGCGTCACAAGGCACACTTTTAAGTAAGCCCACACTCGCTATGACTTGAAGTGTGTCTTTACTTGCCTAATAACTTGGCAAATGCAGTGAATCTGGACTCAAACAGAGAACCATTGTCACTCTATTCCACCTTGCTGGATATACCATATGCCCATACATGATTGTTTTGACTTCAGTGGAACTTTAGTAGCCTTCAGAATTAATACTCTTTCAAACTATGGCTTAAGTTATAAACCACTAATCAGATGTATTGAATAGTAAAAAAAAAACCATAGAAACAGTAACTACCAGACTTTTTTTTATTCTCCTTGGGATATAGAAACAGCAAAGGTGGTTCTCTTGTGCCACTGCTCGGCATAAAACGGAGCCTAGAAACCAAGCCCCTCACATCTTACATTGCGATTCATTACCAGGGAGTCGCTGGCCCGTCCTACTGCTGTCAGTTTCAGAATGTCAGCCTCTGATATACCATTCAAAATCCTTTGAAGATACAACAAAAAAGGGCATAAATCTGTACCTCTCAGAACAACATTAGGTCGTCATCTATTCACGGGATTCAAAGCAATGTTTGCCCATAAATATACAACTGCCATGTACAGTAGGGTTCAAAGACATCTCTCATTATGTCCTGTCTCCACCCAATCGAGTTAAGCTGACCAATTTGAATCCGCAGGTAGTATCGGGAAATGCTTCTTACAATAATGTCCTTGAAGTGATCTTTTGCAACACTAAGCTGTAATGTGTATGCCCTGCAGCTTGAGGAAGCAGCTTTCAGTATCTAACATTTAATATGATTGCGAGATTCCTGTGCAAAGATAATAAAATGCATATACATGTGGCCAGAAACTCCCTATATGTCACAAACAGCAAGTGACTGGATGGGAAGAGTGTTAATTTTGATAGTTGTGAAACATAGCTGGGTTTACATTGTATAAAGTGTGTAGGGTGATTTTGCGTGCCCCGTGTTTCTACGACTCTCCCTTGAGTCGACCCGTGCATTAAAAGCTCCCCGGTTTGGGTTGTTTCCCTTGGACGGCAGGAGCTTTTGCCAATAGTCCCTGCCTAGCCTGTCGATTAGCGGGTAATCCCACACAGAGAGAGATACCAAGGCCAAATAGGTCTTCTCCTATGCCCGCTATGCAGCGTCCCCAGTGGGATTACTGTGTAACCCGGTCGTGACCGGATGCCGCCCGGTTGGTCTTCCGAATTATACCGCGAACCACAAGCCCCACAACCCCCAAGTTCGGACCCAAGGAGTTACTATGGATAGATTATAAATGACTCAGACAAAACAAAACGGTTCAGGTTGGTCAAAGATCGATTCCTTTTATTACACTCACAAAACGACAACCCCTACTCCTCTTGCTTACGGCATAATGAGTAGGTGGACACTAGCTTATAAACTTAGACTAAAATAACCATCCTGTCAGTTACGCCGAACCAACCCGCCTCCCAGAATCGAAGCCTACATATGGAAAAACCCTTCTAACTAAACCCCTCTCCCGGTTTGGTCAGAACCCACACTTGGAAGCCTCCTCACACACACACACACACGTGTTAGCCTGCATCTTGGACACTTGCAGTTCCTCAGCAGCCAAACACGCGGGCGGTCCTGGGGATTTCTAGAGGTGTATTCTGGACATAATTACCAGCCCTTGTCGTTGATTCACGCGGTCCCGGCTCCGTTCGACTCCAGAGACAAAACCGTGCCTACCAGAGGCATGCGATGAGGCCTAGAGAGTTACGTTTTGGCGGTACGGCAGGGCACACACTTCAGGCGTTCCTGGAGGGTTGACGGACGCGTAGCTACGCGGAGAACCCCGTTACAGATGGTAGAGAAAAGTAAGCGCGAATCCCCAAATTTCAGCATATTTATACCCCGTATAATACACAAAACTGGCTGGGCGATTCCTGGTTACCATGGTAGCAGCGACGCTAGTTGGTCTTCCTGGTGATGTCTCTGTCCTGGATTGGTCATCTTGATGAAAACAATGGTAGGCCATTACTGTAGATGAGCAGTTCTCGAAGTGCTAACTGTTTGTTAAGTTCTTGACTGCTCCTTCATTGAAAGAGTCCAGAGGTGTTACTTTTGGCCTGCAAACCTTATTGTCGATCCAGACATCCCGGCTCCATGGACAAAAGGTGTTTTTCCACACATCACACAAGTTCGAATATGAAAAGGTCCCTGCCTTTCATGATGTCCGCGTTGAGACTGGTCCCATGGCAACCAAAAGGCAGACATTTCCTGCTATCTTCACAGAAACCAAAATCAGTCCCTTTTTTTAAAAGTGGAGAAGTTCAAACTCCATTTTGGAATGCAGCCCATGTGCGTCTCCATTTTAAAAGGGTACATATCCATTTTAAAAGTCCAAAAAAAAAATCCTCAGGCCCATGCACCCACTGATGTTGGCACCGGCCAAACCCTACACCCTCCTGTGATAATAACACCGTCAAACCTACGGCAGAATTATCACGCAACCGGTGTGTGTATGGAGGCCCCGGTATGTCTTCAGACCAAACCATACCTACCTTCCCAGTAGTTTCCTAAACTAAAACAAACTGTTCCCAAAACTTGGACAACGAAACAGTTCCCTAAAAGTACAATGTCCCCAAATCTTTAAAACTCGTTACAAGGTGGAGACAGAAAAGCCTGTCTCCCGAGTAATTTGTGACCACATTCATAACAATACAAGGGAAAAGGTAAGTCGTTTTTCACCACAGCATTTCTCAGAAATGAACTTAAAGTGGGTCCCCTCTCCCACGGCCGCCGGGTCCCCTCCCCCACCCCCGCTGGGTCCCCTCCCCCACCCCCGCCGGGTCCTCTCTCCCACGGCCGCCAATTTTAATTACACTAGACGACCAGGCTTCAGGCACCCTTGTACATTCCCGTAAATGCATTAAAACCCGCACAACATACCCGACGCTACATATACAACAGACTGGGTCGGTCCCGCCGGTCCACCCGAAAACGCATACATCCGACAGTACATCGCACAACTCATTTATAGCAACGGTGAAACAGCTTGTGGAGTCCGGGGCCGATAATGCAGCAGTCTGAGCCACCGTTCTCGAATTGCCTCCCCTCATTGCCTGCAGGTCACGTAAAGCAAATACGCAGTTATTACACACTGTACAATCACTAAGACGTGAGAGACTACTCGAATCCATGGTGGGACTTCTATGCTGAGCCCAACATCCCACCATGGAGGAGACACCAGCTGAGTGATCTCCTCCTCGATCTCCCCGTTACGCTGTTCCAAAGTATAAAAGTGCTTCTGTGACAATTCCACCTCCTTGAGCAGCTTTGTGAGATGTTCGGGCAGAGGTGGAATGTCATACCCGAACTGCATTACATATTTATATAAATTAGTCACGGAATCGTTTACGGTAAGATGCACCGTGGAGGGCTCAGTGATGGGGAAAATCCGTTCCTGAGCAAACTGAACCTCCGTGTGGGGTTTAAAGCAGAAGGTCGGATCGGGAACTGGACACCAGGTCTCGTTGTGGACCCTGTACTGAGTCACACTGGTCGTGGTACACTATGTACCCTTGCCTGTGTACACCACCTGAGGTGGAACGTGGCCCTGGGCCATCAGCTCCATTGTACAATTAATGGCCTCCGCACCCTCTGATTCAAACCCACACACCGGTCGGTTGAACGAATTTAATCTCTGGGGATAGAGTACAACGTGTGCTCCCCGGTGTTGGCACCCATTAAGGTCTGTGCCTGCAATTGTGGACCCCCATTTAACGATGAACGGCGGAGCCCCATGGTGCCGTACGTGTACTCCATCCCTTATCACCCCAATATTTTGCACCCGGTATACCGGAGCTGGCTGCGGTAAACTGCTCATCACCGGCATCCTAAGCACAATCCCCATCACAGTAAAATTCGACCGGCCGCAATCAACCGGGACCGGGTATGCCTCTGAGGCCAGTCGGAGTTGGCACGGGCTCATCAACCCCTTGCACGGGCTGAGCGCGGTGAGGTGCCTGTTGCTGACCCATGAAGGAACGCGGCCTTGCTGAAGGTCCTCCAAATTACTGCGTCCTTCATTCAGCAACCAAGCACCGTACAACACACAGGCATCATTTCATGCCGCCTGAGCTGAGGCGTTTCGATCTTCACGAATCAGACTGTTGATAGTCTGAGCGTGGGCCTCCAGCTCTGCTATGACCTCCTTCAGGTGAATGGTCATGGCCTGGTCTTCCAGCAACTCCGACCCCTCTATGGCGTTACCCTCTCCCAGTATCTTTTGCAGTCGGTCCCTTAAGGTATTTACCTGCATTTGCAACTGAGCATCGTTCATACTGTTAATAATGGACGTGCCAGTGCTGAAGGCCATTGCCGTATCATTCACCAGCCCTCTCTTATACCTCCCCGAACCCCCGCGATGTACATCGTATAAAGCATCCCGATCCACGCCACCGTAACTCAATTCATAAAACTTTTTAAACATTTCCTTGAGCAATACTTCATACAACTGCTCTGTTTCCGTCGGACACCACCGTGGCATTTGTACCTGGGTCAGGTTTAAAATCACTGAGGCGACCGAGTAGTGTACATCGTGGTATAAGACCTTACCGGTGGGGACTAATACTAAACCATTTCTAGGCCCAGGGTTTGTGGTGGGGCTTCTATCTTCCGCCTCCGGCACTGGGACGGCTGTGGGAGGAGGCTTTACTTCGCCCGCTAGCAGTTCAGTGCCGTTTATAGTATTGGGGGGGTCTGGGATGACACAGGAGTCCATACTCCGTTCCCAGCTCATCCCAGCCCCAGAATCCTGCCATTGCCTCAAGAACGCGATTGACACGCCGATCGGGCAGATTCTTTCTGAACCCCACATACATACGTAGAGGCCTTCCTCCTCTCTCCACCACTTATGCCAGCACACTACAATGCCTCCCTCCGTACCCGTGATCTCGCAGCACACATCATTGCCTAGCCGTTCCCAGTCTGCGGACCGATTGCCTTTAACATGGCTCAACTTCCTCAGCCACCACCATCGCTCCAGGGGTATGTGTCCCTCGCACCGCAAGCAAACTCGCCTTCCCTCGGTCACCCTCACCTGTGTGGCTGTAACTTGCAGCTCAGGGCACGGTAGGGACGACTCCCCGTAGGTGAACCCCTCGCTGCTGGCGAACCGGGTTGAGTTGGACTCCAGCCCTCGTGGAAATAGGCCGCCACACCATCACCAACCCCATTCCTACCCCCTTGCGCCACGGTGCGTCCTTTCCCTCCTGTGCACCCGTAGAGGAGGGATTCCTCTGTGTCCCCTCTCTCCAAGCTGCACAGCCTGAAGATTCCCACAAGTACTGTCACTGAGAACACGTTCCTCTTTCTTCCTTCCCTTTAAAAAAAAACCTGCAAAACAAACAACCAAACAATTCCGCCCTGTGAGAGGGTGTTTTTCCTCCACAGATCCGAAGGTTCACAAAACAAAACATACAACAAACAAAACACCCGCAAACGCAACCTTAAAGAACGGAAAATGTACAAAGCTAGGCCTGCTGGCCCCAGCCCTAGAGAGCCCCACGACCTACGTCCGGGGCCTCTTGCGGCTGACTGGGGGTGAGTAAGGCGGCGTCCACGGCGCCCTCAGCCGCCGGACTCGACTGCCCCTTCTTACTACCCCTGCTACCGGATCATCCGGTAGCGGGTCACCCTCATCCCACATCCAGGGAGGGAGACTCGTCACAATCATGCTCATAATTGTACCCTTGTGGCACATGGCCCGCGTGGTTCCCTCCTCGGGCTTAAACAGCTTGCACTGATTGATGTGGAACCACTTTGTGCGCCTAGGGAGTTTTATGGCATAGACCATAGGACTGGCTTTGTCCACAATCGCGTATGGTCCCATGTATAAAGACTCAAACACCCCTACCCGAGCATAGTTACGGACCATGACCTGATCCCCTACCTCCCATTCATGTGTGTGCTGAGGCTCTAACAACAATTTGTTCTGGCGATGTTGTATCCCCACGTTGTGGGCTGCCCGCCTGTAGACCTGTTTTAAGGTCGTGTACAAGTTCTGAACGAACCTATCCCGGTCGACCTCCTGGAGCTGAGACTCGGTGAGGACCGGCGCCAACACGTGGGTTGGGGTACGCATGGCCCTCCCGGTCATTACCTCGTATGGGGAATACCCTGTGCTCCTGGAAGGGCTGGCACAGACCCCCATGAGGATCAGAGCAGGACCTCGTCCCATGACTTTGGGAACTGGCTCACCTCCTTCCTCAACCGTTCCTTCAGGGTCCGGTTCATGTGCTCCACAATCCCCGATGACTGGGGGTTGTGAGCCACATGCCACAGCCCTTCTATCCCCAAGAGCTTGAGGGTCGTCTGCATGACCTGCCCCGTAAAATGGCTCCCCTGGTCGGATTCCACTACCTGGGGCAGCCCCCACCTTGAGAACACTTCCTTGACCAGTATGCGAGCAGTGGCCAGGGCTGTAGCTGCCCGGCAAGGAAAAGATTCCACCCACTTGGAGAACACATCCACCAGGACTAAGCAGTACTTATTCCCGGATTTTGTGGTGGGTAGGGGCCCAATAAAATCGATCTGCACCGATCGCCATGGTCCCTTTACCCCCCTGGTGTGTCCCAAAGGAGCCTTCCTGCGCTGAGGGTCGGGATTGTTAGCTGTGCACACTAAACAATGTGTGCAGAAACCCCTTACATCCTCCCTTAGCTGCGGCCACCACCCTGCCTCTTCTACCCGCTGCCAAGTGGTCTCTGGTCCCGGATGTCCTGCCCCGGGGCCCCCGTGAGCTAGCTGGAGAAAGTCCTCCCGATGCTGTACTGGGACCACCCACCGGTCCCCCTTAAACAACATCGCGTCCTTAACGCTGATGTCAGCAGCGCCAAAGGGACCTTCTATTACCTCCCACTTCTCCCTACCTAGTAGGATGGCCTTGAGAATGGGGTCCTGTGCCTGTGCCTGTTTAAGGTCCGGGGCTAGAGCGATCCCTGGTGTGCCTCCCCTGTCCCGGATGGCTGCTACTGGGGCCGCTTTCCCCGGATCCCACAGGGTTCCCTCTCTAGCTCCCTTCTTTGCTAATTCGTCTGCCCTCTGGTTCCCCTCCCCACGGGGTTCTGTCTTTGAATGGGCCTTTACCTTGTGGATGTAATAATTCCCTCTATTCTTGGTGGCCTCTAAGATTTTGTGGAGCAACCATGCTGTGGCCAGGGGTCTCCCTCGTCTTGCCCAGATTGCCAAATAGTCAGTGCAAGAGTTGCACGTGAACATTGAATCCGAGCAAATGGTATATGGAGGGGGGAACTCTTCGGGGTGGGTCACCACGTAGGCCACGGCCGCCAGTTCGGCGTGCTGAGCGCTCATGGCGCTGGGGAGTTTTATGGCCTTCTCTACCTGAGCAGTCGGGTCATAAATCCCGCAACCTGTGAGCCGCTCCCCGTTGGACACGGTACTGGAGTCATCCACGTAGATGTCCTGGCCCGTCGGGTGTATCCCGGCCCTGATTCCCTCCTCCACGTCCCAGACCCCTTCCACTGTACATGTGTGCACTGTCCCAGGGTACACCATGTTTCCTGCAAGTTTCGGCTCAGTCAACCCCTGCACTCTGAGATTAAGCTGCGAGAGCAGTAGGGTCCAGCGAGCAATGCGGGCACTGCTCACTGTCCCGTCCTTAATCCGCCCATCAAAAAGCATCTGGGTTGGCATGTGATGCATTAGGAGGACTAGCGGGGAGGATCCCGTGAAGAGCTGCGAGCGCTTCACGGCCCAATGCGTGGCTAAAAGGTGCCTTTCGCAATTGGAGTATCCTCTCTCCACATCTGTGAGCACCCTGGAGGAGTACACCACGGGTCTCAGCTTGCCGTGTCGCTCCTGGAGCAACACCGAGCACAATCTGTCCCCACTGGCTGCTACCTCGAGATAGAACTCTTCCCCCTGGTTAATCGCACCCAACGCAGGTGCCGTTTGGAGGTCCCTTTTTAGCTGGGTGAATGCGGCATGGCAGCTGGAATCCCACTCCCATTCAACTCCCTTGCAGAGGAGCTGAAGTAAAGGAGCTGCTGTGGCTGCATATCCCTCGATGAAATCCCAGCATTACCCTGTGAGCCCCAGAAAAGACCTCACCCCTGACACCGTCTTGGGGGCTGGGAGCTCCTGTACTGCCTTTCGTCAGGCATCATCGATCGCCCTTTCACCTGCTCGGACGGTCAGCCCGAGAAATTTTACTTCCTTCTGACCGACCTGAGCCTTCTTTGGGTTGACTTTGAAACCCGCATCCCTGAGTAACTTCAGCAGCTCGCTCAGCAGTGGCCTGTGCTCCTCCTTATCACTAAAGAGGAGAATGTCGTCCACATACTGAACGATCTGCTGGGGCTGGCTAAAATTCTTCAGAGCATTAGCCATGCTCTGGTGGAAGATGGAGGGGCTGTTATGAAACTCCTGGGAAAGACACGTCCAAGTATACTGTTGGCCGTTAAGTGTAAAGGCGAACTTATACTGGTCTTCCCGTCGAAGGGGAATCGACCAGAACCCATTCGAAACATCCAGCACCGAGAACGTGGTCGCGGTGGCTGGAATATTTCCAATTAGGTCCACTACAGCCGCGACTGTGGGCGCGCAGGCTGGGATATTATTGTTGAGGACCCGATAGTCCACCGTGGCTCACCATGACCCGTCAGGTTTCTTGACCGGCCAAAGGGGAGAGTTCACATGGATGGCAATCGGCCTCAACACACCCTGCTTTACCAGGGAACACAGTGCCGTCTCCAAGTCTGCCTCCGCTTCCCTGGGAAAACCATCTGTTTTTGGGGCCTAGACATGGGATCCCCGTCTACTCTAACCTCTACCCCAGTCACCCGTCCACAGTCGTGCTTGTGGGTGGCGAAAGCATCTAAATTGCTCCGCACCTCTGCCTGGTACTGGAGCAGGGTGTTACTGACCAAAACCTCTAGGTCGTAACTACCCCGGGGCTTCATGCTGCAGACGCTCCCTCGTCCCCCCTTGTCTCTGGGTATTACCACTACCTCATCCACCTTATCAGAACCCATCGCTCCCCACAAGCAATGGTTCCTAAAATCTACAATGATCCTGTGGGCCAACATGAAGTCGGACCCAAGGACTCCCTACCCGGGCTGATAACATTTCATGAGAATGCACTCCCATTTAGTGGTGAGGGAACCTAGCTTAATGGTAAGGGGAGTAGACCTTGCTCATCCCCGGTGAACCCATTCAAACTGAAGGGGACTTTACTGGACCAGGGTGAATTGGCCGGGTCCTTGGAATGGATCACCGTGCTCGAGGCTCCGGTGTCCACCGAGTACTTCCCCGTGACCGTTTCCACCCCCATCCGCTCACAGGGCCTGCCCCACTCATCGTAGATGACCAGGCACAGGTACTCAGGCTGAGCGCGTTCTAGTCAGGATGACGGGGGACCCACTGGAGCGCTCGGTATGACCTCGCTGACTGCAGCATCAAGTCTACCGGTGTCCTTGCCCATCACCGTACGGAGGGCAGCCACTAGGACCTCGTATCCTGACTGCTGGCTGGTCTCCCTCATGTTGGTGTTTGGGGACTTCTTCCCGGCAGGCCCTCCTCGACCAGGTACCCCTTTCTGGGTTGGACACTCTCGCCTCCAATGCCCCATCTGACCACACTGAAAACAAGCTTTTGACTCGCTAGTGTGGGGCCCTTCCTGACGCCATTCCTTCCTTTCCCCCTTACCGGCCTTCATCTCACTGACCCTACCCCATTGCTTCGCCTCCTTCTCACCCAGGGACTTGAAAGCCATGGTGAGCTTTCTAAGCACCCCGGTCTCGGTGTTAGCGAGTTCCTCGGCATCGAACCAGGCGTCGGCCTTGTCTCGAATACCTGGGAGGCTTTTCGCAACCAGGGTCCTTAGCCAGTGATTACGGACCTCCCCTAGCAGTTGCGCTCGGTCCGGTGCGCCCACCGTGGCCTTAGCGTAGACAGGCCAGAGCCTGTCGGCAAACGCAATCGGCGCTTCTCTGGGCATCTGCAGGGTATTCTCAACTAGGGAAAATGGAATCCCCTGTGTAAGACCCATGACTCGTAGGATTTCCTCCTTGAGCCCCACTATAGTGCCTCGTCCCGCCTTAGAGGCAGTGGACAGGCTTTGGTATAGTGTCCCTTCTAGGGAGAATAAAAGTAACTTATGCGTTTCCGCATCATTACACTCGTTTAAGCCCCCTATCTGTTCTACCTTAGTGAAATGGAATGTGGGGTCCCCTTTGATGCTAAGTTTTTTCAGCCCCTCCACCATCGTTTGGAGCTGAGGAGTCATGAACGGGACCACGTAGTCGTTTTGGAGCGGGCCCTCGTCACCGTTGGGTGCTGGCAGACCATACCTCTGCTGCCGCAATGGACACATGGGTCCCGGTTGCTCCCTGCCCACTGGTGGAGCTACTTCCTCCTGTACTGCTACCGGCACTTCTGCTGGGGGCCTATCCTCTTCCCAGTCTAACTGGGATCCACCTGGCGCCATTAAGCTCACCATGCCTTTAGCCCTAGCCAAAGCCCTTTGTAGCTTCCTGATCTTTTCCTCGCACTGATCGTGACTACAATCCTCAAAACCCCTACTTCTTGCTACCCTGTAGGCGGTTTTAATATCACTGTACTGGCTCTCTAGACCTTCAGCTTTCGCTGCTAAACGGGAGTTTTCCTCCCGGAGAATTTGCTCGTTGAGCTTGGACTCTGTTACTTGGCACTGTAGATACTCCCCGGCCGTCTGGGAAGACTCTTCTATAGCCCTCCTTTCCTGCTTTTCCACCGAACCAACCCCCTTCCCAGAATCTAAGCCTAGATAATGGAAAAAACCCTTCTAACTAAACCCCTCTCCCGGTTTGGTCAGAACCCACACTTGGAAGCCTCCTCACACACACACACACGTGTTAGCCTGCGTCTTGGATGCTTGCAGTTCCTCAGCAGCCAAACACGCGGGCGGTCCTGTGGATTTCTAGAGGTGCATGCTAGATATAATTACCAGCCCTTGTCGTTGATTCACGCGGTCCTGGGTCCATTCAACTCCAAACCGTGCCTAACAGAGGCATGCAATGGTACGGCGAGGCGCTCACTTCGGGCTTTCCTGGAGAGTTGACGGACGCGTAGCTACGCGGAGAACCCCGTTCCAGATGGTAGAGAAAAGCAAGCGCGAATCCCCAAAGTTCAGCATATTTATACCCTGTATAATACACAAAACTGGCTGGGCGATTCCTGGTTTTCTGTGAAGAGAAAAAGATTGGTGAAGTCAAGCGTAGGTCCCTTGCAGTCAGAATCAGGGGAATTTATAATGGGGAACAAAGAAATGGCAGACCAATTAAATACATACTTTGTTTCTGTCTTCACAAAGGAGGACACAAATAACCTCCCAGAGATGTCGGGGAACATAGGGTCTCATGAGAGGGAAGAACTGAATGAAATCAGTATTTGTAGGGAAATGGTGTTCGGGAAATTGACGGGATTGAAGGCCGATAAATCCCCAGGGCCTGATAATCTACATCCTAGGGTACTTAAGGAAGTGGCCCTAGAAATAGTAGATGCATTGCTGGTCATCTTCCAAAATTCTATAGACTCTGGAACAGTTCCCATGGATTGGACGGTAGCTAATGTAACCCCACTATTTAAAAAAGGTGGGAGAGAGAAAATGGGGAATTATACACCGGTAAGCCTGACATCGGTAGTGGAGAAAATGCTAGAGTCCATTATAAAAGATGTAATAGCAGAGCACTTCGAAAACAGTGACAGGATCGGACAAAGTCAACATGGATTTACAAAAGGTAAATCATGCTTGACTAATCTACTGGAATTTTTTGAAGATGTAACTGGTAGAATAGATAAGGGAGAACCAGTGGATGTGGTGTATTTGGACTTTCAGAAGGCTTTCGATAAGGCCCCGCATAAGAGATTAGCGTGCAAAGTTAAAGCACATGGGATTGGGGGTAAGGTATTGACTTGGATAGAGAACTGGTTGGCAGACAGGAAGCAAAAAGTTGGAATAAACAAGTCTTTTTCCAAGTGGCAGGCAGTGACTAGTGGGGTACCGCAGGATCGGTGCTAGGACCCCAGTTATTCACAATATATATTAATGATCTAGACGAGGGAACTAGATGTAATATCTCCAAGTTTGCAGACGACACAAAGCTGGGTGGGCATGTGTGCTGTGAGGAGGATGCAGAGAAACTCCAGTATGATTTGGACAAGTTGGGTGATTGGGCAGATGCATGGCAGATGCAGTATAATGTGGATAAATGCGAGGTTATCCACTTTGGTGTCAAAAACAGGAAGACAGATTATTATCTGAACGGCAATAGATTGGGAAAAGGGGAAGTGCAACGAGACCTGGGAGTCCTTGTGCACCAGTCGTTGAAGGTAAGCATGCAGGTGCAGCAGGCGGTTAAGAAGGCAAATGGTATGTTGGCCTTCATAGCGAGAGGATTCGAGTACAGGAGCAAGGATGTCTTGCTGCAGTTGTACAGGGCCTTGGTGAGACCACACCTTGAGTATTGTGTGCAGTTTTGGTTGCCTTATCTGAGGAAGGATGTTCTTGCCATGGAGGGAGTGCAGCGAAGATTCACCAGACTGATACCTGGGATGGCAGGAATGACGTATGAAGAGAGATTGGGACGATTGGGCTTGTATTCGCTAGAGTTTAGAAGAATGAGAGGGGATCTCATTGAAACTTATAAAATTCTAACAGGACTAGACAGACTAGATGCAGGAAGGATGTTCCCGATGGCGGGGGAGCCCAGAACCAGGGGTCACAGTCTAAGGATAAGGGGTAAGCCATTTAGGACTGAGATGAGGAGGAATTTCTTCACCCAGAGAGTGGTGAACCTGTGGAATTCTCTACCACAGAAGGCAGTAGAGGCCAATTCATTAAATATATTCAAGAAGGAGTTAGATATATTTCTTAAGGCTAAAGGGATTAAGGGATATGGGGAGAAAGCAGGGACAGGGTACTGAATTTGGATGATCAGCCATGATCTCATTAAATGGCGGAGCAGGCTCGAGGGGCCGAATGGCCTACTTCTGCTCCTATCTTCTATGTTTCTATGTTTCTGTCTTACCATGGTCACAGAGATGCTAGTTGGTCTTCCTGGTGACGTCTCTGTCCTGGATTGGTCATCTTGATGAAAACAATGGTAGGCCATTACTGTAGATGAGCAGTTCTCCAAGTGCTAACTGTTTGTTAAGTTCTTGACTGCTCCTTCATTGAAAGAGTCCAGAGGTGTTACTTTTGGCCTGCAAACCTCATTGTCCATCCAGACATCCCGGCTCCATGGACAAAAGGTGATTTTCCACAAATCACACAAGTTCGAATATGAAAAGGCCCCTGCCTTTCATGACGTCCACGTTGAGACTGGTCCCATGGCAACCCAAAAGACAGACATTTCCTGCTATCTTCACAGAAACCAAAGTCAGTCCTTTTTTTTAAAAGTGGAGAAGTCCAAACTCCATTTTGGAACACAGCCCATGTGCGTCTCCATTTTAAAAGGGTACATATCCATTTTAAAAGTCAAAAAAAAAACTCCTCAGGCCCATGCACCCACTGATGTTGGCACCGGCCAAACCCTACAAGTACTCCTTAGTCTATGTAAGGTTCATACTAAGAAGCTACAATCCAGATAAATGCAGAGGATATAGAATGGCAGAAGCAAATCCCAAATGTTTCCAAAGTCAACAGTCACCCTTTTGACTTAATGATAAACAATAACTACTATAATACAGGCTGAAGTTTTACAAAATGAAACTGATGAATTCTTTCTTTGAGCTCACCACATTCACTCTTATTAGGCTGCCCTGAGAAGAGGAAGGTTCAGGTGATTACATAACTTGACAACTGTAACAGCATGCACAAAGCAATGCAGCTCCACTCCCCTGTCAGTTCTCTCGGAAGTAAAGCTTTTCAGAATTATAATCAGGCACATTTTGGCAGCGGATCTTTTTGCTGATTATTTTTCACAGATGCTGTAACACAAAAACCAAATGAAATGATCAGGCAGCAGCTGAAATCTTTAGCATCCTGGAGCACCTGATACCATTAGCATCACGATCATCAGCTGTAATAAATGCGATGCCGGAGCTTCCAGGTGGAATCTTGTTGGCAGCATAAAAGTTTCACCCACACGATAAAGTCCGGTTCATCCCAGCTTTAATCAAACCTCTCCCTCACTCTCTCCAGTCTGCAGTTTTTTTTTGTGCATGTTAGTTGACATCGACTCTAAGTGTAATGAACAAAACCATTCATTTCAGAGACCACTTTCTGAGGTTATCCCTCTACTTATGGTCATACCATATCTATATTCAAATGTAAGTGAGCAATCATCCACTGCTTGAACCTTCGTAATATCAAACTAAAAAACAATACGTTGGAAATTGCTCTGAGCAATACTTTTATTGCAGATGCCTTTATTGCATTGCAATTTCATGAATGTTGTATAGCACAGGACCTCGAGAGGACTCCCCGATCTTCCTCCAACAATGTTAGGGGATCGTTAGCATCCACTTGCATATGCAGCCAGTTCCTTCATTTAACATGTCACTCAAAAGACAGCACTCCCTCAGTAGTGGAGTTCAACCTAGATAATGTGCTCAAATCCTGGAGTGGAACTTGAACCCATAATCTTCTGACTCAGTGACAAAAATGCTAAAAATGAGCACAGTATTCCAGTGCTCTCACTTTGCATGTGCAGTACATTGAGAATATCAATTTCTGATCGGCACTGCAGTAGTGGCTGCAGATTGCGTTGCTTTAGTCACGGCACGTGAGCAATCTAAGTGAAAAGGTACTGTAATTGTGCTGTAGACAGCACTCAAAATGCAAGAACAGTAGGGGGCAGGCCATGGGGCTAGGTACCACTGAAAGTGTCCAGATAAATCATGTCAGTATCCCACACATTGGGTATGCTGTCCCAGGCAGGCAGGAGGAGCAGTGCCTCTGGAGGCTGAGGTGAAGACAGGCGTCTATGAGCAAACTGTGCCATCTGCAGAACAACGACCTACAGACTAAATCAAATATAAATACAGCACTGCCAATGGCAGGGAAAGTCATGATCTTGAATTTCTATGCCTCAATGTGATGTCAGGGGAGCAGTAGTGATATGTGTAGCGTCACAAAGTTTGCTATTCACAGACTCATCACAGATGCCTTATTCTGCTATGTCAGTATTTTCATGCAGCTCCAAATGGATTAACAATATCAGCAGGATTGGGTGACACACATCTCAGTGCTGGCAATCAGATTACACAGAGATGGCAGCCTAGATATTCTGGTAGCCCACACTCCACTTTTGGAATTGCAGCAGGGCAGGACTTTCACCTGTCCATCCGCCCGGCTCTGATTCCATCGCAGGGACAGGGTAATTTGCATAACAGAGGCAGGCACTCATACCATTCAGGCCCCTACTCGGGTGCCCGCCCCACGGGGCCCAGGAATGGTGAATGGCTGCTCTACTGTAAATGGCTTGATCTACTGTAATTATGAGAGATGCAGCTATCTATTGCCGTTTGATTCTGTATGACTTCAAGAAGATCAGATTGTATTTCAACGGAAAGTTTTTTTTTACCTGGAAGTTAGTCTCCAGTCAGTGTTTTGAGTCTCATAGCCAACAGCTGCTGAGCTGTGTGCTGTTAATATTTGCATATCAATTAGCAAGAGAGTTTGGCTAGATTGAACTTGTGGCAAGTAAATTTCTGACTAAAGTCGTATGCTTTCAGCGCAGGAGCCAAGTTCTTCTGTAAACACAACATGTCATTGGCATAGCTGACAATCTCCTGCCAAGTCTCTTTCCCAACTCATGCAGGACCCATTTCCCATCCACAAGATAAAGGAAACTTCCTCTTTTAAACTAGCTGCCCCCAGTTTGAAAACTGAGCTGCCTTGCCGGTGAGCATCTTGCAGAAGGTCCTGACGGTGGTTCTCCCCCTTTAGCCTAGGAAAGCATTCAAGATACTGCAGCCCTTTAAGACCTGCAGCAGCATATGATTTCCCGCCCCTTAGAGGGTAACCTCCCAATCACAGGTGATCCTGCAGCTTGCCCACAATTTACTCAGCAAGCTGAACATGGAAACTCAGCTGGGGTTCGGTGCTGATTGGGTTGGGCGGGTGCTAATCACACCATACACACCTCCCACTGGTTGAAAGCCAGCATGTTGTCCAGGTATTTACATAAGTAAAGGTGTTAGGGTAAAAGCCCAAACCATAATAGGCCGCAGCCATGTTGCCATTCGAGCCTTTGCGTACAATACGACTTTTACTTGATGAAAGTACAACCGGTATGAGCTTACCAGCACGGAATCATGCAGGTAAATAGATATCTTCCAGGGAGCTCACATGGCACCTTCATTGTAATGCAATCAAGTGATATCAATATCTGAAGTGAAAGGAAGATTGAAAGATTAGCTTCTGGGAGGTATTGGATGCCTATTGCAGCCATAGCTGGTGGCACCTTTTGCCATTCACAGACAGCATGAACAGCAAGGATTATGCCAGTACAAGGATTATCATTTCTCATCAAACCCATGGTTCAGATGCTTGGAACGATCGGGGTAAGGTGACACCTTACAGTGCACAATCCCCACAGGGTCTCTAGAATAATGGCCATCTGTTGCATGCTGCATCGCTTTGCTCTTCCATTAAGTCTCAAGATAGAGAAAGAGGAGCTATGGCAGGGCAAGATACTGAGTGTGAGGATGACATGCCGGCTGCACAACCAATGCGGGAGGAGACACTGCAGCAGCGGGCACTAATAGGTGATACATTCCAATAGGTCCAGGCAATGCTTCCTTTTTAAAGGCATGGTTCTAAAAACACCTATATGCTTTTCCCATCCCACATTCTGCTACACTTTCGAGACATGTAGGGGGAAAAATTCAGTATCGCCCCATTTGGGGCGCGATTATCGGCCGGGCGCAAAGTTTAGCGCCTGGCGCTAATTATCGCCTCCAACTGCAAACTTGACTTTTATCGCCCCTGGAGGTGATTGGAGCGCTAAATCAGGCGCTACACACCTCTCTTAAGGCGCAAAGGCCGAGGAGCGAGGCGCTACCTCAGAGCGCTGGCGAAGCTCATGTGATGTCAGTCAGCAATGGAACACACACACAATGGCACGGGCCAGTTCTTAAAGGGGAGGGTTGATCTTGCTCTCCATCCACATCCTGCTCATTGCAGCCTTGAATCTCGGCCTGGAGAGACCTGTACATCAAATCTGCTGGAAAGAACAATGGAGAGGCCATGGGAAAGAGCTCAGAGTGCAGCCCCCACAATCTCTTCTAAATCGATACAAGGAAGGACAACTCAAAATGAACCTGCAAAGTGCTGCTCAGTACCCAAAACTCCTTCACACAGCGTTGAATCTCTCCAGAACTCTCTCTCTCTCTCAGAATGCGTGGTGCAAAAATGTCACCAACAAAAAAAGGCAGGAAGCGGTCGCCTTTAAAGAGCGCTCCCCCAGTCCCTTCCTGACTGCAAAACGCTCCCCTCAACCTGTCGTTGCTAGCGGCAGGCGGTAAGGCAGGGGGCGCCACTCAATATCCGGTCCGGGGCGCTACCGGGGCGTTGCGCACTTGACTGACGTCACGATCTGCTGGCGCAGGAGATTGTGGCGGTAGTGTTTAGCGCCGCCGCAAAATGTCTAGTTAATTTCGTGAGCGGCGCAAACATTGCCGCGCACGGGCGCTAGTTGCTTTGTGCCCCATTAGCACCCTCTTAAGGCGCTAACGGGAGGCACAAACCAACTGAATTTTTCCCCCGTACTATCCATATCCTTTATTAACATAACTCTTGACCAGGTCATGCTTTCTCCTGAGCACTCAAAAATAAAAATTTGTGTAACATACTATTCAAGTCTAGTATTTTTATTTCTATTATTCTGTATGCAGTTAACGTTATGACTGTGATTTATGGTACTTTTCCCTGTGTCTGTTATATGAACATGAGACACTGAGTTTACTGCGCCTCCTCAGTGACTTCTAATTTAAAAAAAAGTAGGTATGCTGACTGGCTACATGGTTTCCCTGCTCGGATTATGATGATATAAGGGATTTCCATGTAGACAAGTGGATGATCCTGCTCAGGCAACAACCTCTGTTTGTATGCAGATCCTGTGCAGTCTGATTCCTGAGGTACTATGGCAGGGCTTATATAAATGCAAGGCCTCTTCCCAGAATCCAATTGTCCTCATGTAGTCAATGACACTTTCTCACCATGCACTGTGACTCACCCTGAATTTCCTCTTCTAATTCACAGCTCCCTGAAAAATCAGGCATGGCGGTCTGAGGCCCACAACTCAGGCAGTGAGTGCAATGGAGGCCTGCGAACCAATGCAGAAGCTCTGCACTAGGTCCGTTAGGCCCCTGAGTTCTATTTAAATGAGGCGCTCACCTCATGATGCAACTGGAGTGCCTGAGCAGTTTTACAGCTGTACCGCGACCATTTGGGGCAAAGAGCAGAGGTGGCAGAGCATGCAGCACTCAACCCCATGTTGGATGGCTTGTGAAGTGGACATGCTGTTGCATGAACCAAGCGCGAGGAAGGTTTGCTCTGTTTGATACTCCAGGGCACTTTCCTCATGAGGTGGCAGTGTACCATGCCTAGCAGGAAGTGACAGCCAGGCTCAGCACTGTGTGCAGTATCTGCAAGACCCAGGAACAGATGTGGGAAAAGACAGCATGCTTTCAGGAAACATAGAAACATAGAGACTAGGAGCAGGAGTAGGCCATTCGGCCCGTCGAGCCTGCTCCACCATTCAATACGATCAGGGCAACACGGTGGCATAGTGGTTAGCACTGGTGCCTCACAGCGCCAGAGACCCGGGTTCGAATCTGACCTCGGGTGACTGTCTGTGTGGAGTTTGCACATTCTCCCCGTGTCTGCGTGGGTTTCCTCCGGGTGCTCCGGTTTCCTCCCACTGTCCAAAAATGTGCGGGTTAGGTTGATTTGGCTATGATAAATTGACCCTTAGTGTTAGGGGGGGATTAAATATGTGGGGTTATGGGGATAGGATGGGATATGTTAGGGGGAATTAAATACATGGGGTTATGGGGGTTGGGTGGGATATGTGTACTGTGGGGATTAAAGCAGGGACAGGGTACTGGATTTGAATGATCAGCCATGATCGTATTGAATGGTGGTGCAGGCTCGACGGGCCGAATGGCCTACTCCTGCTCCTAGATTCTATGTTTCTATGTTTCTATGTTTCTATGTTTCTATCATCCAAATCCAGTACCCTGTCCCTGCTTTCTCACACAGCATCCCCATCGAGCCTGCACCGACACATATCCCACCCTATCCCCGTAACCCCACGTATTTAATTCCCCCTAACATATCCCATCCTATCCCCGTAACCCCACATATTTAATCCCCCCCTAACACTAAGGGTCAATTTATCATAGCCAAATCAACCTAAGTGAGAAGTCGCACAACACCAGGTTATAGTCCAACAGTTTTATTTGAAATCACAAGCTTTCGGAGCTGCTGCTCCTTCGTCAGGTGAAGTAAAGGAATACGAATCGGCAAAGCATATATAGTCAGAGAACAATGCCTGTGCAGCGTACAATGTCAGACGACTACAGTTAATCTTTCTGACTGCCTTTTATCACACCTCGGCAGAGAAACAATCAGGTCAGTCAGGAAGACATTATATCAAAGACATAGCAAAATACAACTAAGACAATGAGGTGGGGTCACAGGGAGTCTAATGTGTCAAATGCTGCAGTCTGTATGGAAAACCATAAACTTTAAACTTTTTACTTTTTTTACTGGAAATCACATCTGTGAACAAGCCAACGACGACTCGCGGTGTCCGTTCATACGTTGTCTCAGTGTCTGCATGGTCTCGCCGATGTACCATGCTCCGGTGCATCCTTTCCTGCAACGTATGAGGTAGACAACGTTGGCCGAGTCACATGAGTATGTACCATGTACCTGGTGGGTAGTGTCCTCACGTGTGATGATGGTATCTGTGTTGATGATTTGGCATGTCTTGCAGAGGTTGCCGTGGCAGGGTTGTGTGGTGTCGTGGTCGCTGTTCTCCTGAAAGCTGGGTAATTTGCTGCGAACAATGGTACTTTTGAGGTTAGGCGGCTGTTTGAAGGCGAGTAGTGGGGGCGTGGGATGGCCTTAGCGAGGTGTTCATCGTCATCGATGACATGTTGAAGGCTGCGAAGAACATGGCATAGTTTCTCCGCTCCGGGGAAGTACTGGACGACGTAGGGTACCCTGTTGGTTGTGTCCCGTGTTCGCCTTCTGAGGAGGTCTATGCGATTTTTCGCTGTGGCCCGTCGGAACTGTCGATCGACGAGTTGAGTGTCATATCCCGTTCTTACGAGGGCGTCTTTCAGCGTCCGTAGGTGTCCATCGTGTTCCTCCTCGTCTGAGCAGATCCTGTGTATTCGCAGGGCTTGTCCATAGGGGATGGCTTCTTTAACAGGAACCTGACAGGGTAAGACTGCCCATCAGTACCACGTAGCAGGTAAATGCCCCAAGATTTCCAGTCAGCTTTTGCTTGACTGTATCTTAATTGTCTTGTCCAGAAGAGAGCTCTCTTTTTATGCCTGGATTCATGCACGCATAGAACTATCTCTCAAAAGTTAAACATTTAAATACTTAGAAAGATAGCAAGGGAGAATCCCTGCTTCTAAACATTTGAATTAAGATCAGGTAGGTTTGCAAAGTTTACGGGGGATTTACATTCCATGCATTGTCACCCAAAATGTTGTGAGACTACAGGGAATCTCACTCCTCTTCACTCCAGAATCAGGTCATTCCCTAACTCCAGTTTGACACTGCCAGTTTAGCATTGCTGTGAAGCTGAATTTGCCTTGCGCCAATATTAAGCTTTCAATGTAAATGCACCTTTACAGCCTTCACTACCGACTAAGAGGGAATTCCATTAGCTGGTTCTCCCAGCGTGAGCGACATTCGCAAGTAGCATCTCTTGGAAAATTGCGACAGTGATTTTCCATCTATTATTTCTAACAGATAGAGAAGCGTGGCTGTGTGCGCACAATTCCCTGAGAAATTGTACTACCTGTGAGCACCACTCACCACTGGGCATGCCAGATCATGGAATCGCCTTTACCCTGTTGGGGTATTTGTCTGCTTTTATACAGAACAGCTGTGGCTGTCAGTCTAATGAAGAACCAGTTTACACTGTGTATGTTGAACAATCTAATGGATGCTGTGACTTTCTGAACTCCCTACAGCAACAGTCAATGGGGATGAAATTCAACATTGGGAGGGAGCTGCAAAATGGGCGGTAGCAGTTTAGCTAGATGCAGGAAGGATGTTCCCGATGGCGGGGGAGTCCAGAACCAGGGGTCACAGTCTAAGGATAAAGGGTAAGCCATTTAGGACTGAGATGAGGAGGAATTTCTTCACCCAGAGAGTGGTGAACCTGTGGAATTCTCTACCACAGAAGGCAGTAGAGGCCAATTCATTAAATATATTCAAGAAGGAGATAAATATATTTCTTAAGGCTAAAGGGATCAAGGGATATGGGGAGAAAGCAGGGACAGGGTACTGAATTTGGATGATCAGCCATGATCTCATTAAATGGCGGAGCAGGCTCGAGGGGCCGAATGGCCTACTCCTGCTCCTATCTTCTATGCTTCTATGCTTCTAGCCACCTGTTAGACACCCCGCCTGATTTCCCTTTCCACAGTGGAGTGTAAAACGGGCAAATCTGCTACCACCCATCTTGTGCCTCCGCCAAAGTTGCATTTGACCCCAAACACCATTTGTCCTTCCAACCCAAGCTGAATTTGGGCAGTTCATATTCAAAAAGTTCATTATTGCTATTCAACCAAGCCAATCAAGCCAATGTTTCACATTTCTTGATATTTGTAAACATTTTTAAACCGGCTTTACCTCATATATGATTTTTATATTTCCATTTGCTTACATACAGGAACCTGTGAACTTAAAATTGAGACTATCAAATGAATCAGATTTCAGGGCTAACGGTGGTAGAATTGAATTTTCTTCACATTTGCACTTTAGAAACATTTTAATGAAGTCTATGGTAAAGGAACTGTGTATAGTTGTTCAAATACTCTAGATTTGCTAAACTAGCCATTAAAGTCAGTAGTAACTTGGCAACAAAGTTTTTTTTAACGTACTTTGTTACTTTATTCAGCTGGGGATTCCAATAAGTTGTTTTATAACTTTGCCTTTTCGTATGCTGCACCTGAACGTAGCAGAAACTCATCACAGAATGAGCAATAGAAGATACGAGCACTGTCGCAAATCTAACTGCCAAAAGGTTAAACAACAGAGAAATGTCCTTAACAATAGCAGTTCTATCCTTTGGTGGGTATAAACAAGCTGGGGCTGTTACAGATGACTCGGCAATGGATGGTCTGCCATCTAGTGTGGTTTCTGTACGTTGCGACAGAATGAGAAATAATGCAACAGAATGAGATCCAGGGGTGCCAAGGAACTGATCCTTCCTTGCCCTTGGTTGGGTCACGATGACGTTCCTGTCTCTGATCGTACTTCAGGCAAGATCCAGAAGAGAACAGTGCACAAAAGAAAGTAGACGCACTGTCATAATTTGAATATAATACCAGTTCAAACCATTCAGGAATTCTTGGTACATTAAAATTAATGTCACACAGGTTCAGTTATATATGAACAACTAGAGACTAATGTTTCATTTTTCAAACATGGGTGGTCCTTTGCTGACAAAATAATACGAACAGTGTTGACCCTACTACATTATGCCACGTTGTTTTATGAAATACTTATCATTATAACAAACTGTGATTTTAGGAGGGGGGATATTGATTTCTCCTCACTGCCATAGAGCTGCCCCGCACCTGAGACAGGTGCACAGTTCACTGCCGAAGCCGTGTACTGGTGTAGCAAGCAAGAAACATTTCAACATTCCACCAGTCGTGGATGGAGGCCAACTGATTGTAAGTCCCCGATCCTTGCCATTGTCGAGCACATTATTAAACCCTTTTTTTTTGAAAGTTTGATCTGCGAAGTTATATTCAGATTTTGAGTAACTGCTTTTCACATCCCTGGCTTCATCCCGCTTGAGGGTGTGGAGATATTTTTATAGTAACAAAGACAACTGGAATTGTACCCAAAAAACATCTTAATTTTATCAACTCTTTAATTTTCTTTCTCAGTTACTGCAAAAAGCTGGTTTTTTTAACAGCAAAGCCTGCCATAGCAATACCTCTGGGATTGGCCTTACAGATATAGGAGCTTTTTTTCCCTCTGCCTAACATTGTGCACCAGTTCCCACGTGGAAATGGAATAGGAGTGGAGACACATAACAACACATCTCTGCCCCATTTATGCTTAACACACTAGGGCCTCCCTGGCATGGGCAGGAGCAAATGATGCAGATGTTTCACCATAATGCCTCCATGCTACTTTCCACAGTCAGAATGGTAACCCTTATTTTTTTTTATATTCATTCATGGCATGTGGGCATCGCTGGCAAGGCCAGCATTTATTTCCCATCCCAAGTTGCCCTTGAGAAGGTGGTGGTGAGCCGCCTTGTTGAACTGCTGCAGCCCATGTGGTGAAGGTCCTCCCACAGTGCTGTTAGGGAGGGAGTTCCAGTCGACCCGTAGAAAGCTTATTATGCAGATGGATAGTGACAAGCGAGAGTCTAACCACCACCCCTTAACATTCAACAGCATCACCATCGCCGAATCCCCCACCATCAACATCCTGGGGGTCACCAATGACCAGAAACTTAACTGGGCCAGCCACATAAATACTGTGGCAACAAGAGCAGGTCAGAGGCTGAGTACTCTGCAGTGAGTGTCTCACCTCCTGACTCCCCAAAGCCTTTCCACCATCTACAAGGCACAAGTCAGGAGTGTGATGGAATACTCTCCACTTGCCTGGATGAGTGCAGCTCCAACAACACTCAAGAAGCTCGACACCATCCAGGACAAAGCAGCCTGCTTGATTGGCACCCCATCCACCACCTTAATGTGTCAGCTGTGGCTCAGTGGGCGGCACACTCGCCTCTAAGTCAGAAGGTTGTGGGTTCAAGTCCCACTCCAGGGACTTGAGCACATAAATCTAGGCTGACACTCCGGTGCAGTGCTGAGGGAGTGCTGCACTGTCGGAGGTGCCGTCTTTTGGATGAGACGTTAAACCGAGGCCCCGTCTGCTCTCTCAAGTGGACGTAAAAGATCCCATGGCGCTATTTCGAAGAAGAGCAGGGGAGTTATCCCTGGTGTCCTGGCCAATATCAACCAACATAACAAAAACAGATTATCTGGTCATTATCGCATTGCTGTTTGTGGGAGCTTGCTGTGCGCAAATTGGCTGCTGCGTTTCCCACATTACAACAGTGACTACACTCCAAAAGTACTTCATTGGCTGTAAAGCGCTTTGAAACGTCCGGTGGTTGTGAAAGGCGCTATATAAATGCAAGTCTTCCTTTCTTTTCTTAAACATTCACTCCCTCCACCACCAGCGCACCGTGTTTGCAGTGTGTACCATCTGCAAGATGCATTGCAGCAACTCGCCAAGGCTTCTTTGGCAGCACCTCCCAAACCCATGACCTCTACCACCGAGAAGGAAAAGGGCAGCAGGCGCCTGGGAACACCACCACCTCCAAGTTCCCCTCCAAGTCACACACCATCCTGACTTGGAAATATATCACCGTTCCTTCATCGTCGCTGGGTCAAAATCCTGGAACTCCCTCCTTAACAGCACTGTGAGAGTACCTTTACCTCACGGCTCACCTCCACCTTCTCAAGGGCAATTAGGGATGGGCAATGAATGCTGGCTGTGCCAGCGACGCCCACATCCCAGGAACGAATTAAAAAAAACATAATTTCCCAAGGATCTACCTGGTAGATGAGAAAACTTGGTTGTTCCACTGTTGGATGAAGCGGCAACCAGCAAACTATAATGGAACAAACAAAAAGCTTTTCAGCAATTTGTTAGCAGTAATTTTTATGATTTAATAAAATTTATCCTAATTTTTTTCTCCATTAAATATGTAGTTTTCAGTAAAGTGAAATTTCAGATAATTGGATGAATAGAGTAGAATATATTCCAGAATGCATCTGTAGGCATAAGTTGAATCTAAAATTATTGTCACTGTTTCAAATTTGTTATGTTGGAAGTTATGTTGGCTAGAACTGACTTCAGACAACAAAGCAGCACAGTGCTTCATATAATACCACAAAGCATCGTTTCGCAAGGATGACATTTTTAATTAAGCCTTCTTCCAACACAGATCACACAAAAGTTCCACTTACCTTCTATACTTTGAGCACTTATCTCCATGTAATGAAATTCTTACTCGTGCTGAAATTCTCTGGCACACTCACAGGCACTGCTTATTAACTTAATAAGAAACTTCAACTGGTACTGCGCTTCAATGAAAAGATCATCAATAAAAACAATTTTTAAGACTTTCAGCTAATGAAAAAATGGAAATTTCTTGGCATATATTAATTTCACTCATTATCTTTCACTATCCATCTGTATAATAAGCTTTCTATGGGCCGATTTCCTCTGCTTTGCACCCAGGGAATGCTTATATCCCTTGCACACTCTCGGGGTTTCCCCTGAGGGTGAGCCAAGCGCTTGCACCACATTTGCCAGGGTCTTCGCATGGCTGAGGCCTCAGCCCAGCCACGTTAGAGGAGCTGAGAGGGGCAGGCAGCAAGGAGATGGAGGTCGAAAAAGGTAAGTGCCACCTTTTTTTGCAGAGCGAGCTGGAAGACTATCTGTTTTTAAGCAGCCAGAAGATCCTAAACTCTGTGGCCATTTCCACTTCAGCACAGCTCTCAGATCTACAGCAGCACTTTTTGTTAGGCAAGGGTATCAAGGGTTGAATGACGGAACAGGCTCGAGAGGATGAATGGCCTACTCCCGTTCCTAGTATTTGGATTTCCACCCTCGTTTCCAGGTGGAAGCTTCTGTCAAGGGCTGGGCCTGCATCAGGGGTGTGTTGGGCAAATCAAAATGATTTGAGCACGAATGTACAGGCAGTTTTGGATCCGGTCAGGTGAAGTACACTTCATTGCAATCTACCTGACTTGCATACAGGCAGGGGAGGAGGGAGAGGAAATTCTTCAGGGCCAAATTTAACTCTGGCCGCCTGGCGTAAGCAGGACGGTAGCATCCTGAAAACAGTGTTGGCTCGCTTACCGCGCCGTTTACCCTGGCGCTTCAGCCGTCACCAGCTTGGTCGGGGTCTTTAGATGTGCAGCCGGAGAGCCTGCCTGTTTCATAGAACCCCAAATGCAATTTTGAGGTAAAAAAAATAGCACAGCATGCACTGCGCACACTCCACACATTTGTACCAGAATTGAGCAGCCTAACCAGCGGTCTGCAAAGGGACCATTGGAGACTGCTCATAAAATGACTGGAAACCTTTTTCACCTTTTATTTTTCTGCTCCACCTGGCCCCACTAAAATACTCCGTTCCGCTTCCGACAGGCAATGCCGGGTTCAAACAGCAATCAAACCCAGACAAATTGATTGCCATCAGATTTGGAAGTCCACAATCGAGGAAGATGGACTGAAGAACTTTGGAGCGTCTTTGTTCTTTGACTCGATAAGCCGGTGGTCCTATCTCAGGAAGCAGCAAGGATCTGTCTGACATCCTGCTACTTCCTGCTAGATGGATGTCCATGTAGCACCACTACTGGCATGGGTGTCCACCACTAATGTTTAAAAGTCATGGTGGGAACAAAGTGGGTGCAAGTTTTACTTTGGCGCAGGTCTGGCACCGCAACAGTGCTACTGGAATTTCTACACCCCTATGTCACAATAAATTGCTCAATTAACATTTGAACAAATATAGGAAAATATACCAATAACCTTAAACATAGATACCTTTAGAAGGGGATTGAATGGTGCACTGGGTTAATACCCTCTTTTTTGCATTGAGTTTGACAGCTATGAATTATATGGCAGTGTCAACTCAATTGCAAGTAGCAAAAGTCCACAGCACAAAATGGCTTATATTTTGGCACTAGATTGACAGGCATATGTTAAAAAATCACAGAGCCAACATTCCAGCATAAGTGCAAGGATGCGTCCCTCCGGAACACTTTAGCCCCGAGGCTAAAGGGTCAGAAAAATTTGCTAAAACATGCCCAGACCTGGACCCCCAGGTGGGCCCACTTCCACCATTAAAGCGACCAGTACGCCTGGTCTTACTCAACATATTGGCTGCCCATGTTGTTTCCGGCGTATCACAGGCCGGGGTTATGGGAACTACTGGCCTGGGAGTTCCTGTCCTGACAATGTCCCCTCCTTCGCCACTCACCTAGTGAGGGGGAGCTAAAAGCTCCACCCCCCAACAAGGCCCCATGGAAACTCTGGAGGGAAGCGTCAGGGTCTGACATATCCTGGTCCTAGTTAGGGAACCTGTGGACCTACTGCCACGCTGCTGCTGGAAGAATGGCTGGACTATGCTGAAAGGGCTGTGGATTTTTGACCCCAGAGAACACAAATGTGGTTGCTACGGGAAATGAAGATGTAACAGGTAGATACGGGGAGCATATTCTAAGGTTGAGTTTAATCTATACTGTTAGGGTACACTGACACTTTACTCTCCACCTAGCCCATGCTGTACCTAATCAACTCTGCTGTACTGGGCATACACACCTTTTAGAATTATTCCATTCTCCAGCACTGAAATCACATACCTCGAGAGAAAAAAATTAAGGATATTGGTGCACTGTAACAGAATTTTTCAATATATTGATTTTCCACACAAAGGAACAAGGGAATTTCTGACAAAGTTACCTTTTCTTTTATCAGCTTTTTCCTTTCTGTTTCTAGAAAGATTATGTTGAATAATATCCAGTTGTAATGCAGGTCAGTGGCAATGCTCGATGCTGCCTGCCACACTGTTGGAATGAGCCAGCAACAGCCTCACATTACCATCCTTCGTTGCACCTGGATACATTTCCATCAGCACATTGAACTCATATCTTTGAGAGCAGTGATTGCTGAATTGAGAGCAGTTTTAAGCTGTCAATTCATGTCCACTGAGAATAAACCTTGATATTGCCTGTAACGCAATTTACTTGCGGCAGCAGTGCCGGAGAATGGAACATTTTTTCTTTGCACCCACTGTCAATATCAAGCATTTACAGGTCAGATATATCATACTCTTGATCTAATGTCGCACTCTCCCTATAAACCCCAACAGCACACTTTAACCCCAATCTCGAGAAAGTTCTCCTTACTGCACCAGTGCAAGATTTCCATTATCCACATCATCCATCCTGTCCAAGTGGGATTGCCAAATTATTGCTAACTGTGCCAAGTTATGAGCAATTTTGTGCTAAAAGCTCATATCCACTGGGCACTGGGTGAAGATTTTCCAAAATGAATCTTAATTAGGACATTTAACAGTCAGCGACATGAGACTTCCTTTCACTCAATCCTCACTGTATTTGAACCCAGGTCTCAGAGGAGAAAGACCATTGCTCTAATTCATCACTTCATCCAGTTGACTTAACTTGGATGAATCACCTCCAGGAAAAATGAAATAGCCATGTTTGAATAATTCTTTAATCGTCAGCTTTAACCGTAGAAACATAATTTTCTTGAGACTTTGATTAAAGATGGCAACTGATTTCAGTAACACTCTTATCGTGCTGAGCTAAATTGACTTGAAACACATTAAATAGACAAAATTGTGACGTTTTAATGATAACAATGTTGTGTAAACTTGAGCATTCGTGCTCTTTGAATCAAATCTATCTAAGTTCGCAAAATTGATGCTGCATCCTTAATCCACCATAAATTACTTTCTGCAGTTTTATACTCTAATCATCTTATTCTAATAGAGTTCGATTTTCTTTTGTTGCATTTTTAAGCTGCAGGGCCCAATAGTTTTATTTCAGAAGTACTCATGAAAACAATGAACTCTTTAAAATTAGCAAGCAACTTACTGCAGTTCTGAGCATATAAACAGATTTAAGCAGAATAAAATGCAACCGATCAGGCCTGTCCTTGCCATGTACCAGAAAGTTAAATTTAATACTAGATACATGTGCAAGAGAGCTGCGGAAGTGTTGTCTGGGGTAGTACCTGGGAAACTTGGTATCAATTTACGAACATCTACCATTTTCCAATTTTTGTTGTGAGTATAAGAACATAAAAATGTCAAGCACAAGACAAGGCTATCCGGTTCATCCCGAAGTGACAAAGTTGTCATTTCTGGCAAGTATGGTTTTGTTAAAGGACATGACAACATTTGTAAATCAGTAGGCTTGGAGCCAAATACACTGATATAGGTTGCATAAAATGCATAGAAATGTCTCCCATCTGTCAGACTTGAGATGGTACTTGGAAATTTGCATTCTGATAAAGCAGGTCACAGACATTTTATGTAATGAAATAAATATATGTATAACAGGGAGTGTCAGTGACACTGGCAATCAACAACTTTGTTAATAGCTTCTGCCTACTGAAAAATGAAGTAATGCACCCTAGTAAGTTTACGGTAAGGATTGTGGAAGAAGATAATGATACCCTTAGATACATTAAAGGTAATCTCATCTTGGGGGTCAGTTGATAGAGGTGATTTGGTGATCTTGTGCCCCCAGCAGGGAGTCATGCTTGCAGGGACCACGGGTCGAAGAATCAGAACTAGAATGCTACAGCATCAGTGAGTCAATAACCAGAGGGCATGCATTTAAAATCATCACCAACAAAAATAAGGGCGAGATCAGGAGACATCTGTTTTACACAGAGGGTTTTTAGGACACAGAATGCCCCACCAGAAACAGTGGTGGAAGCAAAATCCATAATATCTTTTAAAAGTAAAGTGGAAAAGTGCTTGAAAATGAAAACAATTAAAATGGCATAGGATAAAGATAGGGGAATAGAAGCATGTGGATAGCTCTTTCAGCAAGCCAATATAGGGACATTGGGCTGGACGGACTCTTTTTGTGCTGTAAAAAATTATGATTCTATGATTACGAAAAAAACAATTTCAGGGTGATAAATAAAATATTACCATAAAAAATATTCTAATCTGGCAATAGTTTGTTTTGTATATCATCAGAAGAAAAACAGGCTTCAGTAGTTTGAACTGCTTGTCACATTCCTCACTAATTTGTAATTTACTCCCATTCAGATAGTTTATGACACACCGAGCACTTTAATAACAGTAGGAAGATTCTAAAGGGACAAATCTGTGATCTGTGCCATTAACCAAAGTAACTCAAATTATTCTCTGCATTGCAGTAACTATGGATAAGAATCCCAAATCAATCCCATAGGATGTGACCATAAGGCTTTTATCTTATTTTAATCATCATTATATGGCAAGGATAACAAGACACTAATTCCTGCTTCAATTAACTAGAGAACTGAATACAGGAGGCACACTAAGGCTACTTTGCTTCATGTACTCCCATTAACAATATACGCAGTTTCCAGTACTGATTCAAACAGCACAAGTATTTAATTTAAATTGACTTTGCATATTAATGCAAGTTTTTTTGGGGGGGGGGAGGAATCAATAAAATGCTGTCATTCAGATGCAGTCATGGCTTGTTGGTCCGATTTCCTTTAATCCAGAAAATTTTGCTTTAATCAGATTACATTTTTCATTACATTTATGCCCTGAAATTTGACCCATAGAAGCTGTGTTATTAACATTTTCAAATGAATGTTTCAGAAAGCATGTACTCCGACTCTGGATTCTACAGTGCAATACAATAATTAGTACAAAGAGAAAATGTGTGTGGCATCATTTCTTACTACGAGAGATTAATTGGGAGCAGTGCCAGCAGTTGGAGGAACCTTCTGTTTCTCACTTTATTTAGTCGGAATGCGAGGTAACTTTTGCAGTTATTTCAGTGAGACATTTCGGGAGAGATTAGCATTGTTTTAATGATTACATTTCGGGCCACTGTGGTTCCCATACAAACACCAGGCTTACCCTAAATTCCTCTGCACGCATTTTATTACAGCAGATGTTAAGCCAATTATTAAAAACAGCTTAACAACTGTGAAAAGCCACACAGATGAACTTAGTACAAAGGATTTGTAAGAGAATAACGCCAAATGGAAAATACATCTCTATAAGCCTAGATATTGGTGTTCAGAAACTAATCAGGGATTTACTTTTGGCTACTAAAATTTTCTGTGAGCACTTACTCCTGCTGGTTTGCTTACGATTTGATGTTTTCAGTCCCTGGGCAGAGAGTAAGAATTCACTCCTGCACAGTGGGAAAGTCAATAAAAATGCAGCCGCATTAAATCCTCCAAATTAATTGTCAACTGCAATTAGGAGCGAGTTATGCACCTAAAATAGAAATATTAAGGCAAAGTAAACAGACTGCTCATCAAATTGCGAATGAGTTGGGCATCATTGACTAAGAAAAAGCTAGGGAGATAAGGCATTCAATTTTAGGGCAATGATGGTTGCCCACACACCCTCAAACCCCAGAAGTGCCTGAACCACCAAGGATAGGAGGAGGTGTCTTTAAGCAGGCGATACCAGTCAGCCACCAGATGTGACTGACTGGTGTGCAGATCTGTAGCACTGCTTAACTCAGAGATATCTAGGACCGCCAGAATCTCCATAGGCTGCAATCAGGTAGCACACTTTGGGCTCGATTTTGCCAGGCCCAAGGAGGCAGAATTGGAGGCGTGTGAGGTGGTAAAATCGCAAAAAATGGCGGGCGGGCCCGATCCCGCCTCCATCCCGCCTCTGTGCAATTTTCCCAAATGTGTGATTTCTGACCCTGTTTCCATCCCGCCTCCAAGAGGCGGGATAGGCCCTTAAGGCCCTTAACAACCACTTAATTGCCTCTATAATCCCATTTTGAGAGGCCTTTCTGATTTTACCACTTTTCTCACGTCCTGCACGTCTCCTCTGGAACACGCCCGGTAATGCTGGTGGCCTCACAAGTGGATTGCTTAGTAACAGCTGCAGCTCCACCATTAAAAAGGAGTTTTCAGCAATCATCATTTGCAGGTGGCAGAACTTTGTTGTCTCAGGTCTGGGGGAACTTTTAGCAGGCATACCCATTGTTGTGGAAGTTTGGAGCCTGACACCCATCTCCAGTGTGACCTCCTGGGGAACCCCTCTCCCCACCTTGACTGAACACTTCCTCAACTGAGGCATATACCAGAAGCATGGGAACCATTTATTTCCTTTCCTCCTGGACATCAGATTCGAATGAAGACCAGCCGTGGCAGCAGCAGAACCATGAACAACAGCACCACCAACAGCAGCAGCAACAACAGGAGCGCCAAGCTGCTAATCATCCACCTGAAGATGCACAGGCCAGAAGGCGCCAGCGCGCGATCACATTGCTGCCCGGGATGCAAGGGACGCACTCATCTTGGCTAGATTTGCTTAGCCTGCACAATCAAACATTTTTGCCTCGCACCTTCTTATCAAACCATCGACAATGGCCAAGAACCTGCGGATTCCTATCACTCTGACCACCATTCTGACAATTGCAAGTCGCCCTAAGCCCTCAATGTGGAAGTCCCATTATCGAAATGACACACGCCACAACTGCAACAGTTTGCCATCAGAATTTTTTATGACAATAAGCAACTGATGGCTTTTCAAAATTAAACACAACATTACACCCAAGTGACTACCCTTCTGACTACTTGTGCATTATCTTCCTCTTACTCATGCTCCTACGTGGTGCTTCCCCTGTGGCTTCAACAGATGTGGAGGCCCCTTGCTCACTTTCTTGCTGCTCCTGTCTTGACACCTTTGGCGGGCGTCCTCTGGGGTTGCGAACCTGTGAGGGCTCGGCAACAGTCTGCTGCTCCTGCAGCTGTGCAGGGGTTGAGACGCCGATCTCAGTTAGGTGGGGACTCTGGTGGAGCTCTGACCGAGGGCTCTGCAGTGGCATGGTCATGTGAGCGCTTGGAGAGGAGCCCCCACTTCCTTGTTGTATGCCACCAACATCCCTCTCATGGGTCAGCCCCACTTCAGAGCTAGCAAGTGGCTGGACAGCACCTTGCTGCACTGCAGGGGGGCCATGAGGACCCATTTCTGCACTGGAAGTCCTACTCCAGAGGACTTGCATGAAGGTCTGGTTTGTTTGCTCAATAGCTGACCATCGCTCTTCAAGAGATGTCAGTCTATTCTGAACAATTACCATGTTTTCCATACCCTGGCAACTAAGCTCCTCCATGGACGTAGCCATCCTCTCCTCTACCATAGCCATCCTCTCCTCTATGGTAGCCAGCCTTACCATGGAGGTAGCTATCCTTTCCAAGGAGGTTGCCATCCTTTCTGTGGTGATGCGTTCATGCGCCAACGCCTCCACAAAGGCTCTGCTCATGTTAGCGATGGACTCCTCCATTCACTCCACACTCGCAGCGACCCTGGAGACAAAACCTGCCAGAGACTCCTGCACCTATTCCTGGAGTTCCAGCACCGCTCTCCTTCTGGATGGACCCGAAGGCACAGGGTCGATATGCAGCGGAGCCGAGCTGGGAGCGTCCTCTCCACTGTGACGAGGACTCTCCACTGCTGTCCCTGTCTCCACCATCTGCTGATGCTCACTTGTGAGCTGTGATACACCAGGTGACAACTCTACTCTATGTCCCGAAGGTCCCACCGAGGTGTGAGTGTCTGCGCTGGTGCAGGGTGCGCTTAATTCTGCTGACGGAGCGCCCTCAGAGGTTGCAGCTTCCTCCGAGGAGTCTGGAAGCTCAGGCTCTTCCTCCTGGACAGTGGGGACGGGGGCTCTCGATGGTCCTGTGGGGGAATAAAGGAAAGAGTTAGAGATGTGAGGTAAAGGTTGCATGCACATTGAATTGTGCAGATGATCATAAGTCAATCTGTTAGAGCATCAGAATCATTATCAGTCACTCATGCAATGTCAATGAGAGAGATGCCAAACTATTCTGTCACCAGCTTGCTGTGATGCGCCCGCCTGTCCGTCCACCACTTGGGAATCCTCCTCGATCCCGGCAATTTCCAGGGCTGCCTCCTCCGAGGTGGTGAGCTGGGCTACTGAGGGTGGCCCTCCTCCTGTCCTCGCTCTTTCCCTCTTATTGTGGGCTCTCTTTTCCTGCAATGAGGGGCACAAGTGGAGTTTGAGTGAGAATGAAGGAGTGAGTGTAGAGAATCCATAGCATAGATGCTTAGAAGCAGACAAAGGGCCCTCCCTGTGTGTTGTAAGTTGTTGTCATTGCGTCACAGTGATAGGGAGTGTGAGGGCTGCATGGTCAAATAGTTAAGTGAATGTGGCCATAGAGAGAGAGGGAATGGGTAAGGGTGCAAGGATGTCAGTGTCAAGTGGCACGTGGAGGAAGAGGTTGGCAAAGCTGAGTGCTGGTGAGGAGAGGCGATAGGGATCAGATTGAGGGTGATGGGAATGTCATACTCACTTTTCCTGTGCGGAGAAGGTCATGAAACCTCTTCCTGCACTGCAGCCAGGTCCTGCGGCACATAGAGATGGCATTGACCTCCTGGGCCACTTGCAGCCACACAGCTTTAGTCTGTTGGCGTGGCTTTTTTCTCCCTGAGGAAGGGAGGAGCACCTCCTTATTAGATCTTGCTCCCTGCACCAGAGCTTGGAGGGAGGCCTCATCAAAGCGAGGTGCACACTTTTGCTTGCTGGTGGACATGGTCGGTAAATGAAGTCCTTCATACAATGTCCAAAGCGTTTCCAGTCTCCAGAAGAAGCAAGGCTGCTTGCAGGCCTTAAATCCAACAGCATTGATGACGTCATCGGAGGCGACTTTCTGTTGGAAAAGACTCATTGGGCCAGTGGTTCCCACACGCAGGAAATCAATTGCCCAATTAGGGGAAAATCCCACTTTTTCAACACATCACTTAGGAGTCGGGGTCCTGAAACGATTTCCACCTGACACGCCCCAGCCTGCCCACAGTGACAAAATACAGCCCTTTGTCTTTCCGAAAGAAAATTACTGAAAAGGAGTAGTTGATTAAATGTCACAGATCTGGAACTAGCCATACGTATCAAAAGGCACCATCACACAACTCAAGCTGGCAACATTGACACACTAAATATTAACAGAGTAAACAATCAGTCTGCACTTGGCTTGGTGATTGTGCTGAGTATTTATTTGTCACTGCTTACAATATGGCAGGGGCCGAGCACAAGATGTCAATAGATGGTTTATGAAGAACTGAGCATGTAAGGCAAGGTGATTGGGGCATGATTACTTAGCAGATGTGGTTGCCCCTTTAAGAAATGGGATAACTGTGGCACTCATTGGAAACCTTGGAAAATTGATGCCTGGTGTGTTAATCTTCCTAGCTGCATTGCTGGCACCATTGCTAATTCTTCATTGGCATTTTCACCCTCATTCTCTGCCATGGCTTTGCCATTCCAAGCACCAAGCTGCATGCTGAAACCATTTTTGAAAGCCAAGTTATGTCAAGTAAGCGTGTCAGCTGTGGCTCAGTTGGTAGCACCCTCGCCTCTGAGCTAGAAGATTGAGGGACTTGAGCACAAAAATCTGGGCTGACACTCCAGTGCAGTACTGAGGGAGTGCTGCACTGTCGGAGGTGCCGTCTTTCGGATGAGACGTTAAACCGAGGCCCCGTCTGCTCTCTCAGGTGGACGTGAAACAGCCTATGGCACTATTTCAAAGAAGAGCAGGGGAGTTATCACTGGTGTCCGAGCCAATATTGATCCCTCAATTAACATCTAAAAAAACAGATTATCTGGTCATTATCACACTGCTGTTTGTGGGAGCTTGCTGTGCGCATATTGGCTGCTGCTTTTCCTACATTACAACAGTGACTACACTTCAAAAAGTACTTCATTGGCTGTAAAGTGCTTTGGGACGTCCGGTGGTCGTGAAAGGCGCTATATAAATGCAAGTCTTTCTTTCATTCTTTTTTATGGAGCATTCAGTAGACAACAATTATTCCTGTAACCCCTGCAGGGAAGGAATGGTTGCACTGTAAGGCTCTCCCAATCAGTCCAGACATGTAAACTTCTTTAAGATGCCAATGGTGTTTGATAATAGTTTTGATTGCAACGTAAGCTTTGTTGTACCTACATGCTGCTTCTGACTGTGGTTGACGTTATTGGGTCTCATGTACCATACTGCATAGCGTATCCTTGGTTTCCCTGGTGCCATCTTTTTGCTCTATATTCCCTTTCCTGTAAAGGTGGCATTGATGAAAGTCTTAAAATGAAGGCGGCGTGAGAGCTTTCAAGGTACCAAACATTGGCCACATGATTCTGTACCGTTCGCACATCATGCTCAGATTGAGATTTAAAATAATCCCTTTTGGGTCATAAAGGACAGAGCATTGTGCATAGTGGCCGGAAAAACAGTCGGCTGCAAAATTGTCTTATCGGCTCATAGTGTTCCTGTTGATCAGTGGTGCCAATGATGAACTCATTGGCTCTGCTGAGTTTTTTTTTAAATCATTCATGGGATGTGGGCATCGCTGGCAAGGCCGGCATTTATTGCCCATCCCTAATTGCCCTTGAGAAGATGGTGGTGAGCCGCCTTCTTGAACCACTGCATTATATGAGGAGTTGTGAATGGAACTGAACACTGTGCAATCATCTGCAAACATCCCCACTTCTGACCTTATGATGGAGGGAAGATCATTGATGAAGCAGCTGAAGATGGTTGGGCCTCGGACACTGCCCTGAGGAACTCCTGCAGCGATGTCCTGGGACTGAGATGATTGGCCTCCAACAACCACAACCATCTTCCTTTGTGCTGGTATGAATCCAGCCAGTGGACCGCCTACTTCCACCTCCATAACATCGCCTGACTCCCCCACTTCCTCAGCTCATCTGCTGCTGAAACCCTCATCCATGCCTTTGTTACCTCTAGACTTGACTATTCCAACGCACTCCTGGCCGGCTTCCCATCTTCCACCCTCCATAAACATAAGCTCATCCAAAACTCCGCTGCCCATATGCTAACTCGCACCAAGTCCTGTTCACCCATCACCCCTATGCTCGCTGACCTACATTGGCTCCTGGTTAAGCAACGCCTCGATTTTAAAATCCTCATCCTGTTTTCAAATCCCTTCATGGCCTCGCCTCTCGCTATCTCTGTGACCCCTTCCAGCCCTACAACCTCCGAGATCTCTGCGCTCTTCCTTCTGGCCTCTTGCGCATCCCCGATTTCCGGCACTCCACCATTGGTGGCTGTACCTTTATCTGTCTAGGCCCGAAGCTCTGGAATTTCCTCCCTAAGCCTCTCCGTCTCTCTACCTATCTCTCCTCCTTTAAAAGACTCCTTAAAATCTGCCTCTTTGATCACCTGTCCTAATATCTCCTTGTGTGGCTTGGTGTCAAATTTTGTTTGCTAACACCGTGATGTGCCTTGGGACGGTTTACTGTGCTACAGGCGCTATATAAATGCAAGTTGTTGTTGTTGTTGTTGTTACTTTTGTTGCAGAGGCCATACACTTCATCTGACATCTCTAACAGATCTTCTCTGGTCCTGTTCCTCCTCCTCCACTAATTCAGATGACAGAGGAGCACTGAAAACTGGATAAATATTTGTTTAATAAGAATAGTTTATTAAATTCTCTTTGGAACTCAATGGAGCGTTCCCTGCTGGAGCCATGGATGAATCACCAATGCTCAGAATAGTAAGTGTGGATTGAAAAAATAAATCAATATTCTGGAGTTTTGTTTGATCACTCTTGAAAGTGGGGAGAAATATCGTAGAGCTTTACCTTCCTGGGGTTAGATTTGCATGTTTAGCATTGGTGTTTCAAATGCCAGGGTTGCATTTTGGGCATTCAGACATACGCCCTGATTAAAGGAGTAATTTTCTCCTTATCGGAATATCAGGCATGGAGGATCATGCACCCATTATTGCAGCCCATCCAATTCATTTTAATGGATGTGTAAGAGGCATGCTATTTTCTGTGCCTGATATTCCGATATGCATTCCCAGTGTGCGCTGCTCTGCACTGGAACTGCAAAAGCAGTGAATTACCCCTTAAAATTAATGATCTTAGTAAGGCTCAAAATGTTTTTATTTAAACAGTTGGTAGCTTTTGCAAAGTGGAAGAAGTAACAGGCAAAAATCCAACGTGGAGGCAAAGGTGGAGTTTGTGGGCAAGTGGCAGAATGAAGCAGCAAAGAGGACATGCTCCTGCATGAGATGTGTGCAAGAAATGATACCCTGTTTAGCACTCCAGGACACTCTCCGCAGTGGATGGTAGTACACCATGCCTGGCAGGGGGTAGTGACTCAGCTAAATATTATTTACAGTGTTTGCAGGACTTGGAACACTTACGGAACCTGGGAAGGTAAGACCACCCAAAAATATCATATACCAGGTAAATGGCCCCAGACTGTACGCCACAAATTATTGCCTGTCAACCTGTTCGACATTAACTGCTCACCTATACCAAGTCCTCGCGCAACCTTGCAGCACTGGCATAACATTTCATGCCTACCTATAGGGAGCAATTTTAACCTTACCCACCCAGCGGGTGGATATTTAAAATCACCCCAGTTATTTACCCACCGGAAAGCCGCCAGGATGCCACGGTACGCGATTTTAGCCTGCTCTCCGAAGCAAGCGGCAACGCAGCTGCCCAAACCAACGGAATCCTTCTTTACATATGTAGATCAGTATGTATATGTATATCAGATCCTAGCAGGTAACAGGGTTTATAGGAAGTGCATTGCAGGCACACAGTCTATAATTTTCTACCCATCAATGTTAATGGATAAAAAAATCAAGGCCTGTGCGCCCATAATTCCCATGAGGCGCTCCCTGTGAAAAACCAGTCCCCATTGGTGCAGAAGCATAGAATTGGTCGTCTCTGTGATTTCCACACTGCACTCCCTGTGATAAGCTACTCCCCACGAGTGCAGGGTTACAGAATTGGCTCTCAAGTGGCCACCCTGGGTCATTATCACACAGGTTAGTGGGGTGTTAACCTTGCTATGTGGGGCCACCTTTCTGGATGGTCATGTGGCAACCGTTTCAGTTTTAAATGAGAGTAATAAAGTGGTTCTTACAGAATGATAGCTTGCATGTAAAACTTAGGAAGAGCTGCTTTCTGAAGGTTTGGCATGCAGCCTCAGTCAGGGTGCGAGTGGAAATATACTAAAACTGGATGTTTTGTCCATCTACTTGGTTTAATGTAATGCTAGCTAATCTTACCCTGGCAGACTTCCTGTGGGTATTTTTTTTTTTGTGTATCTATTTTAGGATGATGGAGACTACATTGACCCTGTCTTCCATCTCCTGTCAAACAGTCAGGACATTTCTTAACACTAGAGGGTGCCGTGAATGCCAAAAAGGGCAACTCTCTTTTGTAAGCACGTCCTGCAGGAGGACCTGCAAAGAAACATCAAAAACCGAAGCAGACCTGCTGCTTGTTCCAGACATGACTTCCATTATGTGCAGCAGCAATTCAAGTCGGCCCCTTTAAATAGCAGCTGCAGCCATTAAGGGTTATTGTGCTCTGTTTCCTGCCCCCCACACAGCCTTCCAGTAAGCTCCCAGTGCCAGGCTCATTCTGCACCTGGGAATCTTTATTTAATGAGGCTGATTATGGAAAAGCCAATGCAGTTGTCTCTCTCCACTGCAGTGAATGTCATGCTTGCTGAGATCATAAAATTCATGCTGATGTGCAGCGACAGATAAACAAATCTGGAAAGATTTCCTCGACTTGATCTAGCCAGTTAAATTGTAAACATATTCAAACAAAATTATTGCTAGAAATGCTGACCAGAGGAAAGCTACCCATATTTTTTTTTAATGAGTTTACTATATATAGGGGCCAATAATTTGATTCTGACACAGAAACAATGCTAATCAGATACTGTGTGCACCTGCCCAATCATTACAGTGCTGTCGGTACCAAGGATCACATTATTAGCCATACAGAGAACAGAGGAAAACAGCGTAGATTTTCTTTAGACTTAAAAACACCCACATTCCAGCTGGGACAATTTCCCGGGGTTGGCTTGAATTAAATGTGCAGGCAAGCTTTTCACCAATGTTGGGCCTAGCAGTGGGACCATGTCCAAATCGGGAACAGGAAATTGCATGCACCTTTAAAGGTAGATGGTCAGTAAAATTAAACGGATGTGGTCACTTAAGCGGGACCAACATCCTTGCGGGGCGGTTTGCTAGTACTGTTGGGGGGATTTAAACTAACTTGGCAGGGGGATGGGATACAGAGTAGAGCTATAGTAGGGGGTGATGCACAGCCAAATATAGAGGAAAAAACAAGTCAGCCTGGAAGGCAGAGCAAATATGTAACGGCACAAGGGAGTATGGCAAGGCTGGATGGCATTTATTTTAATGCAAGGATTCTTGCAAGTAAGGCAGATGAATTGAAGGTGTTGATGAACACATGGGAGTATGATATTGTTGCTCTCACAGAGACATGGTTGAGGGAGGGGCAGGACTGGCAGCTCAACATTCTGGGGTATAGAATCTTCAGGCGAGACAGAGGGGGGTGTAAAAGAGGAGGGGGTGTCGCAATATTAATCAAGGAGTCAATTACTGCTGTAAGGAGGGATGATATCTTAGCAGGTTCCTCTAATGAGGCCATATGGGTAGAACTTAAAAACAAAACGGGGACAAGCACTTAGCTGGGAGTGTACTATAGGCCCCCAAACAGTAAGGGAGAGATAGAGGAACAGATATGTAGGCAAATCTCAGAGAAGTGTAGAAATAATAGGGTAATAATAGTAGGGGATTTCAACTTCCCCAATATTAACTGGAATCGTCAGAGTGTGAAAGGCTTAGCGAGTGCGGAATTCTTAAAGTGCATCCAGGAGAGGTTTTTGAGCCAGCATGTAGAAAGTCCTACAAGAGAGGGGCCGGTACTGGACTTAATTCTAGGGAATGTAGCCGGGCAAGTGGTAGAAGTGTCAGTAGGAGAGCATTTTGGTGACAGTGACCATAATTCGGTGAGATTTAAGGTAGTCATGGAAAAGGACAAAGATGGACCGGAAATAAAGGTTCTAAATTTGGGGAAGGCCGATTTTAATATGATAAGGCAGGGTCTGGCCAAAGTGGACTGGGATCAGCTACTTGTAGGAAAATCCACATCAGAGCAGTGGGAGTCTTTCAGAAAGGAAATAGAGAGAGTACAACGCCAACATGTTCCCGTAAAGGTCAAGGGTGGGACCAACAAACCCAGGGAACCCAGGATGTCAAGGGATATACAAGAATGGATTAGGAAAAAAAGGGAGGCTTTTGGCAGCTACAAAGGACTAAAAACAGTGGAAGCCCTAGAGGAGTATAGAAAGTGCAGGGGGATACTTAAAAAATAAATTAGGAGAGCGAAGAGGGGGCATGAAAAATCACTGGCGGGCAAAATAAAGGAAAATCCAAGGTGTTTTATAAGTATATTAAGGGCAAGAGGATAACCATGGAAAGAGTAGGGCCCATTAGAGACCAAAGTGGCAATCTGTGTGTAGAGCCGGAAGATGCAGGTAAGGTTTTAAATGAATATTTTGCATCTGTGTTCACTATGGAGAAGGACGATGTAGGCATAGAAATCAAGCAGGGGGATTGTGATATACTTGAACAAATTAGTATTGAGAGGGAGGAGGTACTAGCGGTTTTAGCGGGCTTAAAAGTGGATAAATCCCCAGGCCCTGAGGGGATGTATCCTAGGCTGCTGTGTGAGGCAAGGGAGGAGATTGCAGGGGTTCTGACACAAATTTTCAGAACCTCTCTGGCCACAGGGGAGCTGCCCGAGGACTGGAGAACAGCTAACATAGTACCATTGTTCAAGAAGGGTAGTAGGGATAAACCAGGGAATTACAGGCCAGTGAGCCTAACATCAGTGGTAGGGAAATTATTGGAAAAAATTCTGAGGGACAGAATTAGTCTCCACTTGGAGAGGCAGGGATTAATCAGAGATAGTCAGCATGGCTTTGTCAGGGGGAGATCATGTCTGACCAATTTGATTGAATTTTGAGAGGGGGTGACTAGGTGTGTGGATGAGGGTAGTGCAGTTGATGTAGTCTACATGGACTTCAGTAAGGCTTTTGACAAAGTCCCACATGGGAGACTGGTCAAGAAGGTAAGAGCCCATGGGATCCAGGGCAATTTGGCACATTGGATCCAAAATTGGCATAGTGGCAGGAGGCAGAGGGTGATGGTCGAAGGTTGTTTTTGTGACTGGAAGCCTGTGTCCAGTGGTGTACCACAGGGATCGGTGCTGGGTCCCTTGCTGTTTGTAGTGTACATTAATGATTTAGATATGAATGTAGGAGGTATGATCAGTAAGTTCGCAGATGACACAAAAATTGGTGGCGTGGTAAATAGTGAGGAGGGAAGCCTCAGGCTACAGGATGATATAGATGGGATGGTTAGATGGGCAGAACAGTGGCAAATGGAATTTAACCCTGAAAAGTGTGAGGTGATGCATTTTGGGAGGACTAACAAGGCAAGGGAATACACAATGAATGGTAGGACCCTAGGAAGGACAAAGGATCAGAGGGACCTTGGTGTGCATGTACATAGATCCCTGAAGGCAGCAGGACAGGTGGATAAGGTGGTTAAAAAGGCATATGGGATACTTGCCTTCATTAGCCAAGGCATAGAATATAAGAGCAGGGAGGTTATGATGGAGCTGTACAAAACGCTAGTTAGGCCACAGCTGGAATATTGTGTGCAGTTCTGGTCGCCACACTATAGGAGGGATGTGATTGCATTGGAAAAGGTGCAGAGGAGATTCACCAGGATGTTATCTGGGCTGGAGCGCTTCAGCTACGAAGAGAGACTGGACAGACTGGGGTTGTTTTCCTTGGAGCAGAGAAGGCTGAGGGGGGACCTGATTGAGGTGTACAAAATTATGAGGGGCATAGATAGGGTAGACAGAAAGAAACGTTCCCCCTTAGTAGAGGGGTCAATAACCAGAGGGCATAGTTTCAAGGTAAGGGGCAGGAGGTTTAGAGGGGATTTGAGGAAAAACTTTTTCACCCAGAGGGTGGTTGGAATCTGGAACTCACTGCCTGAAAGGGTGGTAGAGGCAGGAACCCTCACAACATTCAAGAAGCATTTAGATGAGCACTTGCAACGCCATAGCATACAAGGCTACGGACCAAGTGCTGGAAAATGGGATTAGAATAGACAGGGCTTGATAGCCGGTGCAGATACGATGGGCCGAAGGGCCTCTTTCTGTGCTGTACTCTACTCTATGGCTCTATCCATATATGGGGAAAATAATTGATCTTGAAAATGGCTGCAACTGTTTAAATGGATAGAGTAGCCTTTTCAAAGGCTATTTGTGGTTTAGTCTAGACTTTCCACTGTCATCTGGCTTCTGCCTGATTTTGGGGCACTAATTGAGCAGTGGAAAACAGAACAGAGATCTGTAACACTGAGGCCACGATTTTACTCACCTCGGCGGGTCCGTGGCGGGCGACGTTGCTGGCTCCATCCTGCTCTGTAAAATGAGTTTCCCTTGATTGGGTTTGTTAAGCCCCGCCCAGCGCATTTCCCGGCCAATTAGAGGAAGCGGGTCTGGTGGCGTCATTTGATGACGCGTCATCAGCCGGTTTCCTTAAAGGGACCATGGCCAAATTTATTTTGACATTTGTGCTGTCAGTGTTCTACAGCATTGAGGTGCTGCAAACACTGACAATTACTGCACAAAGGCACAGGGCTGCACCCAGGCTCTCCCATGACTCCCTCCATATGCTTATGGAGGGAGTCACAGCACACAAGGAGGTCGTCTTCCCTTCCCAAGGGCAGAAGAGACCTCCCCAGGAGATCAACACAGCCTGGTTGCACATTGCAGAGGAGGGCACAAGCAGGGCCCTGGGTGCAGTGCCGCAAATGTTTCAATGATCTCAGTAGATCACAAGATGTTAGTACAAAGCCACACTCAACCTCATCCAGCTGTGCCTCTCATCACATCCCCATCACTCTGCCTTCCCTACCCTTCTCCTGTACATCCTTGCCCCACACCAACTTACCTTGGACCTCCACCCATCCCTCTCTATCTACATTATCACATCCCCATCTCACTAGCCACCCCTCACACTCACCCTCATCCTAGTGCAATCATACCAACTAACAACACACAAGGATAGGCACTTGGGTGTTTTATGCAATGTTCATGTAAAGCTTCTGTTAATGTGGTGTCAAACCTTTATTTTCAACTGTGCGTTCTTGGACAGATTTGTCGTGCACCTTTGGAAGTGGCTTAGTGAGTTGCAGTGAATGGTGAGACATAACGGTACCCCCTGCAATGGTGATGAATGTGAAAGGAATGGCTTGGGCATTGTAGGGATGCTTTATGGTGTTGGTGTGGGGTGGTGCCAACCTGGCGCATCATCTGGCAGCCATGCTGTACAGCGTCAAGTGAAGTAAATGTGGCCATGGTGAGGCCATCCCTCGCCTCCTGGGCAGCAATGTGGTTGGGTGCTGATGCCCTGTGTCCTGTGCAGCATCAGTTGATTGCAGAGCAGGTTGGTGTTGTTGTTGGTTTACCTGGTGCTGCTGGTGTTGGAGCTGATCGTGAGGACCAGGGTGAGAGAGTATAAAGGGCACCCATGCTGATGGAATAGATGGCAAGTGAAGTAGAGATGACAGGAGCGATCTGTCAATGGTGAGAGAGGTAATGAGGTCAGACTGGATGGAGACTTGTGCAAAGACTTGCAGCATGGTAAATCTGTTGTGGAAATGTAGTGAGGAAGAGCTTGTGGCTGAGGGAAGATATCTCTGTAAGGTGGGAGCTTTTACTTTACATTTGAAGCTGTCAACTCAACAGTTGATCCAATGGCCACTGAAATCCCGCCTCAGCTTAACAGATGTGATCCCCTAGCAGCAAGGACCCCATGGGCGAGAACTGTAAAATCAAAAGGTGAGCTCAAATGTGTTCTTAATGATCTCTAAACAAGGTTAGAATGACTTGAATTGGGTCCCCCCACCACTGCGTGTCGGGTCTGCTCAGCGCTGACAGACCCGACATCGGGGAAAGGCATGTGGCAGCGGGTTCACAGCGGGTTCCCGATCCGCTGGGGATATCAAACAATTTCCCACCCGACCCATCACCGATCGTGCCCACTGACCTCTGGAAAATCCAGCTCTGAATCTCTGCCTACTTTCGTGCCCACTCCATTTTCTGCTGCTGTTCTCAATTTTTTGGGCAGCCACGTGCAAATTGAGACAATAATAACATGATGTTGTACATCCCATTTTTCGTCCTTTCCACCTCATTTATGCTCATTCATATTCATGCCAGTATAAAACGGGCAATCAGGATTGCTAGGTGCCACAAAGAATTGAAAGGGTCTTTATTGAACCTTTACAGATGGAATTATAATTTATATCTCAGTGAGTTTTGGTAAATTTTTCTTTGCTTTTGCCAACTATTTTGTCTTCTGCTTTTATGCCATTTGCTGAAGGGGTGCCATTCTTCCTTTCCTCTATTTCTTACAGAGCACTATTGCCTTTCCCATTGGAAAGTGCAGAAGAATGAGCAACGGAGAGATGCCAGGCTGCTGAGATTGCATCACTGACACATGGCACCACCCATCAGTACCTCTACGCCGTACAGAGGCTCTCCTATCTGCATTTGACAGAGGAGCATTACCACATGCTGCAAGTGCTCCTACTGCCCAATTCCACCATAGGCACCGCTCTGCCAGTTGCTTTTAAGATCACCTCCCCCACCCCCAACCCCCACCCCCCACTTCATCTCTATTCTACAGGCTCATACCAGGCTGCCACTAGGGATATTTGTCACATTAGCCAAACACCTATGCACAGGTGCATTAAGCAAGTCACGATTCATTGCTCTCCAGAGCTGGCAACTTACATCTCCTTCACCATGAACAACCATCAGTAACTGTAAAAGGCGCTTACCTTCTTGAGCCGGCTGCTTCCACCTCCCTTTCTCTGCCAGGTTTCCCGAGCCCTGGGAAACCCGCGCGCCAACTGTTAAATTTAAATCAAGCTTCCAATTGCACTGTGGGAGCCTAATTTAAATATGTTAATGAGGTGCCCCGCCATTCGAGGGTGGGACAATCGCACGCCATGCTACCCGCGGCCGTAAAAATGGCGGCAGGTGCATATGTGACGCGTTGGGGACATATTCCCCGTTTTCAAATTATTAAACCACCCCGACCCTCTCCCACCTGTCGTGGGGGTTTAATATCGAGGCCAACGACTCTGCTTCAATAACCGTCAGAGAATTCCACATTCTAACCACCTTCTGTGAAAAGAAAATTGCAAACCTCTCCTTGAATTCTTTTTGCAATTATATCTTACATTTTTGCCCTTTTCAATAATAACTTGTGGAAACAATCTGTCAACATTTAGCCTATCATACTCTTTCAAACCTTGAAGATCTTTATCAGGTCAACACGTCAACCTTCTCAGTTCCAATGAAAAAAGCTCTAACGTTTCAAGTCTTTCTTCCTAATTGTAATCCCTCACCTCTTGGTACCATCCTAATGTATTCCTGCTGCACCTTTTCCACTTCTTTTATATCCTTCCTGTATTGGACTGCAGCCCAACTTGTATAAGTTCAACATCGCCTCCTTGCTTTAGCATTCTAAGATTCAAGATACCATACCAGAAAATATCATTCATACCAGCATCAGTATAGAAACTATGGGACCAATTTGTCTTGCTGTCTGCCCCAATTTGCCTGACCTTTGCTCACAGGGACACCCTATTCCCTAGGTTAAGCAGCAGGAGTTTGATCTACCTCAGTTGGAAAGGAACACTGGTGTGATCAGTCCAGTCTCCAAGTAGCACCGAGAATGAATGTGCAAGGTTGACATTTCAAACACTTCCTTCCTCCCTCTCAGTTTGAGGAGGTAAAGGCTGTCTGCGAGGAAGTGGTGTAAAGTCTCTTACGTCTCTACTCACTAACATTCAGCAATAATGTATACATTTCTGTGAGCATATCTTTGTAGTGTTGAAACTTTGCTGAACACTATCCACCAATCTTTTGCAAAAAATGTATATGTTTACATACATAATCAGACAGATCACAATAGAATGGCACGCAGGGATCTGTTAGGCACTTAATTCACAGTAATTGGTGAATTTGCTGCTGAATTCAGGCAAAGGGGCATGAACTTTTGCAATATTTATATCTGTTCTTCACAGTTATTACTTTATTGCAGCAGAGTTTTGCCCAAGAGCCAAATGTCAGGACTGTATACCATATCTTTGCTATTGTAATCATCTTCAATTACTTCCTTCAATATGTTACCACCTTAAAACTGCTTAAAAAATTGGTAGAAATATATTTTAAAATAAGATCATAAATCTAGGTTAAATGCGACTTATGAAATATGATTTCATGCTCAATTGCACCAGAATTCATATTTTCAAAATGTCAGTGGGGAATCAAAAGCATATTGGCTTCTGTTGGACTAGTGCCATATCTGGTATTCAGTTTCTTTGGCATTCCAGTGCCAGAATATGTATCTGTTTCCCCACTGAAGTGTTGGAAGATTTGTTGATCTGAATATGTCCGCAGGAATAGGGGGGGCGGGACTCCCTAAAGCCTTGGTGATGGCGGGTTAAGTATGCATCTGGTAGGCAAAGGGGATGATCTGTTTTCTTTAATAGCTCAGACATGCTTGTACATGATCAGATCTTCAAATTCAGCACAGAATGACCCTTAGATTTCCCCAAAGTTAAAATCCTAAGGGGACACAAATTCTCAGCCCTGCTGGCTTGACATTCCACTTGTGATGTCTTGAAGCTGAGCTTTATCGGGTAAATTTTGTGAGTCTCCACCCCCAGCACAAAGCCTCACTCAATGGGACAAAAGCAAAACACTGTGGATGCTGAAAATAAAAACAGAAAATGCTGGAAACACTCAGCAGGTCAGCCAGCATCTGTGCAGAGCGAAACAGAGTAAAACAGAGCAACAGTTCGAATGAAAGGACATCGACCTGAAACATTAACTCTGCCTGACCTGCTGAATGTTTTCAGCATTTTGTGTTTTTACCTCACTCAATGTGAGTGTGAGCACCCAATTCACAGGGGTCCCAACTTTCCTGGACGATTGGGTGGGCCACTGAGAGTGGAGCCTCACAAAAGGTAACTTGATATGTCCACAACAGTCAAGAGTTTACGCTGGTATGCCGTTTATACTGCAGTTTATATCAATCGGAAGTTATTTTGGCTTCACATCAGCACAAACTGTGTCGTATAATTTGTGTGTAAAATTGCCTGAAGCACACTTACGCGAGAGGTGTGAGGCCCCCAGCAGGAGGTAGTCTCACATTGCTTGGCCAGCACATCTGCTGCTACATAACAAACCTGTGACTTCTGGAGGCTGAAGAATATCTATTCCAAAAGAGTTGTAGGATATCAAACTCCGAATATTTTAAAACAAATGTATGCAGATTGCATTAGTAAATGATAAAGCAGTGCACTCGATTTTTCATAAATAAAAGTGTGAGCTGTTTGAGAAAACCCAAGGTCTACTCTCTCCCGATGCTGCATCCTCACGCTGTGCTCAATTTGTTGTGAAAGTGCTTTAATTTGCTTCAGGCAGGAAAACTGTCTTATCAAGCGTGGGAAGACAAGCCGCACACTGTGAACCACAAATGACAACTTCAAAACTGGCACCACCATCGGGGACTAGCGCACACAAATCAGGAACAAAATCCAACCAATTTTCAGTATGCTCTTCTTAACTCTCTTGTTACCATTTCACAGTTCCACAGTTTGCACTCTTTTTGTGAAATCACGTAAAATTATCATTTTCAACAGCATTGTCCTCATTTGGAAAACTGGTGAAACATGAACTAGATCAATATGGTAATAAAAGAATAGTTACATAAATGCCACTAGGGTGATACTGGAACTCCCACAACTACCATGAAATATTAAAATAATGCAACTAGAACACTGGGAAGTGTATCAAGATGTTTATTTGGGGGGGGGCGGGGTGGGGGAGGACAGTTGGTGCATAAAAGAACTTTAGTGGATTGGGTGTCATACTGAGTTAGAAACTGTCCTTTTACATTTTAGGATCTCGATTCAAACCCTGCCCAGCTTGATTGGGTAAGTACTGCTCTTTCTCTGTTAACTGTAAGGATGTTATGTGAGTCAGTCTCAACACAGCTCCTAATGGACAACCCTTGCAGTCCATAATTTAACCTAAAATTGGCATTAAATATTCCAAACTTCTAGTACCTGGCTAAGATCAGCAGGTTTACTTTGCTTCCTCCCTAGGCAAATGTTGGTGCACACTTACACCACAGCAGGTGCACAGTAACATTTTAGAGAGAAAGAGGCAGGGGTAAAATGGGTACCTAAGCGTCCAATATGGCGGGCGGCACATTTCTGGCATGGGACGGGCATGCACACCCACCCGCCATATTGGATTGAGTCCTTCCGTAGGCGTCTAGGGTGCACGCCTGACTGATTCAGGAAGCTTATTATAATATTCAAATAAAGGTCCTACGCTTGTTGGGAAATTTTGCTGCCTGACTCGCCACATTATGAACTTGCTGAGCAACTAGTGGCGCTAACAGACAGCAAGGACCCTTCAGCAGCACTATTTAAAGGGCTTATACACTACGTACAGTTTAGTTGCTGGTTTATCCTTTTAGGCTGCTGGTCAAATTATGGGCATTTCTTTTGCTTATTTCTGCATTCTACAACTGAATTCTGACTTAGAACATAGAACAGTACAGCACAGTACAGGCCCTTCGGCCCTCGATGTTGTGCCGAGCATTGTCTGAGACCAAGATCAAGCTATCACACTCCCTATCACTCTGGTGTGCTCCATGTGCTTATCCAATAACCGCTTGAAAGTTCCTAAAGTGTCCGACTCCACTATCACAGCAGGCAGTCCATTCCACACCCCAACCACTCTCTGAGTAAAGAATCTACCTCGGACATCCCTTCTATATCTCCCCCCATGCACCTTATAGTTATGCCCCCTTGTAACAGCTGCCTCTACCCGAGGAAATAGTCTCTGAACATCCACTCTATCTATCCCCCTCATCATCTTATAAACCTCTATTAAGTCGCCTCTCATCCTCCTCCGCTCTAAAGAGAAAAGCCCCAACTCCCTCAATCTTTCCTCATAAGACCTCCACCCCAAACCAGGCAGCATCCTGGTAAATCTCCTTTGCACTCTTTCCAATGCTTCCACGTCCTTCCTATAGTGAGGTGACCAGAACTGCACACAATATTCCAAATGTGGTCTCACCAAGGTCCTGTACAGTTGCAGCATAACCTCACGGTTCTTAAACTCAAACCCTCTGTTAATAAACGCCAACACACCATAGGCCTTCTTTACTGCTCTATCCACTTGAGTGGCAACCTTCAGAGATCTGTGGATATGAACCCCCAGATCCCTCTGCTCCTCCACGTTCCTCAGAACCCTGCCGTTGACCCTGTAATCCTTATTCAAATTTGCCCTACCAAAATGAATCACCTCGCACTTATCAGGGTTAAATTCCATCTGCCATTTTTCGGCCCAGCTCTGCATCCTATCAATGTCTCTTTGCAGCCTACAACTGCCCTCCACCTCATCCACTACTCCACCAATCTTGGTGTCATCAGCAAATTTACTGATCCACCCTTCAGTCCCCTCCTCCAAGTCATTGATAAAAATCACAAACAGCAGAGGACCCAGCACCGACCCCTGTGGCACACCGCTGGTAACTGGTCTCCAGTCCGAAAATGTTCCATCCACCACCACCCTCTGCCTTCTATGAGATAGCCAGTTACTTATCCAATCGGCTAAATTTCCCTCTATCCCACAACTCCTTACTTTCTTCATGAGACGACCATGGGGAACCTTATCAAACGCCTTACTAAAATCCATGTATACGACATCAACTGCTCTACCTTCATCTACACACTTAGTTACCTCCTCAAAGAATTCAATCAAATTTGTTAGGCAAGACTTACCCTTCACGAATCCGTGTTGACTATCCCTGATTAAGTTGCCCCTTTCCAAATGGTCATAAATCCTATCCCTCAGGACCTTTTCCATTATCTTACCAACCACCGAAGTAAGACTAACCGGCCTATAATTACCAGGGTCATTCCTATTTCCTTTCTTGAAGAGAGGAACAACATTCGCCACTCTCCAGTCCTCTGGCACCATCCCCGTGGACAGTGAGGACCCAAAGATCAAAGCCAGAGGCTCTACAATCTCCTCCCTTGCCTCCCAAAGAATCCTAGGATATATCCCATCTGGCCCAGGGGACTTATCGACCCTCAGGTTCTTCAAAATTGCTAAAACATCTTCCCTCAGAACATCTACCACCTCCAGCCTATCCACCTTTATCACACTCTCATCCTCAAGAACATGGCCCCTCTCCTCGGTGAACACTGACGAAAAGTATTCATTCATCACCTCTCCTATCTCTTCTGACTCCATGCACAAGTTCCCACTACTGTCCTTGACCGGCCCTACCCTCACCCTGGTCATTCTTTTATTTCTCACATAAGAGTAAAAAGCCTTGGGGTTTTTCTTGATCCGACCCGCCAAGGACTTCTCATGCCCCCTCCTAGCTCTCCTAAGCTCTTTTTTTAGCTCATTCCTTGCTACCTTGTACCCCTCAATCGACCCAACTGAACCTTGTTTTCTCATCCTTACATACACTTCCTTTTTCCTCTTGACTAGACATTCAACCTCTTTTGTGAACCATGGTTCTCTCACTCGGCCATTTCCTCCCTGCCTGACAGGGACATACCTATCAAGGACACGCAGTAATTGCTCCATGAAACAAGTTTTTGCTGGTGCTGGATTGCTTTTGTCTACCTTCAAAACAGTTTCACTGCAGTCATGGGTGATCTGTAGCTAGCTGCGCCTAATTGCACATGTTCGCACCCCACCCCCTGTGTGCCCATTTGCGGACATGATCAAATTTCTAAGCCAAGGTCTCAGAAGAAAAGACAGCAAGAAAATCACAGCTGAACAAGGACACTGGCACCAGAGGGGACATAGCCAGGGTAAACATTGAGTTACATCGAGTCTACAGCACAGAAACAGGCCATTCGGCCCAACAGGTCTATGCCGGCATTTATGCTCCACACAAACATTTCTGAACAGTTTTTAGAAAAGGAGAAATTCAACTCTTGACAGTTTCCTGCAGATCTAAAAGTCGGTGCCTTCCAATTTAGAGCCGCTGCATTTCCAGGGCAGATCGGATGCAGGAGATCTCGACCCGAAATTCGTTCCCCGAATGTTGATTTAACGCCCAAAGAACTGTCACAGCAATGGTATGTTTCTCCCCCAATGTTTCCAAGGGGGTTCCCTCTCAGCCCCACCAAAGTGGTCAGCCTACTGCCCTGGGCTCCAAGCTTCCTCCAAACATCTGCGGCTGGATTTTGATACTGGAGCGGGCTGGGGTCGTGTAATCCGCATTTTGTGTTAGCCACCCGTTTCTAAATCGATGTGGGAGAATGATGCCATTTTAACCTAATTGGCCAATTGAGTTCCAACGTGTGGGAACCCATGGCCAGTGAGTTTTTCCAGTCTGAAAGTCGCCTCCGATGACGTCATCATTGCTGCTGCATTTAAGGTCTGCAACAAGCCTTGCTTCTTCTGCAGACTGCCAAGCTTTTGCCCTTGCATGTTAGAGGCACCTGCAGGAAGAATGGCCAGCCAGAGACCTAGGTCTGCACCCCGCTTTGATGACGTTGCCCTGCAGGCTTTAGTAGAGGGAGCAAGAGCAAACAAAGAGGTGCTCTTCCCTTCTTCAGGGAGGAAGAAGCCTCCCCAGCAAACCAAGGCTGTGTGGATCCAGGTGGCAGAGGAGGTCAACTCTTTGTCAATAACCCGCAGAACCTGGCTTCAGTGCAGGAAGAGGCTTCATGACCTTCTGCGCACTGGAAAAGTGAGTATGAATTTCCCATCACCCTCAATCTGATCCCCATTGCCTCTCCTCACCAGCACTCAGCTTTAGCAATCTCTTCCTCCACATCCCACTTGACACTGACACCCATGCACCCTTACCCATTCCCTCTCTCCCTATGGTCACATTCACCTAACTATTTGACTATGCAGCCCTCACACTCCCTATCACTGTGATGCAATCACAACTTACAACACACAGGGAGGGCCCTTGGTCTTGCCACCTCACTCCATCTTTGTCTCCTTCTAAGCATCTATGTTATGGATTCTCTACACTCACTCCTTCATTCTCACTCAAACTCCACTTGTCTCCCTCATTGCAGGAAAAGAGAGCTCACAATAAGAGGGAAAGAGCGAGGACAGGAGGAGGGCCACCCTCAGTAGCCCAGCTCACCACCTGGGAGGAGGCGGTCCTGGAGATGGTGGGAGTGGAGGAAGATTCCCAAGTGGGGGATGGTCAGACGGGTGCATCACAGCAAGCTGGTGACAGAATAGTTTTCCATCTCTCTCGATGACATTGCATGAGTCGCTGATAATGATTCTGAAGCTCTAACAGATGGACTTATGATCATCTGCAATATGCAATGTGCATGTAACCTTGGCCTCACATCTCTGACTCTTTCCTTTACTCCCCCCCAGGACCATCACAAGCATCCGTCCCCACTATCCAGGAGGAAGAGCATGAGCCTCCAGACTCCTCAGAGGAAGCTGCAACCTCTGAGGGCGCAGCGTCAGCAGGAATCAGCGCACCCAGCACCAGCGCAGACACTCACACCTCGGAGGGAACATCGCGAGATAGAGTAGTGTTGTCACCTGGTGTATCACAGCTCACAAGTGAGCATCAGCAGATGGTGGAGACAGGGACAGCAGTGGAGAGTCCTAGTCGGTGGGCGCAGGACTCTCCCAGCTCAGCTCAGCTGCATGTCGACCCTCTGCCTCTGGGTCCATCCATAAGATCAGCGGTGTTGGAACTCCAGGAACAGATGCAGGAGTCTCTGGCAGGTTTTGTCTCCAGGGTCGCTGCAAGTGTGGAGCGAATGGAGGAGTCCATTGCAAACATGAGCAGAGCCTTTGTGGAGTCATTGGCGCATGAACGCATCACCACGGAAAGGATGGCAACCTCCGTGGAAAGGATGGCTACAGTAGAGGAGAGGATGGCTATGGCCATGGAGGAGCTAAGTCGCAGAGTGTAGAAAACATGGTCATTGTTCAGAATAGACTGGCATCTCTTGAGGAGCGATGGTCAGCTACTGACCTTCATGGAAGTCCTCTGGAGTAGGACTTCCAGTGTAGAAACGGGTCCTTATGACGCCCCTGAAGTGCAGCAAGGTGCTGTCAAGCCATTTGCTAGCTCTGAAGTGGGGCTGACTCATGAGAGGGATGTTGGTGGCAGACAACAAGGAAGTGGGGGCTCCTCTCCAAGCGCTCAAACAACCATGCCACTGCAAAGCCCTCGGTCAGAGCCCCACCAGAGTCCTCACCCAACTGAGATGGGCGTCACATCCCCTGCACAGCCGCAGGAGCAGCAGACTGTTGCCGAGCCCTCACAGGTTCGCAACCCCAGAGGACACCTGCCAAAGGTGTCGAGACAGGAGCAGCAAGAAAGTGAGCAAGGGGCCTCCACATCTGCTGGAAGCCACAGGGGAAGCACCACGTAGGAGCACGCGTAAGAGAAAGATAGTGCACAAATAGTCACAAGGGTAGTCACTTGGGTAAATTTTGATGTTTTATGTTAAAAAGCCATCAGATCATTACTGTAAATAAAACATCTGATGGCTACTGCTGTAGTTGTGGCATGTGTCATTTTGCGAATGGGACTTCCACATTGAGGGCTTAAGATTACTTGTAATTGTCAGTATGGTGTTCAAATTGCTAGGAATCCGCTGGTTCTTGGCCATTGTCGATGCTCAGGTAAGAAGATGCGAGGCAAAAGTGCTTGATTGGCTAGGCTAAGCAAATCTGGCCAAGATGAGTGCGTTCCTTGCATCCCGGCCAGCAATGTGCTCGCGTACTGCTGCCGCTGGTTGATGGGCCTCTGCAAGATGTTCGTTTTCGCTCTCCTCCTCCTCCTCCTCCTCCTCCTCCTCATCTGAGGAGGATATGTGACGAGCCACTTGGTCCTCAGGAATCTGCAAGCCACGACGCTGTGTCATGTTGCGAAGTGCACAGCAGACCATGACCATTCTGGAGACCCTGGTTGCTGAGTACTGCAGGGCTCCACCTGATCTATCCAGGCATCTGAAGCGCATCTTCAGCAAACCGATGGTTTGTTCGATTATGGCTCTACTGGACATGTGGCTGGAGTTGTAGCTCTCCTCAGCTTTGTTGGATGGGCTCTTCAACGGCGTCACTAGCCACGTCTTCAGGGGATAGCCCTTGTCTCCAAGTAGCCATCCTTTAAGTTGGCCTGGCGGACTGAATAGCGGAGGCACACTAGACTGGCGCAGTATGAACAATTCATGGCAACTGCCAGGGTACTTGGCACAAACATGTAAAATTTCCTTCTTGTGGTCACACACCAGCTGAACATTAAGGGAGTGGAAGCCCTTGCGGTTGACAAAAATACCTGGATTGTGATGGGGTGCCTTAAGAGCCACAGGTGTGCAGTTAACAACGCCCTGCATCCTTGGAAAGCCTGCCAGATTAGCTAATCCAACCGCACGCGCCGTGACACTTGCTTGATCCTTGGTGAAATGGATGTGAGTGTGCGCGATGGCAAAGAGGGCATCGGTTACCTGCGTGATGCAAGTGTGTGCGGCCGCCTGGGAGATGCCGCTGATGTCTGCTGCTGATCCCTGGAATGACCCTGAGGCAAAAAAGTTGAGTGCGGTGGTGACTTTGACAGCCACTGGTAAGGGTTGTCCACCTGGTCCTCTGGGCTCCAGGTCTTGTTGCAGCATTGCGCAGATGTCACCCACTACCTCTCGCGAAAGTCGGAGCCGCCTTTGGCACTGCTGCTCAGACATGTTGAGGTAGCTGACCCTGTGTCTGTAGACCCTGTTTGGGGGGTATCTCCTGCGCCGACAGGCTTCCATGCGCTGGCCCCTTCTGGCCTGTGCAGCTTCAGGTGGGTGAGCAGCAGCTTGGCGCTCCTGTTGTTGCTGCTGCTGTTGGTGCTGCTGCTGTTGGTGCTGCTGTTGTTCATGGTTCTGCTGGTGCCGCGGCTGGTCTTCGACCTCATCTGATGTCCAGAAGGGAAGGAAATAAATGGCTCCCATGCTTCTGGTATATGCCTCAGTTGAGGAAGCGCTCAGTCAAGGTGGCGAGAGGGGTTTCCCAGGAGGTCACACTGGAGATGGGTGTCAGGCTCCAAACTTCCACAGCTGTGGTTATGCCTTCTAAAAGTTCCCCCAGACCTGAGACAGCAAAGTCCTGCCACCTGCAAATGATGGCTGATCAAATCTCCTATTTAATGGTTGAGCTGCAGCTGATAGTCAGCAATTCAATTGTGCTACCGCCAGGTTTCACCGTCGTGTTTCAGAACAGGCGTGCTTCATGTGGGAAAAGGGTTAAAATCACAAAGGCCTATCAAAATGGCATTATAGAGGCAATTTAGTGCTTGTTAAGGGCCTTAACGGCCTATCCCGCCTCTTGGAGGCGGGACGGAGACGAGACCAGTAGACACGATTTAATGAAAATTGTGTGGAGGCGGGATGGAGGCGGGGTTGGGCCCGCCCGCCAGTTTTTGCAATTTTAATCACCCACACACCTCCAATCTCGCCTCAACGGCCCGATGAAAATCCAGCCCCTGGTGTCTGAATTGTGTCCCTATGGCACAGGCACCCGTCATTGTGAAAAAGTTAGAAGGGATACTGAAGGAGACAGGAATGGACCCAGTGATTGTCGTTGACAGGGTGGGGGGAAAAATGGGCAGGTGGATTTTCACCTGAAAAATGGGTGACAGACAAATGAAAATCTGGTGAGGTCCTTGTGTACCCATTTTCTCGCCTGAATCAATTTTCAGGCAGGCCTTTAAATCCCTGCCCAGCCATCTTGCCCAAAACAGGTAGGAGGTTGTTAAATATGTAAATTCGGGTTCTACCCCTATTGGGCCCGTCGGTGGCCTCCAGAGGGAGTTGCACGCAGGTTTCCTCGGTCTGCTCATTTGCAGCCTCCTTGGCGTAAAGCCCGTATAAAGCGAGTGGAAGCAGCTGAACAACCTGGAAACAGTTAAAAAGACAGTTCAGCCTGTAATCACCAGCAGCAGACGGGGGGACAAAGAGCAAAGGGAGGATCAGTGCTCAGCTCTTTCACTTCATTCCCAAATAACTTCACTGCATGTCTTAGCAATATTTTTATTGTACTTGTTGGGGGTTTTCTCTCGGCCTCAAAGCAGACGGAGACGAGCGTGTACTGGTTCCAAGTGATCTTTATTCAAGCACGTGCAGGGAGAGGCCCTCTCAGTCTGAGCTGAGACGGGAGTCTCATTTTTACATTCGAGCAGTTGGCTTATATGCAATCTTACATCTTGTTTCCTTCACATCTTCGGGAGTTGGCCAATTAATTGTCCAAGTCACGTACACTTAATCACATCTCCACAAAACACATCGGGCTGGATTTTCTCCGCCCCGAGGAGGCGGGTATGGAGGCGCGATGGCCGGTAAAGTTGCAGAATTTGGGGGTAAACAGGTAGTTAACAGGTAGTTAACAGGCAGAAAATAGGATTATCCCCATTTTTCCTTCCGAAGTGCAGGCTTCCCAACCTCGGGGAACCCCGCCGGGGTGGAGGAGATGAGTAGGAGGTCTGCGGGGGTCGGAGGGTCTGAAAGTGAGATGTAGAGATGAGTGATGGGTGCAAGTGTGGAGTGGTAAGTATGTGAGGTGAGTGTAAAGTGTTAGAATATGTTCACTTACCTTTGTTTCTGCCTACAGCCTTCAGCCGCTGTGGAGCCGGAGTCCCGACATCTCCATTGTAGATATCACAGACTGGCTGTTGGATCCTCTGAACCAACAGCCAGGTGATTTCTGCAAAGTTGAAAGGTTTGATGAGTCCTGAACACGAGGACTTATCAAACTACACAGAATGTCAGTGTTTGACAGCTTCACAGAGCTGTCAAACGATGACACTTCTTCTTTCAAAAGATCTTGAGAGATGGCACGTCATACGTTGATGTGCTCTGTCACTGACTTCCCCCTAATTGGCCTGCTGAGCCCGCTGGGCGGGCTTAACAAGGTCAATCAGGGGAAAAATCCCGCTGGTTGGCCAGAAGCTGATGGAGGCAGGATTGAAAGCCAGCAAGCAGCAGTCCCGCCTCCAAAAGCTTCCCATTGAGAAAATCCAGCCCATCTTGTTTATCTCATTTGCCCTGTTTCCACATCTGCCATTGTTCTACTCTTCAGCTCTTATCTAATTTACATACACTTAACCACATCTTCGCAAATCACATCTTGTTTATCTCATTTATTTTCCTTCCATTCCAAGTATTGACCACACGTCCTTGATTGGTGGCCCATTGTTCGATGCATGGCCTCTGCGCCTTCTTTCACTCCCCCAATCATCATGTAATATGCTTTTTCCAACTGTCAGCAACTGTCTTTGTTCTGCTAGACTTCTCCTTTATTACAGCAGCCAGCTAGTCAGTTAAGCCGCTAATCTAACTTTTAACCCCTTCAGTACTTGTACTGAATTATGAGCACTCAAAGATCATCTGAACCCAGACAGCTTCAGAAGAAGAACACACAACTTTTACAGTTACCAAGCCCTCCTGCAGAGATTGAAGGCACAGTTGGAAAACGGGCTGCCGATTCGCTATCACCCATTTTACGTGTTTGCACCAAGTCAAAATCTACCCCACTGTCACTGACTAGTTCAGTTGGCCCTTTTCAAAATGGAGCCGGCCGCATCGCCGGTGTTAAATGGGTGAAAGGGCTACCGACCCCACCTTGAAGCTGTTATTGGCCCACTAATGCCAGGCGAAGGCAGTGAGAATGCGCCCCCAATAGGCCTTAATTCTTACACTTGCTGTAATGAGTAAGTGTATTCTCATACAGTACTGATGTGTGCAAGATACAAATTTAAATACCTTACATTGAGCAATTGTGATTCCTCATTATTTTAATGACCTTTTTCATAAAATTGTAATATAGCAAATTTGTGCTTCCTAGGGCTAAAATGGTTCATCATGTTTTATTATAGAGTATTATTGAAAATTAATTTATTACCAAAATTATTAGAAGCTCATACTCACTAGGATAATTTCACTTGTGACGTGTAAGTAATATAGTATAGCAAATATAAATTATGGCAGATACTGCTCACCGTTAAGCTGAAACATTCAAAGTAAATGTGCTGTTTGTTATGAAGCACTAAAGATACTGCTGACTAAACACAGTTGCTGCTGAAAACTATGCTTGAGCTTTACTGTACATTTTGTTCCAGAATATTTTGCTTAAGAATGCCAGAGCATATTAAGTAACAACAATTCCTGCTCACTGAATAAACCCTGGGGTTATAGTAAATCATCAGTATGGAGAGGCATTGTGCTGCATTTTGTCCGAACAATTTTTTTCCTTAATCAGATTTAAGAAGACCAGTCAAAACTACAATAATTCTGCTCGCCAAGATTCCCCAGGCACCTGTATAACTCCTCGAGTAGCCTCATTTCAATGACATTATACTGCCTGTTGCTTGCATTTTGCTGCTAATACAGAGAAACAATTCTAGAAGCACTTTTGTGAAATTTTAAAATCGGAAACACAACCCCAACCCAACCCCAACCCACCTCCAACACGTCCATTTTAATGAAGGCGGTTTGGGGGGCGGGCAACTAACCTGCTCTCCAAAGGCGGGTCCCTCATTTAAATATTTTAATGAGGCTGCGTGCCTCAGATTTTACCTCTGTTTCAGGTTTAACGCTGGCCGGCCGGGTTTCCCGGGCCTCGGGAAACCCAACAGCTGAAAGGAGGCGAGAATGGCTGGATGGAACAGGTAAGTGCCTTTCCAGCACAGCTTGTGACTGTGACAAAGGTAAACTATCCCTCCTCGTCCTTCTTAACTTGTCTGCAGCCTTTGACACGGTTGATCACTCCACCCTTCTCCAACGCCTCTCCACCATCGTCCAGCTGGGTGGGACTGCACTTGCCTGGTTCCATTCTTATCTATCTAATCGTAACCAGAGAATCACCTGCAATGGCTTCTCTTCCTGCTCCTGCATCGTTACCTCTGGTGTCCCACAAGGATCTATCCTTGGCCCCCCCTCCTATTTCTAATCTACATGTTGCCCCTCGGCGACATCATCCGAAAACACAGCGTCAGTTTCCACATGTACGCTGACGACACCCAGCTCTACTTCACTACCTCTTCTCTCGACCCGTCCACGGTGTCTAAATTGTCAGACTGCTTGTCCGACATATAGTTCTGGATGAGCAAAAATTTTCTCCAATTAAATATTGGGAAGACCGAAGCCATTGTTTTCGGTCCCCGCCACAAACTCCGTTCCCTAGCCATTCACTCCATCCCTCTCCCTAACATCTGTTTGAGGCTGAACCACACTGTTCACAACCTTGGTGTCATATTTGACCCTGAAATGAGTTTCCGACCACATATCCGCAGTATAACAAAGACCGCCTACTTCCACCTCCGTAACATCACCCGTCTCCTCCTCTGCCTCAACTCATCCGCTGCTGAAACCGTCATCCATGCCTTTGTTACCTCTAGACTTGACTATTCCAACGCACTCCTGGCTGGCCTCCCACATTCCACCCTACGTAAACTCAGCTGCCCGTGTCCTAACTTGCACCAAGTCCCGTTCGCCCATCACCCCAGTGCTCGCTGACCTACATTGGCTCCTGGTTAAGCAGCGCCTCGATTTCAAAATTCTCATCCTTGTTTTCAAATCCCTCCATGGCCTCGCCCCTTCCTATCTCTGTAATCTCCTTCAGCCCCACAACATCCTGAGATATCTGCGCTCCTCTAATTCTGCCCTCTTGAGCATCCCTGATTATAATCGCTCAACCTTTGCTGGCTGTGCCTTCTGTTGCCTAGGGCCTAAGCTCTGGAATTCCCTGCCTAAACCTGCCCGCCTCGCTACCTCTCTTTCCTCCTTTAAGACGCTCCTTAAAACCTACCTCTTTGACCAAGCTTTTGGTCACCTGCCCTAATTTATCCTTATGTGGCTCGGTGTCAAATTTTTTGACTTAAAATACTCCTATGCAGCGCCTTGGGACGTTTTACTACGTTAAAGGCGCTATATAAATACAAGTTGTTGTTGTTGTTGTTGTGGGCTAGGCAAAGCAGGAGTGCTTCCCGCCGGACCACCAAGCTAACCTGCTCCATCCCCACGATCAGACCTCCGCGATCGGACCCCCCCACCCCCGCGAACTCTCCGACTCTCGACCTATCTCTCAGCCCTACCACCTGATGTCTCCAAACCCCACCGATGTCTCCGATCCCCAACCCACGATCTCTCTTGGACCACCAGTCCGCCTCGACCCACAATCACACTGGGCCAGCCCCCACCCCCGCCCCACCCCCCACCCCCGATGTCCCCCATCGACCCACGATCTCTCCCTCCATCCCTCCTTACGTTTTGCTCCCTGGCTGTGGCCTGGTGCTGCAGGCCTATCCGCCCGACAGGCCTCTAACTAATCAGATCCCAACCCTCCCTATAATTGTATACTTCTGTATGCTTGTGTAGATAAATTATTTGCACAGATTAGTATTTTTCCAGTTATATCCAATGTCATCATTTGTGAGCAATTAGTGCACACAAATACCTGTCTGGCAATTTGTCGAGGAAGTAGATGTGAGTAAAAAGTAGTATAGCACCACTTTTTATTCCCTTCTACTTTTTGCTAAAATTAACAAAGACAGGAATTTCAGCTGCTGGAAAACTAAATAATACCATGCAATACTCATTTTCTATAGAAATACTCACTTGTCTACTGTTCTGACTGAAAATGGTGACATCTGCCTGGTTACATCCACATAAATAGCAGCAATATCAAGGTCAACATTTATGTTCTTATAGTGGAAATATATTCTCTTGCTGTGTTCTCTATATGCCTTAGGCACATCATAAAATTGACTGGCTCCATTTTTCTCAGTTTCTTCCAGTTATTTTCACTGTCACAAGGGAATACAAAATGCTTCTGTCTGGGCTATGTAATTTGACTTGTCATGCAAACAGACTAGCAAGTGTCTAGTTGGGTTTTATCATGATAGCTGGAAGGGAAGAAACAGAAGATGCGTGTAATCCTTGAAGATTAATGCCTCTTCTGCTCTCACCTGACAGGCCTATTGCTTGTGTTATAATAATCAGGCATTTAATACTGGAACATATCATTCACTTCGCCCTGAATAAGAACTGAATAAGAAACTATAGCTCTCAGGAGGTATTTTGGCTGCAGTTCATAATAGTCAGCACAAAGGATTTGACGACAGTTTAAATTGCAACACCTTGTGAAACTTAACCTTTGCTGACGTTGTTTACCCAGCCCTTTATTTTACTGCAGATGTTTTGGCTTTGGCCAACAAGGATATTTTATCTAGAAATCAGCCAAATTCACAAAAAGAAGAGATAAAAGTGTTTGGTATTGTGCCTGTGGCCTGATGAACATAAATATCATTGCTTCCACTTCATGTCTGTAATTTATCATCGGATTTTATTTTCATTTTCAGTCTATTTATCTTCCCTTGTTCAGGAGGGCTGAACCTTGCAGGCTGTAAACTTCTAGACAGAGCTGGTCAACATCACTTTGTATTAGCATCGAATCTCACAGCACGGATGGAGGCCATTTGGCCCATTAAGCCTATCTATGTCAGCGCTCTGAAAGACCTATTCACTTAGTGCCATTCCCCTGCCCTTTTTATTTTCTTTTTCAGAATATTTATCCATTTCCCTTTTAAAGCTATTATGGATTTTGCTTCCATGACTGTTTCTGGCAGGGCATTCCACATACGAACCTTCTTTGTTCTCATGAAAAGACCAGTTGTCTCTCCCCATAACTGACACCTCTAATCCCTGGGATATTCTTAGTGAATCTCTTCTGCACCCTCTTCATGGCCATGACGTCCTTCCTAAAGTAAAGCAAAAAAAAGACATTTGGCTCATATGTTTCACACAAACCCTTTTAGCTGGGGGAAAATACTGTTCCTCGAGACAATTTAATTTCAAAATACTTGTATTGCAAGAGAAGGTCTGGTGAGAGTTCTGAAGGGGCTGCCTGTATTCATGACAGGAATTTCCTCAGAGCTACTCCCACTCCGCTGCCATACTTTGCTAGAAGTGTGGCAGAAACCCCATTCGTGTGCGAAAATAGGGTTTCTGCTGCACTTCCGGCAAAGTTGCAGCGGCGGAGCAGGAGCAACTCCCAAGTAAATTCCTGGCCTATATGGTTATTTTAAAATAGAACTGCCTTGTATTTTATAATGTATTTTCTGTGTATATTATTTAAATGTAAATAAATTGGACTTGTGTTTAGCCAGTACAAATCTGGTTTAGTGTGTCCCAACTCATGATCACTTAACTTCACCTCTTCATTCCCGTCCTTGCCAACGTCATCAGCCTGCCTCCATCCTCCGACACATTTAAAACCAACTTTATCGCTTCCCTCCTGAGAAAAACACACTCGGCCTCAATTCTTTCTACTGCCACTATATTTCTATTCTTCCTTTTCTTTTCACACTCCTGGAATATGCTGCTTCAGCACACTATGTTCCCACCTCTCCCACTACTCCCTGTTTCAGACCCTCCAATCTGGCTTTCACCCCGCCCACATCACCAAGTGTGTCAAAATCACAAATAATATGCTGTGCGACTGTATCTATGGCTCATTGCTTCTCGCCATCTCCCTGAGCCTAGCACCTGTCTTTGACATCATCAACCACTGCATTCACGTCCAATGCCTCTCCTCTGTAGTCTATCTCATTGGATTTGCTCCCACATATCCATTACAACAAAAACATGATGTTTCCTCCAAAAGTATCTCCTCCTGTGTTTACATGGTCACCTCTGATACACTCGTTAGCTCACTTTCTGGTCGCCTTCTCTCTACAATTTTTATGCTATCCCTCGGAGATGCAACTGGAAACATGGGTCAGCTTTCACATGTAGGCCAACAACATCCAGCTTCGCCTTTTCACTTCCTCCATCAATCCCAAGACTTTTGTTACACTCTCCACACGCCTAACAGTTAGATTGATGTGGATTAGGATAGAGTAGTGGACTAGCAATCCCGAAGTCATGAGTTCAAATCCCACCACAGGAAGCTGTGAAATCGAACTTAATAAATCTAGTAATTTCTGAGCTAGCACCAGAAAAAAATACATTAAAGGCTGTTAGATTGTCATAAAAACCCAACTGATTTGCTAATGTCCTTCAATTCACTACAGCATGAGGGTCCAGTTTAATTGAAATTTGTGTAGATGAGGATACAGACTATGGTATTGAGAATTTCTTCAAGGAAGGAAATTCCCACCGCTACCAATCTGGTCTACGTGTAACACTATGGGCTCGATTTTGCCAGGCCCGAGGAGGCGGGATTGGAGGCGTGTGAGTTGTTAAAATCGCCAAAAATGTTGGGCGGGCCCAATCCCGCCTCCATCCCACCTCCGAGTAATTTTCCCAAATGCGTGTTTTCTGACCCCCTTTCCATCCCGCCTCCAAGAGGCGGGATAGGCCCTTAACAACCACTTAATTGCCTCTATAATCCCATTTTGAGAGGACTTTCTGATTTTTAGATATTCCCCCCATCCTACACACCTCCTCTGGAACACGCCCGGTAATGCTGGTGGCCGCACAAGTGGATTGCTTACTCACAGCTGCAGCTCCACCATTAAAAAGGAGTTTTCACCAATGATCATTTGCAGGTGGCAGAACTTTGTTGTTTCAGGTCTGGGGGAACTTTTAGCAGGCATACTCAGTGTTGTGGAAGTTTGGAGCCTGACGCCCATCTGCAGTGTGACCTCCTGGGAAACCCCTCTCCCCACCTTGACTAAGCGCTTCTTCAACTGATGCATATACCAGAAGCATGGCGACCATTTAATTCCTTTTCTCCTGGACATCAGATTCAGATGCAGAGCAGCCGCGGCAGCAGCAGAACCATGAGCAACAGCAGCACCAACAGCAGGAGCCTCAACAGGAGCGCCAAGCTGCTAGTCACCCACCTGAAGATGCACAGGCCAGAAGGCGCCAGTGCGCGACAACATTGCTGCCCAGGATGCAAGGGACACACACATCCTGGCCAGATTTGCTTAGCCTGCACAATCAAACACTTTAGTCTCACTCCTTCTTACCAGAGCATCGACAATGGACAAGAACCTGCGGAATCCTATCATTCTGACCACCATTCTGACAATCGCAAGGCGCCCTAAGCCCTCAATGTGAAAGTCCCATTTGCGAAATGACACAGGCCACAACTTCAACAGTTTGCCATCAAAACACTTTATAATACAATCACAATGATGGTTGGTCCAAAAACAAAACAACACAGCACCCAAGTGACTACCCTTGTGACTACTTGTGCTTTATCTTCCTCCTTCGCGTGCTCCTACGTGGTGCTTCCCCTGTGGCTTCAGCAGATGTGGAGGCCCCTTGCTCACTCTCTTGCTGCTCCTGTCTCGAAGCCTTTGGCGGGCGTCCTCTGGGGTGGCGAACCTGTGCGGGCTCGGCAACAGTCTGCTGCTCCTGCGGCTGTGCAGGGGCTGAGACGCCCATCTCAGTTGGGTGAGGACTCTGGTGGGGCTCTGACCGAGGGCTTTGCTGTGGCATGGTCGTGTGAGCGCTTGGAGAGGAGCCCCCACATCCTTGTTCTCTGCCACCAACATCCCTCTCATGGGTCAGCCCCACTTCAGAGCTAGCAAGTGGCTTGACAGCACCTTGCTGCACTGCAGGGGGGCCATGAGGACCCGTTTCTGCACTGGAAGTCCTACTCCAGAGGACTTCCATGAAGGTCTGGTTTGTTTGCTCAATAGCTGACCATCGCTCCTCAAGAGATGTCATTCTATTCTGAACAATCACCATGTTTTCAATACCCTGGCAACTAAGCTCCTCCATGGCCGTAGCCATCCTCTCCTCTACCGTAGCCATCCTCTCCTCGACGGTAGCCAGCCTTACCATGGAGGTAGCCATCCTTTCCATGTAGATTGCCATCCTTTCCACGGTGATGCGTTCATGCGCCAATGGCTCCACAAAGGCTCTGCTCATGCTCGTGATGGATTCCTCCATTCGCTCCACACTCGCAGCGACCCTGGAGACAAAACCTGCCAGAGACTCCTGCACCTATTCCTGGAGTTCCAGCACTGCTCTCCTTCTGGATGGACCTGGAGGCACAGGGTCGACATGCAGCGGAGCCGAGCTGGGAGCGTCCTCTCCACTGCGACGAGGACTCTCCACTGCTGTCCCTGTCTCCACCATCTGCTGATGTTCACTTGTGAGCTGTGATACACCAGGTGACAACACTACTCTATCTCGCGAATGTACCACCGAGGTGTGACTGTCTGCGTTGGTGCTGGGTGCACTGAATTCTGCTTCCTCTGAGGAGTCTGGAGGCTCAGGTTGTAAAGGAAAGAGTTAGAGATGTGAGGCCAAGGTTACATGCACTTTGAATATTGCAGATGATCATAAGTCAATCTGTTAGAGCATCAGAATCATTATCAGTGACTCATGCTATGTCAATGAGAGAGATTCCAAACTATTCTGTCACCAGCTTGCTGTGATGCGCCCGTCTGTCCGTCCCCCACTTGGGTATCCTCCTCGATCCCAGCAATTTCCAGGGCCGCTTCCTCCCAAGGGGTGAGCTGAGCTACTGAGAGTGGCCCTCCTTCTGTCATGGCTCTTTCCCTCTTATTGTGGGCTCTCTTTTCCTGCAATGAGGGACACAAGTGGAGTTTGAGTGAGAATGAATGAGTGAGTGTAGAGAATCCATAGCATAGATGCTTAGAAGGATACAAAGGACCCTCCCTGTGTGTTGAAAGTTGTTGTTGTCATGGCATCACAGTGATAAGGAGTGTGAGGGCTGCATGGTCAAATAGTTAAGTGAATGTGACCATAGAGAGAGAGGGAATGGGTAAGGGTGTGGGGATGTAAGTGTCAAGTGGCATGTGGAGGAAGAGGTTGGCAAAGCAGAGTGCTGGTGAGGAGAGGCGATGCGGATCAGATTGAGGGTGATGGGAAAGTCATACTCACTTTTCCTGTGCGGAGGAGATCATGGAACCTCTTCCTGCATTGCAGCCAGGTTCTGCGGCTCAGCGAAATGGAATTGACCTCCTGGGCCACTTGTAGCCACACAGCTTTTGTCTGCTGGGGTGGTTTTTTTCTCCCTGAGGAAGGGAACAGCACCTCCTTATTACAGCTGGCTCCGTGCACCAGAGCTTGGAGGGAGGGCTCATCAAATCGAGGAGCACACTTTTGCTTGATCGTTGACATTTTCCACAATTCAACTCCTTCATATAAATTGCAGAGCCTTTGCAGTCTTCAGAAGAAGCAAGGCTGCTTGCAGGCCTTAAATCCAACAGCATTGATGACATCATCGGAGGCGACTTTCTGTATGAAAAGACTCATTGGACCAGTGGTTCCCACATGCAGGAAATCAATTGCCCAATTAGGGGAAAATCCCACTTTTTCAACACATCACTTAGGAGTCGGGGTCCTGACACAATTTCCACCTGACACGCCCCAGCCCGCCCATACTGACAAAATCCAGCCCACAGTGGTTAACTCTCAGGGCTAGATTTTGCGGGGGGTCAGCGGGCGCGATTGGTGGCGGGTCGGGTGAGAAAAGTGTTTTTTTCCCCCTAGGGTCGGGACCCTGCTGTGAACCCGCCGCCGTGCACCTTTCCCAATGTCAGGTCAGTCAGCGCTGAGCAGATCCGACATTCAGCAGCGGGGGAGGCAATTAAAATAATTAATGGCTTGTTTACAGCCACCTATCAATGGTTTTTTTCCCCAGTTTTTTGATTTCACAGGTTGCCTACTGGTTTTCCGTTGTGCCTAGACCTCGTCTGTGAAGCTGAGGCGCGAGGTCAGTGGCCATTGAATCAGTTGATGAGTTAACAGCTTCAAATTTCAAGGTAAAGTTCCCAGCTGATTGAGAAATGTTCCCTTAACCACTAGCTTCTCTAAACTGCATTTCCCCAACAGATTCAAGATGCTGCAAGTCTTTACACAAGTCTCCATCCAGTCTGACCTCATTACCTCTCCCACCATTGACAGATCGCTTCTGTTATCTCTACTTCACCTGCCATCTATTCCATCAGCATGGGTACCCTTGAAACTCTCTCACCTTGGTCCTCAGAATCCCACCACGATCAGCCCCAACACCAGCATCACCAGGCACACCAGCAGCACCAACAACAACAACAACCTTTTCCGCAATCAACTGATGCTGCACAGGACACAGGGCACACTCGACCACATTGTTGCCAGGGATGGCCTCACCATGGCCAGATTTACTTCACTTGAGGCACCACCCCACCCCACATCAACACCATAAAGCATCCCTACAATGCCCAAACCATTCCTTTCACACTCATCACCATTGCGGGGGGTACCGTTATGTCTCACCATTCACTACAACTCACTAAACCACTTTCAAAGGTGCACACAAATCTGTCCCAAGAATGCAAAGTGTTGAAAATAAAGGTTTCAATGTTTGACAGCACATTAACAGAAACTTTACATGAACATTGCATAAAACACCCAAGTACCTACCCTTGTGTGTTGTTACTTGGTATGATTGCACTAGGATGAGGGTGAGTATGAGGTGTGGCTGGTGAGATGGGTGGAGGTGCAAGGTAAGTTGGTGTGAGTAAGGATGTGCAGGAGTAGGGAAGGGAAGGCAGAGTGATGGGGATGTGATGAGAGGCACAGCAGGATGAGGCTGAGTGTTGCTTTGTACTAACGTTTCATGATCTACTGAGATCATTGAAACTTTTGCAGCACTGCACCCAGGTCCTCCTGACCACATCCCTGCTGTGCCCTCCTCTGCAATGTGCAATCAGGCTGTGTTGATCTGCTAAGATCGCTTCCACCAATGGGAAGGGAAGAGGAAATCCCTGTGTGCTGTGACTCCCTCCATAAGCATATGGAGGGAGTCGTGGGAGAGCCTGGGTGCAGCCCTGCAACTCTCTGCAGTACTTGTCGGTGTTTGCAGCACCTCAATGCTGTAGAACACTGACAGCACAAATGTCAAAGAAAGTTGGCCATGGTCCCTTTAAGGAAACCAGTTGATGACGCGTCATCAAATGACGTCACCAGACCCGCTTCCTCTAATTGGCTGGGAAACGCACTGGGCGGGCTTAACAAGCCCAGTCACAGTAAATTCATTTTGGAGGCCGGGATGGAGACAGCAGCGGGGTCGGGACCCGCCACCGACGTTGCCGCCACGGACCCACCAAGGTTCGTAAAATCCAGCCCGCAATGTCATCTGAATTGGCCTAGCAAGTCACACAGTTGTAAAAACAAATCATTACAAAGTAAGAAGAATGCCCACCACCACTTTCTTGGGGTAATAAGGGATAGGCAATAAATGTTGCTTTGCTAACGTTGCCCATATTTTGAGAACAATTAATTAAAAAGAAGACCTCAGAAAAACAACATTTCCTCCATCCTCTCTGGTTCCTGCCAGCACCTATATAGTTCTGGTGGCCTGGACACCTTCATCCTCGCTGACTACCACCTCAGGTTAAGTCCATAGGTGCGGAAAGTCAGCCTACTGCTCGACCTGAGCTAAGCTTACTACACCACATTTGTTCTGTTACCAAGAACCCTTCCTTCTACCTCCACATCACACATGACCTTACCTCTTCCTCATTGCTGCCAAATTCAAAGTTCATGCCTTTGTGATGTCATTGCTTGTATTCTCTAACACTTCTGGCTTCTATCCTCCACAAATTGCAATTAAATCACAATACCGCAGATTGCATCCACACTCATTCCTGAATTTGTTTCACTCCATCCTTTACAATCTAAACCTGATACCTCTACCTCAGTGAATTGACTTCAAAATTCTTGGCCTTGCTTTCAAATCTTCCATGGCCCCACCCTATCTCAGCAATCTCATTCAGCCATATGACTCTGCACATGCCCTTTATTCCTCTGATACTGGGTTACTCTTTGTTCTTTACTCCCACATCAGTGGTCACTCTTTCAACCACTACACCCTTGAACTCCCCACCTAAACTCTTCCACCTGGCCACCTCCTTTCCTGCTTCCAAAAGCCTCCTCAAATTTTTTCTCTTCGGCTGTGCCTTTGGTCTTTCCCTAATTTTTCAGTTTTCTCTTTTCTCTCTCCTGCATAGAACCCATTCCATTTCCTCTGTCCTGTAAAGAGCTTGGATAGGTCTTTCTGTGCATGAGACACAACATAGAAATGCAAGTGATTATTAATCATTTCTGCCATCTGATAAAGTGAAGATGTAGTGGGAATCCTACATAGGTTCCAGTACTCAATTTATTACAATCAGAATTAATTGTTCGACTTGGGCCTGATTGTCTCTGCAAGGACAGAATGGAAAGACATAGGGGGAGAAATTCAGTGTCGCCCCATTTGGGGCGCAATTATCGGCCGGGCGCAAAGATTAGCGCCTGGCGCTAATTATCGCCTCCGACTGCAAACTTGACTTTTATCGCCCCTGGAGGTGATTGGAGCGCTAAATCAGGCGCTACACATCTGTCTTAAGGCGCAAAGGCCGAGGAGCGAGGCGCTAACTCAGAGCGCTGGCGAAGCTCATGTGATGTCAATCAGCAATGGAACATAGACTCAATGACGCCGGCCAGTTCTTAAAGAGGACGGTTGATCTTGCTTTCCATCCACATCCTGCTCATTGCAGCCTTGAATCTCAGCCTGGAGAGACCTGTACATCAAATCTGCTGGAAAGAACAATGGAGAGACCCAGGGAAAGAGCTCAGAGTGCAACCCCCACAGTCTCTTCTAAATCGATACAAGGAAGGGCAAATCAAAATGAACCTGCAAAGTGCTGCTCAGCACCCAAAACTCCTTCACACAGCGTTGAATCTCTCCAGAAGTCTCTCTCTCTCTCTCTCAGAATGCGTGGTTCAAAAATGTCACCAACAAAAAAAGGCAGGAAGCGGTCGCCTTTAAATAGCGCTCCCCCAGTCCCTTCCAGACTACAAATGCTCCCCTCAACCTGTCGTTGCTAGCGGTGGGCGGTAAGGCAGGGGGCGCCACTCAATATCCGCTCCGGGACGCTACCGGGGTGTTGCGCACTTGACTGACGTCACGATCTGCCGGCGCAGGAGATTGTGGCAGTAGTGTTTAGCGCTGCCGCAAAATGTCTAGTTAATTGCGCAAGCGGCGCAAACATCACCTCGCCTGGGCGCTAGTTGCTTTGCGCCCCATTATCACCCTCTTAAGGCGCTAACGGGAGGCGCAAACCAACTGAATTTTTCCCCCATAGAGTTGAATTTTCCATGGTGGTAGCGGGCGCGATCGGTGGTGGGTCAGGTGGGAAAGTTGTTTTTTTTGACAGCGGGTCAGGATTTGAAATCATTATGAGGTACTTTACAGGCACTTAAGAGCCTTTTCCCCCCTACTTTTTATATTTCCCTGCATGGCCACGGGATTCACACAGCTCGGGAACCATGTCGGTCAACCTGAGGCGTGAGATCCGAGGCCATTGCTCCAGCTGATTACTTGACAGCAATGAAAACAAACCAAAATAAAAACATTGATTACATCAGCTAACAGATTATGGAGATTCTGTTCTACTTGAATGTTAATTTTTCACTGGCCATTCTCTGCTGTTGCCTTCCAGCTCAACAGTAATTGCAATGAATTGATCTGCACTATAAAAAATTATATATACCATTTAAATAAATTTTTGTGTTGTTTCTGGTCAGGTTTTTCTCACAGTATACTGTGATTATCCAGTTACACATTAAATCAAGTCATCAACCGTAACAATTTCATTCTCATCACTCATTCCACTGGTTCAATTTGCTTTCAGTCCCTGAATATGATTCATTTAATTTTTCAGTCTGAGACTTTAGGGTGAATTTCTGCAGAGGTTCTCTAACTTGTCCATTATTAACTTCAACGGAAGAGCTACAGAAATCCCAGAAACACACTGTAAGCATCACTTATACTGTTTGTCAGGGATTCCGCAGCTCTTCCACTGAATTTGCATAAGATTGTAAATCCACCCCTTTACAATTACATTCAAAATCTGCTTGATTTTATGTATTACCTATACACACATCTTTTATTTGTACCAGTTACTGATACAAAAGTCTATAGATTTGTGACTAAAGCACCAATAACTTCCCAATTAATGTATTTTTTTAAATTATGTTCTTGATCGTATTTGTAGATGGAGTCATATTACTTAATGATAATTTTATTTAAATATTTCTTTGTCACTCATATATAACTTTTATTATATTATTGTACAGTAAAGATTCAACACCCACTATGTTAGATCGAACTTAAAATTTAATATGGCCAGGGTCCCTTTGAGGATCCCGGCTTAAAACGCATCATGAATGACGTCACCAGACCCGCTCCATCTAATTGGGCTGGGTGACGTGCTGGGTGGGCTTAATAGGCCCCAGTGAGGTAAGTTCATTTTGTACAGCGGGATGGAGCCAGCAGCAGGGTCGCGACCTGCCACTGACACCGGCCGCACCGGACCCGCCAAGGTAAGGAAAGTTCTGGCCATAGGCTTGATATCGTAAGGGACACTATTGGTTTCTGGAAATTAAGCAGACCATTTGAACATCAAGAGTACTTTAAAAGCCCAAATGTAAAACTCTATTTTGTGTGCCTGCTAATAGTTTGATAATTGAACTTTTTTTCCCCAAATTAATTTCAGTATATTTCATTCCTGTTTTCTTCTTGTTCCATAGTCTGGTGTAACACCACTGAGACAGCTTGTAGGTGGAGGGGTGAATAAATGTAGACATCTTCATAACCTCCCTCATAACCACTCTTTCAGCAGCCATTAACAGTTGCTGAAGCAGAATCTCATGCAACTCATACTGACTATCAACTGGGCACTCAGTGATGCAGCTGATGGTAAAGATTAATAACATACAATGTGAAGAGGTAGTCCAAAAGTGGATACCACCAAAGGCAGTGGTATTCGAATCTATGATGCTCTAAGTTAATGAGCCATTATGTGACCCATTACACCTTATTATAATTTTGGCTGACTAAAGTGATATTATTAAAATAATCAATTTCATTAGCATTTCAACAGCAGTGGTCATTAAAAATTTTCTTTGTCAGCTCCATCTCTATTACAGATCTCAAAATTCAAAGATATTCTACTAGATTTGTAAAAAAAAAGATAATACTGCAATGAGTAACTTTGTGTTACAGGTAGATATTTAATTTCATTACCCATAACTTAATCTAGATCAATTAAGTAGTCAAGAAACTAAACTGTAAACTAAGTTACTTAAATACAAATTTATTTAAATTTAATTAAATAGAACAAGGTCATATAGGGATGGCCATACAGGTGGTGTGCCTCAACTGCAGAATGTGGGAGTTTGTGGAGAGCATTGTGATCCTGGACAACCACGTTTGCAGTAAGTGCCTGCATCTTGAGGAACTTCAGCTCAGAGTTGTTGAGCTGGAGTCTGAGGTGCAGACATTGTGGGGCATCAGGGAGGGGGGAGAGTTACCTGGGCTCTTTGATCCAGGAGGCAGTCACGCCTTAGGTTAGGTAGTGGTACAGGGCTGATTAGTGGTCAGGATCAGGAGGGTGTGACTGCAACTCAGGCAGGTAAGGGGACCCCAGGTGCAGTGCTGGAGGAGCCTCGGCCTTTGTCCTTATCCAACAGGTATGAGGTTCTTGCTGCTTGTGTGAATGAGGGAAAAGCCTGCAGGATGGATGAGCAAGCTGACCATGACACACACCATGGTGCAGGAGGCCATTCAAGTGGGGGGAGTGAAAGATAATGTGGCTGTGGTAGAGGACAGTATAGTCAGAGGGACTGATACTGTTCTCTGCTGCCACGACCGGGAGTTCCGAAGGTTGTGTTGCCTGCCCGGTGCCAGGGTTAAAGAAATCTCCTCGCGGCTGGAGAAGAACTTGGGCCGCAATTTTGCCGGCGCTCAGAGTGCAGGTTTGGAGGCGGGTCAGCTGTCAAAATTGAAATGATTGACAGCAGATTGGGAACCCGCTCTGAACCCACCTCCATGTAAGTTTCCAAAGTGTCGGGTCTGCGATGTCAGAACAGACCCGACACCAAGTAGCGGGGGAGGCATTTAAGATAGTTCAATGCTTGTTAAATGCTTGTTAACTACTATTTTGCCAGCCTATTTCTATTTTACCACTTTTTTAACGGGCTTCAAGTCGTTCGGAGATTACGTCAGGTAAGTAGGTCAGGTTCTCTATGTCTCCCCATTGCTGTGAATAGGTGACAGCTGCAAAAGTGGTATGAAAGCTACCATTTCACAGCTGTTCACTTTCCAATGTCAGAAGCTTGAGCCTTCAGGACTTGGAAGACACTTTTGAGCTTTAGGCAGTTTGGAAGTGTTTGGAGTAAACTCTCTATCCACTGTCACCTCCTTGGAGCAAGCTCTCTCACCATTGACAGATCGCTTCTGTCATCTCAACTTCAGCTGCCATCTATTCCAGCAACATAGGTGCCCTTGAAAAAATCTCACCCTAGTCCTCTGAATCCCTCCACGATCAGCCTCAACACCAACATCACCAGGCACACCAACATCAACACCAACCTTCTCCGCAATCACCTGATGCTGCACAGGACACAGGGCATCAGCACCCGACAACATTGCTGCCCGGGAGGTCAGCAATGGCCTCACCATGGCCAGATTTACTTCACTTGATGCTGTACACCCTGTCTGCCACATGATAGGCCAGGGTGACACCACCCCATACCAGCACCGTAAAGCATCCCTACAACGTCCAAGCCATTCCTTTCACACTCATCACAATTGAGGGGGGGGGGGGCGGAATTATGTCTTAACATTCACTGAAACTCACTAAGACACTTCCAAAGGTGAGCACAGATCTGTCCAATAAGGTTAAGTGTTGAAAGTAAAGATTTCAATGTTTGACGACACAGTAACAGAAAATTGACATGAACATTGGTGCCTACCCTTGTGTGTTGTTCGTTCGTATGCTAGCAGTAGGTTGAGGGTGAGTGTGAGGGGTGGCTAGTGAGATGGAGATGTGATAATGTAGATAGAGAGGGATGGGTGGAGGTGCAAGGTAAGTTGGTGTGAGTAAAGATGTGCAGGAGTAGGGTAGGGAAGGCAGAGTGATGTGGATGTGATGAGTGGCACAGCAGGATGAGGTTGAGTGTGGCTTGGCAGTAACGTTTTGTGATCTGCTCAGATCATTGAAAGGCTTGTGCCACTTCAGCCTGGTCCTCCTGATGACATCCCTGCTTCTGTCTTCCTGTGCAATGTGCAACCAGGCTGCGTTGGTCTCCTGGGGTGGTCTCTTCCACCCATTGGAAGGGAAGAGAACCTCCCTGCGTGCTGTAACTGCCTCCATAAGCATAGGGAGGGAGTCATAGGAGAGCCTGGGTGAAGCTGTGCACCTTTGTGCAGTGCTTGTCAGTGTTTGCAGCACCTCAATGCTGTAGAATACTGACAGCACAAATGTCAAACTCAATTTGGACATGGCCCCTTTAAAGAAACCGGCTGATGATGCGTCATCAAATGATGTCATCAGACCTGCTTCCTATTAATTGGCCGGGAACCTCGCAGGGCGGGCTTAACAAGCCCAATCAACAAAAAATCGCTTGGAGAGTGCGGGCTGCAGTAGGCAGCGGGCTGGGACCGTGACACCGACCCTGGCCGCCCCGGACCCGTCTCGGTCAGCGAAATCACGGCCTAGGAGTGGGAAGAGGAGGATCCAGTTGTTGTGGTCCACGTAGGAACCAATGACATAGATATAACTAGGAATGAGGTTCTGCTAAGAGAGTTTGAGCAGTTGGGGTCCAAATTAAAAAGCAGAACCTCAAAGGTAATAATCTCTGGATTGTTACCTAAACCACACACAAATTGGCACAGGGATCAGCAGAGTAGAAGGTTAAATGCGTGGCTCAAAGAGTGGTGCGGGAGGCAGGGATTTTGCTTCATGATCAGCACCAGTACTGGGGAAAGAGGGAGCTGTTCCGTTGGGATGGACTCCACTTAAACCAGGCTGGAGCCAGTGTCCTGGTGAATCGAATAACTAGGGCAGTAGACAGGGCTTTAAACTAATGAAGGGTGGGTGGGAGGATTCAGGAAAGAGTAAATGTAAAAGCAGCAAGAGAAATGTCAAGGCTCTAGAGCAGAGCAGAGTTTTGGGTAAAAATAAGCAGAGTGGGTCAGGAAGGGACAGAGAGAGTAACAAAGGTAATAGGGCATCAGTGACTAAAGTGACATCAGGGAAAAATAGAAAAAAGTCAAAGCTAAAGGCACTATATCTCAATGCGCGAAGCATTCGCAACAAAATAGATGAATTAATAGTGGAGATAGAAATTAATAGGTTTGATCTAATAGCCATTACGAAGACCAAGGTGACCAAGGTTGGGAACTCAATATTCCAGGATACTTAACCTTTAGAAGAGATAGGCAAAATGGAATAGGAGGAGGGGTAGCCCTGATAATAAAGGATGGGTTAAAGACAGTAGAGAGAAAGGATCTTAGCTCCGAAAATCAGGAAGTGGAATCAGTTTGAGTGGAGCTAAGAAACAGCAAGTGGCAGAAAACATTGGTGGGAGTTGTTTATAGGTCCCCAAACAGTAGTTGTAATGTAGGGCAGAGTATAAATCAGGAAATTAGAGGTGAATGAAACAAGGGTACTACAGTAATCATAGGGAACTTTAATCTACATATAGACTGGGCAAACCAAATTTTCAGGAATAGTGTGGAGGACGAATTCATGGAATGTATACAAGATAGTTTTCTAGATCAGTATATTGAGGAACCAACTAGGGAACAGGTTATTTTAGATCTCGTATTGTGCAATGAGAAAGGGTTAATTAATAACCTTGTAGTAAAGGGGCCCTTAGAGAAGAGTGATCATAATATGGTAGAATTTTATATTAAGTTTGAAAGTGATTTAGTTAAATCCGAAACTAAAGTCTTAAATCTAAACAAAGCAAACTACGTAGGTATGAGGGGTGAGTGGCTAAGGTAGTTTGGGAAAGTATATTAAAAGGTATGATGGTAGACAAGCAATGGCTAGCATTTAAAGAATTAATACATAATTTACAACAAATATACATTCCTTTAAGGCGCACAAACCCCAAAGGAAAAGTGGTCCAATCATGGCTAACAAGAGAAGTTAAAATTAGTATTAGATCAAAGGAAGAAGCTTATAATGTTGCCAAAAAGAGCAGTAAACCTGAGGATTGGGTGGATTTTAGAATTCAGCAAAGCAGGAACAAGAAATTGATAAAGAAAGGGAAAATAGAATTAAACTAGCAAGAGACATAAAAACAGACTGGAAAAGCTTCAATAGGTATGTAAAAAGGAAAATATTGGCAAAACTAAGTGTGGGTCCCTTACAGGCTGAGACAGGAGAAATTATAATGGGGAATAAGGAAATGGCAGAGAAATTAAACAAATACTGTGAGCGGAATCTTACCTGGAAGGCCAAGTTCAAGGTGGGACTGCTGGTTTTCTGGTTCCAGTCCCGCCCCCAGTGACGTCTGACAAGCTGATGCTATTTTCCCCTGATTGGCCTTGTTAAGCCCGCCCTGCGGGCTTGCTGACCAATTAAAGGAAAGCCGGTGTCAGATGACGTCAGTTGATGACGCTTCATCTGCCGGTTTTCTTAAAGGCATATGCACCACACTTGTTTGACAGATGATTTGACAGTGTTTGACAGCATTGAGGTGCTGTCAAACACTGACAATCACTGTCCAAAGGTGAGCCCTTGCTCCCAGGCTCTCCAATTACTCTCTCTTTAGGATAAAACAAATGGCAGCTACAGCTGAGATTGCAGAAGCCATCTGTCACTTCTTCCGATAAGATGATCCTACACAAACACTTCACAGCTTGTCACCTGCAGAAACATCTAAACACAATGGCCCAGAAATTGATCTCGCTCTGTTCCCGCGGGGGTAAGCCTTCCCCGCGATGTCTCACCTCGCTTGTGCTTTTTCAGATCCAGCTCGCATGAACTTGATGTTCTGGACAGCTGCTGGGCAGTGCTTGCGTATCCCACCGGCGTAGTGAATTCGTGCGAGCTGTGGGATCACGTGACTCAGTTAGAGCCAATGGCAGCACACCATCTTCCATTCATAAGTTTCACAGACCTGCTGTGAAATCTATGAATCTTACACCCCCCCAAAATAACAGCTAAACCTCAATTAAATTTAAAAAAAAAACCATCACATTAATAAAATAAGTATAGTTAAATAAATTAACCATTTTAAATAAAAAATTAAATTTTTGAAAAAATTTAAAATCTTTTAAAAAGTTATAAAAATAAACTTACCTGTCTTTAAAGTCTCTAAAAAAGATATACCTGTAAAAAAAAATTCAAAAAAATACTTAATTCACTACTTACCTTGTTAAAAGTGGGTCTTACTCCTCCTTTTTACATTTCTAAAATCTTCAGTACTTACCTGCGCGTCCAAAGCATGAAGTGCACAGCGTGCGCGCAGCCTGTAGCGCGCACGCGATGCACCGAGGAACCGCCCCCTTTTCAAAAGAGCAATTGCCGGTTTTCAGCGCATGTGCAGGGCATGCAGAAAACCGGCAATTGCAGAGGGAATACGCGAGAGTACGCAGTGCGTACTCTCGCGCACAGCGATGAATTTTTGGGCCAATAAAAATTATTTTCATAACTTTTCCTTACCTCTGATACTCACCAGTGTCCCATTGAATCCTTTAAACCACTTCTGCAGCTGTCATATATACACAAAAATTACAGTACACCCACATCATGCCTCATTTATCCTGGCGGGGTTCCCCAACATCGGGAAGCCCGCAGCAGAAGGCTCAAAATGGGAAAAAGCCTCATAACTGCCTGATAACCACCTGTTAACAGGCAGTTAAGTGGCTGTAATCCTCTTCCACCTCTAGGAGTCGGGACCCTGCGCAAATCGGGGACACGACTCCCAGGAAGATTGGTTTGAGGCGGGTTGGAAGCGGGTTTGGGACCCGCTCCCATTTTGGGGGATTTTCCTAGCAGTCCCGCCTCCAGACCCGCCTCCTCAGGGCTGGGAAAATCCAGCCCTTTGTGTCTGTCTTCCCAGAAGATGCAAAAAAAGCTCCTGGAAATAGTGGAGAACCAAGGGTCTAGTGAGAATGAGGAACTGAAAGAAATTAGTATTAGTAAAAAAATAGTACTGGATAAATTAATGGGACTGAAAGCCGATAAATCCCCTGGACCTGATGGCCTACATCCTAGGGTTTTGAAAGAGGTGGCTATAGAGATAGTGGACGCATTGATTGACATCTTCCAAAATTCCATTGATTCTCAAACGGTTCCCGCGGATTGGAAGGTAGCAAATGTAACTCCACTATTTAAGAAAGGAGGGAGAGAGAAAACGGGGAACTACAGACCAGTTAGCCTGACATCAGTAGCAGGGAAATTGCTAGAATCTATCATTAAGGACGTGCTAACAGGGCACTTAGAAAATAATAATAGGATTGGGCAGAGTCAACACGGATTTATGAAAGGGAAATCATGTTTGACAAATCTGTTAGAGTTTTTTGAGGTTGTAACTAGCAGAATAGATAAGGGAAAACCAGTGGATGTGGCGTATTTGGATTTTCAGAAGGCATTCAATAAGGTGCCACACAAGAGGTTATTCAACAAAATTAGGGCTCATGGATTGGGGGTAATATATTAGCATGGATTGAGGATTGGTTAATGGACAGAAAACAGAGAGTAGGAATAAACGGGTCATTTTCGGGTTGGCAGGCTGTAACTAGTGGGGTATCGCAAGGATCAGTGTTTGGGCCTCAGATATTCACAATCTATATCAATGATTTGGGTGAGGGAACCAAATGTAATATATCCAAGTTTGCTGATGATGCAAAGCTAGGTAGGAAAGTAAGTTGTGAAGAGGATGCAAGGAGTCTTCAAGGGGATATAGACAGGCTAAGAGAGTGGGCAAGAACATGGCAAATGGAATATAATGTGGATAAATGTGAAATTATCCACTTTGGTCAGAAAAATAGAAAGCAGAGTATTTTATAAATGGTGAGAGATTGGGAAATGTTGGTGTTCAAAGGGACCTGGGTATCCTTGTACACAAATCACTGAAAGTTAACATGCAGGTACAGCGAGTAATTAAGAAAGCAAATGGTATGTTGGCCTTTATTACAAGAGGATTTGAGTATAAGAGCAATGGGGGCAGAAATTCGGTATCGCCCCTTTTAGGGCACAATTATCGGCCGGGCGCAAAGTTTAGCGCCTGGCGCTAATTATTGCCTCTGACTGCAAACTTGGCTTCTATCGCCCCTGGAGGTGATTGGAGCACTAAATCAGGCGCTACACACCTCTCTTAAGGCACTAACACCGAGGAGCAAGGCGCTACTTCAGAGCGCTGGCAAAGCTCATGTGATGTCAGTCAGCAATGGAATGCAGACACACTGGCGCTGGGCCAGTTCTTAAAGGGGAGGGTCAATCTTGCTCTCCATCCATACCCTGCTCATTGCAGCCTTGAATCTCGGCCTGGAGAGACCTGTACATCAAATCTGCTGGAAAGAACAATGGAGAGACCCATGGAAAGAGCTCAGAGTGCAGCCCCCACAGACTCTTCTAAATCGATGCAAGGAAGGTCAAATCAAAATGAACCTGCAAAGTGCTGCTCAGTACCCAAAACTCCTTCACACAGCGTTGAATCTCTCCAGAAGTCTCTCTCTCTCTCTCTCAAAATGTGTAGTACAAAAATGTCGCCGACAAAAAAAGGCAGGAAGCGGTCGCCTTTAAATAGCGCTCCCCCAGTCCCTTCCCGACTGCAAAACGTTCCCCTCAACCTGTCATTGCTAGCAGCAGGCGGAAAGGCAGGGGGCGCCACTCAATATACGCTCCGGGGTGCTACCGGGGCATTGCACGCTCGACTGACGTCACGATCTGCTGGAGCAGGAGATCGTGGCGGTAGTGTTTAGCACCGCTGCAAAGTGTCTGGTCAATTTCACGAGCGGTGCAAACATCGCCGCGCCCAGGCGCTAGTTGCTTTGCGCCCCATTAGCGCCCTCTTAGGGCGCTAACGGGAGGCACAAAGCAACCAAATTTTTCCCCCAAGACATCTTACTGCAATTATGTAAGACCCTGGAGTATTGTGTACAGTTTTGGTCTCCTTACCTAAGGAAGGATATACTTGCCATAGAGGGAGTGCAACGAAGGTTCACCAGACTGATTCCTGGGATGGGGGGATTGTCCTATGAGGAGAGATTGAGTAGACTAGGCCTATATTCTCTGGAGTTTAGAAGAATGAGAGGTGATCTCATTGAAACATACAAAATTCTTACAGGGTTTGACAGGGTAGATGCAGGGAGGATGTTTCCCCTGGCTGGGGAGTCTAGAACCTGGGGTCACAGTATCAGAATAAGGGGTCGGCCATTTAGGACTGAGATGAGGAGAAATTTCTTCACTCAGAGGGTGGTGAATCTTTGGAATTCTCTACCGCAGAGGGCTGTGTAGGCTTAGTCGTTGAGTATATTCAAGACAGAGATCGGTAGATTTTTGGATATTAAGGGAATCAAGGTATATGGGGATAGTGCAGGAAAGTGGAGTTGAGGTAGAAGATCAGCCATGATCTTATTGAATGGCGGAGCAGGCTCGAGGCTCCTATTTCTTATATTCTTAACTGTGGGAGTTAGCAAACCTGGTCAGTGAAATAGGAGGTCATCAGGCTCTGATGTTAAGATGGATGTATATGGTTTCATGTTTACAAATAGGAAACTAGACAGTGCCTCAAAAAACTCATTTTCAAAAATGTTCATCTTAAGAAGTCAACTATCACAACAGCACAAACAAAAATGTTCAATATAATCAGCAGACTGAAACTTATTGATTTGTACCTCAAAATATTTGTTCACTGCTGGATTGTAGTACAAACTGGCCACTGTGTTACAGGGAAAAGGCCTAGGGGTCAATTTTAACCCTACTCATCTGGCAGAAACTGGTCAGGTAGGTAGATAAATCGACGAGGTGACTTACCCGCCAATTTCTCACCTGGATCTCGCTGTCTTCCATTTTAACATAAAGCAAAATAGTGCACATGCTGGAAATCTGAAATAAAAACAGAACAAAACGTCACTGAGCTGAAACGTTAATCCTACTATCCTTTCTTCACAGATGCGGCCTGACCTGCTGTAGACACATTTTTTTCTATGTGTTCTCGGGATGTAGGCAACCCTGGCAAGAAAGAACTTACATTTATATGGCACCTTTCACATCCTTAGGAAATCCCAAAGATCTTCACAGCCAATGAAGTATCTTTGAAGTGCAGTCACTGTTATATAGGCAAACTTGGCAGCCAATGTGCATAGAATAAGAGCCCACAAACAGCAATGGGGTATATGGCCAGTTAATCTTAAAATTTTGGACAGGACACTTGCCATAGTGAGATTTACACTCATAACCTGTGGGTTGCTAGTCTAGTACCATAACCACTGTACTATTACACCCATAACCTTGTGAAGGAATAGCCAGGATTCAGAAAAATACACGATACTAAAAACAGATTTCTGAAATTATTAATAAATGACATATTGGGTTTAAAAGTCTGAAAGCCTCGGCGACACAGGCTGTAGGCACAATACAGGCTTCTGAGATAAAGATCAGTTATTCACAAGTTGTAAAACACCACAGGCTTTGAAATGGGAATGGGTTATTGACCAAGAAACAAGCCCTATTGATGAAGCAAAGGTTTGCTTCCAGAGCGTCTGGACATTGGAATCAAAACAATAGAATGACCCAAGTAAAGTGTGATAATCTAACACGTCGAACAGGTGCACAGAACATTAAAAAAAACAAGTGCCTTTGAAAAAATGACATCAAGTAAGAAATACCTGTCGTAAAATAGTTTTATGTTAAACTTAGAAACAGGAAACATGATTAAATATGCAACCAATTGAGATAGCTAGAAAACAAGTAAACACTGAGTTAAAGTGTTTTCAATTTACATATTGTAAATGTGATACCTACAGAAAGCTTTGAAGAAATAACATCAAGTGAAAGAGATGCCTGCTGAACAAATAGTTTTAATGTTAAGCTTGAAAGATGGAGTCCCAAGGTCTGATAAAAACCAATTGAAGTAAATTAGAAATGCATGAAGATACTAGAGAAGTGTTTTTAATTTACAAGTTGTAAAAAGTACACAAACAAGACGACTTTGAAAATATTACTTCAATGGATACACCAAGCAATTACATTGTTCTTGTATTGAACTTGGAATACCACGGAGTCACAACATCTGATAAAAAACAGTTAAAGTAGTAATATAAATTCAATAGAAAGACTTCGATAAGAATTGCATCAAACAGAAACCATTGCTGTCATTGTGTTTATGATGGTTTTGGAAACACCTAAACAGGACACAAGTCTAAAAGCTGACAGCTGAAATGACAGTAAAGAATAGAACAAAGTCACCAAAGAATGACTTGATTCGATTAGCTTACATCAGCACGAAAACTTCAAAGGATAAACCACCCAAAAAAGAGTATAAAACATAGACCTTTTCAAACAGAAAAGCAGAAGTCGCTGGGAAGACAAGCGTTTCTCAACTTTACAAACATTCTCTGTAAGTTTTAACTTTTGAGTCTCAGGGATCAAGGTACTCTTATTTGATTTTGGTGGATATTCTGGATTAAGAAATAAGTAGAAGTGTGGAAATGTAACGAAGTTAAGATTTGAGAATAAGGATCTCTAAGAAGAAAATGTAAGCTATTTGTATTTTGAACGATTAAAGTTGCGATTGCCATAATAAATGTTATCTAAATGTCGGTTCGTTAATAAATCTATATATTGTTAGAATTATCTCAAAGAGTATTTCTGTATCATCTTGTGAACTCAATTTCTGTACACTCAAAGGAGTTGCAGAATTCTGGGGGGTATTCCGGACTCTTATAATATCCGGAAGGTTACAGTCTAGTTAAACTTATTAAAAGTACTATCCGGAGGACGGTAACATCTTTAGACCATTTATTTCCTTTAGGGAGAGGTAGTCTGACCTTTAGAGCCAATTAAGCATCTTATAGGATCCGGCTACCGCAAACTTTAGTTGAAGGTAAACGTCTGGGGAATACGCCTGATCTGGGGTAGTCCAAAAGGGCTAGGACTTGTAATTATCCCTTCAACCTGTGGGTTGCTAGTGTAGTACCATAACCACTCTACTATTACACTCATAACCTGTGGGTTGCTAGTCTAGTACCATAACCACTGTACTATTACACCCATTTGCTGCTCTGTGAATGCTAGTTTTCTGGCTTGTTAAAACAAAAGTAAATACACAAAAATCACTTTTTTAAAACTATCACCACTTCTTTCTGTGCATGAGTTGGAGATGATGATATTCCCACGACATTGATGTTCTTATCCTTCTCAATGTAGAGGTCGAAGGGAGGGAGGTCCTGTCGAAATAACTTTGATGATTTGCTGCAGTGCATGCTATAGTGTGTATGAATTTAGGGGGAGGTGGTTGATTCGATGTCTCACAGGAGGCTTGTGACAGACAATTAGGCGCATGGTGTAAAAGGAAATATAGAAGCATGGATACAAAATTTGTTATTAAACAGGAAGCCAAAGGTTAGTGTTAGTGGCTATTGCTTGCATTAGAGAAAGGTTGGAAGTGGTGTGCCCCATGGGTCAGTGCTGGCTCTACCTTTGTTCTTGGTATATATTGATGTTTTGGACCTGTGAAATTTGCTGACAACACAAAGGTAGGAGGTTTGGCAAACAGTGAAGATGCCTGTAAAAGACTTCAGGAAGACATGGAGAGGTTAAAGGAACAGGGAGAAAGGTGTCAGATGCAACTTAATGCATTTTGGGAGGAAAAACAAGAACTGGGAGAATATTCTCAATCAATGGAAAGAGGTTGAATGGTGTGGATAAGCATAGAGACCCAGGGCTGGATTTTACCAATCTTGGTGGGTCGGTGGCGGGCGAAGTCAGTTCCGGCCTCGCTGCTGGCTCCAGCCCACTGTCCAAAATGATTTTCCCCTGATTGGGCTTGTTAAGTCCGCCCAGCGCATTTCCCGGCCAATTGAAAGAAGCGGGTCTGATGACATCATTTGATGAAGCGTCACTAGCCGGTTTCCTTAAAGGGACCATGTGCAAAATGATTTTGAAATTTTTGTGCTGTCAGTGTTCTACAGCATTGAGGTGCTGCAAACACTGACAGAGATGCACAGAGGTGCACGGCTGCACCCAGGCTCTCCCATTATTCCCTCCGTATGCTTATGGAGGGAGTCACAGCAAACAGGGAGGTTCTCTTCCCTTCCAATTGGCGGAAGAGAGACCAACGCAGCCTGGTTGCACATTGCACAGGAGGATACAAGCAGGGATGTCGTCAGGAGGACCAAGCTGCCGTGGCGCAAACCTTTCAATGATCTCAGTAGATCACGAAACGTTACTGCAAAGCCACATTCAACCTCATCCTGCTGTGCACTCATCACATCCCCATCACTCTGCCTTCCCTCCCCTACTCCTGCATTTCCTTACTCACACCAACTTACCTTGCACCTCCACCCATCCCTCTCTATCTACATTATCACTTCCCATCTCATTAGCCACCCCTCACACTCGCCCTCATCCTAGTCCAAGCATACCAACTAACAACACACAAGGGTAGACACTTGGGTGTTTTATGCAATGTTCATGTGAAGTTTCTGTTAATGTGCTGTCAAACATTGAAACCTTTATTTTCAACACTTTGTGTTCTTGGACAGATCTGTGTGCACCTTTGGAAGTGGCTTAGTGAGTTGCAGTGAATGGTGAGACATAACGGTACGCCCCCCACCCCCCGCAATGGCGATGAGTGTGAAAGGAATGGCTTGGGCATTGTAGGGATGCTTTATGGTGTTGGTGTGAGGTAATGCCAACCTGGTGCATCATGTGACAGCCAGGGTGTACAGCGTCAGTGAAGTAAATGTGGCCATGGTGAAGCCATCCCTCGCGTCCCGGGCAGCAATGTTGTCGGGTGCTGATGCCCTCTGTCCTGTGCAGCATCAGTTGATTGCGGAGAAGGTTGGTGTTGTTGTTGGTGCTGCTGATGTGCCTGGTGCTGCTGGTGTTGGGGCTGATCGTGGTGGGATTCTGAGGACCAAGGTGAGATAGTTTCAAGGGCATTGATGCTGATGTAATAGATGGCAGGTGAACTTGAGATGACAGAAGTGATCTGTCAATGGTGAGAGAGGTTGTTCCAATGAGGTGACACTGGATAGAAAGTTTACTCCAAACACTTGCAACCTGCATAAAGCTCAATCTGTCTTCCAAATGCAGTAAGCAACAGCTTCTGAGCTTGGAAAGTGAACAGCTGTGAGATGGGAGCTTTAATAGCACATTTGCAGCTGTCAAGTAAAGAGATGATTCCATGGCCATTCAACTCCCGACCTGCTTACCTGACATGATCCCCAGCAGCGTAGACCCCGTGGGCGACCTGGTAAACTCTGAAGGTGAGCTCAAAATAGTTCTTAATGCTTTGTTAACAAGGTCATAATGACCTGAATTGCCTCCCCCGCCGCTGTGTGTCGGGTCTGCTCAGCGTTGACAGATCCGACGTTTGGGAAAGGCGCGTGGCAGCGGGTTGACAGAGGGGTCCCGACCCACAGTCAAATAAAAAACATTTTCCCACCCGACCCGCCACCGATCGCGCCCGCTGACCCCCCGAAAAATTCCCCCCCCAAGTGTTCAAATACATAAACTCCTTTAAAGTGCAAGTGCAGGTACATAAACCATTAAAAGATGTTAGCTGTGGCTCAGTGGTAGCAATTTCACCACTGAATCAGAAGGTTATGGGTTCAAGTCCTACTCCAGAGCCCTGAGCACAAAATCGAGGTTGACACTCCAGTGCAGTATTGAGCGAGTGCTGAACTGTCAGAGATGTCATTGTGTAGATGAGGTGTTAAACCGAGGCCCTGTCTGCTCTCTCAGGTGGATGTAAAAGATCCCATGGCACTATTCCGAGAAGAGCTGGGCGTTCTTTCCAGTGTCTTGGCCAATATTTATCCCTCAACCAACATCACTAAAACAGATTATCTGTTCATTATCACATTGCTATTTGTGGGAGCTTGCTGTGTGCAAATTGTCTGCTGTGTTTCCTATATTACAACAGTAACTACACTTCAAACGTATTTCATTGGCTGTGAAGAGCTTTCGGACGTGCTGAGGTCATGAAAGGTGCTATATAAATGCAAGTCATTCTTTCTTTTCTTCTTTATAAAAAGGCCAATAGCATTTTGGTAAAAGCAAAATACTGCGGATGCTGGAAATCTGAAATAAAAACAGAAAATGCTGGAAATACTCAGCAGGTCAGGTAGCATCTGTGGAGAGAGAAACAGAGTTAACGGGCTGGATTTTGCCAATGGTGAGCTTTTGGAGGCGGGACTCCCACTTGTCGGGTTTCAGTCCCACCTCCATCAACTTCTGGCCAACCCACGCTACTTTCCCTTGATTGACCTTGTTAAGCCCACCCAGCGGGCTTAGCAGGCCGATTAAGGGAAAGCCAGTTACAGAGAACGTCAACATATGACGTTTCATCTGTCAAAAATTTTTGACAGATGAATTGTCATCGTTTGACAGCTCTGTAAAGCTGTCAAACACTGACATTCTCTGTAGTTTGATGAGTTCTTGAATTCAAGACCTCATCAAACCTCTTTCGTTTGTAAAAAATTAGATGGTTGCTGCATTGGAGAATGCAATGGCCATCTGTCATCTCTACCGCGGAGGTGCGAGACTCTCCACATACCCACAGATTGAAGCCTGCAGGAAGAAACAAAGGTAAGTAAACTTTTTCTATCACTTTGCACTTACCTCAGATACTCACCTCTCCACACTTGCACCCATCACTCACCTCCACAGCACACTTTTGGACCCCTCCGACCCCCTGCAGACCCACTACCCGCCTCGGTGACCCTGGCGGTTTTCGGAGCCTTCGGGAAGCCCGCACTTGTGTGGGCAAAATGGGGATAATCCTCTTATCTGCCTGTTAACTACCTGCTAATGGGCAGTTAAGTGGCTGTAATCCCTTCCCGCCTCCAAGGAGACGGGACCCGGCGCGGGACAGCGTCCCCCCTCCTGGCAAGATGGCATGGAGGCGGGTTGGGGCCGGGTTGGTCACCCGCCCCCAAATTCTGCCATTTTCCCAGCAGTCCTGCCTCCAAACTCGCCTCCCCAGGGCTGGCAAGATCGCGCCCAACGTTTTCTGGTCGATGACCTTTCCACAAGATGACACCTCTGACAGTTCAGCACTCACTCAGTACTGCACTGATGAAAGGTCATCGACCTGAAATGTTAACTCTGTTTCTCTCTCCACAGATGCTGCCTGACCCGCTGAGTATTTCCAGCATTTTCTGTTTTTTTTTATTATCAATAGCATTTTGGGTTTGATAGTTCAAGTGCAAAGAGGTAATGAAAAATTTGTAAAAGTAATGTTTAGACCACAGTTTTGGGCACCACATGATTGAAAGGATGTTAAAGCCATAAAAGACATATATCTTAGATCAGCAAGAGGGTGTCAGGGATGAAAAACTACAGTTATGAGGAGAGACTTGAGATACTGGGACTTCCACTGGAGCAGAGAAGGATAAGAGGATAATTAACAGAGGTTTTTCAAAACTATGAAGAGTTTTGATAGGCTGAATAGTGAAAAACGATTTCCTCTGGTTGAGGGATCATTAATTTAAATTATCACTAAGATAGTGAGGAGACGAGTTAGGAGAAATATGTTTATGCTAAAAGTTATTAGAGTATGGAGTGCTTTACCAGACACCATTGCATATTTTGAGGGAAAAATTGATATATATTTGAAGCAGAGGAAGACTCTGGGCTATGGTGACCACAGGACATTGAAATTAGTTTTGGATTGCTCTAGCACAGAGCTGGCACAGATATGATGGGCCAAATGAGGGCCTCCCATGCTGTAAGCTTCTAGGGCTCTACATAATAAGGACAGTGATATTCAAATCATGCACAATTTAACAAGGACAATACACATTGCTTTATATTCCCATCATCCTCCGTTGTCAGAGGACTTTGACTGGGAATCACCAGTAAGTGCCAAAAATAGTATCATCAGATAATTAGCAGCTTTTTTGCCCAATCATATTCTTTTAAAGGTCTCATAATATACAGTTATGCTCCCAATTAGTAAATTTGCTAGTTTAATAAGTGCTGACTATTGTCTCTAAAATTGTTTTTTTAGAAAAATAAGGTATGCAGTCCTCAATTAGTTCTATGTTATGCTTTTCAATTGCCCAAAAAACTGTGAAGAGGATATTTCCCTTTGTTGTTGTGTTGTATGGGTTACATTTCATGACAAAACTCTAACCAATTAAGCGTACAGTTGTCAACTCATACAATATGAGTGGAAATGAATAATGATTGCTACAACATATAAAGAAAATCTTGCAGAAAATAAAGGTGAAACGAAATGCTCTTTTAATTAAAAAGATTGAAGTTCAAGCCATTTACAAATTTCATGTGGATCATAAATGAGATTAGTGACTTTTAATGGTTTCTGTACATGCATTTTTTATTTTAGCATGATAATACATACTGTGGAGTTGCTGTGGGCAATTTTTTTCTGTTTCATCTCCTTGCCTCTGTGCTTGAGATCATTTTAGCATCTCCTCAACTTGTAGCCTTCCCATTTCACCTCAAAGACAATAGTTTTGAGCTGTTGTGAACGTGTGCCAAGTAGCATTATCTCAGCCATAGAGCTCAAAGCTCCAAGAACTCTGATTCTCACCCTCCCCACCCCACCTTTTTAATGCATTGTATTGTATATTCTTCATGCTCTAGGGAGTCAGATTATACTGGTAACTCTGTGTAATTAATTGACACCAGTTAAAATGTTACTTGCAGCCTATCAGTTTATCACATTTTTGGTAAACGTAAAAATTCCGTGACACAAATTACATCAAATGAAGGACTGAACACTGAATCCGTGTCATTACTCTAAAAATATATTCTGCACCACCTTTGCATTGAATTAATGAAAAGGAAATAGGATTTAGTCCTTGATATATTATGCAAAATATTAAATATTAATAAGGCAAAGTTACATTTGCCATATTTCTGATAGAGTTCTTTTAAGTCGCATAACCACGATACCTGTATGAATCAGTCTAGAATGTAAAATCCTTTCTTTGTAAGCACCTGAGGTGAGATGAGAGTGACTGCCCTTGACATCAAAGCAGTATTCGACTGAGTTTGGCACCAAGGAGCCTTAGTAAAACTGAAGTCAAAGGGGATTGGGGGGAAACTCTCCAATGTCTGGAGTCATACATGGCACAAAGGAAGCTGGTTGTAGTTCTTAGAAGCCAATCATCTCAGCCCCAGGACATTTCCCAACAATCTTCAACTGCTTCATCAATGACCTTCCCTCCATCATAAGGTTAGAAGTGGGGCTGTTCATGGATGGTTGCACAGTGTTCAGCTCCATTTGCAGTTCATCGGGTAATGAAGCAGTCCATGCTTGCATGCAGCAAGACCTGAACAACACCCAGGCTTGGACTCATCACCTATAAGGTACAAGCCAGGATTGTGATGGAATACTCTCTACTTGCCTGGATGGGTGCAGCTGCAACAACACTCAAGAAGCTCGACACCATCCATAACAAAGCAGTCGACTTAATCAGCACTTAATCCACTAACCTAAATATCCGCTCCCTCCACCATCAGCCTACCATGGCTGACGTGTGTAAAGGATGCATAAATTCTGGCTCAGTTTCTCCACTTTAGCTCAGAGACAATGAGAGCTTTTAGTAGAGTATTTAAAACAAGAAATTATCAGTTACTGAAGCAAGAGTGTGTAGTCCCATGAAAGAACCACACGGATCAATAAATATTTATACATACTGTCCAGTATGTGTATTCTGACAAAATTATCAGATTAATTAACAGGATTTTGAAATATTATGTGGGAAGCCATGTTGATAATTTAGACTTTGTTTAATCATTCAAGTGTGACAGTTTATATAATTACAGCGAATACACTTCAAAAGCAATTCATTGACTGTGAAGCGCTTGGGGACCTATTGAGAATGTGTAAGGAACTATATAAGTGCAAGTTGTGAAAATAGACTATCTCCACAGAAATGGTAGTAGCATTCAGGCAGAATCACACATCAAACTAGAAGAGTTGATCACAGGCACTAAAAGTGAAATCATTTTTACATAGTTAATTATGAACTGCTTCAATTTTTAAGTGGCAGTCTTTTCATTTTTTGTATTTCATTGCAATTTTTTCACAAAATGAATGAAATCACAGATGATAGTTGATTGTTTTTAGTAGACAATTAAGTAAATTTTAAGTTTCCCATTCACTGCCCAGCTCTAAACACAAGTTTGTAGTTAAAAGCTGGCAGTCTATATTTATTGTGTAAAATATTTTCTTCCAATTTCTTTCCTCCTTTCCTGTTGCAAGGGTATGATTTCCTTGGGTCTGGCCAACCTCAGTGCCTCACCCAAGTAGCCATTCTTCATATGTGAGTCTGAACAGTGAATGTCAGCAGACTATTCAAGGCTGGATGATATCTAATGCAAGACTTCTCTTGCCTCGCTTGACATCCATACTTTACATGCATTTGCAGCAGGGGCCATTGGAGCATTATCCCTGGCTGAATATTCCCCTCCCTGTAGGATAGTGTGTAATATAATAGGTTAACAGCTTGGCATCGGTAAAGTTAGTTAGTATTGGGAGATACAGTGAATGCATGTGGAGAGAGAGAGAGAGAGAGAGAGAAAGAGTAAGAGTATGTGCAGACCAGCAAGGGAGATTCACTGAATTCTGCTGAATATACAGAACAGGCTGCTTTGCAAGAATAAATATAAAAGCAGATCTAAAACCTTCTGAACTGGAATTATCTGGTAGAGATAAGGACTGGGGCCTTAAGTAACTGCTAACATTTTTGTGCCAAAACCAGTCACTGCAAAACTTGACAGAACTGGTTTAAGTCAGATTTAGACAAAGGAATAGCACATGGTGCTAGGGTTACATCATATCCAGTGACCAAAGTGGGCATGTTCTCGTAAAAGTATAAATGTAGAATGCAATGTACCTGTGGGCGATAAATCTAACCAAGAACTGTCGTGGATTGATGACGATCTGAATCCCCAATGGGTATCCTACTTGCAAGTGTAATTGACATATTTGCTTGCTTGTAAAAGAAAGAAAGACTTGCATTTATATAGCGCCTTTCACAACCACCGGACGTCTCAAAGCGCTTTACAGCCAATGAAGTACCTTTTGAAGTGGAGTCACTGTTGTAATGTAGGAAACGCGGCAGCCAATTTGCGCACAGCAAACTCCCACAAACAGCAATCTGATAATGACCAGATAATCTGTTTTCATTATGTTGGTTGAGGGATAAATATTGGCCAGGACACCGGGGATAACTCCCCTGCTCTTCTTCAAAATAGTGCCATGGGATCTTTTACGTCCACCTGAGAGAGCAGACGGAGCCTCGGTTTAACGTCTCATCTGAAAGACGGCACCTCCGACAGTGCAGCACTCCCTCAGCACTACACTGGAGTGTCAGCCTAGCTTTATGAGCTCAAGTCCCTGGAGTGGGACTTGAACCCACAACCTTCTGACTCCGAGGTGAGTGTGCGACCCACTGAGCCACAGCTGACACTGTAATCAGGTAGAACAACAGAAAATGCTGGAAACACTCAGCAGGCCAGGCAGCATCCGTGGAGAGAGAAACAGAGTTCACGTTTCAGGTCTGTGGACCTTCGTCAGAACTGAAAAAGTTAGAGATGTAACAGGTTTTAAGCAGGTCCAGAGGCAGGGAAAGTAGGGGGGGTGGGGGGAGGAAGGAATAAAAGGGATGGTCTGTGCTAGGATAGAAGGCAGGAGAGATTAAATGTTGCAAATGGGGATGGCAGAATAATCAACAGCTGCCGCCTGAAAAATGGGGGCAGGGGTTATAGTCTGAAATTGTTGAACTCAATGTTGAGTTCAGAAGGCTGTAAAGTGCCTAATCGAGTACATGTTCAATAAATCTTGAAATTTAACTTGTCTCTAGTGTCCAAGCCTTTTTTAAGGGCTGAAGTAGAAATCCTATTCCGTCGTCCAAGAATTTCTACCATTTAAAACAAAAGTACTTCAGGTTTGTGTATTATATGAGTAAAATTATATAATTGAATCATACAGCACAGAAGGAGGCCATTCAGCCCATCGTGCCTGTGCCAGCTCTTTGAGAGAGCTATCCAATTAATCCCACTCCCCTGCTCATTCCCAAAAGCCCGACAATGTTTTCCCCTTCAAGTATTTATCCAATTCCCTTTTGAAAGTTATTGGCCCAGATATTCCCATCGCAGGCCTCCCGCGGGCGGAGGACTGTAATCTGGAAAAATCTGCAGGGCATTCTGAAGGGGGAGGGCGAACAGTCAGAGGTCGTGGTTCACATTGGTACCAACGACATGGGCAGAAAGAGGGATGAGGTCCTGCAACAAGAATTTAGGGAGCTAGGTAGCAGATTAAAAAGCAGGACCTCAAAGGTTGTAATCTCTGGATTACTCCGGTGCCACGTGCTAGTGAGTATAGGAATAGGAGGATAGAGCAGATGAATGCATGGCTAAAGAGTTGGTGCAGGAGGGAGGGCTTTAGTTTCCTGGATCACTGGGTCTGCTTCTGGGGAAGGTGGGACCTGTACAAGTCGGACGGGTTGAACCTGAACCGGAACGGGATCAACATCCTTGCGGGGAGGTTTGCTAGTACTGTTGCGGGTGGGGGGGTTTAAACTAACTTGGCAGGGGGATGGGATACGGAGTGGAGCTATAGTAGGGGGTGATGCACAGCCAAATACAGAGGAAACAAAAAGTCAGCCTGGAAGGCAAAGCAAATATGTAATGGCACAAGGGAGTATGGCAAGGATGGATGGCATTTATTTTAATGCAAGGAGTCTTGCGAGTAAGGCAGATGAATTGAAGGTGTTGATGAACACATGGGAGTATGATATTGTTGCTATCACAGAGACATGGTTGAGGGAGGGGCAGGACTGGCAGCTCAAAATTCCGGGGTATAGAATCTTCAGGCGAGACAGAGGGGGGTGTAAAAGAGGAGGGGGTGTCGCAATATTAATCAAGGAGTCAATTACTGCTGTAAGGAGGGATGATATCTTAGCAGGTTCCTCTAATGAGGCCATATGGGTAGAACTTAAAAACAAAAAGGGGGCAAGCACTTTGCTGGGAGTGTACTATAGGCCCCCAAAGAGTAAGGGGGAGATAGAGGAACAGGTACGTAGGCAAATCTCAGAGAAGTGTAGAAATAATAGGGTAATAATAGTAGGGGATTTCAACTTCCCCAATATTAACTGGGATAGTCAGAGTGTGAAAGGCTTAGAGGGTGAGGAACTCTTAAAGTGCATCCAGGAGAGCTTTTTGAGCCAGCATGTAGAAAGTCCGACAAGAGAGGGGGCGGTACTGGACCTAATTCTAGGGAATGTAGCCGGGCAAGTGGTAGAAGTGTCAGTAGGAGAGCATTTTGGTGACAGTAACCATAATTCGGTGAGATTTAAGGTAGTCATGGAAAAGGACAAAGATGGACCGGAAATAAAGGTTCTAAATTGGGGGAAGGCCTATTTTAATATGATACGGCAGGATCTGGCCAAAGTGGACTGGGATCAGCTACTTGTAGGAAAATCCACATCAGAGCAGTGGGAGTCTTTCAGAAAGGAAATAGAGAGAGGACAATGCCAATATGTTCCCGTAAAAGTCAAGGGTGGGACCAACAAGCCCAGGGAACCCTGGATGTCAAGGGATATACAAGAATGGATTAGGAAAAAAAGGGAGGCTTTTGGCAGATACAAAGGACTAAAAACAGTGGAAATCCTGGAGGAGTATAGAAAGTGAAGGGGGGTACTTAAAAAAGAAATTAGGAGAGCAAAGAGGGGGCATAAAAAAACACTGGCGGGCAAAATAAAGGAAAATCCCAAGGTGTTTTATAAGTATATTAAGGGCAAGAGGATAACCAGGGAAAGAGTAGGGCCCATTAGGGACCAAAGTGGCAATCTGTGTGTAGAGCCGGAAGATGTGGGTGAGGTTTTAAATGAATATTTTGCATCTGTGTTCACTATGGAGAAGGACGATGTAGGCATAGAAATCAGACAGGGTGATTGTGATATACTTGAACAAATTAGTATTGAGAGGAAGGAGGTACTAGCGGTTTTAGCGGGCTTAAAAGTGGATAAATCCCCAGGCCCAGCTGAGATGTATCCCAGGCTGCTGTGTGAGGCAAGGGAGGAGATTGCAGGGGCTCTGACACAAATTTTCAGATCCTCTCTGGCCACAGGGGAGGTGCCAGAGGACTGGAGGACAGCTAACGTAGTACCATTATTCAAGAAGGGTAGTAGGGATAAACCAGGGAATTACAGGCCAGTGAGCCTAACAACAGTAGTAGGGAAATTATTGGAAAAAATTCTGAGGGACAGAATTAGTCTCCACTTGGAGATGCAAGGATTAATCAAGAATAGTCAGCATGGCTTTGTCAGGAGGAGATCATGTCTAACCAATTTGATTGAATTTTTCGAGGGGCTGACTAGGTGTGTGGATGAGGGTAGTGCAGTTGATGTAGTCTACATGGACTTCAGTAAGGCTTTTGACAAAGTCCCGCATGGGAGACTGGTCAAGAAGGTAAGAGCCCATGGGATCCAGGGCAATTTGGCACATTGGATCCAAAATTGGCTTAGTGGCAGGAGGCAGAGGGTGATGGTCGAAGGTTGTTTTTGTGACTGGAAGCCTGTGTCCAGTGGTGTACCGCAGGGATCGGTGCTGGGTCCTTTGCTGTTTGTAGTGTACATTAATGATTTAGATATGAATGTAGGAGGTATGATCAGTAAGTTCGCAGATGACACGAAAATTGGTGGAGTGGTAAATAGCGAGGAGGGAAGCCTCAGGCTACAGGACGATATAGACAGGTTGGTCAGATGGGCAGAACAGTGGTAAATGGAATTTAACCCTGAAAAGTGTGAGGTGATGCACTTTGGGAGGACTAACAAGGCAAGGGAATACACAATGAATGGTAGGACCCTAGGAAGGACAGAGGATCAGCGGGACCTTGGTGTGCATGTACATAGATCCCTGAAGGCAGCAGGACAGGTAGATAAGGTGGTTAAGAAGGCATATGGGATACTTGCCTTCATTAGCCGAGGCATAGAACATAAGAGCAGGGAGGTTATGATGGAGCTGTACAAAACGCAAGTTAGGCCACAGCTGGAATACTGTGTGCAGTTCTGATTGCCACACTATAGGAAGGATGTGATTGCATTGGAGAGGGTGCAGAGGAGATTCACCAGGATGTTACCTGGGCTGGAGCGCTTCAGCTATGAAGAGAGACTGGACAGGCTGGGATTGTTTTCCTTAGAGCAGAGAAGGCTGAGGGGGGACCTGGTTGAGGTGTACAAAATTATGAGGGGCATAGATAGGTTAGATAGAAAGGAACTTTTCCCCTTAGTAGAGGGGTCAATAACCAGGGGGCATAGTTTCAAGGTAAGGGGCAGGAGGTTTAGAGGGGATTTGAGGAAAAACTTTTTCACCCAGAGGGTGGTTGGAATCTGGAACTCACTGCCTGAAAGGGTGGTAGAGGCAGGAACCCTCACAACATTCAAGAAGCATTTAGATGAGCACTTGAAACGCCATAGCATACAAGGCTACGGACCAAGTGCTGGAAAATGGGCTTAGAATAGACAGGGCTTGATTGCCGGCGTGGACACGATGGGCCGAAGGGCCTCTTTCTGTGCTGTATAACTCTATGGGCTGGATTTTCATTGACCCGTGGAGGCGGGTTTGGAGGCGTGTGGAGGGTTGAAATTGCGAAAACTGGCGGGCGGGCACAAGCCCGCCTCCATCCCGCCTCCACGCAATTTTCATTAAATCGTGTCTGCTGGTCCCGAGTTCGTCCCGCCTCTAAGAGGCGGGATAGGCTGTTAAGGCCCGTAACAAGCACTAAATTGCCTCTATAATGCCATTTTGAAAGGCCTTTGTGATTTTAACCCTTTTTCTACGTGAAGCACGCCTGTTGTGAACCACGAATGTGAAACCTGGCGGCAGCACATTTCGATAGCTGACGCTGGCTGGCTGGGTGGAGCACATTTGGATAGCTGACGCTGGCTGGCTGGCTCACTGGATGGATGGATGGATGGATGGATGGATGGATGGATGGATGGATGGATGGAATGCATATCTGGGAGTGGTGGTGAAGGGAGACATATCTGGGAGTGGTGGTGCAAAAATATCTGGGAGCAGACTTAGGGCTGCTGCTGCTCATTTTGCATCCAGGTCCTCTCACAGCAAAGGCCAGGCAGTCTTTGCAGACCTTCAATGCAGCAGCAATGATGACATCATCAGAGGCGACTTTCAGACTGAAAACACTAATTGGTTCATGGGTTCCCACATGCTGGAACTCAATTGCCCAATTAGGTGAAAATCGCATCAATCTCCCACATCTAATTGCAGTCGGGTGGATAACATGAAAAGTGGATAACACGACCCCAACCCGCCCCAGTATCAAAATCCAGCCCTATGACTCTATGACCTGAGGACTCCCGGGACACGCACAATTTCGATGCTGGACTTCTCCAAACTGCCGGTGCGCAGGGCCCACGTATCCCAGAGGCGCAGGTAGTTCGCAGAGTCCCTGGGATCACGTGGGCCATGGGGAGCCAATCAAAGAAGGGAATCTCCCTTCATACATTTGACAGGAAGACCTGTCAAATATATGAATGGAGATCATCCCCAAAACATAGTAAAACTTTAAATAAATTAAAAAAAAAATCACATTTTTAAAATGACTTGAAAGTACAATAAATTAACTATTTTAAACAAAATTTTAAATTTTTGAAAAAAATAATTAAAGTTTTTTTACGGGGCTAAAAATAAACTTACTTTTTTAAAGTATTTTTAAATGATAAATCAGTGGAAAATTTTTTTTAAAACTTTTTTCAACTCTTATCCTGGTAAAAGCAGGCCTTACGCCTGCTTTTACCAGGCGCAAGTATTGTAAGGGTTTTCTGCGGGCGGTGGGTCTCCAAAAAGCGGAACTATCCGCCCGCAGAGGCCCTTCTCCCACGCAGCTGGAGGATCTGTCAAGAGCTTTCTTGACAGATCGGAAATGCCGGTTTCCAGCGCATGCGCAGTGCATGCCTGAAACCGGCATTTCCGATGTCCCTGCGGGTGGGTACACAGCGCGTACACACCCGTAGGGATCGGAATATCTGGCCCATTATTGAATCTGCTACTACTACCCTTTGAGGCAGCGCATTCCAGCTCCTCCTGAGGACCCACCATCCAGGACCCCATCCACCACCTTAATCATTCACTCCCTCCACCACCGGCGCAACGTGGCTGCAGTGTGTACCATCTACAAGATGCACTGCAACAACTCGCCAAGGCTTCTTCGACAGCAGCTCCCAAACCCGCGACCTCTACATCCTAGAGGAACAAGGACAGTAGGCGCATGGGAAACCATCAACGCCATGTTCCCCTCCAAGTCACACACCATCCTGATTTGGAAATATATCGCCGTTCCTTCATTGTCGCTGGATCAAAATCTCAGAACTACTTCCCTAACAGCACTGTGGGAGTACCTTCACCACAGGGACTGCAGCGGTTGAAGAAGGCAGCTCACCACCACCTTCTCAAGGGCAATTAGGGCTGGGCAATAAATGCTGGCTTTGCCGACGATGCCCACATCCCAGGAATGAATAAAAAAAAATAAGCATTACGAGCTAGAACTCAATATTAGAGCTCATGGTTTACAAAGCTATCACAATTCTTTGATTTTTCTTAAAGCCTTATCATGGCTTCTCACCCATCATGGCATCTTTTATTCTGCATGTAACACTACTAGCTAATTGCTATTTTATAATTTTTTACACAGCCAACTGGTACTTCTACCTTTTCTGGAATATGTGGACTAAGGAGCCATCTAGTGACTGAAACCAAAGAAAGTTTCTACCTCAACGTTTCAAAAAATTAGCACAAATCACAAAAGGGTTTGTCCATGACTCTGTTGAATCATACAAGCAAATGATCTGCTGTCAAAGTTCAGAGATGTGATATCTAATGACAGCACAAAGACTAAAATTGTTTGTTCAAAAACCCCACCTTTTACCTAAAGAAAATGCAATTAATCCAGCAGCTCAAGTGAGAGAAACGGAGGTTATGTTGCTGAATGAGCCACTTACAACCATTTGTATTTCACACTGCACCGTGTTCTTGGTTTAAATAGAAGCTGATATTTCTGCTGAATTTTCAAATTCTTATGAAGGACTTCGATTTCACTGGTCTGCTCCCGTGCACACTGCATTGCTGAATATACTATTAGGGTTACACTTTTCCATCTGTAAATCAGTATGTGGTATCGGATATATTTTACTTCAAGTACCAGATGCTAAGACTTCAGTTAGGATTCTGGGACCATTGAAAGACTTAATTGTAATCCAGCTCCCCAATTCAAGTATTTTCAAAAACTCAGTGCAACTAACATCGGGATGAAATTTACCACTTGACAAGCAGATGAGCTCTGCAAAGTTATGTACGGTACCAGTGGGATTTAGGGTGATATTGAGGTCTTATATTACAGGGGAAAAGATTGTAGCATCTTTATAATCGCTTTAAACTCAGCTTTTCCATTGAATTCAAACTGAATTAAGAACTGCGGAAAATAATTAAATGGTGCAGTGTCCCTTAACTAAGACTGAAGGAAAATCAAAAGCTCATATTTCACTCTGTTTTGGAGCTAATTTCAATTTATATTCTGCCTATGCAGTCTGATTAAGAGCGCATCTCAAATTTTGTGCGCCTCTGCCACTCCGATGTTGCATATAAGTGTCAACACATGCATTGCAGGTATCTTGAGTGCTTCTCTTCCACATGAATACAGCTGCTGAAGAACCACTGAACTGGATCACATTACTTTGAGTGAAAATGTTTCCCTTAAAATGCTTGATACTCAATGTAAACAGAGAAGCCTACCATTACTAAAGAGTAGTGAACCACACATATCTGACTCTCTCCTTTAAGGAGCAAGTTCTTTGAAGTACCATTTTGGATCCATAGCATTACTTCTGATTTGGATAATCGGTGATACAGATGAAAAACAGAACATCAAAGGACTTGCCCCAAGTCAAATTTCAAAAAGTCTGCTCATCCTGAACAGTTATTTGCAATCATAAATTGAAATTAAACTATCCAATATATTTTAATTGGTATCTAACCAGCCAGAACAGGGTTCTACTCTGCCAGTTTCTCGTTCAATCCTGATCAAAACAACGTTGCACGCTGATTAACATCATGATCTGCTTGCTCTGCATACTTCCGGCGGACATTAGGTGCATGCGCGCTAACCCCTTTACCAATATGGCGTCCTCCACACTTGGCGTCAGACGTGCGCTCACATGCCACAGACGCCATTTTGGAACCTTAAGGGGCTTCATAGCACCCAAACAAAAGCACTACCAGCCCAATTTCACCCCCTTGGAATAGTTAACATAAAACAGTAAAAGGTTCTGCAGCTGGGCGACTGCATCTCTACATGAGACTGCTGAGAAAGAAGACCTAATAAAAAGAATTATGATCTAAGTGAAAGTCATTTGATCTGGCTTTAAAAAAAGAATATATTATTTTACAACTTTTGAGCATGGAGCACAACAATAATTTGTTGTTGTTGTAGTCACTCAAAGATAAGTATTAGGTGAGCTACACACAAAGCTAAATTGGAAATTAGTACAGCAATATACTAGTACAGTATTGATAGGACTAACAATACTTATCAGCAGGCCCTGAATGGTTCCCTAGAGAAAGAGGAATGGCAATAAGAAGATATCTAGGGTCAATCTTTGTACAAGAAGGAGTCCATTTCCTTTTTGTAGTGTATTATCACATGGTTTGGTATGAGCATGCTCAGTTTGCTCTGGCCGAATAAAGCAAGCACATGGACTAGCAACTCATCCTGGCTCTGTCCTTCATTTGTTCTACACACATATATTACATTTTGGCGACGAGGATGAGATCCCAAAGCCATTTTTAGGGATCATGGAAGGACACAGTGTTCAACCTTCGAGTGGAGAAGTTTAAGGTGAATTTGTGACACCTAAATTGAATTTTTGCAATGTTTTACCGTTAATGCTCATGCAGAATCGTCTGTGCTTTGCCTTCGCGTGTATGTATACACAGCAACAGTGGCGTTGATTCTCACATGTACACATGTAGCGTGCTGAGTCACTGTTCGATGGGATCGGGACAATCATGGCCACGCCTATAGGATTCATCGGAAGCCTCGGCATGACTGACCGAGCTCGTGAACCATTCAGTTCTTACATTGAGCAGATGGAGATGTTTTTAAGGCCAATAACATTATTGAGACCGAAGGTGCAGATGAGAATGTTGAAGCTCAAAATAAAGTAATTCGTGAACAGAAGAAAGCAATTTTTCTAACGGAGATCGGGCCAGATGTCTACAGAATGTTGACAAACCTACTCACGCCAGGGAAAGCAAAGGATCCGTCGTTTGAAGACATTGTCGAGAAACTCGAGGACCATTTCGACCCAAAGCTGTTAGAAATAGCAGAGAGCTATAAGTTTGGTACCAGAAACCAAAAACAATGTGAAACCATCAGTGAGTACATTGTAGCTCTTAAGAACCTGTCTTTGCATTATAACTTCGGCACATTTTTGGATTGTGCGTTGCGAGATAAGTTTGTGTGTGGACTGGTGGATGAGCGCACATTATCCAAGTTACTGAACACGCTGAACCTAACTTTTGACATAGCATGTAAAATTACCCTATCTATGGAGATGGCATCCAAGAATGCTAGGGAGCTCTATCCAAACCAAGTGACTAGTGCAGCTCAGGTCTACAGTCACAAAGCCACCACCAAACCTAAAGCTGTGAGATCGAGTCAAAAGCATGTTCAGTGAATTGTTATTGCTGCAATGGCAATCACTCACCACAGTTCTGCCAATACAGAAATGCGAAGTGTTTTCACTGCCAGAAGCAAGGCCATATTTCAACAGCTAGCAGAGCTAGATCTAAAGCAGGAAGTAAGAACCATTCTAGTGGCAATGCAAAGCAGTGACAACAAAATGGATGAGTTCACAATATTGAAGTGAACACACCTGATGTTGAAGAACTCGGCATCTACAGTATCTATGCCACTAGCAGCAACGCTAGCAGTTGTGAGAAAGACTTCCGTACAAAACTTTTGATCAATGACCAACATATTGATATGTCTATTGACACAGTGGCGGAATCATGAATAAGGAAACATATGTGAGTAAGTTTAATCAAGTATCACTTACAAAGAGAACAGTAGAGTTAAAAACCTACTCCAGAGAAATCCTAGAGACATGTGGACAAATGGAATGTACAGTTCAACACAATGGCCAGTCAGTAAAGCTGCCTATTATTGTAGCGAGCTACAACAACAGGCCAACTCTCATGGGCAACCACTGGTTGAGAAAGTTAAAACTAGACTGGAAAAATGTCTTCAGTGTAGATGCTTCAAAGAAGCAACTCAACACAATGCTAAACAAGTACGAAAGCATGTTCACAGACTGTTATGAGGGCATCACTGGGTATGACGCACATGTTCACATCAAGTCCAATGCGAAGCCTGTCTATTGTAAGGCAGGGTCGGTCCCCTGCGCGTTCAAAAGTCAGGTGGAGGAAGAGCTAGAGAAACTGAGAGAGAATGGAGTGCTAGTAAAAACTGATAAAAGTGAATGGGCTACCCCGATTGTGGTAGTGCCCAAGGCAGGCAAAACCATGCAGTGACTACAAAGTTACAATCAACCAAGCAGTTGACAATGAGCAGTACCCATTACCTACATCGCAGGATTTGTAGCACTCTCTGGATGAAAGGTTTTCTCCAAGCTTGACCTGTCGCACGCTTACGCTCAGCTGAATGTTGAAAAAGAGAGTCAACAGTATCTCACCATCAGCACACACAAGGGACTGTATTCATACACCAAGCTGCCATATGGTGCAAAGTCCTCCCCCAAAATCTTCCAGGCTACGATGGATAAGATTTTGCAAGGAGTTCCAAATTGCTTATGCAATCAAGCCGATGTGCTGATCGCAACAAGCAGCGAGGAAGAAAATCTAGAAGTGTTAGATATAGTGCTTCAAAGGTTGAATGCCCACAATGTCAAATTGAAAAGGAACAAATGTGCTTTTGTGCAGCCCAAGGTTGTGTACTTTGGTCTGAAAGTTGATGCAAATGGTTTGCAACCAGTGAAGGAAAAGCTTGATGCTGTCATCAATGCTCCAAAGCCACAGATCATGTCTGAGTTAAGATCTTTCCTTGGAATGGTCCAGTACTACATATGTTTCTTACCTGATTTAGCGACCATGTTAGCTCCGTTACACAAGCTCTTCAAGAAGGATGTCCAGTGTAAGTGGACAAAAGCGCAACAGGAAGCTTATGACGTTTGTAAGAGCAGTCTCTCTAGTGACGCTCTACTTGTGCAGTATGACACAGAGCGTGAGCTTAAGTTAGCGTGTGATGCTTCCGGCTATGGTGTGGAAGCTGTCATAAGCCACATAATGGATGACAGCCAAGAGAAACCAATCGCATTCGCATCGCGAACCTTCACAATGAGCGAAAGAAACTACGCGCAAATTGAAAAGGAAGTACTCGCCATAGTGTTTGGAATCAAGAAATTCCAACAGTTCATGATCGGCAGAAAGTTTAGCCTGATAACTTGATTCACTGATCACAAACCGCTCTTAGAAATATTGGGGCCCAAATCTGCCATCCCTGCACTGGCCGCATCAAGAATGCAATGTTGGGCAGTGTTGTTGTCACAATGACTACACGATTGCATATCGCACTTCAAAGCAAAACGCTATCGCAGATGCCTTGTCCAGGTTGCCACATGAGGACTCGCGTGTTGGGAGTGAAGGTGCGATTTTCACGCTAGGTGCAGTTGACAAAGACTTTCCCATGAATGCAACTGAGATTGCAAATGAGACTCAAAAGGACTCAGTACTGAAAAGAGTGGATGAAAACACCTTGAATCGATGGACTGATTAGTGCATGGACACAGAATTGAAACCATTCCATAACCGTCATACTGAATTGTCTTGTGAGCAAGGTTGTATCAAATGGGGAAAAAGAGTGGTGGTATTTACTTCTTTGAGAGGTAGAATTCTGGCCGAACTTCATACTGAACATCCAGGGATTGTCAGTATGAAATCAATTGCAAGAAGCTTTGTTTACTGGCCTGGATTGGACAGTGATCTTGATTCACTTGTCAGCAATTGCAGCATTTGCCAAAATTGCAGAAAACCCCCCTCAAAACTCCACTACAACCCTGGTCATGGCCAAGTAAACCTTTTCAGAGAGAACATGTAGACTTCTGTGAGAAAGCAAATGATTATTTCCTGGTACTTGTAGATAGTCACTCAAAGTGGACTGAAGTGAAACACATGGGTTCAAATACTACAACTGAACGTACCATAGATGAGTCGAGGTCTATCTTTGCATGTCATGGCTTACCTGAAGAGCTTGTTTCTGACAATGGCCCTCAGTTCCGTTCTGTTCTATTCCAAGAATTCATGAAACAGAACGGTATCAAACACACTCTCGTTCCACCATATTATCCAGCTTCAAACGGAGAAGCCGAAAGGTCAGTCAGAATAATGAAAGAAGCTGGCAAAAAGCAAGTGTTGCAGGGTTGTTCAGGACTCAGCATGAAGCAACGTTTGGCAAATTTCTTGCTGAAGTACAAAACTACTCCGCACACTACAACTGGACATACCCCAGCAGAACCCTTGATGAAGAGGAGATTGAGAACACAATTGAGTCTTGTTCAACTGAATTTGGCCTCAAAAGTTGAACAGAAACAGTTGAGTCAGAAATATTATTATGACACCAATCACAAAGAACGCAGTTTCAAACAAAACGAGAGTGTTCGTGTTTACATAGCATTACATAGGATTACATAGGATATACGGCACAGAAACAGGTCATTCGGCGTAACCAGTCCATGTCAGTGTTTATGCTCCACTCAAGCCTCCTCCCGTCTTTCCTCATCTAAATCTATCAGCATAACCCTCTATTCCCTTCTCCCTCATCTGCTTGTCCAGCCTCCCCTTAAATGCATCTATACGATTCGCTTTAACCACTCCCTGTGGTAGCGAGTTCCACATTCTCATGAATCTTTGGGTAAAGAAGTTTCTTCTGAATTCCCTATTGGATTTCTTGGTGACTATCTTATATTGATGACCTCTAGTTATGCTCTTCCCCACAAGTGGAAACATTCTCTCTGTATTCACTCTATCAAAACCTTTCATAATTTTAAAGACCTCTATTAGGTCAGCCCTCAGCCTTCTTTTTTCAAGGGAAAAGAGACCCAGCCTGTTCATCCTTTCCTGATATGTATACCTTCGCATTTCTGGTATCATCCTTGTAAATCTTCTCTGTACCCTCTCTAGTGCCTCTATATCCTTTTCATAATATGGCAACCAGAACTGTACACAGTACTCTAAGCGTGGTCTAACCAAGGTTCGATACAGGTTTAGCAGAACTTCCCTACTTTTCAATTCTATCCCTCTAGAAATAAACCCTAGTGTTTGGTTTGCTTTTTTTATGGCCTTGCTAACCTATGTCGCAACTTTTAGTGATTTGTGTATTTGTACTCCGAGATCCCTTTGTTCCTCTCCTCCACCTAGACTCAAACCCTCCAAGTGATAAGTGACCTCCCTATTCTTCCTACCAAAATGTAATACCTCACATTTATCTGTGTGGAACTTCATTTGCCAATTACCTGCCCATTCTGCAAGTTTATTAATGTCCTCCTGTAATTTGTTGCAGTCCTCCTCAGTATTGACTATCCCCCCCAATTTGGTATCATCCGCAAATTTAGAACTTGTGTTTTTGATTCCAAAGTCTAAATCATTAATGTAAATTGTGAACAGCAGTGGTCCCAGCACTGATCCTTGTGGAACACCACTACCTACCTTCCGCCACTGTGAATAGCTACCCTTTACTCCCACTCTCTGCTTTCTGTCTTGAAGCCAGCTAGCAATCCATTCTGCTTCCTGTCCCCTGACTCCACATTCTCTGACCTTATTCATTAGTCTATTATGGGGTACCTTATCGAAGGCCTATTGAAAATCTAGATAAATTACATCGACTGCATTACCATTGTCTACTCTCTCTGTTACCTCTTCAAAAAATTCAATGAGGTTGGTCAAGCAAAATTTTCCCTTTTGAAATCCATGCTGACTATTCATTATTATACTTTTCATTTCTAGATGTTCTTCAATTCTCTCCTTTAGTAGGGATTCCATTATTTTTCCTACCACCAATGTTAAGCTGACTGGTCTATAATTCCCTGGACAGGTTCTATCCCCCTTCTTAAATATTAGTATTACGTTAGCTGTCCGCCAGTCCTCTGGCACTACATCTTTTTCTAACGAATTATTAAGTATGTGTGGTAATGCCTCTGCTATCTCTTCCTTAGATTCTTTTAAAATATGTGGATGCAATCCATCCGGACCAGGGGTTTTATCCTCTTTGAGTTTGATTAGTTTATTTAATATATCCCCTTTTTTATTTTAAATGCACTTATCTCATTACTAATCTCATCATCCAATGTCATGTCCACCTGTTCTATCTCCCTGGGAAATACTGAAGCAAAATAATTATTTAATATTTCTGCCATCTCTCTATCGTTACCTGTGGTATTATCCTGTCTATCCCTTAATGGCCCTATTCCCATCCCGACCTTCCTTTTTTTATTGATGTGCCTGTAAAATATTTTACTATTTTATTTTATGTTCCTTGATAATTTAATTTCATAGTTCCTCTTTGCCTTCCTAATTGGTTTTTTGATGTCGCTCCTAATCTCTTCATATTCACCCTTATCATGTACTCCCCTGCTGTCTATGAACTTAATGTATGCCTCTTTCCTTACCCTCTATTGTTCCCTTATGGCTTTATTCATCAGTGTTTAGTTTGTTCTTTCCTTTTAGCTGAATATATTGTTCCCGCACTCTGTTGAACTCCATTTTAAATGTTTCCCATTGCTGTCCTACATCATTGTTTGCCAATATTGTTGCCCATTTTATTTTCCCAAGTTCTATTCTCAGCCCCTCTAAAAATCGGCTTTTCTCCAATCTATTACCATGGTTTTTATCATACTTATGTCCTTCTCAATTATCATCTTAAAGCGTATTATTTTATGGTCACTATTGCCTAGATGTTCCCCTACTTTTACTTCTCTTATCTGCTCTGGTTCATTCCCCATTACTAGATCCAATAGTGAATCCTCGTTGCTGGGCTTCTTACATATTGGGTTAGAAAGGAGTCCTGTACACATTCTAGGAACTCCATTCCCTTATCCCCTTTATCTACCTCTTCTGCCCAATTAATATCGGGGTAGTTGAAATCCCCCATGATTATTATTCTATGTTTTTTACTCATTTCCCTAATTTGTCTGCATATTTCTTCCTCCACCTCCCTTCTACTATTAGGTGGTCTGTAGACTACACCTATTAGTGTGATTGATCCTTTATTATCTTTTATCTCTATCCATATGGATTCGATTTTTGTCTTGCTGATAGCTGTGTCACTTTTTTCTACTGCCATTATGTTATCCCTAATAGGCACAGCTATTCCACCTTCCCTTTGTCCCTCTCGATCTTTTCTAAATATGTCATACCCTGCAATGTTTAATTCCCAGTCCTGATGTTTCTGTATCCATGTCTCAGTAATCCCTACTAGGTCTGGTTCCTCACAACACATGATTGCCTCCAGCTCCCCTGTTTTATTACGGACACTGTGTACATTGCTGTACAGACAGTTTAACTCATTTTTAATAGGATTTCCTCTTACTTTATGTTTAACCATCTTTTTAGACTCCTGTTCGATAACTCTATTTATTCCCTTGCCATCAATGTCCTCCCTTACTTTATTCTTTCCTATGCTCTCTTTTCCTGTTTTGTTTATAATTAGGCTGGTTACGTTTCTTGTCGATCCCTCCCCCCAAGCAATTAGGAAGGCAAGTAGCATGTTGGCCTTTATTGCAAGGTGGTTGGAATACAAGAGTAAGGAAGTCTTGTTACAATTGTACAGGGCTTTGGTGAGACCACACCTAGAGTACTGTGCACAGTTTTGGTCTCCTTATCTGAGGAAGGATATACTTGCCTTAGAGGTGGTGCAACAAAGGTTCACTAGATTGATTCCTGGGATGAGAGGGTAGTCCTTTGAAGATAGATTGAGTAGATTGGGCCTATACTCTTTGAAGTTTAGAAGAATGAGAGGTTATCTCATTGAAACATACAATATTCTGAGGGGGATTGACAGGGTAGATGCCGAGAGGTTGTTTCCCCTAGCTGGAGAGTCGAGAACTAGGAGGCATCATCTCAGGATAAGGGGTCAGCAATTTAAAACTGTGGTGAGGAGGAATTTCTTCACTCAGAGGGTTGTGAATCTTTGGAATTCTCTATCCCAAAGGGCTGTGGATGCTGAATCGCTGAATATATGCAAGGATGAGATAGATAGATTTTTGGACTCTAGAGGAATCAAGGGATATGGAGATCAGGCGGGAAAGTGGAGTTGAGGTCGAAGATCAGCCATGATCTTATTGAATGGTCATGATGTGGCGATGCCGGTGTTGGACTGGGGTGGACAAAAATGAGAAGTTGCACAACACCAGGTTATAGTCCAACAGTTTTATTTGAAATTACGAGCTTTCGGAGCGCTGCTCCTTCGTCAGGTAAAGTGAGGGAATACAAATCAGTTACAAAGCTTATATAGACAGAGAACAATGTGTCTGCAGAGATACAATCCGTCAGGGAGGCATTACATCAAAGACACAGCAGAATACAGCTAAGACAATGAGGTGGGGTCACAGGGGGTCCAACATGCCAAATGCTGCAGTCTGCAGTTAAGCTTTTTACTTTTTTTTAAAACTGGAAATCACATCTGTGAACAAGACAACGACGTCGAGTCACGTCCTGTAGTGTGACATGAAACCGAGATCCCGGTTGAGGCCATCCTCATGGGTGCGGAACTTGGCTATCAGTTTCTGCTTGATGATTTTGCGTTGTCGTGTGTCTCGAAGGCCACCTTGGAGAACGCTAACCCACAGATCCGAGGCTGAATGTCCTTGACTGCTGAAGTGTTCCCCAACTGGGAGGTAACAATCCTGCCTGGCGATTGTTGCGCGGTGTCCGTTCATATGTTGTCTCAGTGTCTGCATGGTCTCGCCTAACCTCAAAAGTACCATCGTTCGCAGCAAATTACCCAGCTGTCAGGAGAACAGCGACCACGACACCACACAACCCTGCCACGGCAACCTCTGCAAGACATGCCAGATCATCAACACAGATACCATCATCACACGTGAGGACACTACCCACCAGGTACATGGTACATACTCATGTGACTCGGCCAACGTTGTCTACCTCATACGTTGCAGGAAAGAATGCACCGCAGCATGGTACATCAGCGAGACCATGCAGACACTGAGACAACATATGAACGGACACCGCGCAACAATCGCCAGGCAGGATTGTTACCTCCCAGTCGGGGAACACTTCAGCAGTCAAGGACATTCAGCCTCGGATCTGCGGGTTAGCGTTCTCCAAGGCGGCCTTCGAGACACACAACAACACAAAATCATCGAGCAGAAACCGATAGCCAAGTTCCGCACCCATGAGGACAGCCTTAACCGGGATCTCGGTTTCATGTCACGCTACAGGACGTGACTTGACGTCGTTGTCTTGTTCACAGATGTGATTTCCAGTTTTAAAAAAAAGTAAAAAGCTTAACTGCAGACTGCAGCATTTGACACGTTGGACCCCCTGTGACCCCACCTCATTGTCTTAGCTGTATTCTGCTGTGTCTTTGATGTAATGCCTCCCTGACGGATTGTATCTCTGCAGACACATTGTTCTCTGTCTATATATGCTTTGTAACTGATTTGTATTCCCTCACTTTACCTGACGAAGGAGCAGCGCTCCGAAAGCTCGTAATTTCAAATAAAACTGTTGGACTATAACCTGGTGTTGTGCGACTTCTCATTTTTATTGAATGGTGGAGCAGGCTTGAGGGGCCATATGGCCTACTCCTACTCCTAATTCTTATGTTCTTATGTTCGACGAACCTGCAATCCCGGCAATTATGCTAGGATTGTACCTGCCATGAACCTCCACCACTGAAACTTGAGGCATTCTGGGATCAGGGAAAGGGGTGTCCACACCACTAGGGGCTCCTCTTGAGCGCCTGCCTTCTCCAACATGCCAGAAAATCCAACAACTGCTGTCGTATCTAGGGGGCAGTGTCGGGACTTTGTAAGGGGGTTGTATTTAAATAACGAAAAAAAATTACCTTACAGTTTTTTTGGGGCTATAAAACATGATCCCAGTTTAGCCCCTCAGGTGGCCTCTACATTTACTCTTTGGCAGGTTTTTCACCTGGTCTCACCAGAGGTACCAGGTACTAAACCTGCCCCCACCGATTGTGAGGCTGGGAATGGGGGAAGTCCCGACATTGGGAGTCCCTACTCCCTCTGACATACTGGCTTTGTAAGGAGTTAATGGAGGTTCCACCCCTTCCAAATCCCATGGATTGTCCAAAATCAGGCCCAGTCCCATCCTAATTCATGGCCCTTTTTACACACTCCCAGCCAAAGTTGCAGCAGGAGTGCCCCAGAAAGACCAAGGATTATTAGCCCCAAGGAGTATAAAAAACAACTGCAATTAAAATCTATGTCCCAGTCTAACTTGATATAAGCATTATGATTATAGTTGCCTTTGGCTTTCTAATTGAAAGTTCAGAAGGAAGATCAAAGCCACATTCAAATAAACACATAGGCCTAGAAATTGGATTGTGGCTGAAAACAGGCAAACGGGGGAAATATGTTTGGTGGTGGTGGAAATGGTGAAAGATAATCTGTCAAATGCAGAGGCTGGTGAGGTAAAGGTGAGGACGAGGGAGATCCTATCATGGTTCTGAAAGGGGAGAGAAGGGGTGAGGGAAGGTCGACTGGAAATGGGACAGACCTATCGAGAGTCCTATCAACCATGATTCAGGGGAATCCTTGGCTAAAGATAAAGGAGAACATTGCAGAAGCTCTGGTGTGGAAGGTGGCAACATCAGAGTAGATGCAAAGGAGAAAGGAAACTGAGCAAAGGGAATGGAGTTCTTACAGGAAGCAGGGTGGGAAGAAGAATAATCCAAGTAGATGGAACTAGTAATAAATGGTGGTGGATAGACTATGCCCAGAGATAAAGGTGGAGAAATCCAGGAAGGGAAGAGTAAGAGATGGACCACATAAAGGTAAGGGAAGGGGGTAAATTTCAAGCAAGGTTAATGAAGTTCTCTAGATCAAAGCAAGAACAGGAAGCAGCACCAACACAGTCATCAATGTAACAGAAAAAGAGATCAGGAAGAGAACCTGAGTAGGACTGGAACAAAAAATAATCAACATATCCTACAAAAAAACAGGCATAGCTAGGATTCCTGTGGGTTCCCCTAGTGACACCTTTTATCTGGAAGAAGTGAGTGGAGTTAAAGGAAAAGTTGTTAAAAGTGAGAACAAGTTCAGGCAGGATGGATATGGATGGGGACTAATTGAGCTTCTGTTCAATTAATAAGTGGAGGGCTCACAGGCCACCCTGGTGAGGCATGGAGGTGCAGAGGGACTGTACGTATATAGTGAAAAGGAAACGGTTAGGGCCAGAAAGCTGGGATTTGTTAAAGTAGCAGTGGGTCAGAAGAATTGCAGATTTAAGTGGGTAGAGACTGGACAAAGGGGAAGAAAATAGAGTCAAGATAAGAAGAAATGTTTGGTTGGACAGGCACAGGCTGAAACAATGGGGTGAATTTTAACCCCCAAAAATAGGTGGGTTGGGGTTGGGTAAGATGTTAACATTTTTTAAATTTCAAACCCGACCCCAACCCGCCCACTTCCGGATTTAACGGAAGTGGGACAAGGGGCAGGCAGCCAACCCACTCCCAGGAGGCAGGTTGGCAATTTAAATATTTTAATGAGGCTGGCAGTCTCTGATTTAATCTGCTTTGTAGGTTTTACAGTGGCCGGCCGGGTTTCCCAGGCCTCGGGGAACACGGCAGCTGAAGGGAGGCAAGGACAGCTTCGGGGAGAAGGTAAATGCCTTTAAAGCAGTGCTTGTGGGCCAGGAGGATCAGGAGTGCTTCCTCCCGGTCCCCAAGCTCATCCCCATCAAACCCCACCCCCCCCCCCCGATACAAAGACCCCCGGAGTCGGGGATCGGACCCCCCCCCATCCTCGGGGTTGGGGATCAGACCCCCCCCCGCCATGCTCCCAGTAGCAGCTGCAGGCCAATTTTACTAAGTTGAGATGTGATTCAGAAAAAGTGGACTGGAAACAGCTACTTGAAGGTAAATCAGTGTCAGGGCAGTGGGAGGCATTCAAGGAGGAGATAAGGCTGGATTTTGCCATTGGCGAGGTTTTGGAGGCGGGACTCCCACTTGTCGGGTTTTAGTCCCGCCTCCATCGACTTCTGGCCAACCAACGCTATTTTCCCTTAATTGACCTTGTTAAGCTCGCCCAGCGGACTTAGCAGGCCAATTAAGGGTTAGCCGGTTACAGAGAACCTGTCAAACACTGACATTCCCTGTAGTTTCATGAGTTCTTGTATTCAAGACTCACCAAACCTATTTCTTTAGCAGAAATTAGATGGTTGTTGCATTGGAGAATGCAGCAGCCATTCTGTCATCCCTGCCGCGGAGATGCGAGACTCTCTGCATCCCCAACGATTGAAGCCTGCAGGAAGAAACAAAGGTAAGTAAACTTTTACTAACACTTTCCACTTACCTCACATACCTCACACTTGCACCCATCACTTACCTTCACAGCGCACTTTTGCACCCCGCAGCCCCCGCAGACCCACTGCTCACCTCGGTGACCCTGGCGGGGTTTGCAGCCTTCGGGAAGCCCGCACTTGTGTGGGTAAAATGGGAATAATCCTCTTATCTGTTGTTAACTACCTGTTAACAGGCAGTTAAGTGGCTGTAATCCCCTTCCCGCCTCCAGGAGACAGGACCCCGGCGCGGGTTGGCTACCTACCTCCCGGGAAGATGGCACGGAGGCGGGTTGGGGGCGGGATGGGCACCCGCCCCCAGATTCTGCCATTTTCCCGGCAGTCCCCCTCCAAACCCGCCTCCCCAGGGCTGGCAAGGTCGCGCCCATAGTGAGGGTTCAGAACAAATATGTTCCCACTAAGAAAAAGGGTGGGACTCCCAAATCTAGAGCCCCCAGATGTCAAGGGACATACAGGGTAGGATAAGGCAAAAAAAGGGAAGCTTATGTCAGATACCGAGAGCTAAATACTGCAGAAATCCTAGAGGAGCATAGAAAGTGCAGGGGTGAAATTAAAAAGGAAATTAGGAAAGCAAAGAGAGGGCATGAAAAAATATTGGCAAGTAAAATCAAGGAAAACCCAAAGATGTTTTATAAATGCATAAAGTGCAAGAGGATAACTAAAGAAACAGTAGGGCCTATTAGAGACCAAAAAGGTAACTTGTGTGTGGAGGCAGAAGAATGAATACTTTGGCCGGAATTTTGCAGGGGGTCAGCGAGCGTGATCAGTGGCGGGTTGAGTGGGAAAGTGTTTTTTTTCCCCGGCGGGTCGGGACCCCACTGTTAACCTGCCGCCACGCACCTTTCCCAATGTCGGGTCTGTCAGCGCTGAGCAGACCCGACACGCAGAGATGGGGGACCCAATTCAGATAATTAGTGGCTTGTTTAGAGCCACTTAAGAATGATTTTCAGCTCACCTTCTGCATTTGACACCTCACCCACGGGGTCCACGCTGGTCATGGACCACATCTGTGAAGCTGAGGCGGAAGTTCAGTGGCCTTTGAATCAGCTGTTGAGTTGACAGCTTCAAATGTACAGTAAAAGCTCCCACCTTACAGAGATATCTTCCCTCAGCCACAAGCTCTTCCTCACTGCATTTCCACAACAGATTCACCATGCTGCAAGTCTTTACACAAGTCTCCATCCAGTCTGACCTCATTACCTCTCTCACCATTGACAGATCGCTTCTGTCATCTCTACTTCACCTGCCATCTATTCCATCAGCATGGGTGCCCTTTATACCTTCTCACCTTAGTCCTCAGAATCCCACCATGACCACCCCAACACCTGTAGCACCAGGCACACCAGCAGCACCAACAACAACAACAGCCTTCTCTGCAATCACCTGATGCTGCACAGGACAGAGGGCATCAGCACCCGACCACATTGCTGCCCAGGAAGCCAGGGATGGCCTCACAATGACCAGATTTACTTCACTTGACGCTGTACATCCTGGCTGCCACATGATGCGCCAAGTTGGCACCACACCACACCAACACCATAAAGCATCCCTACAATGCCCAAGCCATTCCTTTCACACTTGTCACCATTGCGGGGGGTACCGTTATGTTTCACCATTCACTGCAACTCACTAAGCCACTTCCAAAGGTGCAGACAAATCTGTCCAAGAACGCAAAGTATTAAAAATAAAGGTTTCAATGTTTGACACCACATTAACAGAAACTTTACATGAACATTGCATAAGACACCCAAGTGGCTACCCTTGTGTGTTGTTTGTTGGTATGATTGCACTAGGATGAGGGTGAGTGTGAGAGGTGGCTAGTGAGATGGGGAAGTGATAATGTAGATAGAGAGGGCTGGGTGGAGGTGCAAGGTAAGTTGGTATGAGTAAGGATGTGCAGGAGTAGGGTAGGGAAGGCAGAGTGATGGGGACGTGATGAGAGGTACAGCAGGATGAGGTTGAGTGTGGCTTTGTACTAAAGTTTTGTGATCTACTGAGATCATTGAAACGTTGGCAGCACTGCACCCAGGTCCTCCTGACCACATCCATGCTTGTGCCCTCCTGTGCAATCTGGAACCAGGCTGTGTTGATCTCCTGGGAAGGTCTCTTCCACCCATCGGTTGGGAAGAGGAGCTCCCTGCATGCTGTGACTCCCTCCATAAGCAAATGGAGTCATGGGAGAGCCTGGGTGCAGCCCTGTGCCTTTGTGCAGACATTGTCAGTGTTTGCAGCACCTCAATGCTGTAGAACACTGACAGCACAAATGTCAAAATAAAGTTGGGCATGGTCCCTTTAAGGAAACTGGCTGTTGACCAGATCCGCTTCCTTTAATTGGCCAGGAAACACACTGGGCGGGCTTAACAAGCCCAATCAAGGGAAATTCACTTCACAGAGTGGGATGGAGCCAGCAGCCGGGTCGGGACCCGCCACCGACGTTGCCCGCCACAGACCTGCCGAGGTCAGCAAAATCACGGCCTATGAGTGGGAGGCCATGGGAGAAAGATCTCCAGAGGAGATAAGGTCAATAATGGTCTGGGAAATGATGATCCAGAGAAAGGTAGGAGGAGTTGTCAGAGAGTTGGCCTTCAGTCTCAACTGTTAAGTATCTGACAGCCAGTTGCTTCTGAATGTAACTGACAGTTATCCAAATTCATCAAGCCCTGACAATTGTTTTTTGGGATAGTTAATGTGCTTACGCTGTTCAATAATCTAAGTGGAGTTGAGCTGAATAGAGTCAGTTGTGACCTTCAGAAAAAGAAAAGTTACGCTAGCTAGGTCCCACAGTTAGAAAAGACTATAATAAGTAAAAATATACTATGTATATAAATGTTAACAACAAAAGAAGAGCTTAGTATATAGATTACAACCCTTTATTGTTTTTCATTCCGAGATGGATAGTTTAATATTACTGTAAATATATAAATTATGTGATATTACTGTTATATATTTGGGGGGAGAAATTCAGTATCGCCCCATTTGGGGCGCAATTATCGGCCAGGGCACAAAGATTAGCGCCTGGCGCTAATTATCGCCTCTGACTGCAAACTTGGCTTTTATCGCCCCTGGAGGTGATTGGAGCGCTAAATCAGGTGCTTCACAACTGTCTTAAGGCGCAAAGGCCGAGGAGCAAGGCGCTACCTCAGAGCGCTGGCGAGGCTCATGTGATGTCAGTCAGCAATGGAACACAGACACAATGGCGCCGGCCAGTTCTTAAAGGGAGGGTCGATCTTGCTCTCCAGCCACATCCTGCTCATTGCAGCCTTGAATCTCGGCCTGGAGAGACCTGTACATCAAATCTGCTGGAAAGAACAATGGAGAGGCCCAGGGAAAGAGCTCAGAGTGCAACCCCCACAGTCTCTTCTAAATCGATACAAGGAAGGGCAAATCAAAATGAACCTGCAAAGTGCTGCTCAGTACCCAAAACTCCTTCACACAGCGTTGAATCTCTCCAGAAGTCTCTCTCTCAGAATGCGTGGTGCAAAAATGTCACCAACAAAAAAAGGCAGAAAGCGGTCGTCTTTAAATAGCGCTCCCCCAGTCCCTTCCTGACTGCAAAACGCTCCCCTCAACCTGTCGTTGCTAGCAGCAGGCGGTAAGGCATGGGGCGCCACTCAATATCCTGTCCGGGGCGCTACCGGGGCATTGTGCACTTGACCGACGTCACGATCTGCTGACGCAGGAGATCGTGATGGTAGTGTTTAGCGCTGCCGCAAAATGTCTAGTTAATTTCACGAGCGGCGCAAACATCGTCGCGCCCGGGCGCCAGTTGCTTTGCGCCCCATTAGCGCCCTCTTAAGGTGCTAACGGGAGGCGCAACCAACTGAATTTTTCCCCCTTGCTTTTTACCTTTTGTTTAATTCACTTGATAGATAAAAACCTAAAACAAGGTCTGTTGGGAATCTCCATCACTTTTCGAAAATATAGACGCAGAATAAATTCATTCACAAAAGTAAGTCATAGAAAGGTTTTCCACTTATTGTCCAGGGCACACTATCAGACACTTACCTCGGTATCAGGGCCACAAAGATACACTTGAGAGCGCCGGAAGCTAAGATTCTCCTGTGAGAGTAATCTAAAAAAGTACAGAAGCTGAAGTATCTAGAGTAAGGGAGGCAAAAAACATAATGGCCCGAAAATTAGACCTAATACGCGAGAGTACGCACTGTGTACTCTCGCGTTTTAGGTCTCCAATTGCCGGTTTCCTGCATGCACTGCGCATGCGCGGGAAACTTCGTGAATTCAAAAGGGGGCGGTTCCTAAGTGAACTGCGTGCGCGCTACAGGCTGCGTGCACACAGTGCACTTAGTTATTTTTGCAGCTTTGAACGCGCAGGTAAGTGTTGAAGATTTTACACACAAAGAAAGCAGGTGTAGGACCCCTTTTTAACAAGGTAAGTAGTTAATTAAGTGTTATTTTAAATTTTTTTCAACAGGTTTATCTTTTTTAGAGACTTTAAAGAAAGGTAAGTTTATTTTTATAACTTTTAAAAAGATTTTAAATTTTTTCAAAAATAAATTTTTTGTTTAAAGTGGTTAATTTATTTAACTATACTTATTTTATTAATGTGATGGCTTTTTTTTAATTTAATTGAGGTTTAGCTGTTCTTTTGGGGGTGTGTAGGATTCATAGCTTTGACAGCTCTTGCTGTGAAAACTATGAATGAAAGATGGTGTGCTGCCATTGGCTCTAACTGAATCACGTGATCCCAGAGCTCGCACGAACTAATTGCGTCTCTGGGATATGCACACACTGCACAGCTGCATGTGGGACTGGCCTTGAAACTAAAGTTCGTGTGGGCCCGGAGGAAAAAGGTAGGCGCGGAGTGAGATATCGCGGGGAAGCCTTACCCCCGCGGGAACACGCACTGTTTAATTTCTGGGCCAATAATTTTCCCACATTAGGCCACAAATTCAAAAAGCTTGGGCAGGCCTGGCTTACATGTAACAGAAATACAACATAACTTAATTCCATGTCCTGCATTTTAATTTATTTTGTTTTTACATTCTCTCTCCACCCCCCCGCCCCCCGCATTTGTTCAACATCCTGCTCTAGGCAGCAGCTTTCCTGAATGCAGATTAAGAACACAGGAAAGTTGAAGACACAGATTTCTCTGTAATCACTTGTCACTGGAAACACTTATATTAAATCAAAATGGGAAATGTCAGTTTCTTGCCCAATTGGACCGTCAATAGCCATCAATCAAGAAACATTCCATTTCATAGCTTGAAAGCCTCTATATGTTGAGTTGGGGACTCTTACTTTAAAGATCTATCTCGATTGCTTTATTTTGTACTCAATGCTTATTTATGTTATCTGCGATGAATACATTTAGAAGAAAGGAGAGACTAAAATTGAAAACTCAATATCAGAATACAAAGTGTCATTTTCCATCGTAAAAGTTATCACAGCATTCAGCTTTCTGCTGATCCTCCAGGGACTATTGCATTTCAGTTTATTTTCAAACAATGAAAACTGTGTTAAATGAAAACATATAACTTACGTCAGTTAACCAAGTATGCTCTTACTCTTTGTTTTCCTTTAGAGTGAAATCTTTTATCCAAACCTTCGACGTTCTTAGTTATCTGCTTCATCTGAGACATTGGAATGCCCTGGGGATGAAATTGGATAGTGGTGGCCTACCGGTGCAAACTGGGTGCAGGGAACGATCCCCGTGCTGGAACAAGTTGGCCTGAGATCTGATCATAATTGGGCCTGGTACCTCATGTAAATTAGACCGTCGAGCTGTGGACACCTGCTGCACATCCTCAGTCAGCTCACCAGCAAAGTGGACGTAAATTACGGACCACTGCGTCAACGGCAGAGGAACCTCAGGTAAGTCCTGGGAGCCACTGGATGTTATTGAGAGGGAGGGGCAATTGGGAGAGAGGGGGCAATTGGAAGAGGGGGCGATTGGGAGGGAAGGGGGGCAATCGCGAGAGAGAGGAGGCAATCGGGAGGGAGAGAGGCGATCGGGAAGGGGCCAAGAGGGGGGCTGGCAACAGCCTTCAGAACTGCTCTGGCGCCTGGAGGAGCACTCCTGCTTCTCCCAGCTCCACATTCAGGTAAGGATTTTTTTTTAAATTATTTTTCTGGTTACCTTTCTGGTGAAGGCCTCCAGTGGTCTCTTCAAGGAACGCTGATTAAGCCACATGTGCACTTGGTTATCCTGAATGCAGCAGTCCTGGCATTGGCTGAGTTCAGGGCAACCGAATTTTGGGAAGCGATCCTGAGACAGGCGTTCGGCTCCTTATTTGCATATACAAAGTGCCTAATGCCTGTTTCAGGCGTGGGCCCTAGACGACTGTACTTCAGCCTTTACCAATATGGTGGCCGATGCACTTCCAGTGCGGAATGGGTGCAGGCACACCGCTCACCTGTTGAACACCTAAGCACCCGTTTTATGCCTGTAAAACAGGTGCAGTGTCAACAAATTTCCAAGCCACTGTTTTTCAACTGGACTTTTTTCATCACTCCAGATATTAAAAACATTTCTGTACGTGCCCAGAAAATGGATATTTACAATGAAAAAAATATTCCTGGCACTGCAGCAACAAGTCTGTGCTGTGTCTTGTTCTGCTTCTCTGGTTGCAGATTCATTTCTCCTTATGGATAGAAGCAGGCTGTTTGACTTAGACTGAGAAGTAGAGGATTTAAAATGAACTAGTTTCAAGTGAGACTAGAGATTAGAAAGAACTGAAGTAGAAATTGTTATGCGTTGTCCTGTTTTTTGGGCGTAAAATGGGCACAATAATGACAAATTTAGCAGTGGGACTGCCCACAATCTGTGCATGGGTGCAGGCCTGTTTTTTAGGTATCTCAGTCAGACACCTAAAACAGGCTTTAGGCCCATATTCATCTTAGTAAAATATGTAAGCTGCCTGTGGAAGGCACCGGCAGCTCACTCAATGAATGTTAATGAGGGCGGATCCCAATTTTGGGCTGGCCTTATGCCTCCTGGTCGGGGCGCACGCTGTCAGTGCACCATTGGTTATGGACCCATAAATTGACCATAACCAATTTCCACCTCACCATTTTTTCCTCTGAGTATATGGAAAAAATATGGAACAGACTGCCAGCAAAACCAGTTGAGGTTCAGATAATTAACTCCTTCAACAAGGAATTTGATAAATATCAGATTGGGAATAAGCATTGAAGTCACAAGGACGTGATAATTATTCTTGTGCCGCTGGGAAGGGAGGAACAGGGAACATAAGAATTAGGAGCAGGAGTTGGCCATTTGACCCTTCGAGCCTGCTCCGTCATTCAATAAGATCATGGCTGATCTTCTACCTCATCTCCACTTTCCTGCACTATCCCCAAATCCCTTGATTCCCTTAATATTCAAAAATCTATCGATCTCTGTCTTGAATATACTCAACGACTGAGTCTCCACAGCCCTCTGGGGTAAAGAATTCCAAAGATTCACCACCTTCTGAGTGAAGAAATTTCTCCTCATCTCAGTCCTAAATGGCCGACCCCTTATTCTGAGACTGTGACCCTGGGTTCTAGACTCCCCAGCCAGGGGAAACATCCTCCCTGCATCTACCCTGTCAAGCCCTCTAAGAATTTTGTATGTTTCAATGAGATCACCTCTCATTCTTCTAAACTCTAGAGAATATAAGCTTAGTCTACTCAATTTTTTTTATTCGTTCATGGGATGTGGGCGTCGCTGGCAAGGCCAGCATTTATTGCCCATCCCTAATTGCCCTTGAGAAGGTGGTGGTGAGCCGCCTTCTTGAACCGCTGCAGTCTGTGTGGTGAAGGTAACTCCCACAGTGCTGTTAGGTAGGGAATTCCAGGATTTTGACCCAGCGACGATGAAGGATCGGCGATATACTTCTAAGTCAGGATGGTGTGTGACTTGGAGGGGAACTGGGAGGTGGTGTCTATGGACTGTGTCAGGCCTGGGTTGAATAGTGGAGATATGTAGATGGATGAATATTCCAAAGTTTTACTTGATGACATTTTTGGATCAGAGAGTATTCATGCATCTTTTAATTTTTGGAGATTAAATGGGTGGGATAGACTCCTTGGTGGGGATTGTAGATGGATGCATATTCTGGTCTGTGTGCATGGTCTGCGAAGCTTGATTGAATAAATTGCCTTTTCTCATTCCATTTTTTTTTACGCTTTACAGTGTAGAATTAACAATTTGATCTCTCAGCCAAAGGACCAGTTTTCGTGTGAATGAAAAAAACATGTATAAGAAAGAGAAAGAGCTGGGTATAAATAGGAATATAATTCAGCAGGCTATCAAAGAAAGACAAATCATCCTGTAACAGCTTATTTTAATTTCAATCAGAGTTTATACTGCTACTAAAATGTTATTAACTAGCATATCCTATACTTCTCTTCATTCTTTGCTTTTTCATTTTCACACACAAGCCATGTGACCTACTCTCAGCATTCTCCCAGTGCTATTCTTGAGTCAGCTGTTAGGAGGTGCATGATAGCAGCCTAAGATGACTGGGCTGCTGATTGTTCCCTCGAAGGAACTGCCTAGCCTCCACTTTGGGCTCGATTTTGCCAGGCCCGAGGAGGCAGAATTGGAGGCGTGTGAGGTGGTAAAATCGCAAAAAAAGGCGGGCGGGCCCGATCCTGCCTCCATCCCGCCTCCGAGCAATTTTCCCACATGCGTGTTTTCTGATCCCGTTTCCATCCCGCCTCCACGAGGCGGGATAGGACCTTAAGGCCCTTAACAACCACTTAATTGCCTCTATAATCCCATTTTGAGAGGCCTTTCTGATTTTAACACTTTTCCCACATGCTGCACGTCTCCTCTGGAACACGCCAGTGAATCCTGGTGGCATCACAAGTGGCTTGCTTACTAACAGCTGCAGATCCACCATTAAAAAGGAGTTTTCAGCAATCGTCATTTGCAGGTGGCAGAACTTTGTTGTCTCAGGTCTGGGGGAACTTTTAGCAGGCCTACTCATTGTTGTGGAAGTTTGGAGCCTGACACCCATCTCCAGTGTGACCTCCTGGGAAACCCCTCTCCCCACCTTGAATGAGCGCTTCCTCAACTGAGGTATATACCAGAAGAATGGGAACCATTTATTTCCTTTCCTCCTGGACATCAGATTCGGACGAAGACCAGCCGTGGCAGCAACAGATCCATGAACAACAGCACCACCAACTGCAGGAGCAACAGCAGGAGCTCCAAGCTGCTGCTCACCCACCTGAAGCTGCACAGGCCAGAAGGCACCAGCGCATGGAAGCACGTCGGCACAGGAGATACCCCTAAAATAGGGTCTACAGACACAGGGTCAGCTACCTCAACATGACTGAGCAGCAGTGCCAAAGGAGGCTCAGACTTTCGCGAGAAGTAGTGGGTGACATCTGCGCAATGCTGCAGCAAGAGCTGGAGCCCAGAGGAGCAGGTGGACACCCCTTACCAGTGGCCGTCAAAGTCACCACCGCATTCAACTTTTTTGCTTTAGGCTCATTCCAGGGATCAGTAGCAGACATCAGCGGCGTCTCCCAGTCAGCCGCACACACTTGCATCATGCAGGTAACCAATGCCCTCTTTGCCATCGCTCATAATTACATCAATTTCTCCAAGGATCAAGCCAGTGTAACTGCGCGTGCGGTTGGGTTTGACAATCTGGCAGGCTTTCCAAGGGTGCAGGGCATCGTTGACTGCACACATGTGGCCCTTAAGGCACCCCATCACAATCCAGGTATTTTTGTCAACCGCAAGGGCTTCCACTCCCTCAACGTACAGCTGGTGTGTGACCACAAGAAGGAAATTTTGCATGATTGTGCCAAGTACCCTGGCAGTTGCCATGACTCCTTCATCCTGCACCAGTCTAGTGTGCCTCTGCTCTTCAGTCCACCAGACCAACTTTTCGGATGGCTACTTGGAGACAAGGGCTATCCCCTGAAGACGTGGCTAATGACACCGTTGAGGAGCCCATCCAACGAAGCTGAGGAGCGCTACAACTCCAGCCACATTTCCACCAGATCCATAATCGAACAAACCATCAGCTTTCTGAAGATGCGCTTCAGATGCCTTGATAGATCAGGTGGAGCCCTGCAGTACTCAGCAACCAGGGTCTCCAGAATCGTCGTGGTCTGCTGTGCACTTCACAACATGGCACAGCATCGTGGCTTGCAGATGCCTGAGGAACAAATGGCTCATCACATAGCCTCCTCAGATGAGGAGGAGAAGAGCGACAACGAACAGCTTGCAGAGGCGCATCAACCAGCGGCAGCAGCATGCGTGCACATTGCTGCTCGGGATGCAAGGGACGCACTCATCTTGGCCAGATTTGCTTAGCCTAGACAATCAAGCACTTTTGCCTCGCAGCTTCTTACCAGACCATCAACAATGGCCAAGAACCTACGGATTCCTATCACTATGACCACCATACTGACAATTGCAAGTCACCCTAAGCCCTCAATATGGAAGTCCCATTTGCGAAATGACACACACCACAACTTCAACAGTTTGACATCAGCATTTTTTATCACAACAAGCAACTGATGGCATTTCAAAAATAAACACAACATGACACCCAAGTGACTACCCTTGTGACTACTTGTGCATTATCTTCCTCTTACGCGTGCTCCTACGTGGTGCTTCCCCTGTGGCTTCAGCAGATGTGGAGGCCCCTTGCTCACTTTCTTGCTGTTCCTGCCTCGAAACCTTTGGCGGGCGTCCTCAGGGGTTGCGAGCCTGTGAGGGCTCGGCAACAGTCTGCTGCTCCTGCGGCTGTGCAGGGGTTGAGATGCCGATCTCAGTTGGGTGGGAACTCTGGTGGGGCTCTGACCGAGGGCTCTGCAGTGGCATGGTCATGTGAGCGCTTGGCGAGGAGCCCCCACTTCCTTGTTGTCTGCCACCAACATCCTCTCATGGGTCAGCTCCACTTCAGACCTAGCAAGTGGCTGGATAGCCCCTTTCTGCACTTCAGGGGGGCCATGAGGACCCGTTTCTGCACTGGCAGTCCTACTCCAGAAGACTTCCATGAAGGTCTGGTTTCTCTGCTCAATAGCTGACCATCGCTCCTCAAGAGATGTCATTCTATTCTGAACAATGACCATGTTTTCAATACCCTGGCGACTAAGCTCCTCCATGGCCGTAGCCATCCTCTCCTCTATGATAGCTATCCTTTCCATGGAGGTTGCCATCCTTTCCGTGGTGATGCGTTCATGCACCAACGCCTCCACAAAGGCTCTACTCATATTAGCGATGGACTCCTCCATTCGCTCCACACTCGCAGCGACCCTGGAGACAAAACCTGCCAGAGACTCCTGCACCTGTTCCTGGAGTTCCAGCACCGCTCTTCTTCTGGATGGACCCGGAGGCACAGGGTCAACATGCAGCTGAGCCGAGCTGGCAGAGTCCTGCGCCCTCTGACGAGGACTCTCCACTGCTGTCCCTGTCTCCACCATCTGCTGATGCTCACTTGTGAGCTGTGATACACCAGGTGACAACACTACACTATCTCGCGCAGTTTCCACCGAGGTGTGAGTGTCTGCGCTGGTGCTGGATGCGCTGAATTCTGCTGACACTACGCCTTCAAAGGTTGCAGCTTCCTCTGAGGAGTCTTGAAGCTCAGGCTCTTCCTCTTGGACAGTGGGGACAGGGGCTGTCGATGGTCCTGTGGGGGAGTAAAGGAAAGAGTTGGAGATGTGAGGTAAAGTTTGCATGCACATTGAATTGTACAGATGATCATAAGTCAATCTGTTAGACCTTCAGAATCATTATCAGTTACTCATGCAATGTCAATGAGAGAGATGCAAAACTATTCTGTCACCAGCTTGCTGTGATGCACCCGTCTGTCCGTCCCCGACTTGCGCATCCTCCTCCACTCCCACAATCTCCAGGGCCGCCTCCTCCGCAGTGGTGAGCTGGGCTACTGAGGGTGGCCCTCCTCCTGTCCTCGCCCTCTCCCTCTTATTGTGGCTCTCTTTTCCTGCAATGAGGGACACAAGTGGAGTTTGAGTGAAAATGAAGGAGTGAGTGTAGAGATTCCATAGCATAGATGCTTAGAAGGAGACAAAGATGGAGTGAGGTGCCAAGACCAGGGGCCCTCCCTGTGTGTTGTAAGTTGTTGTCATAGCATCACAGCGATAGGGAGTGTGAGGGCTGCACAGTCGAATAGTTAAGTGAATGTGAACATACAGAGAGAGGGAATGGGTAAGGGTGCAGGGATGTCAGTGTCAAGTGGGATGTGGAGGAAGAGGTTGGCAAAGCTGAGTGCTGGTGAGGAGAGGCGATGGGGATCTGATTGAGGGTGATGGGAAAGTCATACTCACTTTTCCTGTGTGGAGAAGGTCATGAAACCTTTTCCTGCACTGCAGCCAGGTTCTGCGGCACATAGATATTGAGTTGACCTCCTGGGCCACTTGCATCCACACAGCTTTAGTCTGCTGGGGAGGCTTTTTCCTCCCTGAGGAAGGGAAGAGCACCTCATTATTTGATCTTGCTCCCTCCACAAGAGCTTGCATGGCGGCGTCATTGAACCGTGGAGCACACTTTGGCCTACTGCTGGACATATTTGCTGAATGAAGCGATCACAGCAATGGCCATAAAGTTTGCAGTCTCCAGAAGAAGCAAGGCTGCTTGCAGGCCTTAAATCCAGCAGCATTGATGACATCATTGGAGGCGACTTTCAGGATGGAAAGACTCATTGGGCCAGGGGTTCCCACACACTGGAAATCAAGTGCCCAATTAGCGGAAAATCGCACTTCTTTCCCACTTCACATCGGAGTCGGGTTCCTGACACGAAAACCACCTGACACGCCCCCAGCCCGCCCCAATGGCAAAATCCAGCCCTTTGTGTCTCCTCCCTGATGGTATGAGCAAGATCAGGAACTTAGTGAGTGAGGAATCATTGGCATGAACCAGCACCCTATATCGCATGTCAGAGTTGTGGCACAGTCTCCTGCACTTTCCATTTCAGGATAGAAATCGGCATGGACATGATGGGCCGAATGGCCTCCTTCTGTGCCGTAAATCTCTAAATTTCTATGATTCTATAAACTTCTATGATTCTATAAACATCTGCATGACACAATTTTAACAAAACTATCAATTAGTCTGCCTGTGTCTTGCAAACAAAAGGAATTCCAATGTGATTATACAATGGTTGTCAAAGCACCCACTAGTTACATCACTACTTCTGCTGCCATTGCCAGACAAATGAACTCCGTTTTCAGCCCGGTTAGAAAGGGATGCATGTACAAGGCTCTATTGAAAATCACTGCATGGCAACTGTAAAAGGTCAGAGGGAGAACTGAAAATAACAGTACTAGCTATAACATGTTTACATTGGCAAATCTGTTCATATCCCAAATACGACTATACTATAGGAAGAATTCAGACAATGAGAGTACTTTGTATTTAAGCCCCAGGAAACTGTTTTTGATTGACTTGCCCTTTGCCATCATCACGTATACTGCATGTTCTCTTTGTTTTGACAGGTAGCTATAATTCTGTCAGGAATATATTGATTTTGCAGAAAATCAATATTACCCAAAGACAGTACTGCCTTCTTAAAGTAGCTAATTTATTGCTTTTACATGAACAAATGTTCCCAGAATTCTTAGTAAAATATATATAGTTGCTGTTTTAATGAATTTTTTTGGCGCTGGGACATTTTTTTTTTCCCTGAGTGCTTGAGTGTCGAGTCACAATATGACCTATTCTGATGTTTTTGTTGAAGCTGACTGATATTCTCATGTTACCACCATCAAATAAATAGCTGTTTCCTTGTCTGACCCAATATTTATGTTGTACTGCAGTCAGTCATGCACTGCCTAGAGGGTCCAAACATCCCGAAACTGACCAATATACCAGTATGTCATTTAACGAACGCCCTGATAAAAGGAACTGGAAGCCATTTCTCGGGCATGGGTCTTATCTCTACGGTCTTTGGGATAGATCTTGAGGTTATGCGATAGTGTAAAATAGATAATAGCAAGTCAGCAGCTCGCTTTTCATTTCTCCCGACTTTATTTCTGTCAATATCAACATCATCTGTAGACATGGTGTCAGCTTCCATATCTATGCTGAAGACACCCAGATCTTCCTCTCCACAATCTCTCTCAACCCCTCCACTGCCTCTGAGCTGTCAGACTGCTTGTCCGACATCTAAGGGGTGATTTTCCCACTGGAGGCGGGATGGAGGCGGGTTTCGGTTTGGGTGGGTTTGAAACCTGCCTCCACTGATAGTTTTCAAAAAATTGCGATTTTCCCCTGATTGGCCACTTGATTTCAGAGGTGTGGGATGCCCTTGGTCAATTAGTGTTTTGGGACTGAAACTCGCCTCTGCTGACATCACTATTCCAGCCTGATTTTAGGGCTGCTTGCTGCCTTGGATCATTCCACTGGACTTCTGCCGATGCTGCACCACCTGCAACATATTCTGAGAAACCACTATGTCCAATTCCAAGGCAAGGGACTCCCCGAGGTTCTCGGATGAGGCGCTGCAAATGTTGTTTGAGGGGTTGACAGCTAGCAGGGAGGTGCTCTTCCACTCATCTGGGAGGAAGAGGCCTCCCAAAGAAACCAAGGCTGTGTGGGTCCAGCTGGCAAGGGATATAACCTCCAGATCTGTGTGCAGATTGGGTGAATGTTAATGTGTATTGATGAAATGCCATCCCTGTTGGAAAGCTTTAAAATGATTTGATGGCAAAATGTTGGCGTTATGGCATCTGTTCTTTCACTTTAGGCAACTCCACATTGCGGGCTCCGCCACACTTGCGTTGTGAGGTTGGTGGCCAGAGTGAAAGGAGGCCAGAGAGTCTTGTCCATTGTCTATGATGTCTTAAGATGGAGCCAAGGACATGTGCCAACTTGGGCAACCTATGCAAATCTGGCCATGATAAGTTCATCCCTTGCATCCCGGGCAGCCATGTGCTCGCGTGCTGCCGCTGCTGCTGGTCGATAGACCGGCGCTCTGACCTCCTCCTGCTCCTCCTCCTCTTCCTGCTCCTCCTCCTCCTCCAGATCTTCCTCCTCCTCAGCCTCCTCATCCTCCTCCTCCTCCTCATCCTCATCTGAGGAGGGCTGGAACTGAGCCACTTGCTCATCAGGAAGCTGCAAGCCACGACGGTGTGCGATGTTGTGCAGAGCACAGCAGACCACAACCATTCTGGAGACCCTGTATGGTGTATACTGCAGGGCTCCACCTGATCGGTCAAGGCATCGGAAGCGCATCTTCAACAACCCAATGATTTGCTCGATGATGGACCTGGTCAAAGTGTGGCTGTCGTTGTAGCGCTCTTCAGCCTCGTTAGCTGGCCTCCTGATCAGCGTCATTAGCCACTTCTTCAGGGGTTAGCCTTTGTCACCAAGGAGCCATCCGTTAAGTTGGTTTGGTGAATTGAAAAGCGCAGGAACACTAGAGTGCTGCAGGATGAAAGAGTCATGGCAACTACCACAGAACTTGGCACAAACATGCAAAAATTCCTTCTTGTGGTTACACACCAGCTGTACGTTGAGGGAGTGGAAGCCCTTTCGGTTGACAAAGATAGCTGGGTTGTGATGGGGTGCCCTAAGGACCACATGTGTGCAGTCTATGATGCCCTGCACCATTGGCATGCCTGCCATATTTGCAAAGCCAACCGAACCCGTGGTTATACTTGCTTGATCCCTTGGGAACTGGATGTAGTTGTGGGCTTTAGCGAAAAGGGCATTGGTAACCTGCGTGATGCAACTGTGGGCGGCCGACTGGGAGATGCCGCTGATGTCTGTTGATGATCCTTGGAAGGAGCCTGAGGCAAAAGAGTTGAGTGCGGTGGTGACTTTGACAGCCACTGGTAAGGGGTGTCCACCCGTTCCTCTGGGCACCAGGTCTTGCTGCAGCAGTCCACAGATCTCTCGGACAACCTCTCGCAAAAGTCTCAGCCTCCTTTGGCACTGCTGCTCACTCATGTTGAGGTAGCTTATCCTCTCTCTGTAAACCCTCTGTCGGGGGTATCTCCTGCGGCGAGGTGCCTCGATGCGCTGGCGCCTTCTGCCCTATGCAGCATCAGGTGGCTGAGCAGGAGGTTGGGGCTCCTGCTGCTGTTGCTGCTGAGCTGCCTGGTTCTGCTGCTGCCGTGGCTGCTCCTCATCCGAATCTGAGGTCCATGGTGAAAGAAAACGAATGGTTCCCATGATGCTTGCAGATGCCTCCATTGGGGAAGCGCTCATTGCAAGCGGGGAGAGGGTCTTCCAAGGAGGTCCCACAGTTGATAGGTTCAAGCTGCAGCACCTCTGACTTCGGAAGGCCTGCTAAAAGTGCTCAAAGACCTTTTAAAGCAAAGTTCTGCCACCTGCAACTAATCCCTGATGAAATCTCCGATTTAATGTTTGAGCTGCAGTTGTGAGGAGACTACCCACTTGTCAACCCGTCAGAAATGGTCAAAAAATAACGAGCGCCTCTCAAAATAGGCCTAGAGAGGCCCTTAACGAGCATTCAAGCCTCTTAACAGCCTCTCTGGGCTGCTGGAGGCGGGACCGTTTCCCGCCCTGCAAAACCGGCACCGGTAAAATCCCGCGGAGGCGGGTTGGAGGCGGGTTCTGAACCCGTCCTCATTGTTTCCGATTTTCCCGCCTTTCCCGCCTCCAAACCCGCCTCCTCGGGCCTCAGAAAATCGCCCCCCTAGTCCTGAATAAGACATAACTTCCTGCAGCTAAACATTAGGAAGACCAAAGCCATCACCTTTGGCCCCCACCACAAACTTCATATTATTGTCACTGATTTCATCCCCTTTCTGGGTCACTGTCTCAGACTGGACCAGACTATTCATAACCTCGCCATCCTATTTGATCTTGAGCTGACCGTACAACCCCACATCTTCTCCATCACAAAGCCCGCATACTTCCACCTCTGTAACATCGCTCACTTCCACTCCTACCTCAGCTTATCTGCTACTGAAGCCCTCATTCATACCTTTGTCACCTCCAGACTGAGTTCTTTCATTGCTCTCCTGGCCGGCCTCCCAGCCTTCACTTTCCATAAACTTTAGCTCCTCCAAAATTCTGCTGTCCATCAAGTCTTGCTTGCCCATCAGTCCCTATCCTTGCTAACTTCTATTTGCTCCTAGAATCATAGATTCATAGAATGATACAGCAGAGAAAAAGGCTATTTGGCCCATTGTGCCTGTGCCGGCTCTTTGAAAGAGCTATCCAATTAATCCCACTCCCCCGCTCTTTCCACATAGCCCTGTAAATTTTTTCCCTTCAAGTATTTATCCAATTACCTTTTGAAAGTTACTTTTTTTTTATTCGTTTAGGGGATCTGGGCATCGCTGGCAAGGCCAGCATTTATTGTCCATCCCTACTTGCCCTTGAGAAGGTGGTGGTGAGCCACCTTCTTGAACTGCTGCAGTCCGTGTGGTGATGGTACTCCCACAGTGCTGTTAGGGAGGGAGTTCCAGGATTTTGACCCAGCGACGATGAAGGATCGGCGATATACTTCTAAGTCAGGATGGTGTGTGACTTGGAGGGGAACTTGGAGGTGGTGGTGTTCCCATGCGCCTGCTGCCTTGTCCTTCTAGGTGGAAAAGGTCGCGGGTTTGGGAGGTGCTGCCGAAGAAGCCTTGGCAAGTTGCTGCACTGCATCTTGTGGATGGTAAACACGGCAGCCACGATACGCTGGTGGTGGAGGGAGTGAATGTTTAAGGTGGTGGATGGGGTGCCAATCAAGCGGGTTGCTTTGTTCTGGATGGTGTCGAGCTTCTTAAGTGTTGTTGGAGCTGCACTCATCCAGGCAAGTGGAGAGTATTCCATCACACTCCTTGACGTAAGAAAACTACTAGGCATTTGGTCTAAGCGATAAACAAAGCTTTAATCAACTGTTTTACAACATGGCGGTCTAGTTGTGGCCTTCACTAGTTCCTGTTAAGAATGTCCTGCGCAAGCTGGGCCCGTGCCCGAGTATTTATACTCTCCCTGGACAGCGCCACCCGCAGGCCACTCAGTATTATTTCATAAGTCATGAATGACAGATTCATGTCACTCCTTACTTGTGCCTTGTAGATGGTGGAAAGGCTTTGGGGAGTCAGGAGGTGAGACACTCGCCGCAGAATACCTAGCCTCTGACCTGCTCTTGTTGCCACAGTATTTATGTAGTTGGTCCAGTTAAGTTTCTGGTTAATGGTGACCCCCAGGATGTTGATAGTGGGGGATTCGGCGATGATAATGCCGTTGAATGTCAAGGGGAGGTGGTTAGACTCTCGCTTGTTGGAGATAGTCATTGCCTGGCACTTCTGTGGCGCAAATGTTACCTGCCACTTATCAGCCCAAGCCTGAACGTCGTCCAGGTCTTGTTGCATGCGGGCATGGACTGCTTCATTATCTGTGGAGTTGTGAATGGCGCTGAACACTGTGCAGTCATCAGCGAACATCCCCATTTCTGACCTTATGTTGGAGGGAAGGTCATTGATGAAGCAGCTGAAGATGGTTGGGCCTAGGACACTGCCCTGAGGAACTCCTGCAGCGATGTCCTGGGGATGTGATGATTGACCTTCAACCACCACAACCATCTTCCTTTGTGCTAGGTATGACTCCAGCCAGTGGAGCGTTTTCCCCCTGATTCCCATTGACTTCAGTTTTACTAGGGCTCCTTGATGCCAGACTCGGTCAAATGCTGCCTTGATGTCAAGGGCAGTCACTCTCACCTCACCTCTGGAATTCAGCTCCTTTGTCCATGTTTGGACCAAGGCTGTAATGAGGTCGGGAGCCGAGTGGTCTTGGCGGAACCCAAATTGGGCATCAGTGAGTAGGTTATTGGTGAGTAAGTGCCACTTGATAGCACTATCGATGACACCTTCCATCACTTTGCTGATGATTGAGAGTAGACTGATGGGGCGGTAATTGGCCGGGTTGGATTTGTCCTGCTTTTGTGAACAAGACATACCTGGGCAGTTTTTCACATTGTCGGATAGATGCCAGCGTTGTAGCTGTACTAGAACAGCTTGGCTAGAGGCGCGGCTAGTTCTGGAGCACACGTTTTCAGCACGATAGTCGGGATGTTGTCGGGGCACATAGCCTTTGCTGTATCCAGTGCGCTGCTTCCACCACCCTTTCAGGCAGTGCATTCCAGATCATAACAACTCGCTATGTAAAAAAAAATGTCTTCATGTCGCCTCTAGTTCTTTTCCTTATCATCTTAAATCTGCGTCCTCTGCAACACTTCTGCCATTACAAACCGTTCCTTCTTTTTTACTCTATCAAAACCGTTCATGATTTTGACCATCTCTATAAAATCTCCTTTTAACCTTCTCTGCACTAAGGAGAACAACCCCAGCTTCTCCAATCTCTCCACATAACTGAAGTCCCTCATCCCTGGTACCATTCTAGTAAATCTCTTCTGCACCCTCGTTAAGGCTTTGACATCCTTCCTAAAGTGTGGTGCCCAGAATCAAACATAATACTCCAGCTGAGGCCTAACCAGTGTTCTATAAAGGTTTAGTATAACTTCCTTGCTTTTGTACTCTATTCCTCTATTAATAAAGCCAAGGATCCCATGTGCTTTTTTAACAGCCTTCATAACTTGTCCTACCACCTTCAAGGATTTGTGTACATACACCCCCAGGTCTCTCTATTCCTGCACCCCATTTAAAATTGTACCATTTAGTTCATATTGCCTCTCCTCATTCTTTTTACCAAAATGTATCACTTCACACTTCTCTGTGTTAAATTTCATCTGCCATGTGCCTGCCCATTTCACCAGTCTGTGTATAGTCCTCCTGAAATCAGTTACTATCTTCCTCATTATTCACTCATTTCGGAGTTTCTTGTCATCTATCTGCAAACTTTGAAATTATGCTCTGTATACCTAAGTTCAGGTCATTAATATATATAAAAAAGAGCAGTGGTCCTAATACTGACCCCAGGGGGACACCACTGTATACTTCCTTCCAGTCTGAAAAACAACTGTTCACCACTGCTCTCTTCTTTCTGTCCCTTAGCCTATTTTCTATCCATGCTGCCAATGTCCCTTTAAACCCATAGCTTTAATTTTGCTTACAAGTCTATTATGTGGTACTTTGTCAAACGCCTTTTGAAAGTCCATCTCTACAACATCAACCGCACGACCCTCATCAATACGTTCCGCTACTTCATCAAAGAACTCAGTCAAGTTAGTTAACCACATTTTGCCTTTAACAAATCCATGCTGACTTTCATTTATTAGCCCATAATTTTCCAAATGCCAATTTTTTTTCCGGATTATTGTCTCTAAAAGTTTCCCCACCACTGACGTTAAGCTGACTGGCCTGTAATTGCCGGGTTTATCCCTCTCCCGTTTTTTGAACAGACGTATAACATTTTCAATCCTCCAGTCCTCTGGCACCATCCCCATATCTAAGGTAGATTGGAAGATTGTGGCCAGAGCATCTACAATTTCCACCCTTACTTCCCTCAGTAACCTAGGATGCATCCCATCCTGACCGGGTGACTTTTCTACTGTGAGTACTGCCAACCCATTTAAGTACCCCTCTTTATCTATTTTTACCCTATCCAATATCACTACTGCCTCCTCCTTTACTGCTACATTGGCAGCATCCTCTTCTTTAGTGACGCACCTCAGCCATGCCCTCTGCCTTCTTTTTGGTCCCTAATTGGCCCCACCATTCTTTTGACTACCCTTTCACTATTTATATGTTTATAAAAACACTTTTGGGTTGCCTTTTACGTTAGCTGCTAATCTATTCTCATACTCTCTCTTTGCCCCTTGTATTACCTTTATTAGATCTCCTTTGTACTTTCTATATTCAGCTTGGTTCTCCACTGTATTATCAACCTTACATTTGTCATCAGCCTCCCTTTTCTGTTTCATTTTAATCCATATCTTTAGTCATCCAGGAAGCTCTAGCTTTGGATGCCCTTCCTTTCCCCCTCAGGGGTATGTGTCTACTTTGTACCCGAACTATCTCCACTTTGAAAGCCTCCCATTCTTCAATTACTGTTTTGCCGACCGATTTTTGATTCCAATCCAGCTGGGCCTGATCCCTTTTTAACTCACTGAAATTAGCCCCCCTCCAGTTAAGTATTTTTATGCTTGATTGTTCCTATATTTGAGCATTTCTCTTCGAGGGTGGTCATTCACTCAGAGGGTGGTGAACCTGTGGAATTCTCTACCACAGAAGGCTGTGGAGGCCAAGTCACTGAATATATTTAAGAAGGAGATAGATAGATTTCTAGACGCAAAAGGCGTCAAGGGGTATGGGGAGAGAGCGGGAATATGGTATTGAGATAGAGGATCAGCCATGATCACACTGAATGGCGGAGCAGGCTCGAAGGACTGAATGGCCTACTCCTGCTCCTATTTTTCTATGTTTCTATGAAAAGAGAGCCTGCACCATCCATATTAAAGGGAAGCATGAGGAATGACGTTAATAATCAATAAGGGAACAACAGAATGCAAACCTTGAACTGGAAATAAGGAGTTAGGTCTCCCTGACAGCACAAAATTCACTAATTTATTGCCATTAAGGTTTCAAGAGAGAAGGACCTAGGTTATTCTCTTCCTGTTGGAGAAAGGTCAGGGCAGGACTTCCACTTGCCATCCTGACCTTGCCATGACCCAGGTTGATTTTTCTGTGTTGGAGTTCATGGGGGTGAATCTCCAGCACATTAGCAATGTGTAAATGGTGCAGGAAATTTTGTAGCTAAGACTATTGAGTGGAAATTGTGTCCAGTGCTGGTGCAGCGTAAAATGATGCCCCCAAATTTCCTCATGCTTTTTGAGTCTTCCTGCAATCCGCCTGCTGAGTCCTCACTGGCCTCATTTCCATATGTCAGAGTGAGAGCCAGTGGCATAGCAGCCGCCAGTTTCCTGGATTTGCACTGTTAATGCACTCGAGGTAACAGACTGAGATTCACGAGGCACAGCAGCTGTAAGAATCCATTGCTACAAGCAGAAGTAAGGAGTTCTTGACACGGAAAAGTCCAGAGATTTTGAACACAAACTTCTGCAGCTGGGAAAGGCTTTTTAAAATATCTTTTGTTTGCCATTCTGCCTACACCTGGACTTCTTCTGACTGCTTCTTACAGGGTAAGAACCCCGGAAGATTTTGAACCCCCTAGCAACAGGCAGGGGTTCTCAGGAACAAGTAAGGCATTTCCTAAGGGCATATCCTTAATGCTGTTACCACAGAGAATGCAGGAGCACCACAGGATGGAGCAAAAGAGATTCAGGCTGTATTTACTGCAAAAGGCAACACAGCAGATGTCATCACTGAAGTCTTCTCTTCTATGGAACAAAGTCTTTGACACCACAGCCTTACCTCTTTCTCCCCCACTTTCAAATAAAGGGGCATTCCCTCAAACCACAACCACATGACAACACACCAGCCGTCTTTGACCCTTTCCTGTACGAGTGTGACTTCCATGAATAACAAACCACCACATCAATGCACAGTCTAGTTTAATACAATAACTGCAAAGTGCACACAATCACCCGACTCTTTCCCAAAACACCCAACCTACAACTTTTTCTAAGTGAATACTTAATTGAAGGTATAAATCTGCGCTGGCTGGTTGCAGGATTTCACTTACGGCCAGCTGGGATTTTGTTGGTCCCAGATTGTCTTTCACTGATCATTGTGAGGAATCTTGTCTAAGACTATGGTGGACGAGTGGTGCTACCTGCTTTCTACCATCTCCTTCCATGTCTGGTACAGGGGCAGGGATTTGTCCATGAGTCCCAGAAAGTGTGTGCCCCCGCTTCCTGACCAGTAATCTTGTCTTCTCTCACTCTGTAATGCCCAATTCTACAGCAATTTTGCACAGTAAGTATTTGTGCTCACCTTCACGTGGCAAAAATTCAGCTGTTTAAATGTCTTCCAATTGCAATTCACTGCTGATTAAGAGGATCAGCATTTACCCTGCTGTGTGGGAGATACATCAAACATTTTACCCCACAGTCTAAACCCCAAAATGTGTGTAAACCAGCAGACTTTATTACTGTCAAAAACTTTCATTAGCCCACCGTTAACCTTTGAATCTTGCACCAACTGCAATTATTTGTCTTGAATCTCCGTACCTCACCAATTACATCCTCCTGCAGTACTTTCAGAATTCATAACTATGGAATCGGCCTCTTTTTTTGTTTCCCTTTGCAGGAAAAGTCATTAAATACTGAAATAAAAACAGAAAATGCTGGAAATACTCAGCAGGTCAGGCAGCATCTGTGGAGAGAGAAGCAGAGTTAACGTTTCAGGTCGATGACCGCCATCGGTTTTTATTTCAGATTTCCAGCAGCCGCAGTATTTTGCTTTTGATTAAATACTGAGTACACCTGCAGATTCAGTTATGACCAGCCTGTATCCAGCTGCACTTTTAGTATAACTCCTTCCCGTCACATATTCAATGCTGATTTTAAATTTTTTGATATTGTTGGCCAGCTTTTTCCAGTTTTTTTAGATCGGCACGTATGCAATAAATTTGTGGATAAAAGGTATTGATTTATTGCAGCAGCACAATGCTGCCACCTTGTGGGAAGGAACAGCACTTTTCATCGTAATATTTCTCAAGAACAGTTACCAGCAGAAATGAGTTTCACTTTAGAAGAGTCATCAGCTTGTTTATCGAAGTTGATCCCGTGTTTGCAGATGAGGGGCAGCATATAGATACGGAAGGGATGTACTACGGGTGACCCTACGGACACAGCAGAAGAAACTATTGGGGGAAATGGACATACAGGGGGAAAATTCGGTTGGTTAGTGCCTCCCGTTAGCGCCTCCAGGGGGCGCTAACAGGGCACTAGGAACTTAGTGCCCGAGCGCGGCGATTTTAGCGCCGCTCGCGAAATTGACCAGTCGTTTTGCGGCAGCGCTAAACACTACCGCCATGATCTCCTGCGACCGCAGATCGTGACATCAGTCGAGCGTGCAACGCCCCGGTAGCGCCCCGGACCGGATATTGAGTCGCGCCCCCTGCCGTAGTGCCTGCCGCTAGGAACAACGGGTAGAGGGGAACGTTTTCAAGTCGGGAAGGGGCTGGGGGAGCGCTATTTAAAGGAAGGCGCTTCCTGCCTTTTCTTGTCGGCAAAATTTTTGGTACACGCAGGTTGAGAGGGAGAGAGACGTCTGGAGAGATTTAATGCTGTCCTAAGGAGTTTTGGCCCTCAGCACCACTTTTGAGGTTCCTAAACGCTGAGCTCTTTCCCTGGGCCTATCCATTAGTGCTTCCAACACAATTGCTTTAGAGGTCTCTCCAGGCCGAGATTCAAGGCTGCAATGAGCAGGGTGTGGCTGGCCAGCAAGATGGCCCCTCCCCTTTAAGAACTGGACGGTGCCAGTCTGTCTGGCTTCCATGGTAACTGACATCGCCTGAGCTTCGGTAGCGTTCTGAGGTAGCGCCTCGCTCCCTGACGTTTGCGCCTTAAGAGAGGTGTGTAGCACCTGATTTTGCGCTCAAATCACCTCCAGGGGCGATAGAGGCGAATTTTGCAGTCGGAGGCGATAATTAGCACCAGGCGCTAAACTTTGCGCCCGGCCAATATTAGCACCCCAAAATGGGCGATACCCAATTTCTCCCCCACAGTTTTGGGACAGATAGGATCAAAACAGGGCGAGGGCAGTCCCATAAAGGTAGCCCATGGAGGAGACACAACAGAGAAGGATGGAGTGGTCAACCATATCAAAGGTTGTGTGAGGTTAAGGTGGATAGCACATCATAACGCTATCACACAGGATGTCATTGGTGACTTTGACCAGGGTGTTTATGGTGCTATAGGTGATACAGAAACAAACCAGAGGTATTTGAACATGGATTGTGTGATATGTGGATGTAGATGGGTTCAAGTAACTTAGAGAAAGGGAAAATTGGAGATTCCTTTGACTTTACCTTACCAATCACTGGTGTAAAGAATGGATAGCAGATGCTTCTATAATTCACCATATCATCTCCAACCCTACAGACCATCAACCAGGATTCAACTGAACATGTTGTAGTTGGGCGCTTCTTAACCGCTTCCGAACTAGACAGGAACACTGTGCTTCAAATCTTCACCTATGGGGCCATCATAACGATAACAAATGCTCTTGCAAACAAATACATGCCAGTTTAAGTGAAGGGGAAAAGTTAACTCTTTGGGATTCTGTTGGTGGAAGAAGATTGGCTGCCTCATCGGCCGGTGGAAGGAGGGTGAGGAGAGCAGCAGCAGCAGCAGCAGCAGCAGCAGAGTGGTGGTCTCCTTGACCAGGGAGAGGAGGAGGAACAACCAGACTGCAGACCACCACCAACCCAAACTCAACCACTCCAACTGAGGTGCCTGGAGAGAGAGGACAGGAGAGGAGAAGGAGAAAGGAAGGCCAAGGCTAAAAAAACATCAGAGGAGGAGAGGCCTTTCCATACTGCCTCACCAATTGGCCTCCATTTTAGGAGAGGGAGAGAGGGGAGAAAACAACACCAGCAACCATCATCTGCTTGGAAGGAGGGAGGAAGGAAACGTCATCTGCAGGTGGGTGTTATTTTGGTGCACTCTCCCAGAGACTTTGTTTTGCAGGTGGGGGGAGGAAAGAAGAAAAGAAGAGGGCCGGAATATCCAAGGGGTGTGTGTGTGTGTGTGTGTGTGTGGCTTTTGAAAGAACTAGGCCGCACACACCACTAATTAAACACCCCTTCCCACTGCCTGACCTGGGACAGCTGGAGCTGCCTAGGTGAAGTCCCCCAATTCAATTAACCTGATTGGGGCATTGTTAAGACCTGGTGCAGGACTGAGCCTGGGCATCTCCAGCTTTCCCAGGTGAAGACATCTTCTCCCCCCACCAGAAGACCACCGGAAAGGACTCTAATTTACATCAGAGAGTGCACCCCCTGCCAACACCCACCCACCATCCTGAGTGGCGACCCTGCCCTTGCAGCTTCCCTCCTTCCCACCCCCTCTCTCTTTCTCTTTGTCTCTTGTCTCTCTCTGCCTCTCTCTCTAAGAGGCACCTCTTTAATCTATATTAATTGCCCATTGAGCAGAGGGGAGAAGGCCCCTCTCCCAATTCAATCAAATAAAGGGAGAGGTGTGCCTTCAAATTAACAGCTCCCTCTGCTCGGGGGGAAAAAAAACTACCGAGGCCATTAACACCGTCAGGCCTGTGACTTGGGGTGAGTGTAGCCCTGAAAGACCCACCCATTATGGCGAGCACATCTTCGTCGGTGGCGGGGGCAGCGAGGACGTATGCGAGCGTGGCAGCCGCGGCCACGGCCGCAGCCACGAGTCCTCCTGTTACCCCATCACCTTTTACCCTCCTCACGAGGAAGAATGGGGTCAAGAGCTACACTCACCCCAACATGAGTATAGAGGCGTGCGTGAAAGCCATGGCTGGGGTTGTCGGCCCTTCAGCCATCGTTGCCGCCTCTAAGATGTACGGCAAGGCTGTGTTCTTCCTGGGGTCGGAGCGGGCGGTGTCCCTGGCCATTGAGAAGGGGCTCACCGTGGGCGGGACCTTCCTGCCGGTGGACCCCCTTGAGGCCACCGCGCAGAGAATTGTAATTTCTAACGTCCCGCCCTTTGTTCCGGGTGAGCTCCTCCTCCCCCACCTACGTCAACTGGGGGAGGTGAGGTCGGGGCTCACACCGATCCCGCTCGGCTTCCGGGAAGCCAGCCTACGGCACGTCTTCTCCTTCCGGCGCCAGCTTTTCGTCCGGCTGGCGCGGAGGAGGACGCGGACGGCGCGTTCACGGTGCTCCACCGGGGGACCGCCCATCGCGTCTTCTGGACCTCGGACGGCGTGCGGTGCTACGCCTGTAAGGGGGTGGGGCACGTCCGCAAAAACTGCCCCTCCTCCAAGGCCGCCACGACACCTGGCGCGGCCAGGGCTGGCACCGCCGCCCCCCCTCCCCCTGATACTGTCCGCGCGTCGAGATCGACGGATGCGCGGTCGACGTCGGGGGCCAACACCATCACGGCCTCCGGCGGGGGGGAGGGAGAGCGTCCGAGGGGAAGGAAGGCGCTCCGAAAGATGAAACACCTCCGGGCGGGTCCCCTCGTGGAGGAAACCACCGATTTGCCCGAACTCACGCCCGCGCTCATCGCGGAGTTGACGGGGACGCGTGAGACTGGGGGGGTCCTCGTGCCCGGGCCCGTGACCGTGACCGCAACTGCCAAGGCAGATAAATCAAGACCTGCGGCCGGGCTCGGGCCCGAGGGGCCCAAGAAACCCAGTCATCGGAAGGGGGCAGAGAGGGAGGCCCCAGCAGACATGGAGGCCTCCCCCTCTCCGGGCCCCAACATGTTAAAAAGGAAGCTCTACCCCCAAGAGGAGGAAGGTCCCTCCGCAAAAGGGGAGTCGTCGCCCGCCGCGGGTGCTGCGCCCCACCCCACCGCTGTCACCATCGTGCGCGATCGGCAGGGGTCTCCTGTCCCTCGGGAGGGTGAGACAGACAAGTCTGTCGGACCCGTGCCTCCCGGGGATGGGGAAGAGACCCTGCCCGTGGGGGGGTGCGCGGAACAACCCGCGGAATTAAATAATAGAGTACCAGAACCGTTGCTCCTCGCCGGGTCGGGCGTCCTGGGGACTGGGGCGGGCGAGGCCAAAGAGGCCGGAACTGAGCCCGCCCACTACGACCCAGATATATCCCAGGGACTGCTCGACCTGGTCGAGGATTGTAATAAGAATCCCCAGCCCGCTGGGTCGGAGGCTGGTGGCGGGGAGATAGAAAGCCGCCTGACTCCGTCTCTGACGTTGGCGCCGGACGTGCTGGAGGAACTGGGAATTTTTTTCTCCCCGGTTTCTCCGGTCGCTCCGGGGGCCTGAGGCGGGGGGGGGCCCCGAACCGCCGCCGCCTCCCGGCCCGGCGCCCCTGAAGGAGCCCAGGGTGGACTCCTCTGCCACCGATCCTGGGGGTGGGATCGTGACGGAGGCGGGGCCGGCCGGTGCGGCCGAGCCGTTCGCTGCACCCCGTGCGACGGACGGGTTGGACGCCGGTGACGACCTCCCGGAGGAGGACGGGGAGTCGGTGTTGGGCACTGAGGACGATTTGGAGTCCATCACCAGTGAGACGGTGGACGCCCTCGTGCCTCGCACCGACTCTCCCCTCATCCCCGTAGGGAAACTCCGGGATTTTATGGCCACGTGCCGGGGTCGTCATAATAAGATCCGGCTGGCCCTCGACAAGTGGTCGGAGCTGGCGCTGCTCGTCCGGTCCGTCCGCGCCGCCGTTAAAATCATGGGCGCGGACAAGGACGTAAACCGGGCCGAGCTGCGTCGGCTCAAGGCGTTCCACGCTGGGCTGCTGAGGGAGTGGCGGTCGTCAGTGACCGCGCTCCCTCCCCCCCCCGTTAGGTAGAGGTTGCACTATGCTTCTGAGATGAAGATAACCATAGCCAGCCTCAACATCAACGGCAGCAGGGAGGCGCGCCGTAGATTCAATAACTTCTCGGTCCTTCGGGACGGGAAATATGCGGTGTGCTTCCTGCAAGAAACCCACACCGTTCCGGGAGACGAGGCCACGTGGCTCCTGGAGTGGCAAGGAGGGGTCAGCATGAGTCACCTCTCCAACAATTCCTGCGGGGTGGCCGTCTTGCTGGCCCCGCATTTTCAGCCGGAGATCTTGAGGGTCAAGGAGCACGTGCCGGGCCGCTTGCTCCAGGTCACTGTTCGCCTGGGAGGCGTGCCGCTCCATTTAGTGAACGTGTACGCCCCCCAGACCGGTGCGCAGCAAGTGCGCTTCTTCGGAGAAGTGTCCGCTCTTCTGGGCTCCATCGACGTGGGCGAGTGCGTCATCCTCGGGGGGGATTTCAATTGTACCCTCGAGGCGCGGGACCGGTCGGGTCCCCCGCGAAGCCCGGCGGCGATGGAGAAGTTGCAGGACCTGGTCGGGTCCTTCGACTTGGTGGACGTCTGGCGAAATCTCCATCCCGACTCCAGCGCCTTCACGAGCGTGAGGTCTGGAGGAGGAAGGTCCAGAATCGACCGCCTTTACATTTCCCGGGCGTACGTCTCCTGCGTTCCGGCGGCTTCCATGCGGCCGGTGCCGTGCACGGACCACCACCTGGTGTGGGCGGAGCTCGCTCCGCTGCGCGCGCGGGGGGGGTCCGCGTACTGGCATTTTAACAACCTGCTGCTGGAGGACGCGCGGTTCCGGGATTCGTTTCGCCGGTTCTGGGCCGACTGGAGAAGGAAGCGGGGAGGCTTCCCCTCCTTGAGGCTATGGTGGGACGTGGGCAAGGCTCACGTCCGCGTCTTCTGTCAGGAGTACGCGAAGGGGTCGACCAAGAGGCGGGAGGCCCGGGTCGGGCGATTGGAGAAAGAAGTGCTCGACCTGGAGTCCCGTCTCGGTCAAGTCGTCGAAGACCCGGCCCTGCGGAAGGTGTACGAAGAGAAGAAGGGCGCGCTGAAGGACCTGCAGCTGGTCGGGTCCCGAGGCGCGTACGTGAGGTCGCGGATCCAGTTCCTGCGGGACCTGGACCGCGGCTCCCCCTTCTTCTACTCGCTGGAAAAAAGACGGGGGGTCCGTAAGCAGCTCTTGGGGCTGCTGGCCGACGACGGATCTCTGGTCTCGGATCCGGAGGGCATCAGCGCGGAGGCCCGGGCCTATTACGGGGCTCTGTTCTCTTCGGATCCGTCCAGCGAGGATGCGCGCAGAGTTTTGTGGGAGGACCTGCCGAAGGTCGGCCCGGAGGGCGCCGAGAATTTAGAAGCTCCGCTAAGCCTGGCGGAGCTGACCGGCGCCCTGCGCCAGCTCTCGAGGGGCAAGTCCCCGGGGCTGGACGGGCTGACCGTGGAGTTCCACAGGGCGTTCTGGGACGTCTTGGGGGACGACTACGCGCGGGTCCTGGGGGAAAGTCTGGCGACCGGGGAGATGCCCCTCTCTTGGCGCAGGGCGGTCATCGTCCTGCTGCCCAAGAAGGGCGATCTCCGCTGCCTTAAGAACTGGCGCCCGGTCTCCCTCCTCAGCACGGACTACAAAATTTTCGCCAGGGCTATGTCTGCTCGCCTTGGCACCGTGCTGGCCCACATGATCCACCCCGACCAGTCCTACACGGTCCCGGGCCGGTCCATCCACGACAACATCCACCTGGTCCGGGACCTGGTCCACCATTCCCAGAGGGCTGGTCTGTCGGTCGCCTTCCTTTCCCTGGATCAGGAGAAGGCGTTCGACAGGGTGGATCACGAGTATCTTTTCGGGACTCTGCGCGCATTCGGGTTCGGGACGCATTTCGTCGCCCGGATCCGACTTCTGTACGCCGCCGCGGAGTGTCTGATTAAAGTTAACGGGTCTTTGACGGCGCCCCTTCGCTTCGGGAGGGGGGTGCGTCAGGGATGCCCCATGTCCGGTCAGTTATACGCCGTTTGCGTGGAGCCTTTCCTGCGCCTCTTGCGGAAGAGGTTGACGGGACTGGCTCTGCAAGGGCCGGGCGTGGAGGTGGTCCTCTCGGCTTACGCCGATGACGTGCTCCTCGCGGTCACGGATCCCGTCGACTTGCGGAGGATGCGAGAATGCCAGCAGATTTACTCGGACGCATCCTCCGCCAAGATCAACTGGGAGAAATGTTCTGGACTCCTGGTGGGCCCATGGCAGGTGGACTCCCTGCCGGAGGAGTTCAGGCCCTTCGCCTGGAGCACAACGCACCTCCTCTACCTGGGAGTCTACCTCAGCCCGGCCGAGGACGCCTGGCCGGCGAACTGGCAAGAGCTGGAGGCCAAAGTCACCGCTCGCCTAGGGCGCTGGACGGGACTGCTCCGAGTGTTGTCCTACAGGGGTCGAGCGCTGGTCATAAACCAGCTGGTGGCCGCCATGTTGTGGTACCGGTTGGTCACTTTGATCCCTCCCCCTGCGTTTGTCGCCAAGATGCAGAAGAAGCTCGTCGACTTCTTCTGGGACAAAAGGAAGCACTGGGTCTCTGCCGCGGTTCTGAGTCTCCCGCTTAGGGAGGGCGGTCAGGCGCTGGTGTGCCTTCGCACCCAGGCGGCGACTTTCCGTCTTCAGACGCTGCAGAGATACCTGTACGTGGAGAATCCTCCTAGGTGGCGTGCGCTGGCGACGTATTTCTTCCGCCAGCTGCACGGCCTCAATTACGACACGCAGCTCCTGTTTGTGAGAGTGGGCGGCACGCGTGCCAGCCTGCGGGAGCTGCCTGTCTTCTACCAGGAACTGCTATGGGTTTGGAACAGAGTCGCCTCCAGGCGCAGTTCTCCCCCGTCAGGAGCGGCGGCCGTCCTTCGGGAGCCGCTGCTCAGGAATCCGCACCTCCACGACCGCGGGTTCGGTCGGCTGGCGGAGGGCAGGGCTGTGCCCGGTAAGGTGACTAGAGTCGGGGACCTGCTCGATGGCGGAGGAGCGGGCTGGATGGCGCCGGAGGAGTTGGCGAGGCGCATGTCTTGGATCAACGTCCGGCTCGCGGTCAAAGCCATCGAGTCGCTAAAAGTGGCATTGGGCCCCGACTCCACTAGGTGTATCGAGGAGGCTCAAGCACGTGGGGCGATCCCGTCCGAGCTGACCCCCGTTCGGACGGAATTCCTTATCGGCGCCCGGCCCCGAATCCTCCCTCGGGAGCCGCCGCCTCACCACTTGAGCCTTCTCGGAGAAATGCCCTCCGTGCCCTTTCAACCCGCACGGAGGCGTTTCCTGTACGGGCTGCTCCTGCACACTCTCCACTTTGCCATCTTCGTCTGCCGTCCGGACACGCCTTGGCGTACCATCTTGCCGTCCGGCGGAGGCGAAGGTCCCCAATGGAGGGCTCTCTACGCGGGAGTCTTCCCTTGTTCTATTGGGGACTTGGCCTGGAGGGTGTTGCACGGAGCAGTCCCGTGCAATAGGTTGTTAAGTAGGTTTACGGACTCCCAGGCCGCTTGCCATTTCTGCGGCCTGGAGGAGTCCGTATTTCACATATATATAGAGTGTGAGAGGTTGCAGCCCCTCTTTCATTACTTGAAGGGGCTGCTCCTCAATTTCTGGTTGCACTTCAGCCCCACGCTCCTGATCTACGGTCACCCGGTGCGGAGGGGAGCGGGCAGGTCGGAGGACCTCCTCGTGGGACTGCTCCTGGGCCTGGCTAAGAAAGCCATTAATTGGTCCAGGCAGCGGGCGGTCGAGGGGGTCGTTCGGCCCGATTGCCTGCCTCTCTTCCGCGGCCATGTTCGCGCCCGGGTGGCCCTGGAGATGGAGCATGCGGTGTCCGCCGGCACGCTTGAGTTTTTCCGCGACCGGTGGGCGCCGCGGGGACTGGAGTGCATCGTCACCCCGGACTACCAAATTTTAATTTGATTTGTTAAGTTTCCTTTAAAGTTTTATTGAGTTACAGTTACGTTATTGGTTTGAATCAAAAGAGTAAGAAGAGTAAAACAAGGTTACACTGCAGTAGGAGTAAATTGGCACAGCAGGCAGTGGAAACCAGTTTTCTAATCAATCAGCAGGGGTGACTCATTTGGCTGTAAACAAAGAAACAGTATAAAAAGACCAGTGCTAGTACGAGCAAGCACTGAGTGCAAGTCAGCAGAGAGTGCTGAGTTTGGTTAAGTGTGAGTTCGGGTGAGTGGAGTGTCGGGTGCTCTTTTCAAACTTTAACTCTGGGTTGTAGTTAATAAGGCCTTTCTGGTGCAGAGTGACTGTTGGTAAACCATTTAACTGGTGTAATTTAGAGGGATTGATTTAATTTAAATCCAATTAATTAGAGGGGATACTAGCAGCTATAATCGGGCAGAGAGTGTCCATAACTAACAATAAAAAATGTAATTAATTACATAGAATGGAGCAGGTGATGTGTTACTGTTGTGAGATGTGGGAGCCGGTGGACCCCATTGAGGCTCACGGTGATTACATCTGTGACAAGTGTCTGCTGCTGCAGGAACTCCAGCTCCGTGTTGATGAGCTGGAGTCTGAGCTTCAGACACTGCGACACATCAGGGAGGGGAAGAAGTACCTGGACTTTGTGTTTCAGGAGGTGGTCACACCTATGAAGTTAATTAATTCAGATGTAGCCCATGGTCAGGGACAGGACGGTGTGACTACGAGTGAGGCAGGTACGGGGATCCAGGAGGTAGTGTTGGAGGAGCCGCAGCCCTTGCTCTTGTCCAACAGGTTCGAGGTTCTTACTCCCTGTGGGGACGGGAGCAGGGACTGCAGGGAGGATGAGTAACCTGGCCACAGCACCGTGGAACGGGGGGCCATTCAAGAGGGGGGAGTAAATAGAAATGTTGTAGTGGTAGGGGATAGTATTATTAGGGGGATAGATAGAGTTCTCTGCAGCCGAGAGCGAGAGTCCCGTAGGCTGTGTTACCTGCCCGGTGCCAGGGTAAAGGACATCTCCTCTGGGCTGGAAAGAAACTTGCAGTGGGAGGGGGTGGATCCAGATAGGACGTAGATAGGACAAGGAAGCCGGTTCTGTTAAAGGAGTATGAGCAGCTAGGGGTTAAATTAAAAAACAGAACCTCAAGGGTAATAATCTCTGGATTATTACCTGAGCCACGAGCGAATTTGGCTAGGACAAATAAAATTAGAGAGTTAAATGAGTGGCTCAAAGACTGGTGTGGGAGAAATGGGTTTTGCTTCCTGGGACACTGGCACCAGTACTGGGGCAGGAGGGAGCTGTTCCGTTGGGACGGGCTTCACTTGGCCAGTGCTGGGACTAGAGTCCTGGCGGATCATATAACTAGGGCTGTAGAGAGGGCTTTAAACTAACTAGTGGGGGGGAGGTTCCTAGAGAGCAAATAATAAAAATGACAACAGAGAAGGTCATAGACTTAGGTAGCAGTGGGGAAATTAAAAACCAGAGTGTGTCAGGAAGGGGCAGAAGGTATGGAGTAAAAGGTAAAGTAATAAAAAGGGCAAAAGCAGGAACTAAGTGTCACAAAACATATTTGAAAGTTCTCTATTTGAATGCACGTAGCATTCGTAACAAAATAGACGAGTTAATGGCACAAATAACTACATATGGGTATGATCTTGTGGCCATTACAGAAACATGGCTGCAGGGTGACAATGCCTGGGAATTAAACATACCAGGTTATTTAACGATCAGGAAGGACAGGCAGGAAGGTGGGGTGGCTATGTTAATAAAGGAAGGAATCACTGTAATACAGAGAAATTATATTGGGTCAAAAGATCAGGATAATGAAACAGTTTGGGTGGAGATAAGGAATAATAAGGGGAAAAAAAACACTAGTGGGCATAGTCTATAGGCCTCCGAATAGTTGCAACTCTGTTGGACGGAGTATCAATCAGGAAATAGTTGAGGCTTGTAATAAGGGAACATCTATAATTATGGGGGATTTTAACTATCATATTAATTGGACAAATCAAATTGGGCAGGGCTGCCTTGAGGATGAGTTCATTGAGTGTATTAGGGATGGGTTTCTTGAGCAGTATGTAACTGAACCGACCAGGGGGCTAGCAACCTTAGATCTGGTCCTGTGTAATGAGACAGGATTAATTAAAAATGTCCTAGTAAAGGATCCCCTTGGAATGAGTGACCATAACATGGTTGAATTCCATATTCAATTAGAGGGTGAGAAGGTTGGATCTCAAACAAGCGTGCTAAGCTTGAATAAAGGAGACTATGAAGGTATGCGAGCGGAATTGAGTAGAGTGGATTGGGAAAATAGATTAAAGGGTAAGACGATACATGATCAGTGGTGTACATTTAAGGAGTTATTTTACAACTTCCAAAAAATATATATTCCACTGAGAAGAAAAGGGTGTAAAAGAAAAGACAGTCATCCGTGGCTAAGTAAAGAAATTAAGGATAGTATTCGACTAAAAACAAGGGCTTATAAGGTAGCCAAATCTAGTGGGAGGATAGAGGATTGGGAAAACTTTAAAAGATAGCAAAAAATAACAAAAAGATTGATTAAGAAAGGGAAGATAGATTATGAAAGTAAATTAGCAAAAAATATAAAAACAGATAGTAAGAGTTTTTATAGTTATATAAAAAGAAAAAGGGTGGCTAAAGTAAATGTTGGTCCCTTAGAGGATGAGACCAGGAAATTAATGGTGGGAAATATGGAGATGGCAAATACACTGAATGAATATTTTGTATCAGTCTTTACAGTAGAGGACACTAAGAATATCCCAACACTAGACAAACAGGGGGCTATAGGGGGGGAGGAGCTAAACACAATCAAAATCACTAAGGAAGTGGTACTTGGTAAAATAATGGGACTCGAGGCGGATAAATCACCTGGACCTGATGGCTTACATCCTAGGGTCTTGAGGGAAGTGGCGGTAGGGATTGTGAATGCATTGGTAATAATTTTCCAAAACTCCCTGGACTCAGCAAAGATCCCGGCAGACTGGAAAACTGCTAATGTAACACCCTTATTTAAAAAGGGCAGTAGACAGAAGGCTGGAAACTATAGACCGGTTAGCCTAACATCTGTGGTAGGTAAAATTTTGGAGTCCATTATTAAGGAGACAGTAACAGGACATTTGGATAATCATAATTTAATAGGACAAAGTCAGCATGGTTTTATGAAGGGGAAGTCATGTTTGACAAATTTGCTGGAGTTCTTTGAGGAAGTAACACACAGGGTGGATAAAGGGGAACCAGTGGATGTGGTGTATTTAGACTTCCAAAAGGCATTTGACAAGGTGCCACACAAAAGATTATTGCTTAAGATAAAAAATCACGGGATTGGGGGTAATATTCTGGCATGGATAGAGGATTGGCTATCTAACAGAAGGCAGAGAGTTGGGATAAATGGTTCATTCTCAGACTGGCAATCAGTAACTAGTGGTGTTCCGCAGGGGTCAGTGCTGGGTCCCCAACTCTTTACAATCTATATTAATGATTTGGAGGAGGGGACCGAGTGTAACATATCAAAGTTTGCAGATGATACTAAGATGGGAGGGAAAGTAGTGAGTGAGGAGGACATAAAAAATCTGCACGGGGACATAGACAGGCTAAGTAAGTGGGCAGAGATTTGGCAGATGGAATACAATACTGGAAAGAGTGAGGTTATGCACTTTGGCAGGAAAAATAGTAGAGCAAGTTATTATCTTAATGGCAAGAAACTGGAAAGTACTGAAGTACAAAGGGATCTGGGGATCCTGGTGCACGAAACTCAAAAGGTTAGTATGCAGGTGCAGCAAGTGATTAAGAAGGCCAATGGAATGTTGGCTTTCATTGCTAAGGGGATAGAATATAAAAATAGGGAGGTATTGCTTCAGTTGTACAGGAAACTTTTGTTTATCCGGCACCCAAATATCCGGAATTCTCGCTTAACCGGCAAAAATCATCCTCCGAAAACTCCTCTCAAATAACCGGCAATGTTGCCGAGTCGCAGTCGAGTCTCCGCGAATGCCGAGTACTCCGAAAACTCCTCTCAAATAACCGGCAATGTTGCCGATCCCGAGTCCGAGTCCGAGTCCGCGAACGCCGATTTAGTCAGTAGGGGTAGTTTTCAAAAGTGCCACTACTTGGCCTCCTGGCGCTGTCGGAAGTATACTGCACATTTCTTGATTTATTTATTTTTCTTTGTTAAAAATAGCCTCGGTAGATATAACTCTCCGTTATCCGGTACTTTCGATAAACCGGCACCACGCCGGTCCCGTCGGTGCCGGTTAATAAAAAGTTTCCTGTACAAGGTATTGGTGAGACCGCACCTGGAATACTGCATACAGTTTTGGTGTCCATACTTAAGAAAAGACATACTTGCTCTCGAGTCAGTACAAAGAAGGTTCACTCGGTTAATCCCGGGGATGAGGGGATGGACATATGAGGAGAGGTTGGGTAGATTGGGACTCTACTCATTGGAGTTCAGAAGAATGAGAGGCGATCTTATTGAAACGTATAAGATTGTGAAGGGGTTGGATAGGGTGGCTGCGGGGAGGATGTTCCCGATGATGGGTGAAACTAGAACTAGGGGGCATAGTCTTAGAATAAGGGGCTGCTCTTTCAAAACTGAGATGAGAAGGAACTACTTCACTCAGAGGGTGGTAGGTCCATGGAATATGCTGCCCCAAAAAGCTGTAGAAGCTACATCATTACATAAATTTAAAACAGAAATAGACAGTTTCCTAGAAGTAAAGGGAATTAAGGGTTACGGGGAGCGGGCAGGAATTTGGACATGAGTCTCGGTTCGGATCGGTCATGGCCCTGTGGGTAGCGTAGCGGGCCCAGGGGCCATGTAGCCTGATCCTGCTCCTATTTTGTGTGTCCAATTCTGTTGGGTTCAGGAGATGGTTCTGTGATAGTAGATTGGCGGTTAGGATCAGATCAGCCATGATCTTATTGAATGGCGGAGCAGGCTCGAGGGGCCAATTGGCCTACTCCTGCTCCTATTTCTTATGTTCTTATGTCCCATATCGTTGCATCATGCCCACTAACTAAACTATCTGGTGGTCTCTGCACTTCCCATGCTGGTGATTACAGTGCTCTAAGGTGTCTGGAATTATAGGCCAAGTCTACATATGTTAAATAATAATAATTGGAGATGGGACAGTAGCTTCAGAGAACAGAATGGTCAGGGTGGGCATTTTAAGAATGGGCGATGACAGCAATTTTAAAGGAGGAATGAGGAATGAGAGTTTGATGAGCATTGGGCTGAAGTAATTGACTGATGAAGAGTTGGGTCAGGAACAAATCGAGGGAGCAAGTGGTGGGTGTCATAAACATAATGCCTCGATATTAACCCACCCACGATGGGCGGGAAAGGGTCGAGGGTTTGCTAAAGACTTAAATATGGCGAACGTGTCCCCAACTCACCGCGCACACACTAGCCGCCTTTTTACGCGGGCGGATATTGAGGCGTTCGAATGTCCTGCCATGGAGAGGCCTATGATTCTGTTGAGGGCTGGGAGAATATTGGAGAAAAACTAGAGTTTGCAAGGTGGAAGGAGTGGGGTGCTAGCTGAGTAGTGGGCTGGATGAGGCAATGGCAGCCAAGCAGATACCCTTAATTTTGGAGAGAAAAATGCTGGATTTCCACAGACTTTCCGCTGCACACTCGCCGTACGTTCGGCAGGATTGCAGCAGAAGGCCTGAACATTAGGCCAGGACTCAGTGGATCTGGGTCTTAGCCTGCTTTGCTAATTTTCATTGGACCTTGTTTGCCGCAAAATTCCATCTCCCCCACATCAGCCACATCAGAGGGAGCATGGCCTGGGGCAGGGGACTCCCAGGCCAGGAATTTCCTTGTCCCCAATCTGGGAGGGCTGGTACATTGAGAAAAGAAGGCCTTTCCTGTGGTAAAAATGGGACCTACCTGGGGGTCCAGGCCTGAACACAAGCTGCCAAACATAAGGACAAGGGGGCTAATAGGCCCTGACAAGGCTTCTGGCCTAGGGTTGCCATGATCCCTTAATCCAGCAGGCCTCCACTACTATTTCCTCCCCCACCATGGTGGGCACCCAATATTCACCAAAGGTGCAGATGGCTGCTGCCAATATTTAAATAAGGTGACCTCCCTCTGACCCTAAATACACTTCATTGTCTTACTGCTGGGAAGGATGCCACACAATGCAGAAAGAAGTTCAATGACCTCATAAGGATGATGTATATCCAAGTTTGCTGATGACACTAAATGTCCCTCTCCACATCACCAATGACAACCCCCCCCCCTCCCAACCCCCACCCCCGATCGCTTCCCCCTCTCCCAGGACTTACCTGAGGTCCACTGTCAGTGATGCAGCTGCACAACATTTAAACCCGCTTCACCGGCGAGATGCTTGGGGATGCACAGCAGATGTCCACAGCTTGCCAGTCTAATTTAAATGAGGCTCAAGGGCCAAGGCGCAATATCAGGTGTGTCACAGGCCTACCCATTTCAGCGCAGTCTGGCGCTACCCAATTTCACCCCCTATATTACAGTAATCACAGAAAAACAGCTCATTCCAGTAGACGGGAGTAAATTTGATATGCAGGGATGTAGGATGTTCAGGAAAGACAGAAAAGATCAGAGAGGAGGATAATTAAAAATTAAGGAAACTGATTTGATATTCGGAGGAAGACACAAAATAAAATAATCTGATATGAGTTAATAATAGGGGTCTACAGCAGACTAACTGAGCAGGATTATACGCGTGGCCTGGGACAGACGTGGTCAGTGTTCTATGGTCAGTGCTGGATGCCACCTTCAGGCGGAATTCTAGCATAACCATTGAAATTGCAACCTGATTTATGGGCCGAGCTGAAAGTTACTTTGCTGATCCACTAGAGGGCACAAACTGGAGAGCAGCATTTTAAAAAATAGCATAAAAGCACTACCTCACAATGCCAAAGCATAAGTACAAGAGAACATTTGGTGAACTAACTTTGAAAGCTGACTCCATTATTCAAGTGGCTCTTGAGCTAAAACAAAATTATTGTGAGAAAGAAATAAGAACATAACTTAAAAAGTAAGGGGGAGAAATTCAGTATCGCCCCATTTGGGGCGCAATAATCGGCCGGGCGCAAAGATTAGCACCTGGTGCTAATTATCGCCTCCGACTGCAAACTTCGCCCCTGGAGGTGATTGGAGCGCTAAATCAGGCGCTACACACCACTCTTAAGGCGCTAACGCCGAGGAGTGAGGCACTAACTCAGAGCGCGGGCGCAGCGCAGGTGCTGTCAGTTAGCAATGGAACACAGACACACTGGCGCCGGACAGTTCTTAAAGGGGAGGGTCGATCTTGCACTCCAGCCACACCATGCTCATTGGAGCCTTGAATCTCGGCCTGGAGAGACCTGTGCCTAAATCTTCCAGCCAAGGACTATGGAGAGGGTGAGAGAACGAGCTCAGCGCTTCAGCGAGCGGGCCTTGGATGCTCTGGTTGGTGCGGTGGAGCGCAGAAGATCTATACTCTACCCTGAGAGTGGCAGGAGGCCTTTGCCGTGCGAGTACAGAAGAGTGTGGAGGGAGGTGGCTCAGAGCGTCTCCTCCAGGAGCATGGTGCCCAGGATCCATATACAATGTCGAAAAAAGTTCAACGACCTCACTCGGGTCGTCAGGGTGAGTGGCTTTTTTTCAATACCTCTCCATCCCTCCATCTCAATCTCACTCTATGGCCAGAGGGTCTTAAAACCCCAATGCCCAACACTCATCCAACACCTATGGCCCTCTCATGAAACACACATGCACATTCCACACTTTGCATACAGTAAGGGCTATTCACCTATGGGAGGCACATCAGGCAAGACCATGGCTGTATATTTACTCAGACGCCATCCTTTTTCTTGCAGGCCAAGCTATCTCATAATAGGAGACAGCAGCAACGGACGGGTGGAGGGCGGCCTCAGCTGTAACCCCTCAGCGATCTTGAGGTGCGCGTCCACAGGATTGTGGCAAGCCGGGTGATCGGTCCCGTCACCACTGGAGACGCCGACCCCGTTCTGGACAGTAATGGTAAGGTCATCACCTTTTTGTCCTCTGTCCTTCCACTTGTCCCTCACAACACCAGCCTTTGACACTTTCAATCCAACTTACTAAATCGCTGCACTCATTCCTCCCTTACTGCCCCCTTGTCCTCACGCTAAAGCCACTCTTATACCTCCCTGCTTTCAGATGGTGATTCACCAGCTGAGGAGACAGGCTCTCAAGCTGCCAGTGGGAGTGAAGCTGCAGGCGAGGAGGAAGATGAAGGCGGAGCATCAGCGCCACCCTCTCCCGAGGAAGCCCAGAGGGAGAGTATGCCAGCGAGTCCTACTGCACTGGACGCAGAGGAGGAGCGGCTCATCGCTGAAATGAACACCCAGGCGGTGGACATGCACACTGAGCTCATGGGTGCAGTGGGAAGGGTGCCCGAATGCATTGAACACTGGCAAGGAGTGTGGAGCACTTCGCTGTAGCACAGGCGGATGCCACGCAAATGTTTAGTGCTGCAATTCAGTCAATGGCTGCCATGACCCCATCTCTGACTGCTCTCATGCAGACTCAGATTGAGGCCACGCGAGCACTGACTGCTGCCATTGTCGCTGGTTCGGACACATTTCCCCGGGACTCTCACCGCGCCGCAGCAGGCCAGCAATCTGTGCTCCAGCAGATTGCTCCGGATGCTGAAGTGCTGCCCCGTGGGAGTGCCAGTGTGTCGGTCGAGCAGGGAGTTGCTGTCCTCTCTCAAGATGACAGCATTCCTGCTGCCACCACTGTCACTTCTCCACTGCACTTGCCACCGCCTGTAGGCAGACTGCTGCCACCCATGCAAAGTTGGTGCAGTCTGCAGCCGGGCCCTCCAGGCCCAGAGCTGGTCGAGGCCATCCTTCAAGGGCATCTGCAGTCTCAGGTTCTGACAATCAGCAGCCTTCCACCAGCCTTGCTGCAGCCACTGGGGCCCCATTACGGAGGAGCAGTAAGGGGGGAAGTGCGCAAGGGAAGGAGATCACCCTCGAAGGGCAAAAAGTAGGAGGTCTGACAAAATGTTGGTCATTTTTTTATTAAAGGCTGAGGTTCGTGGTCAAACTTTTGTTTAGTGTTTTGAACATTATCTCCAGGTTGTGAGAACCAGTTATGTTAATGACTGTGTTTTTGTGTTTCTATTAGTTTGTCATGAGGAAATGACACACACAGAGTTTGTAAAGTAAATAAGTTTTTGTATTCAAAATGTACATGTTTGGTCTTTGGAATCATTGCTGCCTTGGCCGGCTTAGGGGTTGCGGGTTGGTTTCATTCATGTTGTTCTCAATGGCAGAAGCCATTTCCTCAGCAGGAGCCTAGAAGCGGCTTGCTATCAGCCGTTGACGGATGGCCCTTCCAGTTTCTACATTGTGGGCCTCCCTCCCGCCTTGGTGCTGCTGATGATCATCCTCCTCCTCTTCCTCCTCCTCCTCTAGTGGTGCTCCAAGGCCTGGTGGCATTGGCTGGGTCCTGAGGATTGCCAGGTTATGCAGCATGCAGCATACAACTACGAAGTGGGAAACTCGCTCAGGAGAGTACTGCAGGGCTCCTCCAGAATGGTCCAGACAGTGGAACCATTGCTTGAGCACGCCAATTGTGTGCTCAACGATGTTCCTGGTAGCTTGATGGCTCTCATTGTACCGCAGCTCAGCAGGGGTGTTGGGCGTACGGAACGGTGTCATCAGCCAGGTGCTCAATGGATACCCCTTGTCCCCGAGAAGCCAACCAACTGGCTGATGCGGTGCCTGGAAAAGTTCTGCCACAGTAGTCTGGCGCAGGATGAATGCATCGTGGCAGCTGCCAGGATAGTGGGCATTGACAGCGAGTATCAGCTGTCTGTGGTCACAGACCAATTGAACGTTTAAGGAATGGAACCCCTTTCTGTTGCGGAAATCCTCGGCATTCTCATGCGGAGCACGCAAAGCCACATGCATGCAGTCAATGGCGCCCTACACCATGGGGAAGCCCGCTATCCTAGCAAAGCCCATTGCGCGTTCATGCTGTTTGGCCCAGGTCATCAGGAAAGAGATGTACTGGCGTCTCCTTTTAAAGAGGGCATTTGTGACCTGACGGATGCAGCAATGCACCGCGAACTGGGAGATAGTGGCGATGTCCCCAGTATCTGATTGAAATGAGCCAGTGGCATAAAAGTTCAGAGCCACTGTGATCTTCACTGCCACCGACAGAGACGTCCTGGACCTCAGTTGAGGCTGCAGATCTGGCTGCAGCGGGTGGCAGAGCTCAGTGACCACCTCCTTGCTGAAGCGCAGCCTGCGCACACATTGCTCCTCAGACATATTAATATATGTGAATTGTTGGCGATATACCCTGGGAGGGTAAGGTCTCCTGTACAGAGGCCTGTTGGCCCTCCTCCGTCTGGCCATGATTGCCACTCTCTCTGCATCTCTGTGTCCTCCGATTCTGGTGGCGTCGGACGATGCCCCCAATCAGAGCAGCCCCACAGTCTCTTGGCAATCAAAGTTATGAAGGTCAAAAACCAAAGTACCTGCAAAGTTATGATCAGTAGCCAAAACTACCTCACACAGCGTTGACTCAATGCAGAAGTCTCTCTTTCTCTCTATCTGAATCTCTCTCTCTCTCTCCCTCTCAGAACGAGTGGTGCAAAAATGTCTACCACAGAGAAAGACAGGAAAAGGCCCCCTTTAAATAGCGCCCCCCCTCCCAGCCCCACAGCGACTGGGGAGCGTTCCAGTCTTCCGGTCGTTGGTTGCGCCAGGCGGAAAGGATGGGGGCGCCACTCAATTTCCGCTCCGGGGCGCCACAAGGGCGTTGCACCCTCGTATGACGTCAAGATCTGCGTGCGCAGGAGATCGCGGCGGTAAAGTTTAGCGCCGCCGCAAAATGTCTAGTTAATTTCGCGAGCAGCGCAAACATCGCTGCGCCCGGGTGCTTGTTGCTTTGTGCCCCATTAGCGCCCTCTTAAGGCGCTAACGGGAGGCGCAACCAACTGAATTTTTCCCCCTAAAGGTTTTAGCTGATGCACCGTCCCCAGTACTACGAAAATACTGATTCTGCTTATTTTCCAATTAACTTTTCATTCAAACACCAGTGGAATGACCCATGTCCTAGTTATGTCGTATTATCTCATGATTTTCTTTGCGTGGATTTTAGGAACGCAATATAATAGTTTTGGGGTGAATTTCTGTGGGGGTTCTCCCACTCGTCCACCGTAATTTCAGTGGAAGAGCTGTGGAAACGTCGGAAAAACAACATAAGACCTTTTACGCCACTTTTCTAGAGTTTCCACAGCTGAAGTTACAGCGGACAAGCAAGAGAACTTTTGCGGAAACTCACCCTCTTTCTGTAAGTAACAAAACCACATGGACGAAGGCTGCTGGTGGGGAGCCAAGAGAAAGTTTATAAAGTACTCTCCCAGCTTCTTGGACCAGCCTTTAATCTATTGTTGTAAAAGAGCAGATCATCCCATCAGCTCTTTTTCTTTCTTTAGAAGGTTTAAGGCCAGTGAACAAACATAGGCAGAAAGAGGGGTGAGGTCCTGAAGGCAGAGTTTAGGGAGCTAGAAGAGAGATTAAAAAGCAGGACCTCAAAGGTAGTAATCTCCGGATTACTCCCGGGGCCATGTGCTAGTGAGTACAGGAATAGGAGGATAGAACAGATGAATGCGTGGCTGGAGAGATGGTGCAGGAGGGAGGGCTTTAGATTCCTGAGGCATTGGGACCGTTTCTGGGGAAGGTGGGACCTGTACAAACTGGACGGGTTACACCTCAACAGAGCCGGGACCAATATTCTCGCGGGGAGGTTTGCTAGTGCTGTTGGGGAGGGTTTAAACTAGCTTGGCAGGGGGATGGGCACTAGCATATAGGAGTAGAAAAGAGGAATAAGGTGCATAAAAGAGTGAGTGTGTTGGATAGTACTAGAGAAGAAAGTAGTACTAGAGGCGGAAGTAGTACCATATTAGATAGGAGCAGACTAAGAAAGACGACGAAAAATTCAAAAATGGGTTTAGAATGCATGTACGTAAACGCACAAAGTGTGGTGAATAAGGTTGGTGAGCTACGAGCACAATTACCCATGTGGCAATGTGATGTTGTGGCAATAACGGAAACGTGGCTTAAAAACGGTGAGGACTGGGCACTTAATATTCATGGGTACAAGGTGTTCCAAAAAGATAGGGAAGGAAAAAAGAGAGGTGGGGTGGCAGTGCTGATTAAGGAAGACATTGTCGTGTTGGAAAGGGAGGATGTTCGTGAGGGGACAAGGACAGAATCCATTTGGTTAGAGTTGAGGAGCAAAAAGGGTATGATCACGTATTGGGGGTATTCTATAGGCCTCCAAATAGTGAGAGGGAGGTAGAGGAGCAAATCTGCAGGGAAATCGCAGAGATATGCAAGAGCTATAGAGTGGTGATATTGGGGGACTTTAATTACCCAAATATCGATTGGGATAATGCTAGGGTAAAGGGAAAGGAGGGGGAGGAATTTCTGAAATATGTTCAGGAGAATTTCCTTGACCAGTATCTTCTTGGCCCAACTGGGAAGGAGGCATTGCTGGATCTGGTGCTGGGGAATGAGGTGGGCCAGGTCGACCAAGTGTCTGTGGGAGAACACTTGGGTACGAGTGATCATCATATCATAAGATTTAGATTAGCAATGTAGAGGAACAAGGAACAATCTAGAGTGGAACTTCTAAACTGGAATAGGGCTAACTTCAATGGGATGCGAAAGGATCTAGCCAGGGTAAAATGGAACCAAAGACTGACAGGAAAAACTGTAATGGAACAATGGGTGATCTTTAAGGAGGAGATGTTCCAAGTACAGGCTAGGTACATTCCAACAAGAGGGAAGGGTAAGGGAACCAAAGCAAGGGCTCCTTGGATGACGAGGGAGATAGAGAAGATGATTAAACAAAAAAGAGGGTGTATGTTGCATGTCAGGTGAATTCTTCAAGGGAGAACCAGACCAAATACAATAAGTTGAGAGGGGAAGTGAAGATGAAAATAAGATTGGCAAAGAGAGAATATGAGAGTAGAATGGTGGTTAACATAAAAGGGAACCCCAAAATCTTCTACCAGCATGTAAACAGTAAGCGGGTAGTAAGAGGCGGGGTGGGGCCTATTAGGGACAAAGAAGGTGACATATGCTTCGAGGCGCAGGGCAAGGCTAGAATACTCAATGAGTACTTTGTATCGGTGTTTACTAAGGAGGTGGATGCTGACAAAATATCGGTAGAAGTGGAAAAGGTAGAAGCAATGGAAGGGGTGAAAATTGATAGACAGGATGTACTAGAAAGGCTGGGTATGCTTAGAGTGGATAAGTCACCTGGTCCAGATGGCTTGCATCCCAGGTTGCTAAGGGAATTTGGGGAGGAGATAGCGGAAGGACTTCCCATAATTTTCCAATCTTCCCTAGATGCGGGGGAGGTGCCTGAGGATTGGAAAGTGGCAAATGTGACACCATTGTTCAAGAAAGGGTGTAAGGACAATCCTAGTAACTACAGGCCGGTCAGTTTAACATCAGTGGTGGGTAAAGTTTTAGAAACAATAATCAAGGAAAAAATTAACGGGCACTTGGAGAGGTTTAAGCTAATTAAGGAGAGCCAACACGGATTTGTAAAAGGCAGATCGTGTTTGACTAATCTAATTGAATTTTTTGATGAAGTAACAGAGAGGATTGATGAAGGGAATGCATTGGATGTTGTCTACATGGATTTTCGGAAGGTGTTTGAAAAAGTATCACATAGAAGGCTGGTTAGCAAAATTGAGGCTCATGGAATAGGTGGGTCAGTGGCAGCTTGGATAAAGATTTGGCTTAAGGACAGAAAACAGCGAGTTGTGGTAAATGGCTGTTTTTCAGACTGAAGGATGGTAGACATGAAGGGATAATTACAAGTCCTAGCCCTTTTCGGGCTACCCCAGATCAGGCGTATTCCCCAGACGTTCACCTTCAACTAAAGTTAAAGATAGCCGAATTCTATAAGATGCTTAATTGGGTCTAAAGGTCAGACTACCTTACCCTAAAGGAAAGGAACGACGTGAAGATGTTACCGTCTTCTGGATAGCACTTTTAATTAAGTTTAACTAGACTGTAACCTTCCGGATATTATGAGGGTCCGGAATACCCCCCAGAATTCTGCAACTCCTTTGAGTATACAGAAATTGAGTTCGCGAGTTTATACAGAAATACTCTGTGACAATTCTAAAAATATATAGATTTATTAAAGAACCGACATTCAGTTAACAGCTGATAAGTCAATCGCGACTTTAATTGTTCAAAATACAAATAGCTTACATTTCTTATCAGAGATCCTTATTCTCAAATCTTAACTTCGTTACATTTCCACACTTCTACTTATTTCTTAATCCAGAATATCCACCAAAATCAAATACCTTGATTACCCGAGACTCAGAGTTGTAAACTTACAGAGCGTGCCTGTGGAGTTGAGAAATGCTTGCCCTTCCAGATACTTCTGACTTTTCATCTGAAAAGCTCTTATTTTTATACTCTTTTTTAGTGGTATTTTCTTTGAAGTTTCCTGCTGATGTAAGCTAATTGTCTCTAGTGATACTCCATTGAATTGTTTTCTATTCTTACTGTCGTTTCAACTGTTGCAACCAGACTTGTGTCTCTACCTTTAGGTGTTTCAAAAACTTATCATTTTTATGGTTATTATTGATTTATCTATTTGATGCTATTCTTAGGAAGTCTTTCTATTGAATTTCTAATATCACTTAACTACTTGTAAGCCAGACGTTGTGTCTCCTAACTATTCCATTTTCAATACAAACACAATGTAATTGCTTGGTGTCATCTATTGATACTATATTTTCAAAGCCTTCCTATAGGTACATTTTACAATTTGTAATTCAAAAACACTTCATCTAGGGTGTTCTTTGCATTTCATATTTACTTCAACTGGTTATATTAAGAACCATGTCTCCTTGTTCTAAGTTTAACATAAAACTATTTTACGGCAGGTATTTCTTTTACTTGATGTCATTTTTTCAAAGGCACTTGTTTTTTTTAATGTTCTGTGCACCTGTTCGACGTGTTAGATTTTGACACCTTACTTGGGTCATTCCATTGTGTTGTTTCCAATGTTCAGACATAGAGGAACCTCCAGCCTGCTGTTTCAATAGGGCCATGTCTTTGTATTTACAAACATTTCCCATTTCAAAGCTTGTGATGTTTACAACTTTGTTAACAACTGATCTTTATCTCAGAAGCCTGTATTTCAGTTTTACGGTTTGTGTCGTTGAGGCTTTTAGATTTTTAACCCCAGTTTGTCATGTTTTAACATAATCAAATCTGTTTATAGGATGATGTATTTCTTGGAATATGGCTATTTCCTTCACAGACAGTGGTGTTCTCCAAGGGTCAGTGCTGGGGCCACTGCTTTTTTTGACATATATAAATGACCTGGATATTGGAATACAGAGTAGAATTTCTAAATTTGCTGATGACACCAAACTTGGGGGTGTGGCAAACAGTGAGAATGATACCAATTGACTGTAACAGGACATAAAAAGGCTAGCAGAATGGGCAGACAAGTGGCAGATGGATTTAATACAGGGAAGTGTGAGGTGATGCATTTTGGCAGAAAGAACAGGGAGAGGCAATATACACTTAATGGTACAGTTTTGAAGAGTGTGCAGGGATGAATGGACCTGGGAGTTAATGTGCATAGGTCCCTGAAGGTGGCAGGACATATTGAGAGAGTGGTTAGCACAGCATATGGGATCTTGGGCTTCATAAATATTGAGTACAAAAGTAGAGAAGTTATGCTGAACCTTTATAAAGCACTGGTTAGGCTACAACTGGAGTATTGCATCCAGTTCTGGTCATCACACTTTAGGAAGGATGTGAAGGCCCTTCAGAGGGTGTGGAGGAGATTTACCAGAATGGTTCTGGGGATGGGGGACCTTAGCTACAAGGACAGGTTGGAGAAGCTGGATTTGTTTTCATTAGAGCAAAGGAGGTTGAGGGGTGATTTGATAGAGGTGTACAAGATTATGACAGGTTTGGATAGGCTAGACGGGGAAAATCTGTTCACACTAGTTGATGGTACAAGGACTAGGGGACACAGATTTAAGGTTTTGGGCAAGAAATACAGGGGAGACGTGAAGAAAAACTTTTTTACGCAGCGAGTGGTGAGGACCTGGAATTCGCTGCCAACAGAAGTGGTGGAAGCGGAGACACTCAATGTTTTCAAGGGGAGACTGGATAGGCACTTGAGGGAAATAAACTTGCTGGGCTACAGGGATAGAGCGGGGGAATGGGACTGACTGGATTGCTCTACAGAGAGCCGGCATGGACTAGATGGGCTGAATGGCCTCCTTCTATGCCTTTATGACTCAATGGGGGAAAAATTCGGTTGGTTTGCGCCTCCCGTTAGCGCCTTAAGAGGGAGCTTATGGGGCGCAAAGGAACTAGCGCCTGGGCGCGGTGATGTCTGCGCCGCTCGCGAAATTGACCAGACATTTTGCGGCGGTGCTAAACACTACCGCCCCGATCTCCTGCGCCGGCAGATCTTGACGTCAGTCGAGCGTGCAACGCCCTTGTGGCGCCCCAGACCGGATATTGAGTGGCGCCCCCCTCCTTTCCGCCTGGCACAAACAACGACAGGGAGACTGGAATGTTTCCCAGTCGGTGAGGGGCTGGGGGGACGCTATTCAAAAGCGGCCTCTTCCTGGCTTTTTCTGTGGTAGACATTTTTGCACCACTCATTCTGACAGAGAGAGAGATTCTGAGAGAGAGAAGGAGAGACTTCTGCATAGAGTCAACGCTGTGTGAAGGAGTTTTGGCTACTGAGCAGCACTTTGCAAGTACTTTTGGATTTGACCTTCATTACTTCGATTGCCAAGAGACTATGGGGGCTGCACTGATTGGGGGCATCGTCCTGCGCCTGCAGAATCAGAGGCAACAGAGACGCAGAGAGAGAGTGGCAATCATGGCCAGAGGGAGGAGAGCCAACAGGCCTCTGTACAGGAGACCTTACCCTCCCAGGGTATTTTGGCAACAATTCTCCTACAGTAATTTGTCTGAGGAGCAGTGTTTGCGCAGGCTGCGCTTCAGCAAGGAGGTGGTCACTGAGCTCTGCCACCTGCTGCAGCCAGATCTGCAGCCTCAACTGAGGACCAGGACGTCTCTGTCGGTGGCAGTGAAGGTCACAGTGGCTCTGAACTTTTATGCCACCGGCTCCTTTCAAGCAGCTACTGGGGACATCGCCAATATCTCCCAGTTCGCGGTCCATTGCTGTATCCGTCAGGTCACAAATGCCCTCTATAAAAGGAGACGCCAGTACATCTCTTTCCCGATGACCTGGGCCAAACAGCATGAACACGTATTGGGCTATACGAGGATAGCGGGCTTCCCCATGGTGCAGGGCGCCATTGACTGCATGCATGTGGCATTGCGGGCACCGCATGAGAATGCAGAGGTTTTCCAAAACCGCAAGGGGTTCCACTCCTTAAACGTTCAGTTGGTCTGTGACCACAGACAGCTGATACTCGCTGTCAATGCCCAGTATCCTGGCAGCAGCCACGATGCTTTCATCCTGCGTCAGACTGCTGTGCCAGAACATTTCCAGGCACCGCATCAGCTAAGTGGTTGGGTCCTCGGGGACAAGGGTTATCCACTGTGCACCTGGCTGATGACACCGCTCCGTAACCCCAACACCCCTGCTGAACTGCGGTACAATGAGAGCCATCTCGCCACCAGGAACATTGTTGAGCGGACGATCGGCGTGCTCCAGCAATGGTTCCGCTGTCTGGACCACTCAGGAGGAGCCCTGCAGTACTCGCCTGAGCGAGTCTCCCTCTTCATAGTTGTGTGCTGCATGCTGCATAACCTGGCAATCCTCAGGACCCAGCCAATGCCACCAAGCCTTGGAGCACCACCGGAGGAGGAGGAGGAAGAGGAGGAGGAAGAGGAGGAGGATGATCAGCAGCAGCACCACCAAGGCGGGAGAGAGGCCCACAATGTTGAAACTGCAAGGGCCGTCCGTCAACGGCTGATAACAAGCCGTTTCTAGGCCCCTACTGAGGAAATGGCTTCTGGCATGGAGACCAACCCGCAACCCCTAAGCCGGCCAAGGCAGCAATGATTCCAAAAGCCAAACCTGTACATTTTGAATACAAAAACTTTTTTATTTTACAAACTCTGTGTGTGTCATTTATTCATGACAAACTAATAGAAATGAACACAAAAAATCATTCATTAACATAACTGGTTCTCACAACCTGGAGATAATGGCCAAAACACTAAACAAAAGTTTGAACACGAACCTCGGCCTTTAATAAAAAATTGACCAACATTTCGTCACACCCCCTACTTTTTGCCCTTCGAGGGTGATCTCCTTCCCTTGCGCACTTCCCCCTTCCCATCCTACTGCTCCTCCGTAATGGGGCCCCAGTGGCTGCAGCAAGGCTGGTGGAAGGCTGCTGATTGTCAGAACCTGAGACTACAGATGCCCTTGAAGGACGGCCTCGGCCAGCTCTGGGCCTGGAGGGCCCGGCTGCAGACTGCACCAACTCTGCATGGGCGGCAGCAGTCTGGGCTACAGGCAAGTGCAATGGGGAAGTGACAGTGGTGGCAGCAGGAATGCTGTCATCTTGAGAGAGGACAGCAACTCCCTGCTCGACCGACACACTGGCACTCCCACGGGGCAGCACCTCAGCATCCGGAGCAATCTGCTGGAGCACAGATTGCTGGCCTGCTGCGGCGCGGTGAGAGCCCCGGGGCAATGTGTCCGAACCAGCGACAATGGCAGCAGTCAGTGCTTGCGTGGCCTCAATCTGAGTCTGCATGAGACCAGTCTGAGATTGGATCACGGCAGCCATTGACTGAATTGCAGCACTAAGCATTAGCGTGGCATCCGCCTGTGCTACAGCGAAGTGCTCCACACTCCTTGCCAGTGCATCAATGCATTCGGACACCCTTCCCACTGCACCCATGAGCTGAGTGTGCATGTCCACCGCCTGGGTGTTCATTTCAGCGATGAGCCGCTCCTCCTCTCCGTCCAGTGCAGCAGGACTCGCTGGCCTACTCTCCCCCGGGGAGAAGGCCCCCGAGCTTCCCTAGCCACATCGCGTTGCTGTAGCCCGCTGGGTCCGGGAGCTTCACCCTCATCAGACCCTTCCCCCCTGCTCCCCTCCAGGGAAGACGTGGTCCCAGTGTGGGCATAGGCTTCCTCGGGAGAGGGTAGCGCTGATGCTCCGGCTTCCTCTTCCTCCTCGCCTGCAGTTTCACTCCCACTGGCAGCTTCAGGGCCCATCCCCTCAGCTGGTGAATCACCATCTGAAAGCAGGGAGGTACAAGAGTGGCTTTAGCGTGAGGACAGGGGGGCAGTAAGGGAGGAAGGAGTGCAGCGATTTAGTAAGTTGAATTGAAAGTGTCAAAGGCTGGTGTTGTGAGGCACAAGTGGAATGAGAGAGGAGAAAAAGGTGATGACCTTACCATTTCTGTCCCGAACAGGGTCAGCCTCTCCAGGGGCGACGAGACCGATCACCTGGCTTGCCACAATCCTGTGGACGCGCGCCTCAAGATCGCTGAGGGGTTGCAGCTGAGGCCGCCCTCCACCCGTCCGTTGCTGCTGTCTCCTATTATGAGATAGCTTGGCCTGCAAGAAAAAGGATGGCGTCTGAGTAAATATACAGCCATGGTCTTGCCTGATGTGCCTCCCGTAATTGAATAGCCCTTAATGTATGCAGCCATGGTCTTGCCTGATGTGCCTCCCGTAATTGAATAGCCCTTAATGTATGCAGCCATGGTCTTGCCTGATGTACCTCCCATAATTGAATAGCCCTTAATGTATGCAGCCATGGTCTTGCCTGATGTGCCTCCCATAGTTGAATAGCCCTTACTGTATGCAAAGTGTGGAATGTGCATGTGTGTTTCATGAGAGGGCCATAGGTGTTGGATGAGTGTTGGGCATTGGGGTTTTAAGACCGTCTGGCCATAGAGTGAGGTTGAAATGGAGGGATGGAGAGGTATTGAAAAAAAAACACTCACCCTGACGACCCAAGTGAGGTCATTGAACTTTTTGCGACATTGAGTATGGGTCCTGGTCACCATGCTCCTGGAGGAGATGTGCTGAGCCACCTCCCTCCACACTCTTCTGTAGTCGCGCGGCAAAGGCCTCCTGCCACTCTCAGGGTAGAGTATAGATCTTCTGCGCTCCACCGCGCCAACCAGAGCCTCCAAGGCCCGCTCGTTGAAGCGCTGAGCTCATTTTCTCACCCTCTCCATAGTCTTTGGCTAGAAAATGTAGTCACAGGTCTCTCCAGGCCGAGATTCAAGGCTCCAATGAGCAGGGTGTGGCTGGAGAGCAAGATCGACCCTCCCCCTTAAGAACTTTCCATCGCTAACTGACATCACCTGCGCTGCACCTGTGCTCTGAGTTAGTGCCTCGCTCCTCGGCCTTTGCGCCTTAAGACAGGTGTGCAGCGCCTGATTTAGCGCTCCAATCACCTCCAGGGGCGATAAAAGCCAAGTTTGCAGTCGGAGGCGATAATTAGCGCCAGGCGCTAAACTTTGCGCCCGGCCGATAATCGATCCCCAAACGGGGCGATACTGAATTTCTCCCCCTATGACTTGTGGGCTTTTGGTTTAGTATGCATTTACAACGCTCTGATTTCCTCAACTCCATGGTCTCTTCCAGTCCTGTTTTGCCCATTGTTTCTAAGAAAATTGGGACATATTGGAGGAAGAGGACCAGGTGCGTCTAGTAATGCCTATGGGAAGTCATTGTCTCTCGTAGCTTAGGTGCTATTATTAGGGGTTCGGGTAGGAATTTCACAAAGTTTTGTCTGAAATTCGCTACATTTTCTTCCCTCTCCCCCAGGAGTTCGCCTTACTAGTGACAAGGAGGTTGGTGTGCTATCCAACAGACAGAGTGAACAGTGATGACCCTGACAGCCACCTCTTGACCTCTTTTCATATGCTCATAAGTCAACTGTTGTGCATGTGTGCAATTGCACCTGTCTACTCACAACAATCTGAGATAAACCCAGATACTGCACCACTTGATAGAAATGGGGTATTACACACATGTGCCATGAACTCAGATTTTTACAATAGCAAGCAAATTGGATCAAATGTCAATAGAGGAGATTATAGGAATGAATTTCCACAGAGGATTGTACCACTCATCTGCCATAACTTCACCAAATGTTCTTTTGCACCATTTTTCTGGGGTTTCTGTAACTCTTCTGCTGAAGTTTGAAGTTACAGCAGATGAACGTAAGGCCATTCTCCCTCACCCCTACCTGCACCCCCCCGGCGCCCCAGAAATTCACTCCTAGGATTTGAGCGACGTGGCTAAGTTTATTTGGCTTATTTTATTCATGTAATGTCTCTGAAGTGGGACTTGAACCCACAAACTTCTGACTTAGAGGTGAGAGTGCTACCAACTGAGCCAAGGCTGACACGTTACGTACCCTGAGAGGGCTGATAGGGCCTTGGTTTAATGTCTTATCTGAAAGACAGCACTTTTGACAGTGCAGTTCACCCTCAATGTTGCACTAAAGAGTCAACCTAGATTATGTGCACAAGTCTCTGGCGTGGGGCTTGAATACACAATCCTCTGACTCAGAGTCAAAAATTGCTGCAACTGAACTTTATCAAATACAAGTATTAAAAGAGTCAAAAGACAATTCAGTGCATAATATTATTGTAAAGTATGTAATTTTGTCAATGTTTTAAACAAAAGGCCCCCAAAATCCACAGCCATTCTGGTAGACTCCTGGTAGTCTCCCAGAACAGCCGGAAAATACACTGGAAACTGGATACACCTTGCACCCAAGGTCTCAGCCTTGTGCCCAAGTTTCCAGGATGGCCTTTTTGGATGGAGCTTCCTCCTACCCCTTACAAGGCCATTGACATAAGGGGGCAGGGACTCCAAATGTCAAGAGTTCCTGTGCCCCAGGCCTTCATTGGTCAACACAGGTACGCCTGGTCAGGTGTAGCAGCCAATCCACTGGGAGTTGTGGGGCCCACCTGGGGGTCCAGGCTGGGTTGCTGGCCTGCACCTCCAAAGATTATTTTTTTTAATGATTTCAAAATGGGTCCCTTTGTAAAGAGGCTGTTGGGATGCCTACAGTTTTCCTTGCGGAGGTGGTAGCCGGCAGCCCACCCTCGGGCCCAGGACTCTTCAATGGGCGGGGCCGCAGATGCACCCCCAGCCTGCTGGAAGCATTCAAATTGTGAAACCTCCTGTTGGCCCCGCAAAATTTGGCGAATTTTAAGGGGCCCTTAGTTTGCATGAGGAATTTCAGTTACTGAGAAAACCATGGCAGACAAATTCTTTTCAAAAAGCATGAGTGATTCATTCGCCTTTCTCGTTAAGGGTTAACATTATAGAAGATGGGAGTTCTGTGACAGCCAAATTGTTATATAGGGATGTAAAGTTCAACTTTGGTGGGGGCACAAAACAGGCAGGATAATCTAGCGGGGGGTATAACGGGCAGCAAGTCTAATCTCACCCATTTTGCGCCTCCGTCAAAGCTCCATTTCACCCCCAAGAGTGTAATGTTGCCAACCTGACACCTGTAAATGGCAACTGAAAAATCATGACACAGGAAGTACACAAATTACGCAAGACATATATATGAGATTTTTCTGCCTAAAAGAGGAAGGGAAAAACATAAGCAACTTGCAAAAAAAATTTAAATGTTTCCATCTGCATTTTTTTAAGTAAGCAGGCTTTATTTGTACATCATTCCATTAAACATAATGCACCAGATAATCATTCATAAATATATGTGTAAGAATAATCACTCTAGTGCCTTTCTGTCACTGTTATACTTAGTCAAGACAGTCATAAACATCTGCAAGTAAATTTACGACCTAATTAAAACTACATAAAATACATATACCATAATCACACGCTAATAATGATTTCAATGGTGTTCATTTATCCAGATTTTAGCAAGAGATGAAGCAAAATGGCAGATCGATCCCTGGTGTGCAAAAACCCAGGAAAAACATAGTGGAAGACTGATACTTACTGACAACAAACTATTGAAGCCTGCCATGTAATTTTTAATGTGAACATCCAGAATTCATCGCCAGGTTATTCACCACAGTATAAACTGTACACATAGGGGGTTCTCCCACAGTTTTCGCAGGGACTATCAGGAGAAGCCGCACAGAAATTCACCCTCATGGTTGCAATGTGCTCTGGGTGGATATCATTAACAAACAAAGCATGAGGATCTTTCACAGTGTGCTGTACACAGTACACTGCTGGTAGATAAACGTAGATCGAAGTAGGCAGGACAAGAGCAAAATACTTCGATGCTGGAAATCTGAAATAAAAACATAAAATGCTGGAAATACTCAGCAGGTCAGGCAGCATCTGTGGAGAGAGACAGATCATCGACCTGAAACGCTAACTCTGTTTCTCTCTCCACAGATGCTGCCTGACCTGCTGAATATTTCCAGCATTTTCTGTTTTAAAATTAGAGGTAAGCAGGAGTTGGTTTGACTGCAGAATTTATTAGACAACTAGTATAATACCAATCACATTTATCATTTAGGTCCAATATAATTTCCTATGAGTAGCCAGTCTGACTGATGTCTCACAATATACTTTCCTATGAGTAGGCAGTCTCACAGCCACACATGATTCACACTATCAGTTACAAACCTCCTGTTAAAGTCTGTTTTACTCATAAGGACAAGAAGTGTCAGGAAGAAAGCATGTGCCTGCTGAGTAGCTTCCATTCTGAACAGAAAAGGATCTCAGATCCAGGGATCATATTTTACTGACTTGGGGCCAATTCAACAATCCTCTGTTTAGCTCCTGGACCCAATGAAAATTTCTGGTAGAGACAAAATTGGTTTTATGACTCATTTGGTCCACGTCAGTGCACAGTAGTAAACAACCTGACTATATATTGAACCCATAATGCCTTGCTACCGCTTGGCAAACCACCTGGAGTTGTGCTTCTGGCCTCTTGTTTCAGGTCAAGTATGTGCTGCATTTTCATCATTGTTTTTAATAAGAGCAGTAATACTACTTGCATAACTGCAGTTGCCTCGGCAACATTCATAATTGTTACTGCAGTTCACCCAAATCAGCACTACCATTCGTTCAATCAGTTTGCTCATAACTGATACTTACAATATGACATTATTGGTTGCAAGTAACAACATTCTCAGTAGACAAAAAGAAGTTTGTAATCATAATTTTTAAAGAACTCTTTTATACTACCAGAACAGCATTGCAATGCTGTCATTTTCAGTTGCTTCCTTGCAATAATCCATTACAAATAATATAAATTCCTGGATCTTTTACCCTGCAGTAAAAGCATTTGATTTTTTTTCCCATTTTGGGAATATATTTGTTGTGATTTCTTTCCCTGAAATTTTCCAGTTTGATTTTGTTTTTCACTTTCACATGTTTGGAGCTGCTCCCGCTCTGCTGCTATAACTTTGGCGGAAGTTTGGCAGAAACACTGCACATGTAAGAGGGGTTTCTGCTGAAGTTATGGCAGCGGAAGCTCTGAGGGAATTCACCCCCAATGTTGCACCTTAAATAGTTTCGAAAAGTCACAAATATAAAGTTACATTGTCCTCTTCACTATGCCTGAGGAATCAGAAAAAAAGGGATGGAGACTCATTACTTCAGGTCTCTGCCCCACTACGTTGCCCGAGGGTATCCTCTGGCTTCCCAGCAACACATCACTGGTCTGGAGTCCAGAGGCTCAGCATTAGTATTTTAAGGAGGCAGGAGGTTGCGAGGTTTAGGGAGGGAAATTCCAGAGCTTAGGGCCTTGGCAACTGAAGGCACGACCGCCAATGGTTGAGCGATTAATCAGGGATGCTCAAGAGGCCAGAACTGAAGGAGCGCAGATATCTCGGAGGGCTTGAGGAGGTTACAGAGATAGGGAGGGGTGAGGCCATGGAGGGATTTGAAAACAAGGATGAGGATTTTAAAATTGAGGTGTTGCTCAACCGGGAGCCAATGTAGGTCAGCGAGTACAGGGATAATGGGTGAATGGGACTTGGTGCAAGTTAGGATAGGGGCAGCAGAGTTTTGGATGAGCTTATGTTTATGAGAGGCCGGCCAGGAGTACGTTGGAATAGTCAAGTCTAGAGGTAACAAAGGCATGGATGAAGGTTTCAGCAGCAGATGAGCTGAGGCAGGGGCAGAGTCGGGCGATGTTATGGAGGTGGAAGTAGGCTTGTCTTAGTGATGGCGCGGATATGTGTCGGAAGCTCATCTCGGGATCAAATACAACACCAAGATTGTGAAGAGTCTGGTTCAGCCTCAGGCAGTTGCCAGGGAGAGGGATGGAGTCGGTGGCTAGGGAATGGAGATTGTGGCGGGGACCGAAGACAATGGCTTTGATCTTCCCAATATTTAGTTGAAGGAAATTTCTGCTCAACCAGTACTGGATGTCGGACAAGCAGTCTGATAATTTAGAGAGGGGTCGAGAGAGGTGGTCGTGCGGTAGAGCTGGGTGTCATCAGCGTACATGTGGAACCTGACGTTGTGCTTTCGGATGATGTCGCCGAGGGGCAGCTTGTAGTAAATAACTGTTGCATTATTTGTGTAAGCTTCCCAGTTTATAACATTCCCGATGTCCCCCTCATCAGCCTGAGAGAATTGTCAACTTTTATAGAGTTGCAGAATTCCTTCAGGAGCAAGGTGTAATTAGTAATGCCCCTTTAGAGAAAGCTACCAACTTTCTCAACAGGAAAGGTTTTCACTGTATTAATGTACAGCTGATGTGCATTCAGAACCATCTCATACTGCATGTAAACACTTGCAATCCAGCGAGTTTCAAGGATTTTTTATGTTAAGGCCGTCCAGCATACCACCACTGTTTATAGGTGAAAACCAGATTTCCGGGTGGCTGATTGGAGTTCAGTGCTACCCTCTACAGCAATGGCTCATGATCCTAGTTCATTTTTCTAGGACCTCTGCTGATCACCAATACAATGATGCTCATGGTGCCACCAGAATCGTAATTAAGCAGACCATTGGTACTCTGAAGGCATGCCAGACCTGAGGATGCACTCCAGTTTGGTCCAGCCAAGTGTCTCAAATTTTGTGACTGGAAGGCTGTTTCCAGTGGGGTTCCGCAGGGCTCAGTACTGGGTCCCTTGCTTTTTGTGGTATATATCAATGAATATAGGGGGCATGATTAAGAAGTTTGCAGATGATACTAAAATCGGCTGTGTGGTTGATAATGAAGATGAAAGCTCAAGACTGCAGGAAGATATCAATGGACTGGTCAGGTGGGCAGAACAGTGGCAAATGGAATTCAATCCGGAGAAGTGTGAGGTAATGCATTTGGGGAGGGCTAACAAGGCAAGGAAATACACAATAAATGGTAGGACACTGAGAAGTGTAGAGGAACAAAGGGACCGTGGAGTGCAGGTCAGGTAGATAAGGTGGTTAAGAAGGCATACAGAATACTTGCCTTTATTAGCCGAGGCATAGAATACAAGAGCAGGGAGGTTATGCTTAAACTATATCAAACACTAGTTAGGCCACAGCTAGAGTACTGCATGCAGTTCTGGTCACCACATTACAGGAAGGATGTGATTGCACTAGAGAGGGTACAGAGGAGATTCACGAGGATGTTGTCTGGACTGGAGAATTTTAGCTATGAGGAAAGATTGGAGGCTGGGTTTGTTTTCTTTAGAACAGAGGAGGCTGAGGGGAGACCTTATTGAGGTGTATAAAATTATGAGGGGCCTAGATAGAGTGGATAGGAAGGACCTATTTCCCTTAGCAGAGGGGTCAACAACCGGGAGGCATAGATTTAAAGTAATTGGTAGGAGGTTTAGAGGAGAATTGAGGGGAAATTTCTTCACCCAGAGGGTTGTGGGGGTCTGGAACTCACTGCCTGAAAGGGTGGTAGAGGCAGAAACCCTCACCACATTTAAAAAGTGCTTGGATGTACACTTGAAGTGCCGTAACCTACAGGGCTATGGACCAAGAGCTGGAAAGTGGGATTAGGCTGGATAGCTCTTTGTCGGCCGGCGCGGACATGATGGGCCGAAATGGCCTCCTTCCGTGCTGTAAATTTCTATGATTCTATGAATTTGTTGTGGTTTGTTTCACATTACACAAATTTGCAAATAGCTCCTAATGAATGCCCTGGAGGAGGAATAGGAGGGGAGCAAGGCCAGCACATATGGGTGAAAGAAGTGCCCAAGCTGCTCACATTCCTTTGACATTGTGTTCTCTCGCTGCAAAGAAAAATGTTGTGCATAACCTGCACCAGAGAAATGCAACTAAGGGAGGAACACCACTACTAAAGGCCTTGAATCTGCACAAAGAGGAGGCTCTGCAGATAATAGGCAGACAGACAGGACTTGGATGTGAGGTGGAAAAAGAAAGTTGGTAACGGCTGGGTCAGGATCATCATAGGTAATGTCAGTTTTATGTGCTTTCTCAAAGTATTGCAATGCCCTTACATTCAGCCGCAATTTCTTCAAGATGAATTGTCAAGGAGTACACAGTTAACCAAGCTCTCCTGTGTGTCACATCATAGGGGTGCTTTGGAGGAAGATCCCAGCCAGTCCAATGATCACCCAGGCACTGCTCAATTGCTCATTTCATTCAGAGAGCATGTCATCAAAGTAGTACACTAGGAGCTAGAGCAAGTAAGTTAGCTGGCACAAAGGATAGACACGCTGTTAAGAAATAGCTCCAGATATGGATTTCTTGGCATCTTTGGGTGAATGCTGTTATGGAAAGTAAACACAGGCTTGATCACATAGAGCTCTGATCCATTTCTGTGTATACTTGCATCTTTTTGGAGTTGGATAATGACAGGGAAAATTGAGATAGCTTCCAGGGTATCGGGCATTAACATGCAAGGTAGGATGATTGGCATTACACACTAGCTGCATATTAATCATATTAAAGCCTTTTCTAAAAGTATATCATGACTTCAATGGAAAAGAAAATCAGACAAAGTATAAAATGGGCTGCCGATTCATTATCACCATATTGTGCTACCGCCCAAAATGAACGTCACCCCAATTTTTCTGTGGAAAAATAGTCAAAAAATCTCAAACCATGACAGGGAATACCTCTGACACCTCATTCTGATGACATAACCATCTTTATTGGATCCATTGTACAACTGATCATGATGTTCCTTTAGCTGAATATGGTTTGCCAGGTTTTTTTTTATTTATTCGTTCATGGGATGTGGGCATCGCTGGCCAGGCCAGCATTTATTGCCCATCCCTAATTGTCCTTGAGAAGGTGGTGGTGAGCTGCCTTCTTGAACCACTGCAGCCCTTGTGGTGAAGTACTCCCACAGTACTGACTTTGGTACAACTGAGTGGCTTGCTAGGCCATTTCAGAGGGCAGTTAAGAATCAACCACATTGCTGTGGGTCTGGAGTCACATATAGGCCAGACTGGGTAAGGACAGCAGATTTCCTTCCAGATGAGTTTTTACGACAGTCTGATAGTTTCATGGTCACCATTACTGATTTTTATTCCAGATTTATTTAATTGAATTTAAATTCCCCAGCTGCCGTGGTGGGATTATGAACTCACATCTTCAGATCATTAGTCCAGGCCTCTGGATTACTAGTCCAGTAACATAACCACTATGCTGCCATAGGTCACCCCTTTTCTAGCTGGTGCAGATAGAAGCAGCTTCAGCTTACTATCTTGGATGATGGGCACTGCAGTACAATCTGCTCCTTGCTATCAATTTATACTGGTGATAGATGCCCCCTTATCAGTTTGGAGTGCATGATCAATGAGCTGAGGGTCAGAAGATAATTCTACTTTGAATAATTCCATGGAATCTTTTACATCCACCTGAACATCTCATCTGAAAGATGGCACCTCTTAAGAAAGAACTTCAGCACTCCTTCAGTACTGAAGTGGTCAGCATAGATTACGTGCTCAAGTCTTAGAGTGGGATTTGAACCCACAAACCTTCTGACTCATATATTTTATGAAGCTGTTGTATATTTAAGAGTACATTCACATGTATTTTATGAGGCCATTCTACATTAAGGTGTAGATTCATACATATCCCGGTCTGTCCAATGTTTATCCCTCAACCAAATCACTAAAACAGATTATCTGGTCATTATCACATTGCTGTTTGTGGGACCTTGCTGTGCGCAAATTGGCTACCGTGTTTCCTACATTATAACAGTGGCTACACTTCAAAAAGTACTTCATTGGCTGTAAAACACTTCGGAACATCCTGAGGTCGTGAAAGGCGCCATATAAATGCCAGACTTTCTTTTTCTTTTATACGTTTTATGAAAGTATACATTCTCATACAGATTTTATGAAGTGCTTGCAGGAGGACTGCTTTAGTACAACAAGGTTTCTTGACATCACTGCGCTTACATTGAGTGAGGCAGTTTGTTTGATTTTGATATCAAGGCATTAAGCAAGTCTGGAATGAGGGAAGGGGCTATGCTTACTGGTAATCAAGTTGGTTGGGCACAATGTCCCTCATGGCCTGTCGGTGGGATGCTGTGCTGGGGGTGGGGGGCGGTGGGGTGCATATTTTGTGTTAAGCGAGTCTCCAAGGTCAGGCCCCAAGTTGTTTGGTATTACCCCCGTTCCAAGCAGAGGTCAAACACCGCTCGTTCTGATTGGCACGTGTTTCAGTCAGGTTTGTTATGGGGAGGGTTGAGTTCCACCACAGGTGGAGGGAAGGGGAGGAGGGGGTTGTCTTCCTGTAGCTAGTAATGAGAGTTATGCTAGCCTGCTCATTATGAGGGAACCCTCCTTTTCTGTGGAGAGGCCCATCAAACACTGAGCTGAGTCTTCTGGGATTGTAAGACCAAGTCATGTCCTTAGTGGTCCTCCCGACTGCTATCCAGAAAGGTTGGAATCTGGGGCATGCCCAGAATAAATGGAGGAGGGTATCCTTCTGGCCATAGCCCCTCCAGCAGTCATCTGGTATGGAGGGATAAAAATGTTGTGCTATGCATGATCGAGTTACCCGTCACACATTTTGCTGCAGGTGATTGTTGAGAATCTAACTCCATAGCACTTGTCACTCCTCTTCCCTTAACAGTTGGTCTAGGTCTCATTCGCAGGCTTCCCTCAGGCTTCTTGTTCAGTCCTTGGTCATGGAGGTGAGTATGATACATAGGGTGGAGATGAATCTACAGAAAGCTGCTTGGGAGTAAAAGAAAATTTTCAAGGGAGTTGGCTCAGGCTGAAATCTACAAAGTATTGTAGGGTTCTGGAGGTCATCCTTCATCTGAAGGTAGCATTACGGCTATGCTGGGAGAGGTGTAAACTGTCAGTTAACTGGTGGAAGGGCATAATTTTCCACCATAAAAGACATTACAAAAAATGTTAAATTAGCCAGCGTGGCAGCCTGCAACTGGAACCAGGCTCACGCCAAGCACGTTAAAGCGGACACAAGGTGGGGCCTGCACTCCCTCCTCAGTTGTAGCCATTCTGAAGTCGACTGAAAAGGGAAAAAAGGCTCCAGTGCGGCGATGCAGTGCGTATAACTTGAGAGTGAAAGGCTTGTAAGGAGGCACTGTGGTCTGTTTATTCTGAATGCGCCAATTTTGCCTTCCTAGAAGTAGGATTGCTAAACTTTGTAAGGGGGTGGAGGACAGTTATTTCACTGCCTCCCGCAGCTGCACCTAGTTCACTAACACCTTGCTAATTTGTTCATCATCCTGAGCCTCCCCTCCCGACATAACACCCACAGCAGCTGAAGAGCACCCAGCTTGATTTAAAATGCCCACCACCACCACCACCACCACCCTTTTTTGAAGTATCTCTCTTTTAAACAAATTGTGCATGAGTGCAGAATTGTAAATCGATTTCCACTCTTGCTGACTCAACATTTTCCTGGTGGTGACCGTTTCGTGGCTCGCGAACGGTCGCTCTTGATAACGGATCGCGTTCCGGTTTGGTCAGTTCTGTTTTTAAATTTTCAAATGTAAATGGCACGCGGAGCCGACCTCCGGGCTCGAAGGTACCCCGCGCACGCGCACTGACTGCCCCCGCGCGGCCCCGGATTTCTGGTGACGCTTCAGGTCGCCCTCTTCCTGCCGCTGGTTCGGCCTGCGCCCGAGCGACGTCAGTTCCGGCAGGCGGCAGCGGTCCCCGGATGTTTGCGGGCCGGATTAACCCCGGAAATGCCGGATGAAGCCGGTGGTAGCGGAACGCTGCAGGAATCGGGACTCGGGCTCCAGAGCGGCGCCGGCCTCGACAAGCTCGGCTTCTTCCCCCGGCGGCAAACCCGAGCGGCCGAGAGCGGCGGAGGGGGCGGCCTGGGCCTGATCCCGCTCCCGCTCGCCGGCTGCAGCAGGGATGTCGGCGGAGATCATCGATGCCCCGCTGCACTTCGAGGAGATCGACTACAATGAGATCGATGTGGAGGAGGTGAGAGAGAGGGAGAGGGAGCCGAGGGGGGGAGCGGGCCACAACCAGCCCGTAGAGGGGAGGGGAGGAGAGGAGGGAGCGTTGGCCGCAGCCCCCGGGCTCCCCCTCCACCCCCACCCCGGCTTGTCCTTTTTAGGAGAATAAGGAAATGGGTTAAAGTCCAGCGGTGATCATTTAGTCAGATTGTAAACAGGTTAGTGAAAGGTACATCCTGTCCTGTATAATGTTCCCCTGGTAATCTCCCCCCTAATGCGGTACAGTGCATGAGCTGTGGGAGTTTTATTGTCTGGCTCTTACTTAAACAGTGATTTGACATGTTTGTTTTCCCACCCATAAATCAATTAGCAAAAATGTCTTTAAAATTTGAACTGGTCAGGTGAGGCACTTTATTTCAGCCCTTGTTTTATTTGCAGGATTATGATTATAAATAAACCCATGATAAGCATATTATCAGAAACTGTTCAAGTATGTTCCCTTGTGGATTCTAAATTGATTTCAGTATTTTTTTAAAATAACTTGTCGTTGTCCAAGCCAAAAGTTAATACTGTGGTTGTGTGTTTTACGTAACTTGCTGCTAAGTTATGCACTGCAGTGAAGAGTTGCCAGGCAGTGATGAGCTTTGCTCCTGCAGGTATTCCAGGATTCTAAAGCTTGATGCATGCAGATGGACTTGAAGGTTCCCAAAAGTCTTTTGTATAGACAGTTTGGTTCATTTTTTTAAAACTTCATCCATTTAAATGCTCAAGGAAGCAATACAGAATTTTGACAGATCTTTACTATGGCATATGTAATGATGCAAATATTCCAACATTGGTTGACCTTTTAAATGGTGTGATGTTGCAATATTGCTGTAACTGTATTCATGATGCTTTAGCATCTCCCTCTGTTAGTGAACCAGCAGAAGTTCTTCAGTAATAAAAACAGAAAATGCTGGAAATACTCAGCAGGTCAGGCAGCATCTGTGAAGAGAGAAACAGAGTTAACGTTTCAGGTCGATGACCTTCTTCAGTGTTGTTCTGGTTAGGTTTGGTAGTCCTTAATTTAAAAAAATTTCTTGTAGGACAATATTAGCATGAAGTGCACTTATCTAGTAGAAAGAAAGACTTGCATTTATATGTAAATTATATAGAACATTATATATATATGTGTTCTGATGAAAGGTCATCGACCTGAAACGTTAACTCTCTTTCTCTCTCCACGGATGCTGCCTGGCCTGCTGAGTTTTTCCAGCGTTTTCTGTTGTTATTTTGCATTTATATAGTGCCTTTCACAACCACTGGATGTTCCAAAGTGCTTTACAGTCAATGAAATACTTCTTGAACTGTAGTCACTGTTGTGATGTCGGGAACATAAATTACATATGTCTTGTGTTGGGTGTATGACTATGAACCTCAGCTACTATAACTAGTAGAATTTATTATTGTGTGAATTACATAAAATGGAATAAAAGGAGGTAACTCATTAAGTAATGTTCTAAACTGATATTTTGGAGGGGAAAGCTAATTAGCTTTTGTGATTACTTTGTCTTAATTTATAGAAAGTCTAGGTAGACACCAAATTTTGTGTTCCACTTAAGTGTTTTGGGAAATTGCATAATGTGTGGCATATTGAAAGTGCACAATGATTTCCCCCAGATAACACTTGTCACATTGTTAGCATGAAAAAAACTAAATATAAAAAGGATATTTTAAAGGTTCTAAATGTTTCAAACAGTGTTGAAATATTTTAAATATGAGAAATGGTAGTATTACACTATACTGCAAAGCCCAATCCACTCCTCACCTGATGTGGACTTCCAGCAGAGGTCTCTGCATAGTATTCAGGAGCAGGAACCCTGGACTGTTTCATTCCCTGTCCCTAATCCAGGGGCGCTAAAGTACCCTGACTGACTCTGCCATCCTCCCTCCCACAAACAAATGTAGCTGAAGTTAGTTAATGTAGCACAGACCGGAGATTAAACATTCTATCTTTTTTGGCTTTAAATATTCAATTTTTGAATACATTTTAATCGATCAGTGCCACAAAACTCCATGTTTGCTTGAAAAAGCCTAGTTGGCAAAATACCAAATGAATGCTCTGAATTTTGTGTCTAAGCTTCAAATTCTATAGTTCTCACAGAATACATTTTTGAAGTTGGTCATCAATTTTTCATAAAGTTTAAGACCTTACTCAATGTACCAGAGCCTCAAGTTCTATCTATCTGATTTGGATGCTAGCACTGTAATACCAGTAGTAAGTGTACGTAACTGTTTTGTTAAAAGGCAAATGTGTTTGACTGAATTGTCATATAATCCTTAATGTTATAAAGGTGGAGATACTTTTGACAGGGTCATACCTCGTTACCGACCTTAGAAGTGCTGGGCAGAGGCAGACATTTTGTGTAATGTTCTCCCTCCAGTGACGACATAAATGGGAAATTCCATCCACAACGCCTGTTCGTGATGTCAGTTGAGGGAGATGTACACAAATTGCGCTGAAGCTGTCTCTAATCAGTATTAATAAAGCATAAAATTATATAATGAGGTGATCTGAGGGACACTAATAAATCTACAGATTATCTGTGTCCATGATTTATCATTTGGGGTTGTGGGAAATTTAGACAACTGTACTCTCATGTGATACACACACAATGTATACACTGGGAGTCCTGCATTTTGCATACTCTGAGTTCCATAGTGTTTGGCATGATTACCTCATGATAATGTAGAATAAAATGTAATCTGAAGAAGGAAGGAAAAGAAACAATAGTTTTGGTCTCGTATATGAGACATTATTCTATCCTTCAGCATTTTTTTTTAGAATTATAGGATCGTGTGTGTATAGTTATATGATCTGCATTTACAGTATATAAAAAACTTATTAAGCAAGCTATACACTACTTGATGTGTAAGGGTAAAATCTCATTAATTATTAACTCATTTCAGCATTGTGCTGCATAGTGGTAGTCTTGCTATACACCTCAAAGCAGAATTACTTAGACTAATCCATTTAGGTCAATTATAGATGGTCCAAGAAGGTAACAGTTGATTTTGTTGGTTAAAAAAAGTGTTGTAATGGTAAAGGAATTTTTTTTTTAAATCATTAAACTATTAATAAAATTGTATATTTGATATTTGATTTATTTTGACTATATGTATACATAATATTTCAATAATCTCTTGTCAGAAAAACCCATAGTACTAGTGATGTCACATATCTTTGGTTCCTGTGTATTTTTATCCATTTAGTGTTTTAAAATTTGTCCACCAGTACAGGAGGGAAGGGAAGTAACTGTGGACGCGTAGCAGCCATATTTTTGATTGAGAAGTCCAGTAGTGAGGTTCCCACTTCTGCATAGTGCACCGTTCCAAATTGGTGTTCAGGTTGCAGACCAGAGACTGAGATGAGTTTGATCAAGATTTTAGAATACTAAATGGACATTGGATTAATTTGAATTAGAACACAACGCTGTTTGCATTCTTAATGAGATTTAAGTCTTGGGATTCTGCTGACCGTCTCTGTTTAATGTTATCTGAACCATGCGGTAGCATCTGTCATCATATTGACATTCTTCCTTTAAAACCATTCATTTTCTTATGGGCGCAAGGAAGTCTGGAGGGGAGTGCTTTTTGTGTAAAGTACTGCCTATGAAGTTATAAAAATATATAATTTTGAAATATATTTTGTATTGTTAGGACAAAAACTTTGAATTTCTCCAAGTGCCAGCTTGTAATCTGTTTTCCTGGTGTCGTTCTACTTCAGATTGTCATTGAGGCCAGTCCAAAATTGTGAGCCTTATTAAAATGAATCAAGCTGCTTTGATGCAGAGGGAAGAAGACCCTCTGCTTCAGTGGAAAATTCTAACTAACTTTTCAAATGCAGTGGAATATATTTCTAATAACCTGGGGAATTAGTATATTGAACAAAAAGCACTCTTCTAGAATTTCTTTTCTCTTGAAGCAAGTCCCATTTTATATTAAAAAAAAAAGACTTTTGCAACACTTTCATGCCATTTGGTTACAGTAGGTCATTGAAGCTGATTTCTAAGTATGGTACAGTGAGCTAAAAGCTTGTATCTGTCATTTGTAAATACTACGACACTTGCACTGGTATTTGTGCACGGACAATTTTATTTTTCTCAGCTGTATTAAATATTAATCCTGAGCTGCTTTGGGGGAGAACATGGCCTCCTTTGCGCCTCCCGTTGGTGCCTCCAGGGGCGATAACGGGGCGCTAAGGGCTTACCGACGGGGTGTGGCGAAATTACCAACGCCTGCGAGCTTCCATGGCGGGTTAGCGCGGGCGCTAAAACTTACTGCCTCGATCTTCTGCGCCCCGGAGATTGTGACATCATCCGGGGCGCAGCACCCCGTTATCGCCCCGGATGTAAAATTCGTTTCTGCCCCCTGCAGCATCGCCGGTCGTCAACATCGGCAGCTGCAGGAGGCGTTGTCACCTCGGCCGGCCGCTTGGCGAGCGCTAATTAAAGACAGTGGTGGTCAGGTAGGCCAAAATTGAATAATGGCCCCAGTGTGCTGTATTTTGATTTTTTTCCAGCTCACAATTGATCAGCCCTACACTCTCTTCGAGTGCTTGGGGCTGCTATGCGCGTATCGCAGGTGCCGTCGACGACCATTCCCAGCCTCGGCCTTCAATGACCGCAGCACTGACCCTTCCCTTTAAGGGCGGGAGGAGCCTGTAAAACCGGCAGCGCTGCACGGAACTTTGATCAGCGCTCTGCCGCTACCGCCCCTCTCGCTCCCTTTAGCACTCTAAGGGAAGTGGTAGCGCTTGATTTAGCGCTCCACTTCCCTCTTGGAGCGCTAAACTGGAAGTTCCCGTCGGAATCAATTGTGTAGCGCCCGGAATCAATGGTGTAGCACCCGGCAATACTTTTGCGCTCCCACGAAAGTTATCACCCCAAACGCAATTTCTAGCCCAATGTCTCTTACTTAAGATCATACAACAAGTACTTTACTTAATTTTGTTCATTTTCTCTGGCATATGCCTTTAATCATAAATCATTAGCTGAAGGGTGTCAACGTTGCGTAGCACATGAAATCTCTAGTATGCTGTGCCACAGAGTAGTTGTACAGAGAATCATTTCTACAGTTCCCTACTTAGAAAGTTCCCAGTCTTCTTGCGATGATCAGAAAGCCCAAGGGTGAATTTCCTTTCCTGCTGGTCTCTTTTTGTACACCTCCTTGTGGTCGGTTACAGTGTGGCATTTGGAAAATAGCATGGAAAAGGAGACAAAATAACTTTAGAAAAATGCACAATGCAATATGTATTTCATTTTAATGGACATTGTATGCTGTCCTAGCTCTTTGGAATTTTGTAACCATATTTTAAAACTGACTTTTCAGCAAACAACTTTCTCTAGTAAAAAATTTGGGGAGAAAGTGAAATTAAAAATGCAGTTAGCAACTTGTACCTGAATATCATATATTTGTTACTAGTAGCTTTCAGCTTTATTTGAAGAGAAGTGAGCATGCTTCTGCTTTACAGCAGCACTGTTCATCAGTGTCCAAGGGTTTTGGTACCTTTACAGCGACGTCCAAGATTTCACATTTGGAAGTGAACCCGAAGATCTAGAAATCCATGTACTGTACTTTAAAAAAAAAAATCAGTGAGTTCAACTCTTGTGTGTAAACTGCCCACTCTATACATGAACCTTCATACTGAGACCCGAATATATCTGAGTTCCTTGACAATTATTTTATAAGGAGGATTCTAAACTTGTTTAGGAAAAAAGCTGTATTAATGCGACGTCTTCTATGATTTGATTTTTTCCTGTTCTTCCTCCATCACCTCTTCACTTACACTAGTTTCTTATCTCATCTACTAACTTCACCCATTTGCATACTTTACAAACCAATGGATACTTCTGGACAACATTCAGAAAGTTGGGAAGCTGTGGTAACTGGAAGGAACAAAGTTCTACTGGACTGGGTGCAGTGCTGTAAAAGATTCTTTCAGATCCCCAGTCTTGCTTTGTTAAAGGGAATACTCCTTATGGAGAGGGAAAAATAAGCTTTTTAAATTTCTTACGATCGTACCACAGTGTGGGCATTTCATTTCCATCATGAGTCTTAAGGAATATTTCTGAGATATTTTAGGAGATTGTATTGAGTTTGTAACCCCCGCCCCCCCCCCCCCCCACCAAAACCACTAAGTTGATGCCTGAGGTGTATAATTGTTTAAGTCCAAAGATTTTGGTTGAGAGTCCATGTTTTCTGTTACCTCCATGATAGCCAAGTTTTCTTTTTCGCTGTAACTCCATTACATGGCTGAATTAGGACATGTTACCTTGAAGTTGAGCTCTTTCAATATTAGTGTATGAGCACTTAACTTGTCTTAGATTCCTTCATCCGGCAGTTTAACGGAGGCACTAGCCCATTTAAAGTAAATGTATTTGTTAATGCTAATTTTTTAAATTAGCAGACAAAAAATTTTCATCTGAATACATATAATATTTGAAGAGGCCAATTTCAAGACAATTAACTCTTTAAAAAAAAAAGAACTACTGGGAGCAGCTGTCAGGAAAGGGGGTTTTAACAGTATGTAAGATGTAATCACATTTTTAGAGCTGCCTTTTCTAGTTGTCTCTTACCAGTGTTCCTCCAGAATCACGGGGATGTCGTAGTCCACCTTATTGTAAAAATTGTTTGATTTTTCAGACTGCAGTTATTTCAAGTGCCTGGATTTACTGTAGGATGTGCTCTTTTCAGCTGACACGGAATGATCCGTATGCAAGTGAATGGGTTAATCACCAAGTCTGCCAAAGCCTAAACTGAAATTTTTATGGATTACTTTGAAAACAAACTGTAGAGATGTGCTCTGTTTCATGTTAGCCATCTTAAACCTGTTTACATTAGTGACTTGAAGAAAGAACAGATGGGAAACTTACCGAGACAATTAAAAATGTCCATGTTAAGCCTTCAATAAAGTCCAAGGTTCTCCTCGGTGATTTTACATACAAAAAATGACCATGACTACTGCTGGATTGTCGTAAAAAACCAACTAGTTTACTAATGTTCTTCAGGAAAAGGAATCTGCCTACACATCTCCTTACTACTGCTTCTAACTTACTAGTGGCATTCGGAAGAGACTAATCTTGATACAGTTGGGGTGATGTTTGGAATTGGAACAAAGGTGCATTGGGTACCAGATAATATATTTAGATGTTACATAATCTAAAACAGCATATTCTCCAATTCAGTCAGCAACGCCACAGGAAATTCATCAGTAATATAAAATGTATTGGGTGCATTTCCTGTCTATCACATTTCAAAGAAAAGTATAAAGAAACCAAGGACCTCGCTGGAACACACAATACTGGGCAAAATTATGTCTAAAGTCTCTTGTATGAACTCACTCAGTATTTACTTAGCAGCAGCTTTTTAATTCATTTATGTATGAACCCAGCATTTTACTTAACAGCAATTAGTCTTCTCTACCTCTCTCCTTTAAGGCGCTGCTTAATACCTACTTCTTTGACCAAGCTTTTAGTCATCTGCCCTAATACCTCCTTATGTGGCTCGGTGTCAAATTTAGTTTGATAACGTTCCTGTGAAGCACCTTTGGGACTTTTTACTACGTTAAAGGTGCTATATAAATACAAGTTGTTGTTCTGTAGCCTGAATGAGACACACACTTGTATTTTACATGATATAATGACATTTTATATGATGGAGAGAAAATTGCAGGGATATGGGGAAAGAGTGAGGGAATGGGACTAACTGGATTGCTCTTGGAAAGAGCCGGCGCACACTCGCTGGGCCGAATGGACTCCTTCTGTGTTGTACTATTCTATGATAATGCTCAGGACCTTAAAAAAAGAAAGTTTATCCTCTGGCTTGCTGTGACTTTGAATTTCAGCAATTGGGTTATCACAGTGCATAAGGTTCAGTTTATCCTGCTAATTTCAAATGAGCTGCACAAAATGATCTTGTTCCACTTTTTTGGAATCAAGTTGCAGTAAGGTGGGCATTGTTCAAACTAAAAGAAAGAAAGACTTGCATTTTCTATAGCGCCTTTCACGACCACCGGGCGTCCCAAAGCGCTTTACAGCCAGTGAAGTACTTTTGATGTGCAGTCGCTGTTGTAATGTAGGAAATGTGGCAGCCAATTTGCACACACAAAGCTCCCACAAACAGCAATGTGATAATTGCCAGATAATCTGTTTGTGTTGTTGATTGAGGAATAAATATTGGCCAGGACACCGGGGATAACTCGCCTGCTCTTCTTCGAAATAGTGCCATGGGATCTTTTATGTCAACCTGAGAGAGCAGACGGGGCCTCGGTTTAACGTCTCATTGGAAAGACGGCATCTCCGACAGTACAGCACTCCCTCAGCACTGCACTAGAGTGTCCGCCTAGATTTTTGTGCTCAGGTCTCTGGAGTGGGACTTAAACCCACAACCTTCTGACTCAGGCGAGGGTGCTACCAACTGAGCCACAGCTACCACTAATAGGCTGCCCAGGATCGCTTAAATGACATTTTCTGATGGATAAATAAAATGACAAATAATTCCTTTATAAGGGATGCACAGTGAAATATTCAGTCTTTCTGTGGAACAATTTCAAGCGTACTATTAAGTATAATGGAATATTTTCCAAAATTGTTCTATCCTGTCATTTTGTAATTTTATGATGTTGAAGAAGGGAGAAAACATCCTGCAAAGTATTTATATAGATATATTTAATGATTCCTCTGATGGCTTAGGAGTAAATGCACCATGTGGTGTGGTATTAAACTAAGTTAACTGATCTCAACCAGGGTAGGAGTTGTGGCACTGCAGTTTATTGCTTAGGACCGAAAAACATGGACAAAGTATCTGCTCCAGATCGCTGTCGGTCAGCGAGCACAGGGGTGATGAGTGAACGGGACTTGGTGCGAATTAGGATACGGGTAGCAGAGTTTTGGATGAGCTCAAGTTTATGGAAGGCGATCGTTCGAGTAGTGGAGTCTGGAGGTAACAAAAGCATGGATGAGGGTTTCAGCAGCAGATGGGCTGAGGTAGGGGCGGAGCGTGGCGATATTACGGAGATGGAAGTAGGCAGTCTTTGTGATGGATCGGATATGGGGTCAGAAGTTCAGTTCGATCAAAATAGGACATCGAGGTTGCGAACAGTCCGGTTCAGCCTGAAACTGTGGCCAGGGAGGGGGATGGAATCGGTGGCTAGGGAATATAGTTTGTGACGTGGACCGAAGATGATAGCTCACTCTTCCAAATATTTAGTTGGAGGAAATTTTGGTCATCCAGGACCGGAAGTTGTACAAGCAGTTTGATAACAAAGAAGCAGTGGAAGTGTCGAGAGAGGTGGTGGTGAGGTAGAGCTGGGTGTCATCAGCCTACACGTGAAACCTGACGTTGTGTTTATGGATGATGTCGCTGAGGGGCAGCATATAGATGAGAAATAGGAATGGACCAAGGGTAGATCCTTGGGTGACTCCAGAGGTAATAGTCTGGGGGGTGCCACTGCATAAGAAGCCATTGCAGGAGATTCTTTGGTTACAAGTGGATAGGTAAGAGTGGAACCAGGAGAAGACAGTCCCACTCAGCTGGACAATGGAGGAGAGATGTTGGAGGACGACAGTGTGGTCAACCATGTCAAAGGCTGCAGCCAGGTTGAGAAGGATGAGGAGGATAGTTTATCGTGGTCACATAGGATGTCATTTGTGACTTTGATTAGGGCTGTTTTCAGTGCTTTGGCAGGTGCAAAAACCTGCTTGGAGAAGTTGAGACTTGGAGTTGCAAGAAAGATGAGCACTGATTTCATTCAGGAAAAACTCCATTTAGAAAAACTGGTGTAGCATTTTCGTACTATTTATATTAAAACATAAACTATGTAAAATTGCTTGTATTGCAAGTTTAATTAATTTTATAATCTTGGCCAGCATTATTTTAGTCTGCGTTGGTCTTCACAGATAGTTGTGTTAACTGCATACAGTGCTAAATGACTTTATTATACTGTAAAAATGTTTTCTCTTTTTTTATTAAATTCTTGCTAAGTTTAAGGACTATTTATTTAAAAAAAGAACTTCGTACAGTGGATTAGAACACAGGTGTTTCATCTGAGACGTGTTTAAATCCAACTCGGACTGATGGGCTGAAAGTCTCTTGTGCCTGACAGCAAGAGCCCCAGGTGAAGTAGATTTGGTCTGTTTCAACCTACTTTCTAGTGGATACAATCTTCCAGCACAGAGTTGACCATAATTTGATACTAAATTGGCTCCCTCATTAAGAGAGGCCAGGCCGCCTGATGGCCAGTTCAAAGTAGACAATTTAATAATGGTGCATCCCAACTCCCCATCCAGATTGAAGTAGATAGCTCTATTACACAACTCAAAAAGACAAGCGGAAGAAATGAGAGAAAATGCTACACTGTTGCCGCCGCCTTCAAGTTAAGCCATCTAACCCATGTTATTCTTGACCAGGAAGTGCTTGGTGACTACAGTATTTAAAAAAAAAATGAACACAAAAATAAATTTTCCACCTCCTTCAACCCAAAAAAAACCACACTTTTTTTAATACACTATTAATGTGAATGATCAACTAAAAGTATATTTTAAATTGAATCTTTTTTTTGTAGTTTCACTGAATAGATTAAAGCTTGTCAGAGAATACCACATTAACTAATTCAGTACTTGCCATTCACTTTAATCCTGCGGCAGTCTCTGGCCACCAAGAAGATGCTACATACCATCATAGTAGTTGTGCAGAATGGTTGTCAGCTGTATCTAGTGACCTCATGGTGACATTGTGTGGTGAACTATTGTTAGCTTTCGAATATTAGAATTATTTGGCTCTGTGCACACAGTCTCTTCCTTAATTCTTTTCTCCCCTGTTGTACTACAAAGTACTGTTTCCATAAAGTACAGGAACAAATCTCGAGAAGAAAGAAACCTCCAGCTAACATTGTTATAAATCCCTAATCCACTCCAGGGAGGTGAAGCTTTTCCAGTCCAACAGTTTAAATATTTACATTTACTATCTTAAAACATTTAAACCGTCCATTCTTGAAAACTCTTTCTCCTTTTTCCCCATGTCAGTTGAATGGATTGCTTGCAGGCAATTAACATCACTAGCATAGCATGTCAATGCATGTTCTGTACATCTTGCCATTGGTGTTTAGTGTATGTTCAAAAGAACAGTCTTTAATAGTTGAGAAATGTTTTGGTTCACTGTCTTTTTAGGACTTTGGATATTACAATTCCGTGATTCTAAACCATACAATTATCTTTTTTCTTCATGAAACTTATGGAAAACATATTATTGAAAGAATGATTTGTGCAAGATGTGTAGAGAATACATTTTGTTTTCATTTTTATTGGTTACTATTTCTTTCCAAATAGCCATTTATTCACTGAAAAGGCAAGGTGTTGACGACATAATTATTGTGGTGTGTGCTTTTGCACCTTTTTCTTTGCTTTTTTTTGTCAAAGGCCAGCCATAGCTTTTTGTTCCAGAATTATTTAATAGATGATGGTTGCTATCTGCAACATAGTGTAAATTTATGTTTAACAATAGATAATCCTAAAACAAAATTAATTCTAGTTTTGTAGCTTATTAATCTCTTGCTCCCCTCACTGTAAAATGGCTGAGTTCTGAAATGGATAAAGTGTTTAGCTTCTACACCACTTTCATAAAGTTCTGCATACTTTCTATTTATAAACATTTCTCAGTCTCTTGTGCAGTTGAGGTTTCTTCCCTAAGTTATCATATAACTAAAACAACATTGAGGTTTCTGTGATATTAATAGCACCAGCTCCGTGCAAAGTGAGTTACAATTGGCATAGTTTTTGTAGCATGGTAGGACCAGAACGGGGATCTGTATTCTGTGAGGTCAACAAGCACAAAGGCCTTTGACATTGTCAGTAGTTTAGGCTTCAGATGCTACGATCCAAGCTTGGTTTTCTGGTCATCAGTTGCAAGCAAGATGACATTCTTGGCAAAGTAATCCTTCGCAGTGCCATTTTTGATGATTATGCTAAAGTAAGATGTTCACATTCATTTACAAACCATTGGAAAAGTTTTCAAAGTTCACGTGTACTAGTGTGAAGGATGGGCATTCCAATCCTGGTCTCCAGGTATACAGAGAGGAAGAGCTCCAACTCATTGATTTGCCACAGTCACCACCCATTGCTGGGTAACAACCAGCATCAAGAAATCTGAGGATATACTTCTCTCAAACCCTGTGTCCCACTGAGAATCATTATTAATAGAATCCTGTAACATTGACCTTCTGAATGGCTGCACCAAGAAGTTACTATCTGCATCAAAATAGGAGTGTGTCCTTCAAAAGTCTCAGGAAGTTGGTGTTTAGTCAATCTATTAATCAGCCATCATTTACATCATATTGCATGACTGAGAGTCTTCAACCCACTATAGAAAGCATATCAAAGAACTCAGTAGGTTCCACATGCACCTGTGGACCATCCAGAACACCTAATTACAAGACAAAGCACCTAATACTAAGATTATGACTGGGTAAACCTAATTCGCATTGAAGTAATGCAGATAAAGGCTTGTGCTAGATTGGTCATGTGTTGAGAATGGACAAGGATTGGGACCCAAAAATGATCTTTTATAGCAAGCTCATGAAATCAAAAATCTAAGAATGACAGCCAGCAAGAACTATTCAAGGACACTCCACAAACTCCACAAACAAAATATGATAAACTTCAGCATGCCGGTTGAGGACTTGAAACATGCTGTCATGGACCAATTTGTTTTGACGTGCAACTGTTTGCAAGAAGTGGCACAGCACTAAAGAGGAGAGGCAGCCTTGTATGAAAGTTCTACCTGCAGGTGTGGACAAATGCAAACGGGATTTCCATGTACACGTAAATCATTACTGCCTATCCGCGTGCGCATATACTTTGTACAGCAAGAACTTACAACATGTCATCGATGACGACGAACACCTTGCTAAGGCCATCCCCACGCCTCCACTACTCGCCTTCAAGCAGCCGCCTAACCTCAAAAGTACCATCGTTCGCAGCAGATTACCCATCTTTCAGGAGAACAGCAACCACGACACCACACAACCCTACCACGGCAACCTCTGCAAGACATGCCAGATCATGGACACAGATACCATCATCACACGTGAGGACACTACCCACCAGGTACATGGTACATACTCATGTGACTCGGCCAACGTTGTCTACCTGATACGTTGCAGTAAAGGATGCCCCAGAGCATGGTACATCGGCGAGACCATGCAGACACTGAGACAACGTATGAACGGACACCGCGCAACAATCGCCAGGCAGGAGGGTTGCCTCCCAGTCGGGGAACACTTCAGCAGTCAGGGGCATTCAGCCTCGGATCTGCGGGTAAGCGTCCTCCAAGGCGGCCTTCGGGATACACGACAGCGCAAAATCATAGAGCAGAAACTGATAGCCCAAGTTCCGCACTCATGAGGATGGCCTCAATCGCGATATCGGGTTCATGTCACGATACAGAACGTGACTTGACATCATGGCCGGTCTTTCCAGGTTTTTTTTAAAAAACTAACACAAGAACCAACACAAATGGAGAGGATATGCAGCCAGCAGGTGTTTTTGACACGTTGGACCCCCTGGGACACATCTCATTGTCTTGGCTGTGCTCTTAGTGTGTCTTTGATGTAGGGAAAGATTTGAATACATTTTTTCTGTGTTTATATTGTGAATTCTGGGAGATTCTCTCACTGTTACCCTACCTGAAGAAGGAGCGACAGCTCCGAAAGCTTGTAAAATTAAATAAATCTGTTGGACTCTCACCTGGTGTTGTGCGACTTCTCATTTTTGTCCACCCCAGTCCAACGCCGGCATCTCCACATCATTTATCTTTCAGGACACCCCAAAGCACGTTGCATCCAATGAATTACTTTTTGAAGTACAGTCAACAGTTTACACACAAATCCCACAAGCAACAATCGTGATCAATTACATTAATTATTTTTGGTTTTGATTGAAGGAAATTTTGGCCAAGTTACCAGAAGAACTCCCAGGTCCATAGTACTTTAGGGCACTGATGATGGTTGATCTGCGAGACAAGCTCATTAATTGGATTTGGCTTGTGCCAACCTTCACCTAAGCTCTCTGGGTTTAGGTAAGTGGTGTGTGTCCTTATAGGGGATACATTAGGAAAACAGTGATTTCTCAGTAGCCTGATTTTTGAGATCCTTAAATACAGTGATGGGTTTCAGCACATGACTGACCAAAAAATAAAAGATAACGAAACTGGAAGAATACTTGCAGCTGTGGAAAGGGAAGAGCGACGGCTATTTTTACGGATACCTCCCTGCTCTGTTATTTCTGAACTACTACTGTTGCTGTGGTTGGTAGAAGCTAAGAGCTATGTTTATAGCCCAGTCTGGTGCAGACTTTAATGGCTGCAAGTCCACACCCGATTCTTTGGTCTGAGCTTCCATCGACCGAGACTTGATGCTGGGAACAGAGTTTCACTATTTCAGAGCAGTATGCAAGTTTCACTTTTATGTTGATCATGTAAAAAAAAATGCTGCCATTATTTTGTTACAGGCTTTTAATTTTGTTTTCTGAGAGATTTCAACTTTTCTTAAACCTGTTAAAATAGTAATTGTATGTTTGATTCCAACACCTTGTGGTTCCCAAATAAGAGGTACGGAAGGAATGTCCTTCGAAGTCCAGCCTCAAGATCTAAACTTTTACGATGCTATGCAGTCCAGCCCTTATTCACTAGGTTTAGAATCTGGGGTGGGGACCTGTTCACGTTCAAAGTACAGATATGTGGGAGTCTCCTGCGAAATCACACAAAATACTTAATTGAATCCTGTTGAAAGTATATATGGCTGGAAATTTAAACAGCTAAAACTACATAGCTTACCACTGAGCACTGGTAAACTTCAGTCACCAGTTACCGGTCTAGTTGTTCGGGTCCAAGATCGTTAGGAACACCTCAATTGTTCCCTAGATTATCAAAATTTGTAATGTATAGTGAAACTAATTTTCTTTTCCTCATTTAAAGCAGCGGAGTAATTTGTATTCCCCAAACTATTGTAAACACACTTAATGGGGGAACATTTTTCTTTGTTGTGTGCAGTGAAATTGTAAACCTGTTCTTGGGCTTACGATTTTGTTACAGCTAGCACACAGAAGAAACCTTCATCCTTTTTTGTCTTTTGCCCACCCCCAATCTGAATGACTTATTTTAGTATCATATCTATGTTGGTGCCATCTAGTGGCATCCTTAATTAAAATGGAGGTAAAAGATGGAACTGTGTGATCAGCACATTGAAAGGAAAATTCCTAGCTTTGTTGGTGCGCCATATTTGTCAGTCATCTTTATGGTATGAGGATCTGTCTGGGGTCCACCAATGGCTCCATAAGTAAATGTGTGTGGTTGATACTCAGCATTAGAAAGGTACGAGGTTTTAACTCTTCTTAGAAGAATCATAGAATGGTTACAGCACAGAATGAGGCCATTCGGCCTGTCGAGCCCGTGCCGGCTCTCTGCAAGAGCACTTCAGCTAGTCCCACTCCCCCGCCCTTTCCCCGTAGCCCTGCAATTTTTTTTCCTTCAGGTATTTATCCAATTCCCTTTTGAAAGCCACGATTGAATCTGCTTCCATCGCCCTTTCAGGCAGTGCATTCCAGATCCTAACCACTTGCTGAGTAAAAACGTTTTTCCTCATGTCGCCTTTGGTTCATCACCTTAAATCTGTGTCCTCTGGTTCTCGACCCTTCCGCTAATGGGAACCATGATTTTGAACACCTCTGCCAAATCTCCTCTCAACCTTCTCTGCTCTAAGGAGAACAACCCCAGCTTCTCCAGTCTATCCACATAACTAAAGTACCTCATCCCTGGAACCATTCTTGTAAATCTTTTCTGCACCCTCTCTAAGGCCTTCACATCCTTCCTAAAGTGCGGTGCCCAGAATTGGACACAATAATCCAGTTGAGGCCGAACCAGTGTTTTATAAAGGTTCATCGTAACGTCCTTGCTTTTGTACTCTATGCCTCTATTTATAAAGCCCAGGATCCCGCATGCTTTTTTTAACCACTTTCTCAACCTGCCCTGCCACCTTCAACGATTTGTGCACATATACTCCCAGGTCTCTCTGTTCATGCACCCCCTTTAGAATTGTACCCTTTAGTTTATATTGCCTCTCCTCGTTCTTCCTACCAAAATGTATCACTTCGCACTTTTCTGCGTTAAATTTCATCTGCCACGTGTCCGCCCATTCCACCAGCCTATCTATGTCCTCTTGAAGTCTTATCACTTTCCTCCTCACTGTTCACTATACTTCCAAGTTTTGTGTCATCTGCAAATTTTGAAATTGTGCCCTGTACTCCTAAGTCCAAGTCATTAATATATAGCAAGAAAAGCAGTGGTCCCAGTATCGAACCCTGGGGAACCCCACTGTATACCTTCCTCCAGTCCAAAAAACAACTGTTCACCACTACTCTCTGTTTCCTGTCACTTAGCCAATTTCGTATCCATGCTGCCACTGTCCTTTTTATTCCATGGGCTTCAACTTTGCTGGCAAGCCTATTATGTGGCACTTTATCAAACGTCTTTTGGAAATCCATGTACACCACATCAACCGCATTGCCCTCATCAACTCTCTCTCTGTTATCTCATCAAAAATCATACTTGACTGTACTAATTCACTGGGACCCCAGTCTCTCCAAATTGTAGAGTAGAAAAGATTTATCCAAATCTTCTGCTTCTGATAACTATCCAATAACTCTTTTCAGAACACAGTGCACACATGTGGACCTTGAGCAAGGTCAGATTTATAAGAATATAAGAAGTAGGAGTAGGCCCTTCGAACCTGCTCCGCCATTCAATGAGATCATGGCTGATCTTCTGCCTCAACTCTATTCACCGGCCCTATCGCCATATCCCTTGATGCCCTTACTAGTCAGAAATCTATCGACTTCTGTTTTGAATATACCCAATGACTGAGCCTCCACAGCCCTCTGGGGTAGAGAATTCCAAAGATTCACCACCCTCTGTGTGAAGAAATTTCTTCTCATTGAAGGTTTAGCCCAGATGCCCCTTTGGTTGAACAGCTTGCTATCCAGCACTGCCTAGGCTCTCACGTGAAGGATGGAGATGCATGAGGTACAGCAGGGCTGTTGGTGCCGATGGAACCATACTTCAGTGCAAGAAGGGAGAAGATTGGAGAAGGAAGCTAAGCTTTAGAAAGAAATTCACAGGTAAAATGAAGAGAATTAATGCTAATTAATTGCTATGAGTTGTGTACTATTGGGCTTCATTTGGCGCATTGCCAGTATAAGCTTTGTATAGCAGTATGTGTTTAGTTTGTGCACTTAAGCTGTCTAGCAGTACAATGAGCATGCCAGCAAGAGTTCTACACATATATATTCATATGCATGCTGGGTGTGTGATTTACCAGCTTTCTCTCGTGCTTTTTAATTTTCTACTGCAGTTTGTGCAAAGCAAAAGTGGTGTGAAATTACCTCCTTTTGAGGTAGTCTCCACAACGTATGTTTTTCAAGATTAGGGCAGTGGCATTAGATATCACTTTCACCGTTCCTGCAGCAGAAATATTGGCACAGCACCAGCACTATTATTGCAGTATAACCGCTTTAAAGTACAATATTTAACAGTCTAGATCACCAATTTTATTATGTTATCTTGTACATAGAGAACAACCTCTGTAGTCCGATAATCTGACTTGTACAGAGAGGGTTGGGGGGGATAAACAGATACAGTAATCTAATAAAATCCAGTGAACTAGGAATCAAAATGATCCAGCAATCAAAATGACCATCAATATGTTTGTCTGGGCAACCATCTTGGGCTTTATTCCTGATTAATTAAGTAACCAAAAGAACCTGATCAAAGCTGCAGTCATAAAGGTCAACTTGATGGCAACAAAAGAAAACAACTGTTTGGGGTGCGGTGGAAAATTGCATCTCTGTTTGACATTCATCTTTGTCACAGAGTGACTGTGTATGGTAAGCAGTCAGGAAAGGACCCAGTTAACATTCTTGTATTATGAAAACCAAACAAAATAGTCCAAATAATGAATACTTGGGCGAACACTTATGCAAGCTTTATCACCCGATGAATTATCTGCTGCAAAACAGCTCCATAAGTGTGTGCACAACTCAAAATTAATAAGTTGCATTTCTATAATGCCTTGTGCCTTCAGGGCTTCGCAAAGCAATTTACATCCAATTAATTACTTTTTGAAGTGTCGCTGTTGTGGCCACCAATTTACACACAGCAAGGTCCTGCAAATGGCAAATTAGATAAGTCACCACTTAATTTTTCTTTGGTATTGTTGGTTGAGGGAGAAATGTTAGCCAGAAAAACTTCTTTCGAATAGTGGCATGGGACATCCATCATAACAGGCAAACGGGACCTGCATCTTTCTTAAAAAAAGAAAGACTTGCCTTTATATAGCGCCTTTCATGACCACCAGACGTCTCCAAGCACTTTACAGCCATTGAAGTACTTTATTGAAGTGTAGTCACTGTTGTAATGTCGGAAAGTTGGCACCTCTCATCATGCAACATCTCCTCAGTATTGCACTGAAGTGTCAGACTAGATTATGTGCTCAAGTGGGTTTGAACCCACAATCTTCTCACTTAGATGCAAGTACTACCAACTGAGCCAAGCTGACATTAAACTCAGTTTTTAATAGATTGATTATATTGCAAATCTTGCAGTGATTTGAGCAAGGTAATGAACCATCCATCTGTAGTATAACTGCAATTGTTTTCTTTAACTGAATAGGTGTAAGGTACCTCAGAAATAGTGTTGCACAACTTTTGCAAAAAGTGAACTTCATATGAGAGATTTTCAGTTTGGACATTGAGTTTTCAGCCTCCAATGCTCATGAAAATAGTCAAAGCCTAATTATTTTGCCAAATTAGTAGAGTACAAGCCTGATGCTGAAACTGACTAAGCACTCTGCCAGCAGCCAAACCCTGAGTGCAGGTTCAGTTCTGGTCACTGAAATATAAAGGAAACCTCTATACTTTGGGAGAAGGGTTACAAGGTCGATCTCTAGTAAAGAAAATAACTTGCATTTATATAATGGCCCAAAAATTAGTGCCGCTACGCGAGAGTACGCACTGTGTACTCTCGCGTATTCTGTCTCCAATTGCCGGTTTTCTGCATGCACTGCGCATGCGCTGAAAACCGGCACTTGGTGATTTCAAAAGGGGGCAGTTCCTAGGTGAACCGCGTGCGTGCTACAGGCTGCGCGCACGCAGTGCACTTAGTGCTTTGAACGCACAGGTAAGCATGGAACATTTTACACATAAAGAAAGGAGGCGTAAGACCCTCTTAACAAGGTAAGTAGTTAATTAAGTATTATTTTGAATTTTTTTCAACAGGTATATCTTTTTTAGAGACTTTAAAGAAAGGTAAGTTTATTTTTATAACTTTTTAAAAGATTTTAAATTTTTTCAAAAATTTAATTTTTTGTTTAAAGTGGTTAATTTATTTAACTATACTTATTTTATTAATGAGAAGTCGCACAACACCAGGTTATAGTCCAACAGATTTATTTAAAATTACAAGCTTTCGGAGCTGTCGCTCCTTCTTCAGGTAGGGTAGCTGTGAGAGAATCTCCCAGAATTCACAATATAAACACAGAAAAAATGTATTCAAATCTTTCCCTACATCAAAGACACACTAAGAGCACAGCCAAGACAATGAGATGTGTCCCAGGGGGTCCAACGTGTCAAAACACCTGCTGGCTGCATATCCTCTCCATTTGTGTTTGGTTCTTGTGTTAGTTTTTTTTTTAAAAACCTGGGAAGACCGGCCATGATGTCAAGTCACGTTCTGTATCGTGACATGAACCCGATATCGCGATTGAGGCCATCCTCATGAGTGCGGAACTTGGCTATCAGTTTCTGCTCTATGATTTTGCGCTGTCGTGTATCCCGAAGGCCGCCTTGGAGAACGCTTACCCGCAGATCCGAGGCTGAATGCCCCTGACTGCTGAAGTGTTCCCCGACTGGGAGGCAACCCTCCTGCCTGGCGATTGTTGCGCGGTGTCCGTTCATACGTTGTCTCAGTGTCTGCATGGTCTCGCCGATGTACCATGCTCTGGGGCATCCTTTACTGCAACGTATCAGGTAGACAACGTTGGCCGAGTCACATGAGTATGTACCATGTACCTGGTGGGTAGTGTCCTCACGTGTGATGATGGTATCTGTGTCCATGATCTGGCATGTCTTGCAGAGGTTGCCGTGGCAGGGTTGTGTGGTGTCGTGGTTGCTGTTCTCCTGAAAGATGGGTAATCTGCTGCGAACGATGGTACTTTTGAGGTTAGGCGGCTGCTTGAAGGCAAGTAGTGGAGGCGTGGGGATGGCATTTTATTAATGTGATGTTTTTTTAAAATTTAATTGAGGTTTAGCTGTTCTTTTGGGGGGGTATAGTATTCATAGCTTTCACAGCCGTGCTGTGAAAGCTATGAATGAAAGATGGTGTGCTGCCATTGGCTCTAACTGAGTCACGTGATCCCACAGCTCGCACGAATTAACTGCGCCTGTGGGATACGAAAGCACTGCACAGCTGCTGTCCAGAACATCAAGTTCGTGCGAGCTGGGAATAAAAAAGCCAGCGCGCAGTGAGTGATCGCGGGGAAGCCTTACCCTCGCACGAAGGCTCACTCACTAATTTTTGGGCCAGTATCTTTCATGTCCTTTTGGACATCTCAAAGTGTTTCACAGCCAATAAAATGCTTTTAAAGTGCAGTCACTATTGTAATGTAGGTAATTGGGGCAGCCAATTTGTGCACCGGAAGGTCCCACAAACAGCAATCAGATAAATGGTGGTGGTTGAGGGATAAATGTTTCAGGATTCCGGAAGAGCTTCCTTGCTCTGCTTCGATTAGTGCCATAGGATCTTTTACGTCCACCCGAGAGTGAAAACAGGGCCTCGGTTTAATATATCATCCAAAAGACAGTGCGGCACTCCCTCAGTATTGCACTGAATTGTCAGCCTGGATTATATGTGAAAGTGTCTAGAGTGGGGCTTGACGCCACGACTTTGACTTGGGCAAGAGTCCCGCCCTGAACCAAGACTGATACCTAGTACTGGAAAGCGAGTTATGAGGATATGTTCGTAAAGGTAAGACATTTCACCCTTGAAAGGAGATGAAGGAGAAGGAGAGGTTATAACAAAATCTAGACAAAATTTTGAAGTAAGCAGAACATAAGAAGACAAGAACTTAAGAAATAGGAGCAGGAGTCGGCCATTTGGCCCTTCAAGCTTGCACCACCATTCAGTAAGATCATGGCTGATCTTCGACCTCAACTCCACTTTCCTGCACTATCCCCATATCCCTTGATTCCCTTAGTATCCAAAAATCTATCGATCTCTGTCTTGAATATACTCAACGACTGAGCCCCCACAGCTCTCTGGGGTAGAGAATTCCAAAGGTTTACAGCCCTTTGAGTGTAGAAATTTCTCCTCATCTCACTCCTTATTCTGAGACCGTGACCCCTAGTTCTAGACTCTCCAGCCAGGGGAAATAACCACTCCACATCTACCCTGTCAATCCCCCTCAGAATCTTATATGTTTCAATGAGATCACCTCTCATTCTTCGAAACGCCAGAGAGTATAGAAAAGCAAAATGCTGCGGATGCTGGAAATCTGAAATAAAAAGAGAAAATGCTGGAAATACTCAGCAGGTCAGGCAGCATCTGTGGAGAGAGAAAGAGATAATGTTTCAGGTCGATGACCCTTTGTCAGAACTGGAAAAAGTTGGAGATGGAACAGGTTTTTAAGCAAGTGTAGGGGCAGGGAAAGGGGGGAGGGGAGGAAAGAACAAAAGGGAAGGTCTGTGATCGGATGGAAGGCAAAAGAGATGAAGAGACAAAAGGGATGATGGTGCAAGGCAAAAGGAGATGGTAATGGGACAAATTAAGAAACAAAAGATGACTCTAGATGAAGTTTAAATGGCAATGGCTGAATGATCGACAGCTGCCATGTGAGAGAGAGAGAAAAAAATGATAGGGGCAGAGGTTATGGTCTGAAACTGTTGAACTCGATGTTGAGTGCAGTTTAAACAGAGTGCTGCGAGTTGGGAATTGGTTCTTACTTTACACCAAGGAAAGAGTCCGAGAGTGGGAGCAGTCAAACAACAACAACTGCAAAACCGCTAAAGTGACGTCACAACCAGGGAAGGAGCAGATTGGTAAGTAGGACCTGGTGAGTATTTCTACAGTCCAGTCGTTAAAGTAAAAGTAAGGTCTCTAGTTTAGAGTAAGTAGTGTTTAAAGGGAAGTAAGGTCCCTAGTGTATTTAATATTCTTTAATTTAAAGGAAGTAAAGGGAGTAAATTAAGGGTAGGACATGGCAGGGCAGCTCGGCAGCGTGGAGTGCTCCTCCTGTGCTATGTGGAAAGTCAGGGACACTTTCGGTGTCCAGGACGAACACATGTGCAGGAAGTGTCTCCAGCTGCAGCTACTCAAAATCCGCGTTTCGGAACTGGAGCTATGGCTGGAGTCACTGTGGAGCATCCGCGAAGCTGAGATCTTCGTGGATAGCACGTTTCACGAGGTGGTCACACCGCAGGTAAAGAGTGCACAGGCAGACAGGAAATGGGTGACCGCCAGACAAAGTAAAAGAACTAGGAAGGTAGTGCAGGAGTCCCCTGGGTCCATCTCCCTCTCCAACAGATTTTCCGTTTTGGATACTGCTGGGGAGATGGTTTCTCAGGCGAATGCAGCAAGAGCAAAGTCCGTGGCACTACGAGTGGCTCAGCTGCACAGGAGGGGAGGAAAAAGAATGGGAGAGCAATAGTGATAGGGGATTCTATCGTAAGGGGAACAGATAGACGTTTCTGTGGCCGCAGACATGACTCCAGGATGGTATGTTGCCTCCCTGGTGCCAGGGTCAAGGATGTCACTGAACGGCTGCAGGGCATTCTGAAGGGGGAGGGCGAACAGTCAGAGGTCATGGTTCACATTGGTACCAACGACATGGGTAGAAAGAGGGATGAGGTCCTGCAACAAGAATTTAGGGAGCTAGGTAGCAGATTAAAAAGCAGGACCTCAAAGGTTGTAATCTCTGGATTACTCCCGGTGCCACGTGCTAGTGAGTATAGGAATAGGAGAATAGAGCAGCTGAATGCGTGGATAAAGAGTTGGTGCAGGAGGGAGGGCTTTAGTTTCCTGGATCACTGGGTCTGCTTCTGGGGAAGGTGGGACCTGTACAAGTCGGACGGGTTGAACCTGAACCGGAACGGGACCAACATCCTTGCGGGGAGGTTTGCTAGTACTGTTGGGGGGGTTTAAACTAACTTGGCAGGGGGATGGATACGGAGTGCAGCTATAGTAGAGGGTGATGCACAGCCAAATACAGAGGAAAAAACAAGTCAGCCTGGAAGGCAGAGCAAATATGTAATGGCACAAGGGAGTATGGCAAGGCTGGATGGCATTTATTTTAATGCAAGGAGTCTTGCGAGTAAGGCAGATGAATTGAAGGTGTTGATGAACACATGGGAGTATGATATTATTGCTATCACAGAGACATGGTTGAGGGAGGGGCAGGACTGGCAGCTCAATATTCCGGGGTATAGAATCTTCAGGCGAGACAGAGGGGGATGTAAAAGAGGAGGGGGTGTCGCAATATTAATCAAGGAGTCAATTACTGCTGTAAGGAGGGATGATATCTTGGCAGGTTCCTCCAATGAGGCCACATGGGTAGAACTTAAAAACAAAAAGGGGGCAAGCACTTTGCTGGGAGTGTACTATAGGCCCCCGAACAGTCAGGGAGAGAGAGAGAGGAACAGATCTGTAGGCAAATCTCAGAAAAGTGTAGAAATAATAGGGTAATAATGGGGGATTTCAACTTCCCCAATATTATCTGGGATAGTCAGAGTGTGAGGCTTAGAGGGTGCGGAATTCTTAAAGTGCATCCAGGAGAGCTTTTTGAGCCAGCATGTAGAAAGTCCTACAAGAGAGGGGGCGGTACTGGACCTAATTCTAGGGAATGTAGCCGGGCAAGTGATAGATGTGTCAGTAGGAGAGCATTTTGGTGACGGTGACCATAATTCGGTGAGAATTAAGGTAGTTATGGAAAAGGACAAAGATGGACCGGAAATAAAGGTTCTAAATTGGGGGAAGGCCGATTTTAATATGATAAGGCAGGATCTGGCCAAAATGGACTGAGATCAGCTACTTGTAGGGAAATCCACATCAGAGCAATGGGAGTCTTTCAGAAAGGAAATAGAGAGAGTACAACGCCAACATGTTCCCGTTAAGGTCAAGGGTGGGACCAACAAACCCAGGGAACCCTGGATGTCAAGGGATATACAAGAATGGATTAGTGAAAAAAAGGGAGGCTTTTGGCAGATACAAAGGACTAAAAACAGTGGAAGCCCTAGAGGAGTATAGAAAATGCAGGGGGGTACTTAAAAAAAGAAATTAGGAGAGCGAAGAGGGGGCATGAAAAAACACTGGCGGGCAAAATAAAGGAAAATCCCAAGGTGTTTTATAAGTATATTAAGGGCAAGAGGATAACCAGGGAAAGAGTAGGGCCCATTAGGGACCAAAGTGGCAATCTGTGTGTAGAGCCGGAAGATGTAGGTGAGGTTTTAAATGAATATTTTGCATCTGTGTTCACTATGGAGAAGGACGATGTAGGCATAAAAATCAAGCAGGGTGATTGTGATATACTTGAACAAATTAGTATTGAGAGGGAGGCGGTACTAGCGGTTTTAGCGGGCTTAAAAGTGGATAAATCCCCAGGCCCCAGACGAGATGTATCCCAGGCTGCTGTGTGAGGCAAGGGAGGAGATTGCAGGGGCTCTGACACAAATTTTCAGAACCTCTCTGGCCACAGGGGAGGTGCCAGAGGACTGGAGAACAGCTAACGTAGTACCATTATTCAAGAAGGGTAGTAGGGATAAACCAGGGAATTACAGGCCAGTGAGCCTAACATCAGTGGTAGGGAAATTATTGGAAAAAATTCTGAGGGACAGAATTAGTCTCCACTTGGAGAGGCAAGGATTAATCAAGGATAGTCAGCTTGGCTTTGTCAGGGGGAGATCATGTCTAACCAATTTGATTGAATTTTTCGAGGGGGTGACTAGGTGTGTGGATGAGGGTAGTGCAGTTGATGTAGTCTACATGGACTTCAGTAAGGCTTTTGACAAAGTCCCACATGGAAGACTTGTCAAGAAGATAAGAGACCATGGGATCCAGGGCAATTTGCCACATTGGATCCAAAATTGGCTTCCTGGCAGGAGGCAGAGGGTGATGGTCAAAGTTTGTTTTTGTGACTGGAAGCCTGTGTCCAGTGGTGTACCGCAGGGATCGGTCCTTTGCTGTTTGTAGTGTACATTAATGATTTAGATATGAATGTAGGAGGTATGATCAGTAAGTTCGCAGATGACACAAAAATTGGTGGAGTGGTGAATAGCGAGGAGGGAAGCCTCAGGCTACAGGACGATATAGACGGGTTGGTTAGATGGGCAGAACAGTGGCAAATGGAATTTAACCCTGAAAAGTGTGAAGTGATGCATTTTGGGAGGTCTACCGAGGCAAGAGAATACGCAATGAATGGTAGGACCCTAGGAAGGACAAAGGATCAGAGGGACCTTGGTGTGCATGTACATAGATCCCTGAAGGCAGCAGGACAGGTAGATAAGGTGGTTAAAAAGGCATATGGGATACTTGTATTCTATGCCTCAGCTAATGAAGGCAAGAGCAGGGAGGTTATGATGGAGTTGTACAAAATGCTAGTTAGGCCACAGCTGGAATACTGTGTGCAGTTCTGGTCGCCACACGATAGGAAGGATGTGATTACATTGGAGAGGGTGCAGAGGCGATTCACCAGGATGTTACCTGGGCTGGAGCGCTTCAGCTATGAAGAGAGACTGGACAGGCTGGGGTTGTTTTCCTTAGAGCGGATAAAGCTGAGGGGGGGACCTGATTTGAGGTGTACAAAATTATGAGGGGCATAGATTGGGTAGATAGAGAGGAACTTTTCCCCTTAGTAGAGGGGTCAATAACCAGGGGGCATAGTTTCAAGGTAAGGGGCAGGAGGTTTAGAGGGGATTTGAGGAAAAACTTTTTCACCCAGAGGGTGGTTGGAATCTGGAACTCACTGCCTGAAAGGGTGGTAGAGGCAGGAACCCTCACAACATTCAAGAAGCATTTAGATGAGCACTTGAAACGCCATAGCATACAAGGCTACGGACCAAGTGCTGGAAAATGGGATTCGAATAGACAGGGCTTGATGGCCGGCGCGGACACGATGGGCCGAAGGGCCTCTTTCTGTGCTGCATAACTCTGACTCTATGGGCTGGATTTTGAATGACCCATGGAGTCGGGTTTGGAGGCATGTGGGGGGTTAAATTTGCGGGGTCGGGGTTTCCGACCCCATCCTGACTCCATCCCGCCTCCACGCAATTTTGCCAAAATCAGTCGCGGGGTTCCCGACTCCGTCCCGCCTCCAAGAGGCGGGAGAGGCCATTAAAGCACTTAACAAGCCCTAAATTGGGTCTGTAATGCTATTTTGAAACGTTGTAGCTAGTTTAACCCTTTTCTGACGTGAAGCACGCCTGGTGTGAAACACTCCAGTGAAACCTGGCAGGAGCACAAATGGATAGCTGACTATCGGCTGCAAGTCCACTATTACAACGGAGATGTGATGAAGGTAGTAGTAGTATGAGGTGTGAAAGTCGCCTCTGATACTGCTACATTCAATGTCATGGCATTTGGTGTAAGAGGACTTGGATTGAAAAAAATGCTCTCTCTCTCTCTCTCTCTCTGTCATTTGCATCCAGGCCCACTCACATCAGAAGCAATGCAGACAGGTCCTCTCTCACCAGTAGCCAGACAATCTCTGAGAGCAGGCAGGCAGCAATGACGACATCATCAGAGGCGGGTTTCAGACTGAAACCACTAATTAGTTCATGGGCTCCCACATGCTGCAACTCAATTGCCCAATTAAGTGAAAATTGCATCAGGCATCCACATTAATCTGGAGTCGGGGGGGAAACACGAAATGCGGATTACACGACCCCAACCCGACCCCAAGACAAAATCCAGCCCTATGAGTCCAGAAGGCTGTAAAGTGCCTAATCGAAAGATGAGGTGCTGTTCCTCGAACTTACGTTGAGCTTCATTGGAACAGTGCAAGAGGCCAAGGACGGAGAGGTGGGAGTGGAGTGGAGAATTAAAGTGACAGGCGACCGGAAGCTCGGGGTCACCCTTACGGACTGAACGGAGGTGTTCCGCAAAGTGGTCATCCAATCTGCGTTTGGTCTCCCTAATGTAGAGGAGACCGCATCGTGAGCAGCGAATACAGTATATTAAATTGCAAGAAGTACAAGTAAATCGCTGTTTCACCTGGAAGGAGTGTTTGGGGCCCTGGACTGTGGGAAGGGAGGAGGTGATAGAGGAGTGGACCAGTGTGTTACGGAGGGAGCGGTCCCTTTGGAATGCTGAAAGGGGAGGTGAGGGGAAGATGTGTTTGGTGGTGGGATCACGCTGGAGGTAGCAGAAATGGCGGAAGATGATCTGTTGAGTGTGGAGGCCGGTGGGGTGAAAGGAGAGAACAAGGGGAACCCTATCGTGGTTCTGGGAGGGAGGGGAAGGGGTGAGAGCAGAAGTGTGGGATATAGAACGGACACAGTCAAGGGCCGTGTCAAGCACAGTAGAGGGGAATCCTCAGTTGAGGAAAAAGGAAGACATGTCGGAAGCACTAGTATGGAAGGTGGCATCGTCGGAGCAGATGCAGTGGAGACGGAGAAACTGGGAGAATGGAATAGAATCCTTACAGGATGTGGGGTGGGAAGAAGTGTAGTCCAGGTAGCTGTGGGAGTCGGTGGGCTTATAGTGAATGTTTGTCAATAGCCTATCCCCAGAGATGGAGACAGAGAAGTCGAGGAAGGGAAGAGTCGGAGATGGACCATGTGAAGGTGAGGGAAGGGTGGACATTGGAAGCAAAGTGAATGAAGTTTTCTAGTTCAGGGCGAGAGCAGGAAACAGCACCGATACAGCCATCAATGTACCGGAAAAAGAGGTGAGGGAGGGGACCTGAGTAGGACAGGAACAAAGAGTGTTACACATATCCCACGAAAAGGCAGGCATAGCTGGGACCCATGCGGGTTCCCATAGCAACACCTTTAATTTGGAGGAAGTGAGTGGAGTCAAAGAAGAAGTTGTTCAATTTGAGAACAAGTTCAGCCAGGCGAAGGAGGGTAGTGGTGGATGGGGACTTGTTGGGCCTCTGTTCAAGGAAGAAGTGGAGCGCCCACAGGCCATTCTGGTGGGGGATGGAGGTGTAGAGGGATTGGACGTCCATAGTGAAAAGGAGGCGGTTGGGGCCAGGAAACTGGAAACTGTTAAAGTGGCGGAGGGCGTCGGAAGAGTCGCGGATGTAGGTGGGAAGAGACTGGACAAGGGGAGAAAAAATAGAGTCGAGATAGGAAGAGACAAGTTCTGTGGAGCAAGAACAGGCTGAAACGATGGGTCTACCAGGGCAGTCCTGTTTGTGGATCTTGGGAAGGAGGTAGAAACGGGCTGTGCGGGGTTGGGGAACTATGAGGTTGGCGGCCGTGGAGGGAAGATCTCCAGAGGAGATGAGGTCAGTGACAGTCCTGGAAACGGTGGCTTGCTGTTCGGTAGTGGGGTCATGGTCCAGGTGGAGGTAGGAGGAGGTTTTGGAGAGTTGGCGTTCAGCTTCCGCTAGGTAGAGGTCGGTTCGCCAAACAACAACAGCACCACCCTTGTCAGCAGGTTTAATGACAATGTTGGGGTTGGATCTGAGAGAATGGAGTGCTGCAAGATCAGAGGGAGGTAGGTTGGAGTGGGTAAGGGGAACAGAGAAATTGAGACGACCGATGTCACGCCGGCAGTTTGCAATGAAAAGATCTAGAGAGGTTAAGAGGCCAGAGGGAGGGGTCCAGGTAGAACGAGAATTCTGAAAACTGGAGAAAGGGTCAGCTGTGCGGGGGGAAGACTCGTGTCCAAAGAAGTGGGCACGGAGACAAAGGCGATGGAAAAAGAGCTTAGCGTCATGCCGAGCTCGAAATTCATTGAGGTGGGGGCGTAAAGGGATGACGCTCAGGCCTTTGCTGAGGACTGATCATTCGGGGTCAAAGGGGATAGTGAAAACACAGCAGGGGATGAGATTGGAAGAAGGGATGGGGTCAGAGGAAAGTGAAGGGGAAGAAGGTTCCGGAGGGGCGTTGGTATCCAGAGTTGTTGAAGCTTACAATCCTTGAAACCCGAAAGGAAGAAAAAAATTTTTTTGTTAAAGCACCAGATGAGGCAAAGGATGAAATGGAACTGCGGACCAGGACAGCTTTGAGATAGGTTGGATCTGAGAGAATGGAGTGCTGCAAGTTCAGAGGGAGGTAGGTTGGAGTGGGTAAGGGGAACAGAGAGTATAGGCCCAGTCTACTCAAGCTCTCCTCATAGGACAACCCTCTCATCCCAGGGATCAATCTAGCGAACCTTCCTCGCACCACCTCTAAGGCAAGTATGTCCTTCCTCAGATAAGGAGACCAAAACTGTGTACAGTACTCCAGGTGTGGTCTCACCTGTACAATTGTAGTATGACTTCCTTACTCTTGTATTCCAACCCCCTTGCAATAAAGGCCAACATGCCATTTGCCTTCCTAATTGCTTGCTGTACCTGCATGTTTGCTTTCTGTGATTCAAGTCTCTCTGAATACCAACATTTCCCAGTTTCTCACCTTTTTAAAAAAAATCCTGCTTTTCTATTTTTCTGACCAAAGTGGATAACTTCACATTTCTCCACATTGTATTCCATCTGCCATGTTCTTGCCCACTCACTTAACCTTTCTATATCCCTTTGCAGCCTCTTTGCATCCTCCTCATAACTTACTTTCCCACTTAGCTTTGTATTGTCAGCAAACTTGGATACATTACACTCGGTCCCCTCATCTAAGTCATTGATGTAGATTGTAAATAGCTGAGGCCCAAGCACTGATCCTTGCAGTACCCACTAGTTACAGCCTGCAAACCGAAAATGACCCGTTTATTTCTACTCTCTATTTTCTGTCTGTTAACCAGTGCTCAATCCATGCTAATATATTACCCCCAATCCCATGAGCCCTAATTTTGTGCAATAACCTCTTGTGTGGCACCTTATCGGATGCTTTTTGAAAATCCAAATATACCACATCTACTGGTTTCCCCCTTATCTACCCGGCTAGTTACAACCTCCAAAACCTCTAACAGATTTTTCAAACACGATTTCCCTTTCATAAATTCGTGTTGACTCTTCCTAATCGTATTATGATTTTCAAAGTGCCCTCTTATCACATCCCTAATAATAGATTCTAGCATTTTCCCTACTACTGTTGTCAGGCTAACTGACCTCTAGTTCTCTGATTTCTCTCTCCCTCCTTTCATGAATAATGGGGTTGCATTTGCTACCTTCCAATCTGCGGGACCGTTCTAAAATCTAGGGAATTTTGGAAGATCAAAACCATTGTATCCACTATCTCTATAGCCACCTCTTTTAAAACCTTAGGATGTAGGTCATCAGGTGTAGGGGATTTGTCAGCTTTTAGTCTCAATAATTTCTCCAAAACTATTCCTTTACGAATACTAATTTCTTTAAGTTCCTCATTCTCACTAGACCCTTGGTTCCCCACTATTTCCAGAATGTTTTTTATGTCTTCTACCCTGATGCCAGATGGAGTTTCAGCATTGGCAAATGCAAGATAATTGCACATTGGCAGCAAGAATAGAAGGCACACTTGTGGAATGGTGTTGGACGAGGTAGAGGAGAGGCTGCAAGAAATGTACACACAACACTTCAAATGTCTAGTCATTGTGGAGCAGGAATCCATAAAGATAACAGAATGCTGAGTTATATTGCCAAATCAGTGTAGCACCAGTATGAAGCCATCACGCTGAAGTTGCACAGTGCCTTGGTCATGCTGTAATGTTGAGAACTGTGCTCCAGTCACAGACATAAGTGAAAATTCCAACCCATAGAGCCGAAACAGAGAAGGGCCACAAAGTTAATTCTATGATATGAAGATATACTAGAAGAACTTGGCTCTTCAAAGGAGGCGAATGAGACAGGACTGTATAGAGGTATACACAAAGCTAAATTAAGAAAAGGGTACTGCAAAGCAATATTTTAAGTTTAAACCATAATTCGAGGACAAGGGAACATGGGTATAAATTGGTACATCATACAAAAAGTGATTGATAGGTGCAATGATCTCATGGTTCGGGTAGTAAAGGCAAGAACTCTGGAACCATCTAAGCTGAAGTTGGATGCTGTAATGTGGATGGAGGGAACTGTCTGTTTCTATGGAAGGATGAGTTAGTTGAATTTCCCCCATCTGTCGTTGTCTTTTGTGAAGTATCTGTGCCTGTTTTATGCTGGATTGTGTAGTGTTCGAGACATTGCTCTTTGAATTTTATTTGCCTAATTCTAGTCTAGTGTTAAACTGGATGGCCACATTTCATTTCAAGGTGGTGTGACTTTTGACAAAGATTTACCCTTAATAAATAAAGCAACAGAAAAAGGCCTGGCCAACTGTTGTACCAGTGCCTTCCTCACCTGAAGGTACTAACACTTGCTGGAGTATGGATCTATGGCCCTCCAGTACTGTACACAAGTGCATATTGTTCACTTTTGATCCAGACAGTAAATGTTGACAAGCTATTCAACTTTGGGAGGGTTTCACAGCTGAACCAATCTTGTCCTTCTATGACGTTCACACGTGCACCTTTTTCAGCATGAGTCACTCAACAATATTCAGGAATCAGAATGCTGATATTTCTGCTTCGTAGTCCAGAACAGTGAAGCAAGTTGTAACGTCTGCACTGCTGCTCCAGCTGTGCTCAGCTGAATATCTTCTGTACTGCGTGGGCACTAGTACACAACATGCAAATATGCCTTGCCTATAGATTTTTTTTAAAACTAGCCTGCAAAAAAAAATACCAAAAATTGTGGCAAAACTGGTCTTACTGGTTAGTGAATTCCTCAGTGGTAAAACTTTAACTGCAATCTGATCTTGCAGTTGAGAGTAAAATAAAAATTGTGTCAATTCTATTTGGAAAGATTTCCCATTATGTGACGCAGACAGAATGCTTGACCAAATTGGGTTAATAGAGAAATGTATATGGGACACTTGCAGTAATAGGTTACTTTAATATGTCCAATGTGGTTCACGGTGTTGCAGTTATTTTTTCAATCCTTATGGGGTAGTGCCTGACCACCACAGTGTACCTTTTCTATCGATAAGGCAGCAGTCAGGGTCAGTTTGTAGGGAATCGTGGACAAAGACTCCAGTCTTGCTGATCTGTAGCTGTAGCTGTAGCACAGACTATCAGATGACCATCATGCAGTCTCTACCTTCATAATGTTCAAGTGTACTTAATCAAGGCAAGTAGTTTGTTATTGCTCAGAAATTGACATTTTTACTGCCTCTGGAACTGCAAGTTCTTTCTTGTGTAGAAATCTGCAGGATTCAAGCTGTGAAGGATCACTTGCGTTGTATATAATGTGTGCCGTTCCTCTTGCTGTTATTGTACTTTCATGATTTAAGTGTTATTGCAAAACTATTGTAGCTAACAAAATAATGGACTATACAAGGAATTGTGATCATTGCTCATGTGCCAGCTTTTGAGTCAGAAGGTTGTGGATTACAGTGTATGAGCACAGTCTAGCACATCTACTGAGACCAGCTCCTGTGCAAATATAAAAGTGGCGCATGGAGCCAAGACATGGATGACGCTCTCCTGAAACTGGATAGAGTATACAATGAAAGTAAAAGCTTCTATTGTGTGTATTTCTGATCTCTTTAATCCATCTGTTCTTGTATATGAGGAACTTTAAAAAAAATAAACTTCTTAATCAACCTAGCCATTTGTCACAAGTACATGATTTTATGTGATTAATCCAGACAACATTGCCTCCAAACCCAACTTGACTGAAAGCACTTTTATATAGTGCAGTCTGGTTCCTGAAGTGCAGGTCTTGCATAGATGACCACATGCAAAACTGCCAGGACACTCTAATCAGCACATGGACAATTGCAATGGATAATGCATTCTCTCTTCCTTTTTCAGTGTAAAATATCCTGAATATTTTTTTTAACTAAAATAATATGTAGGCTGAACTGAGAAGAATTAAATGAAGAACAAATAAAGCAATTTGTGGAATCGAGTTTATTTACTTTTTTTTTTCTTCGTTGTGTCCTGCAGGTTGTTGGGAGAGGAGCCTTTGGAGTTGTGTGTAAAGCAAAATGGCGTGGAAAAGATGTAGCTATAAAGCAAATTGAAAGTGAATCAGAGAGGAAAGCCTTCATCGTAGAGGTAATTCATTACATGTGCCTTCTTTTCATCTTAGAGATTGAGGATCAAAATCTGGGGTTTGGTTCAGGTTTGGTTTTGTTTTGTTTTGTTTTGTTCAAGGGGGGAATTGGCCCTGAAAGTAACAGGAGATGGATTTCAGCTCCTGCAGACACATCATTAAAGCACAGGTGAAGAATTATTTTTTTTTAAATGTTGGATATCACCATTATCTGACTGGCCTAGTTCCATAATAATTGCATGGACTTGCCTGGTTAAGGGACAGGTTTCTAACTGCTATTTCACCATGCAGTGCCATTTAGCCATACCATGAAGTAGAGGCCAAGCACTTCCCAGAAAGCCACCATGGGCCTCTCTCCCACACATCTTGGTATTTAGAGCAACATTAACAGAGGGCTGGTAGCAGGTTGGCTGTCGACCCTTTTGCCTGGAAGAACATATCTGGTACACTTCAGGTTTTTTGGGGGGGAGGGGGGGGGGGGGCTAGGGGCGGGGTGGTGGAATTGGTGCTCTGAGAAAGGTCTCTGGATACCTGCCTGATATCTAAGTAAATTTAATAAGACCTAGGTACTGAATGGAGAATCTTTGTCACTGTACTCAGCTTACTAGATTTTATCACGTGTTGTCATGTGATCATCTCGTCTTCAGTAGGTTAAAGAATCAGACTGCAGCTCAGTTTATAAACCACTGGACAAATTCATTGAATATTAAATAAATAAATGCACAGTACTCAGTACAAACAGTATATTTACAGTTATATAGTGCATGTGTCTGGTTGAAATACAGCCAAGATTTTTTGAAGATATCCTATAACAAAAGGAATTAAAAACTCTTTCTCTTAACTACTTTAGATGGTCAGCCAATCTCAAGATTCAAAATAGCATTTATCTACATAACTACAGTTGTCAAACAAATGTACTGTAAGCAGCTCCAGGGGATGCTTGTAATTGAATGGAATAGCTTGATGAATTCCAACCACTTTTTGAATAGTCTATAAGGCGGTCCCCGTCCAAGGGCAACGTAGCAGTCGATCCATGCTTATCCAGTCCTTCCTGAATTAAGCTAGGTCTTTGCCTTTTCATGAGGTGTCAATATTGGCCCCGCTGGGATGTGTAGTCTCTGTAGCCTGCAGGAGCAACTAGCAGTAATCAATTTTAACCGTTTGTGTTCTGTGACCAGCAGGAAGAAACCAATAAATAATCCATCGTAGACAGAAATGTTTAATTTGTGTCCCAATATGGTTGACCATCTGGAGATTTTTTTTTCTTTTCAAAGGTCTTTAATGAAAAAATGTTTGAAAACCTTCTTGTACAGTGACATATGTTGTGTTGAAATGCATTATTATGTCACCATGACAGAAATGATGCAGGGCTCCTCTGGCCTTTCCTCCCCAAATAAAAATTTGCTAAACTAAATTTTCATGAACATCATGTCCTTCAAATCACAGCAGTCTGATTAGTTGGATGTTATAGGATATCTGCAATTCACCGTGCTTGTCGGGTAGTGGTGGACAGGCTGAATGGTCTGTACAGAAGCAGGAGAAGATACCACACTTTCAGGAATATGACATGGTATGACTGGCGAATCATTTACCATGTCAAAAGTCCAGGTTGTGCCACCAAGAGTTGCCTGCCATTGTGCTCCACATTTACTGCTTGTCCATTGTGAGCCCTCATGCAATTCTACAGCTCTTTGATCGCATCTCCTGCTTTAGCGGTCAAGATGCAATGTACCATTCATAGTCTTGGCACACACATCAGATCACTGTAATACAATCTAGCTACACGGTTTTTGATGAGCTACTGACCCATAGGTTGGTCATAATTGCAGATGCTCCTTCAAATTAAATCCCAAGATAACCTTTCTGCTTCCAGGACAAGATGGTATAAAATTCAAGGGAACATGCCCCAACTGGAGAACGGCTCATAAATCACAAGAACCTGAAGGCTTCACTGGTGTAGTATAACTGCAACTGGTGCAAGGCAAACTTAGAGGTAGTAAGGAAAGATGAAGCAGCAGGCTCCCCACAAGGTCAGGCCTGGTGCCATGCTGCTCTTGTGTCTCTCACAGCCACACAAATATCACACAAAGTATCTCAGTTTGAAAGTATTGAGGGAGCTGCATTCTATCTTGTTACTGCAGGCCTGAAAGAACAGTTTTCAGTGACGCTAGTGGCCCTGAGTAAGGCAGCACCACACAGTATCCTGTGACTCTCGTTGAAGTTTGCAGGAACCTCCATAGAAGGATGCAGTTAGTTAACTTGACTAAATACTATCTGTAGGCTGCCCAGGTGAAGGAATCAGCTGGCCACATGGATGCCTTCTGTGATGCTCTACACTTTTGGGAACTTTAGCACCTGGAAAATGCTCTTTGTGTTGTCTCTTGCAAGCAGGATCTTTGTTACTTGCTTGTTGCGTTTGGGCACAACTGCCTGACTGATTAGGCACATTTCGTCGGTGGTAACTTGAAAGGATTTATTGGTGCAAAAGCTTAATGTAGTACTGACCTTCACACCCACACAATGAGCTATTCCTGTGGTAAAAGTTGTCTGCAGGTCACCTTCTATGAGATGGCATAACTGTGTGACAGCCCCCCCTCCCCTATGACATAGAAGCACTGAAGTCAGGTCTCTTCTGACATACCCAATAACGACTGTCTAAGCCAGTAAATGCAGATCCTGGGGTAAGGAGCGTTGCATACCAAGTGGCTGAGGTGTGGTCACATCTGCTTGTCATCTCCCTTGAGAACTGCTTTTCATGCTCCAACTCTGAAAATGCCATTGGAGATCTCAAAGAAATTTCCATTCTGGCGACTTTGGTTGCAACAAGTGAAATTGCAATTGAACAAGACTGTTGTAGGAAAATGAGTTCGAAATGAAAGTGTTGCAATGCAAAAAATCAGTACTCGACAGCAACAGTCAGCCCTGCACCAATGAAAATGCAGATAAAGCAATGTAAGAAGCAGCAAAAAAAAAATCAACTCTATACAAAGTACTGTTTCCTTTATATAGCCATCTCTTCAAGGTGAAGCCATCCAAACAGTAGTGTGCCCATTTTATATGAGCCAGCTGCACAGAGACAGGAGGCCTGGCAAAAAAAAATGAAATCCAGTATGGGACCAATTTGCATAAAATTTGCATGTGTGCTAACTTTTTGAAATGCTGCTCCTTGTCCCATTTCTGCAGTCTGCGCCTCGCAGTTGTGATCATGAGGCTTTATACCAGGAGCCGCAGCCTTGTAAAATTTATCGTTGTATGTCAGCAAAGGTTTTAGGATGTGAAATTGTATTGGTTTTGTAACACTCAGTATTTCATCTATAACTACAACCCAAATGCTGCCTACCACACAGACCTCCGTGCGCAATTTTGATGTTTGGTATAAATTTAAAGTTACTAGGGACATTCTATCCTCAAAGTTGAAGCAAATCCCCAAGCTAAATTACTTTGGCAGAGATTTAAATTCTGAGCAGTTAACTGTAATGTTCAAACAATTAAAAACTTGATGGTAATAGGTACAGTATATATTTGTCTCGGCATGTTAGTTTATACCGACGAGCCACTCCCTGTAGTCGCCCAGCTAGGCTAACTGGTGGAGGTACATAGCAACAGGAGCAGGCGATTCAGCCCCTCGAGCCTGCTCTGCTATTCAGTTAGATCACGGCTGATCTGCACATCAACTCCATTTACCTTTGCTCTATATCCCTTGATACCCTTGCCTAACAGACATCTATCGATCTCAGTCTTGAGCACACCCAATTGTCCCAGCATCCACAGCCTTTTGGGGAAGAGAATTCCAGATTTCTACTACCCTTTGTGTGGAAAAAGTGCTTCCTGATTTCCCTCCTAAATGGCTCTAATTTTAAGATTATTCTTGATTCCCCACCAGAGGAAATATTTCTTTCATATCTACTCTATCAAATCCTTTTAACATTCTAAACACCTCAATTATATCACCCCTCAATCTTCTATACTGAAGGGAATACAAGCCAAGTTCATGCAACCTGTCCTCGTATTTAACCCTCTAAGCCCTACGGTATACCCTTCCAAGGTCAATATATCCTTACTGAGGTGCAGTGCCCAAAAGTGAACGCAAAACTCCAGATGGGGTCTAACCAAGGCTCCCCACTCTCTGTCAAAAGGCTAACTCCAATTCCATGCGATCTCATTTTTGCTGCTAATGTCTGGTGTGATATCAAATGCCTTCTGGAAATCCATATATAAAACATCCATAGACACTCCCTTATCAAAGAGACATAGGGAGAGATGAGCCCAGCTGCTAACAGTTGTAAGCAGAGAATGACAAGACAATATTTGGCCTTATGCCAGAGGTCTGTGCCCTGTCTTTTAATGAGTCTTCCAGGAAACTTAGATAAGTATTTTTCTTGGGAGAGTCTGAGGATCTGCTGATGTGGGATTCTGATCGCAAGGTCAGGTCAAGTGGGATGTTGAACGTTCTGATTTGTACGTGTAAGTTGCTTTTACTTCAAATAATTAGCAAAACTAAATTGGAGGTAGATAATTAGCAGTGCAGAAATGTATCCTGTTGGTGTGATGTTCGCTTTACATCTGAGAGGATTTTTAAAAAATGTAACTTTAGTTGGAGTTTAATTACGTAAGAGTTTCTGTTAACAGCATGATAAGGGGATTAAGTAATCATCACAGCCCCAGGACATCGCTGCAGGAGTTCCTCAGGGCAGTGTCCTAGGCCCAGCCATCTTCAGCTGCTTCATCAATGACCCCTCCAACATAAGGTCAGAAATGGGGATGTTCGCTGATGACTGCAGTGTTCAGTGCCATTCGCAACTCCTCCGATAATGAAGCAGTCCATGCCCGCATGCAACAAGACCTGGACGACACACAGGCTTGGGCTGATAAGTGGCAGGTAACATTCGCGCCACACAAGTGCCAGACAATGACTATCTCCAACAAGCGAGAGTCTAACCACCGCCCCATGACATTCAACAGCATTACCATCGCCGAATCCCCCACCATCAACATCCTGGGGGTCACCATTGACCAGAAACTTAACTGGACCAGCCACATAAATACCGTGGCAACAAGAGCAGGTCAGAGGCTGGGTATTGTGCGGCGAGTGTCTCACCTCCTGACTCCCCAAAGCCTTTCCACCATCTACAAGGCACAAGTAAGGAGTGTGATGGAATACACTCCACTTGCCTGGATGAGTGCAGCTCCAACAACAGCTCGACACCATCCAGGACAAAGCAGTCCGCTTGATTGGCACCCCATCCACCACCATAAACATTCACTCCCTCCACCACCGGCGTACCGTGGCTGCAGTGTGTACCATCTACAAGATGCACTGCAGCAACTCGCCAAGGCTTCTTCGGCAGCACCTCCCAAACCCGTGACCTCTACCGCCTAGAAGGACAAGGGCAGCAGACGCATGGGAACACCACCACCTCCAAGTTCCCCTCCAAGTCACACATCATCCTGACTTGGAAGTATATTGCTGATCCTTCATCGTCGCTGGGTCAAAATCCTGGAGCTCCCTCCCTAACAGCACTGCGGGAGTACCTTCACCACACTGTTCAAGAAGGCGGCTCACCTCCACCTTCTCGAGGGCTATTAGGGATGGGCAATAAATGCTGGCCTTGCCAGCGACGCCTACATCCCATGAACGAATATTTAAAACAAGTTCTATGTAGCCCTATGTTGTACAAAATTTTGTTCCAGATTAATGTTTCATCAGTATGTGTTTTACAAAACAGCCAATGTTTTATGACCATGCTATGGAGCAGATTTATAGTTTTGTGAATTGCACAAAATTAAAGTAGCATTACAAATGAGAATGTAGTGGTACCTTGAATATATCCTACAGATTTTTTTCAGGCAAAGCCTTGCACAATTCGTTGCCTCACTACACAGCCCACTTACTCCAATCTCTTCCTGACTAGCATAAATTGATCTTAAAGACCAAGAAAGATTAAATTCTGCTTCACTTATTTGTATTGTATTTGTCTTCATTCCCATGCCGAGGGTATTGCTGTACCGTGTGGGCGGGGGAATGTCCACTGCATAGGTTTGTGCCTCAACATTTTATTTTGTTTTCATAACTTTTTTTCTCTTTTCTGTTACAGCTTCGGCAGTTGTCACGTGTAACGCACCCCAATATTGTGAAACTGTATGGAGCCTGTCTAAATCCAGTATGTAATTCAAATCCTACCTATCATTTCTGGCCAGTGTAACCTAATTGTACGATGTTTTATATTTTTATTTTTGAGATATGATTTTATATCATAGAGGGCTGACATAGTGAGTGAGTTATGGTCAGAACCTTAAGTCATGAATCTCTTCCTAAATACCTCTATCTTGGTACACCTCTCCCCACCTTCTCTAAACTTTCTATAAACTTAACTTCTTGACCGAAACCACTACCAAAACCACCCACTACTCCAGGATCATCCTGAAGAGCAAAGATAATTCCTGGCTTTTTTTCCACTACCAACCATCTCAACTACTACTCTATAACAGAAACTTGCATTTATAAAGCACCTTTAACGTAGAAAAAAATTCCAAGTCCCTTTACAGAGGTCAGAAAGATAGATTTTAAGGAGGGCTTAAAGGAGGACAGTGAGGTGAAGCAGCGGAGAAGTTTAAGGAGGGAATTCCAGAGCATGGAACCTCGATGGCTGAAGACACAATTGCCAATGTTGGGCGAAGGAGGGGGATGCACACAAGGCTAGAGTTATAGGAAATTAGCCTTTGGGTTGTGTTGTAAGCTCAGCTCTGAGTCTAAAAGGGAGCTGGAATCAGAGGCAGGATGTGGAGTTTATTGCAAGGGCCAACAATGGTGGCTTCAATCTTCCCAATGTTTAAATGGAAGTAATTGCAGCTCATCCATGACTGGATATCGGACAGCAGTCTGACAACACAGATGCAGTGAAAGAGTCGAAAAAGATGTTGAAGAGCAATGTACCCTTTAAGCCGTGCAGTTGGCTCACTGGCTTTTCAATGGGAAAAACAGCGCATGCGCGGTATTTTGAATGGGCTGCGCGGCCCCTTTAAGATAATTTTGCCAAGGGCCAGCATGTAGATGAAGAGGAGGGGTCCAGGGTAGATCTTGAGGGACCCCAGAGGTAATGGTGTGGGGTGGAAGAGAAGCCACTGCTGGTGATGCTCTGGCTACGCTCGGATAGGTATGAGTGGAACCAAATGAGCACAGTCCCACGAAGTGGACAATGGAGCAGAGGCTTGGATGTTGATGGTGTGGTTGACTGTGTCAAAGACTGTAGGAGGGGCGGTAACCTTACTGAAGAGTGTCGAACAGTATGGTTCAGCCTGAGACCATGTCTGGCAGGGGGATGGATTAGATAGCAAGGGTATGGAGTTTGTCGTAGGGAGGTGAAGACTATTGCATCGGTCTTCCCAATGTTCAACTGGAGGAAATTGGGGCTCATCAAGGCTGGTTGTCAGACAAGCTATCTGACAACAATAAGGGGCTGAGAGAGGTAGTGGAGAGAGAGAGAGAGAGAGAGAGAGAGAGAGCTGGGTGTTGTCAGTGTTCATGTGGAAGCTGACCTCATGTCTGCAGAAGATGTTGCCAAGGGGGCAGCTTGGAGATGAGAAAAATGAGGAGACCAAGAATGAATCCTTGTGGACTCCAGAGGTAACAGCGCGGGGAGAAGAGAAGCCATTGCTGGAGATACATTGGATACAATCAGGAATGTAAGAGTGGAACCAAACAGATATTCTTTGTTTCTTCTCACCTCCCTCCCCACCCTGCATTATTTCATGGCACAGTAGATTATATAGTTCAAAAAAGCAGTTGAAAGATTTTTTTTTAATGTAGTAAACTGCTAAGATTTGCATAGCTTGGACAGTTTTTTTTTTTAAGTGGGAGTTAAACTTCCCAAGGTGGGAGAGAGATGTTGCAGCTGAGAAAGTTTCTCTCTTTGTTGATTTCTAGCATTTTTTTAAATCTTTGGGTGAAATGGTTTTACTGAAGATTCAAAATTACTGCATTCACAATGTATTGTACTGACATCTTCGTGTCTGTTGATGGCTGAAAGAATTGGACCAGAAGGAAAAATGCAATCAAGAAGTAGATATTGCATAGTAACAATTTTAAAGTGGATAAATCTAAAAATATGTATAATTTAATTTTAAAATAACTTTTTACTCCTACACTTGATTTTTTTGTCATAAAATTTAGGGCCATTTAACACTTTAAAGCGGGTGGGTTAAAATGTAGACACATGATCTGTGTTAATTCAATAAAAAAATTTTGGTCAGGCATTATTCTCTTTTAAAAAGAAAGACAACATCAATATTTCATGGGAAATGGCCAAATTCGTTCTCTTAACTCACTGTGATGCTTCATTCCAGGTCTGCCTCGTTATGGAATATGCAGAAGGAGGCTCCCTTTACAATGGTGAGTTGAAATCCAAGTTACAGTTAATGACTATCCCAGTAAGATAGTAACACTTGCATGCTATTTTTGTGACCTATATGCAAGGTTTCCTGTGGCTTTTAAAATTAGAAATGTACATGGAGTCATAAAATCACAAGTAAAAATTTCTAATTCACATTTCCCTAGCGTTTAGTGAGCAAAATACACAATGTGGTAGTGTGACACTAAGCCTTACAGACCAGTAGGCTCTGTGTTTGACCCCTGGTCTGTGTTTTGACTGAGGCAGCAATAGGAATGTTCCAATTGGCCTTGGCACTCTTGGGCTAAGGAAAGGGGACAATCGGCCAGGTTTCCTGCTCAGTCTCTATCCAGTGAGCATCGCTGGAAGATGTGCATGTGTAAGTGTTAGATGAGGACCGGATCAGATTTGGCGGTGATGCTGTCCACAGTTATTAATTTACTGACGCTGAGTGAGGTACTGTAGGCATCTGACACTCAAAGAACTGTACCCCAGTAAGAGTATTTATGTTAAACAATCTATGTCACGTACCTGGGTGGCAATGCAAGGTGGACAGGTCCTCTCAGGACCTACAACAAAAAGTATGGGTCGAGAAGAGATCACTTGGCACCTCAAGCCTGCTACTTTCACAGACCTTGTACAATCTAGCCAATCAAGGACTTCACCACATCTCTTTAATCTGAGAAAGTTCTGCATAAATTTTCCCTGATCCCCAAAGATATTGAAGCAAAACTCCAGTACTTTTATTAATCTCTACTGTTCAAACCTGGCTGTTGTGCCCGCTCCCCCATAGATAACATTCTCCCCCAGCAACGTAGGAGTCATGAACTTATGTGGACTATTTAATCATAATCAATGCCTATCCCAAGAAACTTCGTCCTAATCCAGCCAGACAATTCTTGCAAGATTTACAAGGATTATACCAGAAATGCGAGGTTATACCTATCAGGAAAGGATGAACAGACTGGGTCTCTTTTCTCTTGAAAAGAGATGGCTGAGGGGTGACCTAATAGAGGTCTTAAAATTATGAAAGGTTTTGATAGAGTAGACACAGAGAGAATGTTTCCACTTGTGGGGAAGAGCAAAACTAGAGGCCATCAATATAAGATGGTCACCAAAAAATCAAATAGGGAATTCAGAAGAAACTTCTTTACCCAGAGAGTGGTGAGAATGTGGAACTCGCTACCACAGAGAGTGGTTGAAGCGAATAGTATAGATGCATTTAAGGGGAGACGAGCTAAACATATGGGGGAAAAGGGAATAGGAGGGTTCTGCTGATAGAGTTAGATGAGGAAAGACGGGAGGAGGCTCGAGTGGAGCATAAACACTGGCATGGACTTGTTGGGCTGAATGACCTGTTTCTGTGCCGTATATCCTATGAAGGAGTTAACAAACTCCATCTCGGCTGCTTTTGTTGGAGACTGTTCTGCATATCTGCTACTCTGGAGCGAGGGAAAAGATTTTTGTCTGATCAATTTTAACTTCATGTTCTTCAATTTGGTGCTTAACTTGCTTGCATCTACGATGGAACCCTCATTATTCACCCTTCTGCTGCCTGCATTCAGGATTACCCATAAACAGGATAGGCGGGAGTTAGGGCTTTGGGACGTGTCATAGTTTTGTGCTTTTGGGTTGTAGATTCAGGTTGCATCTCATACTGACTTTAGTCAGGGATTCAGGTCAGATTAGTCTTTTGTTGGGTTATGCTCCGAGAAAACAGGTTGCATAGAATTCTTTGGGGGGTGTCAGGTCAACTTCAAGTTGGGTCTTTTATTTGCACTGTGCTGCAACTCGATTATCTACCAGGGCACCCCTCCATTATGGAAGTTAATCGAGTTTCCACTTCACTGAACCTGTGTCTGGTCTTTGACATTGCATTTACTAAAGTAGCGAAATCGCTTTGTTTCACTCTAGCTGCTGCCAATGAACTGCTTTTCTATTTTACCCTTACGAGCAGGAAAAGTCCAGCTGGTCCATCAAGCCTCTCCCATACAGCCATGGTGCAACTGAGAAGCATGATCCCTAATGCACCCCACACACCAGCAGTCACGTGTAATCTCCTGGGAGAGGCAATAAAACAGATTTTTAAAAACCTCAGACCAATTCAGGGTGAAAGAAAATCTGGGAAATTCTCACCAATCCCTCAAGTTGAACAAAATGAGTTCCAGCAGACCACATTGACCAATACCTCAGCGACCTTATGGACACTGATACCAGCCACCGTCAGGAACACTTTAATAATCATTTTAGTTGTCCTTAACTGACTTCCTGAGGATTAACTTTATTACTATTTTTCATTTCTTTTATCTTTTAAGTGATCTTCTTCGCTTACAGATGGTTTGGCGTTCTTTTGACTCCTACAGTACAGAAGCAAGCCATTCGGCCCATCGTGCCTGTGCCAGCTCTTTGAAAGAGCTATCCAATTAGTCCCACTCCCTTGCTCTTTCTCCATAGCCCTTCAAATTTTCCTTTTCAAGTACCTATCCAATTCCCTTTTGAAAGTTACTACTGAATCTGCTTCCACCACCCTTTCAGGCAGTGTATTCCAGATCATCATAACTCACTTATATAAAAAAAAATTCTCATCTCCCCTCTGATTCTTTTGCCAGTTACCTTAAAGCAGTCTTCTCTGGTTACCAACCCACTGTCCAGTGAAAGCAGTTTCTCCCAATGTACCCCATCAAAAACCCTCATAATTTTGAACACGTCAATTAAACTTCCTTCTCTGCTCTCGCGAGAACAAACCCAGCTTCTCTAGTCTCTTCATGTAACTGAAGTCCCTTATCCCTCAACCATTCTAGTAAATCTCCTCTGCAACCTCTCCAAAGCCGTGACATCCTTCCTAAAGTGTGGTGCCCTGAATTGAACACAGTACTTCAGCTGAGGCCTAACCAGTGACTTATAAAGGTTTAGCATAACGTCCTTGCTTTTGTACTCTATGCCTCTACTTACTTAACCATTACTCTCTTAATCTTAAACAAAAAGAAAAGACTGCAGATGCTGGAAATCTGACATAAAAACAGAAAATGTGAGAGATACTCAGCAGGTCAGGCAGCATCTGTGAAGAGAGAAACAGAGTTAACATTTCAGGTCGATGACCTTTCGTCAGAACTCACGAAGGGGGGGGGGAATGAATTTTTTCCATTAAAATGAATTGATGTCCACCTGTGATTTCCCAAGATGCATTGCTTGCTGCTAGAAGTAGCACATTGCGGCAGCACCCTAGGTTCCTTTCAACATCTGTGATATATTTTGTAGTGTAGTTCTGGGCAACAGTTACTTGGTGCAGTTTCAGTTAGATGTTTAAAAAGCAGAATAACGGTCACCCTATCTTATTTATCAGCACAATACTGGATGCTGCCACTAGGTGGACCAAATGAGAGAGAAATGCTTTTATCTGTTGAGCTCTTCTCAACAGTTTTTCACTTTTCAAAGGCAAGCCTTGACTGCAATGTGTGTTTGCTCTAACCTTACAACCAAGGTAGAAGAAATTATAGCTGACTGGGTATATGTTAACATCCCTTAAAATGCTGTTCAAACAATATTTTTTCTTTTGTTTGTTCACTCGTGCAGCTTCATGCTCAATCATTTCTAGAGCTCTTTATGGTCCCAATAATTGCTTTTCAAAATGTTACACATTTGTATTTCTGGTTTAGCCACTAGTGCAATATCAATTCTAATTAAACAATAATCTGGAGGATTTAGTGTTCTCTTATTAATAGGTCAGTAATCAATTCTCATAAGTTTTGGGTAAAAGTCAATCTATCATACCTGAATAGCTCAGCGAGTTTGTTTTGTGTCCTGGCCAACATTATTCCCTCCAACATCACCAAAACAGATTATCTGGTCATTTATTTCATTGCTGTTTGTGGGACCTTGCTGTGCGCAAATTGGCTACTGTATTTCCTACATAACAACAACAACTTGTATTTATATAGCGCCTTTAACGTAGTAAAATGTCCCATGGTGCTTCACAGGAGTATTATGAAACAAAAATTTGACACCAAGCCACATAAGGAGAAATTAGGGCAGATGACCAAAAGCTTGTTCAAAGAGGTAGGTTTTAAGGAACTAAGACCGCCTATTTCCACCTCCGTCACCGCCCTTGCCTCAGCTGCTGAAACCCTCATCCATGCCTTTGTTACCTCTAGAATTGTCTATTCCAACGCACTGCTGGCTGGCCTCCCACATTCTACCCTCCGTAAACTTAAGGTCATCCAAAACTCGGCTGTCCGTGTCCTAACTCACACCAAGTCCCGTTCGCCCATCACCCCTGTGCTCGCTGACCTACATTGGTTCCTGGTTAAGCAACGCCTCGATTTCAAAATTTTCATCCTTGTCTTCAAATCCCTCCGTGACCTCTCCCCTCTCTGTCTCTGTAACCTCCTCCAGCCCCCCCCCCCCCCCCCCCCCCCCCCCCCGGAGATATCTGTGCTCCTCTAATTCTGGCATCTTGAGCATCCCTGATTATAATCGCTCAACCATCAGTGGCCGTGCCTTCTGTTGCCTAGCCCCTAAGCTGTGGAATTCCCTGCCTAAACCTCTCTGCCTCTCTACCTCTCTTTCCTCCTTTAAGATGCTCCTTAAAACCCACCTCTTTGACTAAGCTTTTGGTCACCTGCCCTAATTTCTCCTTATGTGTCTCGGTGTCAATTTTTTTGTCTTATAATATTCCTGTGAAGCGCCTTGGGACTTTTTACTACGTTAAAGGTGCTATATAAATACAAATTATTGTTGTTGTTATGGCGCTAGCAGCTCGTTATCTGCCATGATTTTAAAAAATGGACATTAAAATTCTTATGTTCAGTTTTCAATTTGGTGGAAATAAGCACACTTCCTGCATGTGCCAATGGCTCTTAAATATCATAGAATGATACAGCGCAGAAGAAGGCTGTCCAATTAGTCCCACCTCTCTGCTCTTTCCCCATATCCCTGTAATTTTTTTTCCCTTCAAGTATTTATCGAATTCTCTTGAATGTTACTATTGAATCTGCTTCCACCACCCTTTCAGGTAGTGCATTCCAGAGCATCATAACTCGTGTAAATAAAAAAAATTCTCATCTCCCCTCTGGTTCTTTTGCCAATTACCTTATCTGTGTCCTCTGGTTACCGACCCTTCTGCCACTAGAAACAGTTTCTCCCTATTTACTCTATAAAACTGTTCATGATTTTGAATACCTCTATGAAATTTCCTCTTAACCGTTACTGCTCTAAGGAGAACAACATCAACCGCACTACCCTCATCAACCCTTTCCGTTACTTCATCAAAGAACTTGATCGAGTTAGTCAAACACAATTTGCCTTTAACAAATCCCTGCTGACTTTCATTTAATAGCCCATACTTTTATAAATGTTAATTAAATTTGTCCCAGATTATTGCCTCAATGTTTCCTTGCCACCGACGTTAGGCTAACTGCCAGGTTGCTGAATTTATCCCTCTCCCCTTTTTTAAACAGGGATGTAACATTTGCAATTCTCTAATCCTCTAGCGCCACCCCATATCCAAGGTGGATTGGAAGATTGTGGCCAAGCCTCCACAATTTCCACTCTGCCTTCCCTCGGTAACCTAGGATGCATCCCATCTGGACTGGGTGACATTTCTGCTGAGGACTGCCAACCTTTTAAGTATTTTTTATCTATTATTCTATCTATTTTTATCCTATCCAATATCGCTACTGCCTCCTCCTTTACTGCTACATTGGCAGTATCCTCTTATCTAGTGAAGACAGATGCAAAATACTCATTTAGTACCTCAGCCATGGCCTCTGCCTCCACAAGAAGATCTCCTTTTTGGTCCCTAATCGGCCCCACCGTTCCTTTGACTACCCTTTTACGATTTATGTATTTATAAAAGACATATATAAATGTTATGGTTGCTGTAGTTGACTGGATTAAGATAAAATTGCCAACTTTGAAACATAAGCAACTGGCTGTGCTTGCCTGTGACATGGACGATGAGGGCTGGCCTCACTGAATTTCGCAAGTCTAGCCCCTCCTGCTCAATGTAATAGGCAGGAAAAAACAGGCACAAGAAGCCTGGCCAGCAATATTGTTGCATGGAGCCGTATTGGGGGTGACAGGAAATTCAGCCAGTCAACAGCTCTTAATGGCCTGCTGCTCAACATTAAAGGGGAGCTTTTTCATGTGCCAAAACTGCAGTTTGTTCATAGACTTAAAAGAAAAAGACTTGCATTTATATAGCGCGTTTCACAACCACCGGACATCCCAAAGTGCTTTACAGCCAATGAAGTACTTTTGAAGTGTAGTCACTGTTGTAATGTAGGAAACGCAGTAGCCAATTTGCACACAGCAAGGTCCCACAAACAGCAATGTGATGATGACCAGATAATCTGTTTTAGTGATGTTGATTGATTAGTGATTGCTGCACAAATATTTGATTATGCAGATGTCTGGAAAGAGACATGTGGGGCAAAATTCCCTATTTACAGGTGACACTTTGAAGCTCCTGCTTCAAAATGTGCTGCAAAGGAGGATGGTCCTCGAGCAGTACGTCACCCTGCTGTGAAGGCTGAGGTGCAAGCTGCATGAATGGAAGTGATGCAGCATGTTAATGCAGTCACTCGTGTAGCACCTGGTGCAAATGCACAATTATCACTTTTGGATTAAAGGAGATATAGCACAAATTTATATGGTGACTTGCTTCACCCTTCAGGACGTAGAATACAATGCATAGCGATGATCTTCTCTCAACACTCTTAATGCACCAAAGGTATGGGACACACTTCTAACGGGGGACACAAATAGTTTGTACTGAAATACATAAATGTTCAAAGTCGTGGTCTGAACCAGTACTATCCTCAGGAATAGAATGCATGCTGCAGTCCAATGCTCTCGCACAAGCAGTGATATGGACTCACCCCATGAATGCCATTTAGAATGCCTTGGACTCTTGGGAAATTTGTCACATGGAAAAAGTGAAGTGCCCTCTCCAGCTGCTGCCTCCTTTGCTCATGGAAAATTATAAAGATGTTGGCATTGCTTATGCATCTATGAACATCCGACTGGCTGATGTGGCAGATAGCCTGGAAGGATCCTGTAGTGTAAAACCTTATTGCAGTGGTGACCTTCACAACTACGGGAAGTGCTGTCCTAGTTTTTGAAGTGGTCTGCAGGTCATTCTGCTGTGAATGGCACAGCTTGATCAATGCCTGTCCAGTTAGGCAATGGCAGTAAAGAGTATACCCAGATTATTAGAGGCTATAAATAGAACCATAGACGTTTATAGCACAGAAGGAGACCATTTAGCCTATTGTGTCTATGCTGGTTCTTTGGTAGCACAATCCAAAACTAATCCCACTGCCCTGCCTTCTCCTCGTAGACCTGAATCTTCCTCTGCTTCAGAATACTAAGGTGCATATGTACCAACTAAGATACTTTTGTATCTGCATGTAATTTCCCCTCCAATATTGTCCTCCTCAAAATCATGCAGCGAAATGGGAATGCACAAAGAGATTCCCACTGTGAGCGCTTTGTTAACTGTAAATTACAATATAGCAACAAGGGAAAAGACTATAGGAAAGTCTTGCGTGCCAAACGAAGGTCTTTGCAAAAATGGTAAACGATACAGGCAAAAAGAAGTTAACTACAAAGTGCACCAGTATGAAAATAGAGTCACAAAAACAACAACTTTCAAGTTCCATTATCAAAACAACAGCCTAGTTTTAAGAAGCCAAGTAAGGCAGGCTCAGGCAAATTTTGTGAAAGTTGCCATTAGATTTAACTTGAATAATTATTCTATGAAATTAAGCTCCTTTGCCAGCCAAAACCACAGTTCCAAAATCAGTCGACCTGCGTATGCCTCATTTTACAAGTCTCGCATTCTCAGTGAGGCTCTGTGCCAACAACAGAGCCTCGTAAAATTAGGCTAAAAATAAATGATATTTCTGCAGTTAAAAATGTAGGATAAATTAATGAATGTGTGTATTAAATACTTCAATGTATGTTGCCAATAGCTATTGAAACCTGGAGTTTTTTTCTGCATTTGCCCCCACATACACCCGCAATCTGGGTTTAAAAGATCGTGGAATTTTGGGCATAGGTGAGTTAGGTGCGTAACTACAATACATCTTTTACATCTTTCCATGAAGCCTCTGCCAAATGAATCTCTGTCCACATAACTGGCCACACCCTGACTTTCAGGTGTGATTATTCCCCAATTGCTCTTGGAGAGGCGGGGCCTGGTGGGGTCTGTCAACATTGTGACCAGATTTTCAGGTGCAGCCGGAAACAAAATCATTTTTCTGGACTTTTAATTGCAATTTTTAGCTTTTTAAAAAAAATATATATCCTCACTGAGACCTGCTCTGTGTTTTCTGCTTTTAATTCATTTTTATGCCCTAAGTATAAGTCACTATTAAAATTGCAAAGCTTCTCCAATTACAGGTTCTTAAACATGCTATGCTTGACATGCATGAATGATGGTTAAATGAGTTGAAACTTACATTTTAATACTCAAAGAAGAAATCTACTGATATGGGTTTGGCATTTTCCTTTGGCTCTGATTGTTTACACTGATTTATGCCTATTTTAAGTTGGGATGCATTCTAATGGGATTGGGCAAATACTAGGGTATAACTTGACATCGGCAGAATGAGAGCTTCATTGAGCGCATTTTCAGGTCTAACTTCCAGGTTGCGCCCAAGGAGGACACTCCAGGCCGAAGTGTCCTATATCCAGTATTGAACTTGCAAAAGTCCTACTGCATGCTGTGGCTGGCTTCACGTGGGATAAAGAAAGCCAGATAATGGTTTGTGGGGGAGGTAAAACCAAAGAGAAACTGCAGCTCTTCTCTAATCTCTCCAGGTCAAGCAAGTTTCTTCAGGCTTTATGTTCAGATAGATCTCGTATAGGCCGGGACAGCTGTCGTTGTAATACCTTCCTGGGGATTCTGTCCACTTTAAAGAGCTTAATCTGTTAAATTACAGTAATATTGTAAGACACTTTTATAGTTTGGTGCCGCTTTTGAGACGGGGCACTATAACGGCCTCCCAGGTCCACACACCACTCTTTTTACACTTTCCATGGCTGTTCTCCATCAGTAGAAACTGAGTTGGCAAAAATATGGTCCCCCACTATTTACAGATCAATGTATAACTCTGCAAATTTCTGTGTTAAGCTGCAGCCAGCAAGAGGAGAACAGCACATTTGCCATTGACTGCAGGCTTTAAATGTGAAAGCACCTTCAGCCTTCGACAGTATTCTGTGTAATAACTGTAGTAGATTTAAAGAAGGAACTTGTATGACCTCATTAGCTGAACAACGGGGGAAGATCTATTGTGATAAATAGGCCTCAACAAGAATTACATATTATGTTAGCAGATTAGCAGATATATTTTCTGCAAGGGATACGCTTTGACTTAGGCTTTTTGGTAGGAGACTGAGAATGTTACAGAACCATTTCAGAAATAGGAAAAGCCAATTTTCCTAACAAGCCTGCTCCCTTTTTCTTGGTCTTCCCACTGAAGCACCCTGATTACCGCTTGAACATCTTTATACTATTTGATCTAATTAATTTCATTGGTAAATTATTCTATATGTTATAAATATCAAACTAGTTCCCTTCTGGGTACAGTAGTGGCTTGGGCATTCTAAACAAACTTGACCATTTCTGTAATTCTTGAGGCAATTGCTTGCTGTTATAGCTGTCAACTTCAATTGGTAGTTATACTTTCTTGGCTGGATTTAGGCCACCTTATTGAATTTCTAATATTGAACTAAATTGTCAAATGGTTGACAAGAATGTCTTTCAATAATGTCTCATGATGAGCCCTTGTTGATTTACAGTGCTACATGGAGCTGAACCCCTACCGTATTACACTGCTGCCCATGCAATGAATTGGTGTTTACAGTGTGCACAAGGAGTGGCGTACCTACATGGCATGAAACCCAAGGCTTTAATCCACAGGGACCTCAAACCACCAAAGTAGGTCCTTTGTTAATGGATACAAGTATGGCAGCTATTATAGATTGTAACAATGAATAACATTATTATGATTTGCATAAGATGAAAAATAGCTGTGTTTGAGATTGGGGCTGAGGCACATTAGAGAGAGCTTATCTCCATATCTGGCTTAGCATATGCCTTAGTGGGAATGCTTAATGCTGACACTAGATCCTCAAAATGGGAAGTGTTCCATTCCCAGCACAAGAAAATCAGGAAAAGGATTGTCTGAGCTGTGACCAAACCCAGCCCTACCAGGAGAAGGTGCTGTGTGATGTTCACAAAATCACCGTGCACCCCATTGACCAAAGTCAGCACCCTGCCTCCTTTGCTCAGCCCTTGTAACAATCTAGACCCTCTTGAGTCTTGTCAACCTGTAGGTACCTCACAGGTTGATAACAGGAGGACCCCTCCACCCAATCAGTGTGGATTGAGGCAATGTGGAAGACAGCTGAAAAGATTATGTATTGCCTGAGATGGAACCATGAGAACGTCTTCAAAATTTGGCCCCTGTTCTTCGCTCGTTCCCAGTAGCAGGATGGCACTTCATCATCAGCCCCGACATAAGCATTGCCCAAGCACCTGGAGCGCACTCTGCCTTACCTCTGTCAAACCTCTCGTGGCACAATCAAAACCCACCTCGCACTAGCACAGTGCACAATGCTTGATGCAAATACCACTGCCACTCCATAGGATCAGTCACTAGTGCTGGTGTAGGGCTTGGTGATTTCAATCTCCATCTCATCTCTCACTGCCTTCCTGTCCTCCTTTAACCTATCCCTCCATATAAACTCTCCAACCATATTCATGACCACATCCTTGACCTTTCCATTTCACATGGCCTCTCTACTCCCATGGTCTCAATCACGGGCAAGACCATCTCCGACTATTTCCTTATATCTCCACGTCCCCCTACTCCCTTCCAGTCCCACTTCCTTCTGTGCCCACCCTGGGGGAAAAAACTTCTCCAAGTGACTTACAAATACACTATCAAATTCCCAACTGCCTAGCCTTTAAACCACCATTCACCATGATACTTCTGCAGCCATCAATTTGCTCAACTACTCCCTCACCTCCACCTTTAATGCCCTTGTCTCCAGCAAAACCTTGACTCTCCCCCAACCCTTGCATTTTCCCAGTATAGCCCCCTATCTTCACTCCTCAAGTCCAAGGATTCACAGACCTGTGCATATGTGGTGTACAACTAGTTTAGCCATCCCTCACCAGATGTGGCTGGACCACATCAAGCGCGATTAGGCCTCTTTCTCCTATGCCAAAACTGCACACTACTCCAGATTCATCCTAAAGAGCAAAGTTAACCCCCAGCTTCTTTTCTCTACAACGAACCGTCTCTTTAAACCTCTTTCCCGTACCCGCTCTATTCACTTCCAACAACCATCTGCTCAGCTGCTTCTGCTCATTTTCCCCTTCCCCTTCCCTTTACCTACCAAGTGAAACCTCTACCCAGACTTCCTCGAACTAGAGTTGAGCCCACGTCTTTCTTTAGTTTCTTTCTTATCTCCCCTTGTGCCCTCTCTAAGCTCATCTTGTCCATCAGACCCACCTCCTGGCCCCCATGTTAGCTGACAATGTAAATGGTTCCCTTTCCTCTGGTATTTTCTCCATTCCTTTCAAAACAGTCGGCATTACCCCGTCTTCAAAAAAACCCAACCCTAGACTCCTCTGTCCTTGCAAACATCTTCGATTTCCCCCTTTCTTTTCAAGTTCTTGAACATTTGCCTTCTAATGCGCGCCCATCTCTCCCATAACTCCATGTTTGAATCTCTCCAATCAGGTTTCTGTACCTGCCATAACCAAAGTCACAAATTACATCTTCTGTGCCTGTGACCATGGTGCATTATCCTTCCTCATCCTCATTGACCTCTCTGCAGCCCTTGACACAGTGAACCCTATCATCCTCCTCCAATGCTGCCTCTGTTATCCAGCAGAGGTGGGACTGCCCTGACTTGGTTCCACTGTTACCTATCCCGTGGCATCATCTTCCACATGTCGCTTATGACATCCAGCTCTACCTCCACCACCTGTCTCAACCCCTCCACTGTGCCTCTGGGTTATTAAACTGCTCGTCCGACATCCAGTTGTTGATGCACCAGTTTTCTCCATTTAAACTATGGGAAGATTGAAGCCATCATCTCCAGCCCCTGTGCAAACTCTGTACCCTTGCAACCAAATCTATCCCCCTCTCCAACCATTGTCTCGGGTTTAACCAGACTTTTCACAACCTCTGTGTTCTTTCAACCCCCAGTCAGAGCTTCTGACCCCAATCTGAGCTTCACTCTTATCATGAAGACAGCCTAGTTCCACATCTAATATCACCCACCTCCACTCCCTGTCTCAGCCCATCTGCTGCTGAAATCCTCAAACCTCCAGACTCAACCATTCCAATGCTCTCCTGCTGAATTCCCACATTCCAAAAACTTCACCTCACCCAAAACTTTGCTGCCCATATCCTATCTCACACCATCCAAGTCGCCTATCACCCCGGTCCTCAAACAGCTCTAATTTAAAATTCTCTTTCTTGTCTTTAAATCCCTTTACAGCCTCACACTGCCCTATATCTGTATCCTCCTTCAGCCCTCCCTCCCACCTGAACTGTGTTTCTCTGACTCTAGCCTTTTATGTATCCCCTCTGCCCTTCGCCCCGCCATTGGCAGCCGTACCTTCAGCTGCCTAGGCCCCATGCTCTGGAATTCCCTGCCGAAACCCCTCCACGTCCCTCGCCTCTGAGCCCTTCCTTAAAACCCATCTCTTTGACCAACCTTCTGATTACCCCCACCTAATATCTCTTCCTTTGGCTCGGTGTCTTTATTTCTGAATACATCTCCGTGAAGCACTTTGGGATATTTTGTTCGTTGAATCTGCTATATAAATGTAAGATGTCATTGTTGTTTTCCACAGCCCTGGTCATTCAATAAAATGTATTGCCACAATGTATGTCGTGGGGAGGAAGGTAGGGACAGAGACGGGCAGTGTTGGGGCTGGAAGAAATAGTTCTTGGTAATGGAACAGACCAAAGTGTGCATTTTCACACATGGGATTACCTATAGGACTCTTTGCAATGTGTTTTTTTTATTTAATAGAACACTTTTAGGGAGCAACTCGTATCCTCTACTGCTCATTTCAGTTTGGCAGCACTCTTGTCTCGGATTGAGATCAACTCCTACTTTCCAGGATTTAAGTACATAATCTAGACTGACACTCCAGTGCAGTAATGAGGGAGTGCTGCATTGTTGGAGATGCTATCCTTCTGATGGAACTTTAAATGCCTGCCTGTTCTGATGGTTTAAGTGGACATTAATGATCCCATTGCATTAGCTGAAGAAGAACAGTCCAGTGTCCTGGCCAACAGCACTGTCAAAAACAAATGAACTGATCATCATACTTCTGTTTATGGGATCTTGCTGTGTGTAAATGGTTGCCATGTTTGGCCTCTGTAACCGTGACTAGACTTCTATGTAACTCATTGTATGTACACTTTGAGACTTTTGAGCGATGTGATAATGCACTTTTTTTTACAGCTGTTTACGTAATGTAATATTTTTCTGTTACTGTGCTGAATACTGAAAAGCATATTCTGAATCCCTGAATATAGATTGCTGATATTTCCAGTCCTGTGTTTTACTATGACAGCTTGCTGCTGGTTGCTGGTGGGACAGTTCTGAAGATCTGTGACTTTGGCACAGCCTGTGATATTCAAACTCACATGACCAACAACAAGGGAAGTGCTGCTTGGATGGCTCCAGAAGTTTTCGAAGGTGAGCGATTGAGATTTGTTCAGACATCACTTTGAGTTTCCCCTAATGCACAGTGGGTAAAGGCACCACCTGCTCTAATAAGCCATAAAAATCAAAGACACAGCCTTCATCCTTGGTCTTTGCATATAAAACAAGAGCACTGCAATTGCCCTCAGAGCCCCAGATAAGGAAGGGGGGAAATCAATTGGGTTTTCCACCACTGGCAGGATCCAGTGACTCCTGCAAGAAAGCACGCATGTATGGATATTTCACGATATAGGATCATGCATGAAAAGCAGCTACTCGGACATGGAACTGTACTTCCTTCAGGAGAGGAAGGGAGAAAATTCAAACACAAACAGCACAGATTCCGATATTGGATTCTCCTGAAACTAGTTCTGGCCAGTGTCAAAAATTAATTCTGCAGACAAACATATACTTATGCAGTCTGTCTTGAATAGGGCCAGAATAATATGCAACATGGTCATTTTGTATCATTCAGTTTAATTGATCTGATGAGAGAGAACATTTACCTTTGAAAAAGAGTTGATTAGAGATTATGGTAACAGTAATTAATAAGTAGAATTACTATTATAAGGGGGTTCCAAAAACTTCACCAAATAAGATTAGGACTGGGTTTGAGTACCAGAACTACCTCACCAGGAAGTCTCCCTCTGCTTCTCTCCGGATTCAGGTCAGTCCTTGACCCCAGATTTACACTACCACTTTATTGCTAGTACAAAGTGGAAATCCCTTCACAATGGCACTAGACTAACCATGTAAATAGACCCTAATTCTGCTGCGTATGCATTAAGCCACATTTAACAAGACAATGTACTGGATCCCAGCCCTTTCTTTATTGGACAGCTTGAGTGCTTAGTATTGGCATTGGTACAGAGATGGATCATTTTTCCATTTGCCAACAGTAACATCCCTCACTTTATTCAGCAGAGAGAATATTTTTGGAAAATCTTTACTCAAGTTGAACTTAGAAAGTAAAACTGGGGACAAATGTGCAGAATTGATAGGTGCAGCATATTGTAAATGTATTAGTAGTGCTGAAATGCCCTCTCAAACCTTGATGGGTTAATAAGTCTTTCAGGGGGCAAAATTGGGTCGCGCCCCTTTGGGGCGCTAACTTCGCCGGGGCGCTACTTTTAGTGCCACGAAAAAGTTAGCATCCCCGCGCCCGAAATTCACTGGTGGCGCACCAAGAGGGAGGCGAGGCGCTACTGGAAGTGCCCCGCCTCCCTCTTGGGGCGTTCTGAGTGAATATTGCGGCGCTACGTGCAGCAGTGCCACGGTACTGCAGGCCTTCCTCCCCTTATTAAAGGGAGGGGCCTAGCGCAGCGCGACCCAGGGCCCAGCTGGGCCACCAGGGATCGGAGTGCCAGTAAAAGAGCCCGGCACTCGAGAAGTGGCGGGCTCACGGAAGGCAGCCGGCACCCCATCGGGGGGACAGCAACGGGGGCAGATGCTGGCAGGCGGCCAGCAACAAAAATGGCTGCCCGGCACCTCCCCTGTAATTTATGCCGCCCCGGCCGCAGGTAGGCCCCCTTCACCCAGTAAGTCAGGGGGTGCTACCGAAGATCGCGGCCGGGGCGCTGCGCACGGTGATGACGTCATCGCCGGAAGCGCCGCGGTGCGCTAACGGTTACCGCCGCCGCTAACCTCCCGCTGAATTTCACGGGAGGCGTTAGCAGTGCCGGCCCAGGCGATAGTTGCTTTGCGCCCTCTTAGGGCGCTAATGGGAGGCGCAAATCAACTGAATTTTCCCCCCTCAGACTTTAAAGTAATTTGTTTTTACTTGATCTAGCCTTACTGTGATGCTATCAGTGACTTGTTGAATTTGTGCCACAGGTAGTAATTATAGTGAAAAGTGTGATGTCTTCAGCTGGGGCATTATCCTTTGGGAAGTGATAACTCGCCGAAAACCTTTTGATGAAATTGGTGGCCCTGCATTTCGCATCATGTGGGCTGTCCATAATGGTAAGCTTATATTTGGAAAATTTGCTCTTGACTGGCAGTAATACGGTAACTTTGAGTTTGGAAGCCTCACCTGTTCTAATAGTAACTGTGATATTCTTGCATCTGTACTATTGGGAAATTATAGAGTTAAGTTAAACTTCATTTAATGTTATGAATTTTGCTGAATAATTTAGTGTATAAGTTTTAAGAGAGAATTTTCATCTATATAGCGCTTTTCATGGCCTCAGCATGTCCCAAAGCACTTCACAGCCAGTAAAGTACTTTTGAAGTGTTGTCACTGTGGTAATGTAGCAAACAAGGCAGCCATTTTGCGCACAGCAAGGTCCCACAAATAGCAATGAGGTAAATGACCAGATAATCTATTTTCATGATATTAGTTGAGGGATAAATATTTGCCAGGACACTAGGGGGAGTTCCTTTGCTCTTCTTCGAATACTGTCATGGGATTTTTACATCCACCTGAAAGGGCAGGCAGGCAGGGCCGCGGTTTAATGTCTCAACCGAATGTCGGTCCCTCCGATAGTGTAGCACTCCCTTTGTATTGCACTGGAGTGCCAGCCTAGATTATGCGCTCAAGTCTCTGGAGTGGGACTTGAACCCACAACCTTCTGACTCCGAGCCGACAGGGCTACCACTGAGCCAAGGCTGACACCTATCTGTTTTGTGTAACTTTTATAATGGATGCAGTAGATGTTTTGAGATGAGGGTTCTTAATTTTGGAAGGCAGGGAGGAAATGTGCCGTGCCATGTCAGTATTGCCAACCTCCAAAGTACATGAATCCTGAAATGCCACAACATACTCCCTTTGTGCAGGTACTGTACTCCCTTTGAATTTTCATACTGTTTTAGGATTCTAGTCTTTTCGCATTACTACCAGATATAACATCTGTTTGCTATTTGGCATTTATTTAAAATTTTAAATCTTCTTGCTGTGGTAGTGACTAAGAATTTAGTCATAATGATGAGTATGGGATTTTGCCACTGGCATTGGGTATCCAGTCAAACAAATATTTTTCACTTTTTTAAAATTTGTACATTCACATTGTTTTGTCTGACAAAGATGTGCAACATTTTAAGAGCAAACAATTGTCCACGATGAAAATAAGTGACCTAATAAGAATAAGGGTTCAATATCGGATTTAGTAAATAATTTAGACATGCTTTTAACAACTTTAATAGCTACCAGTGGGAGACCTAGGAGTCTGAACTTGTTTCCCAAGATCAAGAATTACTACTTATTTTTTTTAAAAGAAGAACAAGACTTCAAGACTTACAATACAACTACAGAAGGTGGCAGGACTGTAATGTTAGAGCTCAACTTTGTATCCGTTGTTCCCCACAGAAGATTGTACTTCAGATTTTGAGGGTAGGGATGGAGAGAATCTGAGGCATGTGCAGTCACACTACTCTTGCACCTTCTAGTGGCCAATTATATTGTGGCACTAGCAATGTCCTGATAGCAGATTACTTCCCTCTAATTCAGAGAGCGGTTTGTGGTATTTTTGAGAGTTGGCAGGACAAGATAACATATTTTGATATAACTTATTAATTTGATAAAATTTTGTATCTGCAAAGTTCACACAGTGGAAGTATTGGAATACATTTGAGACTTTCAATTATCTATGTAAGAAACAATTTCTATTCACTTGAGCGTAAGTTCAGCTCTTTAAGGGTCTATTTACACTATAGCTGGCATTTAGGGGTGGGAAACTCACTCTGCTTTGCTCTGGAGTCAGGCCAGGCCCTGATTTACATGACAACTGCTTATTGTCATTGTGAAGCTAAACTGCTTTGTACCAAAGCTACAGTTGTAGCATAATTGTAGTTTATGGCCATAAAATTAAATTCTGCTTTAAAAAAAAATTGGAATAATTTAAGTTCATGGTTATTCCTTTTTTCAATCATAAAATGTATGGGTTTACTGAGACACTTTTTGGGGAGCAAAACCCATTGTATATTGTATGTAGAACAGGCTCGATGGGCTAAATGGCCCACTCCTGTTCCTATGTTCATTTGAGACACCAACTGGAACTTTTTAAGACATCATCTCAATGTATTGTAAATGAGATTTAAACAGTTGTGCTGTAGTTAATGCTATACATATGAAAGTGAGTTGATTCTGATATTTAAAAACTGCTTCCAAAAGTATTGTATAAATACCTTCCTGACCTTTTATTTCATTGACAAAAATTTGCAACGTAGAGTCTGTCCCAGAGATTCATTGCAACAAGAAATATACTGGCTTGCTCGATTGCAGTTAAAATCTCTTGAATGAAGGAGTAAGTCTTGGGAAAATAATTTTGTGAAATCCCACATGAAGAGCAGAACTACTTGTGTGGAATACCACCTCCATTAAAAGCAGTAATTCAGTAGAACAGAAAAAAGATTGGGTAAAACGATTGATTGATTAGTATTTTATCCAAGGCTGTCTAGTTACTGGAAGTGCTTTGTTACGAGGAGTGCTTTATTACTGGGAGTGCTTTGTCAATGTTCAGTGTATTTACCAAATCACCAAGGAACATCTAGTTGTAAGTTGTTTAGGTTCTGCTTCTGCAGCAACTTTTTAATTTTGTGTGGAGGGGGAGAAAGAAGCCTGCTTAAAGATCAGCTTCTTCCTTGATAAATCGGGATTGATTTTAAAATGCATCAGTATGAATTTTTAAAACAATAATTTCTAACTATATTTAATGACGCCAGATTTTGTTTCAGCTTCATTGTTTGCCTCACCAATCTTGGTGAAAGTGGGGAGAATGTGGAACTCGCTACCACATGGTGTGGTTGAGATGAATAGCATAGATACATTTAAGGGGAAGCTAGATAAGTACATGAGGAAGAAAGGAATAGAGCAACAACAACAATTTGTATTTATATAGCGCCTTTAACGTAGTAAAACGTCCCAAGGCGCTTCACAGGAGTGTTGTAAGACAAAAAATTTGACACCGAGCCATATAAGGAGAAATTAGGGCAAATGACCAAAAGCTTGGTAAGTTTTAAGGAGCGTCTTAAAGGAGAAAAGAGAGGTAGAGAGGCGGAGAGGTTTCAGCAGGGAATTCGAGAGCTGAGGGCCTAGGCAACAGAAGGCACGGTCACCAATGGTTGAGCAATTATAATCAGGGATGCTCAAAAGGGCAGAATTAGAGGAGCGCAGATATCTTAGGGTGGGTAGGGGGTTGTGGGGCTGAAGGAGATTTGAGATTGAGAGGGGCGAGGCCATGGAGGGTTTTGAAATCGAGGCGTTGCTTAACCAGTAGCCAATGTAGGTCAGCGAGCACAGGGGTGATGGGTGAACGGGACTTGGTGCGAGTTAGGACACTGGCAGCCGAGTTTTGGATCACCTCAAGTTTACGTAGGATGATATGTAGAACGATATGTTGATAGGGTGAGATGAAGTAAGGTGGGAGGAGGCTTGTGTGGAGCATAAACAACCAAATCTTGGGCAATTCTCCACCTCCTCTTCTCATTCCTTTCCCCCCTCTCCCATTACTCCCGCCTCAAAAATAAATGTTGAATTTCTCAGTCGAGAAGTTAGAATGAGGAATACATTCTTGCAATCTTTGTTAGATAGCAGTAATACTTTGATGCTGGATGATAATTTTGGTGGTGTTAAATTGATCAAATAAGAAAATGTGTCTTAAGTCTATCAGGATTTTTCAGATTTGTTCCATCCATGCTTTAGGTACTCGACCACCTCTAATCAAAAATCTGCCGAAACCTATTGAGAGTTTAATGACTCGCTGTTGGTCTAAAGATCCTGCACAACGCCCCTCAATGGAGGAGATAGTAAGGATAATGACTCATTTAATGAAGGTAAGTTTCTACATTTAATGTTTAGTACTGAGGAGGTTCCAATAACAAAGGTTCAAGTATATCTGATGGTATGTTGTTTACTTAACTGCAGTTGTGCTATAATAAATGTAATGTATTTCATATAGGAACAGGAGTTCCAGTGTTAGCCTAATTTATGTGCTTACCTGAGAGTGGAGTGTGAATCCACAATCCTCGAACTAATTTAAAGGTGTCACCAACTGAGCTAAATTGTCCCTTTAGTGATCTATTGTGCTATTTGAAAAGGGTATGTCAAACTGATGGTTGAGCAGTGGCATACTTCAGTCTCCAGGCAAAAGCTTGAATTTCCTTTGCTTTGTTTACAACCTTGATCCTGATGTTGCAGTCAGGATCACGACATCTGGGATCACTCTGGACATGTTGCCCCTACAGTTCTAAATCTTATAAATAAAGGCTGTTCTGTCCAAATATAATGTGTAGATTGTGGTAGAGTTGTGAACATGTCACCCAAAGTAACAGTCTGCTTCAATTCTTTCATGTTTAGTATTTCCCAGGAGCAGAAGAACCTCTTCAATACCCATGCCACTACTCAGATGTGAGCCAGAGTAACTCTGCCACAAGCACAGGTATGAAACAACAGTAGTTTAATGATTTGAAAGAGGAAAGAAAAAGCAGTTTCTTTAACTGTTTGCCAAGCTGCCTGATAGCGGTATATAATTAAAAAAGAAATTCCCCTTGACTTTTCACTCCATGGAAAATAAAAGGTTAGGCCTAGAAATTCCGTTCCTTACGGGTGGGTACGCGCTGTGTACTCACCCGTAGGGCCAACAGAAGTGCCAGTTTTACGCATGCACTGCGCATGCGCTGGAAACCGGCACTTCCGTTCTCTGCAGAAAGGGCTTGACTGGACAAACGCCTGCAGGCAGCCCTTATGTTAAAAACTTACTTTTTTTCCCACACTGGCTTGAGTCCGGGTAAGTCGGGAACAGCTGCGCCTAGAAAAGCAGGCGCAAGGCCTGCTTTTAGCAGGCTAATAGTTTAATAAAGTAAAAAAAAAAATGTTCCACTGATTTATCATTTTAAAATACTTTAAAGAAAGGTAAGTTTATTTTTAGCCCTGTTTAAAAACTTTAATTATTTTTTCAAAAATTTAAATTTTTGTTTAAAATAGTTAATTTATGTAATTTATAGTCATTTTAAAAATGTGATTTTTTTAAAATTTATTTGAAGTTTTACTTATGTTTTGGGGCTCATCTCTGTTCATAGATTTGACAGGTCTTCCTGTCAAATCTACGAATGGAGATTCCCTGCTCTGATTGGCTCCCCATGGCCCACGTGATCCCAGGGACGCTGCAAACTAGCTGCGCCCCTGGGAATACGTGTGCACTGCACACCGGCAGATTGAAGAGGCACAGCAACGGAATTCTGCGCCGTCCCGGGTGCCCTCCGGTCCAAGCGGAGATTTTTCCGAATCGCAGCCCTCCCCGCGGGAGGGCTGCGAACGGAATTTCTGGGCCGACTGTCAATGTTCCAGTGGAGGGTCACTTTCCAACCAGGTGCACATGGTAATGAAATAAAAACAGAAAATGCTGGAAATACTCAGCAGGTCAGGCAGCATCTGTGGAGAGTGAAACAAAGTTAACGTTTCAGGTCGATGACCTTTTGTCAGAACTGGAAAAAGTTAGAGCTGTAACAGATTTTAAGCAAATGCAGGGGCAGGGAAAGGTGGGAGGGGAGGAAAAGACAAAAGGCCTGTGATAGGGTGGAAGGCAGGAGAGATTAAAAGACAAAAGATGTGATTGTACAAAGCAAAAGATAATGAAACCTGTTTCTTTAACCAACCTCTGAGGTAGAACCACAGTCACTCTGGCCTAGATCCTCCATTCTTTTCATGGAAGTTTTGTATATTAAGTGGCAAAGCAGATGCAGCAGTAGGAATTGGGGACAATTTTACATTGAAAAGTGCTATCTATGATGGAAATGCACTACTATCAACAGACCTCTGTAATGTTAAGGACCTGCTCTTTGAAGACCTGATGGTATTTTCCCAGATCTCACGAGCTGATGCAGTCGGGTCTCCTTTTAAAACTTAAACCCACAGGGTCAGGCTCCTTCCCTTTTAGCAATGGAACTCATAAGTCTGTGCCCCCGCCCCCCACAAGGCCCTTGATTAAGCGCAGTGGCACCAGCTAAAAGAAACATGGGAGAATATCGCAGAGATTGCAGCTGTCTATTTGAGCACTGCTCCCTACAAATCTCTTATGAAAAGTAATTTAACAGATATTTTATGAATTTGATTCTGGCGATTGTATAGAATATAGAAAATGGATCAAGAAGAGGTGCCAGAGTGAAAAAAACATATTCTAATGCATGTTCTGGCAGCTCTGGTCAGCAAATAATAATTAACTAATGTTGAACTTCTGGATGAAAGAGTCAGCGATCCCAACAACAACATTGTTTATAAAAGTGTTCTACTGACAGTAACAAATGATGCGTGAAAATTCATTGTTGGTAGAGTTTTTGGATTGAAATGGAATTACAAGGGGGGGAGGGGCTACATTAGCTCTTGCATTCCTAGCATGAGTGCAGAGATATGTTTTATGAATGTTGCTGAGGTTGGGCACTGATGTGCGATAGGTCATCTTCACCCTATCCACAGGGTTTTGTGCCTTTGAACTTTGAAGTGTACCTAATCAAGGAGTAAGAAATGGACTTTCTCTACAATCTGCTAAACAGGGCCACAGTATTCGATTACTGAGTGGATTTGGTACTCCGAGTAAAAGTGGATTGGCAGTATTTTAGTGACGCTTCATTCATCGAATTATACAGCACAGAAGGAGACCATTCGGCCCATCGTGCCTGTGCCGGAAATTGGCAATCAGAAAAATATTTTGTCGTCTTAACATCGAGGCTAATGCAGCATTTAGATGCTGCTGGCTCTCTTCCATCTTGTAATAATTCAATCCCTGTTTGTTTATGATTTTGGAAGTTAACTATACTACATAGGGTATTTTGTTAACATCCACCACATCATTAATGAGGATAAGGAATAAATTGCGGCCAAGTATGCTTGCTGTAAAATTAAATGTTTGTAATCAAAAAGCATTGGTTTTAATCAGCAAAATAGTTTTCTTGGGAACAAATAAGATGTCCTGGCTGAAACTGGCCAATTTGCCAAAAGGAGGTACCCAAGTGCATAGTTATATCAAGTCTGGAATTAGATGGTAAATTCATTGATCCCACGCATCCAGTAGGAAGTCATGCTGGACGGGAGTGCATAAAGTTGGCTACAGTATGTAGCACTAACTCCAACCCACACTCCCTTTTGAGCACGGCTCCACACTTGGAGCATGATTTAAATTTTGATTTTATAGTAGAGTCCAGCGTTGCCATGTTCCATCACTTTTCAATTACGTTTTTCAATTTTGGATTACTTTTAACTGGGGAGGAGGAAGAAAGAGATGAGAAAATGGTGTTTGGATCATCCCTTTCCCCACCCATGAGTATCGATGTTTTAGCTTGGATGATTATACAGTACTTCATCCTTTCCTGAAGGTGTTGACTCCTTCCTTGGAGTACTATTCCGAGTGCACCAGGTGCTCTCCTGGGGCTGTCCTCTATAAAACCCAGGTACTTGCTGCATAACTCACTGAGCTATCGGGAGTAACCAGTACTTTCAGATATTAGTGAAAACTGCAATTCGGTATCATCATCCATAATCTTGTTCAGCGTAAGGCTGTCAAATGAAGTAGCTATTGTTGTGGGAAGAAGGTATCATGGGTTGGAGGAAATCTACTACTTTACATCTGCTATTTTGTATCAGCACTGTATAAGGTGCCATTTAAGGGGATGAAATACATGTGTCCATTAATTTTATTTAAAAAGAAAGCATTCTGCTGTTAGTAACTACTGTCTGCATTTTATTATTTTAAGTATGGGTGTAAACCGATAACCTAGAAACTACAGTATCAGAATTTTGGCCTGTTAACTGTTTTTAATTCAAATCCCAGTCACAATTGACATTTTCACACAAGGTTCTCCTAGAAGCAAGTTCTCCTGGTCGCAGTCTGGTTGTCTCTTCCCACCTCTTGGCAAATCAGCCCTGGAGCAATGTTGACTTTCTAGGAATTGAACTGTCTTGCCCTCTCCCCCTTTTTGAGAAAGCTGAGGTGGATGTGTGAAGATGAGAAGTTTTGACAAAATGGACAAAATTGAACTTTAAAACAAAAATGGGAACAGCCAAATGTATTTTAGTTAGTAGCTGAAAATCCTTACTAAATGAGAATAAATGCAGGGATTAGGTGACTGATCTCCATGATCTAAGATTATTTTTCTGGCTTCTAGTCAGGATTTTTTGTCGTGACATTTACAAGTTTATTGAATATATTTTAATCAGCTTGAAATGGAAAAGATGATGTAACCCTTTCCCTCGGCTGCTTAATCCATTGAAGGACCAATATAGCATAAAGATAAAAGTCTATATCTGTGATCACAGATCCCAGAATTTAACCAACTGCAAATTGCTTAAATGTGTTCAAGGTGTTTGGTGTCAAACCAGCATTTTTTAATGTTGATTTTTCTTGAGGGGTAAGAATTATATGTTTGGAATATTTCCTTGATATTTTTCCTGAATTTTTTCACAGAATCACAGAATCCCCACAATGCAGATAGAGGCCATTTCGGCCCATCGAGCCTGCACCGACACATATCCCACCCTATCCCCGTGACCCCACGTATTTAATCCCCCTAACACTAAGGGTCAATTTATCATAGCCAAATCAACCTAACCCGCACATCTTTTGACTGTGGGAGGAAACCGGAGCACCCGGAGGAAACCCACGCAGACACGGGGAGAATGTGCAAACTCCACACAGACAGTCACCCGTGGCCGGATTCAAACCCAGGTCCCTGGCGCTGTGAGGCAACAGTGCTAACCACTATGCCACCGTGTTGCCCTGACTGACACCCCAGTCACTATCAGCCTTCTCCAACTCACCCAAGTGGCCATTCTTCATGCGTGAGCGAAACAGTGAGTTTTGGTGTACTAATCATCAAATAGAGGGCAACTCAGCTAAGCTCAACCTTATCCTTTTCTGACCTCCACACAAGAACTTGTCAGCAAGGGTCACTGGATACCAATCAACAGTGCGAACCCTGACTCATCCTCTTTCCCCACCTCATTAAATCTACACCATTCCCCAACAGAGGCTAATTGTCACACTCCAACTGCAGAGAATATCTGATTCAACACCGACATGGGGTTATGCCTTGATCTTTGTGGTCTGTATGGCATACTGCCACCTCATGCACTGCATTTACCCACTACGTCATATAGAAACTAGATTGGCATGTTTTAAATAAAGTACGCTTGCAATTAGCGAATGAAATCTGATAATATTTAACAAGTTTTATATTACAGTCCAAATTAACAAAAAGTTGCTGTACCATTTAAATATAGCAGCACTTTGGTTATAATGCTACTGATTGGATTCTAATTGTCCTCTGCATTTACCCAAGAGTGAGATTTATCTTAATATACTTCAGCTATCTGTTTTCATTTAGTTTACTTTTAGTTTATATAAATTCACTGGCCCTTTGAAAGCAATGTTATGCCTCGGGTAATGCATTGGGCATTTTGGAACCTACTTTAATGCCTGTCATGATTTGTGATCTCTTGAGCATCCCTGATTCTAATTGCTCAACCTTTGGTGGCCGTGCCTTCTGTTGCCTAGGCCCTAAGCTCTGGAATTCCCTGCCTAAACCTGTCCGCCTCGCTACCTCTCTTTCCTCCTTTAAGACGCTCCTTAAAACCTACCTCTTTGACCAAGCTTTTAGTCACCTGCCCAAATTTATCCTTATGTGGCTCGGTGTCAAATTTATTGTCTTAAAATACTCCTGTGCAGTGCCTTGGGATGTTTTACTACGTTAAAGGCGCTATATAAATACAAGTTGTTGTTGTTGTTGTTGTGAAGTGAGTTCTTCATTGCTTTTTATTTTCCCCCTCCCCACTCTTATAAACATCACTTTAAATGCTTTCCCTGATTTCTATAACTCCGAATTGCTCTCTGGTTGCAAGAAGAGCTTTTCTTGAAAATCACAAATGAATTGTGCTATCTGTTTGCTAGGATCTTTCTTGGAAATTACCTCTACAAATACCAGTAACAAGAGTGATGCTAATGCAGAACCTAGTGACTTGCATGCAAATGCTACCAATGACACAATTAAACGTTTGGAATCGAAGCTGGCCCAGCAGCTTAAACTCCAGTCCAAGCAAGCGGTGAGTAAATTGTTCTATTCAAGATTTTATTTCACCTAAATTGAAAAGACCCATTATTTAAAAAAATATATCTTTCTTTAACCTTAAAAGGCATACGAGTATTAATGGGTGCTACAGTGCCAAAGTTTAGTTTTTATTTCTTCTCTATTGTTGCTACACTATTTACATTCACACATCGTATAAGTTCAGAGGGGGTCAGGTTGGACTCTTGAGTTGAGGGATGTTAGTTAGTCTTGTGGATTAGAACATTTCTGCACTTTCTTCACTCACTGTCAGCATCAAGCAGTCACAGGTATACAGTAAATCACCCTCTACTGTGCTCCAATAATACCTGCTTCCTAAGAGCATTGCATTTCACACAGCCATCGTTATGCCTTCTCTGAAAATTTGTTCAATTGTAGGTGTCTGTCCTCTGAGCATTGGATTGAGACTGCCCAAACTCATTTCACATAGATCCCTTATTGTTAGCAGAGAAGGGTGTGTTTTATCATCAATCGGCTCTGGATTCAAACTCAAATCACAGTTGCAAGATCCTCTTGGTGCCTACATAGGATACACAGCACAGAAACAGGCCATTCAGCCCAACCAGTCCATGCCAGCATTTATACTCCACTCGAACCTCCTCATCTAACTCTATCAGCATAACCCTCTATTCCCTTCTCCCTCATATGCTTATCTCCCTTATATTCCCTCTCCCCTTAAATGCATCTATACTATTCACTTCAACCACTCCCTGTGGTAGCGAGTTCCACATTCTCACCACTCTCTGGGTAAAGAAGTTTCTTCTGAATTCCCTTGGTGTCTATCTTGTATTGATGGCCTCTAGTTATGCTCTTCCCCACAAGTGGAAACACTCTCTCTCTATCTACTCTATCAAACCTTTCATAATTTTAAAGACATCTTTATTAGGTCACTCCTCAGCCTTCTCTTTTCAAGAGAATAGAGACCCAGCCTGTTCATCCTTTCCTGATAGGTGTACCCTCACATTTCTGGTATCATCCTTGTAAATCTTTTCTGCACCCTCTCCAGTGTCTCTATATCCTTTTTATAATATGGCAACCAGAATTGTACGCAGTACTCCAAGTGTGGTCTAACCAAGGTTCGATACAAGTTTAGCATAATTTCACTACTTTTCAATTCTATCCCTCGAGAAATAAACCCTAGTGTTTGGTTAGATTTTTTTATGGCCTTGTTAACCTGTGTCGCTACTTTTAGTGATTTGTGTATTTTTACTCCGAGATCCCTTTGCTCCTCAACCCCATCCAGATTTGCACCCTCCAAGTAATAAGTGACCTCCCTATTCTTCGTACCAAAATATAATACCTCACATTTATCGGTGTTGAAATTCATTTGACAATTATATGCCCATTCTGCAAGTTTATTAACGTCTTCCTGTAATTTGTTGCAGTCCTCCTCAGTATTGACTATCCCCCCCAATTTGGTGTCATCTGCAAACATGTCACCAAGAGCCATCTATTTTATAATCTATGTAATTTTATTCAGTGAGTAATATTTGTGAAGACTGACATATTGCTACACAATCTCCACAAATGGTAGTAATGCAATACATTATGAAGTTAATGGTTTTATTCCAAGTGTTATTTAGTAGTTTGTTCAGATTTACATCTATTCATATAATGTGACGAAATGGAGAAGTCTAGAATTAGCATTGCCATTGTTTTCTAAAACTATTCAATTCCATATGTAGCACTCGATGCTAACTTTCTAAGGTGTGTTGCAAAAGCTGTTCCATAAATATGCATCCAAACAATACGACTAAGCAATTAAAAAAGTAATGAAATGCTAGGATGTACAGCTAGATCAGTATAATACTTGTCTACAGAGGTTATGCTAAGACTTTGCAGAGCACAAGTCAGACCACATTTGGAATGCTATGTTTTAGTTTTGGTCACCACACCACAAAAAAGGATACATATTAGAAAGGGTACAGAAAAAAACCAACAAGCCTAATCCCAAGTGTAAAGGGAATGAACTATGAGGAAAGATTAAAGAAGCTTATGGTTTACTGTCTTAGGGGCGACAATAGTAATAGTATGCCAATACATGCAGCGAGTGTAGATTCACTGCAAGTGCTCAAAAAGGAACTAGATGATTTCATGCGAGTGGAAGACATCTCGAGTAGGCAGGCGAGTTGATGCAAATTAGTGATATCAGTCACCAAGCAAACCCCAGGGTTAGCGTGATTACCTTTGGAGTTGGAGAGAAATTTTCCAGCATTTTTTTTCTGTAATTGACAAGTTTTTATTTCTGTTTTTTTGCCTCTCCCATGAGATTGCATGACTGCGGGGCAGGGAGTGAGATGGGGTTGATGGTGTGTATAGGCTGCACTATATCCATATGCGACAGGCTTGATGAACCAACAGGTCTATTCCTGTATGTTTCATAAATTGTATAGATAAGATAAACCCAGATAATTACATCACTACGTTGAGAATGTAGGACCAGTAGACATAAATGGGAAGTAAGTAAGCTTAGACTGGATATCAGAACAACTTTCATCACTTAAAAGGATAAATGTTTGGAATAATCTGCAAGCAAAGCAATGGGGCAAAACATTTTTCAAAATGGAATTAGCTACCATAATGGCAAATTTAATGTACTGGAGGGATGAGTTTCACTGAGCGAACTGGCCTTTCTCATTCCTAACTTTGCTTATATTCTATTCATCAATTGTGAAAAATATACTTTTGTAAAAGATAAAGTATTGCCTTGATTTGACATTCTTCCCTTGTTCAAGAAGATTTGATCTTGTATTCATTATTGTCTGCTGAGGAGATGTATTTTGTGGTAGGGAATGTCAAAATATAAAACTGTCTTGGCAGCAGAATTATTGATCCATTGTGCAATATGAAGATCCTGGTTGAGATTTTTACGTGTACATAATAGCATTTAAAAAGAAACAAAGGAAAAGGAAGGGGGAGGAGGAAAACACACGTTAAATAAAATAATGATGTTACTGATCCACGGAAATCCATGGCTGAGTAACAATGCTAAAGAGATTTTTCAACAGTTTCATTAAAAATAAAATGTAAAGATATCAAAAGATAAATAAAAATGAAATATAGGCAGTAGTGGACAGGAATGAACACAACTGTGGGAGCAAGTGACTGTCTTTGTCTTTAAAAGGATAAATAGAAATGACATTTAGGCAGCAGCAACAGGTGGATTTTGTTGAACCTGGAGACGATGTTGAGAAAAACGTTAATTTCCAACTACAGAATAGACCTTGAACCTTGCCGCAGCAGAAACATGTCTATAGTTGGTACTAACTTCAGAATGTTGCTAAGCCCAAAATGGTTATCAGATTACCAAGGCCCAATAAGCAATTGACATGGACCAGTGATGGGTGAGATTTTGACGTTTCATTGTTCCCAAAGTGCTCAAAACCAATGATCAGCAATTAATGTGGAAGCAATCACATAGTTCCCATGAACCAATGCAGAGCTTTTACAACCACATTGCTCCCACAGACAAATTGCCTGGCTGAAAAACAATACTGTTAGTCGCACACATGACATTTAATACTCATTTTAATGAGGAGTTAGAAGAGTAGAAAATTTCATCCTAAATAACTAAGGACCGAACTTTTCAACTGTGCTAATTTTGCAATACATTGTATGGACACGTTAGAGTTGAAAGCTGGAGTGCAGGTTTAGTTTTCTGTATGCCATTACTGAGCTTGGCTGCACTGCTGCAGCAAGGTGTCAAACAAAGGAAAGGTCCTTCCTCAGAGGTGGAAAAAACCCATGGAGAATCTTGCCTAGGCCACTCTTGCATATCTTCCAAGCCGATTCAGAGCAGCATTGCTATAGGCATGGGATCAGATTGCCCACAATTGGTGCATGCACTGTCGACCACAATTGGTGCATGCACTGGAGAGAAAATAGGATTTCCTAACCTCAAAAAAAGTGTTCTATTTACACTGTCTGGTTAAAAAGGAAGCTAATATTTCAAATGTTATTGTTGCAATTTTTTTTTTGTTACAATGTGCAAAGTTACAAAGCTGCAAATAGATCTGTTAAAAATCACTTGTTCATATCAAACATTTCTGCAAACATTTTCATATAAATTTTATACCAGCCTTCTTGTAAACAGATGGATGAGCAAGAACCTGCCAGAAAATGAGATGCAGCAACCTATTACACAGATTAATAGGAAATATTCAGTGGAAGGGGAGTGGTGTACTGAATGAAAGAAGGTTTATTCAGTTTCTAATGCTCACCATCTGTTAAATGTGGAGGCCTGTGACTGTGACACTAAAATGTGAAGTGGATAATATTTGTCGTACGTTTTGATAATTGCTAACTCGCTGTAAAAGATGGATTTGCCATTCCTGAAAAATCTGCAAATAGCACTGCATCCTTGCTTTCGGAAATTTACTGCACTTTTGCACATTGCTATAACTTAGTTATTCTAACAGGGTGACTCTGCACGATTAAACCTGCCACTGTCTCGAGGGAGCAGCGTGGAGAGCTTGTCTGGAGGACGCACACAGTCTGCTGCTGCTACTCTGGAGGGAAAGAGATTGAGTGCTGACCTCAGCAATTATGCTGAATTGGAGGCCAGAATCATGAATGCTACCACAGGTAAAAATCTAGATCAAAAAGGTCAGAGCTACATAAAACGAACTAATAATCTTACAGATTAATTCAGTGGATTAAGTATCCGTTTTTAGAACGTGCAGTTGATTGAAAACATAAATTTAATTTCTGGCTTCTAAAGGTAGCTGTTTTGTTTTATTCCTCTTCAAACTGTCAGGCTAATAACAATTAATCCAAGTAATTGTGTGTGGTGTTTTTTTTTGTTGTTTTTGGTTGATAATCCGTTGTAGAAGTGGTTACATATTTTAACCATTGATGTGCCAGGAATACATTTGCTAGCTTTATGTTTACTAATTTCAAAAATAATTTTAAGAAAATAAATTACTTGCCCACAGCTAAATGAAGTACCTGACATGACACCAAAACTAAAATGACATTAAGAGATTGTCAAATGGATTTTAGACAACTTTGTGCTAAGTTTTTTTCCCCAAAATATTTGTCATGCAGACTTGTTCCAACATACTTGCTCCATGCCCTAGCCATATCATTACTTATGTGGTACACTGCACTACATTTTTTTTAAACTTTGCTATTGGAATTTAACATTGTGAGTTGTGTGTTTGTATGTGTGTGTTTAGATTTGAGGTCTGAAGAACTGCCTTTTTGGGTTTTTCCACGGGTTTTTCAATAAATTGTTTTGTAAACTACAAAGTTGGTTGTTCTATGCTTTAATTGTGCTTTCCTGTGCAATGAGTCTGGGTAAAGTGTAACATTTTTGCTTTTGCATGGTGCCTTGTGTTGTGCATGAACTGGTCCCATGTAAAATATTTGTTTCTGTGAAGAGAGCCGCATTGTTCTAATTTGTAATGCGCTTCGTACCCTTTGTAGCTATTTGTTGCATGCGTACCTGTGTGTGTGTATTTTGCAGCCCGTCCAAAGCCAAAACGAGGCCACCGTAAAACTGCTTCATTTGGCACCATACTGGATGTTCCTCAGATCGTCATATCAGGTACCAGTTCTAACTACTGGGCTGGCTAGCTAGCTGGCTCACTGCTGACAAATATGGTGCTTGAATGCTTGTTGCTCCAGATTACAGAGAGCCTTGTAGAATTCCACGTAAGCCATCAGAGTTTCTAATTTAATCCTTTATGAATTAAACATTGGAAAGTAGGAGGTAGTGGTTTTATTGTTATCCAAATTAGTTGAACTGTACGTAGTTCCTCTCTGATAAAATTTCAAGTGCTGGCAACAACTTTGCGATGCTACTTGTGTATTTTAAGAACTGAATTATAAACATTTTGTCTTGGGGGAGGAGGGACGACAGCATTTAGAACAAAATGGTTGAATATGTGGCATAATAGATATCTACCTTTTTTTTAAATTTGGGATAAAATCCTCCAGACTGCAAAAGCACCACTTTGAAAATGTTGAGTCTGCAGGATGCGGCATTATTGGAATAAACAATCTATTTTTGGTTACGCTGCAGACCACAGGTGGCCACTTAACCTAATGTGATACAGGCCCATCTGAAGGGAGACGACTACTACTGCTACTACTGAATTCCTGTCCGTCAGCTCAGCAGTGATGATGGGGCTGAGTGAATTAACTCCACTGTTTGTTCTGAACTAGCCTGGCCACTTCAGTCATCTGTATCCCGTTCTTTGACAAGTTACTGTTGGCATTGTCTATCCAGTGCTCCCTTGGTTTTCCTCGGCTTCTTGTTCCATGTATCTCTGTATGAGATCCATGAAAGGTATCCTATCTGCTTCCATTCTTTCAATGTGCCCATACCATTGCAGTCATCTTTCTTGGATCTTCTTTACAAGAGTTGTTTCTTTTCCAAGCCAGTTTTTGTTTTATAATTTTTGATTCTTTGCATCCTGAATACTTCCAGTATTCCTCTCAACCAACTCATCTCTGCCGTTGATATCTTTTGTTTATCAACTTTTCTCATGTTCCAGCACTCAGATCTGTATAATAATATGAGGATAACTATTCCTTCATAAACCTGTGCCTTCATTTTTACTGAAATATCTTTTGCCTTCCATATCTTAATCTTCCAAAAGCAGCAGAAGCAAGTCCAATCCTTCTTCTTTTGATGTCTTCTTCACAACTCCCATTGTCTGACATTAACCCACCAAAGTATACAAAGTTTTCCACCTGTTCAACTGCCTCCCCTCCAACTGTAATGTGTACATCTTCCTGATGCTTCCCAAATGACATGACCTTTATCGTCTTTGTGTTGATCTGTAATCCATACTTTCTACTCTCCACATACGACCTCTAAAACTGAATAAAGAGTAAGATACTGTAAATCACAGTTGACAATATAAAACTGATAATGTAATAACTAATGTAAGGAATAAACTACTAACGTGAAATAAAAACATAAATGCTGGAAACACTCCAGGTCAGGCAGCATCTGCGGAGAGAGAAACAGAGTTAACATTTCAGGTCAATGACCTTTCATCTGAACTGCACTATTAGCCTGTATTCATATGTTAAAAAAACACCGTCATTGTGCCATCCTTGAATGCATGCATTGAGGATGAATTGACAACATAATTTATAAAACTATTTTCTACTTCTGTACCCAACATTGAAAAACTCCAACCTTTAGCTTAAATCTAAAAACCCTGAAACTGTATTCTCATAGCATATAACTGAACAGAATGAACATCTGTGAACCAATAGAAATGGTTGGCTGCCCATGTCCAAGTCATGCCCGAGACGGGCAGGGAAATGGCAATAATATGGATATGCTGCACCTTTACTCCTAGGCAACAAAAATGATTCCAGCCTGAGTTAGGTGAAGTGGTAGACATTAAACAAGAGGCCATTCTGAAATTTCATGAAAAATATGATGTTAGGACAAATGCTTTGGAGCTTGTAATATACCCACCTTCTGACCCGTGTGTTATCTTATCTGAAAATTTCAGTAAATAAATTGTAAGCAGAAAGTTGAGGGATTCCTTTGGTCTAAAAATGGCCATCATGAGCAAGCATCCCGAGAGAGATTTAAATATGGTCTTAATGTTCCTTATGAAGCCGTGAGACAGTTTCACTTATTTTAAAGGTGAGCTGTGGGTGTAGAATATTACACGCCATTCTTCATTGTGAATTAATTTGGGGAGCTCATGCTCTTTAAAAATCTTAATGTCCTTAACCATAGTGATCATAGCTCAAGGTATTGGAAGATAAAATCTACAATGTGATACAAGCTAGCTAAGATGGCAGTTCTAACTGTTTTAAGTATAGTTGTCCTAAATTATTTAATGTATGGTTCTGCTGCAATTAAATCTATTCTGGAGCAAGAAGTATTTTTCTCCATCTTAAAAAAAGCTTTTCTCTGCTTGATATTTGAGCTAATGGCAGCTACACCTGCTAATGTAATGACCAAATTATGTGAGTGTGTCTGTGCTGCATCTGCATGACCTCAGTGCTGTGTGTTTTATGATTTGCTTTGCATTGTTTTGCTGTGAATTGTGTAAGCATTGTGTGGTTAGAAACTGATTGAGGTATGTATTCACAAAGCTGTTGAATTGTTGAATATTGAGTACTGCAGTAACATTTCTACATCTATCCAAAGATGAATTTTATTTCTTTTATTTTTTAATAAATTAGCCAAATATATACTACAAACAGATGCATGCTTACTGTGCCTGTACTTCTCACTTTTTTTTATGTGAAATCAGCTTCTTTCAAAAGAACATAGTTGTTTTTAGAAGCATAATAGTCTTTCATTCTGAGAATTGTGCGGTGCTGACCTTAAGGATGCAGAATTCTTTTTTGTGAATATATGGTCTCTGTTTCAGGCATATGGTTTGGAATGCAAATTCTTTATTTCTGTGTTTTGTAACTTTGAATTTGATTTGCTAATATTTTGAGTTGACCATGAATGTTCATTTTGTTTACTGATCACAGACATAATGGCTTTTTTATTGATGTAGTCTGTTTGAGAAAGTTATTATGTCTACAATATTTACTATTGCAAAGCTTCTTTTCCAATCCAAGCCTAAATATATCGTAATGCTTTGTCTTATCTTGAAAGTACTTCATTCAAACTTGTGTTGATATATCCTTGCAATATCTGATATTCTGTCTTCCGCACAATAGGATGCTAGACAAAATTGAGGTGCATGGAATTGCAAAACTCTTGAGGCATTGGTAAGGAACTAGTTAGAAGGTAGGAATCCGAGATAAAAGGGATATTCACTATTTGAGCAGTGAATGTTTGGGAGGTGAGGCCTGCATTTGTCGATAGATTTCACCCAACTAGTCAGATCATGCTAAGCTAGGAGGTATAGTGAATTGTGAAGAAGCAATCAGAAAATTACAGAACTATATAAATTAAAAGAATGGGAGAAATGATGGAAGATGCTGTTTAACAACCAAGTATAAAGCAGTACACTTTGAATGCAAAAATGGCAGATGGAAGTATAGAGAGGACTGTGATCCAGCACTCCCTGTCAGAGCTTGCAGGGAGCACATCGCAGGGAATTCTGAATGCTCAGCTCATGATTTCCGACGGTCTGCTCCATGCGAGTGCCGGATTCTGCAATTACTGCTTGTAATCTAAATTGAAAGGTACTAGGGGGGGTGTAGATGAACAAAGCAATTCAGGAGTTCTGGCACGTAAAGTCATTAGTCATATGTCAATTTAGTTCACCAGTACTAGTGGAAGAGTGGGCTTCATCACAAGAGGGTTAGGATGTAAAGGCAAGGACATACTGGCCCCAGGGAAAGTCCAGTGACAGTAATTCACAGGATGACTAATGTGGTGAAGTGAATGACTTCTGATGAGAGACCGGGTAAACTTGAATTATATTTTCTGGAGAGAGTGAGCTAATTGAAGTGTTTAAAAAGATAATGGATGGAATTGACTGGATAGACGTGCAATTTGTTTTTCTCTAATGAGAGAATCCAATACAAATGGTCATTATCTTCAAAGAATTCTAAGAGGTGACAGATATAATGGATAGGGGAAATGTAGTGGATGTGGTGCACATGGACTTTCAGAAAGCCTTTTACTTGGTGCCACACATGAGACTATTGAAGACTGGGGAATTATGAGAAGGATAGAAAATTGTATTTAAAAACTGGTTAGAAGGGAGGAAACAAAGACGGAATTAAGGGAAACTTCTCGGGTTGGAACTGGTTAGTGGTGTCCCACAAAGTTCTGCTCTGGGACTGCTTCTGTTCACTGTACACCTCAATAATTTGGATACAGAGCTGGAGGGTATGATGTCCAAGTTTACAGATGATACTAAAAAAGGAGGCATGGTAGATAATTTTGAGCACCAATGGAAGCTGCGAGGGGAAATTGATAAAATGGTGGAATGGGCAAATAAGTGACAGATGGAATTCAATATCAGTAAATGTGAGCTGGTATATTTTGGGAATGATACTTAGAATGCTAGAATCTATTATTAGGGATGTGGTAACAGGGAACTTAGAAAATCATCATATAATTGGGCAGAGTCAACACTGATGTATAAAAGGGAAATTGTGTTTGACAAATCTGTTAGTTTTTTGAGGTTGTAACTAGCAGGGCTGATAGGGGGAGCCAGTGGATGTAGTGTATTTGAATTCACTAGACTGATTCCTGGGATGAGGGGATTCTCCTATGAGGAGAGGTTGAGTAAACTGGCCTATATTCCCTGGAGTTTAGAAAAATGAGAGGTGATCTCATTGAAACATATAAAATTCGTAAGAGGCTTGACAGGGTAGATGCTGGAAAGATGTTTTCCCCTGGCTGGGAAGTCTAGAACTAGGAGCCACAGTCTCAGAATAAGGGGTCAGCCATTTAGGACTGAGATGAGAAATTTCTTCACTCAGAGGGTGGTGAACATTTGGAATTCTCTACCCCAGAGGGCTGTGGATGCTCAGCCGTTGAGTATATTCAAGACCGAGATCGATTAATTTTTGGATACTAAGGGAATCAAGGGATATGGGGATTGGGCGGGAAAGTGGAGTTGAGGTAGAAGATCGCCATGATCTTATTGAATGGCAGAGCAGGCTCGAAGGGCCAAATGGCCTACTCCGGCTCCTATTTCTTATGTTCTTATAAAAGCTGGGAGATGTGGAAGAGTAGAGGGATTTGGAGGTTAAAACAGCACCTCAACTGGATAAGACTATAAAAAAGCTAATTAAATGCTTGGTTTTAGGGCGAGATATAGAATATGAAAGGCAAATTGTAATGGTGAATCTATTATAAAACTTTAGTAGGTTGCTTGGAATACTGTGTGCAGTTTTAGGCACCATACTATAGGAAGAATGTTGACACAATTGAGAATGTACACTAGTGATTCTCTAGGTGTTGCCTGGTATGAGGAACTAAAAATCCAAAGAAAGACTTGAAAAATTGGGGCGCTTTAATTAGAACAGTAGAGATTAAGGGTTGATTTCATAGAGGTGAGTAAAATTATGGAAGGATGGGACAGGATATATAGAAGCAGACTGCTTCCTGTGGTTGAGGGGCTAGAATGAGGGGACATCGATATAAGATTAAATTTAAGAGATCTAGAACATAGAGTAGGAGAATATTTTTTACACAGTGGATTGTGAAGCTTTGGAATGCAGTATTGGAGCGGGCTCCCAACCCGCTGTCAATCATTTTGATTTTGCCAGCAGACCCGCCCTCAGCGCCGGCAAAATCGCGGCCTATGTCAACATTTAAGAATAGGTAGCTCGGTGGTTGAAGGAAAAGAGGATATGGGAACAGGGTGGACACATGGGATTAGGACTACTGCTTATGTTGTGATGGATAAACACCAACACTGACGAGTTGGGCTGAACATCCTATTTCCTTGTAATTTCTATGTAATTCAAGGTAAGCCAGTTAAAAGCAAATGCAGGAAATTGTGAGAATGGGGAATGTGCTGCTGAAGGGTAGGTATCGTGTGGCTGGTGACTAGTCGTTCCTTCCAGCAGAATGAGGAGGTTTACGGAAGTTCTCTTTCTCAACCTCCAGGAGATTTGTATAAATTAAAATTCTCAACAATCTGTGTGACACCATGGAAAAGTTACACAGAATGGGAGTAGTTGAATCCAATTTCTACTGCACGAGCTGAATTTCTTTTTTTTGAGGGGGGGGGGGGGTGGAAGAGTGAGCACGGTAGAGTTTTCTCTTTAGTTTTAAACTACTCCAAAGTTGAACTAAAATGTAGGTTGATATATTGCATGTCATGACCCTGATATGATCTGTGGTCAACCAAGTACTGTATTGACTGAAATAAAAACAGAAAATGCTGGAAATACTCAGCAAGTCGGGCAGCACCTGAGGGGAGAGAAACAGTTAACGTTTCAGGTCGATGACCTTTCATCGGAACTGGAAAAAGTTAGATATGTAAGCGATTTTAAGCAAGTGCAAGGACAGGGAAAGGGGGGAAAGAACAAAAGGGAAGGTCTGTGCTAGGGTGGAAGGCAGGAGTGATTAAATGACAAAAAGTATGATTGTACAAAGCAAAAGGAGATGGTAATGCGACAAGAAGCAAGAGTAGTAGTACTGTATTGACTAACCTTTTGGTTGAAGAGTCATAACCCTTGGAACACCAAACATCTATAACTGCCACAGTTGTCTTCAGTACAGTTAGAAAATGCTATACTATATGGTGAGAAATTAATTAGTAATGGCAGATTTATTATAGCATTATAGCAAAAATCAAGGGGGAAAGGAATCCTACTTGAGACCAGTATTTTCTCCACCCAATGAAAATTGATGTTGAGCTCTGCGTTTAATTCTGCTCAGTGGGTCTAAAATAAGGTCATTACTTTCAACAATTTCTAGCAGTACAAACTGCTGATAAAGATTCTTTTTTTAATGGGAACTGACATTTTCTGCAGTTTTTGATTTTAAAGAGTATTTTTGGCGTTCTTGCCATCTTGCATCCATACCAGTCATGAGAGCACATTCCTTGTTGCACTTTCATTGTTCATGTTCTTGCATGGCATTAGGTACAAGCACAATAGGCTAGCTAGCAAATTTGAAGTTTTACCTGACCTCAGATTTTCACAGGTAGCAAAAAGATGAACAGGAATGTAAATTATGTTATGTTTAAGATTTTTTTCTTTTGAATTGAAGGTTGCTCCATTAAAGGAGATTAATTCTAAAAAAAAAAATTATAATTGAGTAGTCTGGAAAAAATTAAAGTTTAATCATAAACTAAATTTCTACGTAAATTTAATTGTAATCCCATTAGTTCTAGATCAGGTTTGGAAAATTGGCTGTAAGCTGTGTCATTGAAATGAATAGAAACTTGAAATTTAAGGTCGACTTTCTGGAGTGTGCTGTACGTAATTAAACTAGGCCAAAATGTTTAATATAAAAGTATGGAGCATACATTTGATCGAAGATGGGTTAATGCAAAAATTCAATCTTTTGGTTGCCGTAAGTCATCCCTAAACAAACATGGAATGCTGCAGCACTTCTATGACAACCTCAGAGGATTAAGGGACAGCATCTGGCACACATTTGGCATCAAGGTGCCCTAGTAAAACTGAAGTCAATGGGAACTGGGGGGGGGAAAACGCTCCACTGGCTAGAGTCATACCTAGCACAAAGGAAGATGGTTGTGATGGTTGAAGGTCAATCATCACAGCCCCAGGATATTGCTGCAGGAGTTCCTCAGGGCAGTGTCCTAGGCCCAACCATCTTCAGCTGCTTCATCAATGACCTTCCCTCCAACATAAGGTCAGAAATTGAGATGTTCGCTGATGACTGCACGGAGTTCAGCGCCATTCACAACTCCTCAGATAATGAAGCAGTCCATGCCCGCATGCAACAAGACTTGGATGACGTTCAGGCTTGGGCTGATAAGTGGCAGGTAACATTCGCGCCACAGAAGTGCCAGGCAATGACTATCTCCAACAAGCGAGAGTCTAACCATCTCCCCTTGACATTCAACGGCATTACCATCGCCAAATCCGCCATCAACATCCTGGGGGCACCATTGACCAGAAACTTAACTGGACCAGCCACATAAATACTGTGGCAACAAGAGCAGGTCAGAGGCTAGGGTATTCTGCGGCGAGTGTCTCCCCTCCTGACTCCCCAAAGCCTTTCCACCATCTACAAGGCACAAGTAAGGAGTGTGATGGAATACTCTCCACTTGCCTGGATGAGTGCAGCTCCAACAACAGCTTGACACCATCCAGGACAAAGCAGGCCGCTTGATTGGCACCCCAGCCACCACCTTAAACATTCACTCCCTCCACCACCGGCGTACCGTGGCTGCAGTGTGTATCATCCACAAGATGCACTACAACAACTCGCCAAGGCTTCTTCAACAGCACCTCCCAAACCCGCGACCTCTTCCACCTAGAAGGACAAGGGCTGCAGGTGCATGGGAACACCACCACCTCCAAGTTCCCCTCCAAGTCACACACCATCCTGACTTAGAAGTATATCGCCAATCTTTCATCGTCGCTGGGTCAAAATCCTGGAAAACTCTCCCTAACAGCACTGTGGGAGTATCTTCACCACACGGACTGCACCGGTTCAAGAAGGCGGCTCACCGCCACCTTCTCAAGGGCAATTAGGGATGGGCAATAAATGCTGGCCTTGCCAGCGACGCCCACATCCCATAAACGAATAAAAAAAAACACAGTTCCTGGCTTCTGAAGTCTTGCCTTACAGCTGAGGCAGTTGCCTCTGACTTAACTGCACAAATACAGGGACACCTCTTAAAGAATCCACGTGAGAATTAACAGTAAAATTGGAAAAAAGACCCAAAGTGAGAGATGCAAGAGAAAAGAATTGTAGAGCAGAAAAGACTAAAATTAGTTAAAATGTCAATGAGTAAAGTGGACATTTTCTTTTTTTTGAATGAGAATGCTTTCAAAAGGGGCAGGGTAAGTAAAATAGTTGTTAAATGATTAACTTTATATTTGTATGTCTTGTATTATTAAATCCCATTAATCTGCTGAAATAATACTGTGTGTTGCTGTTGGTCAGATTAAATGTGATCATTTGCTGTAATGTTCTTAGCTGCATCATCTTGACACTTCTTTCACCTTCATGGTACTGTTGACATTGAAGATTGCCTTGTGGGCGATTACAGCTATCAGCCCACATTTTAACTTTGTGGCACAGCATAAGCAGTATCTTTTTGCAACACTGATTTATGTTTTTGATTTTCAGCTAGTTGCTGAAAATATAATTGAAATACCCCAAGCATCTCCAAGGCATTATTGTGCTTTGGGTAATAGTACCTATTTAAAGTGGGGCAAGGTGGCAGACCTGAGTTATACTGCTGCTCCACATCGCTATCTCTCCAGGAAAAAAGGTCTGTGAATGGTTGCTTACACTAGTGTGAAGCTCCATTCAACAACATCCAAATGTTAATGTTTGCAAAGAGGCTATGGTAGGTTCTTAGTTAATATTAAAAAGATTCAAAAAAACATTTTTTTAAAGTTCCAGGCAGTACATTGAAACTCTTGGAAACTTTTTAACCTTCAGCTTGCATCAGTTGCATTTGTATTACAACGGGTGTGAAGCTGAAGTGTTGCAGGACTGTCTCCTTGGAGATGGTCTCATACCATAGGAACAGGAGTAGGTCATTCAGCCCCTCGAGTCTGTTTTGCTATTCAGTTAGATCATGGCTGATCTGCACCTCAACCCACCTTTATTGTGTTTTCTTGTTCTGGATTCCCCTACTAGTGGAAATAGTTTCTCTGTATCTACCCTATTGAATCCCTTTATCATTTAAACATCTCAATTAAATCACCCCTCAACTTTCTAATCTCAAGGGAATTCAAGCTAAGTTTATACAATCTGTCCTCATAATTTAACCCTTTAAGCCCTGGATGCTCTTCCTGTTCCCGCTGGAGTCCCCAAGATCTATCCTTGGCTCCCTCCTAGCTCTCGCCTACATGCTGCCCCTCAGCGATACCATCCAAAACCACGTCAGGTTACACATGTATGTTGATGACACCCAGCTCTAGCTCACCACCACCTCTCTCAACCCCTCCACTGTCTGATTTGTCGTGCTGCTTGTCTGACATCTAATCCTGGATGAGCAGAAATTTCCTTCAACTAAATATTGAAAAGACTGAAGCCAATGTTTTCGGTCCCCACCACAAAGTCTGATCCATAGGCACTGACTCCATCCCTCTGCCTAGTCACTGTCTGAGGCTGAATTAGACCATTATCAACCTTGTCGTCCTAGTTAACCCTGAGATGAGCTTCCGACCGCACATTTTCTCCATCACCAAGACCGTCTACTTCCAACTCTGTGGGCATCTGTCCACCCCTGCTTCAGCTCGCCTGCTGCTGAAACCCTCACCCATGCCTTTGTTACCTCTAGACTTGACTATTCCAATGCTCTCCTGGTCAGCCTCCTATCTTGCACCCTCCATTAACTTGAACTCATCCAAAACTCCACCCATCTTCTAACTTGTACTAAGTCCCGTTCACCCATCACCCCTGTGCTCGCTGACCTACATTGGCTCCCGGTGTGGCAACACCTCAATTTTAAAATTCTCATCCTTGTTTTCAAATCCCTTCATAGCCGCACCCCTACCTATCTCTAGCCTCCTACAGCCCTCCAAGATCTCTGCGCGCCTCCAATTCTGGCCTCTTGCGCGTTCCCAATTTTTAATCGCTCCACCATTGATGGCTGTGCCGTCAGCTGTCTGGACCCTAAGCTCTGGAATTCACTCCCTAAACCTCTGCCTCTCAACCCCTATCTCCTCATTTAAGACCCTCCTTAAAGCCTACCTCTTTAACTGAGCTTTTGATCACCTGTCCTAATATCTTCCCACTTTTGAATTCCAACCCCCTTGAAATAAAAGGCAACGTTCCATTAGCCTTTTTGATTACATTTGTACCTCTGCACCAGCTTTTAGTGATTTCTGTACATGGATACTTCAATTCTTTCTCAGAACTTTAAAAAAAGAAAACATTATTCATGTTTACATCTGCTTCAAGTTCTTTGGTCAATCAAAGAGCACTCACCCTAACCAAATGCACATTATGCACATTATGCCTGTTACATCAGCAGTACATTTCAATTGTGCTTGCTTCGGCCCTCGTGGAAGAAGCAGCTGATCTAGTTCTTTCTACTGCTAACTGAAACTGTCAGATTCAGCATCCCCCCACCTTCGCACCACACATTGTTTAGTTTCATTTTCAAGACGTTACAATATATATAATGGCCTTGAATTTGCGGCCGGAGGCTTCCCGCTGGGAAATGCCTCCGATCTGCAAATAAAATGCCCGCGTACCTGGTGGTCCGGGAGGTACGGAGACTGAGCCTCTCTGGGTACTCACGGTTAGAGGTCCACGTATCCCAGGGGCGCAGGTAGTTCGCAAGTGCCCCTGGGATCACGTGGGCCGGCCCAACGAATGAAAGAAAGGGGATCCCCATTCATACTTATGGGGATTCCATATGTATGGAATCCCCATAAAGTATGAATGGGAATACCCCAAAAAATACATCTACACATCAAATAAATAAAATTAAAAAATTACATATTTAAAATTAATTAAAATGCCATTTAATTAAATATTTAAAACAAATTTATTTTTTGAAAAATGAATGTTTTAAAGAGGCTAAAAATAAACTTACCTTATTGTACAAGTTTTTTAATGTATAAATTATTGATGATTTATTTTTATGTTTTTGTAAACTCTTACACTGGTAAAAGCAGGCCTTGCGCCTTGCTTTTACCAGGCATAAGAATTTCACGGGCATTCACTGGGCAGAAGTTGAGCAAATAGCCCAGCTCTCTGCCCGCGGATGCGGAGGATCTGTCAAGAAAATTCTTGACATCGCAAGTTCTGGGTTTTCGTGCCTAAACCCGGAACTTGCGGGGCCTTTACGGGCGGGTACACACCTTGTACGCATCCGTAGGGGCCGCAAATTACGGTCCAAAATGAACTCGCTGTAGATTTTGATAATACAACAACTTGCATTTATATAGCATATTTAATGTAGTTCGGAGTCCTGTAGTGCTTCACAGATATGGAGGAGAGTGCATTGTTGCATTAAGGTTTCTTGAAGTGTTAAATTGGGAGTAATCCAGCTGTTAGATTTTTGCCAGATATTGTGCTCAACAAGAAGGACCACGCCTGTAAGCGAGCCCTTGTTCCATATGAATCAAAGTGGGACATTACATGCACAGTTTCTGGTATAGAAGTCCATTTCCCTACAACTTCTGGACCTTATAGTGACCTCCAACGTCACCGCCATTTTCTACAGAGACTTTATTCTCTGGGCCGTCTTAATTCTAATATCTGGCTTGCTGCTGCATTCTCTGCTTTCTGCTCCTCATCTGGAATTTTTTCACTCTACTAAAGCCCTAAATCTCTCAACCCCTCTCCCCTTCTTTAAGACCCTCCTTAAAACCTATTTCTTTAACCAAGCCTTTGGTCACCTGTTGGAGGCCCCATCTGCCTGTTCATATGAACATAAAAGATCCCATGGCAAGTGAAGCAGGGGAGTTCTCCTAGTCTCCTGGCCAACATAACAAAAAGGATTAATTAGTCATTTATCGCATTGCCATTTATGGGATCTTGCTATGCACAGTTCAGCTGTTGTGTTTGCCTACACCATAACAGTGACTGCACTTCAAAAGTAATTAATTGGCTATGAAGTGCTGTGGGACATTCTGAAGGTGTAAAAGGTGTGATATAAAATGCAAGTCCTTTCTTTCATTACTTGGCTGGAGACTAAGGAGAGGTAAAGGCTTATTGGTACTGAGTTTTGGCAGTGGTGCTGCCTGCAGATGTTCAGGAAGGCAGTGGGAGTACTGGGGACTAGTCAGCCTTGCTTTTTAAATCTGAAAAATTTAAATATATGATGTTTTCCATGAGTGTAACCCTATTAGTTTGAAGTCACTTTGAATGTAAACGATACAAACCACTTTTTTTCAATTGTAGATTTCACCCATATAGATGTGGTTAAAGCATTTTACAAATCTCCATTTAAGGTGGGGTTATTATTGTGTATCCTTTCAGACCTCCCCATAACCACAGTAGCCTTGTCTAAATCTGACCAGCTTTTCAACTGCCAGTAGATATATTTGTAATGCGAACCAAAATAACACTGCCATCTCATCACAAATGATCATTTTAGTGTTTAACTCCCAAAAGAGCTGTTCAATAGTGTTATATTGTAAACACTGCAGAGTAATAAACCCATGTGTTTTTGATTACTGTTGTTTTGATCTTTTATACCAGTTTTTAATAGTTTTTGAATAATTAGTTCCAATTCCGTTACTTGCCTTCTGTGGTAGCTACCTCAGCGGTTTCCTGGTGTTGGTGTATGTGCTTTAGCATTTAGAAATTCTACAGTTATTGTTTTAAATTAGACTTGATGGAGATAAATACAGTTGATCTCTGCTTGTGGAAAATGTCCGTGGGCATATACCGTGTACCGATCTTTGCATATCTTTCCCTCAAAAAAAAAAGTGGCAGAAGTTTGGGGGGTGGGGGGTAGGGTAATGTATATCGATATTTACAAGAGACTCGGGAATGATAGAAAAAAAACTTTATTGAACTACTCAAAGTGTAACATATGACTATAACCTCGTAAAACTACATCAATAAGTCGCAAAAACAGTAATAGGAGTGATGAAAAAAAATCATAGAAATTCTCATACGTAATTATCAAATGCATCGAACAGAGTAGGGAGACAGCAGGTAGCTAGTGCACTGCTGAACAGACCGGCCATGCTCTGCTGGAATTTTCATCGCCCCAACTCCTCCTTTCTTTGAACTCAGAAAAGCTGCTGCCTGTTGACGTTTAGCCATGGTTTTTCAAGGTTACTTTCCAAGTTCTTTTTTTGACTTTCGCAACAGTCACACATTACCTTCATTCACCTGGAATTCTCCTCCAGAGGCTCTATTGCTATGGATCTCAGTGTGCTGAATAATGGCTCGGATATTGCAGTAGAAATAACGGTGAGGCTGTCGGCACTAACCGTTATGAAAGAGTAAATCGGACAGCACCTTCCGTGGACCGCACATGCGCAGTTAAATGCGGAAATCAGGAAGATGCTGTGCGAGTTGCCCTGCTCCTCCAGAAGCTACACTATAACACTATCTCGCCAAGAGACTCTGCATTGAAACACATGCAACAGTGTGAAGTTGCGCTACTTGCGTGATAGGTACCCACTAAACACGCCAGAAAAGTTAGGGCTTGTCCATTCCAATCTAATTGAATTTTTAACAGCATGATAAGTCTTAATTACTGCCAAACAACCTCTCTGGCACGGAAAATTAACTTTTACAAACGTGGAGTGTCATTCCTTCAGATTTTAATTATTGTTGGGAGATTTTTTTTTTTAAGTAAATTTTTTTTTCTTTTTCTTTCTGTCTCTTTTATCTCTCTATCTTAATCCCATCTTTCTTTCCCTCTCTTTATTTTGCTTTCTGTACATGATTTGGCATTGAATTAAATATTCTAGTTTACACTTCCTGGTTTAGACTCTGCGGCCGGAGGGTGGGTTTGGAGGTGGGCCCGCTGTCAAAATAGCAAAGATTGACCGGGTAGGAAACCCGCTGTCATCCCGCCTCCACGCGAGTCTCCCAGGTGTCGGGTCTGTCAGCGGAGAACTGACCCGACACCAAGCAGCGGGGGATACAATTAAGTTCATTAAATGGCTTGTTAAGAGCCAATTTAATGGTATTTTGAGACTTCCTTCCAATTTTACATCCTCCCCCACGGGTTACCTGCTGCTCAGGGAACACACCATCTCACCCTGGCGTGAGTTAAGTCTGCTCTGATGTTTCTGATAAACTGACAGCTGCAGAAGTGGTGTAAAGGATGCCATGTTGCAGATGGTCAGTTTCAGATCGCAGAAACTGTTGGTTACTGCATTTGTAATACATATAGAGATTTCTTTAGCTTGCAAGTGTTTAGAGCAACTGTATGTCCAGTGCCACCTCATTGGAACAACCTCTTTCACCATTAACAGATCGCTTCTGTCATCTCACCTGCAGCTGCCATCTATTGCAGCAACATCGGTGCCCTTGGAAAAAATCAGACCTTGGTCCTCTGAATCCTTCCACGATCAGCCCCAACACCAACATCACTGGGCACACCAACATCACCAACCTTCTCCGCCATCACCTGATGCTGCATAAGACACAAGGCATCAGCCCCTGACAACATTGCTGCCCGGGAGGCCAGCGACGGCATCACCATGGCCAGACTTACTTTACTTGACGCTGTACACCCTGGCTGCCACATGATGCGCCAGGTTGACACCATCCCACACCAGCACCGTGAAGCATCCCTTTAATGTCCAAGCCATTCCAAGCACACTCATCACTATAGCGGGGGGGGGAAGTTATATCTCAACATTCACTGGAACTCAGTAAGACACTTCTTAAGGTGCACACAGATCTGTCCAATAAGGGACAATGTTGAAAATATAGATTTCACTGTATGACAACACATTACCAGAAACTTCACATGGACATTGGCTAAACCTCTCAAGTGCCTACCCTTGTGTGTTGTTAGTTGATATGCTTGCAGTAGTGTGAGGGGTGGCTAGTGAGATGGGGAAGTGATAATGTAGATAGAGAGGGTTGGGTGGAGGTGCAAGGTAAGTTGGGTGTGAGTAAGGATGTGCAGGAGAAGGGTATGGAAGGCAGAGTGATGGGGATGTGTTGAGTGGCACAGCAGGATGAGGTTGAGTGTGGCTTTGCAGTAATGTTTTGTGATCCACTGAGATCATTGAAAGGTTGGCACCACTGCAGCCAGGGACCCCTGACGACATCCTTGCTTTTGCCCTCCTGTGCAATGTGCAACCAGGCTGCGTTGGTGTCCTGGAGAGGTCTCTTCCGCCCTTGGAAGGGAAGAGAATCTCCCCGAGAGCCTGGGTGCAAGCGTCCACCTTTGTGCAGTGCTTGTCATTGTTTGCAGCACCTTAATGCTGTCAAACACTGACAGACAACTGTCAAACTCAATGTGGCCGTGGTCCCTTTAAGGAAACCGGCTGATGACGCGTCATCAAATGACGTCATCAGACCCACTTCCTATTAATTGGCCGGGAAGCCCGCAAGGCCAATCAAGGGAAAATCCCTTTGACAGAGCAGCTGCAGCTGGGAGCAGGACTGGAACCCGGAAACCAGCTCTCCCGCCCCCATCCTGACACCGCTGAGAAAATTACGGCCTGCGTGAGGATTCTTCGATCTGATTGGTTGAGGAGAAACACCGTTGATTGGCCTGTTCACTCAGGTTCCAGATCCCCTGCAGAGGGCGCTGCACTGAAACCGATTTCTTATCACCGCAACTTCCAGCGCAAAAGCCAATAGAAAATCTGTGGGCAAGTGAGTGTAATGAATGGCTGGTGCCGTTCATTTGCCACTGACTGCAAAATCCAGGCCAATATTCATCTTTCTCGCTGCACTGCCGATCTTGCGCGAAATAATTTAATGATGACTAAACAATTTAATACTTTAAGAGGCAGAAGTGGGTAGGGTGTATTATGCACGGGTTACTTATTATACTCGAAGATTTATGGTAAATGTTACTGTGTAAGTTATAAGTTGGCCATCTGTTATGGTCATGAGAGATGCCCTTTTGCTGTACCGCGTAGTCCCTTTATTATCAGTTTAAAAGACGTGCCAGTGGAAAGCTGAATTTCATAATTGAGAACATTTTCAAATAATGAAAATCACTTCTGAAAGAAAAATTTGATACGTTTTATTTTAGCTTGTGCTGAAACAACATGGGCGAGCTAAATGCATGTTGTTACTCAAAATCTTCAGCTTAGTAAATTAAAAGCTGACTGAGATCCCTCATGGTTTCAAGCAATTCTAACCGTCTCCGAGTGTCATGGGTTAATCTCATCTTGTCCATGACATTTCCCAAAAGAAGTCTTCTGTGATCCAGACTGACAGCCATTTGGCACTATCTGTCAATCTTTGTTTACCAATTAAGACGCTATAAAACCTTAGGGCCCTGAAAAGCTGACTGACATTTAGACACGACTAAAGACTCTGGAATGTTTGTGGTCTGTTTGGCCACAAACTGAACTGTTTCGCTCAAAGAAAAGTAAATGATCACCTGGTCATTGTACAAAAGTTACTGTGACCCGACGAGGCAGGGTAAAACAAAAAGTTGCTAGCAATGTTTTAATTCACGGATTGTTGTAAATATTCCAGCATGCAAGATTTAATTTCAATGAGATCCGTCTGGTTGTTTATAAGAAATACATTTGTCTCCTAATATGGTGTTTATGCAAGATTGAAAGAGATCTACATTTGATAATTTTGCTGCTTGGCCTAGGAGAGAAAATCATGCTTTTTTGTTCAATGCATTGATGCTGAGATGAGACTTTTTTTTAAATCTATTTAGGAGAATGGTTTTTCAGGAGTTTTTCTGCTGAAAGGCACTGGGCTAAATGCTCTCTTTTTTATCACACTGTTTACTCGTTAGATTGCAGAAGAATCTTTTCTTTCCCACAGTGTAAGCTGAGATGAATATGACTGGGGCAGAAGGCTCTGGGAGGAGGTCTCAGAGCAAAGAAGCAAAGCTTAGCACAAGTAGGGGCTTATGTCAGCAGTCCAATTCTTGCAAATCATAACGTAAGAGCCCTTAAATAGTTGCCGTCATCAGCTCTGGCCTCCAGCATATGGTCTATTAGAACACGTGACAGAAAATGGCGGAGGAATTGAAGTAGCTATTCATGTGGTAGGAGTGGTCACTGTATTAGGTTTTAGTTTATGTTGACAAGGCAGTGTTCCTAGTTAGATCATTGCAGCTGTTTCTTGTCTCTGTCTCTGTGTCTCTCTCTCTCTCTCTCTCTGTGTATGTGTAGAGATTCTGGGCTCCACCTGCAGCAGTTGTGCTTGTGCTATTTTGCTGCTGGACGCTTATTGGCTTTTTTTTGTTCGGCAGGCAGCGAACAGCAAAGGCGCAGGTCGATCCAGGACCTAACAATCGTTGGAACGGAATCTAATCAGGTAAGACTTGTTCATTTAAAAAATTGGTCTGACAGCATATCTAAGGCCTACTAAGTATGAAAATGGTCTTGAAGCTGTTAAATTTTTGCATACTAATTCAGAAAATTTTAAAATATCAGATACTGGATCAGAAAAGAAGGGCGTTTTTGTATGCATTTAAGGGGAACACTATATAAAAACTTTGACTTGGTACCATTGGCATTTCCCCCACATGCTTGATTGGCAGCATATGTAATTATGGGCTTCAGCAAAGAGCCATCAATCTGATGCTCCCCTTTGAGTAAGAGCAGGGGGACAGAGACCATTGCATCCTTTAAGGAAATAATTGGATAAATATTTGCAGCAGAGGAAGAAGCATGGCTATGGGCCAGTTGAAGTTCACCCCTTCAGTTCCCTAATTTTCCCATTACATCTTTCAGCTCCACTCTGATTACCCTAATGTTTTTGTTTCTATTACCCCACCTATCATATTATTCCAAACATTTATCACTCCCGAGTCGAGAAGTTCTTTCCAATACCTATTTTAACATTTAATTTTCACCTCCTTCAATTCATGTCCACTGGCTTAATTTGTTATATTCTGGTTTTAACTTATCTATGCCATTTTGTATAATTTTTAAAAATACTTTTCATGTACTCATTGTGACTCTGCTCCTTAGACAGCAACTACATTTTTTAAGTTTTACAAAACAATATCAGCAAATACACCTGGAAGTGATAAAAGTTAATTATTGAATCAGATGATGTCCTTACAACATCTGAACCCCAAGATGATGTTGCTTTTAAAGCGACGCCTATATATTTGTTGTTACAGTGTGTACTTTTGATTTGGGGGGGAACAGTCTTGTGCAAATATCCTTTTCTCCGAAGTTGATCATTGCAAGCCAGCATGTATTTGGTGTGTGATACTGAAGGATTAATGTTTGCTGTGTAATCACTTCAAATTTATTAAATGATGATCGACCATCCAAATATCAAGTATTATAAAATTATGAGCTTGGGATGATTTGGTTATAGATGTGCTGATTTCTGCAATACTGCTGCAGTCTTTTTTGACTGTTAATTAAGGTTTCTTGACTGTGTTGAAGGCATAAACCATGATATTGTGTAAGTTAGTTTTTTGATATAGTGCAAAATTGGAGATTTTGAGTTCAGAAAAGTGAAAACCATGGTTTTATTCCCATCACCGTCTCTCTTCAAAGATATAAGCCACCCTCCGATACCTCAGCCAAATTATGATTTCTCAAAACTACTGGCCCATCATGACTGAATAAGTTAAATTCCATTATTATTAGAATAAATTCCAAGATTTCAAGCCATATTTTAAGAATCACATTCCGTGATTCTGTATATTTTCCCATGAAAACCCGAAAACTGCCTTGGCCATTAATCACACGATTCTGGTGAATGATAGAAGGCTATTCAACTTTGGCAATATAACCAGGCCCAAACTTGCTCTCACCTGATGCCCACACATGCTTACTTCCAGCAGGGGTCACTAGATAGCCATGCGGATCGGGAAACCTGGCTAATTTTCTTCTTCACTAGGAGATTGTGGCTAATTGTTGCACCTCTCCTTCCTCCACCCCCATTAACGCCCTAAATGAGAACAGCTAATTTCATACCAGCGATTCAACTTGGGACTTCCTAGTCTGTATGGCTTAGCCAGTCTGGATAAACTCGCTGAGCCATTGGGGAAGTGTAAAACATGGTTTTTAATCAGTTCTGTTACAATTAAAATAATTGTTCTACCTCATTTTATCACATTTACTAAACCAGCACCCTGCTGCTTTTTCCCTTTCCTCCACCCTACCCGTTATGTTTTTTTTGTAATCCTCACAGTAGATCAATAATTTTGCACAGTGATGTGTACTGGTTACAATTGGCAAAGATTAACTTCCCTAGTACAAACTGAGAAGCAAGCCATGTAGATTGGATCACTCAAAGATGTGAAAACAACATAGTTATTCTTGTCCTTTATTCCAATTTGGTTATTTTCCCCATTGAAAATAGAAAATTGTTTCTTAAGAATTTTAACTCTGTGGCCGAATAATAGTCTTGAATATTGGAATTCAAAAATGGCCTAATTTTTATTAATACATTGATGAAATCAGTCCAAAAAATTGTTTTATTAGCCGCACCTTTCAAAACGGCTCGTAAAATAATGCAAAATCTGATTTATTGGACAAATGTATAGAGGGGCTGAAATATGCTGTAGCTCATATTGTTCATTGAATAAAGGTACCAATTTGATTTTCTGAAGGTAGTGATTACTTTTTCACTTTCGAGTTGTTTATTAAATAGCAAATATAAATCATTCAAACAGGTTTATCGTGTGAGGAATTTTATTCTGACTTCTGTTGTTCACGCATCCAGGGCAGCAGAAATAGCAGCCGGTCATCTAGTCCGAGCGTAAGGATGATCACTGCCACAGGAACACCTTCTGAGAAAGCTACCCGCAACTATGCATGGACACCAGACGAATTAACAGGTTCGCTTTGGCTTTTGTTTTACTACAGTGAAGTTGATGGGATGGAATTTCCCTGGCAGAAACAGCATGAAAAAAAATCATACAGTTTAGTTTCAACCTGAGGTGAATGTACGTTGTACATGCAAACATGGGGTATACGGAAAGTGTGATGACTATATTTGGTATGTGTGTCTGTATAATAAAGAATACAGTAAAATCTTGCATGCAGTTCCTGTCTGCGCCACTTGATCCTCTGTTGTCCTGTTTTTGTCACACTTGTGTCAATTTGTCCATTATAAATACATGTGTCCTGGTGCAGCCAGACCCTCCCTTCATCCTTATCTCCCCTGTGCTGCCGACTGCCTGGAGACATGGGCCAGTGTTTGGAGTTGCGTTGAGTGGAGGATATATATACCTTACTTTCTAACCCCTCTCCTCTCTATCTCTCTGTTCCCTATCTCTCTTTCTTCTCTCCTCTTTCCCCCTCCTCTCCTATATCTTCCTCCCCCCTCACCCAGCCTCATAATACCCAGTTTCCTTTCCCACCCCACCACAAGCTACCTTCTCCCTCTCGCTTTTTGTCATAGTCGTCCCTTGGCCTTGGTCCATTTATCCTCTGCTCAGTGACCCTGCTTGACCTGAAGACTACACATGGGCCTGACTCCCCATGTGCACCACTACAGGAGATCAACTAGTCATGAGTATGATGCACACTTCCTGTCCACATTACCCTTCCTTTTTGTGTCATGATTTTTAAGTAATGTTTTTACGTCAAAATTTATAATGCAAAAACCCTGTGTCAACATCTATAATGGGAAATCCTATGTAAACATTTTCCTGTTACGCTGTAACAACAGGCCTCCTGCCACAAGATGGTACTGCTGCACCTCTTCGGGTCTCCAAGCTATTCCGCCTCCTGTAAGTCTCTTCCTTAAAGTAGCTTCTTTCTAGCCTACTGCCTTGCTCCCCAATCTTTGCTCCTGCCTCTGTGCTGTACTACTGTTGAGTTGAGATGGGGGAGATGATGGTAGTAGCTGAAGAGGATATGGCATTTGGGGGGTCGCGGGGAAAGAGATATAAGCTCAGGTCTGTAGGAGTGATGGCTGATTGGGTAAGGGAATGGGGGCTCAGGGAGGGGAAGAGAATCACAACTGAGAGGTTAAATGATTGGGGAAGAGGATATAGGGGAAGGGTATGGGGTGGCGATGCAGGGGAAAGGAATGGATGGTGGGTGCGGAGACAATGAAGGACTGAGCTGCAAAAAGGAGAGCCGATGAGAGCAGTAAAGGCTTTGGGGAGGATTCAGGTATATAATAATAGCAGGGGTTGGTGGGAAGCTGAGGGAGTTGTGGGAGAGGTATCCTAGGTGAAGGGGTTGGAGCAAGAGGGTTGGGGTGAAGTGGTGTAGCATGTGAAGGAAGTTGACGAGGTCTGCAGCCTGCAAGGAAGATCCATTGTTTGCACTTCATATAATGGCAGATTTCCCATCATGCTGCTCACTCTGCATTGGGCGATGTATTGTTTTATGCTATGTTACATGAAATATAGTATCCGGATCACTGAATTACAGTGGCTGTAAAAGTCAAACTGCATTTTATTGTAGGAGTGTTGATGATTTCAGGTTTGTATATTTGCGTGGAAGCTGCAAATCAGTGGCTTTGATTACTATTAAATGTTAGTTTTAACTATGTAGTTAATTTTATCTGTTACTTTTTCTTCAAAAATCCAGGATATAGAGGAAGGTGGTAGGGAATATAGATAAGAGGTGGATTATAAAAGCTTTGTGGTAATATTGGAGGCCATTGAGTGTAGTGTCTTGTTCACAAAGTAGACACGGGGTTTGGACACATTGGGCAAGCTTTCCTATTACAATTAAACTTACCTAATTATTTTACTTTCCTGGAATTGAATATAAGTTAGGCAAATTTAATTGTAACAGAAAAGCTTGACAGACAGGTGGGGGTAGAGTTTCTGCTTGTTTACGTGAGTAATATGAGTGCAATCCGAGGAGAAACGACCAAACCAGCGCAAAAGATCAGGGAATTTTACACCCAAAACCAGTTGCGTTCATCTTTTACGCTGGTTCGAGATTCAATTCACCTGGATCAGGCCCTGCCCACAAAACTGGACACGCACTCGGGTCGGAATTGCGAGATTCCGCCGAGTGCACTGGTTCAGGAAGGCTCATTTTCTTAGGCGCACAGGCACTTGTAAAAAGGTTTTCATATTAAAAAATATTTAATTTACTAAGAAACTGACTAGTGTACACCAATGAAACTATTAAGTGGTTCAGTATAGATTTTTTTTAATTCATTTTCAGTGGATTTTAAATCAAATTACTCACTCGTAGAGGACTTATTAAAAATGCTTATTTTTGCTGTTAAACCCATTTTCAGCTGTAGTAATAAAACTGCACCAGGAATAATTGTTTCATGGAAAGAAGAAAAAATAAACGCTTAGGTTCTATTACGCTGCCCGATTATGCTGGTTCATGGAAGTTTTTGCATTTGTGATTATGCAAATTAATTTTAGCGGTAGCCTGAACTGTAACCTGACCAGCGCGACTTCAAGCGCACTTTGGGCGCAATTTCCTGATTGCGCCCAAAGTGGAAACTCTACCCTGTGTAATGCAAATAGTGTGACGGGGGAAGTAATTAAGTGTTATTTTATAGGAAGTGCATACATGTACAGGATTTATTATATTATCGATTTCTTTCTATCAATGAAAAAAAGTGGAGCTTTGGAGTTGTGTTCTTGAGATTGAATAAGTAACCCTAGAGAGAAAGTGGAGTTGTTTAGAATCGTCTGAAGCCGCAGGTTATTGGCCTTGCACATGCACCCACACCTCACTATTTGTTTGAGAATATATACAGTTTGGTTCGGTTTATCATTCTTCCCTCCCTGCTAAAGTGTGCATGCACCTAAGCAAGATTGCGGCAAACTTGGCAGAAATCCTGCATAAACCATTCAGTATCAGAGGTGAGTGAGTTATCAGTTTTTATCTGTTGTATATTACTACATTTCGAGTACTGGTTCACTGCTGCACCTAAAATGTGCTTTCTTTACATCTGTGAGACAAATGACACAATTTCTAGCCGACTTTCAAACTTACATGCTGACCAAAAAAACACTTGCCTGAAGCTCGGGTTGCAACCAGGAAATTGTGTCAGTTTTGCCGAGGTGAAGTTACACCTAAGTTTCCGCTCAAACTCATTTGCATAGCCAAAATGTAAAATCTCCCATGAATCAGCGCAATCAAGCAGCGTAACTGATCGTAATCATTTATAATGGCACTTTCAAATTCCCAGCTGTCTCACCTTCAGCCATTCACCATAACAGTTCTGCAGCTATCGATCTGCTCAATCACACCTTTACCTTCACCTTTGATGCCCTTGTCTCCAGTAAAACCATTACCCTCTCTGACACTGGTCATCGTCCCTGGCACGGCCCCAATCTCCGCTCCCTTAAGTCCAAGAGATGCAGACTTGAACATTTATAGTGAACAACTGATTTTAGCCATTCATCGCTCAATCTGGCTGGACCACAAAGCATTATGGGTCCAACTCTCCTGTCAAAACTGTTCGCTCATCCTGGAATACAAAGATAACCCCCACTACAAACAGTCTTCTTAAACCCCTCTCCCCTCCACCCTCCTCTCCATCAACAACAAGTGTGAGTAGCTCGTGGATTCTCCCCTGACCCCTCCACCCTCACCACTCACAACAATTGCGAGGAGCTCATGGACGTCTTTGGCACTAAGATTGAGACCATCCATTCAGTTGCCTCTGCCTCTTCCCTCCTTTGCCCTAGCCTTGAACTTGAATCTTTCTCTAGTTTCTCTCCTATCTCCCCTCATGCCCTCTGAGCTCATTTTGTCCATGAGACCCACCTCCTGCTCCCTTGACCCTATGCCCACCAAGCTGCTGACCACCTAACTTCCCTTCCTGGCCCCCATGTTAGCTGATATTATGAACGGTTCCCTCTCCTCAGGTACTGTCCCCCTCCCCTTCAAATCTGCCGCCATCACCCCCCCCCCCTCAAAAAACTCACCCTTGACCCCATGTCCTTGCAAATTACTGCCCCATCTCCAACCTCCCTTTCCTCTCCAAAGTCCTTGAACATGTTGTCACCTCCCAAATCCATGCCTATGAAAATCACCTGCTATGGCTTACATAGAAGATAGGAGCAGGAGTAGGCCATTCGGCCCCTCGAGCCTGCTCCGCCATTTAATGAGATCATGGCTGATCATCCAAATTCAGTACCCTATAGAAACATAGAAGATTTCTTCTCTTCCCGCTCCTGCACCATTGCCTCTGGAGTCCCCTAAGGATCAATGGTAGAGCCTCGCAAATCAGGGCTGCACCCCCTCCTATTTCTCATCTACATGCTGCCCCTTTGTGACATTATCCATAAACACTGTCAGATTCCACATGTACGCTGATGACATCCAGTTCTACTTCACCACCACCTCTCTTGACCACTCCACTGCCTCTGATTTGTCACGCTGCTTGTCTGATATACAGTATTGGATGAGCAGAAATTTCCTCCAACTAAATATTGGGAAGACTGAAGCCATTTTCTTCGGTCCCTGCTACAAACTCCGGTTCCCTAGCCACCTACTCCATCCCTCTCCCTGGTCACTGTCTGAGGCTGAACCAGACCGTTCGCAAGTCTGGCGTCCTATTTGACCCTGAGCTGAGTCTCCATCACCAAAACCGTCTACTTCCACCTCTAACATCACCCCTCTCCACCCTTGCCTCAGTTCATCTGCTGCTGAAATCTTCATCAATGCCTTTGTTACCTCTAGCCTGGACTATTCCAGTGCTCTCCTGGCTGGCCACCCACCTTATACCCTCCAAACTTGAGCTCATCCAAAACTCTGCAGCCCATATCCAAACTCGCACCAAGTCCCATCACCCCTGTGCTCGCTGACCTTCATTGTTTCCCTCAATTTTAAAATTCTCATCCTTGATTTCAAATCTCTATGGCCTCGCCGCTCCCTATCTCTGTAACCACCTCATTATTGACTGAAACCTGGCCAATGGGGCCTCCAGATTACTGAATTAAACTAATTTAGACTGAAAATGTGTTCAAATAATTGCTGCAGCTGAAGAAACAGGCCAGTCAGTGGTTTCAATTGACTGTTGGTCACAGGTATTGTGTATCAAGGGCAGATCAATTGACTGAATTTTAACTCATTTAAACTGAATTTCAAGTAACTATAAGTGTAGCATCAGTATGAGAAATGGATCTGAGTGAGTCTTCAATTGAACTGCTGGTCACTGCAGCTGTAGGTCATTAACGATGGATTAAGGTGACCATGGGTACCCGTGCACCTGAAATTCTGCAGGCAGTGTGATAAATACCCCCGAACGGGTGCACGCGGCCGAGACTCACCATGCCGACTGGGGGCTTGACCAGTTTTCTGGGCGTGACCGCTTTGATCGAATTGACTTTTGAACCAACGTAAAAGATCGCAGAAGCACGAGTGTAAGTGGTTTTGGGCTTAAATCACACTCAAATTCCATAATGTTTTGTGCTGATTCAGTCGATTCCGCCCAGATTGCGCTGATATCTGAGCGGAAAAGAAGCGGAATCTCCAGGCCACTTTCTTTTTAAACTCCAAAGTGGCTCTAAAAATGAGCTTTTAACCAAGGCTAGTCTGCTGTTTCTGAAATTCAGCATTTATTTTGTTGGGTTAAGATTTTTTATTTACCATTTAAATACATCTTGGGTATTTTTGATATGTTACAGGTTTTTTGAGAAAAATGTGTGAAATTGAATCAAAATATTGATATCCTTTGTATTTTATTTTGGTACTGAAAGCATTTAAATATTATTAATGCCTGTAACTGTACCACAGGGCTATAACCCTACCGTGTGTGGGAGGGTGAGATACTTCACAAGAATTTTACCAGTCAGTTGGTTGAACTAACCACAGAGCTGACATTCAGGTTAAAGGTTCACCTCACAAAAATCAACTGACAGCAACAAAAACTGATGGAATGAACCACATGTGCACTGGAAGTGATAGTCAACATGCAACACTGAGTATTTTATACAAGTTATTTTGTGGTGACTAGAGATGAGGTTACTGGGTGTTGTAAATATAGTTTCACCTATCTGTTAGTTACTAACTATCACATATCCTCTTAATTTATGCGACTCGTGACAAAAACTGAAAAGCAGAATAAAATTTGTGATGTGTAATAGGAATACTATAAAGTAGGTATGTGCCAATGTGGGTTATTTTTATTGCACCTTTTGTAGCGCTTTGCAATGCTTTCCTATCTCTATATAAATGCTTGTTGTTGGAATAGGTAATTATGAGCCTGTTCTTTTGCTGTTCTAAAGATACTGTGCTTCAGACCTCGTTTATATGCATTTCCTCCCACCTACTACTAATTTTTTTAAACCCCCTCCTTGGGGAGCACTAGATGTACTGGTTGTGTTTGGGGTTTTTAACCCTAGATATTTTTCTCCGGTTCAATGCCTCAGACCACACCTGCAGGTGAGGCCTCACTCCCCATGATGTAGTATGCCTTTACCTGGCCAGTATCAAGATAATTTGTAGAGAGTCTAGGAGTTGAACAAAAAGTCCTTGTTACTATATTTCAGCTACTGCTTACATCACTTGCCCTCACATGATCTTGCTTGACTTTGGAATGCAATCAAGAAAACAAGTAGAATATTGAACTATATGGCCAAAACAGTAGAGTACAAGCCAAGGGAAGTCATTCTAAAATTGTATAGCGCTGTGGTCAGACCATAACTTCACCTTGCCTACTGTGCCCAGTCTGGTTACCACAACAGAAGAAAGAGACATTGAATTGAGGCAGTTCAGAGAAAAGCCGTGAAACTGATGTGGAAACATTGAAATTATTTAAGAAATAATTGGAGGCAGCAAAGCGAGAACTGTTGGGGTCTTTGAGTGGATAAATTAAATTGGGTCAACTGGCCTTCTGTATTTTATCGTGATCTTCTGAACAGTGGTTTAAGATTGACTCTCCTTCCAATTCCGCAATGTAAATGATTTTCCTGTGACACTACAGTTGGGCTTTGATCTGTGCCTATTGTTCTAGTTCATGGAGGAATGCTACAGGGAAATATTTGGTTGAGATAGTGGTACAAATGTGTTGCACTGTGGATCTGTGCATCAAGGAAGCAGTACTTCAGTCAAAAACAATTATCATTACTGGGTATCTTTAAGTCTTTAATCCTGGCCCCTGTTCACAAAAGCTGGTTTGTCTGATGTTTCTGGTGCAGAATGGTTGCTAAATTTGCCTAATTGCTAATTCACTGAGAAGCACGTGGGCCTTACCCCAACTTCAGAACAATATCCCTTGCTGCATCAGGATGATTTTATTTTCTATTGCTCTCACTAATGATTGTGCTAAATTGGCAGCAGTTGTGTGCTATGGACTCCCCCCCCCCCCCCCCCCCCCACACTCAGGACATAAGGTTACTTTTGTCCAAATTCATTTCTCATAAGATTATTGCAAAGAGAAGAGACTTTCACTGTTCATCTAGTCTAGATTCAGACCTAATACCCCTTGACGCAAAGACAGTTGGGGCGATGATGTGATGTTGAGCCAGGTCCCCTGCATTATCAGCAGCTGAGGAATATTAAGTGCTCAGTGCACTCCATAATTTGTGCAGACTAAGTAATCGGTGCTTTTAAATGTTGAATCCCTATAATACAGCTGGAGTGCTTGAGTGGTACTAAAGGCACGAAGCATCTGTTTAGAACTCGTGCATCATACAAAGCCATCTAAAATAATTAAACTTTTCCTTCTGGGTGACCATCGTTTCTTTATGCTACTTGGTATGCCTGGCCTGCGAAGGCTAGTCTGTCAAAGGGATTGTGATAAATAATTTATTTTACAAAATAAAACATTGTAGCTTTACGGGCAGCCCTTCACTAGCTGCCAGCATCTGATGCTATGGTTCCCAACAACCACTGTGCTCTCAGTGCATCACGTGCTCCACATTGAGAGTCCAACAAGAATATTTAACGGAGCTGAGCTCACATTATTGGGCAATATCAGCCCATTGGGGCACAGGTCCAAGCAGTGCCTGCAGAATAACAGTTCCAGTGCACTGTACTGGAACATTATCTGCCCCAGTGTGCGAACTATCTTCCCCTTTTCATTTCGGACCTTGGACCGACATTTTGTTTTTTATATTTATTTCGTCTAGGTTCCAAAACAAGATTACAATAGAATAGTACTGATGCACATTTTAAAGACATTGTTTTAAAGGTACATTTTGAAAACAACTGTTGTTTGTAGGTGATACCAAATTATGTTTAATGATCTCCATATCCTACACCTGCTATCCACCTCTCCACTGAATGGTCAGTTCCAGTGTGCTACTATGGAAAGGTAACAAGTGGAGGTCAGATGTTATACAGACAAGAGGGAGTTGCTTCTTTTGTGCACTCTCCTCATACCTTGATCAAAAGTGACATAGGCAGTTTTGGAGCAGAACAAAGATTCTTGAAAGAAACCTGAGGAAGAAAATGACTTGAAGAAAGAGGTATCCACCCATAAAAGCACAAGTTATGGAGATTATTAAACATCATTTGGTATCTTTTTTTTTTACAAACAACAGCTGTTTTTACCCACCTTAAATATTGTAAGTTATTTTCTCTTTAAAGCCCACGGTGTGTCACACAGTTCCGAGAGGGAGGGCAAACAATGTTACCAATGCTGCTCTAAGGCCAGTTGCTAGTTAATGTTTGTATATAGTGCAGGTTAATGGCTTCTGTTATTTTTATTTTTCATGTGTACCCCCATCCCTTGCCCTGGACTTGCTGCTGCTCACCATTGCTCCTGAATTGCCCAGCTGAGATCAAGATCTCGCCCTATGGAGAAATGGCAACAAAAGTCCATGCCTGACCGTCTTGTAACAGTGTTGTGAATGTGCCATCATACTGTACCACCAAAATCTGTGTACCCTCTTCTTTAAAGACCTAAAAAAAGTAGTCCTAAAGCAAAGCTTAGATAATGAAAACACAATGAAAAATCCTCCCTCGTTTGGGTCGTGTACATGGAGCTATAGATAGCAGAAATCCACTTGAACAAACAGCTGATCTGTTGAACTGGTTTTATATGTGCTGATCCTTACCAGACGAAGCAAGCAGCTGCCCTCTGCCAGCTGGACTTTGATGAGATTTGAACTCAGTTCCCATAAATAAACATAACAGAAAATATACTATCACACCACCTAATAATTTGAGTTAATGCTTTAATATTTATTTTCCAGATACAAATGGTTCTGATAACTCTATCCCAATGGCATATCTTACTCTGGATCACCAGTTACAGGTAAGAACTTTCACATTCGCCCAAAGCAAGTTTGATTGATCACTTTGAATACTGAACCACTAACTAACTCCTTGTGAAGCTCAGTACTTCAGTGGCTTTGTGCTTATGTTCTGTACGATTCTGTTTTTAACGGGCTAATTCATACAGTGGATATGCTGTAAGATGAATATTTTTAAAGTACACAGTTATAAATTTAAAGCTTTACATTCCAAAAGTAGCCTGTGTCCACTTTGAATTCTGGTTGAGTGAAGAGAGGAGGATTTCCTTTAGCACTTGTTCCAGCTGTTACTTTGGCAATAAAAACAGAAAATGCTGGAAATGCTCAGCAGGGCAGGCAGCATCTGTGGAGAGAGAAACAAAGTTAACGTTTCAGGTTCTGATGAAGGGTCACAGACCTGAAACGTTAACTCTGTTTCTCTCTCTCCACGGATGCTGCCTGGCCTGCTGAGTGCTTCCAGCATTTTCTGTTATTATTTCAGATTTCCAGCATCCGCAGTATTTTGCTGTTGTAACGTTTGAGGTCAATGTGTGCAGCACTGTGATTGTATCAGCCGTTCCTATGGATGATGGTAGCAGGAATATAGTTTTGTTAAGGGATTGAATATGCACAAATTACTGAAGTGCGTGAGCTGGTCCTCAGTCTGATGATTGCCTCACTCAGATAGTATGAGTTGGTGTATTTTCCACACTCACGCCTGTGCACTGATGTAAATAAGAATTTGTCAAATTTAAGCCCCTTTCCTATTCATTCTTCCATCGTATATGCTGAATATAACTGACCTGTAGTCCTGAAAGTCCAAGTCAAGTTTCCTGACAGCCCAGATGAACCTGCCTATTTACTTTTCCAACTCTGATTTTTAGATCCAGTCCTTTGTACTATTTTTAGATCAGTTTGCAAAGGCACGTTTAAAGGCAATAGATTTTACAGTCTGTTTATGTTTCTCTACAGCCACTAGCTCCGTGTCCAAACTCCAAAGAATCCATGTCTGTATTTGAGCAGCATTGCAAAATGGCTCAGGAATACCTGAAAGTTCAAACTGAAATAGCATTGTTACTACAGAGAAAGTAAGCAAGAGTTATTTGTCTTTGCTTTGTTGTACAAGAGGTTTGGTTAAGTAAAAATTATATCCAACTTGCAAATTTTTTGTTATTGAAAGATCTAATGATGCAGAATTATTATAGAACGTGATCATGGGAGGGAGTGGGAATGAGAAAATTACTTGTTACAAATTCGGGTCTGCCACAATTTTTTATTATTATTTATTTGTTCTCGGGATGTGGGTAACAAGGCTGTATTTATTGTCCATCCCTGAGGTGATGGTGGGCTATAATACCATGGCTACAAGAGCAGACAAAATTGAGAGGTCGCACAACACCAGGTTATAGTCCAACAGTTTTATTTGAAATCACAAGCTTTCGGAACTATCGCTCCTTCCACAAGAGCAGGGCAGAGGCTGGGTACTCTGTGATCAGTGGTTCAGCTCCTGACCCATCAAAGCTTCTCCATTATCTACAAGGTTCAAGTAAGGAGTGTGATGCAATATTCACATGAGTGCAGCCGCAACAACACTCAATGCTTGACATCATCCAGGACCGTGCAGTTTGCTTGATTGGCACACTTGTTACCAGACTCAACATCCATCCCCTCCATTTTTGGCAAACTGTGACTGCAGTATGTATGATCTACAGGTGCACTTCAGCAACTCACCCAAGGTTACTTCAACAGTAACTCCCTCCCATGCGACTTCTAACAGAGGACAAAAGCAGCAATTATGTGGGAAAACCATCACCTTCTCCTTGAACCTCGACAGCACTTGTACTGAGAGTGTTCCCACAAAGGTGTTAGGTAGGGATTCCAGGATATTGACCCAGTTTGACGACAAAGGAATGGCAGTGTCAGCCTTGGCTCAGTGGTAGCACTCTCGCCTCTGAGTCAGAAAGCTGTGGGTTCACGTCCCACTCCAGAGACTTGAGCACATAACATAGACTGACACTTCATTGCAGTACTGAGGGAGTGCTGCACTGTTGAAAGTGCCGTCTTTCGGATGAGACATTAAACCGAGGCCTCGTCTGCCCTGTCAGGTGGACGTTGAAATATCCCATGGCACTATTCCAAGAAGAGCAGGGGAGTTCTCCTTGGTGTCCTGACCAAGATTTATCCCTCAACCAACATCACTAAAATAGATGATCAGACCACTATCTCATTGCTGTTTGTGGGAGCTTGCTGTGTGCAAATCAGCTTCTGCATTAGCCTACATTGCTAGGTGACTACACTTCAAAAATACTTCATTGGCTGTTAAGCACTTTGGGATGTCCTGAGGGCAGGAAAAGTGCTATATAATTGCAAGTTCTTAATATATGTCCATGTCAGGATGATGTGGAGGAGAACTTGGAGATGATGGCAGAATTTAGAGGGCAGCACTGGATGGATTCTCTGGGTAAATGTGGTTAAAAATTTACCTATTTGAATACTGCGCTGAATTCTTAATGGGTAAACCTACAGAAAAACAGTGTGAAGTATTCAAAGAAGTAGTTGGTAAGTTACAAAACCAGAACGTACCCCTAAAAGACAAAGGCTCCACTTGTGTAGTTAAGCAATCATGGTCGACAAATGAGGTAAAATACAGTATCAAGCTAAATGAAAAGGCTTACACAAATGCTAGGAAACATGGAAAACCAGCGGAATGGAAAAACTATAAAAAGAATCAAAGGGATACATCAAAAGTAATGAGATGCAAAAAGGAATATGAAAAAAACTTGCAAAGTTTATCAAAGCTAACAGCAAACATTTTTATAATATTTTAAGAGGAGAATGATAAATGGTGATGCAGGCCCTTTAAAGCCCAGGCAAGGCTATAATGGGTAATAAGAAAAGAGCAGACTTGTTAAATGAGTACTTTATATCTGTTTTCAGTGTAGGAAAGGACAAAATACCAGCGGTACAAGGGAACCTAAAAATAAATCAAGGGGTGGAACTTGGTAGGATTAATACAAGTTTTTTTTAATGGTAATTAGGAATGAAACCAGGAAGTACTTTTTCTCACAAAGGGTAGTGGAAATCTGGATCTCTTTCCCCCAAAAGGCTGTGCATGCTGGGTCAATTGACAGTTTTTAGACTGAGATGATGGGTAGGAGTATCAAGGAAGATGGAATAAAGGTGGGTAAATGGAGTTGAGGTACAGATCAGCCATGATCTAATTGAATGGTGGAGTAGCCTCGAGGGGCTAAATGGCCTGCTGCTGCTCCTATGTTATTAAAGTCATGCAATATGGTTAGCATGAAAAATATTTGTGACACAAGTGCAAATAGCAATATTAGACGTGTACAAGCAATGTACAGATGCACATCCATGGAGTAGTTGAGACGAATGGCACAGATGCATTTAAGGGGAAGCTAGATAAACACATGAGGGAGAAAGGAATAGAGGGATATGTTGATGGGGTTCGATGAAGTAGGGTTGAAGGAGGCTTGTGTGGAGCATAAACACCGACATGGACCAGTTGGGTCTCATGCCCTGTTTCTGTGCTGTACTTTCTATGTAATATTCTAGCTTTGTGTTGTTGGCTTAATTAGTTAATACTAAAAATACTCTGATTTTTTTTTAAAGTTGCTATTGCTGTTGACTCATCAAATGATACAGCACAGAAGGAGGCCATTCGGCCCATTGTGCCTGTGCCGGCTCTTTGGTAGAGCAATCCAACTAGCCCCGCTCTTTCTCCATAGCCCTGCAATTTTTTTTCCCTTTAAGTATTTATCCAATTCTCTTTTGAAAGTTACTATTGAATCTGCTTCCACCACCCTTTCAGGCAGTGCATTCCAGATCACAACAACTCGCTGTGTAAAAAAAAAAAAAAAAAATTCTTCACGTCACCTCTGGTTCTTTTGCCAATCACCTTAAATCTGTGTCCTCTGCCACTGGAAACAGTTTCTCTTTATTTACTCTGTCAAAAGCCTTCATGATTTTGAACACCTCTATCAAAACTCCTCTTAAACTTCTCTGCTCTCAGGAGAACACCAACAGATTCTCCAATCTCTTCCACATAACTGAAGTCCCTCATCCCTGGCACCTTTCTAGTAAATCTCTTTTGCACGCTCTCTAATAATTGATTCAAAACAGATTTCATAGCATAATACTATCAGCAGCTCTATTAAAACATGTGAAACTTAGTAACTTTTTCCAAATTTTTTCACTCCCTCTCTTTATAGGCAAGAACTAATAGCAGAACTGGACCAGGATGAAAAAGATCAACAGAATACCTCCCGGCTGGTTCAAGAACATAAGAAGCTTTTGGAAGAAAACAAAAGTTTATCCACATATTATCAACAATGTAAGAAACAGCTAGAATACATAAGAGCCCAGCAGCAGAAGCGGCAGGGTACATCATGAGGCAATGGGAAGCGTGGGCCATCGTTTCAACGCTACATGCCCCAAGACTATTGCTTATTCACACAAAGACTGATCTTATTGGAAGATGACCTGTTATGGATAACTTAATTCAGTGTTTGGGCCTCTCTGTTGTGTTCTGGAAGTGGATTTCTGTACATCTCCATTGCAGCCTTGTACATCAGACAAACTTTGTTTTTAGTTGATTTTTTTTAAATAGGTTAGTATTTAATTTCATTCCATGCATATTTTAGTTCAATCACCAATTAGATTTGAGAGATGTTTTAGGTAAAATTGTGGCAATAAATTATTTGTATGAAACTACAATTCAGTTAAGATGTTACAAGGAAGGGAAGGGAATATCTAAACCAAAACAAACTGAGTGTTGGGCCCCACTGATCATTTTTACCTGTTATGGACTTAATCGCTCATAATGCCGGATGCTAACTTGTGCCTTGGAGGCTAGCAGTATTTTCCTTTGGTCACCATATGTTAACTATTCTATTCTTTAATTGGGTCAGACCTGCAGTAAAGGTTGTTGTCCAGAGCTCTATGCTAATAAAAAAAAAAGATTCTATGCGCTGCATATTTTGGAGAGTTCTGCAGAGGCATCTAGCAGTATTAATCTCTGAGGTCACTGTAATGTGAAAGCAAATGGAGTGTATTGAGCGTAGTTATTCCATACTCTTCTTGCACAAACTGTTTATCCTGCAGTAAGAGAAACTTTTTTTTTAATTCCAGAAGTTTTTATAAAAAAATTCAGCAATTGATGGCTATCTTCAATGGTGGTGCCACTACAGTAACTCTGTTTTACTTTGATATGGATGATATGTGGCACACAGCCTTGAAGTTTTAAATGTTAAATAGATATATAATATATAGAAAATCACTTTGGGCATAGCAGTTATACGGGAAAGCTGAATCTGAAATAATAAATGACATCCAAGAAACATATGGGTGATCCAGCGCGCGCAGGGAACAGTACTTGCAATGTGCACATCTCAAGAAATCATGGGTGTGTAGCCTTTCAATTCCTGTGATGTTTCCTGGGAGCACTGGATCACAAAATCACCCTTGTGCTTTCTTTATCCTGTCCTAAAGATCAGCTCTACAGTATATCTGCAGAAGAATTGCAGATTGTCCAAGACGTGAATACAGATTTGTTGAAACATCAGTATGTATTGCTCTAAATAAGCTTTTCTTAAGTTTTTTTCTTTTAACGTTGATTTGGCTACCACAAAATAACGCCCCTTTGGATTTTAGCGCAGTGGTATTCTTCCAAAAATCAAGTTTGAAAGTATGTCTTCGTAAATGTAATGGACCTTGTCTGAAGACATCAAGTTGGACGAATTGCACTTTATTTTTTTCTTAGCATGGAGCATGGATGGGCTTGCAAGAGATGCAGCTGGGCCAGGGGGTTAACAGTACTGTAATTGTTTACATTCTCTAAATTAGCATCGGCGAAGGATCCACAGAGGATTTGTTAATGTGACATAAGTGAAATGTTGGTTGCTTTGATAAATTCAGTGCCAGGCTGAACATTGTGATCAGATGCTCAGCCAGACACACACACTCCCTCTCACTCACTCTTTGGTGGGAGATAGGTCATTAGAATTGTGGAAGTTACAACCATTATGTCAACAAGTATTTTTGTTAGAGATGGTATCCTTTTTGAAGGATGTATATAAGCTGGATTAAAACAATCGGATAAGAACCCTATCGAGCAGCTTGTTTTACTTGTTTGGGGTCAAAAGAAAGCTCATTTTTTTAAATTGTGTATTCACTCCAGTAAAAGGGTAGTCATACAGTTATAGTCAGCTGTCATGTTCAACAGTTCCCATAAAACTTTTAAGTGTTGGATCCTTTTGAGGACTGCAGAAGCACGTCTACATCACAATGTTAGGATTAGTTTTCTTGTTCAGATTATTCCAATATGCTGTGAACAAACAAATGTTCTGTGGTTCTCTCTATAATTCACTCTATTTTCATTAATGCAAGAAATTAGTCTTTGCAGATTTTATATGGAAAAAAATCAACAGATTCTGTAAAGCAACAACTGTATATACATATATATATTTATTTGAAAGAATGGCTTATTTTGAATGGTATTTTGTAGGTCTAATTTTTTTGAAGGGTAGGGATGGGTTAGATTGTAGCGTACATTGGTAAACTAATAGGGGGATACTGACTCTATAAGGTTTATGCCAGAGTTGAAATACCTCAACAAAAATACAGTGGAGTCTGCTTATTATCAGGTTATTCCTGCAGTCATATGTAATAGAATGCAAAAGATCAACCAGTCCCATGTTAATTTGTGTACATTTTAACTCTCTTTTAATTGCTGGATAGGCTCCTTTCCCAATGTCTTTAGAAATTATGGATTTTGCTCCTTGGATATCCTTCCACCTGACTGTCCATCTCTGTGGACACTCTCTTGTCACCTTATTAACTTAAAAGCACTTCACCTGTTGATAGATGCTCCTGGATGACATAGTACCATGCTATATAGACCAGGAATTTTCCAAAATATGATCCATGATCTGTATTGTGTTTGCTAATCTCGGTCAGGGTTGCAGTGGGGATACTATAATTGGCCTCCTTGACCTTAGGTGAGCGAGAGGAATCTCATTCCTGATGACTGTGCAGGAAAGTGACTGGATGGACATCGGGTGAGAATAGGATTCAGCTCAGCTGTGATACCCTCCCCACATTTGAATTGCCTACCCATGCTCACAGCCTAAGCTCTAGCATGAAGAATGGCAGTGTGTGCTAGTTACCAGAGAACTGCCGATAGCTGTAGAACTGTGTACCAGCATGAATTAGTGCCATCAGAAAAGTTAAAAATAAGATCGGTATAGGAGAGGGGAAGGGCGAGGTACTTCATCAGAAAACAGCTTTGTTTGAAAAATGGGTTGTGTATGTATTTGGGTATGAGGGCTGTGCTTTTTGAAACATGTTTGCTGTTATTGAATCTGAAAGGTGAGTCCTTGGACGACTGCAATAGCATTTACAAAGGAAAATAAAGTTTAGAAGTTTTTCATTTACGTCGATGAAATATTGTCCGTTAAGAAATGTGCTGTTGTGCCTTAGATTTAATTAAGGGTGAACTATTTTTACAGCTAAGCTCCAATTACAGCTTCAAGTATTGGACTACATCTTCTAAAAAAAGAGTCCAGTAAGTGCTTCAAATCTTTTAATGGGGAAGGTGGGTTGGGAGCAGTCAGGAAACCCTGGAGAACGGGTTTCCCACAGGCCCTGCGAATTTCATGGCCAGTCCTGATTTGTATTGGAAACCTCTGTTTCCCACCTGCAGCCAGCTGGCTGGCTCCGGGCGGGTAGGCCTGCGGCACTAGGCCACAGAGAGGAGGGAGAGATCACCTGGGGGCAGCCGGAGGAGCACCGGGGTGGGGGAGGTTTGGGTGAGGATCAGAGGCCGGGAGCCGCACGGGGAGTGGCAGGGTTGGGGGGTGGTCAGCAAAGATCGGTGGCCAGAGGAGCATGGGCGGTGGGGGTCTTCGATCACAGCGGGTGGGTTAGGTAGGTACCCTGGATCCAGGAGGTTAGTATAAAGGCACTTCTCTCCTGGATCCAGCAGTCCTCACCTTGCATTAACTGGCGGGTTTCACGAGGCCTGCAAAACCCAAGTTAAAGTTAAATTCAAAATGGAGGTTAAAGCGGAGACTTCCAGCCGTATAATAATATTTAAATAGACGACCCGCCTCCTGGCAGTGGATTGGCTGCCCCCGCCTCTGTTATAACCGGACGTGGGTGGGTTCAGGCCGGGATTCAGATTTTTAACACTAACTTTCCGCACGCCCCCAACCCACTCGTTTTTTTAGGTTAAAATTCCCCCCCCTTTGTTTCAGTTCTAAGCTCTTGAAAAATATCATAGGTAAACACAAGTTTGTCAGCTGATTTAAAAGAAGAGAATATAAATTATGTCCTATATTTTACTTGACTCACTCACTGTGGCCCTGAATTGTGCGAAAGTTTGAAGTCTTGCATATCAGATTAATAAGGCCCTCCCGCCAAAAACAATCTCTACATTGCAAAATAAGTCTCCCATATTTGCTTGAATAAGTTTACAGAAATCAAAGTAAATAAAAATGCGTAACTTGCTATGCTTTGCACATGGCGTGCAGAATGAAAATGAAACACGTTTCCAAACTATGTAGCTCAATTCTGTACTCATTGTAGAGAGCTGAGGAGGAAACTTAACTAAGATTTTACAGAAATAGATGTATATGTTACAGTACTATTTGCATATCTGTGCTTCTAATATTTTGACTGCTTTTTTGAATGATTTCCCAAACAATTTTTAGTGCACTTCATGTGGAAGGAAAAGATGGTAAGCTGGCATCTTGCATTCCTAAATATTAAAACTTCTGTTCTCCCTGATTGTACCTAGATGCAACATGTACACACATCTTAACACTTTCACAGCAAGCCTCCCGAACCCTACTTAATTCTGATTCCTATTCTTTACTTTGTAATGCAAGAAGCATTAAGTAGCAGTCTTCGTTACACTTTGGCCTAGAAATTTGGACATGCCCATCTTTGGGCACTGGGGAGCGATCACTGTGCCTGAACGGGGAGGCCCGAGGTGCCCCCAGTTCCATCGAGCTGCGGAGAGCAACAGGCAGCTTGCTGGTGAAGCGCAATGGAAGGTCTGGCTGCTGCCGGTGTTGCAACGGTCCTCATGTAATTGAGGAAGGGGGTGTTGTGGTCAAGACGTAGAGGTGTCTATTGAGAGGGGGATCTTTGCCCATCGGGGGTGGGGTAGCGGCAGCGATCGAGGGATTGGGGGGGGGGTAGGGGGCGGTGTTTGATGGCCGGAAGCGGCCTGCATTCATTGAATGTGGGGATGGGAGGAGCACTCCTGCTTCTGGCTCCACATTCAGATAAGTATATTTTTTTAACTTAACTTTTTGGTGGCGGCCTGCAGCAGCCCCTTTAATGACTGCTTGTAGGCCCGATTTTCCTCAATGCAGCCAGCTACCTCGGCAAACCAATCTTACAGTGGGAGCCTCAAACGGCCCTTTGCATATGCAAATAAGGGGCCTAACACCTGTTTCAGGCGTGGGCACTACACACCAAATTTTTGACCTTTACCAATATGGCAAATGATGCACTTTCAACTCATAATGAGCTTTAGATTCCTGCCACCATATTGGAGGCTTAGGAGGCCATTTAGCATCCGGAAAACGGGTGCTGTGTGGCTGAATTTCTAGGTCTTTGGGTCCAATAATGGAATAAACACTCATGAGTGGGTATATTCAAATTAATTTAATTAAACCCAAATTTGGTAAAATTCAAGGTGAATTACATAACTTGCTATGCTTTGTACAGAGCTTGCATGTGTTAACCACATTTTCAAAAGAGCCATTAATTACTGCATAATTTGATTGTTTATTCCAATTGACACGTGGAGCTGGGCATATGACAGTTTTGCACATGAGTTTTAACCTCTCCTGATCTGGCCACCTTCTAAACTAGGAACAGGAGTAGGCCATTCAGCCCCTCGAGCCTGTTCCGTCATTCAATGAGATCATGGCTGATCTGCGACCTAACTCCATATACCCACCTTTGGCCCATATCCCTTAATACCTTTGATTAACAAAAAACTATCAATCTCCGATTTAAAATTAACAATTGATCTAGCAACATTGCTGTTTGCGGAAGAGTTTTCCAAACTTCTACCACCCTTTGTGTGTAGAAGTGTTTCCTAATTTCACTCCTGAACGGTCTGGCTCTAATTTTTAGACTATGCCCCCAGTCCTAGACTCCCCAACCAGTGGAAATAGTTTCTCTCTATCGACCCTATCTGTTCCCCTTAATATCCTGAAAACATCGATCAGATCACCCCTTAACCTTCTATATTCCAGGGAATACAACCCTAATTTGTGTAATCTCTCATCATAACTTAACCCTTGAAGCCCGGGTATCATTCTGGTAAACCTACGCTGTACTCCCTCCAAGGCCAATATATCTTTCCTAAGGTATTCTGTAACCGGTTTCTGCGGTGGCCAATTTCCTATAGGCCCTGCCGCAATCGCCAATTATTGTAAGTGGTTTCGCCTCGCCCGTAGTGAGCACGCAAAGCCCCTTACTACAAGTTCTGGACGATAGGGATTACTGAGGACAGATTGGAACACGGACAGCGTTTTTGGGCTCACCTGTACAGTGTTTATTAAGGTTGACAAAACCACTCCACCCGCATACAGTACGAGCGGTGTGAACACAACAGTACAGTTTAAAACCGTACAACCCTGACTTGTCCAACAAGCCCCTGCCGTGCTGACTTACCACGGCCTAAAAACACCCTCCCGTGAACTAAACTATCACCAGACCCTTCCAACGCTAAACCCCCTCTGGTTTGGTAGGAACATACAGGCACCCCCTCACACAGCTAAGTGATCTTGTGGGTGTGCAGGCTTGGCAATGCTCACCTAGATTGCCCTTGATCTTGCTTGTAGCTTCCTCCCGTACGTCTCGGCTACCTGGTTCCGTACTGGCCTTGCTGCATGCGAGTCCCAGTCTGAGTCGAAGTCCGTCTCGGTTGGAAGAGCAAGGCTCAGCTCCTCTTGACGTTCCGTTGTGGGGAGGGCAGAGAGAGAACTATCCAAAACGGCTCTCTGATATACCCCTCCAATACACAGACCGCTGTCTGTGGTTTTAATGGACACATGGCCTCAGGGACATGGTTTCCAGGCCTCCTCCCAGGTTTGGATGGTTTAGATCTTAACGAGCTCATCTTCAGAAACAATGAGTCGCCAGCCTCGTTATTCATGACTTGGGAGTGGGCCTCTCAGGCCATTGTTCCCAAGGACAGTCCGTTACCATACGAATGCAACCTGGTTACGTCAGCCACCTTCAGCTTGAGTGTTTTTCCACAGCTTCCCCCCAAACAGCCTGTCCAGTTTTTAATAAGGGTATATGTTCATAATCTAAAAATCCATGGCGTCTGTGCCGACTGCTACAGTGGTGCCCAGAACTGCTCACAGTACTCCAGGTGTGGTTTAACCAGGGTTTTGTTTAGCTGCAGCATAACTTCTACCCCCTTGTATTCTAGTCCTCTAGATATAAAGGCCAGCATTCCATTAGCCTTTTTGATTATTTTCTGTACTTGTTCATGACATTTTAATGATCTATGTACTTGGGCCCCAAGTCTCTTTGGACCTTCACTGTGTTTAGCTTTTTACCATTTAGAAAGTACTTTGTTCTATCCCTTTTAGGTCCAAAGTGGATGACCTCACATTTGCTTACATTGAAATCCATTTGCCACAGTTTCGCCTATTCACTTAATCTATCGATATCCCTTTGTAATTTTATGCCTTCCTCTACACTGCCTACCTGCTTATCTTTGTGTCATCGGCAAATTTGGATATATGACTTTCTATGCCATCATCTAAGTCGTTAATAAATATTGTGAATAGTTGAGGGCCCAACACAGATCCCTGCGGGACATCACTAGTCCCATCCTGCCAATTTGAGTACCTACCCATTATCCCTACTCTCTGTTTCCTGCCGCTCAGCCATTTCCTAACCGGTCAATAATTTGCCCTCAATTCCGTGGGTTTCTACCTTAGATAACAGTCTCTTATGTGGGACTTTATCAAATGCCTTCTGGAAGCCCATATGAATAACATCCATAGACATTCCCCTGTCCACTACTTTAGTCACCTCTTCAAAAAATTCAATCAGGTTTGTTAGGCATGACCTACCTTTCACAAATCCATGATCAAATCCACCTCTCTCTGATTAACTGAAAATTTTCAGTCACCCTATCCTTAATTATAGGTTCTAGCAATTTCCCAACAGCAGATGTTAGGCTAACTGGTCTATAGTTCCCTGGTTTCCCACTCTCGCCATTCTTAAAAAGCGGAGTGACATGCGCAATTTTCCAATCTAAAGGAACGGTTCCTGAATCTAGAGAACTTTGGAAGATTATAGTTAGGGCATCTGCAATGTGCTCACCTACTTCCTTTAAACCCTCAGATGGAAACCATCTGGCCCTGGGGATTTGTCACTCTTTAGGGCCATTATTTTCTTCATTACTGTTAATTTATTTATGTTAATTTTATTGAGTCCTTGTCCCCGATTCAATAGCAGTTTCTTTGGGATTTCCGGCATGCTATCCTCTTCTACTGTAAATACTGACGCAAAGTAATTATTCAACATGTCCGCCATTTCCCCATTGTCATTGACAGTATCACCACTTGTTTTTAAGGGGCCAACATTGCTCCTGACCACCCTCTTTTTTCCAAATGTAACTGTAAAAATTATTCGTATTGATTTTGATATCCCTTGCAAGTTTCTTTTCATACTCCCTTTTTGTAGCTCTTACAATCTGTTTTGTGACCCTTTGCTGTTCTTTGTAACTTTCCCATTCGCCAGGATCTGTGCTTTTTTTTTTGCATTTTTGTATGCCCTTTACTTTAGTTTTATGCTGTCCCTTACCTCTTTAGTTGTCCATGGCTGTTTTTCTTGGCAAGTAGAGCTCTTGTCCCTCAGGGGTATAAACTGGTTCTGTATCACATTAAATTCTTTTTTAAACATCTCCCACTGATGATCTGTCATTTTACCCATTAACAGATTTGCCCAGTCCGACGAAAGGTTTCGACCTGAAACGTTAACTCTGTTTCTCTCTCCACGGATGTTGCCTGGCCTGCTGAGTTTTTCCAGCGTTTTCTGTTGTTATTACTATTGACAGTCTCTGCCTCATCCCGTTGAAGTCGGCCTTACCTAAATGTAGAATTTAGTAGCTGTTTCACATTTCTCCCTTTCAAACACTACGTTGAACTCGGTCATGTTATGATCGCTATTGGATAAATGTTCATGCACAGTTAGGCTGTTAACTAAATCTGGATCATTACTCATTAGTAAATCTAATATGGCTTGCCCCCTTGTTGCCTCTGGGACACATTGTTGTCGAAAACTATCTCGGACACACAAGAAATTCGCTACCTTTCTGACCGGTGCTAGTCTGCTTTTCCCAATCTATATGAAAGTTAAAATCCCCCATTAAAACCACTCTGCCTTTGCTACACGCTTGTCCAATCTCTGCATTTATGCAATCTAGCACTTCAGAGCTGCTACAAGGGGGCCTATACACAACTCCCACTACAGTTTTAGATCCTTTCCTATTTCTTAATTCAATCCATAAGGTCTCCACTGGCTGCTTACCTCTCTTTAAATCCTCTCATCATTGAAGTGATTTCATCCTTAATCACTAAGGCTACTCCTCCCCCTCTGCCATTTTCCCCCTCTGTCCTGTATACCTTATAACCTGGTATATTTAGTTCCCAGTCCTGACCGTCTTGCAGCCATGTCTCAGTAATGGCTACCAAGTCATACCCTCCAATTTGAATTAGTGCCTGCAGTTCATTCAATGTATTCCTTATACTCCATGCATTTGTATAAAGAACGCTTATTTGGGCCACACACCCTGGCCTATCCTTCAGCTCTGATATTTTGCTCACATGTTTCTTATTTCTTTCTCCTGGTTTAATTGCTTTACATCTTTTAGTTGTTCCCCTTACCTGTAGTGCCTAAAGCACAATTTCTGACTGCTACTCTACTCTCTTCCCTTTCATAGCAACTGTTACTGTTTAATACCTATTTGCTTTCCTTACAGTTACAGATCTGCTCAATGAGCTACAGTTATTATCAATGACATACTTTCTGTCCTCATTGGATCTGTACATTTGCTAAATTGAAGTCATAATAAGCTGATGACGCCACTGTATAGAAGTAATGGGTAAGAAATATAAAATGACTTGTGGAAAATTATTTTTTTGTTTTAAATTCAGCTGAACAAAATAAACACGAAATGCATTGAATCTAGCCTGGAATTATAATTCCAAGAAACAATTAACCAACAGTGATTTCCAAATTCAGATTCCAGTCTGAATCATCCATATATTGCTGAGGATTGCTCTGAGGTGATTATAAAACAGTATGTTATGCCTGCCAGAAGTATCTTCCTCTTATTTCATCTGAAAGTAACTTAGTGAAAGTTTTCACCTCTGGGTTAGAAGGTGCCATGTGTGACATCAAGGGCTTTAGTTAATGATGCTAAGCAGTATTTTGCAAAGCTAAATGTGGTGACCGAGCTCAACAGAGCACAATACCTGGGCTATTTTTGGTAAATCCTCTGAAATAAAGTAGCTTGATGAATGCGCAGTTAAACACAACTCAATATCTGCCGTAAGAGGCAGAACGGGCAAAAGGATCGGAAGCATGTGGGATTGTTTTTTAAGAAAACTACTATGGTTTCCATGATTCACAATACAGTGGATTGCAAGGTACTGAGGAATTTAATAATTAATAATTGTTACACATCTGAGGACGCAGGCTGCCATAAGAGGGTTTTATCATAGCACAGATCTACATCTTTTACCTTTCATGGTGCAGTTTACAACATAACTAGAACTATGCATTTCTGGAAATCAAATATGCAAGATCCTTATACACCAGCTACAATGAACTGAGGTTCTGCTTTGGAAAAAAGAACTTTGAGTGAATTTTTTTCTTCAGTATCGTGCAATATGGTTGATCATTTTCCAACCAAGTACAGACTTGAACTATAACTACAATCCAAAAAGCAAATTATTTTAAATTTCCTGCTGTTTTCATAAGTTACCTACAGTTTTTTGATAGAAGAGTGCTTATGATCCAGTTGTAAAGCAATCATAATCATGTCACATTTGCCTGTGTATCTGTCTGTATGTCTTTTTCTCCCCAGCCATGTGCACCATATCTTTTCTCCAATCCCAGCCATGTGCTACATCTTTCATCCCCCCCATCCCCAGCCATGTGTTTTGTGTGTGTGTAGTTTCTGATCATCTTGAGGCAGAGGAGCTTCACATTCTAAGGCTTTTACACACTACTGCTGGCTTTGTGTCTCTTGTTTTAACTCGTAGCAGACTTTCAATTTGTTCATTGTCAGAAGTTATGATTTTAAGACTTCAATCAATCACTTTACATTTTATGGTTCATATTTGAACTAGTGGAACAGACCCAGTGTGCAATGTGTTAAAGCCTTGGTGGTAATGCAGCTTTGTATGTTGCCTGAAAAGTTCCTGCTGTGTAAGATACTGCATTAAGTGTGTTTTGACATTGTGTGAGTGATATCTTTTTGAAGTTTTTTTTCCAAAAGAATAAAAATTGTAATGAAACCTTGCATAAAGTGGTGGCTATACCATCAACAGTAAAAATTGGTGTTGCAACTTTAGCAGAGTAAAGGGGCGATTTCTCCCCCCCCCCCCCCCCCCCAAAAAAAAAATAAATCTTGGCGACTGAACAGTGTGATTGCCTGCGTTAATGCTGTATTAAAATTTGAACAGGAAACAAATAAACGATTAAATGCCTATTCATCACTACCTATTTCTTAATATCTGAACTCCTTGTAGCTTGCCTAGCAGGCTCTCAAATGATGGTGCTTTGGGCACCCTACCTGGCTGGAAAGATTTCTGAGCCTCCACCCACAATCCCTGGACCCAATTTATTTGCCAGAACAGAAATCTACCTGTGACAATCCTCCCCCTTACCTGACAGAGCCAAGTGCCAGAGTTAGGTCTGTGTATCGAAAGACCTCTTAGTCTGATTTTTAATCAGATTGCTTTGACTAAAATTGTAACATCAAGTCAAGAAACATTTGAAATGTAATATTTTGACCGTGTGTGAGGCTTTTGCAGAGTAATGGTTTGTAAATGTCAAACATATAGAAAAACGCAAGCATTTAGCCTTAATTTTTTTTTTACTGGTGAAGGTAGTTCTGTAACTACCATTGTAAACAAGCAACAGTTTCTTTTATTAAGAAACCAAGGGGAAGGGCCAAGATCCATACTGCAGGACGCCAGCAAGGCAAATGAGTAAACGTGATGAAATAAATCAAAGTGATGAGCTAATGCCAAGTTTGGGTATTAAAAGCTTGAAGGTCCTGGAGGAAGGAAAGTCTGAGGGAGGCAAGATGTACTGCAGTATTGAAGTACTGAGAAAGAATGAATTCAAGTCTTATGAGTTTGAATTTCAACACAACACGGATGTAAAATAGTGACAAAAAAGGTTCCAACTGAGGTTGGAGGCAGGAACTGAGAGAGTGATCCTCTAACATGACATGACCGTTTTTATTCCTTCTGTCCAGGAGTATGAGTGAGGTGATAGAAGAGGCTCACCAGATATGGGAGCAGTTTGCACTTCCGGACTGACTTGGGCATTATAGAGGGAGGCAAGATGTACTGCAGTATTGAAGTACTGGGAAAGAATGAATTTGAGTCTTGTTATGAGTTTGAATTTCAACACAACACAGATGTAAAATAGTGAACAGTCAATAATAGTTATGGGGAAAGGATGTATCTGGCACAAAAGAGGAAATCCAGCTTCTTGAAGGCTGCTTTAGCAATGAAGGTGATGTGAAGGTCTCATTTGTGATCAGAGGAAATGGTGAGGTCAAGAATGTTAATAGATTTCAAGGACTAAAGTTGGAGCCATCAAAGGCGCAAGGAGGTAAAGGTAGTTGGACTTGAGAGACATGAAGAAGCTCTCTGAAACACGGAACCATAGGTTTTCAATGCTTCATCAAAGGCAATTGAGTTAGTACAAAGAGTCCAAATGAACCATCAACTGAAGCACAGGTGGAGTGATTTGAAAAGAAACTAGATAGCCGTGGATTTTAATCGCTCCATCATTGGCGGCCATGCCTTCAGCTGCCAAGGCCCTAAGCTCTGGAATTCCCTCCCTAAACCTCTCTGCCTCTCCTCCTTTTAAGGCGCTTCTTAAAACCTACCTCTTTGACCAAGCTTTTGGTCATCTACCCTAATATCTCTGTGGCTCGGTGTCAAATTCTGTTTGATAACACTCCTGTGACACACCTTGGGACATTTTACTACGTTAAAGGTGCTATATAAATATAAGTTGTTGGTTGTTGGATATAATTGCTGAGAGACCATTTCATAGTTACTTATTTGGAAGTACACAGCGCCAGACCCTGCCAACGCCTTTGTAGATGACAAATGGTTCATCCAAATATAAACTTTTTTAAACTAAAGTGTTTTTATCTTGATGGAGTTCTGTCAATTGCAGATATGCCATTCTCCTGCTTTCAGGAATTCCTGAACATCGATCTGACCTTCAAAGAACAAACTGTAGTGCAGACCCAGTATTTTCCTTGTTCTATGTTCTGCTATCGGATTCACTGATCTACTAAATGCATTGAACTAGTTTCGTACATTAGTATTGTTGCATTATTGTGATGCAGAAATGCACAGAAGTGATCCGTTCAGTGTCAAATCTCTGTCCCACTGCATGTGCCATGATGTTTCCATGCCCTCCCCTACCCGGTCTCTGGTATCCAAATTAATATTCAATGGTCCAACAAGTACCAGATGACAATGTAAATGCTGGAGTGTGATACATGGATATCTGTCTCCCACTATTAAATTTATAAGGTAATACTGTGAGTTGCGGGGAAAATGGCTCAGGAAGAAATTCCTTCCTATGACATACAACAATGCTTCCTGGTTGCACAAAGCGTAACACTGTTGGAGTTTATGGAGATGTCAACAGGCTTCAGCCTTCTAATAGAAAAGGATAGGCTGAATTAAAGAGAGAGGAAAATAAACTTGTTTTTGCCAGAGGAGTCTAATAGGAAGCATGCATAGGTTGGGCAATAAAAACCTGGAGCTAATTGACCACCTGCTATCTTCCTATTTGTTTATTGCATTGTTCTGTATTTTAAATCTCGGGTATTATCTAAGTGCCATTTTACTAATATTTTTGTGAAGGTAAGTAGGCTTTCAATTTAGCGAAGGTTGAATACTATAATCTAGGTGCCATCAGTGTTTCAACCTTGGTCTGGTGTTATTCATTTAGTCCCTTTTGCTGACTCATTCTATTATCCACTAGAGGTGGGTCAAATAATTCTAAGGAGCTGTAATTAAAGTTTACAATCATGTCATGGTGGTGTCTGTTAATAAGTTCCATCAACCATTTGTACTCTGGTGATGGAAGACCAGGTTTTAGATACAATGGAGTCGATTTTAACTTGCTTTAATCTGTGTTTACGGCCCAGTAACAGCATCAGAATGGGGTCGGTAGACTTACCGCCCCATTAATGCTGATGCTCTGCCTGCTCCCATTTACAGGGGCCTACCACTGGGGGGGTCAAAGCACCTGCTTGTTTCAGGCAATAGGCACCTTTTTAATATACAAATCCTGGTCCTATCATGTGCATAGGATCCCGATTGCCATTTTAGGACAGAACTGGTTGGAGCGAGCACCGTGCATTCTCCAAACTGTTTCACTGCGATGCTGCTGAAGAGGCCCCCGGAAAGTTGCTATTTTTAATTATTTTTGTGGGGCCGGGGGATCGGGAGTCATCCTCTGCCAGCCCAGGCTACATCCCTCCGCGATCATGACGCTCACCCCGGACTTGCCTTGCTGCCGACCCAGAGGTCTAAATCAGGGGCGCTGCATCAGGACATTCATTTGGGGCGGGGCAGCTCCAAAATTGCTCCAGTCTCTTCACTGCAGTAACGGCCGGGCTGTCAGCACGCTCTGCCAGTCGCACACACAAAAGTTAAAATCTACCCCAATGTGTGATATTTTCCAGTAATGAGACTATATTAACCCTTTTAGTGCCACACTGTTGAGACCTCTTTAGCAGTGCTCACCACTGCTGAGTTATTATGCACACAGGCCAGTGTTGGCTGTGCAATATTAGCCCAATTTATCTGCTAAGGTTTGATATGTTCAATATCAAGGGACATGGGGATCGGGCGGGAAAGTGGAGTTGAGGTAGAAGATCAGCCATGATCTTCCTGAATGGCGGAGTAGGCTCGAGGGGCCGTATGGCCTACTCCTGCTTCTATTTCTTATGTTCTAATTAAATTGATGAAGACATCAAACATTTCCCAACTGGCCTAAAAACTACACAATGGATGATGTCTTCACGATAGAGACAAGACTTCGTCTTCACAAGGACTGTGTGGTTGTCACCTCAATCATGGACAGATGTGCAGGTTGGTGAGGAAAAGGTCAAGTAGGTTACTTCCTCATGTCGGTTTTCTCACCACTTAATTCAAGCCAATCTGGCAGCTATGTCCTTCAGGACTCGACAGCTTGGTCATTGGTGGTACCACCAAGCCACTGGACATTGAAATCCCCCACCCAGAGCACATTCTGCTTTGTCAGTTCATGGTATGTGGTGATCAGCAGGTTTCTTTTACCTGAAACCATGGCCCGTATTTTCCGATGCCTACGGGTGTGTGCGGGCTGTGTACACACCCGTAGGGACATCGGAAATGCCGGTTTCAGGCATGCAAAGCGTATGCGCTGAAAACCGGCATTTCCGATCTGTCAAGAATGCTCTTGACGGATCAGACACCTGCCCTGGAGAAGGGCCTCTGCGGGGGGAAGAGTTCCGCTTTCTGCAGAACCTCCGCCCCCAGAAAACCCTTAGAAATCTTACGCTTGGTAAAAGCAGGCATAAGGCCTGCTTTTACCAGCATAAGAGTTGAAAAAAAGTTTTTTTTTAAATTTCACTCATTTATAATTTAAAAATACTTTAAAAAAAAAGGTAAGTTTATTTTTAGCCCCGTATAAAACTTTATTTTTTTCAAAAAATTAAATTTTTGTTTAAAATATTTAATTTATTGTAATTTTAACTCATTTTAAAAATGTGATCCTTTTTTAAAAATGTATTTAATGTTTTATTGTGTTTTGGGGTGATCTCCATTCATATATTTGACAGGTCTATCTGTCAAAAGTATGAAGGGAGATTCCCTTCTCCTATTTGCTGGCCTGGCCCATGTGATCCCAGGGACGCTTGCGAACTGCATGTGCCTCTGGGATACGTGGGCCCTGCGCATTTCGAGTTGGAGAGGCCCAAGAACAGAAGTGTCCGGACCTCGGGAGCCCTCGGGTAAGTTCGTAGGTTTTTTTCCGATAGGAGGCCTCCGCACACAGGAAGCCTCCTATTGGAAATTACAGGCCCTTGAAACTTCATGAGGTCCCAGGGCCACTGTGCCCCCACCTCTGGTGAGTCTATTCCTTCTGGCGGGTCAGGACAAACCGAGGGATGGTGATGGAGGAGTCTGGAATCTTGAGTGACAAGTTATTATTCTGTGAGTATAACTATGTCAGGATGTTACTTATTTAGTCTATGGATTAACCAGTGGATTTTTACAACAAAACCAGAATTTTTTATGTTTACTTTTCTGGTGCTAGCTCACAAATTACCAGATTTAGTGAATCTAGTTTCACAATTTGCAATAATGGGATTTGAACTCACAACCTCTGGTTGCTAATCCACTAGGCTACTGTATCATATGTTATAATATAAAAACTATGGTCTGTGGTTAATATTCACTGGAAGGTTAGTAAGTGTGACAGCACTGCATATTTATCAAGAAGTACTCTGTGGTTTCTAGTGGGAAGTTCTAGATCTTAATGAGAGTTGTGCTGTATCAATGACTATAGTGAAAGTAACTGCACCATAATAACCAAGGAATACCCCTCGAAGTGGCTCTTATCGATGCCATAATCCCTGAACAATAAAAGTAAATGCTAACTATCTGATAAAGAGCCACCAGATTGATTGATCATAATAAAAAGAAAGCCACATGATACTAATCTTGAAGTTTCGTTTTTACATTAGTGCTCAACATATACTAGAATAATGGCTGATTCTGTAAGATGAAGAGACTTGCGTTCAAAAGGAAAAAACCCTGCAAAGTTGGTCACTTTATTGCCTGAGTCATAACGAAAACCAAAACCTGATTTGTCAACTCCGGAATTAGCTGTGGGTGGCATGCACGCAACACCAGCGCCTGAGGCTTGGTCTCGTTTAACAATGTTCCATTTCTTTGGCCCCGGTTCATTGTACATAGAATATACAGCACACAAACAGGCCATTCGGCCCAACCAGTCCATGCCACCGTTTATGCTCCTCTCTGAAACTAAGTGGAAAGACTCTGAGGAACAACTACATTGTAAAGGATTTACTGTGCAATTTGTATTGATGGTATTTTCAATAGGCTGGTAATTATAATGCTAGAATGTTGGACTCGCAACTAAAAGACTTGAGATTGAATGCTGGAATGAGCATTGCACTTCTACTAAACACCAACTATCCCCATAGGGAAAGGGAAATAATGGCCAAGAAATTGCGGTCGGCGACGTAGCTATGGAATACGCCGCCAACCTCCGAAAGTAACTTGCATGGTGCAAAGCCCCACGCGTAAACTTGCTGTCAGACACGGCAGAGTTGTGCGCAGCGTAGTGGCCCACGGATCCTGGGGTGCACCAGGAGCGTAAGCATACCTGCAATCACGTGAGGCGGTGCTCCAATCAGCAAACCGAAATCTCCAACGCTCATTCATAAAATTTTTAGTCTCACTCACTAAATAAATAAATCACCCCAGTAAATTAATAAATAAATCAGACTCTCATTCTTGGTAGAGTTGCGTTGGGATCAGGAGATAGGTGGATATAGATTTATTTTGGAGAGATTTTTTATCGTGACGGGTCTTTATTTCAGGCTGCTGCTTATCCCCCCTCCCCTTACACTGTGCAAACAGGCTCCTGCGTCTGTTTGCACCAGCCGTAAAATTTTCATGCGTAATTGCTGGGCAATTAGCCCAACTCTGTGCCAGCAATAAGGATTTCACAGCCGGAGCAGGTGATCTGTCAAGTCGAAACGTGACCGATTGCAAGTTCAGGATTTATGCGGAAATCCCAAACTTGCTGTTCATTCCAAAGGCGGTACGATGGCATACTCTGAGAGTGTACCGCAGGGATCGGTGCTGGGTCCCTTGCTGTTTGTGGTGTACATTAATGATTTAGATATGAATGTAGGAGGTAAGTCGCAGATGACACGAAAATTGGTGGAGTGGTAAATAGCGAGGAGGGAAGCCTCAGGCTACAGGATGATATAGACAGGTTGGTCAGATGGGCAGAACAGTGGCAAATGGAATTTAACCCTGAAAAGTGTGAGGTGATGCATTTTGGGAGGACGAACAAGGCAGGGGAATACACAATGAATGGTAGGACCCTAGGAAGGACAGAGGATCAGAGGGACCTTGGTGTGCATGTACATAGATCCCTGAAGGCAGCAGGACAGGTAGATAAGGTGGTTAAGAAGGCATATGGGTTACTTGCCTTCATTAGCCGAGGCATAGAATATAAGAGCAGGGAGGTTATGATGGAGCTGTACAAAACGCTAGTTAGGCCACAGCTGGAATACTGTGTGCAGTTCTGGTCGCCACACTATAGGAAGGATGTGATTGCATTGGAGAGGGTGCAGAGGAGATTCATCAGGATGTTACCTGGGCTGGAGCGCGTCAGCTATGAAGAGAGACTGGACAGGCTGGGGTTGTTTTCCTTAGAGCAGAGAAGGCTGAGGGGGGACCTGATTGAGGTGTACAAAATTATGAGGTGCATAGATAGGGTAGATAGAAAGGAACTTTTCCCCTTAGTAGAGGGGTCAATAACCAAGGGGCATAGTTTCAAGGTAAGGGGCAGGAGGTTTAGAGGGGATTTGAGGAAAAACTTTTGCACCCAGAGGGTGATTGGAATCTGGAACTCACTGCCTGAAAGGGTGGTAGAGACAGGAACCCTCACAACATTCAAGAAGCATTTAGATGAGCACTTGAAACGCCATAGTATACAAGGCTACGGACCAAGTGCTGGAAAATGGGATTGGAATAGATGAGGCTTGATGGCCGGCGCAGACACGATGGGCCGAAGGGCCTCTTTCTGTGCTGTATAACTCTGACTCTGAGTGTGCCGTCATACCGACCACAAATTCTGCCTCATTATAAGCCAGGGAAGAAATGGCTAGCAACTCTTGGTGGACAGTTGAGGAAACATTGCTGGTTTCAGTGCATTGGATTGCCCATTCCTCACTATTGAGGAGGATAGCTGGGATTGGAGCTAGTAAGTATTTAGAAAAATAAACTAAAAGAGATAATGAAGGCTGATTCAAATTGTGAGAAAAACAACTAAGTTATACTAATACTATTGATGAAGGTCCTATGGGCCTTGTCACAGTGGGGGTGATTTTCAACTTCACCACATAGGTGTGGAGGTTGAAAATTACCCCCAGTATATGTAACAATACTAAACAGTGAATGGCAAATATATCTGCATTTAAACCTAATGTTTTCTTGTCTAAGAAATGTAACTGTCTAAGTTTCCTCTCAAAATGTTTACTTTTAATGTGTAGATGGATGTTATAACAAACTTTAATTTGAAGAAAATATTCACCAATGATGAAGCTCTAACTTGCCAGTAGGCCTCAAAAATAATTTTGTTTTGGAATAATTTCAATGTAGAATCATAGAAGTATTCCATGCGATCCATTGTCTTTGTGCTGCCTCTTAGTCAAAACTAATCACACAGCCCTCCTCTCTTCCCCCATAGCCATATATCTTCCTCTGCTTCAAATATTTATCCACTTTTCCTTTTAAAGATTCTCTGCCTCAATTACCCCGTGTCAAAACATTCCATGCTCCGACAACGTTCTTCAGAAAGAATTTTTTCCCAATTACTCCTGTGAAAATTTTAAATTGATGACTATTCATCACTGACTCCCCAACCAGAGGAAATAGTCTTTCCCTATTCGCTCTAACAGAATTCTTCATCATTTAAAAATCTCTCTTAATTCTGCTTAGTCATCTTTGCTCCAGATAAATTAGTCCCAGTATCCTAAGTGTCTCCTTATAACTATATTATCCTGGTGTATCCACGTTGTGTGTTCCCAATTACTTTAATATTCTATCTATAATGAGGTGACCAAAACTGCATACAGTACTCTAACTGTGACCTAACCATTGTCTTGTACAAATTTATCATAAACTCTTTGGTCTTTTACTCTATGCCCCTATTTGTAAAACCAAAATTTGTCCTTATCTACCTGCACTCTCACATTCAAACAATTATGTATTTGAACCTCTAGGGGTCTCATTCCCGTCAGTCCCCTAAGGTGGAAGTAAAAGATACCATGACACTGTTCCCTGGTGTCTTAGCCAATACTTATCCCTTAACTGACAGCATTAAAATGAATTGCGGTTTGTGGAATCTTGCGGTTTGCAAAATGGCTGCCATGTTTCCCTGCATTACAACAGTGACTACACTTCAAAAATACTTCATTAGCTGTGAAGTTGCTTTGGAATGTACTAGATTGATTCCTGGGATGAGAGGGTTGTCCACTAGATTGATTCCTGGAATGAGAGGTTTGTCCTATAAGGAGATATTGAGCAGATTGGGCCTATACATCTGGAGTTTAGAAGAATAAGAGGTAATCTCATTGAAACACACAAGATTCTGAGGGGGATTGACAGGGTAGATGCTGAGAGTTCATAAGGGTGACCCCGAGCTTCTGGTCGCTTGTCACTTTAATTCTCCGCTCCACTCCCACTCTGACCTCTCTATCCTCGGCCTCTGACACTGTTCCAATGAAGCTCAACGTAAGCTCGAGGAACATCACCTCATCTTTCTATTAGGCACTTTACAGCCTTCTGGACTCAACATTGAGTTCAACAATTTCAGACCATAACCTCTGCCCCTATTTTTTCAGGCGGCAGCTGTTGATGATTCTGCCATCACCATTTGTAACATTTAATCACTCCTGCCTTCCACCCTATCACAGACCGTCCCTTTTATTCTTTCCTCTCTTCCTCCCCTCCTCCCTTTCCCTGCCTCTGCACCTGCTTAAAATCTATTACATCTCTAACTTTTTCCAGTTCTGACGAAGGGTCACAGATCTGAAACGTTAACTCTGTTTCTCTCTCCACAGATGCTGCCTGACCTGCTGAGTATTTCCAGCATTTTCTGTTGTTATTTCAGATTTCCAGCATTCGCAGTATATTGCTGTTGTATTGTTGTAGATGCTGAGAGGTTGTTTCCCTTGGTTGGAGAGTCTAGAACTAGGGGGCATAGTCTCAGGATAAGGGGTTGGCCATCTAAGACTGAGATGAGGAGGAATTTCTTCACTTGGGGTTGTGAACCTTTGGAATTCTCTATCGCAAATGACTGTGGATGCTCAGTCGATGAGTATATTCAAGGCTGAGATAGATAGATTTTTGGACTCATAGGGAATCAAAGGATATGAAGATCGGGCGGGAAAGTGGAGTTGAGTTCGAAGATCAGCTATGACCTTATTGAATGGTGGAGCAGGCTCGAGGGGCCGTATGGCCTACTCCTGCTTCTAATTCTTATGTTCTTGTGTCCTGAAATCATCGTAGAATCGTAGAATTGTTACAGCACGGAAGAAGGCCATTTGACTAGCACCTCAGCTAGTCCCACTCCCCCGCCCTTTCCCTGTAGCCCTGCAAATTTTTTTCTTTCAGGTACTTATCCAACTCCCTCTTGAAAGCTGTAATTGAGTCTGCCTCCACCACCCTTTCAGGCAATGCATTCCAGATCCTAACCACTCGCTGCGTAAAAAAGTTTTTTCTTATGTCGCCTTTGGTTCTTTTGCCAATCACCTTAAATCTGTGTCCTCTGGTTCTCGACCCTTCTGCCAATGGGAACAGTTTATCTCTATCTGCTCTGTCTAGACCCCTCATGATTTTGAACAGCTCTATCAAATCTCCTCTCAACCTTCTCTGCTCTAACGAGAACAACCCCAGCTTCTCCAGTCTATCAACATAACTGAAGTCCCTCATCCATTCTCATAAATATTTTCTGCACCCTCTCTAAGGCCTTCACATCCTTCCTAAAGTGCAGTGCCCAGAATTGGACACAGTACTCCAGTTGAGGCTGGACCAGTGTTTTATACAGGTTCATCATAATTTCCATGCTTTTGTACTCTATATGAACTTATGTACTTCATGAAGCCCAGTTTCCCGTATGCTTTTTTAACTGCTTTCTCAACCTGCCCTGCCACCTTCAACGATTTGTACACATATACCCCCAGGTCTCTCTGTTCATGAACCCCCTTTAGGATTGTACCCTTTAGTTTATATTTCTTCTCCTCATTCTTTCCACCAAAATGTATCACTTTGCACTTTTCTGCGTTAAATTTCATCTGCCACGTGTCCGCCCATTCCATAGCCTGTCTATGTCCCCTTGAAGTCTATCACTCTCCTCCTCACTGTTTACTATACTTCCAAGTTTTGTGTCATCTGCAAATTTTGGAATTGTGCCCTGTACACCCACATCCAAGTCATTAATATATATCAAGAAAAGCAGTGATCCTAGAACCGACCCCTGGAGAACACCACTGTATACCTTCCTCCAGTCCAAAAAAACAACCGTTCACCACTACTTTCTGTTTCCTGTCACTTAGCCAATTTCGTATCCATGCTGCCACTGTCCCTTTTATTCCATGGGCTTCAACTTTACTGGCAAGCCTATTATGTGGCACTTTGTCGAACGCCTTTTGCAAATCCATGTACACCACATCAATCGCATTACCCTCATCAACCCTCTCTGTTACCTCATCAAAAAACTCGATCAAGTTAGTTAAACACAATTTGCCTTTAACAAATCCGTGCTGGCTTTCCTTAATTAATCCATACTTGTCCAAGTGACTGTTAATTTTGTCCCTGATTACTGTTTCTAAAAGCTTCCCCACCACCATCAAGGCGCTATATAAATTCAACTTCTTTCTTTCATTGTGTACTGGTATTACTGGTTTTTCCCTTCCAAAATGAATTACCTGACAATTCTGCCAAGTTAATTTGCATCTGCTACCCATTCTACAATCATGATTATATAAACTTATAAACTTAAGTTGTAATTGTTTTTAAATTAAATCTAGGATCTGCACTATGTTTTATCCATCTGCCCAAGCAATATTGTACTACTGCCATAATGAAAGTTTTCTGCATCTGTTCCTGTGGTTAAAATTCCTGTGGCACATGTTGAAATTGCTGCTTGATTTTTCAACCTCCAGGGTTAAGCCTGTAATCCAGTGAAAACTCCCAGTGTGCAAGGCAGGACAGTGGTATCTCAATCAGAATGGCTTCATTAGTAGATTAATTTTAGGCTGAAGCTGAAAGAATCTCAACACTCCTCCCTCGCAGATATAAGGGTTAAAATGTGTGTGGAACAGAGAAAGGTCAACATTATTGAAGAAATCATACGCATATGAACATTTTAACATTACAAGCATTCATCTGCATTTGGTATTCTGCTAATTTGAAGAGACTGTTAGTGTCAATGAGTGGTTAATCCAATCCACAGATTCCTGCAAGTAGGCTAATTGGTAACCCTGTTAGTCATACAATCGTGTAAAGGCAGATTACAGAACAAGTACGGTACCTGGATCAAAAGGGACAAGGTCTGCTTGGAGAAATTACTGTGAAACTGATGGGAAAGAGAAATCTGACAGTGTAATGGCGAATACTGCCTTTCAACCTTTTTTTAAAAAATTAGTCAGTGTTTAAAATCCTCCTCTGTTTTAGAATCCAAAAGAGAGCTGTTTTCGATCTTTCAAATTGGTTTAAATGAGGAAAGTGATAGACAACATGGGTTTTATTTTAACTTGTTTTAAAATCCAGGTGTTTGTAATATTATGAGCTCTAATTGCCCCTCCTTTTGTTTCCGCAGTCAATTTTCAACCAATTTAGCAGTTCCCGCTGCATATTTGGGATATTCCGCAATATATCACAGTAATGATATCCAACCTGTTTTCCCACTAAGTGCCTACAAAACAACATGTACTGCTTTTCCTTACAAGGGGAAAGGAAATTGTGGCATACAAAATGGAACTTTGAAGCAACATGGACAGCAGGCACATCGGACCAATGACTATCAATTGCAAACCATTTGTATTAGATCTTCTGATTTTGAGAAAGAATAATAGATTCTTTTTATCGGAGAATTGCACAGAAAGTACAACATGGAAACAAAACATTCGGTCCAACCAGTCCTCACTAACAGTTGTCCTAATCCCGTGTACATGCCCTGTTCCCATATCCATTAATCCCTCATCCTTCAATCATAAATCCTGTTTAAGTAAGGAACGTGCTCAGTGATACGTCCCCTTTAAACCTTTATTATCATGGTGCTTTATTTACATTTTCTATCTCTTTATATTCTGTTGTTTTGAGAAAGTCATACTGAGGGCTTCCTTTAAAAATGGAGCTATATAGATATGGATATTGCTCCATTTTAAAAGATATATATAAATAAAAAGGTACACCTCATAAATAACCTGCAAAGTCACGTCAGACCCTGTTTTGAGACACTGATGGCTCAGCATCGGGTCTACATGGCAGATGGTTGATTTTGGAATGTAAACAATATTAAAAAAGGGCACTGACATCAGAGAATGTTTTTTCAGTTGATATGGAGGCAAGAATAGAGCAGTCAGTTGGCAATCCAATTAAAATGAAATAGAACAGGCTGTGAATTTGAATCCTATTATACATTACTGAGAAATGTATCATGTAATAATGGTCTATTTGTAATTATGTAGTTCAATTACCAAGATTTTTGAAGTGCATTCTCCCTCGTTGATGTTATGCACGAAGTCAAACGCAACCTTTACCCCATCGTTAAAATGTCACCCTCAATATGCATATAAAAGCAGTGTTTGAGAGAGTGGAGAAGTATATGGTTTCTCTTGTAGGAGGAAAGGATGCTGTTCTGTGGACGTGGTTACTAATAATAAGCAGTAATGCAGACAGAATCTTGATAAATTGTCAATATCATGGTAGGAAAGAGATTCGAATCTTTGCTAAAAGATCAGATAACAAAACATCTAGAAATGAAGAGTATAAAATAGCATGGATTTCTAAAAGGAAAGTGATGTTTAACCAACCTTATTGAATTCATTGAACAAGTAACAGAGTGGACGAGCAATGCAGTGGATGTGGTAGAAATGGACTTTCAGAAGGCCTTTGATAAGGTGCCATATAAGAGGCTGATGACAAAGGTCAGTGCGTGTGGAGCTGGGTCAGCTCCCAGAATGGATTTAAAGATGGCTACAAAAAAGAAAACAGGGTAGGAGTTAAGGGAAGTTTCTCGGATTGGCAGAAAGTGGGAAGTGGTGTCCCGCAGGGATCTGTGCTGGGACCACTGTTGTTCACCATATGCATAAATGAATAGGACTTAAAAATTGGAGGTGTGGTGTCAAAATTTGCAGGTGATACCAAATTGAAGTGTATAGCTAATAAAATGGAAGACTGTACCAAAATATAGGAAGACATAAACAGGCTTGCAGTGTGGGTGATGGCAAATTACATTTAATATAGCAAAGTGAGATTGTTCACTTTTTTAGGAAAGGAGGGGGAACCACTTATTCCTTGGAAGGTCAGAAACTAAATGGGGTAGAGGAACAAAGAGATCTGTGAATACAGGTACATAAATCACTAAAAGTAACAACACATGTTCATAAGGCCATAAAAAGTGCAAAGAAAGTATTGGGCTTCATTTCTCGATAATAAAATACAAAAGCAGGAAGGTAATGTTAAAATTATACAAACTTTGGTTTGACCAGATTTGGAGTTCTGTGTGCTGTTCTGGTTTCTATATTACAAGAAGGAGATTGAAGCATTGGAGAAAAGATTTACAAGCAATGTTCCCGTTAAGCAGCGCGCTGAAGGTCCCGCGTAGGCCCCTTGCCGGCTTCACAATGGAAAAACCGCGCAGGCGCAGAAATTTGAATGGGCCATGCAGCCCGTTAAAGGGGCCGCACACCCATAAAAGAACTGGAGGGGAACATTGTCTACAAGGATGTTACCAGAATTAAGAGGATGCAACTATCAGGAAAGATTTAGCAGGCTGGGTCTCTTTTCTCTGGAAAAGACACAATTGGAAGAAACCTGATAGAGGTCTTTAAATTATGAATGCGTTCAATAGAGTGGATGTGGAGAAACTGTTTCCATTTGTGGGTGAGTTCAAGGCAATGGGACATAAATATAAGTAGCCAGTAGCAAATCAAATAAAGAATTTAGGATCAATTTTTTTACACAGTGATGAGAATGATAAACCTTGGACAGGCGAGGAGACCAAATGGATAAGGGCTTTAGTCGCATCACGGATGTCCTGCAGTCTGCTGGGACTCCTGCAGATCAATGGGAGTACTGAGCCACATGCTGATAGCAGGGGCAATTGTGCAATGGGAATGGAACATAGTGTCGCCTATCAGGATGGCTGCACATCTTGACCCCTGTGACCCCTCGAATCAATGCCCATCCTAGTACTAGAAAGCCAGCTGAGCCAGACTGCAGCCAGGCCCCCTCAGGTTGGTGATGAGCCACAGCAGCTTTCCACCGCCTGTGTTGCAGCCATTGGGGGAGCACTTCATGGAAGCACAAGAGTAGGTAAGACAGCACTAAAAACAGACATAAGGGGCTCACAGCAAGATGATAATTAATGTGTGTGCATTTGTGTGAGCCGGTAAAAGGATCCTTTCTGAAATCTTCCTCTGCAGCGTGTTCCTGTAATAGCTGTTGACCCTCTAATGTTTGTTGACATGAATATCAATGTTGACTTCTGAGCAGATGTGTTTTTGAAGGTGGAAGGATGGGAAAGATGTTGGATGGTTAAGATGTTGGATATGACTGCTAATACAGGAGAGCAGGAATTGTTCAGCTGAAATGGACTCCAATGGTCTGCTTGTGAGGGCTCTAATCTAATTGACCCATGGATCTGATTTTAGCACAGTTCAGCCAGCAAGCTTGGGTGCCTGAGAGGAGTCATGAGCCAAGTGTGCAGGAGATAGCCCTCATCACCAAGCAGCCAGCCTCTCTCTTGCTGTGCAGGGGCAAAGAAAGGTGGGGGTGGCGGGTATGGAGGATTGCCACAATATAAAAACTTCAAGGCAGCTGCCAGGAAAGTGAGCACAGACCTGCATGACGTGCTGCTAGTGATCACACACCAGTTGCACATTAATGGAGTGGAAGCTCTGGCCATTCATAAAGGCAGTGTGGTCGTTTGAAGGAGCCCACAGAGCAACGTGGGTGAAGTAGATGACGTCCTGAATTTGGGGGAGTCCTGCAATCTGTGCAAACCCCAGGGCCCAATCGTGCTCTTTCCGATGATCAGAGATAGAGGCAAACATGAAATCAGTCATTTACTTAATGCAAGCATGAACTGCAGGCTGATTGATGGTGCTGGTATGTCCCGTGGCAGCCCAGAAGGTGCCGGAGGCAGAGAAGTTCAGGGCTACAATGACTTTGACTGCAACAGACAATGCAGCTTTGGCACATGGTTGCAGGTCTTGTTGCAGGATGGAGCACAATTCTATCACAGCCTCCCTAGAGAAATAAGGCCGCCTTGCACGCTGCTCCTTGGAGAAGTTCAGGTATGTTGTCTTGCGCCTAAAACTCTCTTGAGAGGGTGAGCACACCTCCTTCTATTTGGTCTCCCTGCAGCAACAGCTCTGATTGCTCCTTTCTACTGCTGTTGCTGTTCCTCCTGCCACAGTGGAGTTGCCACAGATGCCCATGAAGGAAAAAGTGCATTAGCAAAAGCCCTTCAGAACGTTCTACAGCAACTACAAGCACTTTGAAATTGTCTTAAGGAGAAAAAACCACTATGTAATTCAAGCAAAATATCTCCCAAAACATTCTAGAGCATTACCTTAGAACAACTGAGGATCTCTGTAAATATTGCTGAATATGGCCATAGAATTACATAGAACGTACAGCACAGAAACGGTCCATTTGGTCCAACTGGTCTCGGCTGGTATTTATGCTCCTCACAAGCCTCCTCCCACTCTATTTACTTCATCTTGTCCTATCAACATATCCTTCTATTGCTTTCTCCCTCATGCTTATCTAGCTTCCCCTTAAATGCACCTATGCTAATCACTTCAGCTACTCCATGTGGTAGCGAGTTCCACATTCTACCCACTCTCTGGGTAAAGAAGTTTCTCCTGAATTCCCTGTTTAGTTTATAGCAGTATCGGGAACTAACAGTAGCAACACGGACAGATATGAACATGGTGTTGGGTTGTAACTATATCGGACTCCAATTTACATTTATTGATTAGGCTCCCACGAGTCTCCAGCAGGTTCTCTGGCCGCATAGATCGAGGTCAACCTGAAAATCAGAATGGGCAAAAACCAAGTAGTAAGTCTTCACTTCAACTGTATGCACAGTTTAATCCCGCTTTTAGTGCTGACGGGGGTAGGAATACAAAAGTTGCCCCCCATGTCAACATTTAAGAATAGGTTAGATAGGTGGAGGAAGGAAATGGGAACGGGGCAGACATATGAATTGGGCCGACTGCTCATGTGGAAGATAAACGGCAACGCAAACGGATTGGCGAAAACTGTTTGCCTCTTGCAATTTCTATATAATCCTCCATGTCGTGATAACCAAAAGTAATTTGGCCACATTTGGACAAGATCGCCCATAGCAGCAGGCAGAGAGCTGGAACAGGTGGCAGTCCTTCAAGTCACTTGCAAGGAAGGAGTGCTTCAAATCCTGAGGAGGAAAGCCAACAGATGGTGTCTACGATGGGGGGGAGGGGAAGGGAACGGGGTGGAGGGAACGGGGTAGAGCGAAGGCAGGGGGAGGGAACGGGGTAGAGCGAAGGCAGGGGGAGGGAACGGGGTAGAGCGAAGGCAGGGGGAGGGAACGGGGTAGAGCGAAGGCAGGGTTTCAGATGCAATATTTCTTGTGTATTATCTTTCTTCTTTCTTCTATTACACCCTTATTAACTGTCGATGAAACATATCCTGACCCCTCATGTCACTCCTACTGGAAGAGACATAATCTAATACTAGTGACATGGCAAGAATAGATGATGGTGCTCTCTTTCAGGGTAGCAGCAGATATGTGCCCTCCTGCCAGCACCATTGGATGCCTGCACGTGACAGAAAGGAGGCTAGGCCAGGTTGCTCTTGCGGTAGTCTGTGGCAGGTCCATTTCAGGACTTAACTGCCATGAGATGAGGACTTGCTCAGTCACAGGAGGCCTCTATTGCAACACAGCAGCCAGCAACTTCTCATACACCTGCCACTGAGGTAACATCTAGGAGAAGCACAAGGTTAAGGTAAAGTGCACATATTTCATGCACTGGCACCATGAGAAGCACTGCGGTGAGAAGCATTGGCACACTCATAATATGGTTTCTCAAAATGCTGTTGCTCCTCTAATTCTAAAAAAAAAACAGACATGGGAATTCCCAATGGTTTGAGAGCATGATGCCTGCCTGCATGCCCTCTCAGACACATATAGTCCCTGACCTTTGGAGCCTGAGTGAATACTGACCATAAAAAACTTTAAACTGTTCTACGGATGCAATGAACTGAAACTATGGTGAACATACAGAACTGCAGTTGCTGAATTGCAACCACTTGTGTTTACTGTTTGGCTTCAAAGTGCAATCCAACGTATGGTCTTTCTTTTCACTGAAATGATGATTGGAGTGATAGCTTATACCATGAGATGCAATTGGTTATTACCACTTCATAGTTTTGATCCGCAATATTATTCAGCATGGGCGTGCTGGGTGGCAATCGCCATTTAAGCTGCATTCGTTGGGCACTTCAGAGATTCCCGAACTTCCGCGTCCTGTTGGGAAAGCTGCTCCATGTTTAGTGAGGGGAGGCAACAGAAGGAAGAAACACTGAAAGAGACAATTGCATGGAAGGAAAACAGATGGAAGGAAATGGAGAAAACAACTGAAATGTTCATTTACCATCGGAGCCAAAAAGAAACTTGCTACCTTGATTCCAGGTCAGTTAACTCCGCCAAGCTCCATTTCAGTTTCAAATCAGCATTATAGATATAAGCTATTCCCATGGATGCACTGTCAATGCTCTGTTGATTAAGTAGATAGTTTGTACATTCTTTGTGTGTTTGTCAATATTTCCAGGATACTGAAGTCAGCTCTGTATCCATTAATCCCAGAATGAATATAAATAGGTGAATTGAATGTGAATTCTTTCTGGCTGTCAGGAATTCAACAGAACCAACAAACATGTTTGAGAATGAAAGTGTAAATCAGGTTTAATGATGTAAAGTGTAAACTCAAAAGGCTGTAATGAGGATTCTGGGCTAGTCTAAATGCAAATGTACATGGAAGATGAATAAAGTTACACGATACAAGTTCAGTCTGTTTATGACAAAAAAGATGGCTGGAAAAAAAGTTCTTTTGTATTGCACTGAAGTCAACCCAAGTAATTTCTATTCCTTATATAATGTAAACCTTATTTTGCATTCAGATTCTCCCCCATCCTTTGTTACTGTGAAGTGCTTGAATTAACAAAAGCTGAAATACAGTCTCTGAACATAGTTCAGTGATCTTCTAATTTCAGCCGTATTTGCTAATTTATTGTCCTTCATCGAAAGGTTGAGTATCTTCTCCAAGGCAGTTATCCCAAAGATGTCATTAGTGTATATTACTGAATTTGAAAAAAATCAACAAGTCCGTACAGGAAACAAAAGAAGAAGTTGTTAATGTTGATCGTTCTCATTTAATTTTCAAACAAAAGGCTTCCACTGTGAGACTTGTTGCCATTGTTTTTTTTCCACCCAGTGTTCTCCCCTTCATTTCTCTCTTCCTGGCACTCACTCAGGCTGAGATACAGTTCTGCAGATGCTATCTGCCTTTTGGTAGCTCACCCAAGTGGCTATTTTTCCTCTGTCAGCGTATACAGAGATTGTTGTCAAGGGTATTTGACCTGGGTATAACACCCAGCCTGATGTTGTCTTCGCCCAATATCCACACCCCAGCAACTTCCACCAGGAATAGTGGTCAAGAAGGAGAACTCTGGCATTTTCTTCCTGCCTGCCTTAGGGGGGCAGAGCTAACTATTGTGCTCCACTGCTGTCCGAGCTAAAATCAGCTCACTCAGCACTGACCTGAGTTCAATCCTGGGACCTTCCTGGTTTGTACAGCTGAGCGCCACACTATATGGTGCATTTACCCACTGACCTATCAGAAGGGTTCCTTGATTGCAGAGTATTTTAAGCAGGAACAGTTAAAGATATAGCTTGTTCTGAAAACTCCATTGTCAGGCTGGCAAGAAAGTTCACATTGCAGTCTACGTTCTTTGTGTACTTTTAAAAAATATATATAATTTTCTCCCCCCCATCAATCCCATTGTGGTAATGTTGTGTCAGCTAACACCTTTAGAAACAAGCTCAATGAATATCTGATTAAGAATGAGACAGAGTTTTTTTTCCTTGGTGTGTCTGACACACAAAAACCATGACTGAAGCTGCTTTTATATTGTGTTAAGTGCTGTGTTTCTGCTGCTGGCTCCTGACACATGCGTCTCCTGTAGCCAATAGAAACCCTGCAGTGGATTTTTGAATTCCGTAAGTCCAACAGCTGGAAGACCAGGTTCAAAAAAAAAGTTCTGGTGCCGGCCTTAGCATATCCAGCAAGTTTACTTTGGAATAAAAACAGAAAATGCTGGAAATACTCAGCAGGTCAGGCAGCATCTGTGGAGAGAGAAACAGAGTTAACGTTTCAGGTCGATGACCCTTCGTCAGAACTGGAAAAGGCTGGAGATCGAACAGGTTTTTAAGCAAGTGTAGGGGCAGGGAAAGGGGGGAGGGAAGAAAAGAACAAAAGGGAAGGTCTGTGATAGGATGGAAGGCAGGAGAGATTAAGAGACATTAAGAGATGGTGCAAGGCAAAAGGAGATGGTAATGGGACAAGTTAAGAAACAAAAGATGACTCTAGATGAAGTGTAAAAAAAAATGAATGGAAAAAAAAAAAGGGCAGAGGTTATGGTCTGAAATTGTTGAACTCGATGTTGAGTCCAGAAGGCTGTAAAGTGTCTAATCGAAAGATGAGATGCTGTTCCTCGAGCTTACGTTGAGCTTCATTGGAACAGTGTAAGAGGCCGAGGACGGTGAGGTCTGAGTGGGAGCGGAGCGGAGAATTAAAGTGACAGGCGACCGGAAGCTCGGGGTCACCCTTACGGACTGAACGGAGGTGTTCCGCAAAGCGGTCACCCAATCTGCGTTTGGTCTCCCCAATGTAGAGGAGACCGCATCGTGAGCAGCGAATACAGTATACTAAATTGCAAGAAGTACAAGTAAATCGTTGTTTCACCTGGAAGGCACCTGGAAGGCATTCCATACCAGTGCTTCCGACATGTTTCCTCAACCGAGGATTCCCCTCTACTGTGGTTGACACGGCCCTTGACCGTGTCCGTTCTATTTCCCGCACTTCTGCTCTCACCCCTTCCCCTCCCTCTCGGAACCACGATAGGGTTCCCCTTGCCCTCACCTTTCACCCCACCAGCCACCACATTCAATGGATCATCCTCCGCCATCTCCAGCGTGATTCCACCACCAAACACATCTTCCCCTCGCCTCCCCTTTCAGCATTCCGAAGTGACCGCTCCCTCCGCGACACCCTGATCCACTCCTCTATCACCCCCAACACCCCTTCCCCTTCGCCCAGCACCTTCCCGTGCAAGCGCAGGAGATGCAACACATGCCCTTTTACCTCCTCCTTTCCCACTGTCCAGGACCCCAAACACTCCTTCCAGGTGAAACAGCGATTTACTTGTACTACTTGCAATTTAGTATACTGTATTCGCTGCTCACGATGCGGTCTCCTCTACATAGGGGAGACCAAACGCAGATTGGGTGACCGCTTTGCGAAACACCTCCGTTCAGTCCGTAAGGGTGACCCCGAGCTTCCAGTCGCCTGTCACTTTAATTCTCCGCTCCACTCCCACTCAGACCTCACCGTCCTCGGCCTCTTACACTGTTCCAATGAAGCTCAACGTAAGCTCGAGGAACAGCACCTCATCTTTCGATTAGACACTTTACAGCCTTCTGGACTCAACAAAGAGTTCAACAATTTCAGATCATAACCTCTGCCCCTATTTTTTTTTTCCATTCATTTTATTTTTTTAATTTTTTTTTACACTTCATCTAGAGCCATCTTTTGTTTCTTAACTTGATCCATTACCATCTCCTTTTGCCTTGCACCATCTCTTAATGTCTCTTAATCTTTCCTGCCTTCCATCCTATCACAGACCTTCCCTTTTGTTCTTGCCTCCCCTCCCGCCTTTCCCTGCCCCTACACTTGCTTAAAAACCTGTTCCATCTCCAGCTTTTTCCAGTTCTGACGAAGAGTCATCGACCTGAAACGTTAACTCTGTTTCTCTCTCCACAGATGCTGCCTGACCTGCTGAGTATTTCCAGCATTTTCTGTTTTTATTTCAGATTTCCAGCATCCGCAGTATTTTGCTTTTGTATTAAGTTTACTTTAGAGCTGTGTCTGATTGTGCAAAACCTCCACTGGTCTCTCAAATTATAAAAGCCGTTTAAGAGTGTCCAAACCAAACTACTGAGAAATCCACCTAAATAGGGTTTCAGTTTGCTTGATATGGCGTTCATACTCTCACCATCGGGAAAAAATCCCAGCCCCCAGTGACTGGACGGGGTATAGTAAACCTATCAGTTATGCCAAGGAAAGCAACTGGTTATGCATGTATAATATAGGATGTACAGTTAGTATTCTGTCATTTTCTTCATTTCCTATGAAGGTCGAAGATCAGCCGTGATCTTATTGAATGGCGGAGCAGGTTCGAGAGGCCGTATGGCCGACTCCTGCTCCTAATTCTTAAGGGATGGGGAGAAATTTTACAGAACTTTTCCTCGGGAGATGAACTGGGTTGGGTAGAGTTCTTGATGGAATGGATTGTACATGGTCTGTAGAAGGAACAGATTTGATGGACTGAATGGCCTTTTCTTGTAGTATGGCGTCAGCACTCTCGCCTCTGAATCAGAAGCTTGTGGGTTCAAGCTGTACTCCAGAGACTTGAACACACAACCTAAGTTGGCACTCCAGTGCCGTACTGAGGGAGTGCTGCATTCTGGGAGGTGTTGTTTCTCAGATGAGACGTTATACCGAGGCCCCGTCTGCCCTCTCAGGTGGACGTAAAAGATCCCATGGCATTTTGCGAAGAAGAGCAGGGGAGTTCTCCCGTGTCCTGGCCAACACTTACCCCTCAACCAACATCACTAAAACAGATTATTTGGTCATTTATCTCATTGCCGTTTGTGGGACTTTGCTGTGCGCAAATTGGCTGCCACGTTTCCCTACATTACAACAGTGACTACACTTCAAAAGTACTTCATTGGCTCTAAAGCACTTTTGGACATCCTGAGGTTGTGAAAGGTGTCCTATAAATGCAAGTTCTGTCTTTCTTTATAAAAACAAAAAAGTTTTCCACAGCCCTTTTCCATGGTGATGATTCCCATTTCCGAGACTAATTGCTAATCATATACTGAACAACCGAATCCAATACATGAAAAACTGCGATTTCTTTTCAAGATTTGTGAGTCAGTAAGTTACTAAACCTGGAGCTATACTGATCGTGTGCCCTAAGCCCGGGTTCTAATTTAGGGTTAAAGGATTTCATTGATTGCCACATTGAAAAAGGAGCATATCACAATGACTAAAATTAGGCATTTTTTTTAGTTTTTTAAATGGTTGTCCTCAAAAGAAAAAATCTACAAGTGCTTTATTTTATATTTATAGCCAAATTACGAGAGGAAGTTGATTTTCACGTGCCCCTGATTTTACAGTGGCATGTCTCAATGGATCTCCTAATTACACTGGCTCTACCGTTACTACTGAAGTGGTATTCTCGAACTACTAATGTAGTTAAATTCTGCCATTAAATCTGTTGCTGGCATAGGGGCACTGTTCAAGGAATTTTTGTCACCACTTGATTGGAGAGGGATGAGAGAAGCTGCTGCTCAGCTTTGCATGTCCATCTGTCTCTGTAACACTGTCCCTGGAATAGTTTCACATAACTTGCATAGTAAGCCAAGAACTTGCTTGAAACCTCACTCAGTGCAAAGCCAGGCAAAATAAAATGTGATTGATTTTGCCAGTTCTGGCAGCATTTCTAAGGTAAAGTTTAAAGTCTATGAAAAAGCGCATTAGAGCTCTGAAAATGCTGTGCCTTGGAATGGTGGTAACTGTGTGGCCACAGCTCCACATACAGTAAGTTACCAACATGGGAGATGTTGGGCTCCTCCTAGAGTAGCGCAGGTGGCAGTCAGCAAGCAAATCCTCCGCTGTCCCTCTCAGCTGGCTATGGCACAAGCAGCCTGTGTGAAGTACAGTAATACTGCAGTGGAGGTTGAGCTGGAACAGCTGTCGTCATGTCACAGCAACAGCTGTGTTGCCGAACTGACCCCAGATACTAGATTAGGGAGTGACAACAGAAAATGGAAGAGAACTGGATCAGAAGATCACAGGGTCAGAAAGAAAGGAAGTACGCTCTTCACACACTTCACCTCCGAGTGCTAGGGCACAGGTTCATCCCTAAAATCCGCCATGCAATGAATTCTTGATCCCACAAGACTGGAGGGGTCATCAGACATCATCACTCCAGTTTCTAGTTACACAGCTGCAGTTGCAGACTTTCCAACTTGTCCTCGTGTCTGAACAAGCTTCTGCCTTTTGTAATTTACATACTTGCATACATTATTTTGTTTACTTTGTACCAAGCAGAATAATGAAGGGTTTGTGACAGCAAAGCTTCTGGGTGCGAATGCAGCTGCCCAATCCCCAGAAAATGTGGTCACACCTTATGCCTTTGGCACTTGGCTGAGTTTTCGCTATCACTAAATCTTCCTCACATTGGAAAGTCTGTTTCTTGGAAAGATCCAGGAGCAGGTTTCCTTTCAGTCATGGATAGCTTGTATTCTAAAGACAACTAAGGCAAAACACAGAGGAGCAAACAGATACGAAAGTGATCCAGGTAATCTGAAAAAGCTGCCAGGAAAGTCGAATAGACAAGGAAAGGGGAGCAGTACAAAAAAATTAGAGAAAATGATGGCTCTTGTATTCATTGGATGGCTGCAAAAAAATATAAAAACATCTAAGCTGAATTACAGTCCATTCTAAACTTTAGTCCTGATTTAATGGGCCTGAATTTGTGGTTGGAGGCTTCCCGCAGGCGGAGGCCTCCGACCGGCAAAAAATCTACGAACCTACCTAATGGTCCTGGATCCACGGAGACTTGCGGTCCTGGGCCTCTCCGGGTACGCACGGGCAGAGGCCCACGTATCCCGGGGCGCAGGAAGCCCAACCAATGAAAGAAGGGGATCCCCATTCATACTTATGGGGATTCTGTACGTACGGAACTCCCATAAGCATAAATAGGATTCACATTAAAAAAAAATTACATACCAAATAAAATAAAATTACATATTTAAAATTAATTAAAATACAATTTAATTAAACATTTAAAACAAAAATGTAATTTTTTGAAAAATAAATTTAAATGTTTTAAAGGGGCTAAAAATAACCGTAACTTATTTTACAGGTGTTTTAATATTTAAATAATTGATAAACATTTATTTTTATATTCATTTAAACTGTTACGCTGGTAAAAGCAGGCCTTACGTGCTTTTACCAATCATAAGAATTTCACGGGCATTCGCTGGGCAGAACTCTCTGCCCACGGATGCCCTTTTCCCGGGGAGATTCTTGACAGATCGCAAGTTCCAGATTTTCGCACATGTGCTTCATGTGCGAAAACCTGAAACTTGTGTAGCCCTTACGCACCCATAGGCACCAGAAAATACGGGCCAATGTCTTTTGGGCAGCGAATGATTCATTCAACTCCCAGCCAGTAGATGGCGATGTCTCATGCTGACGTTCTGTATGAACCACTTTTATGCTCTCCAGCAAGTCAAAGTTCCTCTCTTTATTAAATAGCGAGTGTCCTCATTATGTCTTCAGAAAGAATTATGATTAATGTTAGCATTCTGATTTTTTTTCTTCCATTTCTTACTTTTGTCCTGTCTTTAACATTTCCATACACATTCCCTGGGAGATGGCTAATAAACAACTTACTCCCAAGCCTTCACAGTGTTGTTCTTAAGCAGGGCATGCAGCAACCGTGTTGGAGTGATACATCTTTCTGCCTCCCTGTGGGAAAGTGTCTGACCGCCACTCACCACCTCACAGGTTCACTATTACCATAGGGCTACGCTCGCTTTGTTTTTTTAAATGTACTGCATATATCACTGTATCTCTGCTGACATCAATTCAACTAGTTGTTGTTAGACTTTATTAATTCCTCCAAGGTATCACCAACGTTCACGGTTTAAACAAATCAAGAGAAACAAAAACAAGAGAGCACTCATTACAATTCTTTGGAACGATTTCTAACTAAGGTTTCTGATGCAGCTTGGCATTTCATTGAGATATTGAGGTGGGCTTCTTGAGCCAAATGGCCTCTTACTGTGTCTAAAATGTCTTACATTCTGAGGCTGTTGGAGTTGACGCGGGTCAGTTCAAAAGCAGCCCAGGATGGGCTCTGGGAGCAAGCTTTCAGCATGGTACCAGATGAAACCTAATAGAGAGAAAATGTATTTCAAAAAGGGATGAAGTAAATGTGTTAAAAATGGAAAGGAGGATTTTTATTCCCTTCAATATAGAAAACTCGCTCAGGATGGCACCAGTAGTACACCATGTAGGGTCTACCCTACAATAATACACTTGCTTGATTTCTCAGTCTGCATTAGGTTATCTGGAAAAGATGCCCTGCAGAAGAAGAGCAAGAGTGATTATAGTCTTTAGCCCACATCCCCACAGCTGTTTGAAGAACAGCATTGGCAAAAGCAAGGGAACAGGTCGCCCATATTTCTAGAAAGGTTGTGTGGAATTTCTGGGGCAGCGGATGGCCTACTTAGACAGAAGAGAGAAATAAAAATGCCTAACAGGTGAAATTAATGATGAAGATCAGAGCTGATTCTACAGGTAATGGGCTGTAAAAACAATCTCTGGAAGAACATTTTTTAAATGTACAAAACAAGATCGATTGGCCTCTCCTTATTATCGCCAATCAGTTAGATGCTGTCCCCTAGACAACAAGTCTCTCGGCGTCAAATCCAGTTGGCTAACTAATGTGTTTGATGCTGCTCCTGACCTTGGAAAACCTTGCCTTGCAGTTGAAGCTGCAGGGATGGTGAAACATTGAAACTATATTTACTCTCGTTTTTTTTAAAAATCACCAAAAACAAGATAGTCATTTAAAATGAACAATATCTTATATTGAGTCAGTGTTAACTGTAAGTTATAGGTAGCAAACTGATAAACTTTATTTCCTGTAAAATTAAATACTGTGATATCACTCACTTAACTAGGCATGAGGAAGGCCCCTAAATGAGGGTGAGAGCTCATTCTGATCTTGATTCTGCCCCTCCACCTCCATTTTTAGTTTTATTTTCCTTGTTGATCGAGCAGGCTGTTGATTTCTTTGCGGGCTTCTGCCAATTGCTTCTTTTGAGCCAGCCTCTAGGAAACGCATGAGAGCAGTCCAGGGTGACAGAGGTATCTCTTTTTTTTCTCCAGTCAGAGTTCCCTCTCTCTTACCCACTCCTCTCCCCCAATACCGCTGATAGTACAGCTATGGTTGGGAACCCAAAATGGGGTAGTCACAGGCTGTTCCCCGCAGCTGTATTTGAGACGAGTATTAAGATAAGGGACTCCCTGGCTTCCAGTACATACGTAGCAGTTTCCACAGAAAGAGGGATGCTGTTAAATTAGGCTTGACCTTTAGTGTCAGGGAGCCAGTTTTTGAAGGAATGGTCATTTGTCACCTTATCGTATAGCATTGGCAACTAATATAGTTCATCTTCATAATCAAATCTCTGTCGGGAGCTGCCACCACACTCTTTTATCTCACAGATGGCATTTTTGTGTGTGTGTGTGTGTGTGAGGTTATAAAAGTGCAAGTGAATTGAAAAAGCGTACAGACTGGGCAGTTTACTACTCAAAAAATGCTGGCAGTGTTAAGTTTTACAAAATGTTCCTGTCAGCCAAATAAATTAAGAATCAATGGTTGTAGCTCGTTGCCATGTTTTCTGGATTTATTTGCGTAATAATGACCCAAAAAGGTGGGCTAACATCTAGATAAATACCGCCCACCTTGGATTTCATTGTCACCACCAGCCTGTTGGTATTTAAAGAAAGTCTCGTTTTTTCCATTACAAGTTAGCAACTGAATCAAACTAGTTGTTTATCATGGGTTTTTAATCCATCTCTAAGCCAATCAAACTCACTCTAATGTGATTGTTAATTTTTTCCATGCACCAGCTTGTGTGTAATTTTCAGCACAATTTCCCTGAAATGTCACCAAGTCAATCCAAAGTATTTTGTACGATTTGTCAAGTAGGCAACTCACTCCTTAAGTCTTCGGGGGCTAATTTTAACCTAACCCACCCAACGGGAAACAGGCGGGTTCAGGTCAGGCGCCCTTTTTACACCCCGCCCGGTTTTACTCTCCAGTGAAGTCAACCTGTCTGTCTCCCACCCGGTGGGCAAGGTTAAAATTACCCCCTTTAGAGTTAGGGGTTCATGTTAAGATTCTGAGCACAGTCAGTGTTTGCTTTGTAGCGTGCATCTTCTGTACTTGGATTGTAACCTACAGACAGTGTATACAAAGATGTGAAGCATCAGAATTCAACCTCATCATGTCTGCATCAATCACTAAAACCACAGCAGAGATCGAGCTCCCTACTTGAGGAGTAATGAGTAGAAATCGATGTTGCAGAATAAACACACCATCACTGTACTGCTCAGTTTTTACTTTTGTTCTAATTACTTTTTTTAATAAAGATGACCGAATAAAGGCTTTAACACCATCTTGTGCAATTAAATTCACTAATTTTTACTCACTTTACTGTCTTGATCACACCCATCTTCAGGCAAGAGGGCAAGCAAGAGAATTACAACTAGGAGGTGCGTGGCCTGGGGTGACCTTACTCCTAATTTTTCCTCCCTCTTTTTACGGAAGCTGGTTTCTGCTCAGTGCTTCCCCATGGCCGAGATAGGGAACTCTGCGTGTGAGGAACTCGGTGCAAGAACCTCCATCCCACCATTCTATGGCACAGCACATTCTTCAGTTTGTCACCATCCTCCAATCTTGCCCAATCTATGCTGTCAGAGGATCCTTGTTGGCTTTGTAAATGCTGCTTCTCAATCTGTCCAAGTTGTTATTAGACAAAATTCACCATGTAGATTTTTCTTTTTATCAGCACAGTTTTGTGCCAGGCTCAACATGATTGTATCAAGGAAGTTTAACCATAGGAATTGTTTTCCAAGAGAGTCCTGACAAGACAATAGCTCCTTTAAAAACCCATTGATGAACAGACTACAGCCCTATTCAACTCCAACATGAACTGCACATAGAAGAGAATGAAAAGATATTTTCTGTTAGTCATGCTTAGTCATTATGGTTGGCACACGAATAGTCCCCATAAAAAGAATGCACCTCATGCGACTTCCTTCCTGTCATTACTTGACCGTTCTGTTAAAAACAAAGTTAAACACAGGGCTATGGTCAACTAACATTGCTTGATCAGGCTTCTTGGAAACTTGCTTCAGTTCAGTTCTGGCTATTATTTTTACCTTTTTTTGACTCATCTTGAATCATGGTGCGCATATGCAAATGTCTAAGTGTATTTATTTGAGTCATGTTACCATGAGAATTGCACTTAATTTTTAAATAAAGGAATAAAATTGAGGGAAATCCTTTAATTCTCCATATGTTGAGTTCCCATCTTGGCTGGTTAAGAGGAAGTATCCATGGTCTTGCCCCTCACTATCTCTGTAACCTCCTCCAGCCCTACAACCCTCTGAGATATCTGCACTCCTCCAATTCTGGCCTCTTGCGCATCCCCGATTCTAATCACTCCACCATCGGTGGCCGTGCCTTCAGCTGCCGAGCCCTAATCTCTGGAATTCCCTCCCTAAACCTCTCCAACTCTCGACCTCTCTTTCCTCCTTTAAGACGCTCCTTAAAACCTACTTCTTTCTACTTCAATCTGCCCTAATATCCCCTTATGTGGCTCGGTGTTAAATTTTGTTTGATAACGCTCCTGTGAAGCACCTTGGGTTGTTTTACTAAGTTAGGCGTTATATAAATGCATGTTGTTGTTGGTTGTGAGATGCTTTCCCAGTGGCGGAGAGGGGTGGTGCATTAATGTTTTTATTTTTAATTGAATTAATTGGTGGCAAATACAGGCTGCTGTCAGATATGTACCACATTCTGTTAAAGGGTAATGTCAGCAGTGGCCTAGGATAAGGTAATCTCCCTTTCCTCTTGGTTGGGCATTGGTATTTGGTGTAAGATAATCTAAATGGAAGGGAAGAAAGATTTTACTTTTCCTTCTACTCTCCTCCCTTAAAGGTGCTGTGTTATCTAGGCTCTGGTTGCCGAGATTGCTGCCCTACTACTCAATCCAAGGGGTGGCACTACAACCGAGTTCGATTGTATTTTCACCCAATGCATTTTCCAGCAGGCTTTACTGAAAAGCAAATGGAAACAGCAAATCTTGCTGGACTTTTGCCCGACTTAGCTCAGGCGCACTGATGACAATAACATTCTTTCTAACTGAGAGAAAATAGTGTTTCTAATAAAATTATTATTATGGCTACAAATTTACGTTCTCTTGCATTGGAATCTTATGTTAGACTGGTTTTTCAGGGAATTTTGTTGGTGCTTTTCCAGACTTAATGCAGACAACGTTTTTAGTGGGATACGGCTAGCTGTACGCTACCATGTTTTTTTAAATTAAAAAAGGGATACATTTTCCTGATTTTTTAAATTCTGCAGTCACCACCAAATGAGCCGATTTGACCTCAGGCTTCAAAATCAGCAAACTTTTTTCGGTATTTTGCAGTTTAAGCTGCAGGTTCATTTCTTCAATTAGCCCATCGTCATCTCTACCATGTGGCTGGAATTCACAGTTTAACCTTGTGTTCAGACGATTAATGTGTGTTTCTCTCTCTCTCTCTCTCTCTCTCTCACTCACTCTATCGTATATATTTATATATTAGCTGTCAGTGCTTCGGTATGTCCTGAGGATGTGAAAGGCTAAATAAGTGTAAGTTATAGATATATATAGCATTTCACAACCTCAGGACATCCCAAAGCGCTTCACAGCTATTAAATTACTTTTTGAATTGTAGTCGCTGTTGTAATGTAGGGAAATGCAGCAGCCAATTTGCACATAGCTCGGTCCTACAAGCAGCCGTGAGATAAATGACCAATTAAACTGTTTCCATGGTGTGGTTTTTTATTTATTTGTTTATGGGCATCGCTGGCAAGGCCAGCATTTATTGCCCATTCCTAGTTGCCCGAGAAGGTGGTGGTGAGCTGCCTTCTTGAACCGCTGCAGTCCGTGTGGTGAAGGTACTCCCACAGTGCTGTTAGGGAGGGAGCTCCAGGATTTTGACCCAGCGACGATGAAGGAACGGCGATATATTTCCTAGTCAGGATGGTGTGTGACTTGGAGGGGAACTTGGAGGTGGTGGTGTTCCCATGCGTCTGCTGCCCTTGTCCTTCTAGGTGGTAGAGATCAGAGGTTTGGGAGGTGCTGCCGAAGAAGCCTTGGCGAGTTGCTGCAGTGCATCTTGTAGATGGTACACACTGCAGCCACGGTACATGAATGTTTAAGGTGGTGGATGGGGTGCCAATCATGTGGGCTGCTTTGTCCTGGATGATGTCGAGCTTCTTGAGTGTTGTTGGAGCTGCACTCATCCAGGCAAGTGGAGAGTATTCCATCACACTCCTGACTTGTGCATTGTAGAAAGGCTTTAGGGAGTCAGGAGGTGAGACACTCACCGCAGAATACCCAGCCTCTGACCTGCTCTTGTTGCCACAGTATTTATGTAGCTGGTCCAGTTAAGTTTCTGGTCAATGGTGACCCCCCAGGATATTGATGGTGGGGTTTCGGCGGTGGTAATACCATTGAATGTCAAGGGACGGTGGTTAGACGCTCGTTTGTTGCCGATAGTAATTGTCTGGCACTTGTGTGGCGCGAATGTTACTTCCCACGTGTCACCCAAGCCTGAACGTCGTCCAGGTCTTGCTGCATGCGGGCACGAACTGCTTCTATGGCCCAGAAATTGATCTCGCTCTGTTCCCGCGGGGGTAAGCCTTCCCCGCGATGTCTCACCTCGCTTATGCTTTTTCAGATCCAGCTCGCACGAACTTGATGTTCCAGACATCAGCTGTGCTGGGCTTGCGTATCCCAGCGGCGTAGTGAATTCGTGCGAGCTGTGGGATCACGTGACTCAGTTAGAGCCAATGGCAGCACACCATCTTCCATTCATAAGTCTCACAGCATGGCTGTGAAATCTATGAATCTTACACCCCCCCAAAATAACAGCTAAACCTCAATTAAATTAAAAAAAAAAACCATCACATTAATAAAATAAGTATAGTTAATTAAATTAACCATTTTAAATAAAAAATTAAATTTTTGAAAAAATTTAAAATCTTTTAAAAAGTTATAAAAATAAACTTACCTGTCTTTAAAGTCTCTAAAAAAGATATACCTGTAAAAAAAAATTCAAAAAAATACTTAATTCACTACTTACCTTCTTAAAAGCGGGTCTTACTACTCCTTTTTACATTTCCAAAATCTTCCCTACTTACCTGCGATCCAAAGCATGAAGTGCACAGCGTGCGCGCAGCCTGTAGCGCGCACGCGATGCACCCAGGCCCCGCCCCCTTTTCAGAAGAGCAATTGCCGGTTTTCAGCGCATGCGCAGGGCATGCAGAAAACCGGCAATTGGAGTGGGAATTCAATTTTCGGCCCATTATCTGAGAAGTTGCGAATGGCACTGAACACTGTGCAGTCATAAGCGAACATCCCCACTTCTGACCTTATGATGGTGGGAAGATCATTGATGAAGCAGCTGAAGATGGTTGGACCTAGGACACTGCCCTGAGGAACTCCTGCAGCGATGTCCTGGAGCTGTGATGATTGACCTCCAACCACCACAACCATCTTCATTGTACATGACTGTAGCCAGTGAAGAGTTTATCCCCCGATTCCCATTGACTTCAGTTTTACTCAGGCTCCTTGATGCCACACTCGGTTAAATGCTGCCTTGATGTCTAGGGCCGTCACTCTCACCTCACCTCTGGAATTCAGCTCTTTTGTCCATGTTTGGACCAAGGCTGTAATGAGGTCGGAAGCCGAGTGGTCCAGGCAGAATCCAAACTGGGCATCAGTGAACAGGTTATTGGTAAGTGCCGCTTGATAGCACTGTCGATGACACCTTGCATCACTTTGCTAATGATTGAGAGTAGACTGATGGGGTGGTAATTAGCCAGATTGGATTTGTCCTGCTTTTTGTGGACAGGACATACCTGGGCAGTTTTCCACATTGTCGGATAGATGCCAGTGTTGTAGCTGTACTGGAACAGCTTGGCTTGAGGTGCAGCTAGTTCTGGAGCACAAGTCTTCAGCACGACAGCCGGGATGTTGTCGGAGCTCATAGCCTTTGCTGTATCCAGTGCGCTCAGCTGTTTCTAGATATCACATGGAGTGAATCGAATTGGCTGAAGACTGGCTTCTGTGGTGGTGGGACCTCAGGAGGCGGCCGATATGGATCATCCTCTTGGCATTTTTGCTGAAGATGGTTGCAAACGCTTCATCTTTGTCTTTTGCACTCACGTGCTGGGCTCCACCATCATTGAGGATGGAGATATTCATGGAACCTCCTCCTCCCGTTAGTTGTTTAATGGTCCACCACCATTCACGACTGGATGTGGCAGGACTGCAGAGCTTTGATCTGATCTGTTGAATGTGGCATCGCTTAGTTCTGTCTATAGCATGTTGCTTCCGCTTTTTAGCATGTAGTCCTGTGTTGCAACTTCCCAGGTTGGCACCTCATTTTTAGGTGCGCCTGGTGCTGCTCCCGGCATGCTCTTCTACACTCCTTATTGAACCAGGGTTGGTACCCTGACTTGGTGGTAATGGTAGAGTGAGGGATATGCCGGGCCATGAGGATACTGATTGTGGTGGAATACAATTCTGCTGCTGCTGATGGCCCACAGTGCCTCATGGATGCCCAGTTTTGAGCTGCTAGATCTGTTCTGAATCTATCCCATTTAGCACGGTGGTAGTGCCACACAACACGATGTCCTCAGTGTGAAGACGGGACTTCATCTCCACAATGACTGTGCTGTGGTCCCTGCTACCAATGCTGTCATGGACAGATGCATCTGCGACAGGTAGATTGGTGAGGACGAGTTCAAGTAGGTTTTTCCCTCATATTGGCGCTCTGACCACCTGTCACAGGCCCAGACTGGCAGCTATGTCATTCAGGACTCGGCCAGCTCAGTCAGAAGTGGTGCTACTGAGCCACTCTTGGTGATGGACATTGAAGTCCCCCACCCAGAGTACATTCTGTGCCCTTGCTCCTCTCAGTGCTTCTTCCAAGGGGTGTTCAACATGGAGGAGTACTGATTCATCAGCTGAGGGAGGGCGGTAGGTGGTAATCAGCAGGAGGTTTCCTTGCCCATGCTTGACCTGAAGCCATGAGATTTCATGGGGTCCGGAGTCAATGTTGAGGTATCATCCTTGTAAATCTTTGTTGCACCTTCTCCAATGCCTCTCTTTCCTTTTTATAATATGGACACCAGAACTGTTCACAGTACTCCGTGTGGTCTAACCAAGGTTCGATGCAAGTTTAACAGAACTTCTCTGCTTTTCAATTCTATCCCGCTAGAAGTGAACCCCAGTGCTTGGTTTGCTTTTTTATGGCCTTATTAACCTTCATCGCTACTTTTAGTGATTTGTGTATCTGTACCCCTAGATCCCTTTGCTCCTCTACCCCATTCAGACTTATTATTCAAGCAGTATGTTGCCTCCTTATTCTTCCTACTAAAATGCACCACCTCACACTTATCTATATTGAAATTAATTTTCCAATTACACACCAATTCTGCAAGTTTATTAATGTCTTCCTGTATTTTGTCACATTCTTCATAAGAACATAAGAAATAGGAGCAGGAGTAGGCCATACAGCCCCTCGAGCCTGCTCCATCATTCAATAAGATCATGGCTGAACTTTTACATCAACTCCATTTTCCCACCCTATCCCCATATCCCTTGATTTCTTTAGAGTCCAAAAATCTATCTAGCTCAGCCTTGAATATACTCAAAGACTCAGCATCCACAGCCCTCTGGGGCAGAGAATTCCAAAGATTCACAACCTTCTGAGTGAAGAACTTTCTCCTCATCTCAGTCTTAAATGGCCGACCCCTTATCCTGAGACTATGGCCCCTAGTTCTAGACTCTCCAGCCAGGGGAAACAACCTCTCAGCATCTACCCTGTCAAACCCCTTCAGAATCTTGTATGTTTCAATAAGATCACCTCTCATTCTTCTAAACTCCAGAGAGTATAGGCCCATTCTACACAATCTCTCATCATAGGACAGCCCTCTCATCCCAGGAATCAATCTAGTGAACCTTCATTGCACTGCCTCCAAGGCAAGTATATCCTTCCTTAGATAAGGAGACCAAAACTGTGCACAGTACTTCAGGTGTGCTCTCACCAAGGCCCTGTACAATTGTAGCAAGACTTTCTTACTCTTATACTCCAACCCCCTTATAATAAAGGCATTTTCCCTACTACTGATGTCAGGCTAACTGGCCTGTAGTTCCCTGTTTTCTCCCTCCTTTCTTAAATAGCAGTGGTAAAACTGTTGTGAAAACATGCCAAAAAACAGTGCAGGACAAGCAAAAACGTCTTCTCAGAAGTAAGAATTCAGTTTTATAATCCAGAAAACAGGCCTAAAGACATCCAGAAGTTAACCAGCACCCTAAACGGAAAAGCCAGCAACAATGTAGAGGATGAGCCCTTTAAACAGTGCTCCTGAACGGTCCTTCATGCTTGTTGGAGCCACAAATTGCTGAGCAAATTTATCATGTGGTGTGTCAGGCACTGCAGTAGACCAATATCATAGGACCCCTATGTAAATATTTTAATAATCGTTTAACATACTTCCGGCGCATGCCATGGACGCTGCTACAGAGCAGCCCAATCCACTACTGCGGGCGGCACTTCTGGCGCAGAATGAGCGCACTCATGCCACCCGCCACGTTGAACGCTTAAGCACCTGAAAAATAGGCGCCTGTCAATGAATTTCGAGGTCTATAAATTCATGGATAATATGCATTCAAAAATCGTAAATCCATTATTTCTGTATTCCTATCTTCACAGATGATTAATCATCGCAAGAATCCGTTGCCTGTTCTAGGGATGAATCCACCATTGATTCTGAAGACAAAGAGGGCAGTGAAGACTGAGCAAGAAAATGGGATGGAGTCTGAGAGTTCTCTGGTGCAATAACATTGGAGCTGAAGAAAATGTCCGGAAGCCATTAAGGGAAGATAACTGGCCATCATGAACATGCAGCCCTTGCCACCACGGGTTCCGGGACCACCTCAGGAGGAAGAAGAGGAGGAGGAGGAAGGGAGGAGACAGGCAGCAGATCCCTGTTCCAGACGGGCTGTCCGTGAGCAACTCATCAGACCTCGGTTCCAGTGAATGAAACCCCAGATCCCAGTTGCTCACCATTTCCCCACCTTCCCATCCCTCTGTCCCGAAACATCACAGCGTCCTCCTGCGCACAAAGCTGAAATGAGAGCCACCACAAAACATGCATAATTTATAAATTTATCAAACGCAAATCATAAGAACAAAGTCAACTAATCACCCTTGTTCATTCCCTTAGTGTCTGTCTTTCGTGTTCCTTTTCTTACTCCCCATGCTCCTTGACACTGACAAGAGGCTCTCTGGCAGGCTTGCCATTGCACCAAGCATTTCTGTGTGCATGCTCAGCACCCTTCTTCTGAAGGCTGCCCCACTGAGGTCATCGTCTGAGTCTTGTGCAGCAGAACTCGTGCGCGAACTCGCCCTCCGGGGAGCTGGCAACCGAGCTACCCTTTCCCCCTGGCCTTGCTGCAGCCCACTCGTGCCCGGTGACACCACGTGCAGATCCCGTCTCTGTACTACCCTCTAAAGTCCGCGCAGTGCCATTTTCTCAGCTGATGTCTGCGAGTGCCTGATGCAGTGCCGGTGTGTTTACCTCTCCTCCTCTATCACTGTCTTCCTCCATCACTTCAGGGACAGGCTGGGCTGCTGGCAGTTCTTGGGTATCTGAAAGGAGAAATGCACAAGGGTCGGGTTGTGGTAAGGGGAGGGGGGGGAAAGCAAGATTTCCAAGCATACAGCATCAGCAGCTTGTAAGTGAGAAGAGATTGTAGGATGAGGGGGAAGTGGGCTGTGAGAAGAAGGATTAGGTACGAGCATACCGTCATCATCAACAATGCTTTCCACTTCCCCGCTCACCACGGACTCTGTGACTGCCCCTCCAATTATTTCGAGAACTGCTTCCTCCAGCTCTGTGAGGTTCTGAAGTCTGGCTTCCCCTCCACCCTTTTGCTGGTGCTCCTGGTGCTTGTGAACCACCTTAGCCTGCAAGAGAAAGGGAAGTGTGTGAGTGAGTGTGGTGCAATGTGTTTGGGTGATGTGCCTGCCATGGTTGAATAGCTGGCAGTGTGTGCAAGGTGTGAGATGCGGGTGTGAGTCTTGCAGCAGTGGTAAGTCTGTGAGGGTGAAGTGAAGCTATGATTGTGAGGTATGAGCGGTGATTGCTGGAGATTGTTGGTAGATGAGTGATGGGGGGTGGGGCCTTGAGCAGTGTGTGATCAGGCCTTATCCAATTTCCAGGCCAGTCTCTTTTGTATTCCCTACCATTTGCAAATTGGATGCAGGGGCTGCCTGCTAGGCCCCGATAGCCAGCATTCAGAAGTTGGTGGAGGAGGAAACTGGGGCTGACCTGGAAGTGGGGCCTGTGCAAGCTGTATAAGAATACAGTCCCTCACAGGCCTTGTTCTGTGTGGAAGATCCTCAGTAATTTAAAAAACATTATTGATAGGCAGTGCGCTGGCCACCTCTTTTTGCTGCAGCTTCATGTTTCTGCTTCCAAGCTGGCCCGACTCCCCGATGGAGACCAACGTCTAGTGTGGTAATGATCCCAGGTCTGGAAAACCGGCCAGGGTCGGGGGAGGGGGGGGGGGGAGGGGGTGGGGGGGGCATCTCAGGAGCGGGCAAATGTGCCCACTCACCTCATTTCCACCAGTTCAGCAGCTGAGCAGAAAGCCCGGGTAAGTGTGTTTCTCAACAGATAACTCAGTACAGGGAACATACATGGATCACCACATTCCATGCTTCAAACTACCAGAGAGCAATGCCTCATTAGAACTACTGGCACATTTTGAAATATTCATTTTGCTGATCAAAATGGGGCAAATTTTGTTAGATTTTAGGCGGTTTGTGAATTGTTCCGTTAAATAGTAAGAAGAAAATTGAGAACAGTAATAACAGAGACAATAGGAAGCACTGTGTGCAAGATGCACCTTTCTCAAAACATGGAGCAGTCTCCTGTTTGTGGGAGAGTAGGTAGGTAACCTCTGCATTGTAGGTGTAACAAGCATACCTGAACCTTCACTGTCAATCCAACAGTGTGCAGATTCTCTTTTACAAAGATGTGTTGAAAAACAATTTTGATATGTAAGTAAACAGCACATCAATCTGAGTATCACTTCGGATTAATTTGTGTTTAGGAAGAACAAATAGCAATGCCATTTAAACACATTCCATCACAATTAACAATACCAGATAAATAAGCAGGCAAAATATATAGCAGCACATTTAAGCTTTACATACACATGCCTCTATTTGTATGTATTGCTGTAAGTCCTTAACAAAAGCTATTACTCTCTCCCTCATTTGTTTGTGATTTTACCAATTAACTTAATCATCTTATTATAATATCATATGTACTCTGATGATAATCCATTTGGACGTGGCGATACATTTGTGGTTTTACACAACTATTTCAGTCCAGGAGGGACTGAGTCATCTGGGTAAAATGCCCAGTCTTCACGGGAATCACTGTACAGCATCTTCAGCCAACAGCAGTTTGACATCAGTACTGAACATGTGTCTTTGGTTCTTCTGATTTTTGTTCTTGTGTATGATGTCGGAGCTCGCAGTGTATGAGTGTTAATGCTGACCTGAAAGTTGGAAAACAGTATTTCAGCAGTGATGAAATTAGTCATCACATTACTAGGTGTGAAGACTGCCAACTTGGTAAAACTGTAGAGTGGTCAAGGAATCAGATTGCTTAGACGGTGATTCAGAATGAAACTATTTAGTAATTGCGGTCAAAAGAAATCTCTGCCAAAGAGATGATGAGCCAATACTGGCAGAGATTTTAAACAAATGTGTCTGTGCTTCGCCAGGAATGCATTAAAACGTCTATCAGTAACAAAAACACTTCCACAATTTGAGTCTATGAGTGATTTGAAAAGCAAAAGGAATATGTGGCTGATCCAATATACCATTCATATCTGCCTGGAAATGTATTGCTGTATAGCTTGGGGTTTCTTGGAGGAGACGTAGAAAATGACAGATGTTGGCCCCGATATCAACTCTGAGGCACGTTGGGAGCAGGGTGCGGGGTGGGGGGGCGCGGGGGTGGGGGGGCGGGGGGGTGCGGGGGCGCGGGGGCGGGGGGGTGCAGGGGTGGGGGGGTGCGGGGTGTGGGGTGGGGGGGTGTGCAGGGGGGGGTGCGGGGGGTGTGCAGGGGGGGGTGGGGGGTTGCGGGGGTGGGGGGATGGGGGGGTGCGGGGGGTGGGGGGGTGCGGGGTGGGGGGGTGCGGGGGGTGGGGGGATGGGGGGGTGCGGGGGGGTGCGGGGGGTGGGGGGGGTGCGGGGGGTGGGGGGATGCGGGGTGGGGGGATGCGGGGTGGGGGGATGCGGGGTGGGGGGATGCGAGGTGGGGGGTTGCGGGGTGGGGGGTTGCGGGGTGGGGCATGCCGGGGTGCGGGGGTAGGGGGTTGGGGGGTGGGGGGATGCGGGGTGGGGGGATGCGGGGTGGGGGGATGTGCGGGGGTGCAGAGTGGGGGGGTGCGGGGGGTGCGGAGTGGGGGGGTGCGGGGGATGCGGGGATGCGGGGATGCGGGGGTGCGGGGGTGCGGGGACGCGGGGACGCGGGGTGGGGGGGTGCGGGGGTGGGGGGGTGCGGGGTGGGGGGGGTGCCGGGGTGGGGGGGTTGCGGGGTTGCGGGGGTGCGGGGGTGGGGGGGGTGCGGGGGTGGGGGGATGCGGGGTGGGGGGATGCGGGGGGTTGCGGGGTTGCGGGGTGGGGGGATGCGGGGTGGGGGGGTAGGGGGGTTGGGGGGATGCGGGGTGGGGGGGTAGGGGGGTTGGGGGGATGCGGGGTGGGGGGATGCGGGGTGGGGGGGTGCGGAGTGGGGGGGTGCGGGGGATGCGGGGTGGTGGGGTGGTGGGGTGGGGGGTGCGGAGTGGGGGGGTGTGGGGTGGTGGGGTGGGGGGTGGGGGTTGGGGGGGTGCGGGGTGGGGGGTGGGGGGGTGCAGGGGTGGGGAGGTGCGGGGGTGGGGGGTGCGGGGTGAAGGGGTGGGGGGGTGCAGGGGTGGGGGGGTGCAGGGGTGGGGGGGTGTGGGGTGGGGGGGTGCAGGGGGGGGTGGGGGGTGGGGGGGGGGTGGGGGGGTGCGGGGTGGGGGGGGTGGGGGGGTTGCGGGGTTGCAGGGGTGGGGGGATGCGGGGTGGGGGGGGGTGGGGGGGTGCCGGGGTGGGGGGGTGCGGGGTGTGGGGTGGGGGGGTGCAGGGGGGGGGGTGCAGGTGGGGGGGTGCAGGTGGGGGGGTGCGGGGTGGGGGGGGTGGGGGGGTTGCGGGGTTGCAGGGGTGGGGGGATGCGGGGTGGGGGGGTGCCGGGGTGGGGGGATGCGGGGTGGGGGGATGTGGGGGGTTGCGGGGTGGGGGGGGGTGGGGGGATGCGGGGTGGGGGGGGGTGGGGGGGTGCCGGGGTGCGGGGGTAGGGGGGTTGGGGGGTGGGGGGATGCGGGGTGGGGGGATGTGCGGGGGTGCGGGGTGGGGGGGTGCGGGGGTGGGGGGTTGCGGGGGTGCGGGGTGGGGGGTGCGGGCGGTGGGGTCCGATATCACGTGAGGAACCCGGAAGTAAATTCAGCGCGTCTGTCTGTGGCATTTTAACACAGGCACCTCATTATCATTTTACTTCCGGGTTTGGCGTCAATTGCGAGGAAACAGGCGTGACGAGGACCCGCATGACGCAATCTCAACTCCAGTATTTAAAGGACCAATCCAAAGATGGTATTTGGAGGAGTTGGGAGTTGGAAGCAAGAGAGGAAGAACTTTGACAATAGATTCAGGATGGTCCAAGCCTGCGCCCTGCTTCAATGAGGCCTCCCTTGATGCACTGCTGGAGTAGTGAGGAGCCGCAGATAGATACTCTTTCCCAGCAACGGGAGGAAGAAATCTGCTGCTGCCACAAGAAGGTATGGCTGGAGGTGGCCCAGGAGGTCAGCAGCAGCAGCATTGTGCCATTGTGCTCCTGGATTCAGTGCAGGAACAGCTTTAATGACCTAACCAGGTCAGGAAAGGTGAGTACAGTTGTACATTCACCTACATCATGTAGTGCACACGCCGCCACCCCCCCTACACCCTCCCCCCACCCCCAACTTGGTTTTGTCAAGCCTACTTCATCACATCAACTCCTCATACCCACCTACCTTGCATTGCCCCCATCCTCCTCTTTCTATGCACTTCTTCACATCCCCATCTATCCATCCACCACTGCCATTCACCCTCATACTTATGCAATTTGATGCCTCTAGATAGTCACCCTCACCAAATGGACTCCATCCATTGGGTGAACTTCTGCCATTACACTCACTCATAGGTCCGCTCTTTCCCCCATTGCAGGAAAAGAGAGCACAAAACACAAGGGATAGGGAGAGAACCAGAAGTGGGCCTCCACAGATCTCACAACTGCCAACTGGCGAGGGGGAAGAGCTGGAAATCAGTGGTGTCTCGGGGCATCCCTGGCCATGGAGATGGGGAGATTGGGACCTCCCAGCTACCTGGTGACAGAATGAAATATAATACATGCACACGTCATACAACACTCAGTCATGTTGACTTCATTTTAGCAGCAAGTGAAATATGATCATCTTCACAATGATAAGTTGCAACATTCTTACCTTGCCAGAACTAATTCATAGTTAATTCGAGGCTCGAAGGGCCAAATGGCCTACTCCTGCTCCTATTTCTTATATTCTATTTCTTACATCTTTTCTCTCTGACAGGGCCTTCACACGTGCAGCAGGAGTCCATGGACTTTGCGGACGATGAACCCTCAGAGGAACTGATTCGTCACAGGACTCATGCTGGCCATGCACCAGCTCAGATACTCGCACTTCGGTGGGTCCAGTTAGACAGATAGTTGGGTTTTCACCTGGTGACTCACATTTCACAAGTGAGCAAGGGACCACTATGGAGAGTCCACATCAGAGGGCGCAGCCCTGTCCAAGCTCTGCTCAGCTGGACACAGATGCTGTACCCCGGGAGCAAAGAATGTGCGATGTGCTGACAGGCCTTCCAAACGCACTACCCACAATTGTAGAGAGAGTGGAGGAGTCCGCCTCAAGCATGAGTGGGTTGATGTTGCAGGACATTGCGACGATGTCTTCTTGCATGGATAACTCCGTGGAACATCAATTGTGGCAATCAACTGACTCCACGCCTGCCTTAACCATGGCCGTGCACACTCTGAATGCCAACATGTCTGGCGCCTTAAATAGGATGACAGACACCTTAGCCTTGGCCTTACAGAACCTCACTGATCTGCACCAAGCTGGTAGCTGTGATGTGCGGCTGGCCCATGAGAAGGTTGATGGCAAAAAGGTACATGGAAGTGGGGATTCCACTCAAAGCGCTTGCCACTTCTCATCCGTTTCCCCCCTCCCCCCCCCACCTCAGTCAGTACCCGACATGCTGCCTCATGTCCCGATGGCCGAGTCAGAGCAGGGATCTGAGTGGCCTGCCTCAACCTCTGCTGAAGCCACAGGGGTTGCACCACAGAGGAGCAGTTGGAAAAGGAAGAGTAAAACTTAGTAGTTCACCAAGGGTATGCACAGGGGTGTATGATAAAATGTTATGTTGTGAAGTTTCTTTAGTCCTTTAGTAGAATCACATAAAATCTATTACTTTGCACCACTTTCCCATCTTGCCCATTCTTGGTTGCTGGCTGGCAACTCGCCTTTTAACTTGCTTGTTGATGAATGGGAAGACATGAATTGATGGGGATCATTGGGGGGAGGTGATATGGGTAGTTGGTTGTTTACAGGACAGCTTTATATCAGTGGCATTGCGGAGTGGAGGGGTGGGGGGTGGGGGGAAGAGTGGGCGTTGGAGGTGGTTCTGACATCGGTCCAGTGGTGGTAACTAACTGAACCTTGCATTAATAAGGGAATCCCTGGCATCCCTGGGCAGCAATGTGAGCAGCTGGTGCTGCATTAGCATCATCGCATTCCTCCTCCTCCTCCTTCTCCTCCTCCTCCTCGGATTCGTCTGAGGAGGATCTGAGCCCTGTGCCTTGTTCCTCCTGGCTCCACAAAAATACTGCAGGCCTCTGCCAGCACAGGCTTGCCCCGCGGCCTCACCTCCCCCCTTGTCAGGACTTACCTGCAACTGCCACTAGCATCCTAGCCGGCCGGTATTACTGTGGCCCAAGACCGGTGAATTGCCTCAGAAGATCCATTTGGCATCCGCAGCTCGCCGGTTGGATTCATATGAAGCCTGGGCCTCAAAATCACGGCAGACTCTTCGCCACCGGAACAAGCAGGCGCCTGGAGCTCTCCACTGGCTGGTCCTTACTCAAAGAATCTCCCTAAATATGTTTAGTTTTCTGTTTTACTCGTCCATTTTACTTGAGATCTTCTTCTATGTCTACCCATGCACGTATATTGGCTGCCACTCTATGTCGGACCTTCCCTCCCCTCCTCCTCTTTCCCTGTCTCTCGCTATACTTTACTCTCTTTGTCTCCTCCACCCCCATTTCTAGTCTTTGACACCCACCTACTTCACCACATTCCCTGCCCTGCTGTTCTCCATCAACATACCATCCAGTCCACCAACCACTCAATGTTACTCCCCAGCCAACTCCCTCTCCTCATTCTGCCAGTGCATTTCACACTTCTTTTAGCCTTAACCTGTCACATTAACACCACCTCTTGCCTTGAATATCTCTTAATGTCTCTTAATCTGATCCTTTTGTTCTTTTATCCCCTCCCCCTTTTCCCAGCTTTATCCTTGCCTTAAATCTATTTGATTTCCTGCTATTTCCAGTTCTGACGAAAGGTCTTCGACCTGAAACGTTAACTCTGTTTCTCTCTCCACGGATGCTGCCTCGCCTGCTGAGTTTTTCCAGCGTTTTCTGTTGTTATTCCCTCTCCTCTTGCCATTCTAGGTTTGAGTCCTTCGTGGATGCACCCAAGGCTTCTCTCGGCTCCACTTTTCCCATTGCTGGATGTTTTCTACATTAAAGCTACTGTAGAAATGCAAGTTTATTATTGTTTATATCTAATTTTTAGTGAAGCTTTGACTACTTTGCCTCTTCCTGACCTTTTTTTCCTCTAACCGAGGTGGTGGAGTGGTGAGTTTTCTTAGTGTTAGGAGATGTTGATTACAGTAGGCCAAGTCTCAATGCTAGAGCTTGTTGGCGTAGATTTTGATAATTCACAAGCTGTGCTTTTCTATTCATCCAGGTCCATCCTTTAGATGGATAGAGAGATCCCTTTGTTTGCAATTACCTATGTAACATTATTAATCATTCTCCAATTTGTAAGATCACAAAACCACCTTCTTGCTGCATGTTGCATTTCTCCAGTGATATCTGCTATGCTTGGGTACTGGTTGAATCACATTGTCTATTACCTTCAACTCTGCTAATTTTTTGCCTCTCTGGTAATTGACTCCAATTTCTCTTTGCAATACATTCCACAATTCTTCACATGAGAAGGCTGCAGCTTTGGGAGTTCTGAGTTGGCTGTTTGTCCTGTTAGTCTATGCACTGAGGAACAGCCAAGTCCTTTTGTCTGAATATTTCTCCAGTCAAGCAGAGCTAAGTTATCATCTTGAGGATCTGCCTTGGCTTTCCTCCGCGACATTTTGGCAGTCTTGAGTGAATTTTCCACCTTGACATTGCAGTGTGTATAACTTGGACACAGTACGGGAGATTTTCCATCCACATGGCTGTCGGTGTCGGCATGGGATGGACAAACAGGGTCCAGGAAATCAGACAGAAATTCATATCGACAGATCGTCACCCACTAGCACAGTGCATCATCTTCCAACTAGCCTTTTAGATCAATCTAAACTGCACTTGCAGAAAACTTGCAAGAACTATAATGTATGCAAATAAGGCACAACGTGATTTCTGTCCATTCAGGATGTGATTATGCGACACACTTACCCAGGTAGAGTGGACATTGGAATTCTTAAAGGAGCAGGAGTTCTTGCTTTAAATTCTAATTTTCCCAGTACCCTTTTATTGCTTTTTATTTTTATTTTTTTGCTTTTATTTCTCAGATTTAATTTTTTTTTAAATTATATTTTTGGATATTTTTCAGAACACGTAACAAATGTTCACATTCAAACAAAAACGAGCTGACTTTCTGAAAATTCACCGGAAAGCTGAATGTAATGGAAGACTTCAGCAGGACTTCTGGGAGCAACAAGGCTCGTCCGTGCAAGCTGCACAGTCCTCGTGGAACTGATGACACCCGGGAGATAATCAGGCTCTGGCTCCTCTTCTGCCGCCACCACTTGCTCTTGCTTACTTGTGCACTTTCAATCTCCCAGCGCTTTCTCCTCTAGCTCAGTAACTGCCTCCTCTGGGATGTGTGTAAACATTTTGGTGCTTTGCAAACATTGGTGAGAGAGATGCAGGGTACAGTGATATACTGTCTTGTTCTACATCACTGGCACTGCAACATAGGAACAGGAGTAGGACATTCAGCCCCTCAAGCACGTTCCGTCATTCAATTAGATCTGTATCTTAGCTCCATTTACCCGCCCTGGTTGCGTAACCCTTAATCCCCTTGCCGAACAAAAATCTGACAGGCTGCTCTTCCAAGCCTAAAATTACAACAACAACAAAAATTACTGCGGATGCTGGAAATCCAAAATAAAAACAGAAAAGGCAGGAAATGCTCTGCAGGTCAGGCAGTATTGTGGGGAAAAACAGCAGTCAACGATTCAAGCCATTGGTCCTTCCTCAGGACTAGGAGATATCACAGATAAGCAGCATTTAAAAAGGAACACAAGAAGGGATGGGGAGAAGGGGAAAAAAACACACAGGTAAAGAAATAGAAAGACCTGTGAAGTGTTTGGGTGGAGGAGAGGAGGTGATTGAATGGCAAACGTGATGTTAGCAAGAGGCCTAATAAGAGAAATCATAGAAATAAAAGATATTGACAAGACACAGAGTATGTGAATAGTTAAAGAGGGATAGGCAGAAAGGAAAGCATGAACATATTTAGACTTGACTATTCCAACGCACTCCTGGCTGGCCTCCCACATTCTGCCCTATGTAAACTTGAGGTCATCCAAAACTTGGCTGCCCATGTCCTAACTCGCACCAAGTCCCATTCGCCCATCTCCCCTGTGCTCGCTGACCTACATTGGCTCCCGGTTAAGCAAAGCCTCGATTTTAAAATTCTCATCCTTGTTTTCCATGGCCTCACCTCTCCCTATCTCTGTAATCTCCTCCAGCCCCACAATCCCCCGAGATATCTGTGCTCCTCTAATTCTGGCCTCTTGAGCATCCCTGATTATAATCGCTCAACCATTGGTGGCCGTGCCTTCAGTTGCCTAGGCCCTAAGCTCTGGAATTCCCTCCCTAAACCTCTCTGCCTCTCTACCTCTCTTTCCTCCTTTAAGACGCTCCATAAATCTACCTCTATGACCAAGCTTTTGGTCACCTGCCCTAACTTCTCCTTATTTGGCCCGGTGTCAAATTTTTGTCTTATAACGCTCCTGGGACGTTTTACTATATTAAAGATGCTATATAAATACAAGTTGTTGTTGAACAACAGGCAAGGCGGAGCAGGCTCCAGTGGCCCAGGAGTCTGGTGCAAGAAGAAGAAAACAAGAAGCAGGGCGACACCAAGGGTGCAGACCAATGTTCCCTCTAATTTTTGGGGGAGTGCGCGGCCCCTTTAAGGGGTTGTGCGGCACATTCAAATTTCCGCGCATGTGCGGTTTTTCCATTTAAAAGCCGGTGAGCAGCCTGTGCTGGACCTCCAGACCGCTGTGCGGTCACGTGACTGCGCAGCTTACCGGGAACATTGATGCAGATGACCCTACCAGTTGTGCTCACCCTAAGTACCAACCAACCCACTCACTGAAAAAGAACAAATGTTAGAATACAGACTCCAACAGAGTTTGCATGATAAGATACTTGGGCCAATTTTTGTTTGCCTTGTAGAGCCAGCGGGAGTTGGGCATGGTGGGATTAGGAGCTGTGTGAGTGGACCAATACAGGACACAGCCAGGTTTCCAGGTTCAGCCTGATTTACATGATGCAGGAAAATTAATTGTTCTTGAGATGTGGGAAACACGGTATTTATTGCCCATCCCTAGTTACAGTGAGGGCATTAAGAGTCAACCACATAGTGTGGAACTGGAGTCATGTGTCGGCCAGGTTCTGGAGTCATTAGTGAACCAGTTGGGATTTTTACACGAATCCAGCAAGTTTCATTCTGGTATGAACCGACAAATTGCCAGATTTATTGAATTTAATTTCATATATTTCCATAGTGGGATTCTGAACTCACATCCTCTGTAGTTGCTCGTCCCTTACCACAACCATTCGGCTACCATACCCATTACAAACAGCCCCTGGGATTGGCAGCTCACCGATTAGGGGTGGGTGGGAAATCACATGCTGTTGCAGCTCTTAAAGATGTGTCACAGTTTATGGGGACATTGCACTTTTCTTTACACAAATTCTACAGAAAATTTAATTCAAAAACTAATGGCCCAGATTTAGCTGGAGCAGGGAATCTCGCGGCATGCCCCGTTAGTTAGACCTGTTCTTGCACGTTTAGGTTTTTAAATTTTTGCCCACGAAGTTGCTGGTAGTGCGAGCTGATAATGGCGCAGCGAGGGCAACATGGCATCTGGGACCTTGGTGAACAACGGGACCAACAGTGTATCACCTTACCCAATGAGATTTAAGGATTGAGAAATAAACACAGGAAGGACTGAGATAGAGGGTGAATTAGAGTGGGTGAATTCAATGTCAGAATCAAGTACAGAAAGAGAAATAAAGAAAGGGAAAGAAAGATTGGATTAAGAGAGGGAGAAAAAACAAAAGACAAGTTTAAAAAAAAAATTAAATTTAACATTTAAAAATCTCCAACAACAATTCAACACCTGAAGGAGTGAGTCTCCACACTTTCAATAGTTCACTTTCTGGGCCAGAGAGGTTGCTTGGCTGTCATTAACAATTATCACGTCATTAAAAGGGTACTTAGGCTGTTAATTACTGGACTTAAATTTCACTGGTGAGTTTAATGGGCAATTAATGTGCAAATGCAGCAACTTCATGAAACTCACGGGGAGGTTAAGGGTGAGATGCTATTTCTGTGAAGCTAATGGCGGAGTGGTGTAAATCAGCCAGTAACTTGTGGTGATTTGCAATTCACAGGATAGCTCTTCCTCACCACAAGTTGCTGACCGATTTGTAGACTAATAACAGTCTGTGTTGTTCAGACACTTATTTTTTCAGCAAATTCTGGCCCAATATTTACCCAAATGTTTTCCTTTTGCAGGACTAACTGTTGGCTTTGCACCCATATCATTGATTACAGTTCCCTGAAACTTAGGAACCAGCATGCAATGGTACATCTCCAGTTAACTTCTCTCATTAAGCAGGTGGTTACTTCATATTAAAACATTCCAGTGCTTTAAAGGTCAAGTCTCGGTTCAAAAGGTAAGTGGTCACCATCTTTGTTCCTATTTTAAGATATTACAATTTAAGAATCATACTTCCCTGTTTCACAGACAAAGGCTAAAAGCTAACATTACTACAATATAAAGGTAAATCAGTAGTGGCATTGCACTAACACACTTCAAATGTCTGGTTCCTTTCCTTACAGGATTATGACCAGAGAGTATTCTCCTAATGCCATTGTAGAGTGCAATCTGAGGTAAAATGAATGGTCTTTTTGGTAGTTCTGGAGTAGATGTTGCTTGTGATGTCACTGACAATTATTTACTGGGATTAGGGAAGACAATTGGCAGGAATGTTAATGCACGGGGGCTAGGGGATCAATATGTGATGATCTCATTAATCAGATCTTGCCAAATAGCTTTAGCAATTGGCAACTGTTGTTCCCCACAGCCTCTTTAACATCTTTAATGTCGTGTGTGTCTTCCCTCTCAGTAGGCTGAAGACCATGATCCCCTGGCAGCTCCTTACGCTCTTCTCGTTGCACAGGCAGGTTATGCAGCAAACCCACAGTGACGCATAACGCTCCGGCTGGGCTTTACTGGAGGAAGCTTCCAGCCCTGCTGAGGAGATGGAATTGTTGCTACAAGATTCTTATTGTGTATTTGATTATGGCTCTCATTGAAGCATGGACTTCATTGTACCTTTTTTCAGCAGGTGTATTTGACTGTTGCACAGATGTAATAAGTCAGAGCTACAGTGAGTATGCTTGGTCCCCATTAAGGGGCTAATCTTCCACATGTTGTCCAGGATAAAGAAATGGGGGAATAGATGACTGGTGTAAGATAAAATTACAAGCAAGTGAGCTGTAAACAATTTGTCAGTCACCTACTTGATATTACTAATATCCCCTCTGGCAGCCTAGAAGGAGCCAGAGGCAAAAAAATGTTCAGGGTTGCAATGACTTTTACTGCAACAGACAGTAGCACATTTGCCTGGAGGTTGTCTGCAAGATGTTTCAGCAGAAGATACAAATCTGTCACAGCCTCCCTGGTGAAGCATAGTCTACTTCTGCATTGGTCTTCAGTTAAAAATGATTGGCGTGGGCTGTGCACTCATGTGGGAGGGTAATCCTCTTTGTAAGGAGTCCTCCTCCCGTGTCCTGTAGCCTGAGCAGTAACCCTATTTTCTTCCTTTTCGTCCTCTTCCTCTAAGTAGGCTGGATTTAGTGGTATTCCCAACAGGGGCTCCTAATAAAAAGGGTAGCTGCTTCCAATTACGGTCTAACAAAAATAACTGCTGCAGACACCCTTCACGCACAGATGCCTGTAATTTTCAGCAAAACATTGTCTGTGGTCAAAAAAGTGATTTGCACCAGTACTTGCTGTCAGCAGCTGGGCTCTGTAAAACTTGCCCTGCTTGAATCTGTCACCTAAGTTGAAAACAAGTTTACAGTTTGTGAGCAGATTGAGTAAATTATGTTATAGGGATGTAAACGACACAAATTCATGTCGAGCTTCTAAAAATGTCATCTTGCCCTTATCTCAATATATTCATGAAGCTCCCGCCTTCTTCAATGGGAGCTTTCACTGCCAACCTCAAAACCCAGCCAGGAAATTTGACAGAGAGGAAACAGGCTGGGAATCATACATCATGTGATGAGGTTGTGTGAAACCTTTTAAAATGTGAATGTGCCAAGGCTTTCAATTTTAAGTTTCAGCTGGTCCATGGATATGCATGATCAGCAATGAACTGTAAGATTGTGTGAGTGAGCAGTAAAGTGGAACAGGTTGACAATAACATTTGTTCTATGGGTGCACTGTTGGGCAGTCTTACCCTGGTAGTTAACTTCAATTAAGCCAAGTTCCTCCACGTATCTTCCCAGGTCTTGTGGGTAGTGCACGTTGCTTTCGAGCCTGGTCACCAGCTTCTGCCGGGCATGCTGGAGTGCCATTCTCTGGAGAAGGTGCTCCAGAGTGGCAAATATGGCAACCCTCCTTGCACCCACCTTATGGAACAGTAACTGCGGTTTGCCAGCCATCAAACAGGAGCCAGGATTTTCCGCCCTCCCTCTGCTGTGTCTCTGCACATTTTATGTTGTTTCCGTTTTCCACCAGTGAGGCATAATATGTCTGCCCATATATGGGCGGGCATGTTGTAAGGTTATTCAAATGATGTAAACATGTCATCCATAATATTTTCTGTCTTTGCGCCACAACAAATTTTGTTGCCGTTCCTGGCATCCAACATTGCTATGGGTGGTGTAGGAGGGCATTTAAAATTTAAAGGGACAAACACCAGTGCACTTGGGATCAGGGCAATCGAATGCAGAGGCTTCGATGCGACTTTGAACATTTTAAATCTTTTTTCACAAAATTCAGCTGCGGAGCCCTCAAAATGAAGTAACTAGTCCTGAGGCTAGAACATCAGTGGGGCATCTTTGTGACCGGTCGAAAAGTCCCAGCACGCTAAAGATGTGCCTTAATTCCACAATAGCAGCAGATCTAGCCCAGGATGTTTGGATGTCACGCTGCTCCATCACTTGACAAAACGCAACACTGACAATTATTTTGCTGCTCCTATGCAGCCACTTATCGTTAAATTTTACCAGCTGTTGAGACTCAATTTCCCACCTCTCCATTACCAAGCTCCTGGGCCAGGATCTCACCAGGGTATCCCTCCATTCCAGTGGGTGAAAATTCCACATTACTCCGTTCCCATCCATTGCATGAAGCTCACAGAGAATTTACCAACCCACGGTACATGAACAGGCTTAGGTATGAGGAAATGGGAATGTGTTTACTTCCCAGTATTAACATCCCTCATCTTGGTGAATGCAGAAATTCACAAAAAAAACTCAACTGCAAATTTCTCACAGCTCAAACTATGGCAGATGGAGTTCAATGTGGGGAAGTATGAGGTTATCTACTTTGGATCCAAGAAAGACAAATTGGAATATTTTCAGACTTGGGAGGTGAAATTGGGCTTTCAGCGTGGAAAAGAAATTTGGGCACAGTGTAAAACGAGCTGTCAATTCATTATTGCCCGTTGCACAATTTTTCCAAAGACCAATTGCACTCCCAGGAGCTGTGGAGGGGCAAAGGAATCACTAAAACCTGGTGCGCAAGTACAAAAAGTCTTTATCTCAAGGGAGCTGGAATACAAAAGGGGGGGAAGTGACCCTTCAGTTGTACAGAGCCTTGGTCAAACCCCATCTGGAGTACTGCGTTCAGTTTTGCATACCGCACCTCAGGAACGATAGATTGGTCTTGGAGGGGGAATAATACCAGGGCTTATAGGGTTAAATTATGAGGACAGTGCAGATACGAAATTGGCTAAGTGACAGGAAACAGAGAGTAGTGGTGAACAGTTGTTTTTCGGACTAGAGAAAGGTATACAGTGTGTTGCCCAGGGGTCAGTACGAGGACCACTGCTTTTCTTGATATATATTAATGACTTAAACTTGGGTGTACAGGGCACAATTTCAAAATTTGCAGATGACACAAAACATAGTCAGGCTAGTGGAATGGGCGGACACGTGGCAGATGAAATTTAACGCAGAAAAGTGCGAAGTGATACATTTTGGTAGGAAGAACGAGGAGAGGCAATATAAACTAAAGGGTACAATTCTAAACGGGGTGCATGAACAGAGAGACCTGGGGGTATATGTGCACAAATCGTTGAAGGTGGCAGGGCAGGTTGAGAAAGCGGTTAAAAAAGCATATGGGATCCTGGGCTTCATAAATAGAGGCATGGGCTGGATTTTGTAAATGGAGATGTGATGGAGGCGGGACTCCCACTTTTTGGGTTGTAGTCCCGCCTCCATCGATTTGTGGCCAACCCACGCTACTTTCCCTTGATTGACCTCGTTAAGCCCACCCAGCGGGCTCAGCAGGCCAATTAAGGGACACCTGGATACTGGTGACGTCAGCGATTGACATTTCATCTGTCAAGAGCTTTTGACAGATGAAATATCAGCGTTTGACAGCTCTGTGAAGCTGTCAAACACTGACAATCTATCTTCTAACTTGAGTCCTTCTATTCAAACTCAGTTAGAGAGCTATCCAGACCAGAAAGCAGAGGCTGCAGCTTTTGACAGCTCAGCGGCCATTCTGCTTTCTGTGCCGGTGAGCTGAGGGACTCCCGAGACCTGAAGGGAGGAAGCCTGGAGGAGAAAGTAAAGGTAAGTAAAACTTATTAAAACACTTTACACACACCAAACACACTTACCTCTGCACTCATGCACCCATCACCTGTACACCGGACATCTCGACCCCTCCAAGCCCTGCAGACCGACGGTCCGCCTCGCTAACTTGGCGTGGTTTGGAGCCGTCGGGCAGCCCACACTTCAGGGCTAAAAATAGGGATTAGCCAAAAAACTGCCTGTTAACTACCTGTTAACAGGCAGTTAATTAGCACTAATCCCCTTCCCGCCTCGGGGAGGCGGCTCCCAGCACAGGTCGGGTACCCGCCTCCTGGGACATTGGCATGGAGGCGAGTTGGGGGCGGGATGGGTACGTGCCCCCGAATCTGCAATTTTCCCACCACTCCCGCCTCCAAACCCGCCTCCACGGGGCTTGGAAAATCGAGCCCATAGAGTACAAAAGCAAGGAAGTTATGATGAACATTATAAAGCACTGGTTCGGCCTCAACTGGAGTATTGTGTCCAATTCTGGGCACTGCACTTTAGGAAGGATGTGAAGGCCTTGGAGAGGGTGCAGAGAAGATTTACAAGAATGGTTCCAGGGATGAGGGACTTCAGTTACGTGGATAGACTAGAGAAGCAGGGTTGTTCTCCTTAGAGCAGAGAAGCTTGAGAGGAGATTTGATAGAGGTGTTCAAAATCATGAGGAGTTCAGACAGAGTAGATAGAGAGAAACTGTTCCCATTGGTAGAAGGGTCGAGAACCAGAGGACACAGATTTAAGGTAATTGGCTGATGAACCATGAGGAAAACTTTTTTACGCAGCGAGTGGTTAGGATCTGGAATTCACTGACTGAAAGGGTGGTGGAGGCAGATTCAATTGTGGCTTTCAAAAGGGAATTGGATAAGTACCTGAAAGAATTTTTTTTACAGAGCTACGGGGAAAGGGAAGGGGAGTGGGACTAGCTGAAGTGCTCTTGCAGAGAGCCGGCACGGGCTCGACGGGCCAAATGGTCTCCTTCTGTGCTGTAACCATTCTATGATTCTATCTCGGTAGATCACGAAACATTAGTACAAAGCCACACTCAACCTCATCCTGCTGTGCCTTTCATCACATCCCCATCACTCTACCTTCCCTACCCTACTCCTGCACATCCTTACTCACACCAACTTACCTTGCACCTCCACCCATCCCTCTCTATCTATATTATCACATCCCCATCTCACTAGCCACCACTCACCCTCATCCTAGTGCAATAATACCAACTAACAACACACAAGGGTGGGCACTTGGGTGCTTTATGCAATGTTCATGTAAAGTTTCTGTTAATGTGGTGTCTAATGAGAACAACCCCAGCTTCTCCAGTCTATCCACGTAACTGAAGTCCCTCATCCCTGGAACCATTCTTGTAAACCTTTATTTTCAAATTTGCGTTCTTGGACAGATTTGTGTGCACCTTTGGAAGTGGCTTAGTGAGTTGCATGGAATGATGAGACATAACGGCACCCCCTGCAATGGTGATGAGTGTGAAAGGAATGACTTGGGCATTGTAGGGATGCTTTATGGTGTTGGTGTGGGATGGTGCCAACGTGGTGCATCATGTGGCATCCAGTGTGTACAGTGTCAAGTGAAGTAAATCTGGCCATGGTGAGGCCATCCCTGGACAGCAATGTGGTCGGGTGCTGATGCCCTGTGTCCTGTGCAGCATTAGTTGATTGCGGAGAAGGTTGGTGTTGTTGTTGGTGCTGCTGGTGTTGGGGCTGATCGTGGTGGGATTCTGTGGACCAAGGTGAGAAAGTATAAAGGGCAGCCATGCTGATGGAATAGATGGCAGGTGAGGTACAGATGACAGAAGCGATCTGTCAATGGTGAGAGATGTAATGAGGTCAGATTGGATGGAGACTTGTGTAAAGACTTGCAGCATTGTGAATCTGTTGTGGAAATGCAGTGAGGAAGAGTTTGTGGCTGAGGGAAGCTATCTCTGTAAGGTGGAAGCTTTTACAGTACATTTGAAGCTGTCAACTCAACGGCTGATTCAAAGGCCACTGAACTCCCGCCTCAGCTTCACAGACGTGATCCACGACCAGCGTGGACCCCGTGGGCGAGCTGTCAAATGCAGAAGGTGAGCTGAAATTCATTCTTAAGTGGCTCTAAACAAGCCACTAATTACCTGAATTGGGTCCCCCGCTGTGAACCCGTCGCTGTGTGTCGGGTCTGCTCAGCGCTGACAGACCCGACATCGGGGAAAGGCACATGGTGGCGGGTTCACAGTGGGGTCCTGACCCGCTGGGGAAAAAAAACACTTTCCCACCCGAGCCGCCACCAATCGCACCCGCTGACCCCCTGGAAAATCCAGCCCCAAATTACTCCCAGTGATTTTCCAGCCTTGGTAATGCTGGTAGAGATGGCACCAAGCAAAAGCCAAGCTCTTTTCCACAGGGAGGGGGAAAGGCATCAGAGAAAGTGTTATTTGGGGTCCATCTCGAAAACCCTCTAGATACCTGGCTCAACAGTAGCATTGGTGGGGACTTCAGAAGAGGCTACCTGTCAATATATTCAGCAGGGGACATAAAAGTGAGATAAAATATAAAATACATTTGTATGAAATGGGAGGGGAAGAATTTACAAAATAAAAATCGCCACAAAACAGCAGTAGAAGTAATTACACAGATTGGTTAATTTATCTTTTCCCAGTAATCTTATTGCAAAATTATTCAAATTGAATTTTCTCAGAGGGAAACAACATCACATTGGTATTAAACATTAAACCGTGATGGTGGCATTCTCCTCTTAACTGTCATTTTTTTGGCTGACAACTCAACTCTCCACTCCACTGTATTTATCCAAAATTAATAAAACAAATATGTTGCACTTTGTGGTGAAGACTGCCCTGGGAGTACAGCCTGTTCCTTGTAACTAATGATTGGGCCGCATGGTCTCAAACCCATCAAACTGGCAGCGGGCACCATCTGGGCTGGAGGAGGCTCAGGTAAGTGCTTTTGCTTTACTATTAATTTAAAAGTTCCTTGTTCCTCCCTTGCCCCGTGCTTCGCTTCCGCCCTAATCAAGACACCTGACTTACCATGCCTGTTTCCGTAGATCTCCGACAGCGGCCTGTCCTTATGCCGCTCGGTTCGATGGGTTTAACGTAGGGGATGGGAGGTTACAAAGGTTATTATCCTTTGAACACCTGCTGCTTCTAACTCAGAGGCGGGAATGTTATCACTAAGCCAAAGGATCACTCTCCCCAGCATGGTGAATCTAAACAATACCGTAAGGTTACACAGCTGGTTGAGGTGAAAGTGCGTGTTTTTCAATCTTGCCATATCATAAGAGATGACATCAACAGACATTTACTGTGGCAAATTTCTTCAAGGTGTTCAAATTTTTCCTCATCGTTGAGGAAGACCATGTGACAGCAAACACCACAGTGACCTGCTTCACCACGTCTTGCCATGAAGCCCTAATAGAAACCTTTTGAAGAGGATGGGCCTCACTGCCAGAAATGGCAACCCTGAGTTGTATGATCTCCTTCAGTATGACTAATAGCACTTTGTCCAAGGTGGCAAGTGTCCTCCCTGCTCCCTCCGCACATGCCATCCTCTGGCTTGTCCTCTAGTATGCAGCAAACATGAAATACCAAACCTCTCCTCGACAGGAAATGAAGGTGCCTCTTTAAGGAGCTGCGCCTACACTTTAAACATCCTGCTGCAGATTTCCCAACTCACTGGGCCCCATACACCCAGCTCTGATCCCAATCACCACTCTATGCAAATGAGTGTACCTCAGAAAATCCTCGGAAGTCCCCTCTCTGCACTCTTAACACAAAATGTCCAGTGTATATGTGAGTACATTTCTCTCCCTTTTTTTCTTCTGTGTTTTCCATGCCAATTTTCTTGCTTCCTTCCCCTCCTAAAAGCGTTGACTCCTCACTAGGTACAGTTCCATTTGCACTAGGTGCCATCCACTGCCTCACCCAAGCAGCCGAAATTCATGACAGCAAGAGTTGCTGGGCTATTTGACTGCAGTGGTGAGAGAACCACAACCAAATATGATCCATCCTCACATGCACCCATTCCAGTAGAGATCACCGGATGGTGATCAGGAGTGGAAGCCCTGTCCTCATCTGACAACCACATAAATGGGGTCATTTTAACTTTAGACGATGGTGCAAAATGGGCAATATTGAATTTGTCTCCCATTATACACCACTCCCGATTTTTATCACCACCGAGATCAAACATTTGTATTCCGTGTTCCCTATAAATCATTACATAATCCACAACTGTTCAATGGTGACATTGAATGCTGGGTATAAGATCCTAGTTGTGTCTCAACAGTGCCCATCAGTCAGATATTCTGTTTACTCAACAAAAGTGCTGACAAATGTCACCACTTTCATTGAACTTATGTTTTTTTTTCCAAAATTACATTTGCATGTGAGTACTCATATCCGTGGAGGTGGAAATCTAATTGACACAGTCCTGTGATGGAGTGAGTCATACAATGTTGCTGTGAAAATATTGCTAAGAGTGTTTGTAACCTTCAGGCTTGAATCATCGTGGTCCAAAGGATGGGAACATGACTATAAAGGTAATTGTCACTATCATTGGAAAAACAATGCAATGTTTTGGCTCATCCTGGTTCATGACAAGTTTGCTATTGAACAGAAAAAAGTGGTGTTAAAAGTGAAAACTCACAATCACTTTTACATTTACGTTTCTAAAATTAGTTTCAGACACTTAAAAAAAAAAAAATACAATATTTCAGTCATGTGAAAATTTCTGTGCTCTCAGTCTCGATTAGGTTCTTAAAGGGGAACTGATAGGCTAGATAGAGAGAAACTATTTCCACTGGTTGGGGAGTCTAGGACTAGGAGGCATAGTCTACAAATTAGAGCCAGACCTTTCAGGAGTGAAATTAGGAAACACTTCTACACACAAAGGGTGGTAGAAGTTTGGAACTCTCTTCCGCAAATGGCAGTTGATGCAAGGTCAATTGTTAATTTTAAATCGGAGATTGATAGATTTTTTGTTAGCATAAGGTATTGAGGGATATGGGCCAAAGGTGGGTATGTTGAGTTAGGTCACAGATCAGCCATGATCTCATTGAATGGTGGAACAGGCTCAAGGGGCTAAATGCCTTACTCTTGAACCTATGTTCCTATATTCCTATGTATCTAATGTAGCTTTACTAAGGTATGAGGAAGGGAGAGTTAGAGTGCACATACTTATAAACAGTACACATGGTATAAAAGTTGTAGAATATACTGTTTCATTTCTAGCTGGATAATTTGCACTACTGCACTAATGAACTATATTAACCGGATAGTTCAATAGCCGCGCTCTGCTTACTGCCGGTTGGCTTCCACCCCTCAAGTTTGTACGTTGTGCTCCCTTTATGTTATAGCACAGCCGCTGGCATCAGCCCTGACTTTGGCACCAGCAATATAACGTAACTTAGGCAGAACTGGTGCTTCCAGAGGCATAAAGCCTGAAAATCCTACAGCCCGTGATCCTATGCAGTAATGCCAGGATTGTACCTGCTGCTGGTGCTTTCGAGCACTGACCCTGGCAGAATATGCCGCGTCAGTGGGGACGGCACCTGATGGGGCCTACTGGCGTTTGTGCCACTATGAATTATTGCAGCCCCTCCCCCCACACTGCCAGAAATTCGAGCACCCACCTGCCAGTGGGCCCCACCCCCAGAGTTAGAAACTCCTTACAAAGGGGGCTGCTACAATTATTATTTTTTGTAAAGTATTATTTATTAGCTTGAGGGGTCCAGGCTGTACCCCAGTAGGGCCCACTTATGTCATTATTGAAGCCAGTGCACCTCTTTTTACTGGGCATACTGGCCTCCAAACAGGCACTGGGTCACATGTGGGTGAGAAGCAGGAACTCCCAGCATAGGGAGCCCCACTCCCTTAGGGGCTCTGTCCCTTACAAGGCCTTTTGGGAAATTCTAGCATAGGTTCAGATCCAATGACGTCAATCCTGACTTTGTGCGACAGTGTAAAATGGGTGATAGCGAGTCAGCAGTCCGTATTACATCTCGCCGATTTTTATTTCCATTGACTTCAATACTTATATTATTAGAATATTGGATATCCTGTTGAAGTTTGAAACCAAGTTCACTCAGAGAAAAAGGCTTAGCTTGCTGGGTCACCTGCGTGCAGGAAATATTGAATAATCAAGCGGCTGGGGCACACACCTGTAAAGGAACCCATCCTTTAAAATTAATAGAGGGAAAAGTGGGTGGGCTTCTTTACAGATGTGTATCCTGACCCACTCAATTTTCCAATATTCACTGCGCCAGATGATCTACTGAGCCTGGGCAGACTCAAGGAAATCTCCCCTCGCCTCAGAATGTAGACTTTGTGCCAGAGGGAGAGGCGAAGCCATTCAATTCAAATACAAACATTTTGTCAGCTTTAAGTATATTTTGATTAGAAGTTATTTTTGAGTTTATAGGGCACATATTTAAATCTCTTTTGCCCCAGTCATTTAAAAAAAAAAAAAAATTCTCAATCTGAATTATTCAAATTAAGGGGTTGGAGTTTCTGCTTTAGGCACAATGGGGAAATTGCGCCCAAAATGCACTTGAAATTGTGCTGGTTAGGTTCCAGTTCAAGTTTCCACTAAAATTCATTTTCATAATCACAACTGCAAAATCTTCCATGAACCAGTGCAATCTGGCAACGTAATTGTTTGCTTTTTTTCCATTAAAAAGTATTCCTTGAGGTATTTAAGAACGGTAACTTGGTGCAGTTTTATTAATACAGTTGAAAATGGGTTTATCATCAAAATTAAGCATTTGTAATAAGGGTGCCCAGTCTGCCACCTGTGAGTAACCTGATTTAAAATAATTGAAAATTACTTCAAAAACTATACTGAACCATTTAATAGTTTCATTGGTGTACACTAGTCAGTTTCTTAGTAAATTAAATATTTTTTGATGTGGAAAACTTTTAAAAAGTGCCTACTAGTCCCTGTGCGCCTAAGAAAATGAACTCAATTTGAAGAGCCTTCCCGAACCAGCGCAATCTCACAATTTCATCCTGAGGGGCGTGACCAGTTTTGTAGGTGGGGCCTGATCCAGGCGAATTGAATCTTGAACCAACGTATTTTGGATAGCTTTTTCAGAGAGCCAGCACAGGCACAATGAGCCGAATGGCCTCCTTCTGTGCTGTATCATTTTATGATTCTATGATACCAATGCCGGTGCACCTAAGAAAAGAGAGAAACTTGAAGAGACTTTACTGAACCAGCACAATCGGCTGAATCTCGCAATTTCGACCTGGGGGTATGGCCAGTTTTCTGGGCCGGGCCTGATTTGGGCAAATTGAATCTTGAACAAGCGGAAAACACAAGCGGAAATGTCTTTGAGTGTAACTCACTTACGTTTAAAATTCCCCGATTTGTTTTGCGCTGGTGCGGCCCAATTCCGTCCGAATTGCGTTGCAAATTGCGAACTAGTGAAAACAAGCGGAAACTCAAGCCAAGTAGTCCTTCTGAAGACATAAGAGAGAAATAGATAGGCCAAGGACAGTCAGCAACAAACTGTGATGTGCCTTGGGTTGTTTTACTACCTTAAAGGTACGATATAACTTGTTGTTGGCCTACATGAGAGCCACTACTGGCGACGTAACGGCCTGAAATTTACATCCGCTTTGCCAACGAGCTGCCTGAGGATGGCGGTCTAATTTAAACAAGGCCGAGGCCCAATATTGAGTGGGCCTCGGGCCTACATGTTCCAGTGTCGTGATTATTTCCTGCACCCGGTTCACGATGGTAGGTCAGGGCTATCCAATTTCATTCCCAATACCTTCACTAAAATAGTGGACTGAGGAATTTTGCATAAACAAGTTAGCATATTCATTACCAGTACCACAGAGTGCAAATTCAACCCCAAAGACCTCCAGTACATTACAGAATCACTTGAGGTAAATTGTGTTCAACTGATGTTTGAATTTAGTTGATCTTGCTGGATGAGTTTTACAGTTCTCAGTGGGCTGCTAGTTAAAATATTGGCTGTATGCCAATGGACCACTCCATCTTGCAGAAACAAGGAAAAACTGTCAGTTCAAGATTTAACGTAAAAAATATGCCGCTCCAGACAACTTTGGAGCAATGTGCAGCCGAGACCATCCCACCCTCTTTGATAGAGGCACCAACAGGAAACCTATAAGTGGAAAAAGTGTGGGAGGTGGAAGTGTTAGTGTGCAGAGAGCATTTGGTGACTGTGTGGAAGTCTAACTGCAGATGCAGACTATTTACGCCCAGAGAATGGTAACAGTGGGTGGTTAAAAGAGGTCTGAAAGAGCATAACCTATTGAAGTTTCTGTCTGTAACTGTCTTAAAGAAAATGAACATGATCAGTGAAGGTATCTCCCGAATTAAATGTCTTTAAAAGGTGAGTGTCAACATCAGTAATCATTTTAAACTATCTGACCATTGCAAAGAATTATAATTAGAAACCTTCCATCAGTCTATTTCTGTTGATTTTGTCTGAATACTTTAAACAGTAATGACGTCACTGGGGAACCTGTTTGGAGGAGTTACTGAGGCTAGCAGCGTGGAGGAGTTGACAATGTCCACAACTGAAATGATAAGATCTGTGAAACATGGGGTAAATGCCTGTATTTCCATTGATGTTAAAATTACCACCCACACATTGTTGACCTCAGTTCCTCCTCCCATGACTTCATCAACAGTCAGCAAATGTAGATAGCAAAGTTGTTGTTAAGTTAGGCATGCCAAGGTCGCTTACTTCCAGCTCTGGAACATCATCTGCCTACATTGTTATCTCACCCCATTGTTGCTGAAACCCTCATCTGTGCCTTTGTCACTATAGCTCTCCTTGCAAGCCTTTCTCCGCTCCACCCTACAAAAAGTCCAACTCATCCAGCACTCCATGCCCTGTATCCCATTCTGCATGAAGCCCCATATACCCATCATCCCATCCTTGCCAACCTACACTGGTTCCCTGTCCCCCATCATATTGATTTCAAAAGCCTTGACATCATCTTCAGATCTCTCACTCCTCCCTATCTTTGCAATTTTCTCCAGCCCTAAGTCCCAGCCTGCACCCTCCAATCCTTTGACTCTGGTCTGCTATGCATCCCCTCCCTCCATCCAACCATTAGGGGTAGAGCCATCAGCCATCGCATTCATACAACCTGAAACTCTGTTCCTAAACCTCTTCAACTTGTTATCTGTCTCAGCCTCTTCAAAATCTCTTCAACTGTGCTTTTGGTCAGTGCCCTTAACTTTGCTCCTACATCCTGCTTATTATCCATTACTCCCCCTGTAAAGCCTTTCGGGACATTTTGTTCATGAAAGGTGCTGTATGAATGAAAATTGTTCTTTATGTATATTTTTAAATACCACCAATTTTTCTCCATTAATCTCCTTCCCTGAAGGCACCAACTCATTCTGAAGAACTGTCATTGTTACTATCTGATGCAAAATTTTAAACATGTTCTTTTTAAATGATTTATAGTCTCGCTACATTTAGCAACTGGAGCAATGTGAGTCATGAGTCACAATTCTTTAATTTTCTTCCTCTTTATTGCGTAGAACAGAAGATCAATTAATTTTTATGTTTATATTTATTTATTTTTATATTGGTAGACAGAATTTAAAAGATTTAATGATCTAGAAAGTGGTTTGCGCCGGCTTACTGGTGCGAACTAGATGCAGGCAACGATCCCTGACAACTTTGGTCCTCAGGCTTCATTTACATCAGACGGGCGAGCTGCAGACGCCTGCTGGGCATCTCCAGGCAGCTTCATCGCAAGCAAAGCATCTCCAGGCAGCTTGCTGGCAAAGATTATTTGAATTTCGGGTCACTGCGTCGCCGGCAACAACCCTCGGATAAATCTTAGAAGAGGGAGGGGGAAATGTGCGGGAGGGAGGGGCTGCCTGGGAGAAGGGTGTAAGGAATCGGGATGGGGGTGACTGGGAGCGGGAGGTGGTAAGACATCAATGGGGACGGGGGAAGACAGCAATAGGGAGGGTGGAGAGGTAGCGATGGGGAGGGTGGAGAGGTAGCGATGGGGAGGGTGGAGAGGTAGTGATCGGGAGGGTGGAGAGGTAGCGATGGGGAGGGTGGAGAGGTAGCGATCGGGAGGGGTGGAGAGGTAGCGATGGGGAGGGGTGGAGAGGTAGCGATGGGGAGGGTGGAGAGGTAGCGATCGGGAGGGGTGGAGAGGTAGCGATGGGGAGGGGTGGAGAGGTAGCGATGGGGTGGGTGGAAAGGTAGTGATCAGGAGGGTGCAGAGGTAGTGATCAGGAGGGTGCAGAGGTAGCGATGGGGAGGGTGGAGAGGTAGCGATAGGGAGGGTGGAGAGGTAGCGATAGGGAGGGTGGAGAGGTAGCGATGGGGAGGGTGGAGAGGTAGCGATGGGGAGGGTGGAGAGGTAGCGATGGGGAGGGTGGAGAGGTAGCGATGGGGAGGGTGGAGAGGCAGCGATGGGGAGGGTGGAGAGGCAGCGATGGGGAGGGGTGGAGAGGTAGCGATGGGGAGGGTGGAGAGGTAGCGATGGGGAGGGGTGGAGAGGTAGCGATCGGGAGGGGTGGAGAGGTAGCGATGGGGAGGGGTGGAGAGGTAGCGATCGGGAGGGGTGGAGAGGTAGCGATGGGGAGGGGTGGAGAGGTAGCGATCGGGAGGGTGGAGAGGTAGCGATGGGGTGGGTGGAGAGGTAGCGATGGGGAGGGTGGAGAGGTAGCGATGGGGAGGGGTGGAGAGGTAGCGAAGGGGAGGGGTGGAGATGTAGCGATGGGGAGGGGTGGAGAGGTAGTGATCGGGAGGGTGGAGAGGTAGCGATGGGGAGGGTGGAGAGGTAGCGATCGGGAGGGGTGGAGAGGTAGCGATGGGGAGGGGTGGAGAGGTAGCGATCGGGAGGGTGGAGAGGTAGTGATCAGGAGGGTGCAGAGGTAGCGATGGGGAGGGTGGAGAGGTAGCGATGGGGAGGGTGGAGAGGTAGCGATGGGGAGGGGTGGAGAGGTAGCGATCAGGAGGGTGGAGAGGTAGTGATCAGGAGGGTGCAGAGGTAGCGATGGGGAGGGTGGAGAGGTAGCGATAGGGAGGGTGGAGAGGTAGCGATAGGGAGGGTGGAGAGGTAGCGATGGGGAGGGGTGGAGAGGTAGCGATGGGGAGGGTGGAGAGGTAGCGATGGGGAGGGGTGGAGAGGTAGCGATCGGGAGGGGTGGAGAGGTAGCGATGGGGAGGGGTGGAGAGGTAGCGATCGGGAGGGGTGGAGAGGTAGCGATGGGGAGGGTGGAGAGGTAGCGATGGGGAGGGGTGGAGAGGTAGCGATCGGGAGGGGTGGAGAGGTAGCGATGGGGAGGGGTGGAGAGGTAGCGATCGGGAGGGGTGGAGAGGTAGCGATGGGGAGGGGTGGAGAGGTAGCGATCGGGAGGGTGGAGAGGTAGCGGGGTGGGTGGAGAGGTAGCGATGGGGAGGGGTGGAGAGGTAGCGATCGGGAGGGTGGAGAGGTAGCGATGGGGAGGGTGGAGAGGTAGCGATGGGGAGGGTGGAGAGGTAGCGATCGGGAGGGTGGAGAGGTAGCGATGGGGAGGGGTGGAGAGGTAGCGATGGGGAGGGGTGGAGAGGTAGCGATCGGGAGGGTGGAGAGGTAGCGATCGGGAGGGGTGGAGAGGTTGTGATTGGGAGGGGTTGGAGGCAGTAAAGGGGGGGACGCAAATCTACTTCAATGGAAATAAATATCGGGAGCGATGTAAAACGGGCAGCCGATTCACTATCTCCCATTTAACAGTATCACACAGGCTGCGATTTTTCCGGCGCTCAGAGGGCGGATTTGGAGGTGAGTCAGAGGTTAAAATCTTTTGATTGATGGCGGGTTCCGACCCCGCCGTCAACCCACCTCCACGCAACTTTGCCAAGTGCCGGCTCTGGGAGTCCTGATCGGTTCCGCCACCAAACGGCGGGAGAGGCCCTTAAGGCAGTTAACAGCTTGTTAACTGCCTACATAATTCGATTTTAGCAGGGTCTTGTCATTTTATTACATTTTCAGCATGTTCCACGCCGTTCGCAAACCACGCCAGCTGATTGTGTCGGGTTCAGCAAGTGCCTGACTTCTTGACAGCTGCAGCTCCAGCATAAAAACGGAGCTCGAACATGGCTCACTTACAGATGACAGAACTTTGTTTATTGAGGTGTTGGAACAATTTTTGCAGGTCTACTGAGCTTGTAAGTGGTGAAGTTGAGATCCATCTCCACTGTGACCTCCTGGGAAACCCTCTCGCCACATTGACTGAGTGCTTATAACTTCTAGTCCTCAACTGAGATATCTACCAGCAGCATGGGAACCATTTATACCCTGTCATCCTGGTCCTCAGATTCGGAGAAAGAGCAGCCATGGCAGCAGCAGAACCAGGCACAACAGCAGCACCAACAACAGGAGCGCCAACCTCCACCTCATCCACCTGATGCTGCACAGGGCAGAGGGCGTCAGCACAGGGCTGCACCTCGCTGCAGGAGATACCCCCAACACAGGGTTTACAGGCTGAAGATGCGCTTCCTCAACTTGACTGAGCAGCAGTGCCAAAGGAGGCTGAGACTTTCGCGAGAGGTAGTCGCTGACATCTGCGCAATGCTGCACCAACACCTGGAGCCCAGAGGAGCAGGTGGACACCCCTTACCAATGGCTGTCAAATGTACCACCGCCCTCAATTTTTTTGCTTCAGGGTCCTTCCAGGGATCATCAGCAGACATCAGCGGCATCTCCCAGTCGGCTGCACACACTTGCATCACGATGCCCTCTTTGCAAAGGTGCATAATTACATCCACTTCTCCACGGATGAAGCAAGTGTAACCGCGCGTGCGGTTGGCTTTGCAAATATGGCTGGCTTGCCAAGGGTGCAGGGTGTCGTAGATTGCACACATGTGGCCATTAGGGCACCCCATCGCAACCCAGCTGTATTTGTCAACCGCAAGGGCTTCCACTCCCTTAACGTCCAGCTGGTGTGTAACCACAGGAAGAACATTATGCGTGTTTGCGCCAAGTTCCCTGGCAGTTGCCATGACTCATTCATCCTGCGGCAGTCTACTGTGCCTCAGCTCTTCAATCCGCCAACCCAACTTTCTGGATGGCTACTTGGAGACAAGGGCTATCCACTGAAGACGTGGCTAATGACGCAGTTGAGGAGGCCATCCAACGAAGCTGAGGAGCGCTACAATGCCAGTCACATTTGCACCAGAGCCATCATCGAGCAAACCATCGGCGTGCTCAAAATGCGATTCAGATGCCTTGACAGATCAGGTGGAGCCCTACAGTACTCCTCAGCCAGGGTCTCCAGAATCATCGTGGTCTGCTGTGCACTGCTCAACAGCCCACAGCAGCGTGGCTTACCACTGCCTGAGGAACAAGTGACTCAACGCACAGCCTCCTCCTCCTCCTCAGAGGAGGAGGCGGAGGAGGAGGAGGAGGAAGACCTTGTGGAGGCGGATGTGCCAGTTCCACCAGCACACGAGCACAATCTATACCAGATTCGCTTAAATTTACAAAGCAAACACATGTGGCTGCCACCTTCTTAACATACCATACACAATGTACAGTAAACTGTGCGTTCCTATCACTCTCACCACCTCAATTACAGATGAAAGGCGCCCTGACACCTCATAGTGACACTTCCATTTCTGGGCACACATAGGCCAACTCTTTGAATGTTTGCCATCGCATTTCTTTATTACAATTGATTGATTTGACGATCATTATCTTAAATATGTATTACATCAAATCACCCAAGTGACTACCCTTGTGACTATTTATGTGTTACCTTTCTCTTACGCATGCTTCTATGTGGTGCTTCCCGTGGCTTCAGCAGATGTAGAGGCACCTTGCTCACTTTCATGCTGCTCCTGCTTCGACACCTTTGGCGGGCGTTTTCTGGGTTTGGGAGCCTGGGAGGGCTCAGCAACAGTCTGCTCCTCCTGCAGTTGTGCAGGGGCTGAGACGGCCATCTCAGTTGGGTGAGGAATCTGGTGGGGCTCTGACCGAATGCTCCGCAGTGGCATGGTCGTGTGAGCGCTTGGAGAGGAGCCCACACTTCCTTGTTGCCTGCCACCAACATCCCTCTCATGGGTCAGCCGCACTTCAGTGCTAGCAAGTGGCTGGACAGCACCTTGCTGCACATCAGGGGGGCCATGGGGACCCGTTTCTGTACTGACAGTCCTCATAACAAGGATGTCCATGAACCTCTGGTGTCTCTCCTCAATAGATGTCCATCTCTCCTCCATAGCAGACAATCTATTTTGAAGAGTGACCATGTTTTTCGTTAGTCTAGCGAATTATGTCCTCCATGGCGGTTGCCACCCTCTCCATGGCGGAACGTTCATGCACCATTGCCTCCACAAAGGCAGTGCTCATGTTAGACATGGACTCCTCCATTCTTTCCACACTCGCAGTTACCCTGGATGCAAAACCTGCCAGAGACTCCTGCACTTGTTCCTGGAGCTCCAGCACTGCTCTCTTTCTGGATGGCCCCAGAGGCATAGGGTCCACATGCAGCTGAGCAGAGCTGGGAGCGTCCTGCGGCCTCCAACGAGGACTCTCCACTGCTGTCCCTGTCTCCACCATCTGCTGATGCTCACTTGTGAGCTGTGATACACCAGGTGACAACACTAATCAATCTCGCGAATGACCCACCGAGGTGTGTGTCTCTGTGCTGGTGCTGGGTGCGTTCAATTCTGCTGACACTGCGCCCTCAGAGGTTGCAGCATCCTCTGAGGAGTCTTCTGGTTCTTCCTCCTGGACAGTGGGGAGGGGGGCTCTCGATGGTCCTGTGGGGGAGTAAAGGCATGAGTTAGACATGTGATATTAACATAGCAGGCACATCGACTTGTGATGATGATCATAATTCAACCTGTATGAACATCAGATGCCATATCAGTCACTCATGCAATGTAAATGAGAGGACTGCAAATCTATTCTGTCACCAGCTTGCTCTACTGTGCCCGTCTGACCGTCCCCCACTTCCAGATCCTCAGCACCTCCTACGATGCTCAGAGCAGCCTCCTCAGCAGTGGTCAACTGGGCAATGGAAGGTGGCCCTCCTCCTGTCCTGGCCCTTTCCCTCTTATTGTGGGCTCTCTTTTCCTGCAATGAGGGACATAAGTGGAGTTGGAGTGAGAATGTTGGAGTGAGTGTAGAGAATCCACAGCATAGATGCTTAGAAGGAGACAAAGATTGAGTGAGGTGCCAATACCAAGGGCCCTCCCTGTGCGTTGTTAGTTGTTGGCATTGCATTACAGTGATAGCGAGTGTGAGGGGTGCATTGTAGAATAGTGAAGTGATTCTGTACATAGAGAGAGAGGATGGTTAAGGGTGCAAAGGATGTAAGGGTAAAGTGGGATGTGCAGGAGTAGGTTGACAATATAGAGTGCTGGTGATGAGAGGAGATGGGGAGCAGATTGAAGGTAAGTGTGATGTTATATCACTTTTGCTGAGTGTAGCGGTTCATTGAACCTTTTCCTGCACTGAACCCAGGTGCGACCACACAAAGACCTTGCGCTCACCTCCTCAGCAATTTGCAGCCAGGCTGCTTTGCTTTGCTGAGGAGGCTTCCTCCGTCCAGTTATGGGGAACAGTACCCCCTGGCGCCCTCTCACTCCCTCCACAAGAGCATGGAGGGAGTCATCATCAAATCAGGGAGAGGCCTTGGCTCTTGTAGCAGTCATGGTCACAATTGGTACAATGAGAAGCAGCAGGAAAGGATGGATGAGAAACAATGCTGCAATGGGCCCCATAAATACAGCTGGCTGACAGACGTCAACAGAGGCGCGCAGCAGACCCGAACCCACTGATTGGGCCGGGTAGCACGCACGGAGACATTAATCAGGCCACTTAAGGGAAAATCTTAATTTCTGGGCGGCTGAAAGCGGCAGCGGCACCGGAACCAGCCGAACATCAAAGCCGCCTCCACTGAGAAAATTGCGGCTACAAAGTCAAAATCTATCCCATAGTACTTTTTTTTTAACTAACCATTCATTTTTATTGTTGTTTATATGGAAATCATAAATTCTAAGTGAACACAATCACTGTAAAGCCTCATTTTATTTACCATATGCGCTGCCAGTGGGTGAAGCACAGTCATGTAAAATTACACCTTGAGTTTTTTTTATTGAAAATAATACAGAAGCTTTAAGCCCCCAATTTTGTGAGAACAGCAAATTCAGGGCTAGGCTTGCCTGTGGCACAGGCACATCTGCACTATTGTCAGTGAGGCCTGGTTTAACTGAACTTTGCAAGTAAGTCGAGAGGTTCACGGCCACAACCATGCCAACAGGACCACACTACCCAAGAGAAACTTGCCGCCACAGTTGGTCCTCCCAATCAAGAAGCACTTAGAAACAGCCTGAGGTTATGGAGTAGGACAAACACACCTGATAGGTTCATCAAGGGGAAGCACGGGTGTGGGGCTTAGTCTACATAATTAACGTAAATAGCACAAAATAAATATTGATAATTTTATTTCTCCTTACTGTGACGGTGTTTGTTCGCACCAAGTCTCGTTCACACATCACCCCTGACCGACATTGGTTCCCGGTCTGGCAACGCCTTAAGTTTAAATTTGTCATCCTTGTTTTCAAATCCCTCCATGGCCACTACCCTCCCTATCTCTGTAACCTCCTCCAGCCCTACAACCTTACAAGATCTCTGCGTGCCTCTAATTCTGGCCTCTTGCGCATCCCCGATTTTAATCGTACCACCATTGGTGGTCGTGCCTTCAGCTGCCAAGGCCCTAAGCTCTGGAATTCCCTCCCTAAACTGTACCGTCTCTCTATATCTCTCTTCTCTTTTAAGACGCTCCTTAAAACCTGCTTTTGGTCACCTGTCCTAATATCTCCTTAGGTGGCTCGGTGTCAAATTTTGTTTGATAACGTTCCTGTGAAGCACCTTGGGACATTTTAGTACGTTGAAGGTTATATAAATGCAAGTTGTTGTTGTTGGATAGGGATTCAAAGACCTTAAGGTAATAATTGTTGGAAAGGACCTGAAAGATGGCAGTTCCACTTTAGTAAAGGGAAGTGTGTCACACTCTTGGGGAACAATGTGTGGGTTCTCATAGCATAAACGAAGTTGGTCAGTGGTAAGATGTGTCCATTACTGGAAGTAGCTCTGAATCACAGAGTTCTGCAACAATCTCCCAGCCTGTACAGCATCCCCATCCATCTACCTCCTCCTACTCCTCACGTCCTTTCTGTGGGCTTGCAGCCCCATAAGCCTCCTCATCATCTTGGTGCATCCCAACTCCTTGTTGCATGGCAAAATTGTGCAACATGCAACAGACAGTGACGATTCTGATGACTTTGACCAGACTGCAGAGCAGCATTGTGCCTGAGCCGTCTAAACAGCAACATTGTTGCTTTAGCATGTCCAATGATGTACTTAATAGTAACTCAGGTTATCATCATCATATTTGAGTGCTGCTGCTGTGTGGGGTTAATGGCTGATGTCTGCAAAGAAAGTTCTGGTCTCCCAAAAGCAATCCATTCATTCTCTTGGGACCATCAAACGTAGGCACGAGGGACTGCTGCACAATAAAAGCATTAAGGCTGTTCTCTGGATAATGGGCGGAAACAAGCAGGATCACCTTTCTGTGCTCAGAAGCCATCTGAATATTTAAGGAGTGGTACCCTCCCTGCTCAAGTGAGCATTAAGCTTGATATGCAAGCGACATGGATTCCTAAATAACACCCAGGACTCTTGAGAAACCTGCCAATCAGTAAACATTCTGCGCCTCCTCCCGTTAGTGTCTCCTTTCCTCTGGGAAAGTGAGAAAGATATTTCCCCTGGCAAACATAACATTAGCATTTGCTTTCTGCAGGAATGAACCGATGACTGACAGATGTCCCTTGGGGTGGCCTGGAAGGATTCTGTTGCATTGGAGCTTAATACTGTTATGACCACTATAGCTATCGGAAGAGCTATCCCAGTCTTAGGTTGCTTCTAAGTCAGCCCATAGCAAGTGATAGCTTGTTCACTGTCTCTGCAATAAAGTAGAGGTGGTGAGGACAGGTCTCCTCTGACATACCCAGGTAGGAGTAGTGCAGTCTGAAATGACACACCCTTGGGTATTAGAATCATCGAATGGTTACAGCACAGAAGGAGGCCATTTGGCCCATCGAGCCCGTGCCGGCTCTCTGCAAGAGCACTTCAGCTAGTCCCACTCCCCCGCCCTTTCCCCGTAGCCCTGCAAATTTCTTTCCTTCAGATACTTATCCAACTCCCTTTTGAAAGCTGTGATTGAGTCTGCCTCCACCACCCTTTCAGGTAGTGCATTCAGATCTTAACCACTCGCTGCATAAAAAAGTTTTTTCTTACGTCGCCTTTGGTTCTTTTGCCAATCACCTTAAATCTGTGTCCTCTGGTTCTCGACCCTTCTGCCAATGGGAACAGTTTCCCTCTATCTACTCTGTCCAGACCCCTCATGATTTTGAGCACCTCTATCAAATCTCCTCTCAATCTTCTCTGTTTAAAGGAGAACAACCCCAGCTTCTCCAATCTATCCACGTAACTGAAGTCCCTCATTCCTGGAATCATTCTCTTAAATCTTTTCTGCACCCTCTCTAAGGCCTTCACATCCTTCCTAAAGTGTGGTGCCCAGAATTGGACACAGTACTCCAGTTGGGGACGAACCAGTGTTTTATACAGGTTCATCATAATTTCCACACTTTTGTACTCTATACCTCTATTCATGAAGCCCAGGATCCCGTAAGCCTCTTGAACCACTTTCTCAACCTGCCCTGCCACCTTCAACGATTTGTGTACACATACACCCAGGTCTCTCTGTTCGTGCACCTCCTTCAGGATTGTACCATTTAGTTTATATGTCCTCTCCTCATTCTTTTTACCAAAATGTATCACTTCACACTTTGCTGCGTTAAATTTCATCTGCCACGTGTCCGCCCATTTCACCAGCCTGTCTATGTCCTCTTAAAGTCTATCACTATCCAACTCACTGTTCACTATACTTCCAAGTTTTGTCTCATCTGTAAATTTTGAAATTGTGCCCTGTCATTAATATATATCAAGAAAAGCAGTGGTCCTAGAACTGACCCCTGGGGAACACCACTGTATACCTTTCTCCAGTCTGAAAAACAACCGTTCACCACTACTCTCTGTTTCCTGTCACTTAGCCAATTCCATATCCATGCTGCCACTGTCCCTTTTTTTCCATGGGCTTCAACTTTGCTAGCAAGCCTATTATGTGGCACTTTGTCAAACGCCTTTTGGAAATCCATGTACACTATGTCAACTGCATTACCCTCATCAACCCTCTCTGTTACCTCATCAAAGAACTCAATCAAGTTAGATAAACACGATTTGCCTTTAACAAATCTGTGCTGGCTTTCCATAATTAATCTACACTTGTCCAAGTGACTGTTAATTTTGTCCCTGATTACTGTTTCTAAAAGCTTCCCCACTACCGAGGTCAAACTGACTGGCCTGTAGTTGCTGGGTTTATCTTTACACCCTTTTTTGAACAATGGTGTAACATTTGCAATTCTCCAGTCCTCTGGCACCACCCCTGTATCTAAGGAGGATTGGAATATTATGGCCAGTACCTCCGCAATTTCCTCCCTCAATTCCCTCAGCATCTGAGGATGCATCCCATCTGCTCCTGGTGACTTATCTATTTTAAGAACAGCCAGCCTTCCTATTACCTCCTCTTGATCAATTTTTATCCTACCAAGTATCTCCACTTCCTCCTCCATTACTATGTCTATGGCAGCATCCTCTTCCTTGGTGAAGACAGATGCAAAGTACTCATTTAGTACCTCAGCCATACCCTCTGCCTCCATGCATAGGTCTCCTTTTTGATCCCTAATTGACCCCACCCCTCCTCTTGCTATCATTTTACTATTTATATGCCTATAGAAGATTTTTGAATTACCTTTTATGTTGGCTGCCATTCTATTTTCATACCCTCTCTTAGCCCCTCTTAATTTCTTTTTCACTTCTCCTCTGACCTTTCTATATATAGCCTGATTCTCAGATATATTTGCAACCTGACATCTGTCATATGCACTCTTTTTCTGCTTCATCATATTCTCTATCTGTTTCGTCATCCAGGGAGCCCTGACTTTAGTTGCCCTGCCTTTCCCCCTAGTGGGAATGTACCTCAACTGTCCCTGAACTATTTCCTCTTTAAAGATAGCCCATTGTTCCATTACAGTTTTGCATGCCAATCTTTGATTCCAGTTTACCCGGGCCAGATCCGTTCTTATCCCACTGAAATTGGCCTTCCCCCAGTTAAACATTTTTACTCTAGATTGCTCCCTGTCCTTTTCCATAGCTAATCTAAACCTTATGATACTATGATCACTGTTCCCTAAATGTTCACCGACTGACACTTGCTCCACTTGGCCTACCTCATTCCCCAGAACCAGATCCAGCAAAAACTCCTTCCTTGTCGGGCCAGAAACATACTGATCAAGAAAGTTCTCCTGAACACACTTCAGAAATTCTTCCCCTTCTCTGCCCTTTACACTATTACTATCCCAGTCTATATTAGGATCGTTGAAGTCCCCCATTATTACTACTCTATAGTTCTTGCACCTCTCTGTAATTTCTCTGCAAATTTGCTCCTCCATATTTTTCCCACTAGTTGCTGGCCTATAGAATACACCTGGTAGTGTAATGGCACCACTATTATTTCTTAACTCTAGCCATATAGATTTTGTCCTTGACCCCTCCAGGACATCCTCCCTCTCCAGCACTGTAACATTCTCCTTTCCCTGCCACACCATATCCTATCTTTCCTTCCCTATCTTTCCTGAACACTTTATAACCAGGAATATTTAATACCCAAACCTGCCCTTTTTTGAGCCAGGTCTCAGTTATTGCCACAACATCATATCCCATGTGGCTATTTGTGCCTGCAGCTCACCAACCTTGTTTACTACGCTTCATGCATTCACATACATACACTGTAAACCCATCTTAGACCATCCTGTATTCTCTCTTAGTTTGACCCCACCTAATACCTCACTATTTCTTACTTTAGTGCTCTCTGCCTCTCCCAATCCTTTGAGCACTTTATTTCCTCTTTCTAATGTTACATCCTGGTGCCCATTCCCCTGCCAAATTAGTTTAAACCCTCCCTAACAGCACTAGCAAACCTCACCGCAAGAATATTAGTTCCAGCCCTGTTGAGGTGCAACCCGTCTGGCCTGTACAGGCCCCACCTATCCTAGAACCGGTCCCAATGCCCCAGTAATCTACAGCCTTTCCCTCCTACACCATCTCTCCAGCCATCCTCCTATTTCTATACTCACTAGTGCGTGGCACCGGGAGTAATCCAGAGATTACTACCTTTGAGGTCCTGCTTTTTAATCCCTTTCCTAGCTCCCTGAAATCTGCCTGCAGGACCTCACCCCTCTTTCTACCTATGTCGTTGATACCGATATGGACCACGACCTCTGACTGTTCACCCTCCCCCCTCAGAATGTTCTGCAGCCGCATCCTTGACCCTGGCACCAGGGAGGCAACTTACCATCCTGGAGTCACGTCTGTGGCCGCAGAACTACCCGTCTGCTCCCCTAACTATCGAATCCCCTACCACTATTGCTTTCCCACTCTTCTTCCTCCCCCCACCCCCTGTACAGCTGAGCTTATTGATGGAAGTGAACATACCATGTCATTGAACCTGAAGACTTTCTCCCCTCATGAATTTATCCTCCTCATCCAGTTCATGCAGCACTTTAGCAAATTCCCAACAGGATTCCTATCCTCAATTTTTTTTTGCTGCAACTTGCACTGCAGCAGTAATTGCCAATACTTCAGGAAAGCAAACTATAGGTTTTAGCAAAAGGAGATACTCAATGCAGAAGTAGATGAATGCTCACTTTCAAAAATAATTAGACCTCTGCACTAACTGAAACAATAGCAACCTTGGTTCAAAGATTAGGCCATAGCAGGTCAAGCATGGTGAGCAGACATGCCCCTATTTTAAATGGACGGGGTGAGCACTGGGGGTAAGCCCTGGTCCAAAGTTATTGTGGGATCTCATTTCAATAATAGTGCTATGCAAATGTAAGCTTGGCTTGCCCGCAGCATTGCCTGCTTTCTCCGTCACAAATTGTGTCTCACAAAATTCAGCACACTGTGAATCTGAAACATGAAATCAGCTGCCCTATTTCCTGATCCATGTCCAACAACAGTGAGGTTCTGCTTTATTACGTTAGGGGCTGTAGTGTATGTTTAATTTGCAGCTGTGCTTCTCTCTTGTGATATGTGTACTAATGGCCTGTGACGCACTACTGGAAGGTGTAGGAGTCAATCCTCCTGAGAGACTTGCTGAGGACCTGCTTCTGATTCAGCTGGCTGTGTACCTCTATGTGTTGCAGGCTTTGCTGGTTCGGTCTGTCCTATTCCAGCTATGGGAGTCTGGTTGCTCTCAGCAACTGGTCCTGTTACTTATTCAGCAGTGGGTGTGGGCAAGGCACTCGCAGAGGTTTGATTGTATTTTCTAAATGGCAAGAAGTTAGGAACTATGGAGGAGCAGAGAGATTTAGTGGTCCATGTACAGAAATCACTAAAAACTAGTGGACAGGTACAAAAAATAATTTAAAAGGCTACTGGAATGTTAACCTTTATCTTAAAGGGCCTGGAATACAAAGAGATGGAAGTTATGCTACAGTTGTATTAAGCTCTGGTTAGATGCCATCTGGAGTACTACATTCAGTTCTGGACACCACACCTTAGGAAGGATGTATTGGCCTTGGACGGGGTGCAGTGTAGATTCACCAGAATGATACCGGGGCTAAAAGGGTTAATATGAGGACAGGTTGCATAGACTAGGCTTGTATTCCCTTGAGTATAGAAGATTAAAGGGTGATATAATTGAGGTCTTTAAGATGATTAAAGGATTTGATAGGGTAGATAGGGAGAAAGGGGGCGATTTTACCCCGGATACTTTAGGCGCTAAAGAGCCTCCAAGGTGGCCAAGATGGGGTCTTAAACTGAAACGGCAGTTTAGCCCGTGTTTAGTGTAAGACGCCACCTTGGTAAAGGAGTTGAAGCGTGCGCTAGGAATGGCTGCCCGAAGGACATTTAAGGGGCTGATTGCCACTGAAATTGCCTGCTAGTGCTGATTAAGGAGGCTACATAGCATTTTGGTGGATAGCGCTTGATCTAATGCCCTCTCCTAACAGCGACCAGCTGATTGGGAGTAAACAAGTCGTTGCAGAGGATTTCGAGCACTACTTAAAGGTATATCACCTTTTACTGTTCACTTGCTGCTGGAGGTTTGAAGAGGACTTTTGAATCACATCGGGAGACTTTCTGGGACACTTTGTCAAGACCTCACCAACACTGCTATCAAAATTTATTCAGGAAATTCTCTGAAGACTTCACCAAAAATGAGTAAGTGCTGTGCTACTCTACCTTATTGGACACCTTCTAGGAGTCACCAGGAGCAAGGGAATGCTTGGTCATGGGCATCTTGCTAGGGGTCCCCCTTGGTCTGGACAAGGAAGGGAGGAGACTTGAGGCCAGGCAGAGCAGCACCAGCTGCTGCAGTAGAGAGGGACAGAGGGTGAGGTGGACTCCTTCCCCCCGTGCAGGTACAGGACATCCCTCCTCGTCTGGACCTCCTCCACCAGGACCTCCAGTGTCGCGTCCGAGAACCTGTGCGTCCTCTCACTTGGTCCCTGAGCCATCCTGAAACCTGCCGCTGAGTGTCAGCCAACCCACACCACACCTTCAGTGGAAGTGGGTGCGTGGAGTCCACATATACTGCTCCACAAAAACTGCATCTAATCAGCGCTTGAGTGCTAAACCTGCAGGTGTCTTTTTAGCGCCTCCAGGCAAGTTCAAATTATAGGTAGTCAGCAATTAGGACCAAAATTGTATACTAAAACCAGACTTTCAAACAGGCTCATCTTATTAGCACAGCACCCATTTAGTGTCTGTTTTCACCCTTTCACCAAAATAACCCCCAAACTATTTACTCTGGTGGAGGAATCCAGAACAAGGGGGCATAATCTTAAAATTAGAGCTAGGTCGTTCAGGGGTGGTGTCAGAAAGCACTTCTCACTCAAACGGAAATCTGGAACTCTCTTCCCCCAAAAAGCTGTTGAGGCTAGGTCAATTGAAAATTCAAAACTGAGTTTGATAGATTTTTGTTAGGTAAGAGTATTAAGGTATATGGAGCCAAGTAAATGGAGTTAAGATACAGATCAGCCATGATCTAACTGAATAGCGTAACAGGCTCGAGGGGCTGAATGGCCTAATCCTATTCCTATGTTCCTTTGTATCAATTAGAGGCACCTGTCTGTTCCCATGCCTCTGCCTGGATGCCTGTGCTGGAGGCTAAGTCCTTAGATCAATGATTGATTTCTGTAAGGACATGGTTGCACTGCCATGGACCTCTTTGCCATGGACCTCTTTGAACCCCTCTCTGATGACTCTCCTCTGCCAAAACCATGCACTATTCCAGGATCCTCCTGGAATGCAAAGATAACCCCCGACTGTCCTTATTTGGTTACCAAATGATTGGCCTTTATTACATCTTGGACTGTGGACCTCAATGTCTGGACATCAGTAGATGCATTCATGACAGATGCTGTAGCTGTGCCTGAAGCCTCCCCTACTGAAGCCACTGATGCAGTATGCAGTTCAATGACAATCTGAAGAGAAACCTTGATGTACAACATCACCCATCTGTGTATTAATTATTTGCGTTGTGCTCTGCAAGGAAACAGGTGATAGGTTCACCCTTCATTATCCTGAAATAGCCTGTGTTTCATAGCTGGCCCCGTGAGGTATGAATCATAAAACAACTCAACAGGGACTAGTCCCCAGACTGCGGTAGTCAAGCATTGAATAAGTGGTTTATTATTCTAGAGGGGTCTGGAGGGTGCATGCACTTGAAAAGTTCAAATATTTATATAAGATGATGCAATCTGCAGCATTTTCCTATTACGACATATAAATCTGGAGTTTTTAATTATATTCAAAGTTTGTTTACCATTTACTTGAGGATATGATAACCTAGTACTGGACTAGCAACCCAAAGGTTGTAGCTTAAGTGCCTCATCTCTGACTTACAGCATGTTACTGGATCAATTTGGGTTAAGTATACTATAGTTTTCAAGCAAATGCATTTGTCACCTGTAACTTTGATTAGTATCAGTGGTTTCATTTATATACGGCAGCCTCTATATATGATAAGCTACATTTTGTTCATTGTTACCCTTATTTCTTTCCTTGGCACTTTTCTTCAAGTCAAATACCGTCTTCAGTGATCTCCAACGGCTACCTACCTGTTCCTCCAGTAATTTCTCCCAACACTTATCCTGAACAACAGATCAGTGAACATACTGTATGAGACTCTTCTCTGCTCCTCAGGGTCTCTTCCGTGCACTCCATAAGACAGTCCTGAGTTCCGTACAATCAACCAGAAAAAACAAATCTCCAGCCACTTTCTTTTAACTAGCTCAGAAATCTCCAGCCTCTATGGACAATGCCAATCTCTCCATTGTGACTCCATCCCTCCCAGTCTCCAAGGCTAACAGATTACTCTCCAGTTTCTCTGGGTATGAGACCTCATGTTCACAGCCAGGGTAATAGCTTTCTATGCCTGCTCCACCCTCTGGATATTAATGGATCGCCCCTCTATACCATTCTCATTGCCCTCAAACTATTAGCTATGACCTGTAGATCTATGTCTGTAAATCATGGTTTCCCCTATCTGCCTTTCCTTCTATTTCTCGCAGAGGTCAAAAAATAGCTGCCGTGGGGGGGCTCCTGATGGTCATCCTTCGAAAGCTTGAGATCTTCCTGGCCATCCTCTGCTGCTGCCTCTCTTCCTTTGTCACCAGAATGTTCAAAACAGTGAGGCTTGCTCATTCTGTTGTGTGTCCCAACAAATGTGACTCCTAGTTACGATGGCCCAAACATTGTGATCGGAGGCTTCCCGCGGGCGGATGCCTCCTACCTGTAAAAAAATCTATGCATTTACCTGGTGGCCCGGGAGGTATGGAGAATTGCGATCCCGGGCCACTCCGGGTACGCGCAGGCAGAGGCCCACGTATCCCAGGAGCGCATGCAGTTCGCAAGCGCCCCTTGGATCATGTGGGCTGGCCAAACCAATAAAAGAAGGGAATCCCCATTCATATTTATGGGAGTTCCGTACGTACGGACCTCCCATAAGTATGAATGGGGATCACTTAAAAAATACATGAACACATGAAATAAAAAAAATTTTAATTACATATTTAAAATTAATTCAAATGCCATTTAATTAAATATTTTAAATGAAAATTTAACTTTTTTGAAATTTTTAAATATGTTTTAACAGGGCTAAAAATAAACTTAACTTATTGGGCAGGGTTTTTAATGTATAAATGAGTGATAAAATTATATTTTTCTATTTTTTAAAACTCTTATGCTGGTAAAAGCAGATGCCTGCTTTTACCAGGCGTAAACATTTCACAGGCATTCAGTGGGCAGAAGTTGGGCAAATAGTGCAACTGTCCACCTGCAGAGGCCCTTCTCCCGGGGTTGCGGAGGATCTGTCAAGAGGATTCTTGACAGATCGCAAGTGGCGGGTTTTAGCGCATGCACTTCACATGCCTAAACCTGGAATTTGCGCGGCCCCTACGGGCGCGTGCGCACCTCATACGCACCCGTAGGGGGCGCAAAATACAGCCCAATGTTTCCTGCTCTGCTCTGTTTTATGCTGGACAACAACTAACTCTGTTGGTTTAAGACCACCTTTAGAGTAGGTATCATTAATGTGATGTGGGTTGGAAGGCAAGTGAGTGCAAATTTGTACCTTTAATTGGTGCTTGATAAGCCAAAAACACTCTAACATTTCTGTTAATGCTAACGCATTAAATTATTACACATAAATGCACGCTTAGCACATGGATTCGCTCTAACATACTGAACAATTTCACCCCCTAAATAACAGTTAGTAAGTTAAGTAGCATTCTTGCAGATGCTTTTGGATTGGTCACTGAGCTGTGGACTCCCTTTTAGTCCACCGAATACACCAGAGCTTCCAAAAATGTTAATCAAATTATGCGCTAAAAAGAGGAGCAAAAATGTCGCTTCCATTCAAGGCAAAAGTGAGAAGTCGCACAACACCAGGTTATAGTCCAACAGTTTTATTTGAAATCACAAGCTTTCAGAGCTGCTGCTTCCTTCCAATGTCTGCACATTAAGAGGAATTTCACACCCAAAGAGAGCTTTTCCTCAGAAAAGGAAATCTGATCACCAATTAGATAACAACCACTGCATATTGCTATTCACCTTTGCCCTTCCGAATTGATCTTGAATATCTCTAGTTCACAAGCTGGCAGTGAGTACACTAAATATCTACCAGAGGAAATCAAACCTTCCACCACTTTCCTTTGATCCTGCAGCGAGCTCCAAAGTGCTCTATTTTTCTCTTTTTATACTCCAGGGACAGTGCAGAGCTCCCTAACTGTAACTCCATCCCTTCTAGTCTCCTTAGGTGACAAAGCTTATATATAGATAAAGGATTGTCACAATAACAATGTTAAGGAATGATGTTACTGTCAGACTTAAGTTTTGCTGCTATTTTTCTGCACTGACAGAAATGATTCAAATATTTCTGAGCAGTTTAAAGGTAAAAGAAACAGGGGCTGAATTTCCTGTGGATCTGCTCCACCAGGGGATGTGTAGTATGGTGAGACTGCTAGATGCCGCTGTTTGTATCCTTGACCCTGCCACAATTGCTGATTTCACTCTGAAACCACTGTAAGTATGGCAGTTTTCCAAGGCCAATATGCCCACTCATATTTGAGGGGTATATTGTGTCCCTGCCCCCACTTCATTCAGAATTTTGGCAAGTGTAAAAAGGAGCAGAAATTTTAGCAATAGGTACCTGTCTAATTTTGCACTCTTGCTTGTCCGGGTATGCTGGTTTCCTGGCATAAATTGAGAGGAAATTTGTCCTCACACTGTCATAGGACAAACTATCTGTGATTAGAAGTGGAAGGGAACATAAAACGTTCCAGAGGGTCAAATACAGGAATTTTTAAGTTAGTTCTAGTTAGAGATGAAACTTTGAAGGAAGTGAGGCTGGAACTCCAATTTCCTGAGCTTAGAACAAATGGTGTTGAATTGTCCCAGTGTTGTGCACTTACATCACAGAACACGAGCTCGGACCAATTATCCAATGGAAGACCCAACTGAACATTAATTCAATGCAAAAGCTTTTTTGTATGTAGGCCATGGAGTTGAAATGTGGAACCCTGATATCCACATGGGTGCCATTTCGGACACCTTTCACTCAAGAGACGCCTACTACCCACTGAAACCTCTACATCCTGAGCAGTTTAATGCCGCCTTTCCACTGGGAAAGTGATGAAGCTATTGATTCTTGTAAATATTGCATTTGTCACTTTCTAGATTCTAGTGTGCACAGGTCCCTGGGATGGCTTGCAAGAAAAACAATACAATGAATTCTGAGTGGGGAAACCCTCTTTAGAATGGGATGCAGCAGGAAGAATGAGAGCATCACAGCAATAGTACAAGCAAGAGGGTAAAGCATTTGTCAAAAAAAGGACCAAAATCAACTGAGAAGTAAGCTTTTTATGAATTCCTTCAGAATACCGGTTACAGCCTTTAAAACAACCTCTGTCTTTTCTGTTGTGTCTAGCAATGTTTAAACTGTCATAATTGCCACTGAGAATAAATGAAGTGGTAATGATGGAAAATTGCACCATCATCTCATTTGCCGCCTCACTTAAATACACCCACCCATTTTTTGAAAGAAATGAGAGCAGAAAATTGGAGAGCCCTGAAGTGGGCAGGGGAAGGGGGGCAGGGATAAGAAAGGGAAATCTGGCATAAGAGGTGGGATAGACTGAGTATTCGATGGAAGAGGCAGACTTGATGGGCTGAATGGACACTACTTGTCTGATGCTTTCTTATGACTGTTTGTAATTCTTCCTCTAGTGGCCACAAATGGCTAACAATGTAAGGTTTGCTTGTACCAATACATCTTATTACGGGTGATTGATAGATGTTAGCAGCGGACTCCAGTAAAGATCCAGGTAGTTCAGTAAAGTTAAAAAAAAATGTAAGGCTGCACCATGCTGTGTGATGCAAATGTGAAGTTTGACCTAGGGTTTTTACAACTGTAATCTTTGTAAACACATCTGAATTACACTGTGCACTAATTGTTTTCCCATGTATTTTACGTTGAATTACCTTAATTTGGTTACAGATAGCCTCCTTGGATTCATCATCAAAAGTAACACTAAGACCTGTTTCTCAAATAAGCTTCAATGATATATCCCCAATAAAGAAGCCCTATATCTCAAAAATTAATTCTACTGTGCAGTTGTTTTGTTCTGTGTTTGCTCAAGGGCTGACAAAGGATAAAGCAATTTATCTTGTTTGATGTTGGAACAGAAAATGTTGCATCTGCAGAAGTCAATAAAAGTGAAGTTTCTTCACGTTTAATCTACTTACTAGTTTATCAAAGGACTTAACTAAATCCCCACTGCATAAATGAAAGATTCTTGTAATTCCTCATTGGAACATAACTTTGAATCCATGATCTTTCCTTGTCAGTGAAGAATCAGGATTTAATCATAGATGAGGTATGTGTGAGAAGGTTTTATATATGTTCATGTATGAAGGGGCTGATGGGAGATTTTGTGCACTTACTAAATGGCTAACAGCTGAGAGGCAGGGGCAGCAAGCCAATCCAGTGATTCAATATCCATCTGTTAGCATTCTGCCAATTGTGCATTCTATAAGTCTTGATCAGATGCCTAAGGTTCAGTACTAAGACCACTACTGATTTTGATATACAGTAATGACTTGGACTTGAGGGTACAGGGCATAATTTTGAAAATTGCAGATGACATGAAACTTGGAAGTGTAGTAAACAGTGAGGAAGATAGTACAGTAATAGTCTTCAAGAAGACAGACAGGCTGGTGGAATGGTGATACATTTTGGTAGGAGGAATGAGGAGAGACCATACACACTAAATGATACAATTTTAAAGGGGGTGTAAGAACAGAGAGGCCTGGGGGTGCTTGTGCACAAATCTTTGAAAGTGGCAGGACAGATTAACAAATCAGTTAATAAAGCATATGGGATCCTGAGCTTTATAAATAGAAACATAGAGTACAAAAGCCAGGAAATTATGCTAAACCTATATAAAACATTAGTTTGACCCCAACTGGAGTATTGTGTCCAATTCTGGGCATCACACTTTAGGAAGGACGTGAAGGTTTTGGAGAGGGTTCAAAAAAGATTTACTACGATGGTTCTAGGGATGAGGGAATACAGTTATGTGGATAGACTAGAGAAGCTGGGGTTGTTCTCCTTGGAGCAGAGAAGGCTAAGAGGAGATTTGATAGAGCTGTTTAAAATCATGAAGGGTTTAGACAGAGTAAATAAAGAGAAACTGTTTCCAATGACTGAAGGGTCAATAATGAGAGGGCACAGATTTAAGGTGATTGCCAAAAGAACCAGAGGCGACATGAGGAAAAACTATTTTACGCAACGAGTGGTTAGGATTTGGAATGCACTGCCTGATAGGTTGGTGGATACAGATTCAATAGTAGCCTTCAAAGGGAATTAGATAAATACTTGAAGGGAAACAAATTGCAGGGATATGGGGAAAGAGTGGGGGGAGAGAGAATAACTGGATTGCTCTTCGAAAGAACCAGCGCAGACTCGATGGGCCAAATGGCCTCCTTCTGTGCTGTACTATTCAATGATTCTATGGGCTGGATTTTCTCAGCCCCGAGGAGGCGGGTATGGAGGCAGGATGGCCGGGAAAGTTGCAGAATTTGGGGGCGGGTGACAAACCCGCCCCCAACCCACCTCCGTGCCCTCTTGCCAGGAGGCGAGAAGCCGTCCTGCCCCGGGTCCCGTCTCCTTGGAGGTGGGAAGGGATTAAAGCCTATTAACTGCCTGTTAACAGGTAGTTAACAGGCAGAAAATAGGATTATCCCCATTTTTCGTCCTGAAGTGCGGGCTTCCCGACCTGGGGGAACCCCGCCGGGGTGTAGGAGGTGAGTAGGAGGTCTTCGGGGGTCGGAGGGTCTGAAAGTGCGATGTAGAGGTGAGTGATGGGTGCAAGTGTGGAGTGGTAAGTATGTGAGGTGAGTGTAAAGTGTTAGAAAATGTTAACTTACCTTTGTTTCTACCTACAGCCTTCAGCCGCTGTGGAGCTGGAGTCCCCGACATCTCCATTGTAGAGATCACCGACTGGCTGTTGCATCCTCCGATCCAACAGCCAGCTGATTTCTGCAAAGTAGAAAGGTTTGATAAGTCCTGGACACAAGGGCTCATCAAACTATACAGAATGCCAGTGTTTGACATCTTCATAGAGCTGTCAAACGATGACATTTCTTCTTTCAAAAGTTCTTGACAGATGACACGTCAGACGTTGACGTGCTCTGTTACTGACTCCCCCTAATTGGCCTGCTGAGCCCGCCGGGCAGGCTTAACAAGGTCAATCAGGGGAAAATCCCGCTGGCTGGCCAGAAGCTGATGGAGGCGGGACTGAGACCCGACAAGTGGGAGGCCCGCCTTCAAAAGCTTCCCATTCAGAAAATCTAGCCCTATGATTCTAATCTATATATAAATAAGATTGTGAGGTACTTCTTCCTCTGTTGTAACACCAAAAGAAACATTATTTCATTAAAATGTCATTGGTTTATAACAATAGTTTAGTAAAAGAAGTTTTAATTAACTTTCCTCATGGAGAGAAATACACCTCTGTGGGCATTATCGTCTGTGGTGTCCCATAGGTCCATGCTATCCATGCAATTGTTAATGCATTTTTGGTCATGTGGTTACAAGGGACCAATCCCCGTAATTCAAACTTGACTCTCACCCTCTAGTTCAACCTTGACCTACCATTTCCCTCCCTGGCCTCAGCTGCCCACACACTCCAAGGCTCCAGTCTGGGCCTTCCCTCTGCCTTCTAGACTGAGCCTGAACCTCAACCCCTAGGCTCCCTGTTCTCTGCAAGCCTTGGTCTCCCCACTCTATTTCAGCTTCTGATCTTCTGCTCCATCCTAGCCCACCCTATGATCTGGCTTCCCTGCTCTTTTTGAGCCCAAACCTGATCAGTAAGATTTAGCTTCATTGCTTCCTCCCAGCCCAAGGTCAGAACTCCCCAGTCACTCCACACATGTGCTCCAGGTTCTCGCCTCTCAATTCATTAATTCATCAAAACTGAGCCCCAGTACTTGGCTTCCCTGCTCTCTCTGAGCACAAACTTAATGGGGCAAGGCGTCATGCCCCCCACCCCTCCCCTCCCATCTGCAGTCTCAGGCCTTGGGTATCCTCCCTCTCAGACTGGCCCTATGCTTCCTGCCAGCATTAGACCTTGGTCCCCCTCTTCTTCCCAGTTTTAAGGAGCATCTTAAAGGAGGAGCAAGAGGTAGTGAGGCAAATTTTTAGGGAGGGAATTCCAGATCTTAGGGCCTAGGCAGCTGAAGGCACGGCCGCCAATGGTGGAGTGAAGAAAATCGGGGATGCGCAAGAGGCCAGAATTGGAGGAACATGGATGTCACGGAGGGGTGTAGGGCTGGAGGTCACAGAGATAGGGAGGGGCAAAGCTATGGAGGGATTTGAAAACAAGGATGAGAATTTTAAAATTGAGGCGTTGCTGGACCGGGAGTCAATGTAGATCAGTGAGCACAGGGGTGATGGGTGAACGGGACTTGGTGCGAGTTAGGACATGGGAAAGTAATAGAGAAGGATACAGAAAGTAAGGAAAAGCCTGATGGAGAGAGAAAGACAGAGGGGCAGATTTTACGGTCGGTGGCATAACTATGACTACGCCGCCAGCTTCCGAATAGAATACGAACTTACCTGATGCAGACCCTCCTTCGCAAACTTGTTGTTTGACGCTGCGTACTCGAGGGCAGCGTAATGGCCCACGGATCCCTAGGCGCAGCGTGTGCGGAAGCGTACCTAGGATCACGTGGGCCGGTGCCCCAATCATCATACATCGCCATCCCCATTCATAACTCAGCTTTATTAATTAAACATACATTCATTTAAATCCTCATTACCAGAGCCTTCCGGGATTTAAATGTGCATAAACATCTATACACTACATTTTTGTAACATATATACTTTGTGTATGTTTAATTAACAAAGTTGAGTTATGAATGGAGATGGCAATCTATGGATCAATTCAAATGCCTCAAATGGTGCACTCAGATTGCAGAAAATTAAACAGTCCGACTGGTGAGAATATATTCACATATGGCCCTGACCGCCTCTTATTTAATAATGGTCCCTTTGCTTTAGCCACAGACTTCCATACAAAACCTCGGACATTTTATGGAATGCAATGGGGGAAAAAATACAATAGCACTGCTTCACTCCTGGATAACCAAATGATCCGAGATGAAAATGATGTTAAAACATGCCGAACGATGCTTTGGATCTTTTGAGGTATCCCCTTACGCTGATGCAAACAGGCCCTGTGTCTGTTTGCATCAGCCGTAAAATTTTCATATGTAATTGCAAGGCAGTTGGTGAGCAATTAGCCCAGCTCTGTGCCAACAATGAGGATTTCCCCGTCGGTGCGGATCATCTGTCAAGTCGTAACTTGACAGATTGCAAGTTCGTGATTTAGTGCATGCAATTGCGGTCTATTTCAAAGGCAGTATGATGGCATACTCTGACACCTCCCCAAGAGATCAACGCAGCCTGGTTGCACATTGCACAGGAGGGCACAAGCAGGGATGTCGTCAGGAGGACCTGGCTGCAGTGGCGCCAACCTTTCAATGATCTGAGCAGATCACGAAACGTTACTGCCAAGCCACACTCAACCTCATCCTGCTGTGCCACTCATCACATCCCCATCACTCTGCCTTCCCTACTCTACTCCTGCACATCTTTACTCACACCAACTTACCTTGCACCTCCACCCATCCCTCTCTATCTACATTATCACTTCCACATCTCACTAGCCACCCCTCACACTCACCCTCAACCTACTGCAAGCATACGAACTAACAACACACAAGGGTAGGCACCTGGGTGATTTAGCCAATTATCATGTGAAGTTTCTGTTACTGTGTTGTCAAACATATATTTTCAATACTTTACCTTATTGGACAGATCTGTGCTCACCTTTGGAAGTGTCTTAGTGAGTTCCAGTGAATGTTGAAACATAACCTCCCCCCCCCCCCCCCCCCCCCCCCCCACCCCGATTGTGATGAGTGTGAAAGGAATGGCTTGAACATTGTAGGGATGCTTTATGGTGCTGGTGTGGGGTGGTGTCAACCTGGTGCAACATGTGGCAGCCAGGGTGTACAGCGTCAAGTGAAGTAAATCTGGCCATGGTGATGCCATCGCTGACCTCCCAGGCAGCAATGTTGTCGGGTGCTGATGCCCTGTGTCCTGTGCAGCATCTGGTGATTGCGGAGAAGGTTGGTGTTGTTATTGGTGATGTTGTTGTGCATGGTGGTGTTGGGGCTGATCGTGGAGGGATTCAGAGGACCAAGGTGAGATTTTTTGAAGGGCACCAATGTTGCTGGAATAGATGGCAGCTGAAGTTGAGATGACAGAAGCGATCTGTCAATGGTGAGAGAGCGTGCTCCAAGGAAGTGACAGTGGATAGAGAGTTTACTCCAAACACTTCCAAACTGCATAAAGCTCAGAAGTGTCTTCCAAGTCCTGAAGGCTCAAGCTTCTGACATTGGAAAGTGACCAGCTGTGAAATGATAGCTTTCATACCACTTTTGCAGCTGTCACCTAGTCACAGCAATGGGGAGACAGAGAGAACCCGACCTACTTAACTGACATGATCTCCGAATGACGTGAACCCCATTAAAAATGTGGGAAAATTGAAATAGGCTGGCAAAATAGTAGTTAACAAGAGTTTAACAAGCATTTAACTATCTTAAATGCCTCCCCCGCCGCTTGGTGTCGGGTCTGTTCTGAAATCGCATGACCCAACATTTTGGAAACTTATATGGAGGCGGGTTCGATGCTGGTTCCCAACCCGCTGTCAATCATTTCAATTTTGACAGCGGACTCACCTCCGAACCCACACTCTGAGAGCCGCCAAAATCGTGGCCAAAGTATTTGTTTAATTTCTCTGCCATTTCCTTATTCCCCATTATAATTTCTCCTGTCTCAGCCTGTAAGGGACCCACATTTACTTTCGCTAATCTTTTCCTTTTTACATACCTATAGAAGCTTTTACAGTCTGTTTTTATGCCTCTCGCTAGTTTACTCTCCTATTCTATTTTCCCTTTCTTTATCAATTTCTTGGTCCTCCTTTGCTGAATTCTAAAATCCTCCCAATCCTCAGACTTATTGCTCTTTTTGGCAACATTATAAGCCTCTTCCTTTGATAGAAACATAGAAACATAGAAACATAGAATCTAGGAGCAGGAGTAGGCCATTCGGCCCGTCGAGCCTGCTCCGCCATTCAATACGATCATGGCTGATCATCCAAATCCAGTACCCTGTCCCTGCTTTAATCCCCACAGTACACATATCCCACCCTACCCCCGTAACCCCACGTATTTAATTCCCCCTAACATATCCCATCCTATCCCCATAACCCCACATATTTAATCCCCCCTAACACTAAGGGTCAATTTATCATAGCCAAATCAACCTAACCCACACATTTTTGGACTGTGGGAGGAAACCGGAGCACCCGGAGGAAACCCACGCAGACACGGGGAGAATGTGCAAACTCCACACAGACAGTCACCCGAGGTCAGATTCGAACCCGGGTCTTTGGCGCTGTGAGGCACCAGTGCTAACCACTATGCCACCGTGTTGATCTAATACTATCTTTAACTTTTCTTGTTAGCCACGGTTGGACCACTTTTCCTGTGGGGTTTTTGTGCCTTAAAGGAATGTATATTTGTTGTAAATTATGTATTAATTCTTTAAATGCTAGCCATTGCTTGTCTACCATCATACCTTTTAATGTAGTTTCCCAATCTACCTTAGCCAACTTGCCCCTCATACCTACGTAGTTTGTTTTGTTTAGATTTAAGACCCAAGTTTCGGATTTAACTAAATCACTTTCAAACTTATTATAAAATTCTATCATATTATGGTCACTCTTCCCTAAGGGCCCCTTTACTACAAGGTTATTAATTAACCCTTTCTCATTGCACAATGGGAGTTTGGGGGTTTGCTGGAGCTCTTCTGCTGAAGTTACAGTTGACGGGCAGGGGAACACTCACGGAAGTTCATACCCACAATTTTTTTAATATTTTTGCTTGTGGAAATAGGAAATCAACTATTATAAACTAAAAGTAAAATGAGAAATGCTGGAAGTACACAGCAGGTCAGCTAGCATCTGTAGAGACAATGAGGTGAATGTTTTAGGCAGAACTCTTCTTCAGAACTGAAGAATACATTTCACAAAAAAATTCTCACGGTCAGAGTGAAAGCAGGAAGCAGCACCAAAAGAGTCAGCAATGTAAAGGAAGAAGAGGTCACGGAAGGGGCCTTAGTAAGATTAGAACAAAGAGTGTACCACATATATATCATATAAAAAGACAGGAATAGCTGGGATCCGTGTGGGTTTCCATAGTGATACCTATTATCTCAAGGGAAGTGAATGGAGTTAAATGAGAGGTTGTTCAAAGTGAGAACAAGTTCAGCCAGGCACAAAAGAGTGGTGGTAGATGGAGATTAGTTAGGCTGCTATTAAAAGAATAAGCAGAGGGCTTGGAGACTGTCCTGGTCAGGGATGGAATTGCAGAGTGACCTTACTTTCTTGGTGACAAAAAGATAAAGGGGGCTAGAGAATATGAAATAATCAAAGTGGCAGAGGGAGTTAGAAGAGTCACAGGGGTAAAAATTCAGTTGGTTGCGCCTCCCGTTAGCGCCTTAAGAGGGCGCTAATGGGGCGCAAAGCCGCTAACGCCCGGGCGCAGCGATGTTTGTGCCGCTCGGGAACTTAACTAGAGATTGTGCGGCGGCGCTAAACTTTACCGCTGCGACCACCTGCGCGCGCAGATTGTGACGTCATTCCATGGTGCAACGCCCTTGTGGCGCCCCGGAGCGGAAATTGAGTGGCGCCCCCTGCCTTACCGCCTGGCGCATCCAACGACCAGAAGACTGGAACGCTATCAATCGCTGTGGGGCTGGGGGGGGGCGCTATTTAAAGGGGGCCTCTTCCTGTCTTTTATTGTTGGTGGCATTTTTGAACTACGCATTCTGAGAGAGAGGGGGAGAGACTTCTGGAGAGATTCAACGTTGTGTGAAGGAGTTTTGGGTACTGAGCAGCACTTTGCAGGTTCATTTTGATTTGCCATTCCTTGTATCGATTTAGCAGAGACTGTGGGAGCTGCACTCTGAGCTCTTTGCCTGGTACTCTCCATTGTTCTTTCCAGCACATTTGATGTGCAAGTCTCTCCAGGCCGAGATTCAAGGCTGCAATGAACAGGATGTGGATGGAAAGCAAGATTAACCATCCCCTTTAAGAACTGGCCTGTGCCATTGTGTGTGTGTTCCATTGCTGACTGACATTACATGAGCTTCGCCAGCGCTCTGAGTTAGCGCCTCACTCCTTGGCCTTTGCGCCTTAAGACAGGTGTGCAGCGCCTGATTTAGCGCTCCACTCACCTCCCGGGGCGGTAAAAGTGAAGTTTCCAGTCAGTGCCGATAATTAGCGCCAGGCGCTAATATTTGCGTCCAGACGATATTTGCGCCCCAAATGGGGCGCGACCTAATTTTTACCCCACAGACTCTTAGGGCGCGATCTTGCCAGCCCTGGGGAGGCGGATATGGAGGCAGGACTGCTGGGAAAATGGCAGAATTTGAGGGCGGGTGCCCAACCTGCCTCCATGCCATCTTCCCAGGAGGCGGGTAGCCGTCCCGCGCCGGGTCCCATCTCCTTGGAGGCGGGAAGGGATTAAAGCCTATTAACTGCCTGTTAACAGGTAGTTAATAGGCAGAAAATAGGATTATCCCCTCTTTGCCCTCACAAGTGTGGGCTTCCCGAAGGCTCCGAAATCCGCCAGGTCAGCGAGGCGAGTAGTGGGTCTGCGGGGGTCAGGGGGGTGCAAAGGTGTGGTGTGAAGGTAAGTGATGGGTGCAAGAGTGTAGAGGTGAGTATCTGAGATAAGTCCGAAGTGTTTTGCAGGCTTCAGTCGGTTTCTATACGGAGAGTCTCGCACCTCCGTGTTGCAGGTGAGAGATGTCCGTTGCATTCTCCAATGCAACAAACATCTCAATTCTGTAAAAGAAAGAAGGTTGCTGAGGTCTTGTATGCAAGACCTCATCAAACTGCAGAGATTGTCACTGACAGCTTCTCAGAACTGTCAAACGATGACAATTCATCTGTCAAAATTTTTTGACAGATTACACATCATACGTTGACATGCTCTGCAACCAGCTTTCCCTTAATTGGCCTGCTAAACCCGCTGGGCGGGCTTAACAAGGTCAATCAAGGGAAAATAGCGTGGGTTGGCCACAACTCGATGGAGGCGGGACTGAAACCCGACAAGCAGCAGTCCCGCCTCCAACCCGCCTCCATTCACAAAATCGCCCCCCATGAAATCATCAAAGTGGCAGAGGGAGTTCGAAGAGTCACAGACTCTTAGAGACTGGACAAGAGGGAAAAGAGTGGAATCTGAAGAAGAACTCTGCCCAATACATCAACATGTATTTTTTCCCTGCAGCTCTCTGCAGTCGTGTAATTCCAGCGTTTTCTGTTTTTGTTTCAGACTTCTTTTTTTTTGCTTTTTATGTTAATGTTGGATAACAGTACTCCTTGATGAATGGGTAACTTCAGCCTGTAGACTTTCAACCTCAATTTCCTGTCTGACCACAAATCTCAGCCAAAGGAGGCACTAATAATAATGAAGAGTGACAGTGGGATATAAGTACCTAAATCGAAATAGATTTAGTTAAATTTTTTTATTAGATATTTTTCGGGCCAAATATCTGCGGCCGTTCTGGCACACTCCTGGTAGGAGGGCCAGGAATTAGGCCAGAACCCTATATACCAGATCCCAGCATTCTTGCTTTTTCAGGTCGGAACCTGCACTCACCCCAAACAAGGTCAACACCAGAGGGAGCATGGTCTGGGATCTGCTGAGCGGCCAGTATACCAGCTGACACTTGGCATACTGGCCTCCCAGCCTGTGGAAATGTAGACTACCTTGGGTTCCAGGCCTGGGACATGGCCGAGCCCCTGAAGATCTTGCCTAATTTTTGACCTTTTTAAATTCCTTTTATAAAGAGGCATGTTTCTGGGAGGGTCCCTAGCACCCCTGCCCCACTGCCTCCCTGGAGCGGGCAATCTCTGTCACAGTTTTTTGCCTTCCCTCTCTGTCAGGTCCCCGATATACATCCTTAATGGTGCAGCTGTCCACCAACAATATGTAAATAAGGTGACCATCCTTTGACACTGCATGCTCTGGCAAGGACAGAAACAGAGGTCATCAGCGGGTGCATCCCTGCACTTATGCTGGGATTTCGGCCCTGCAGATTGTTAGCCCTGCCCTACATGTCATACCATCCTTGACTGACAAACTTTGCCAATATTCTTACACTAAGGCTGCCAGCAGAGGCAAAATAACTGGTCAGAATGACAATTATTAAATTCTCCCCTCTCTTTGGGGCAATGCCAGGGCTACTGGTAGCTGTCAGGTAATGTGGGTTCAATCCCATGTCCTCCCAATCCACAGTGCAGTGTGTTGGAGCTCCAATACTCTGCTGATAAATCATAATTTTAATTTTGTTTTCATATTACATCCTGAAGAGAATAATTTAGTGTAACTGAAAGGGTGCTTTCAGAAAGTTATCACATCGCAAGGAGGGAATACACATTCCACATCTCATTGTGGGATCAGAAAGAGGGCACAAATAACCCTGGTTCAAATCATTGTTTGAAAAATATGATCTTAAAGTAATACCAAATTTGTTTGACAAACCGCTTTGTGTTTGGGGAGAGAGAAAAACCCGAACTCTTGCATCATTGTAGGGTGAGAGAAGGCTCATGTGGAGCATAAACACCGACACAGACCCGTTGGGCCACATGGCTTGTTTCTGTGCTGTAAATTTCTCAGGAGTACAGGATGTTGACACGGGGCACTGCAGCAGAAAATGTTCGGGTGTTTGCCTAGACTGTCCACATTCACACCTGGGCTCGATTCCCAGCTTCCACTTGGTCATACTTTCACCAGTGAAAAATAGGTGGGATAGTGATACATTTAAATATGATTAATGTCATTGGATTGTATGACTTGGAAAAAAACAGGAAAATGTTTGCCCAGCATCTACTCATGATGACTGTGCTTCTTTCTATAAAATGTGATCTGATGAAAGTTGATTTTACATGTGAGTCACCGTACATTTTATACAATAATCATTTCCGAAAGATTTGATCTGAAAACTGGTTTTTCTTTGCAGAGAGATGACAACTGCACTATTTTTAGGATTTTCAATGCTCTACAAACAAGTATTAAAAAGCAAGCATTCAACCAAAATCTGTGAAATATCACCCACCCACGCATTATTCATTCTTCCAGGTTATATTTGAATGTGGTAACCAATGAAACTAGACAATTTTGTCATAAGAGAGCAAACTGTTAATGGTTTAATGAATATGTAATGATGCACAACTAATGTTGATCCAAAACAAAATCCATATATGTGTAAATTGATCAGTCATCACAGTATTTAATTTCTATTTGAGTAATAATGGACAACTGCTTGCACTTTACCAAGCAATTGAGATTAGGCAGGCAATTGAATGGATGAGACCGCAAGACGAATCCTTTAAAAAGCCTGTCTTTGTCAATTTCTCAATGGAATAGCAGTAGCGTAAATTATTACTACTTAGTCTGGCCTCTTTATTGTGGGACTAGTGATTTTATGTTCCTTTGTTGACTTTGTTTCCCTGGCTGGAGTGTCTAGAACTAGGGGGCATAGTCTCCGGATAAGGGGTCGGCCATTTAAGATTGAGATGAGGAAGAATTTCTTCACTCAGAGGATTGTGAATCTTTGGAATTCTCTGCCCCAGAGGGCTGTGGATGCTCAGTCGTTGAGTATATGCAAGGCGGAGATCGATAGATTTTTGGACTCTAGGGGAATCAAGGGATATGGGGATCACCGGGAAAGTGAAGTTGAGGTCAAAGATCAGCCATGATCTTATTGAATGGCGGAGCAGGCTCGAGGAGTCGCATGGCCTACTCCTGCTCCTAATTCTTAAGTTCTTATGTTCTTATTGTTACTTCATTAAACATATTCATTGCTTCCATGAGCTACAGTAGTATGAGCTTTGTGAGTTGAGAAGAACTATGTGATTTACAGGTGTTCTGTGGGTTCATCTGTGTTAATATGTATTTATTAGGGGGGTTGCATTATTTGTTACTTTTGGAGTAGTTGGAAAAAAATGCAAAAAATTATTTTGTCTGTAAATCTTCCATTTTTTTTTCTTGCCTAGTTTCTCCTTTCCACTCCTTTCCTGAGGGCTATTGACCCATAGAGGAGTACAACACTTGATGAATAGAAGTGAAAACAAGAACATTTTTCGTTGTCTCATGCTGGGTTTTTGCAGTTGTGTTGTAGAGAGAAGGGGGTCGAGAATCTGCAGCCCTTCTAACACATGCCTGCTTCAACTCTGGCGGAAGTGCACTGAAGGGCCGCAAATTTGGCCGGAACGTCGGTTAATCGGATTGCAGTCTTATGCTAGGACTTCCATTGGAACTTTTCTGGGGAGGGTTGGGAACATGGGCGATGACTGCCAGTGCTGGAATTCCCGTACCCTCACTTGGAAGCTGCTCGCCGCTCAATTGGCAACTGGTACACCAAGTGAAGCCAGGCATACCTGATTGGCAGCTGTACAAACCAGCTAGGGGTCCAGGCTTTGTTCATTGCCTGGACCCTCAAACAGGATTCAAATTTTTGGTCAATTTATCAGCCCCTATTTTAAGGGGGCCAAAGGATGCACTTTGGGCCACTTTCTGGGAAGGTCCGGACTGACATCCCTTTGGATCAGTTCTCCCTCTTCTACCTTAGGAAATGAGTTTGGGACATTCTTAATCCAGGTTTGAGTGGGAATGGGTCCACAACACAAAATTGCCTATAATTGGCTCAAGCTGCACTAAATTGGCAAACTTACGTAGAGAGGCCATAAGAATGGGTGATGTGGAAAGTGGAAAAATTCACTTTAACATATTTAATGTCCTTGATGTCAGACAGCCTAATGGATTCCATCTTCAGACGTACCAGATTTAATTCACTGACAAAATAAGACCATTAGTGGGACTAGCAACAATTACTGTTAAAAAGCTGGAAATTAATTAATTGATTCCTTTGAATAAACAACCAGTGGAGCTGATCAAACAGTGTAGGTGGGCACGGTGAGCTGGTTAATCCCAGCAATATCACCCTCTGGTACCTGGACAGAACCCATGGCAAAGAAAATTATGGTAATAATGATTTTAGAAAACTTTAGAAAAACAGTGCTGGCTAGTTGGGCCTAATGGTCTTTTCCTACTCCTAAAACATTCTTCACCTGGAATATCCACAGGGGGGGTTCTCCTGATTTCCCAACCAACTTTGGTGGAAGATCGGCAGAAATCCTGGAGAAATGGCTGTTTATTCTGTTTCTCAGCAAAGTCACAACAGGAGAACGCCACAGAAATTCTACCCCTTACATTCTTACGTAAAATGAATTTCTAGGCCAATTAATCATTTAAAAAACTTAAATAGCTGGGGCAGGGCTGTCCAAAACTACAGCTTGTGAGCCACAAGCAGCCCCCAAGCTCCTGACCCCAGGCAATTCTATCCACCAGGCCCAAGCAACACTGTTCTATTAGTATTTTTGTGCTTATATTTGTTAATCACTGTTTTGCCCTGTTTGAATCCTGTGAGACGGGAAGTTGTATGGTATTATCCCACAGCATCTTTTTTAAGGGAAATAACTGTTTCTGTAGTTTTTGGAACACACACAAATCATATAAAAGTGAATCCTGAGTAATAACAGCAGATTAGTTTTTAAAATTTATTATTTGAATTACTCGAGGGAGAATCAACTTCACAGCTGGCAATCTCAACCTGTTTTCCCATAAACAGTGCAAATCTGTGTCCACATTAACTGGAAAATCAAAAAAAAGATAAACCCTGTGAATATGCATTTGCAAGGGTGCTGTGCTGTAAAAGTGAGTGAGCACCCTTGGCTCCCCACCTGCTCTTAATCTCAGATATGCCAACGTAGGGAGCTGCAGAGGCGAGCCTAGTCCCTTCCCCAAAAGGAGGGAGGGAAAAAAATCAGAGGAAGAGTCATTCACACACTGCTCTTATATACCGCCTAGTGGCTGGTTTCAGAGTGGCAGCATTCGTAGAGGCCTGGCAGCAATCATCCTATTGACCAGGGATGGTACATGCTTTTGGGGAGCCAAGAATGGGGAAAGGGAACAAGTGCTTATGAAGGGAGAAAAAGATGGAATCAGAAGAGAAAAAGCCTGTATATGCCCCGATTCAGATGACTGTTTGGGTTTGTACAGTTTTGCTTTCCTTCACAATTCTGGTTCTAAACTGCTGCAAGAGCACTTTTCAAGGTCTTTTGCGTTTGTCTGCAATTCACAAACATAAAAAAACATGTGTTGCAGAAAACCACAAATGTTTGCACTATACCCTCAAGAAGGTGTGTTTGCACACAAAGTAAAAACACTAATTGTTCATAAGACTTAGCACAGTTGTAATTAGCTCATAACCTGGGAAATGAAAAAAAAACCAGAAGAATCAATTTTGTTTAACTGAGCTTTAATTTATTTAAACAACTTCAAGCTTTAATACACATTAGTTGCAAAGAAATAGATTATGGTAGAATGTGACAGATATGTTTATTCACATAACAGCACACTTCTAGGTGAAAAACAGAAAGCCACATTAAAACCAATAAAACCACCAACGTGTTATCCTCACACCTATAACAGAATTTAACTACAAGATAATAAACACGCCCAAGTTCAACAAAAAAATTAAACCATGAACACTAATCTTTATTGATTAATTTATTGTTGAAGAAAATGGGAACATCCTATTTGTTTCATTGCATCTGGCTCAAGCTGATCCAGATACCTCATCTCATCTCCCCCTGAATTACTAAGGTGGCCGGTACATTCTGACACAATTTGAGCATAATTGTTTTCTCTTCTAAGTGGCTCAGTACTAGTTCCCGTAAATGCAGATTATTCCCTACAATCCAAAGCATTTCCTTTCCAATAAACTGCCCTTTGGCAGAGATTCAACCCCAAGGATTAGCAATTACCCTACAAGCAGTAATAAATGTATTGGATTAACCATTCCCTCACACTACTCTCCCAAATATTCTTTAAATTGGTGGGTATTAAACACAGACCAGCTTTAAGAGGCTAAAGAAACTTAACAGTTATTAAAAACTGGGAACACCACCACCTCCAAGTTCCCCTCCAAGTCACACACCATCCTGACTTGGAAATTTATCGCCGATCCTTCATCGTCACTGGGTCAAAATCCTGGAACTCCCTCCCTAACAGCACTGTGAGAGTACCTTTACCACACGGACTGCAGCAGTTCAAGAAAACGACTCACCACCAACTTCTCAAGGGCAAATAGGGTTGGGCAATAAATGCTGGCCTTGCCAGCGACGCCCACATCCCATAAACGAATTTAAAAAAACAAATTAATATATGCAGCACAAAAAATGTAGTAAGATACCAGAAGTACAATATATGAAAATATACACGCTAGGTGTAGCAAAATCGTAAACATATTTATAAAGAATGGATTTACGATCTGGCAACACCTGGTGCACAGAGAAAATCTTTGCCCACATTGAGAAAACTGCAGTATGGGTCAATAACATTTCTTAAGACTGCTTCACCTCAAATTAAAAGTCTCTTTAATTTTCATAAAGTGGCACATAAAATTCTGTTAGTTCCATCTTTTCATATAGTTTTCTGTAAAGCTATTGTATCATAGCATATTCCTCCAGTAGAGAATTAAGAATTGGAACCACTACTCATTAATGCTGCATTGTCAACAGAAGTACAGCTATTGAGGTGGATTAAGAATGCAGTGGGTTGGAACACCAGCATGCTGCACTGCAGTGTGGTGAGATGTGCATTCATGCTTACAATCCTCCCCTCGCTAGGTTCTTGTTGTCTGATGTTTCTGCACAGAGGCTAGGCGCTTCCCTGTCAGAAGGTGGGAAAATCTGAGGGACACATTGCTACTCTTGCACACCTCCTAATGTCTAGTTTCAGAGCAGCAATGGGGGATGCCTGGGACAGGCCAGCTCCCTGCCCTTTTGGCCAGGCCGAGTGGGATTTTTTGGGAGATCAAGAGAAGGAAAGTTTACCAACAGATAGCTTCACACTGAATAAGGAACAACACAGGAACATAGGAAAAGGAGTAGGCTATTCAGCTCCTCGAGTCTGTCCGCCATTCAATTAGATCATGGCTGATCTGTACCACAATCCCATTTACCCGCCTTTGATAAAAGGAATTAGAAGCTATTCCAATTAAGAACAGGTGTTCTCAATTTATGGATTTATTTTACATTTTTTCCATGCCAATGTATTCCTGTGAAGTTCAAAATGTTTTACTCAAAAATGATTTATTTTCAGTTGCAGTAAAGCCTCAGTGATTTAAAATGACCTCTGCACCCTTTTGTCCAGTATTCTATCCCATTTATCACCCAGTAATGATGACCCGTAGACACACAGCAAAAGTGCAGGATAGGCTAATTACAGACCAATGAACTCAAAGGGATGTATTTTTTTTACATTGCAGTAACTAGAGAACTTTATATCCTGAAACACAGATAAACACACATTTTTGAGTTTATTTGCAACAGTAGACTATTGATATATGAAAGTGTGTTTGTTTTTTGAGAGGCTGAGATCGTTTTGGGACGTTTTACTACATTAAAGGCGCTATATAAATGCAACTTGTTGTTGTTGTTATTATCCCTATTATGAATCTAACACTTCTCAGTCATTTAGAGCCATATTATATTTTTTTGTGAAATCCACTATGAAGAATAACCTGGCTTCTTGTGAGCTCCTTCTTCACGCTATGCTATAATCTAATCATGATCATATAACATTATTTTGTGTGATTATAAATTTCAATTATAAAATAATTCAAATTAAGCAATGTAAATAACACAACATTGTGTGAAATTAGAGCAAAAAAATTTGAATTTCAGATCATTTGAATTAAGCGACTTTGAATGAAGATGAGTAAACTGTACATCACTGAAGACATCGGGGGAGAAATTGGTATGGAAAACAGGTGCAAAAAATAACAATTTCTGGGTATTGCCTGGCGCCCAAAGGACGCCTGAAAGATGTCCGAACCCATATTGGGTCGGGCAAACTTTCACGCATCCTTGGCGGCCACCAAAACAGGCTTTACTGGGTCTAAATTTAACACTGTTGGGCCAAGTTTATGGGCCTCAAATGGGCGCACAATAACCAATTTAGCAGGGCAGAGGCACGTGACCAATGTTCCCTCTAATTTTTTTTGGCACCGCGTGGCCCCTTTAAGGGGCCATTCAAAATACCGTGCATGCACGGTTTTTGTATTGAAAAGCCGGCAAGCCAGCTGCACGGGATCCCTGGAGCGCTGTGCGGCCACGCAGCATACAGGGAACATTGCCAGTGACTGATCTGCATGAGCGATGCGCAAGCTTCAACTAGTATTTCCAGATCTTGAGCGGCCTAACCAGCAGTCCTTAAAGGGTGGGGGGGGGCGGAATTTGGTAAGGCCCCAACAGATGAGCTCCATGGGTCACCTGACCTGCCCTCGCAGTTCACCTGTATTATTATGGTAAAGCCCAAGGACAAATTTATTTTGGTCCTCGGGTCTCTCCGTTCCAGTGCTGCCATACTCGTGCCCAGTTTGGGGCATTAACAAATTTAGGCCCCTAGGTCCCTCACAGATGTAAATGAGGGGCCTAATGCCTGTTTAAGAACAGGTCTGTGGCCCTGAATATGAAGATGGGGCCATTTGCATGATCAAGCAGGCCACCAGCACCTGCAAGTGCGCTTCAGCGATACCAACCCCAATCTGGCCTCATCATGTGGAGTAGGCCTGAGTTCATCGGAGGTTCTCTTATCGGGCTGTAGATAACTGAGAATTTTAAAATTCTTCAGCTTCTAATGGAGCCATTTGTTGGTGTAACAAATATAATCAATCCCCTCCTGGGATGGGATCGATTATCTTTGTAATGCCAGAAAGTGCCTCGGAGACTTTTTGAGCCTTTCCTGGGGTCTCCATGGAATTCCTGCCAGTGCAAAATGCCCATGTGCTGGCAATGCACCAGGTGAGAAGAGACTATTCTCAAACACTGAATGAACTGCTTTTTAAAATCATTGTACAGACGCCTGTACGCAACACACTATTCTCTAATCAGCAGAACAGACAAAAATCTTTACAGAACCTGGTTTCAGTATGTCCTGTAACTGGCCATGAGGTACAATTGCTGCAGGATGATGCCTTGGTTCAGTGGTAGCACTCTCAGAAGGTTGTGGGTTCAAGCTCCACTGCAGGATTGAGCACATAGGGATTGAATTTCTGCAGGGTTTCTCCTGATCATCCCCTGCAACTTTGGTGACAGATCTGCAGAAACCCCCCGAGACACAACCATTTCTCTGGTGTCTCCACAGATCTTCCACTGAATTTTATGGCAGGCGATCAGGAGAACCTCGGGCGAAATTCAACCCCATAATCTAGGCTGACACTTTAGCGCAGTATTAAGAGAGAGCTGGATTGTTGGAGGTAGTGTCTTCCAGGTGAGATGTTAAAGCAAGGCCATGTCAGCCCTCTCAGATGGATCTAAAAGATCCCATGAATCTATTTAAAGAAAAGTGGATTTCCCCTGACTAACACTTATTCCTCAACAAACACCTCCAATAAAACACAGATTAACTGGTGATTCACCTCATTACTGTTGTGCCCAAATTGGCTGCTGCATTTTCCTACAAAACAACTGTGATTAATTTTCAAAAGTGGCTGTAAAGCACTTTGGAATGTTTTGAAAGGTGCTATATAAACGCAAGTCCTTGCTTTCTTTTTGAATTGTTCATTGCTCTCACACATACTCCTTACCTCTTCTTGACTCACTGAGGTCAGAAACTCAATGACCCCGATATTTACAGGGACGGTGCGGAGGAGGCCGCCAACAGCCGGGGAATGAGTCAAGGCCGGGGACGCGGAGGTCCTGTCGAATTTAACGCAGGACCTCATTCTAAATTTTTTCCTCTGTTTCCCACCTACCAGCCAAATTGACAGGCTGGCCGGCTGCTGGGTGGGAAAACCAATGGCAGGAGATCGCAGCCGCGGACCCTCAGGGATGGTTTCCGTCAATCGGGAGGGGTGATGGCCGGACATCGGTGCTTGGCGGTGACAGGAGGTCTGCGATTGGGGCGAGGGGGGGGGGGGGGGAAAAAGAGGCCGCGATCGGCAGAGAGGAAGCTGAAGGTTTCCTAGAAGGGTCGGGGTGGACACTCCTGCTCCTCCTGGCCCACAAGGAGTGCTGTAAAAGGCACTTACCTTCTTGAACCAGCAGCTCCAGCCTCCCTTTCACTGCCGAATTCCCGAGCCCTGGGAAGCCCGCGTTGCAACTGTTAAATTTAAATCAGGCTCCCAATTGCACTGTGGGAGTCTGATTTAAATATGTTAATAAAGTGTCCCGCCTCTCTATGGCCGGACACTCGCACGCCTCGTAACCCGTCGTCGTGAAAATGGCAGCAGGCGGTGGGTTGGGGTGGTGTTCCCAATTTTCTTCATTTTTAACCCCCTCCGATCCTCTCCCACCTGTCATGCGGGCATCATGAGAAATTATAACATTTTGTTTCAGCATCAATAAAGTTAAATATAATTTTTCTATTTTTTCTAGCCTACTGGTCTGACTATCAATTAATACATTGGCAATTATTTTTCAGCTGTCGAACAAGAGTGAATTTTGCATGGGTGTTAAACAATTTTGGTGAAAAAAACCTCCATCTAGAATTTTTCTATGTCTCGCCCAGCCAAACAATACCAAAAATTCTAGCAGTAGAGAATAAAGGCATAGCATTCAGATGCTGCCATTTGGAGAATTACGAGCTGCAATGGCTACCAAAATGGTGGAACAGACTCAAGGGCCAAATACACTACACCTGGTCCAATGGCACTCGGTTTTACAATTGCACAAATAGTTATAGTTAGGTATCACATTGCATAAACTGTGATTTACAGTCTATCAACATATAAAAAAAAGACTTACATTTATATAGCGCCTTTCACAACCACCGGATGTCTCAAAGCGCTTTACAGCCAATGAAATACTTTTGAAGTGTAGTCACTGTTGTAATGTGGGAAACGCGGCAGCCAATTTGCGCACAGCAAGCTCCCACAAACAGCAATGTGATAATGACCAGATAAACTGTTTTTGTTATGTAGATTGAGGGATAAATATTGGCCAGGACACCGAGGATAACTCCCCTGCTCTTCTTCGAAATAGTGTCATGGGATCTTTTGCGTCCACCTGAGAGAGCAGACGGGGGCTTGGATTAGCATCTCATCCAAAAGATGGCACCTCTGACAGTGCAGCACTCCCTCAGCACTGCACTGGAGTGTCAGCCTAGATTCATGTTCTCAAGTCCCTGGAGTGGAACTTGAACTCACACTGGGCCACAGCTGACACAGATTCTGATATGATTCTGTTTATCTGTGACAATGTGAAAGCTGTGAGGATAGTGCAGTACACTACTAACTTTATTATTTTCTTCTCTCCACAGTACACCTGGGCCTTCTGGTTTAGTCATAAGTCAAACAATGGCACCACCTCCAGCAACATCTGCGCCACCAGAAACTTCTTCACTACTCAAATTGCAACCAGCAATACAGTTAGAATCGCCCCTTCATCACAAACACTGGTTAAATTTCTTACACAAAAAGAATGTAAAGCGGTCTAGTGGAAATAGCACTTCCAGCTGAGCGAAGTCATTTGGACTGACCCATTGCTGGTCACAAGTGTTTGAAATACCAGGTGCTCGAGCAGGGAAATGCGAATGTGACCTCAAAATCCTTCCACTTGCACAAGTAGCTCCTCTGAATCATCTCCTCCTCCCTCCTGGGACCCAGTGCTCCACCTCACTGAGCACAATGGCTACATCTATTACAATCGAAGGCAAGCCATGAAAAGGTAGAAAAGCCGGTGGAAATTCTGTACATTTTTAAACCTGGATTGAGTTGGTCTAAATTGCACCTGTGAGATATTGTGACAAATATAAATTAGTTTCCTAAATTAGTGACTTCCAACATTGCAGAAAACTCATGGTGGAAAATCTGGACAGGTGAAATCTCAAACCCCTCCCCCAAAACAATAAAGATTTCTGTCCAAAATCCAATGTTCCACCTGCGTGTGTTGATGCAAAAGGGCCAATCTGACTCCCAAGCAGACTAAAGCCAAGCAGTGTGAAATTCCTACAGAAGGCCATATACCTCCAGTCCAATGGGAAGCCAGATCTAAAAGGGCTCAGGTGGCCTAATCACACACATGCAGAGCTCTCTCCTGGCAGACTGAGTCCAAGTCACAGCCTGCAGCATTACTCGGGATTTGCTGGCTGTGTTTCATTCTGCAACATTCAATCTCAAACCAATAGTATAACGTAATTGTAGCACTGTATTAAATGGTTAAATTTACAGTTCTATACTGTAAATAGAAGCCAGAGAAACCTAACTGACTGTCTTAAAGGTGGACGAGGACAAGCTGCTTTTCAATTACATAGTTATGATGAGATATTTGATGTATACAAAAAAAATTATCCTTTTTTTAATTATTGCACTGTTTTACAGGTTATTCCACTCAAAAGCAAGCGGTTTAAGTGAATTGATAACAAACCAGAGAAATCAACTAGCAATATGGCATATTATAACCCACTGATGTCTTACCTTTTCAGCCTTCTTTTTGAGAGTTCAGATAAAAATCAATTATGTATTACCACATTTTAAAAATAAATACTACAGATGGTTGAATCAAACTGTAGTTTTTTTTTGTTAATCTCTCTATATATAGGCATTATAAAAATGTTTGGCAAATGATTACGCAGGAGTAAAATGTTACAGTGCTTACTGACTTCATAGATGACAGTCTGTGGTCAGCCTACCCACCCTTGTGTGGGAGTATAGACGCTACTAAACTTTTCTTGTACATTTTACTTGCTACGCACTTCACTTTCTTTGCTGAATAACTGATGACACAAAATGTAACATTTTTGCAAAATGTGAAAAATTAATTGTTTGGGAAAAAACTGATATTTTTAGAAACTTATGGTCCAGAGATGGCCACACGTGACCCAATCACCCTTCTGTAAAGGACCAACAATGCTAGTTATGTAAAAGAAATAAACACCATAAAGCATTAACGGTGTAAGTAGTCTAGACAAGCTTCCTGTCCTCTGCTTTGAATTTTATTTTTTATGTTAAACATATTAATCATATTTCTATGCTTAATAAATGATACCTTAAACACACTGTCACAGTGTTCAGATCCCTCTCTGTTATTCCTTGACCAATGTAAATCACGGGGGAGGATTTTATCTATTCACCATTTGTAGTAGTCGTAAATACGCGTGTAAAGAACATGAATTTAATTTTGCTACAAATAGCGAACAGGGGAAATCTTCTTCCATATTCCTTAAAGAGGGAGTTTTAACATCAGGGTGCCTTTTAAAAATTAAATAGTTATGATTCGTTTGTAATTTTATATCGCATGTTTTAAATACTATTCGAACATGTAACTGCTGCTGACATTGTGGGAGGAGTTCTGGGGGGCATCATAGAGTTTGCAGATGGAAAAGCAATGTGGGCAGATGTTTCAAGAAAAATAGACAACCACCAATCTTCACTCAACTATAAAGTCAATCATAATGCCAGCAGGAAAATGTAATCTAAAATTCAAAAGTAATAGTTCAAAGTAGCTGATTTTACTGCTGCAAGTGAATCGCTTGACCTGGTGCAAATGATTTGTTTTTCAAGCTATGCACAGGTTTAAGAGAGTGGAAAATGGCACTTACTGAAAACACATGATGGAAACTAGTTTTTAACCGGCGTGCCCATAGTACTTGTTACGCTACTTACAAACTAAATTGTCTAAAGTTGTGAGAAACCACCAATCTTAACTATAGGCTCTGAAACTTCACGCTAGCAATGACTGAGCATGATTGCCTCTGCAAGCTCTAGGTCAGCACACAGCCAGGTGTAGAGCTGTACCAACTGCTGGAAAGAAACCTGTAGACAACCTGCAGGAAGCATAGTTTTTATTGAATGGTCAAATAGAAAAACATAGATAAGGACAAGATCCAGATTGTTCAAGGAGAAAACATTGACATGGATTGAACTAAGTGTGATCCAAATCTTACACCAAATGGAACAAGGATATGACATACCATCTGACTCCACTGATTTCTGGTATGTTTTTATTAATTCATGAAACCGCCTCTATTACATTATATAATTAATCTACATTGTTTAATTAGCATTGCAATAAGTCACAAATCCTTTAAAGCATACTAAATGTTCATGGCTTCTAATCAGTTGCTTTTTCAATACTCTCTTCCTTGACATTTAAACTTTTTGAAAGCTATATAAAGGCTTATTTTCTGGACCCAGGGCTGAGGTAGCAGTGTTGTAAACTTATCACTCACATAAATCGAGAAGGGCAGACTCCCCAAACCTGTCACAAAATATATTGGCTTGGAATTTCCCCAGGGGTTCTCCTGGTCTTCCGCCCTAGTTTCTAAATTCTGCCGTTTATGCTGTTTCTCCATGGGTTCTGCCAATCTTCCATTAAAGTTTTGGCGGGTGATTGAGACAACCCAGTGGAAATCCCCCCTCCATAAACCCCAAAAGGTTAAAAATTTAGCACCTCTCTCACCCCACCCCATAGAAAAGTCCCAACCTTGTCATGTTTATTACGTCTCTCCCAAAAAAGTATTATGGGATGGCGGGGGAGCAAATCAGCCTCAGTGGTTAGAATATGGAACTTGTTACCACATGGAGTAGTTGATGCGAATAGAATAGATGCCTTTAAGGGGAAGCTAGATAAGTACATGAGGGAGAAAGGAATAGAAGGTTATGCAGATAGGGTTAGATGAAGTAGGGTGGGAGGAGGCCCGTGTGGAGGAGCACAGACCAGTTAGGCCGAATATCCTGTTTCTGTGCTGTAACTTCTGTGTAATCCTCAAATTTCAACAGAAAACCCTCGGTGCTTCACTAGAAAAAATAAACATCTCAAGGAGAAAAATCTCTCAAATATGTATATTTCCTGAAGGGATTGGTGTCAGAATATGACATTTGAGTTCCCCTGACCCTCCGCTAACATAAGGATCATACTATGAACAAAGGTCAGTGCTACTTTACTTCAGTAACAGGGGGGATGGGGGGCGGTGGGGGGAGTGTATTTTCCTCTTTTAATAAGAAATATTCTTTTGTTGATTTAAACAGCCACCAGCCAAAATGATTTCCTGTGGCTGGATTATTGAAACCCAAATGCAAATACAGGGAGACCAGAAAAACAGCCAATTACACCTGTAAAAATACTTCTTTCACACTTCTAAATCAGCTAAGCTGCTAGTTTATGCAACAATCTGTGGAGTGAACAAAATTTGTACATAATGGCTCCATGAGGGGATCCCGATAAAGCCACAATGCCCTGCTTGTAACAAGAATTCCAGCAGTCTCTTCTGCACTTAGTCATTAAACTAGCTGGAGCATAACTAATCAGGTCTTCATATCAAATACTGTAGTGTTACAAATAAGGCATTCTTCATTGTATAAAACCATACATTTGGCTGCAGATACATTTTAGAGGTTATGCATGAGTGACCTTTTATTATTGTAGAGATACAATGAATAAAACTAACTAACTCCATGCATCAGATTTCAGAGACATGATTCAAATCTTACAAACAAAGCCAATGGGGACTGGTACAAATATTACAGTTTATTGCTGATAAGAAAATAATTGCGATAATGATGTAACTAATGAATGAACATGGTGAAGAATGTCTCAAATGTTTCACTAAAGTACTTTCATAATTAAATTAAGTTCTGTGACATCTACATGATATTAAATTATTTCTCCTCACACGTCCTGTAACCTGAAGATATATTTTTGCATGTATACATATGCTCCCAGGAAAGAGACAGAAAGTAAATCAATGGTGAAAGTTAATCAATGGTCACAGAAGAAAATAGATGAGATACAAAATGTACATATGGGCAGGGAAGGGACAGTTACGCAAATAAGAGTTCTGTACACAAATGCACACAACATAAGTAACAAAACAAGTTAGAAGCATAATTCAGCTTAAAGGGTATGATGTAATAGCCAGTACAAAGGCCTGGCTCCAAGCTGGGCATGATTGGGAGCTAAATATTCCAGGCTATAGGATCTTTAGAAAGGGTTGGGAAATTGGGAAAGGAGGGTGGGGCAGGGGGGAGCAATATTGATAAAAGATACAATTACAGCAGTAGGAAGAAGGGATTTCAGTAAGGGTAATCAGGCGGTATAAACACTGTGGGTAGAGTTAATGAACAGCAAAGGATGAACAGCAAATGATGCAAGACTCTCATAGGAGTTGTCTACAGACCTCCTGAAAATAGTGACGCAGTGGGGGATGTATAAATACAGAGATCAGGGAAGCATGCAGCACAAACAACATGGTTGTAATGGGAGATTTTAATTTTCACATAGACTGGGAGAAACAGCACAGCTTAAGTTGTAAAGAAATTGAATTTCTAGAATGCATTCAGGAGAGTTTTCTAGAACAATAATTTTTGGAACTGACAAGGCAATGGCCATATGAGGTTTAGTGATGAGTAACGAAGCCAAATTATTTAACAATCCAGCAGTAAGGGGCTGGATGGCCTACTCCTGTTCCTATGTTTCTAATATCTTGCAAATAGTGACCATAATATGATTGAATTTGATATTAGGTTTGAGAGGGAGAAAGAAGAGTCTCAAACCAAGGATTATATTTAAGTAAGACAAACTTTGAAAGAATGAGAAATCAATTGACCACAATAAACTGTGCTGAACTGTTAATGGGTAAACCTACAGACACACAGTGGGAAATAGTCAAAAAAAGTATTTGGTACAATATAAAACCAGTACATGCCCCTAAAAGGCAAAGGCTCCATTTGTGTAGTTAAACAACCTTGGTCAACAAATGAGGTAAAAGACAGTATCAAGCCAAAAGAAAAGGCTCAAATAAATGCAAGGAATTGTGTAGATTGGGCCTATACTCCCTGGAGTTTAGAAGAATAAGAGGTGATCTCATTGAAACATACAAAATTCTGAAGGGGATTGACAGGGTAGATGCTGAGAGGTTGTTTCCCCTGGCTGGAGTGTCTAGAACTGGGGGGCATAGTCTCAGGATAAGGGGTAGGCCATTTAAGACCAAGATGAGGAAGAATTTCTTCACTCAGAGGGTTGTGAATCTTTGGAATTCTCTGCCCCAGAGGGCTGTGGATGCTGAGTCTTTGAGTATATTCAAGGCTGAGATAGATAGATTTTTGGACTCTAGGGGAATCAAGGGATATGGAGATCGGGCGGGAAAGTGGAGTTGAGGTCGATGATCAGCCATGATCTTATTGAATGGCGGAGCAGGCTCGAGGGGCCGTATGGCCGACTCCTGCTCTTACTTCTTATGTTCTTATGAAACATGGAAATCCAGTGGACTGGGAGAGCTAGAACAAGCAACAACAGGATACAAAAAAAGTAATAAGTGCTGCAAAAAGAGAATAAGAAAAGAAAACTTGTAAGGGAAATTAGATTCAGGATAGATTCAGGAATTGTGCCTTTGGATTAGAAAATTGCAAATGTCACTCCATTATCCAAGTAGGGAGGGAAGGAGAAACCAGATAACTGCAGACCTAGTAGTTTAACATCAGTTGTGGGGAGCAAAGGCAGGTAAATGGAGTTGAGGTACAGATCAGCTATGATCTAATTGAATGATAGAACAGGCACAATGGCCCACTCCTGTTCCTGTGTTCCTAAAACAGAATTTCCAAGCACAAAAAGCAGTTAATTGGTTTAATAGCCTGAAAGTATTATTTTTAAAAGCTTTAGTGAAAAAATTCTACTGATCATCTTAGTAAGCAGTGAAAAGGCATTAGAAGAACAAAAGGGATGGGGGTAAAAACAGCTGAAGATAGAGGGAAATTAAGTCCGATGTTGCTACGGCCAACTATCAGACCAGAGGGCTGAGGAGGGCAAGGAAAAAGCACTGCTCCTGAAGTTCGCTTTAGGTTTGATTGGAGCAGTGTAGGGGGATGAAGACAAAAGCTGGGAATGGGAGGAATAGTTGAACTTGCCAAGCACAGGGAGGTCTCCTTTAAAAAGCTGGAGCATGCTTCTTTGCCTCAGGTAGAAAAGACTACTTCTACACTGCAGCAACTGTGTCCATGTTGATTTACTTTCTATCTCTCTCTGGGGACATGTTTATGCATATAAAAAATATGTCTTGGAGACAGAATGCAGATGTTCAGCAAAGTGGCCACTCAAACTGTTTAGGCTGCCCAGCATAGAGGATATTGTACTATGAGTAGCAAATCTAGTATACTAGATTTAAGGAGGTACATGCAAATTATTGTCTCAGAGGGGAGGACTGTTTGGGATCCTAGACAAGAGTGTGGGAAGAGACAAATGAACAAGTGTCGCATCTATTGCAGTATATGGGAAACGGTGGCCACATCTACCATCAACTATTCCCTCTGTGATACTCTGGTTCACTCTTCTATCAACTCTCTGCTTTCCCAAGGTGCATGACATCATTAATTGTATACATATAACTATTCATTAATCCTATGCCATAAATATCCCATAGCATTTATGGGCACATGCGATATGATCCATGCAAGAAAAGCTACACATCACTGCATGATTCTTGAAGAGTGCATGTTGGTGCTTTCTTAATGAGGCAACCAAGTATGCCACAGCTCTTTGAAGGAGAAGAAATGTTGTACAGTTGGCTTCATGGAGATATGAACTACATGCTGCAACCATGGATGGTGGCACCTCTTCACAACATCATACTCCAGCAGTGAACAAGTACAACCAAGAATATGGGCTAAGCAGGGCCTTCATCGAGTAGACATTTGGGATGCTAAAGCAATGCTTTAGATACTTGGACTAGCTGGGAGAGGTCCTTACCTGCCTAGAGGAGGTATGTAAGATGATAGCCAAATGCTCTACCCTACTCAATATTGCTACGGACAGAGGTCCAACCATGAATTTGGATGAAGAGCAGCAGCAACCCATGGAATGGTAGAAGGAAAAATGTTGCTTTGATATTTCTGACAAATTCTGTGCACTCCACAACTGTTTTACTGAATGTTTTGTAATTTTAAGCTGGTTAAGTGGCTGCTTGAGAGGTATTACATGATCATTATTACAAGTCCATTAAAATTTGCTATTTTCTTCATTTCTGCAATTAAACCACACTCATGAATTTGAACATTCCAAAAGAGCATGCTTCTGCCATTTTGTTAGCAAGGCTTCAGCAGTGCTCATGCCAGCTCTCGGTGTGAACCCCACTGAGGCCTTTTAAGGGAATGAGTGGAATTTTCTGGGAAAGCATGAGATCTCCTCCAGACACACCTCTTTGATTAGAGGGGGCGGATGGAAGATCTAAACACGAATACCTTTATCTGAACTTAAAGAGTCAGTTAAAATGCGGCAGAATCCTGGCATAACTGTGATCTACCCCTAACTGCTGGCCTTCACTGGGTGGATATCCTGCTTTCAACCCTCTCCAATCCCATGAATTTTGGGACCACAGAATTTTATAACACAGAAGGAGGCCATTGCAACTGTGTCGGCTCTGAAACAGCTATCAAATTAGTCGCATTACCCTACCCTTCTCTCGTATCCTTTTTAAAAAATGTCAAGTTTATGAGCAGGAACAGAGCAGTAGCACACTGACAATCATGGCGCAGCATTTAGCACGCCATCCAGCCAATGCCTGGGCCGCCGCCATTTTGATGGGGTCCTTCATATGGGCGACCTAGGTGCTCATCGAAAATAGGCAGGCACCTAATTAGCCCATGCAAATCATTGTCCTATGACTTACAAAAGGACCCCCAATGTGATTTTGAGGTTCCACTAGATGGAGTACGCACGGCACAATCCCCACCCAGTTGAACTGTACATAGAGCGGCCTAACCAGCAATCCTTAAAGGCTGGAGGCTGTTCCAAAAACGGGAAAGGTAAAATTATTTTTATGGGGCCAGGAGAAGCATGAATCGTTCTCCCTGCTGATCGCCTACCCTCCTTTATTGGAGTTTGGCCTGCTTGGCTCTGTGAAGCAGCTGCCGGATTTCCCAGCTCCCCCCCCCACCCACCCCGATTGGCAAGCTGCCTGTCCATGCTCCAAACACATGGACAGCTTGCCAACAGGATGTTAATGCGGCCCAACCATGACATTTTGGTTGGGCCTCTTATCAGTGACATCAGATGGGCGCCAGGTGTGCTCCACCCACTGCCGGCCTGATGTCTACCCAAACTAAAAATCGGCCCATAGAGTCATTTGCACATTAATAACGATGTGGGTGGTTGATCTTTTCCAGCAAGATCGGCCCAATGGCTATGACATGTTAACGAAGCACGCTGTTACTAATGTGCAAATCGGCCAGCAAATTCAGAGGATTAAGAGAAATGCCATGAGTTGCAAATCTTCAGAGCTTGCTGGTCGATTGATGCCATTCTGCCCCATTTGCTTTGCATAAACTGCATCTCGCCCTTAAATTCCCCATTACTTTTAAGAATCTGCTGGATTTGCACATTAATTGACCATTAAACTCGCTGCAGAAAGTTAAATCTGGTAATTAACAGCGTAAGTACCTTTTTAACGTTGTGATAATTGTGAATACAATGCCAATCAACCTCTCTGGCCCAGAAATTGAACAATTTAAACCGTGGAGTCTCATTCTTTCATGTGGTAAATTGTTCTTCGGGATTTAAAAAATGTTAAATTTTAAAGTTTTACATTTTTTTGCATACTTTTCCTTTCTGTCTCTTTTTTTCTCTCTTAATCCAATCTTTCTTTCCCTCTTTTTATTTCTCTTTCTGTACCTGATTTGACTCTAATTCACCCTCCTTCTCCATTGTTCCTCTGTTTCTTTATCCTTAAATCTCATTGGTTAAGGAGATAGACTGTTGGTCCCTCTATTCACTGAGGTCCCAGATGCTCCATCGCACCGTTATCAGCTCATGCTTCCAGCAGGTTACGATGCAAAACAATTTTGAGCTGAAGGGTGCAGAAACATTTCTAACTAACAGGGAACACCGCGAGATGCTCCACTCCAGCAAGATCCAGCACAAAGGCTTTGAAGAACTTTAGAGCGGTATAACAACTTTCATGGGTACCACAAGGTCTCTAGGTTTTGGAGGAAGAGGAAAAGAACAACGAGAACAATAATAGCTTAGAAATAGAAATGCATTGGTATATAAAGAGATACAATGGCAACTGTAAATGCTGAAAATGCATAGCAATTTAGTCAACATCTGAAAGAGAAAGACGGATTAGCATTTCAATTTTAGTTGAAACATCAGCCTGTCTTGATTGAGCTGCTGTGCATTTCCAACATGTTCTGCTTTAATTTCTAAATAGTATTTATTGTTTTAAACATGTGGATATGTTTGCGTCCATGTAAGGATTTCCATTAGAACACCAATCTGGAATGCGTTACTGGTACTGATTGAGTAGGTGCTACCCGGTTTCAGTAATGAGGTACCAGTGCCAGCCTACAGCTATCCAAGAGCTGTTTGACTGGCTGACACCATAACCAGTGAGTGCCAGGGACCAGCAGGTTCTGTCTAACTCCGGCAATCAGGAATCGCTGTTTCAAAGTTTTTCATTTTAAATACTCAATTATTTTAAACATATGGCTGCTGAAAAAATAAATGGGAGTAGAGGAGATAATGTCTGTCAAAATGTAAAAATAATAGGGACATTACCTGTCACAATGTAAGGCTGCTAATGTAATATCGTGCAAGGTTTAAGAACATCTTGATGAGACAGTACCACAAAAAGAAAAAAGTCAAGGCGCTATTGACAGTTTAACAGGATGGCTGTATGATGGATGGCATGAACTAGATTTCTGATAGGACTAAACCTGCCTACTGGCTCAATGTCATTAGAAACTGCACAGAGCAAACAGATTTGGAGATTTCTTTTTGGTCTTGTTGTAAATAACAGTTGTCCAAAAGCCTTGCAATTGTAACCAAAACTACAGTTATTTGTAATTTTTATTTAGAAGCAAGACTTTAAAATCATCTAAATCAAAAGGTAAGTTCCCAGTTTTTGTGAATTCTTTTTACATAATTTCTATTCTGGTTGTTTCCATATATGGTGACACTTTCTTGAAACTGCTCTTACTCCAATTTGTTCTTCCTTTTATAGTCTCACCTTCACACTTCCTCAATGCCATGCTGCGCTCCTGTATTTAGGATGGCAGAAGGCTCTGAGCTGCTCTCTTCACCGTGGCTGTTGTCAGTCATGCTTTATACTTCTTTACAGATGTTTTGCTTTGCAAGCTGGGGATTTTATTTCCTCCCTGCAAGATTGAGTGATTACCCAAGCGACAATCTGTGATATTAGTTCCTATTGATTAACTACCTCTGAATGAAAGTCAAGGTTGGGATCTGAAGTCAAGCTCTCTAAATGACAGTCCCAGTAGTGTTAATCCCTACAGCTATAAGTTCTGAATCAAGTTACACTGTGTATCGGGTGCCCTTACAGAACCAATATTGTGGCCATATCACTATATGTTGGATTAAATTGACTATCATGTAAATTAGCTTGAATCAGGGTGACTACATAATATGATAAGAATCCTGATGGCCTCAAGGCTTGGGAACATACACACTTGTACATCAAACAATGCTATCTGATCAATGCTCTTGTGTAAACATTAGGCCTGATTCAATTTGGTAAGTGTGATCAGAGACAGATTCTGAAACAAATCTGAGCACATTACGTATCGTCCTTAATATACATTCCAATCATTAATAAGAATCACTTTGGCCACATCTCCGCTCTTCTTCATCTTTAATGTGTTTCATGTTTGGGTTACTGCACTGTTACAATTTTATTTATATGATGCTTCAGCTGTCGAAACAATTCACCAGGTTATGAATTGTAAACTCACGCAGGCCTTGTTCTGTTCGGCATCCTCCATACTATTAGTGGCCAGCCAGGACTTTGTTCTCAAAGTTTGTCAACAGAAATGTTTTACTTGTATTAATAAGATGAAACCAATAAACAGATAAGATGACGTCTATATATCTCAAAGAATGAATGCTACTGTTAGTATACCTCTTGAAAGTCAAATGATACAAATAATTACCACGATACAATCATGGGCTGCTGCCATTCACCACCCCTGAGCAATGCCTCGACCCTCTCTCGGTCGTTACCCGCCTCCCTCCCTCCTTCTCCTGATTTCCCCCATCCCACCCTCTCCCAGTTGCTCCCCTCTCCCGATCGCCCTACTCCCTCCCACTTTCGGTTGTCCCCCACTCCCAGTCACTCCAACACCTCCCGATTGCCCCCCCTTCCTCCTTCTCCAGATTGCCCCATACCCTTCCTCTCCCGGTTGTTCCCCTCTCCCAGTCGCCCCCCTCTCTCAACCAATCTAAGGGCCACCGCCATTGATGCAGTGGCCCATATTTCAAATGGTCTTTAACCACAAGCTGCCTGGGGAGGCATTTGCAGATCATTGGTCTGACGTAAATGAGGCCAGAGGCACATTATTCGGTGGGCCTTCGGCCTACCCATTCCGATACAGGGATTGATCCCTGCACCTAACTCAAGCCGGCCTGCCAGCATGGATCAATTTCTGGGCCGTAATGTTCTGAGAAATTGGTACAAAGGAGTTTCTGAGTGTGGCCGTGTAAGAGAAACTGTTCACCAGGCTATGAGTTGTAAAATCAGTAGAGGTGTTTTTTTTGTTATTCGCTTATGGAATCTGGGCTTCGCTGGCAAGGCCAGCATTTATTGCCCATTCCTAGTTGCCCTTGAGAAGGTGGTGGTGAGCCGCCTTCTTGAACCGCTGCAGTCTGTGTGGTGAAGGTACTCCCACAGTGCTGTTAGGTAGGGAGTTCCAGGATTTTCACCCAGCGACAATGAAGGATCAGCGATATACTTCTAAGTCAGGATGGTGTGTGACTTGGAGGTGGTGGTGTTCCCATGCGCCTGCTGCCCTTGTCCTTCTAGGTGGAAGAGGTTGCGGGAGGTGCTGCCAAAGAAGCCTTGGCAAGTTGCTGCAGTGCATCTTGTAGATGGTACACACTGCAGACACGGTACGCCAGTGGTGGAGGGAGTGAATGTTAAAGGTGGTGGATGGGGTGCCAATCAAATGGGCTGCTTTGTCCTGGATGGTGTTGAGCTTCCTGAGTGTTGCTGGAGCTGCACTCATCCAGGCAAATGGAGAGTATTCCATCACACTCCTTACTTGTGCCTTGTAGATGGTGGAAAGGCTTTGGGGAGTCAGGAGGTGAGACACTCGCTGCAGAATACCTAGCCTCTGACCTGCTCTTGCTGCCACAGTATTTATGTGGCTGGTCCAGTTAAGTTTCTGGTCAATGGTGACCCCCAAGGATGTTGATGGTGGGGGATTCGGCGATGGTAATGCCGTTGATTGTCAAGGGGAGGTGGTTAGACTCTTGCTTGTTGGAGATAGTCATTGCCCGGCACTTCTGTGGCGCGAATGTCACCTGCCACTTATCAGCCCAAGCCTGAACATCGTCCAGGTCTTGTTGCATGCGGGCATGGACTGCTGCATTATCTGAGGAGTTCTGAATGGCGCTGAACACTGTGCAGTCATCAGCGAACATCCCCATTTCTGACCTTATGTTGGAGGGGTCATTGATGAAGCAGCTGAAGATGGTTAGGCCTAGGACACTGCCCTGAGGAATTCCTGCAGCGATGTCCTGGGGCTGTGATGATTGACCTTCAACCACCACAACCATCTCCCTTTCTGCTAGGTATGACTCCAGCCAGTGGAGCATTTTCCCCCCGATTCCCATTGACTTCAGTTTTACTAGGGCTCCTTGATGCCACACTCGGTCAAATGCTGCCTTGATGTCAAGGGCAGTCACTCTCACCTCACCTCTGGAATTCAGCTCCTTTGTCCATGTTTGGACCAAGGCTGTAATGAGGTCGGGAGCCGAGTGGTCTTGGCGCACCCCAAACTGAGCATCAGTGAACAGGTTATTGGTGAGTAAGTGCCGCTTGATAGCTTATGTGTGCGATACTGCGTGACTGTAATTCATGGATTCATATGTAGTATTTTATCACTGATAGGCAATTGAAATCAGGGAATCTAAGCAATCCAGAATTACGGGGCATATTTCCTTTATGCATACACTCAGTTATTTCCTCAAAGGATTCTATTGGCCCAGAAATTGATCTCGCTCTGTTCCCGCGGGGGTAAGCCTTTCCCGCGATGTCTCACCTCGCTTATGCTTTTTCTGATCCAGCTCGCACGAAATTGATGTTCCAGACATCAGCTGTGCTGGGCTTGCGTATCCCAGCGGCGTAGTTAATTCGTGCGCGCTGTGGGATCACGTGACTCAGTTAGAGCCAATGGCAGCACACCATCTTCCATTCATAAGTCTCACAGCATGGCTGAGAGACTTATGAATCTTACACCCCCCCAAAATAACAGCTAAACCTCAATTAAATTTAAAAAAAAACCCATCACATTAATAAAATAAGTATAGTTAATTAAATTAACCATTTTAAATAAAAAATTAAATTTTTGAAAAAATTTAAAATCTTTTAAAAAGTTATAAAAATAAACTTACCTGTCTTTAAAGTCTATAAAAAAGATATACCTGTAAAAAAAAATTCAAAAAAATACTTAATTCACTACTTACCTTCTTAAAAGCGGGTCTTACTCCTCCTTTTTACATTTCCAAAATCTTCAGTACTTACCTGCGCGTCCAAAGCATGAAGTGCACAGCGTGCGCGCAGCCTGTAGCGCGCACGCGATGCACTCCGGTCCCGCCCCCTTTTCGGAAGAGCAATTGCCGGTTTTCAGCGCATGCGCAGGGCATGCAGAAAACCGGCAATTGGAGTGGGAATACGCGAGAGTATGCAGTGTGTACTCTCGCGTCCCGGGATCAATTTTCGGCCCATTATATTTGTCAGACAGGACTTGCCTTTTAGCTGTCCTTAAATAACCGAAGTCTTTCTAAGCGACAATTAATTTTATTCCTTATAATGGCCTCTAGAAGCTTTACCACTTAACCACACTGAAGCGCTCACAACCATCTTCAGCCAGAAGTGCCGAGTGGATGATCCATCTCAGCCTCCTCCTGAGGTTCCCACCATCACAGAAACCAGTCTTCAGCCAATTCGATTCGCTCCACGTGATAGTCAAGAAACGGCTAAGTGCACTGGATACAGCAAAGGCTATGGGCCCCGACAACATCCCCGCTCTTTCCCCATAGCCCTGCATTTTTTCTTTCTTTTCAAGTATTTATCCAATTCCCTTTTCAAAGCTATTATTGAATCTGCTTTCACCACACTTTCAGGCAGTGCATTCCAGATCATAATGACAATAGTCTGGTTCAGTAGCTGGCGGTAATGGGACTTGCAATAAATGAGCAGTGGAGCAGTGAAATCCACGCCCCCCGCCCCAATACTCCGATTACTGATCACGGTGGGGTATTTTCCACGCAGATTGCTCACTCTCCTCCCCTCCCCTCCTCTAACCAAATCCCAGTGAGAAGCTGAGGGGAAGAGGCCACCACTTCAGGTTCCACCGGGGTGTCTTTCCTTCCTCTTCTCACATTTAGGCCAATCTTACAATCATTTTCTTCTTCATAAAACCTATACCTATATCAAGCAAGATGATCCACTGAGGAGGGGTAGCATAGCACATTTATTATTTTTATGTTATTATAGAAAGACAAGTTGTATTGATGGAAATAAGTGAATTCAATCATAATTGTTGTTCTGTATATCGATTTGATGGAAAATAAAACACTTCACCTTTCATATCAAGTGTCATCACACCAAGTGTTTGCTCGATCTGCCTTCGGAGAGATTGAAGAAATACATGTGAGAAAGACGTTGATATCCAATTCAAGTCACAAAGTGTGGTTCTAATGTTACACCCCATGTCATGATATTGTACTAGTAAATATCGGGCAGTGTGAGGCAACTCCCAAAAAGATATGACTCTCAGACCACTTAGGGAAGTGACTAACATTTTCTTTCGGATGAGACGTTAAACCAAGGACTCAGTTTGCCTTCTCAGGTGGGCGTAAAAGATCCCACGGCCACTATTGGAAGAAGAGCAGGGGAGTTCTCCCCGGTGTCCTGGGCCAATATTTATCCCTCAACCAACATCACTAAAAACAAATTATCTGGTTATTATCACATTGCTGTTTGTGGAAGCTTGCTGAGTGCAAATTTTCTGCCACCCTACATTACAACAGTGACTACACTTCAAAAGTACTTAATTGGCTGTAAAACGCTTTGGGACGTCCTGAGGTCATGAAAGGCGCTATATAAATGCAAGTTCTTTCTTTCTTTGAACCAAAGAAAGTATCTATGGCAGACCCAAATTTATAACACCTCTCTTAGCCTTTCTAATTTAATTTTTGCTTCTCATCTATATTTTCTATACTCTGTCTGATTTTCTTTTGTATTAATTTGTCAGATGCCTCTTTTTTGACTTCTTTTAATTTTAATTTCTTTACTCATCCAAGGAACTTGATCTTTTGCTGAACCCTCTTTATCTCTTGTGTGAATATGTTTAGCTTGTACCCTAGTCAGCACATGTTTGAAAGTTTCCCATTGTTTGTCCACTATTTTATTTGTCAATTTTTCTTTTCAATTTATCTGGGATAGTTCTTTTTTTTTATCTTATTGAAATTTGTTTCCTTTTCCAGCCAAGTACTTTTATACTTGATAGTCCCCTCCACTTTTCAATTTTTATATTGAACCTAGTGTTGTGGTCATGTTCACCTACCCTTACATTACCTACTTGGCCCACTTCATTTCCTAGAACAAGATCCAGCACTGCCTCCTTCCCTGTTAATATGCCAACAAGAATAGCTTGTATTTATATAACTCATTTAATGTACAAAATATATGTTGCATCATGGAAGGAGCCTGAAGCAAAGAAGTTAAGGGTGTTGGTGACTTTCACCGCCCCAGGAATAGCATGGCGACCTGGCCCAGTGGGTCTTGCTGCAGAAGGTGTCTTGTGCAACCACCTTATGCACTGCTCCTCAGGTAATTCCAGGAAAGCGACTCCAGGCCTGTAGACCCTATGGGCATGTAATGTAAGATCTTCTTTGATGCTATAGTTATGGGGATATGCAGCTTCTGGATTGAGTGGATGAAAACGATGTTGGAGAGGGAAGGGAAACCAGAAGTTGTAATTTATGTTGGAGCCAATGATACTGGAAAGAATAGAATTGAGGTTCTGCAAAGGGAATTCATGAATTTGCAGATAGATTAGTCAAATCAAACACAGCAACAGTGATTTAACCCCTTAAATATAGCTTTAGTCGAACGGCACCTCAAGACTGAAATTTTCCTTGAGGCTAAACTCTACCCTTTACTCAATCCTCGCATACCATTTGTCTCTTTAACAATCGCTTACTGGTTAATTTAAATTTACACTGTCTCAACTTTCACATAGCCAAACAAACAATCACAGAATCTATTATCAGCTCAAACCAGCCTAAAGGTACCGAATAAACAGTTAAATATTTCTTGGTATTTGAGCAGCTAAAATTAAGTAAATTAAAGTCAGAAAACAAAACGATAAATAAGTAAAAATTCAGTATTTGTCCCAAGCTCTCCCACTGCGGCTAAACTCCCCACTTTACTGGCCCCTTGCTGCTCAAGCAATGGGTACTAGTTAGGAGAGTGATGTCAAGCTGAGGATGTACTGTGTGGATTGCCCCAGGAATTGGTGCTGTGCCACTTGTTGTTTCTGATCTACATAAATAATTTGGATTCAGAAATGCAAAATAAGTTGGTTAAATTTGCAGATGATACTAAATTAGAGAGGACAGTAAATTCTGACAAAACAGCTAAGGAATTACAGAAGGACCTAGACAACATCTGCAAAGTCTTCCACATTGGAAAAAATGAGATACATACTTACTTAATAAATACTATCAAACTAGGAAGAAGGGAGAAGCTGAAAGAGATCTGGGACTGGTAGTAGATACAAACTGGCTATGTTCAGTCATGCAGGGCAGCAATTAAAACAAACAGAATGCTGAGCTATTAGTAGAATATAAATCTGAGGTCATGAAGCTGAAGCTGTATAGTGCTCTGGCTAGGTTTACCTTTAATACTGTGTTCACTTCTGGTCACCAAGGCAAAAGTGAAACATCCAATTCCTAGAAGCTGTTTATTGAAGGGTTACGAGGTAGATCTCAGGTGTTAGAGGACTGAGTTATGAGTTATTAAAACATGAACTCTTCAGTCTTGAATTAGGTGAATGAAAAGGGACTTAAGAGCTGTATATAAGATACTAAGTGAAATAGGAAAAGTTAATCTCAAGTACTATTTCAAATTAAACTATGAATACTAGAACTTGAAGAAATAGATACCAACTGACTAAAGGACTGATATGACATAAAGTACACTATGGAGTACACCATTTTAAGGTTCAAACTGTGCAATATAACCTAAGCTGACTCTGCCCCTCTCAAGTAATTGATTCAATTACTATTTTCAGCCCACAGGTATAAAGCATTTAATGCCATGTTAAACCTCCTTTGAGGTATGCAAATCAACATTAAACCCCAAAGTTGCTTTAATACCTGGATATTCGGCAAAGTAGTATGTTGGTGCTAAAAATATTAAAATTCTGAAAATATGTCCAGAATCTTTAAAACTAAACCAAATGATTTCACATTTTCAAGAGCTTTTTACTTTTATTAGGAGTGCTATAATTAAAAGAAAACTGAAAGTTGTGCACGCATGCTGCTTAAAGTAGCATTTAAACAGTAAAGAGTAAATTCAGTGGCCCCATGCTGTACCCAAGAAGTTGGGCTTGAAGGAGTTTGGAATGGAGAATTGGGGCTGCAGTGTTGTAACCGAATCTCTGACCTACACTCCCTTTGAATACAGCTCCCTGCTGACAGCATGGGACCACTGAATTTCCCCTTATATTTACTTACAAGCAATACATTATGATGACAGTATCAACTTGTTAAAACTAAGGAATCATGAGGGAATTTCAAATACTCAGTTCCTCCAGAGCCAAGCATCCTTTTATCAGTGTGTAAACTATGAACAATGTGAAGTTTTACTGATATGAATGATGTTTTTCTAAGATGACTGTTGTCCTCATGTTCAAAAGCTTTCTCAATAACTTTGCAGAGGTGATAATGTCCCTTTAACGTTATGGATTTTTTCTTCCTTTTTTTTTAGTCTTTGCCCTTTCCCTCCTCCTTTTCTGAGGCACTGATTAACTCTATTCTCACTTGATATCCCCACACGTCCACTTTTAGCAGGAGTTGCTAGAGAGTGATTAGAAGTGAGAACCCTGGCTGCGTTTCCCCTTCCCAGCCCAGGTGTCCTGTCATGCTCCTGACAGGGTCTCCTGACAGGGTCTCCTACTGGCTGACATCAGTTGACTCAGCACAGTGTGAGGGCATTGAATCTGAGACCTTTCAGTCCATATGGCTCAGTTACACATTGCCTTAACCAGCTAAGTCACTGGGGAAGAGCAGAAGTAACATTATGGAGTCTTAATAATACAATTTGTAACAGTCATCTGGGGTGATTTGAACTCTATAGTAATCTAATCTGCAAATGTTGTAAAATGCAGTCTTCCCTCTCACCCTTGTAGTTTCCCTGGCTAAAAATTCGCTGAATGCTGGGAAACTTTGCAGTTATATTTATTTGGTCATTTCTGTGTGACATAAGTCTTTGCAGTTTCTTCACAATTACATGCAAGACAAGATCTGCCAATTTACCACACACAAACCATAGTGTGGATACCGTGAATGAGAAGACGTTTTCTTGACATCAAAGTTACCCCGCACTGAACATTGTAACATTTTCCACTGTAAAGGTCAGATGGGGGTCAAAGAGTAGGATAAACTCATCCACTCTAGGATCTCGATAGTCCCCTAATCCCGAGGTTGAAGTTTATGGATGTATTTATTTTTTATATTTTGAGCTTTACTAACATTGCTCGTCATCAGCATATAAAAACAAAGTTTTCCCCCCACATCAACTCAAGGCAAACATTGCCACTGACTTAGTATGACAAACGAATCGATATCCTTGTCGCAACATCTCTTCAGTCGTTAATCACAAACGATATTCTTGATTTCGCCAACCGAAACTTCATTTTATTAGAAAACTCACTTTCATATTGGATGCACATCATCAGACACAATTCTGTCGTCGATGATTTCCTTAAATCTCAATTATATGATCAACTTGCCCTTCGGCAACGAATCAGTCAAAAATTATACCGAATTCTATTGATACAGTATGCAATGATTCTGTGCAATATCGGATAGTCCTCAATAACCCGCTACCTCAACCCGTCGTTTAGTATTTGCTGCGTATGGTATTACTGCGAGTAACGTGATTGTGAAACGTCCTGAGTGTATTTGGAGTGTTTTCTTCAGGTTGCAATATGAAGCCCGTGAAGAATGCATTAAAACATGCAGTTTCCAACTAATAACGGCAGCACTGGATTAACAATTGCCAAACTTCATTTATTGCAAACACTTGGCGGCAAACAGAGTGAAATTGAAACACATTATTGATTTATACAACAGATGCAATAAAGGGGGGGAAATACTAAAAGAAAATACTACAGTACTTGCGAAAAGAAAATTCGCCTGATGCACGCCGCCGGAGTCTCTCAACAGCTTCTGCATCGCAGTTGAGCAGCAGCAAGAGTGGAATGGAGAGGTTGTCAATCAATCAAGGTCGATACACCGGCCAGCCCAACAAGCGCGCGCGTGCCCGACCCTCCCTGTGTGTGTGTGTGGTGTGTGTGTGAAAGCGACAGACAATCAGCGCACATGCGCCGGGGTGTGCGAGTGATGGAATCCCAATGAAGTGGAGCGGAATGCGCGCATGCGCACCACCTACCTCTCCCTGCCTTGAGAATTCGGACGGACGGGCGCGCACGTTGTGGTGGGGGGAATGGCGCGTGCACGCGCACACTCGCTCGCTCGCTCGCGGAGCCGCTACATTCCACATTCCCCTGGAGCGTTCCCGGGGTTTGCAGCAGTGGCGCGCGTGCGTCAGCCAGAACGTCAGCAGCAGCTGAATGTCAACAAAAAATGAAACCAAGTGAGAGTGAGTGAGTGAGTGAGGAGGAGGAGAGGCGGCGCTGCACGGCGCAGGGAGGGAGGGAGGGAGGGGGCTCGCTCCGTGCTCTGTGTGTGTACAGTACCAGATTGCAGGCTCTTCACCTCCACGTTGTGGAGAGAAAGAGTGGCAACTAGCGCATTGGAAAACATAACTCAAACACGCTGCTCTCTCTCTCTCTCTTCCCCACACACACACACATACTCAAAACAACCCAGCAGCCACGCCGATTCAGCTCAAGTCCGCTCCCTCCGCCGGTGGCTGGGCTGGCTTTGGAAAGCTCTTGGCGCACGGAATCATGAGGTATTTGTTTTGAACTTGGAGCTGGCTTGAACATAGTCGAAAGTTACCAGGGTAAGGAGAATGCAATCTGTTTATTTTTTGTTTTGAAGGCGCGCGGGGGGGGGGGGGGGGGGGAGGTTGTTGTTGAGTGTTCATGATACAAGTGGCTGTTCCGATGTGATTTGCTGCAGAAAGAGAACAGGCAAAGCGGCCGGACTGACAAGCATGGTTGCTGATTTTTGGTTCGAGCTGTCACGATGCGGACATGCTGAGAAGAATTGGAGCTCAGTCCGAGCCGAGGCCTTGACCGAGCTCTAAACACCAGCAGCAGCAAAAGGCATTACAGCCTGCCGCCTCCTAGCCTTGGCATCTCGCTTCAGATTCTGCCTGACACAATGGCATTCTGCACGGATCAGCTTATGTTTTGCGTTTTAATGGCTTGTTTGACAGCCAATTGTTTGTTGCAAAGTCACATCTCAAAACATCGTGTTGTGAACGTGCAAGGATTTTGCACGTTTATGCATAATGTGTTTGGAAATGGCAACAACTAGACAAGTGTTCGCAGTTTCTTTGTGCAGTTGTGAAATAATATCTAGTCTGTTTTCATGTTCTTCACTGTGGGTGCCTACATTATGCAACAAACGTGCCTAAAATGCAGTACTTGTGACAGTGTAGGAAACATTGTATACATAAACAGCGAATATCTTCGGAAGTCTCAACGCAATAATGACCTTGTTTACATGAAAAGGAACAGTTTGCTGCAATAAACGGTATTTATTTGTACCCTTCTAAACAGTGGCGTTGAGTAAGGTCCGATAATGCCAAATCAATTCTGTTTGTATATTTAGAAGATTGACCGTGTCTGCAAAATGATAGCCCAAAAGACTATGTGGTGTCCGATTTTGTCAATGAAAAATGTATTGCTGAGTGCGCGACTGAGTTAATTTTGGAGCGCTCTGGCTAGCAGCTTGCTTACTTTCTATTATGAAGTTGCAACTTGGACTATCTTGAAAAATGCCGGGATTTCTGCAAATGCTGCACGAGCTGGAGCTTATTTCGCTAATAAGATCAGCAGCTTGAGCAAATATCGTGGATATTGTTTCCTGCATGTGACGAAATCTAAGCATAAAGCCAGAGCACTGGTTGAAAGATGCATATTGGCTTATAGAGTCGTTATTTCTTTTTCAAGAATATAATGCCGCCGTTCTTTTGAACGGCATAATGTGTTGCGCTTCTAATGTATGGATTTTACGACTATATTCCATGCACTCAGAATAGCTGATGTTGAATGAAATACGCTATTCTGACAAAGGAACCCGTCTTTCCCCATATTCTTGTTATGCGCCCTTGTGGAACTAGGGCCACATTGATAAGAACAGCGATGTGTAAATGACCTGGTGCCTGTCATCTTGCCGCTACCAAATTAGATTTGAGATAACGCTAGTTTACATTTAAATACAGTTTTGAAACTGTATGATTTTAAAGAAATATTTCTCTGCAAGGAAGGGCGTTTTTCTGTGTCCTTCGTGTAATTAGGAGGTGGTGGAAGAGTAAGTATGACTTTGGGCAATATTTAGCGTCTTGTGATTGTTTACAGTCCAAGCTTTTGGCTTCCTCCATGGTCTTGGCTGTGGTCCCAGTGTTGTAGAATAAATCCAATACGGCCATGTTCTCAGAAACTACCCTCTATCCAAGATAACTAGCAAGTAAGATTTTGATACTGTTTAAAATATAGAAGACCGAGGCAACATACTAAACAATTAAGATGTTTTAGTAATAAATGCTAACATAAACTCCAGTATTTACCGGGTCAACGCAACTCAAATGCCCAGGTTATGGGTTTCGCAACCTATGTCAGAATTCATATAGTCATGATTGTCAAAATAAATAAATTCATACCCCCATAAGACACATAAAGGATCAGGTAGTGTAAATGAATGGGTTTCCTTGGTCATGTGATCTAAAGCTTAAGAAAATCAGCAACCTGCTCCTAACATTTCCGAAATTTGGCGTAGAGATTCAGAATGAGGCAACTGGATTAGAAGATGCTGTACATTAATATTTTGGATCAACTAAGAATGCTCCCCAAAGCATCAATTGATGAACCTCGTTTGTTTTAAATCATAAAGCATCTCATAAAACATATTGGTGTCAAATATGATCTCAATAATTGCGCTAACTCCTACATTTTATGAGACTAATGGATTTTTGCACAAAATTGGTAGCTGGAAGGCTTATAGTAGGCTGCATTTTAATTTGCACGTTTATATTACAAAAACCCTAAGAAAAGATTGGTTCTGTCTTAATGGCCATGATTGAATATTTAATGTAAAGCAGATACTGTGCATAAGTTTTCAAGGTACCAGCAATTCAAAAAAATATCGGACAACAGCACATGTAGCTTAAGTTCTTCACCGATGAAGAAAATTGATAGCGCTCAAGGCAGCAGATCATGCCTACAGGTCAGTCAGTGTCTGAAAAATAAATATTGGTGAGATTCTTCGTGATAACGTTTCTGAAAATCGGGCCCACCCGTAACCTAAACCTGTCTTTCTCTTTCAGATACTGACCTGCCTTGTATTTATAGCATTTTCTGCTTTTATTTAAAAATGTCAACATTCAACGCTTTTCTTTTTTTATCTTTATTATACTGCTGCTTATGCTCAGCACTGCCAAGCAATGTTATTCTCCACTTATCCACTCCACCCGAATAAGTATTGCAACTGCAAAGCATTTAAAAAATGTACCTGAAGGTGCATTAAAATAACGGAGCTGGGAACCCGAATATCTTCTGTAGCTCGAAACTAAAATTCCTTCATGTTTGTTTATATTTACAATTTTATTATTTTTTAAAAATCGCAAATTAAATATCTGGTAGAGACTTCTGAAAAGTTATATATTTTAACACGAAATCCAAGAGGCTTATGGAATATAGGCCTACCATTTTAATACAATTCACTGATTATGTGTATTTTATGGCAAAGTTTCCATAAGGACTAGTCCCAATCATCTGGGGCTGGAATATGTAAATATAAAAGCGACAATCTTCAAAGTGAGAGAACCCGAACGGACACTTGAAGAGCCCAGCATGTAAATAATAGTCATAAAATAGTAAATGCATGTCATAAATTGGTGCACAACAAGGGCGCCGATAATCGCCTTTTGTGCAGTAGTCTGGTGTATTGTTTACTAATCTGTGGTTTTAAAGTAATTACACAAAGCCCTAATAAAGCGCGGTCTGCAGGTTGCCAGCGGAGTTGTGTGTGTGTGTGTGCCTCTGTTATTTGTGCGCTGTGTCGAGTTGCTCGGGGTGTGTGTGTGTGTGGTGACCGCGCGTCAGCACTTTCAGCAACCCTGCGCTTCTGCTGCTTGCTGCTTCTTGCTGTTGCTGACTCACCTGCGCACGAAGCAAAACGTGACGCCAGCACCCCCGCCCCCCCCCCCCCCCCCCCCGCATTGCACTGAATCATCGCAACCCACTCCCCGGGCGCCGCCTGCCCTGATTGACAAGCCGCCGCCGCCACTCGGAAGCGGCAAGTAGCCGCTGAAGAAGGTCGCTTCAGCCAATAAGCGTGAGGCGGTGGAGTTGGGCGCGGGGGGGTGATTGGTGGGCTGGGATAGCGGATGGAACGCTGTGTGTTTGTTGCGCCCGTGCGGTCATTGTTGGCAGCGTTCGGCTCGGATTGTGACAGCGTCGGGCGTTCGGACCCACCGAGTTGCCGACAGCCTCCCTCCTCCTCCTCTTCCTCCAGCGCTGGCTGGCGACGCGCTGCAGATAGAAAGGCAGCGATGGTCTGACCGCCTGCAACGCGCGCAAATAAATAAATAAATCGATGACTATACGGGACGGAGGAGGTCAGAGCTGATTTCTGGTTTCCGCCACTGAGTAACCAACGGGTGACTCATCAGCATTGTTGTTACTGATAACATTGTGATGAAACGCTTGGTTGCACCTTCATCGCTTGCTGGTGAAAGGTCGGAAAATATTAGGGCACTGTCGATCAGATAAAACTTCATGCCGACCAGATACAATCTTTATGAATTGCGCGTTACCTACGTTTGTGGGCAGCCTTGTCTTCACAGCCTAGATTTCCCCGCCCGTCTCATTAAAATGAGAGTGCCACTGGCTTCCTTTGTTAAATTTTAAAATAAAAATTGGTAATTTTAATATTAACCTCAAAGTGTTCAAACAGTATGAAGGTCGGTGATAACTCTTGGAAAAATTACCTGCTGATCCACTGAAGCCCCAAAGGGCGTATTCAAGATCCAACCTAAACATGCTGTGTTACATATCTTCCACAGTGACTCACTCTTTACAGCTATAATTCACACCAGCTGGGTGAAATGCAGAAAAGTGAATGAACATAAGAAAACATGAAATTAGAAAAGAGCATTTGACTATCAACTTATGTAACGTGAGCCTGGCTCATTGATGGCACACTTGCTTCTAAGTCAGAAGGTTGTGGGTTCAAGTCCCACTCCAGAGACCTGACACTCCAGTGCAGTACGGTGGGAGTGCTGCACTGACACGAGGTGCTGTCTTTTGGATGAGATGTTAAACTGAGGCCCCGTCTTCCTTCTCAGGTGGATGTAAAAGATCCCAAGGCACTATCTTGAAGACGAGCAGGGGAGTTTTCCCCAGTAGCATGGCCAATATTTATCTCTCAACCAACATCACTAAAACTGATTGCTGTTTGTGGATATTTTGCTGTGTGCAAGTTGGCTGCCTCGTTTCCGACATTACAACAGTGACTACACTTCAAAACAATTTCATTGGCTGTAAATTGCTTTGGGATGTTCCAAGGTCATGAAAGGTGCTATATAAATATAAGTCTTTTTATCTCTTCCCCTCAGTTCCTCTACTCTCCTGACTCTGTCCTCCTTTGTATTCTTCCCTCCATTCATTTTCAGTTGCAGAGCTTTCAGCTGCCTTAGCTGTGCACTCACCTCTGCCTTGCTATGTTACTCTCCACCTTCAAAGGTCTTCTCAAAACTTATCTGTTCATTCATACATTTGGTCCCCTTTTTAGCTGCTTGATATCCATTTTTGCCTCTGAAGTGCCTTTGGTCGTAGGGTTGCCAACCTCAAGGATTGCCCTGGAGTCTCCAGGAATTAAAGATTAATGTACTGGGCATTGCTGCAAGTAACCCGGGAGAAGAATACGGGGCATTAAAAAATTGTGTGTATTTTTCATTTTCTTTGAACACTTGTTTATTAGCTTTAAAAATATCGGAGATGGGGAAAAAGGCTGTTTAACTGGGCAAGGCTGTTGGATGCAGGAGGTCATGTGATGATACCTTCAGGAATACGTACAACCAGAGTTGGCAACCGTAACGTTTTATGATGTTAAAACCTACTTTATAAACGAAAGTTGTCTTTATTTTACAGTCCGTCCTATTGTGGACTTTATATTGCATTCATTTAATTTCTCAAGATAAACAAGCTAAACATCAAGCCTTTCTGCCTGCTGCTCTGCACAGATGAGACCTTCTCCCTCAGACTCAGCAGCATAGGTACCTTTTTGATCTATAAAATAGAATATTAGAACATTGGAGTTAAATTTAAGATGTACAAAAATGTAACTTTGAGAATATTTTGTTTTCAAATCTTAGAATAAACAAGTGGTGATTGTCAGTATGACCTCATAGGCTTGTGAAGTCATCTTAAGGAATTTATTGAGGCAAATTATATGTTGCTATCTGCCATCCAGGCACAATTATAGATTGGCACTAGACCTGCTTGCATATGGTTTTTGAAACACAATCATCTGCTATTTTTGCAAGAACCTTGCACAGAGTTTAGAATTTCTTTTACTGTTGTATCTATATATTAAAAGTCTTGCTTATAACACATGCCCTCACACACTTCATGTAATACTTCTCCCTAACACTTCATAAGCACAGTTAATACTAGTAACATTTACTCTAACCAGGGCAAATTTACCAGAAAAATTTATTCTATTATATCTGATTGGATGAATTTTTTCATATGATTGATTCCTGGTCTGGGTCTTGCCTGCCTCAACTTCCACTTTCTCAACAGCTGGTGCAGACTACAGTTAAGTAAGTTAAGACAAACTAAAATAATTGAACAGCTCTTAAGCTATGTGTAAATGTAGGAAATTATTCCTATAATTCAGATCATTTACAAATTCCACCTCTTGCACTCAGCCCCCTTAAAGTTGAAAAGCAATCTAAGTGCTGTATGTTTTAGTTCACTCTTTCCAAGAGCACAACCACAATATCTCCCAACTTAATCGATCTATCTACCAAACAACACAAGGGTTCTGCTCTGACCTCTAACTGACTCCTGCATTTATTTCGAGAATCTACAGCAAACACACCATCTAGCCTTAAGGAGACACACATCTGCATTCTATTTTAAATAGAATTAAAGTGTAAAAAAACTGCTTCTGTGCTCCGGGTACACATCAGGAGGGCATATTGTAAAGTTTCGCATGTTCAATTAAGGGATGGGAAACCACAGGTTGGCAGTTTGCAGTTTTGTGATAGTTGCTTCTAGTGTGCGCTGGAAGCACAGAAGCAGAATGTTTACGCTAATGTTTCTATCCTTATAAAACAGGGCATCCACTAACTTACCATGAGAAGGGCCATGGGAGACTCACTAGCTCCATATTAAATACTTTATCGTGGTTTATAACTCAATGGCTGCAGCCCAAGCAGCATGTAAGTATACATAAAGAGAAACTGTAAGGAACATCCAAACGGCATTCTACTCCGCTCAACAGAATATTGAAACTTAAATGGAATACATATTAACAGGTGCTTGCAGGAGCAGAAGCGAAGATTTTGGTATATAGTGGAAATTGGGTGCAATTGGCAATGAACTAAAAGGCAGCAATGGGATGTGCAAGGTGAGGGAATTGTACATTCTCTGACCACCACTGCAACCTATTTAAAGCATTTAAAGAACAACTTTATTCAAACCAACAAAATGCATAAAGTGCAATACATTATGACCAAATTTAAGACAAGTCTAACTCTGAGAACAGTCAAATGCTATGTTTTTAAATTTTAAAATAAACATTCTGCTTTATTGGAAGAGTTGTGTTGTCTCATGTCTGCTTTTATTTATTTTCTTCTGATCTTCATCAGAATTTCCAGAATCAAACAGGTAGTCCATTTTATGAAACTGATTTCCATCTGAACCTTTCCAAGACTGAAAACTGTCCTTAGCCACATCGATATAATCATCATCACCAATGCATGCTGCATACTGAGTTTGGGTCCCTAAGGTTCTCTTTGGTTACTTTAGTGTAAGAAAATGAACTTTTTTGTCTTTTTCAATGATTTCAAACTAATATTACTTTTTAACTTTTAATATAACAGTAGACGCTGCTTATCATAGAATAAAATCATAGAAATTTACGGCACAGAAGGAGGCCATTCGGCCCACCGTGTCTGCGCTGGTCGAAAAAGAGCTATCCAGCCTAATCCCACTTCCCAGCTCTTGGTCCGTAGCTTTGCAGGTTACGGTACTTCAAGTGCATATCCCAATACTTTTTAAATGTAATGAGGGTTCCTGCCTCTACCACCCTTTCAGGCAGTGCGTTGCAGACTCCCACTGCCCTCTGGGTGAAAAAAATTCTCCTCAACTCCCCTCTAATCCAATTACTTTAAATCTATGCACCCTGTTTATTGACCTCTCTGCTAAGGGAAGTAGGTGCTTCCTATCCACTCTATCTAGGCCCCTCATAATTTTATACACCTCAATTAAATTTCCCCTCAGCCTCCTCTGTTCCAAAGAAAACAACTCCAGCCTATCCAATCTTTCCTCATAGCTAAAATTCTCTAGTCCTGGCAACATCCTGGTAAATCTCCTCTGTACCCTCTCTAGTGTAATCACATCTTTCCTGTAATGTGGTGACCAGAACTGTACGCAGTACTCAAGCTGTGGCCTAACTAGAGTTTTATACAGTTCTAGCATAACCTCTCTGCTTTTATATTCTATGCCTCGGCTAATAAAGGAAAGTATCCCGTATGCCTTCTTACCCACCTAATCTACCTGTCCTGCTACCTTCAGGTATCTGTGGACATGCACTCCAAGGTCCCTCAGTTCCTCTACATTTCTCAGTATCCGACCATTTATTGTGTATTCCCTTTGCCTTGTTAGCCCTCCCCAAATGCATTACCTCACACTTCTCCAGATTGAATTCCATTTGCCACTTTTCTCCCACCTAACCAGTCCATTGATATCTTCCAGTAGTCTACAGCTATCTTCCTCACTATCAACCACACGGCCAATTTTTGTATCATCTGCAAACTTCTTAATCATGCACCCTACATTGATGTCTAAATTATTGATATATACCACAAAAAGCAAGGGACCTACTACTGAGCCCTGTGGAACCCCATTGGACTCAGCCTTCCAGTCACAAAAACACCCGTCAACCATTACCCTTTGCTTCCTGCCACTGAGCCAATTTTGGATCCAACATGCCACTTTCCCTTGGATCCCATGGGCTTTTACTTTTTTGACCAACCTGCCTTGTGGGACCTTGTCAAAGGCCTTGCTAAAATCCAATTAGACTATATCAAATGCTCTGTCTTCATCAACCCTCCTCGTTACCTTCTCAAGAAATTCAATCAAGTTAGTTAGACACGATCTTCCCTTAACAAATCCATGCTGACTGTCCTTGATTAATCCATGACTTTCTAAATGACGATTTATACTGTCCCTCCGAATTTTTTCCAATAATTTCCCCACCACCGAGGTTAGGCTGACTGGCCTATAATTACTTGGTCTATCCCTTTCTCCCTTTTTAAACAATGGCACAATGTTAGCAGTCCTCCAGTCCTCTGGCACCACACCTGTAGCCAGAGAGGATTGGAAAATGATGGTCAGAGACTCCACTATTTCCTCTCTTAACAGCCCGGGATACATTTCATCCAGTCCTGGCGAATTATCTACTTTCAAAGATGCTAAACCTCTTAATACTTCCCTTCTCTATGTTTATCTCATCTAATATTTCACACTGCTCCTCCTTAGCTACAATGTCTGCATCGTCCCTCTTTTCTGTGAAGAGAGACGCAAAGTATTCATTAAGAACCATACCCACGTCTTCCGCCTCCATACATAGGTTACCTTTTTGATCTCTAATAGGCCCTACTCTTTCCTTAGTTATCATCTTGCCCTTTATGTATAAAACATCTTTGGGTTTTCTGGCTTAGTATGATCACAGATTAGTAGAGTCCTTCTGCTCATGTCATCACTTTCACTGCACTGTCGGAGGTGCCGCCTTTCGGATGAGACGTTAAACCGAGGCCCCGTCTGCTCTCTCAGGTAGACGTAAAAGATCCCATGGCACTATTTCGAAGAAGAGCAGGGGAGTTATCCCCGGTGTCCTGTCCAATATTTATCCCTCAACCAACATAACAAAAACAGATTATTTGGCCATTATCACATTGCTGTTTGTGGGAGCTTGCTGTGCGCAAATTGGCTGCCGCGTTTCCCACATTACAACAGTGACTACACTTCAAAAAGTATTTCATTGGCTGTAAAGCGCTTTGAGACGTCCGGTGGTCGTGAAAGGCGCTATATAAATGCAAGTCTTTTCTTTTCAAAGCAATGTCTTTTTTTAAAAGCATATATGCTGTATATAAAATCATTGTTTACTTTGAATTAAATTATTGGACAATTTGCGTTCCATATACATTCTGTGTGACTGGAAAAGTAAAATTGAGATATGCTGTTTCTGCCGTGAAGTGTGACTTTTTGAACTAATTTTTCTATCTCTGATTTTGTACTTATTTACCCAAGTTTAAGTTAAGTGTAAAGAAAGAAAGAGTTTGCATTTATATAGCATCGTTCATGTCCTAAAGCACTTCAGAACCATTGAATTTAGTTTTAAAGTGTAGTTACAGTTGTTATCTGGGCAAACATGGCAATCAGTTTGCACTAAACAAGATCTCTGATACAGCAAATGAATGAATAACTGGATAATCTGTTTTTGGCAGTGTTGATTGAGGAAGAAATGTTGGCCAGGCCACCCTGCCGTTCTTCAAATAGTACCGTGGGATCTTTTATGTCCAGTTGAAGAGGCAAATGGGGACACGGTTTAATGTCGCATCTGAAAGATAGCACCTCTTAAAATTCAACACGCAGCACTGCCTTGGTGTCTGACTAGTTTACATGCTGAGGTCCTGGTGTGCAGCTTCAACCAGCGATGTTCTGACTCAGTGAGGCAAAAGCGCTACCAACTGAGCCAAGTATATATTTAAACTTTTAGACTACTGACAACTGAAATAAATGCAGTACTCCTTATGCCGACACTTTAAAAATATTTCACCTTACCATGAGGTATAGTGCCTTTAATATAGATAAATGTCTCAAGGTGCTTCACAGACGTGAATAAAACAAATGCTGTTCCAAAGGAAGAGATTTGGAGGAGTGACCAGAAGTTTGGTCAAAGAAGTGCATTTGGAGGCAGTACAATTATAAGGCTACTGAGATGTTCTGAGGATTTTATTGCTGTAATAACAAAATATACACATATATTCCAGACTATTTTTATTCTGCCTGTCTTCGCATCTGTTCTGCCTTCCTCTTCTTTCATCTTTCCTTATTTTCTACGTTATCTCTAATTTTCTATTACTATTATTTCTCACTAATTTATTTTATTTTCTAAATTTTCAAAACCTTCTCTAATTACCAGCTGATATTCCATAGCATTGCTTAGCAAAATAAAATTTGTGTGTCTCCCTTCATCTAACTGCTTGTCTCCCACGTGTATTTCTTTTTATCTTCTGCTCTTTCTGTCTCTCTGGTTCTTGCTGTGAATGGCGCTGAGACAGTGGGCGGAACTTTCAACTGCCGCGGGGGGAGGGACAGGGGGTGCATAAAATGGACAGTAGCAGATTGGTCGCCCGTTATACACCCTGCCTGATTTTCGTTTCGATTGACTTCAATGTAAATGAAAATCGGGAGGGGTTTATAACAGGCGGTCGATCCACGACCGACCGTTATATGGCTTGCCGAAGTTGAAAATTCCCTCCAATATTTCATGCTGTTGTCTGTATCTGTCTCTGAGTGTTTATCTCTCTGTCTTCATCATTCCGTAAGTTTGTCCTTCCCTTTGCCTCCTTGCCGTTGTGTGCCTCTCACTCTGTATATGCCTCTCACACATTTTGCGGATAAACTTCAACTTTGGCGGGGGCGCTAAACAGGTAGTAGTGGATCAGCTGGTAGTGGATTGCCTGTCTGTTATAAAACTGGACACAATGGCTGCGATTTTGTCATTGGATGCGGGTTGGGAGCGGGTCAGGTGGTTTCCGGGTTCCAGTCCCGCCCCCAACTGCATCCGGCCCACGGACGTGATTTTACGTTGATTGACCTTGTTAAGCCCGCCCTGTGTTCTTGACGGCCAATTAAGAGGAAGCCGGTCAGATAACGTCATTTGATGAGACATTATCTGCTGGTTTTCTTAAAGGGACCATGCACAATTTTTTTTTGACAGCTCATTTCTCAGTGTTTGACAACATTGAGGTGCTGTAAACACTGACAATCACTGTACAAAGGTGAGCTCTTGCACCCAGGCTCTCCAATGACTCCCTCCATAGGCTGGAATAGATGGCAGCTGCAGGTGAGGTGACAGAAGCGATCTGTCACTGGTGAGAGAGGTTCTCCCAATGAGGTGGGACTAGACATCGATTTCAAAACTTGTTACCTACAGAAAAGTGTAAATACATTAAAAATGATTTTCCCAACATTTTCTTACCTCTGAAACTCACCAGTGCACCATTGGATCCTTCACACCACTTCTGCAGCTGTCATCAATGCAGAAACATTACAGCACACTCACAACACGCTCACAACACGCCACGCTTATCTGGCGTGGTGTCCGGACGTCGGGAAGCCCGAGGCAGAAGCGGCAAAATTGAAAAAGAGCCTGTCAACTACTATCAAGTACCTGTTAACAGGCAGGTAAGTGGCTTTAATCCTCTTCCCGCCGCTAGGTGTCGGGTCCATGTGCAAATCGGGAACCCGACACTTGGGAAAATTGTTTGGAGGCGGGTTGACGGCGGGATCGGAACCCGTCGTCAATCAAAACGATTTTAACCCTTGATCCGCCTCCAAACCCACCCTCTCAGTGCCGATAAAATCGCGGCCAATATTTTAAATGGGATCTAACCAATGATTTGTATATGTTCAGCGTTGGGTTTTTGCTCTCGCACTCTGTGTTCCTATCTGTAAAACCTAGGATCCCACATGCTTATACAGCTTTATCAAAAACGTCCTCGCACTTTTAAAGATATGTATATCTGAACCTCTGAGTGCCTCTACTCCTTTTAAAGTTTACCATTTAGTGTATATGTTCTTTCCTCATTCTTCTTCCCAAAATGTATTACCTCACATTCCTCCACATTCAATTTTATCTGACCTCTATCTGCACAATCTACTAACCCATCTATGACCTGAAAGCGTTTGCAGTCGTCTTCACAATTAGTCACACTCCCTATTATTGTACAAATTTTCATTTCATTCTTGAGAAGAGTAATGGTTCCAGAAATGTTAAGCCATTAACTCCTCATATAGCCACGCACTATGACATTGTACCATGATGCGGAGATGCCGGTGTTGGACCTGGGTGGACAAAAGTGAGAAGTCGCACAACACCAGGTTATAGTCCAACAGTTTTATTTGAAATCACGAGCTTTTGGAGCGGCTGCTCCTTCACGTCACCTGACGAAGGAGCAGCCGCTCCGAAAGCTTGTGATTTCAAATAAAACTGTTGGACTATAACCTGGTGTTGTGCGACTTCTCACATTGTACCATAGCGCTGCACAGTAGTCGATCCCTGTTTCGCAGATTTTGTTCGTCAGAAAATTTTCTGTTCCTGTCCTGCATGTTCCAGTTTTGCAGTCTCCACTAATATGAAAAAAATAATTTCCTAATACTGTATGAAAACACTTTGGTAGGAACATACATGTTCGTTCTGCACCAATTAATGAAGGTCACTCTCCCTATTCTCAGTTCCTCATGGTACCTCTCAGCTAAATAACCCTGCGATTTGAGCTCAGTTCAATTCAGCACATTTTCCAGTTCAAAGTCTGGTACTAATAACCATTTTCGGAAAGTAATGCAGATGACCTTTTCTGAGATCAGAGATATGGTGCTTATTAAACGGTATGGTGTATGGTAAATACAGTTATTAAATGTTTTTCTGTTTTGACATGAGGTGAGAGCAAAGCTTGAGTTTTGACAATGTTATTTGAGTTTTGAGAGTTATTTAAGTGTCATGGACACAGTCTTGGTTAGTTGTGTTTTACAATTGCATAAATTTTGTTTACTGTTTTTAAAAACTTATCTTAAGATGCCAAGTAGCAGTGTTCTGAAATGAGATGCTAGATTTCAATCACATAACTGCTGGACAGGCCTTGCAAACCTGTAACTTTTTGTAAACTGTAGAATTGTTCACAGAGAAGTGTGTGGAGCTGATCCGTGTTCTTTAGACTTCTACTACACATATCATGTGTTCAAATGGTAGTTTTGTGACTCCTTTGAACCACTGCTGGAGCTATAACATCCCACTGGCAAGGGGAGACAAAGCCCAGAATTCACAAAAGTAAAATAAATTATTTAAAGAATACCTAAAGGTAGGAATCAGAAATCAATGCGTGATATGAATAAAATACATGGCTTGATAGCTCAGTCTGTTAGAACTCCAATGTGCTGTGTCATAGAGGTGGAAGTGGACTCACATCTGTGATATTCTGGAAACTATAAGCTTCTGATCTTGACCATGGGAAGGTGCCAAGAGGAGGCGAGGCACTTCCCAGCGAGGGAGGGGGAAAAAAATCAAAGGCCCAGTCACTCAGTGCTACTATTATACACTTCCTACCAGCTAGCCAAAGAGTGGCATTGACAAAAATCTGGGGAAAGGTCTCCACACCATTCTCTTGGTCAGGACGGCAGGCGGAGACTCAAACGAAAGTGAAATATAATTTTAAAACATTGTAAAGATAATTGATAGCAAAGTAAAAATGTATTTCTTGTGTTTCTGGTATTGGAGAGTTTATTTTCTCCAATCTACAGCTCTCTTTTGAATGCCACTATTTTGACTGTATAAATTTGAGATAAATACTTTTTATGTGTATCTCTCCACACCCATAAAGTCTTAATTATTTTATATATAAGGCAGGTAGGATAATAGTGATTATACGTGTTTTGAGGGGTTTAGTAAATCCTTCTTGTATTTCATTATGAAATAATGAAAAACAAATTGTCTGCAATTAGTCCTGAATTCTGCTCTCAAAATTAAAATATTTGCTTCCTCTGCTGTTGCTCCTCGCGATGTCAAATATTAGCACAGAAAATCACAATCTGTGCTAGTATCTATGGATAGTTTTAACTATTGGTTCATAGTGACCACAAAATGTTCAGATGCAGCTGTGGTTGAACATAGGGCTAGTACAGAGCAAAACCTTTTGCCTTGCACATTAGGAAAGCTGATAATGCAAATGCAACAACTTCAGCAAGACAGTCAATTCACAATCCATGTTTTGAATACCCCATTTACAGTAGAGTGGTAAGATGTGGGTTCTCTTCTTTCCCACATGTCCATTTCCTGAAATTTTTCACACCATGTACCAGCAATTTCAAGTAGAGGCATGGAGCTTCACTGGATGGAAGGAACATCAAGGCATGTCAGCTGATAGCAGCACTTCCATACTTCCTTGTTTATTGGTATCACTGGGAAAGATCTCAGTTAAAAAGGGGGAGATTTTGAAAAGAACAATGAATCTGGCAGAATTAAACAGAAAAATGAATATTCTAATTGTGACTACAGGACCGATAAGCTTTAACCAAGAAAATGGACCGTTTTCACTAAGCATAGGTTAATATTCAGCTAAATTAATCCATAAATTATTCATTTGCAATAAAGATGTACTTGAGAATCCCGCTGGATGAGCAGCAAAATACAAGCATGTTTTTGCATTTATTAGACATCTCTCTAACCCCAAACAAAATATTTGTTGTTGAGATTTGTGATGCCTGTATTTCAGAATCCCAGTATTTTCAAATTTCCTGTATGCACTATATATGATGCAATGTCAAATCATTAAGACAAATAATGTAGAGTTGAAATAATAAACAAATGAGATTTTAAGGGGGTGAATTTAAGCCGAGTTTCTCCTGCTTGTCTGCCGTAACTTTGCTGGAAAAGCCTCGGAAACCCTGGATAAATGGCGTAAACACTGTTTTTCTAGGGTTTTCATGCCTGTTCCGCCAAAGTTATGGTGGACAAGCAGGAGAACCTCTGCAGAAATTTATCCCCTAAAACTATTAGAAAAGGGAAGTTGCTAATGATGAGTATAACACTACTATACACGTTTTCATACAGTGCTCATTATGTAAGGACAATATCTCTAAGAGTTTAATACAGCAGTGGATAGCAAGAAGACACCGAGCAGGAGAGAAAAAGGGAAGAGGGTCAGGAGGGAACAAAAGCACGGTCAAAAAGAAGGATCTTGAGGCTTTTGAAGACAGTGAAATCCAGGTGAGGCATCATGGCTGAAGGAGCAGATGTAATCGTGGAACAACAAGTAGGCCAGTCATGGAGGGTACTTGCAGAGACAGGACTGGAGGAGATCAAAGAGGCAGGAGGAGTGAGGACTTGGAGGAATTTGAAGGTGAGGACGAGAGCGTGAAAGTGAATTCTGTGGGAGGTGGGAAATCAGTGGAGCCTGGCAAGGCCAGGGGTGATGGGATGTGCGTGAGAGTATGGACCACAGCTTGTTGGATGGCTAGTAGTATGGATGGTAGAATTGGTGAGGCTGGCTAGGAGAGCACTGGAAAGTCTGGCATCGAGGTGATCAAGGTGTGGATTAGGGTTTTGGGAGAGAGAAGAAAAAAGGAAAAAATGGCAGCAGCCCTGGGGGTTGATGGAGGAGGCAGAGAGAAAGAGAGGTAGAGCTGAGTGTCATCCGTGTATATTTTAAAACTGACCCTATACTTCTGGATGATGTCACTGAGGGGCAGTTTGTAAATGATGAAGGGGAGAAGACCAAGAATGGCACCCTGGCATGCAACAGAGGCTGGCAAGTTTAACTAGCAAAAATAGGCATTTTGTATAAATCATATAATTTGGTCCTTGCTTGTATTTTTGATTCAAAATGAAAAATTACTCCGATATATATACATATATATGATGGGATAATTTTCTGACTTTGCGCTATGGCAGGATGCCTTGCTCGCCAAGAACACACATTGGAAATTCAAACACGTATGATTTTCAACACATTAATTTAAATTAATTAAATTGAAAAACTGCCCCATGCATTTTAGTTTTATTGTAAATGAAGATCTATTTGAGCCTTTTCTGTATTCACTTCAATAATACTGGCCCCAAATTTGCACAGGCTTTCCATCACACTCTTACTGTAGTCATTCCGTATTTACCCCATCAAAATCCTTCAGAATTTTAAAAACCTCAATTAAATCTCCTTTTAGTCGTCTATTATAAAAAAAACTCAAACCTATCCCCATAACTATTGTTTCCCATCCCTGGCATCATCCTAATGAATCTATGGTGTATGCTCTCTCTGACTTTGATGTCCTTTCTATAATTGGCAGCCCAAAACAGCACACACTACTCTAACAATGACCTAATCAATGTTTGGTATTAATTCACCATTACTTCTTTGCTGTTGTACTTTATGCCCTTACAGAATATTATTGCCTTGTTCTTGTGTATCTTTCTGAACTGTCTGCCGATTTCCTCCTCTATCTCATCTCCACTGTTTGGTGACCATCAATGCATGCCAAGAATTGTATCATTTCCCTTGTTATTTCTTAACTCCATCCATATGGATTCTCTCTTAACACAAACTCCAAGGTATGCTTATGTTCTAGCACTGTGATAGAATCCTTTCACTATCGCTGCCACCCTATCCATGCCCCCTGCTTTCCCCCCCGCTATCTCTCCTGAACATGTTACAACCAGGACTATTAAGTTCCCAAATAACAACAGAAAACGCTGGAAAAACTCAGCAGGCCAGGCAGCATCCGTAGAGAGAGAAAGAGAGTTGACGTTTCAGGTCGATGACCTTTCATCAGAACTGGGAAGAGCTGGAAATCAAATAGATTTAAGGCCAGGGTAAAGCTGGGAAAAGGGGGAGGGGATAAAGGAACAAAGGAGGAGATGAAGAGACATTAAGAGACATTAAGAGATATGCAAGGCTAGAGGTGGTGTTAATGTGACAGATTAAGGCTGAATGAAGTGTGAAATCCACTGGCAGAATGAAGGACAGCTGCCAGCTTCTAGGAGGAAAAAAAAGGTGGGGGGGACAAATAAAAGGGTGGATAAAATAAAATATAAATGTGATTGGAGCTGAGGTTATGATCTAAAATTGTTGAACTCGATATTGAGTCCAGAGGGCTGTAGCGTGCCTAAACGAAAGATGAGGTGCTGTTCCTCGAGCTTACGCTGAGCTTCCGTGGAACAGTGTAATAGGCCGAGGACGGTGAGGTCAGAGTGGGAGTGAAGCGGTGAATTAAAGTGACAGGCCACCGGGAGCTCGGGGTCCCCCTTACGGACTGAACGGAGGTGTTCCGCAAAGCGGTCACCCAATCTGCGTTTGGTCTCCCCAATATTTTGCTATCCTATTAAGTTCCCAGTCCACTTCTCCATCACAGCTACTATATCATATCCCTCCATAGTTATTAATGTCTGGCTGCCTGATGAAGACAGGTATGAGCTTGTCTATGATGATGCTTGCTGAATCTCACGGTCTAGACACACACATGAAGAGTGAGCGCCAGGGTGAAGTATTGGAGGGCACCCGGTTTTGCAAAACCGTACTCCAGTAACGCGTTAATGCCTTTAGAAGAAAAGAAAGGGAGAGTTGATAATCAGCAGAAAAAAAGAAAACTACAAAAATCATTCAGCTCTCGCAGGATGTAACAGGGATATGTAACAGCTACTGATGAGAAACTGCAGTGGAGACCTCAGCTTTAACAGATTTGGTGGCTAGTGTTAATTTACGAGTAATAAATTGAAGATAGCATATTGTAGGAAGTCTTTCATAACCTATAAACTATAGTATTAATGCAGCCTTGGTCTATTTATGTGTAGACATACAGAAAATAGTGTACAGAAGTGTTTTAGCAAAGTGAGGGACTTGATAAAGAGAGGGTTTCTTTTGTATGATTTCTCTGATAGAGATTTCTAGAATACACATTCAGCGCAGTTTTCCAACGTCGCACTGTTGGCGGGAGCACATATTAGAAATTTGGTTATGTGTAGCACATGATTTTCTAACCATTTAATTAACGGTTGGAACATTGTACAGGCTTGCCCGAATTTCTAAGCTGTGTTCCTGATTGGCGAAGCTCCCTGCTAGCAACATGAATTCAGACAGTTACTCCTATAGTGTGTTGAGCCTTTGTTCTGGGACAGGACTGCTCTGTTTCTCATGGGATGCACCATGATGCCACAGGGAATTACGCGGCACAGTTGGTGAGAGCGCTCCCCTTTATGAGGGCATATACTCCGACTTCGTTACTCACCAAGAGCCTTACCCGCTGGCAGCTAATATCAAAGATTGAGGTACCACTGAGCGTAATTTGCTGATGATTTAAAATTAATGACTGGAAAAGCACGCGCATCATGCACCTGAATTTTCAATATGTGCGCCAGACGGACACGGCTCCCTACAGGAGTTTGAACTTAAAAATTACCCCTGTAGACTTTAATCCAGCACAGAGAGTTGGGCTGAAGAAGACATTTATGCCTCCAAAGTGAGATGACCTTTGATATTCTGAACCCAGTTAGTGGTTTGTATGAATCCACTGTGTGTAGTTGCTCAAAGTTTGGCACTAACCACAGTCCTGTTAATGCTGCCCAAAAAATAGGGCAAGTGGAAATGTTAAACATATTGGTTAAGTAAGGGTTATTATGCTATGCATTACATTACATTATACGGGTAATTTACTGACGTCGTGCTTCAGACATAGAGCTCATTTGTGAAATTTGAGCACACACATTGCACAATTTCCTGATCATTTATAATTAATGGTTGGAAAATTGTGTTGTGTCCCTATCACTGTCTAAGATTAGCTAACTCACACAAGAGACTCCCTGTACTGTGTACTAGAATATAATAGCGACTTCCATTGGTATTTTCCCTCAGTGAATGCAGCCTCCTTTTGAGAGGTGCATTCAGGCATTAAGGGGGAAAAATTGAGTTGCGCCCCCTTTGGGGCACTAACTTTGCTGGGGCGATACTTTTAGCGCCGTGAAAAAATTAGCACCCCCGTGGCCGATTTTCCCAGGAAGCGCCCTGAGAGGGAGGAGGGGCGCTACTGGAAGCGCCCCGTGTCCCTCTTGGGGCGCTGCGAGGCAATGTCACGGCGCTACGTGCTGCAGCGCCACGTGCTAAGGCATGTCGCTCCGCGGTACTGCAGGCCTTCCTCCCCTTATTAAAGGGGAGGGGCCTGGCGCAGCGCGTCCCGGCGCCCAGCTGGGCCACCAGGGATTGGGAGTGCCGGCAAACGAGCCCGGCACTCAAGAGAAGGGGGGCTTCACGGAGGCCGGGGACAGCAACGGGGGCAGGTGCTGGCAGGTGGCCAGCAACAAAAATGGCCGCCCACCACCTCCCCTTTAATCAGCGCTGCCCCGGTCGCAGGTAGCACCCCCCCCAACCCTGTTGGACATAGCGTCTGGCAGTAAGTCAGGGGGCGCTACCGAAGATCGCGGCCGGGGCGCGAGCGGGGCGCTGTGCATGGCGATGACGTCATCGCCAGCAGTGCAGCTCCACGGGGCGCTAACGGTTACCGCTGCCGCTAACCTCCTGGTGAATTTCGCGGGAGGCGTTGGCAGCGCCGCGCCCGGGTGCTAGTTGCTTTGCACCCCATTAGCGCCCTCTTAGGGCGCTAACAGGAGGCGCAAAGCAACCAAATTTCCCCCCTAAATGCTGTCTGGGACTCCCACTAGAATTACGTTGTGTGGGCGGGCGGCCTGCAGCTGACGCAATGGGTTAGCCAGTCTGCCAATTTTATGTCATCACTTCAGAGCTCACACAGACACTGTTCCTGCCCTCCCGTTAAAATTGGGGCCATAATCTAGACATGGACCTGAGTGGGATCCCTGTGGCCAGACATTATGACAAGACACATGCTGTATTTTTCTCATTGTGTTTTCAACTTTTAAACAAGCTTTTCAGTCCGTTGACTTAGTTTCTCTCTAGATTTATAGTACTGTGATGACGGTGAGTAAGACTGATCACAAATTGGACAACCCCAAATTTCATTATTAATAATATTCCTGTAAAAACAAATGAAAAACTTGTAATTCTGTCAGTTTTTTCTTTCCCCCTTAATATCTAAATGATGCTAGAATGCAACCACAGATCTCAAACTTCTATAATGCATTCAGACTTTGAATACTAAGTTATGCTGGACTTTAATTTCTTCATTTCATTTCTGAGAACTGATTTGTTTTGCAGAATGCCTATTCTTTCTGCAATTGAAGTATCTGCAAAAGGGAGTTGACTTTCTTTTGTGGCAGGAATCTTCCTGTTTTAATTACTTTTTCTACAACCGATATGAAAGAAAAAATGTTTTGTTCACAGTTCATATATTGTGTCTGTAGAGATTATATAAAAATAGAGGCTTTCTGACTGTTTTACCTGTAAAAGAGTGCTGCAACTTTTTCTATTCCAAGAGTCTTGACAAATCCGTTACACCAACCCCATCTCCCACATCCTGTCTTGCACTAAGACTGGCTTGTGGACCTCCACTGGCTTTCCATAACAAATACATTGGGCAGAATTTTTATTGACCCGTGGAGGCGGGTTTGGAGGCGTGTGGGGTGGGAAAATAGCAGATTCGGGGATCCCGAACCCATCCCACCCCCAACCCGCCTCCATGCCAGTTTCACAGGAGGCGGGTACCCGACCTGTGCTGGGACCCGCCTCCCCGAGGCGGGAAGGGGATTAGTGCCAATAAACTGCCTGTTAACAGGTAGTTAACAGGCAGTTTTTTGCCAAATCCCTATTTTTAGCCCTGAAGTGTGGGCTTCCCGACAGGTCCGAACCACGCCGTTTTAGCGAGGCGGACCGTGGGTCTGCAGGGGTTGGAGGGGTCGATATGTCTGGTGGGCAGGTGAGTGATGGGTGCATGTGTGCAGAGGTAAGTGTGTAAGGTAAGTGTAAAGTGTGGAAAAAAGTTTTACTTACCTTAACTTCCTCCTGCAGGTGTCAGCCCTTCAGGTCTCGGGAATCAGAAATATCACCGGCACAGAAAGCAGAATGGCCGTTGAGCTGTCAAAAGCTGCAGCCTCTGCTTTTTGTTCTACAGAGATCTCTAAATCAGCCTGAGAGGAAGGAATTAACTTAGAGGACAGATTGTCAGTGTTTGACAGCTTCAAGCTCTTGACAGATGAAATGTCAATCTGTGACGTCACCTGTTGCCGGGTGGTCCTTAATTGGCCTGCTGAGCCCGCTGGGCGGGCTTAACAAGGTTAATCAAGGGAAAATCAAGTGGGTTGGCCACAAGTCGATGGAGGCGGGACTACAACCCAAAAAGTGGGAGTCCCGCCTCCTGCTCGCCTCCATTGATAAAATCAAGCCCATTGAATTCATCCTTATTTACAAATCCTTGCCAGCTTCGTCCCATCCTACCTCTGCAACTACTCCCAGTCCTACATACCAACTTGCACTCTCCACTCTTCTGACACTGCTTGCTGTCTTTCCGCCTTCCTCTTCTCCACTATTGGTGGTAGAGCTTTCAGGCGTCCCAGCCCTGAACTCTGTACCCAAGTTCCTCAATCTGGCTACATCTCTCCTCCTCTAATTCTTCTACTACTGCCTGGCACTATATGAATGCAAATTCTAGTTGTTGAATGGAACACTTTCCATTTAGTGCCCACATCAATTACTTCCAGGCCAGGTATAACACAGTCTAGGTGTAGAATAAAGCTCACTCTGTTCTGCCCCATCCCATCAATGTACCTCAGCCCCAACCTCAGAGGGCTTGCTGCACCAGTGTGGTATTTTTCCATTTCAATCTGAGTGAGATTGCCAATTCGTGAGAAAATTAAGGTATTTTTGTGCTATTGCTCGGGTCCACTAGGAATAAGGTTGAAAATGCCTGAACTCGCTTCACATCTCACAGCCAGTAGACTTGGGAGATTTTCCATCCCATCAATCTGGGCTGTGTTTGAACCCAAGCCCGCAAACTGGCAAGGCCAGTGTCAAACCCACTGCAACACTCGGTTCCAGCAGAATTTCGATTCTGTATTTGAGCTCTCAATAACTGGTGTAGGGATATAGTCAGCTCCACAAGAGGTTTGCACTGCAGTGCAGTTTTATTTACATTGAGTTGCAAACAGACTTGCTGCAGTATCTGCAACATCTGTTTGTTTGAAACAGATTACCACAATCCTGAAAAATGACTAATTAAAGTTAATCAACTGGCGCTGCTAATCAGCCTCAACTGTGCGTAACAGTATCACTAATTAACTCAAGTACAGTTATTTTGAGTCCAGTGTATTATTTTTGGATATATTACCAAATTGCTACTGCAGTTCTCCCAAAGGTTAATGGAAAGTATAGGATGCGACTACTGTATTGTTCACAGATGCAGATTGGAAATCTAAATGCCCCTCTTCCACAACCAGTGATGCCTTCGTGAGTTAAGTACCATCTATGCCTTCATATAGAAAAAAATACCAATAGTGAGGTCTAACTATTTTTTTCCATTTGCAATCAATTTTATCGTGCAGCACCATCACATTTAAATATTGAGTGCTGATGATCTCACTGGAGAAACTGACTTAGATATGTTTGAGCCCAGCAATATGATTTAACCCACACAGGTGAAGTGATAAGAAAATTGGGGTAATGAGTGTACCTCTATTGATATAAATTCAGCTGATCTACACTGACAAACTCAATAATTCCTCCAAGATATTTCCCAGATGATCTGTTCTGATGAAATGTCTCTGCTCAAAATATTAACTTACCTTAACTACAAATAGAAAATGCTGGAAACGCTCAGCAGCCCAGGCAGCATCTGTGGCGAGAGAAACAGAGTTAACGCTTCAGGTCAATGACCTTGCATCAGAATTTACCTGTCAGCCATGGCTCAGTGGGTAGCACACTCCAGGGACTTGAGCACATAAAAAATCTAGGCTGACACTCCAGTGCAGTGCTGAGGGAGTGCTGCACTGTCGGAGGTGCCGTCTTTCGGATGAGACGTTAAACTGAGGCCCCGTCTGCTCTCTCAGATGGACGTAAAAGATCCCATGGCACTATTTCGAAGAAGAGCAGGGGAGTTATCCCCGGTGTCCTGGCCAATATTTATCCCTCAACCAACATAACAAAAACAGATTATCTGGTCATTATCACATTGCTGTTAGTGGGAGCTTGCTGTGCGCAAATTGGCTGCTGCGTTTCCCACATTACAACAGTGACTCCACTTCAAAAGTACTTCATTGACTGTAAAGCGCTTTGAGACGTCCTGAGGTCGTGAAAGGTGCTATATAAATGCAAGTTCTTTCTTTCTTCTTACTCTATTCCTCTATTAATAAAGCCAAGGATTCCATGTGCTTTTTTAACAGCCTTCTTAACTTGTCCTACCACCTTCCTGCACCCCCTTTAACATTGTACCATTTAGTTCATATTGCCTCTCCTCATTCTTCCTACCAAAATGTATCACTACCAAAATGTATAGATAACCATTGGTTCTCATATTTGTAGGGTTGGCTTGTATGATACTTAAATTTACTGTACCTTGTAAGTTAAGTTAGCCCTTCTGTAGTTATTACCTTAAAGGGAGAATGCACTCAAGATGCTGGCATATATTTGATAACACACAGAAGTGTGCGGATTATATATGGTCAAGGAAGTTGTGCTGTACAACACTAATGTGACCATGATTGTGCCACAGTTATACACCCATATAAACCACTGCAATGTAATTTTTATTTGGCATTGATTATAGTACAACAGTCTACAATTAACTTGGAAACTTTAATGAAACATAAAAAAGCACAAACAGCAAAATTAACCACTATGTTACTCACTTATTTGCTTGTATAGTATTTTACAGTGTTATATTTGTAGCACTTTTTTGTTTTTGTGTTTGTATCAAAGTTACTTAGCAAAATCTTTTAGCAAGCGTTGCTGATATAATTATAATTGTTAGTTAAAACAATGTTTGAATTTAAAACTATTCTGTTAGTGTTAAACCCCAGTTGTACTACAAGTTTTGCATTAGAGAAGTGTTGTCATGCACACCTCTTTAACGCTAACATGCAGTATATCTCTGCCCAACGGGGATTGCAGGACTGTTTGGGACATTGCTTGGTAAAATAGTCCTGTGCAGTTGACAGTGAACATCGGTAGATGTTGTAGATGTACAGTGGCTTTTAAGTTCTAAAGTTTAAAAAAAATCTTCAACCTCGTGGTTATATCTCCTGATTGAAAAGGGCTGAATAGTTGTTTTTCCATTATTAGATATGTCACCAGCAGTCAGAGTCAAATAAACAGACTCTGTGTGTACGTTTGACTATGGCTGCTTTTACATTGGTCGTCTGGGGGGTCGGGGGCTGGGGGGGGGGGAAGCGGTGGTGCGGTGCTTGTGATGATGGTTCCGGAAGCATGAGTCTCACATACCCAGCAGCAACTTCAATGTAAACTTGTAGGATTTACTAAGACCAGTTGTCAGGAAAACCTAATATAAGGAATGGCAGCTGGTCTTAGACAATCTGGCAAGATTAATGGTTGCTTTGGTTATGTGAGAGCTGTACTTTGGGAACCATCATCACAAGTGCCCCCCACAGATGGCCAATGTAAAAGCACACGTCCAAGACCAGTGCAACAGAGAATTATCCATTTGTGGAGCTCTGCCTTGCCATTTCCCCCACCCCCCCACTGTGACATTCAACGGCATTACCATCACCGAATCGGGTCAGGAGTGAAAATCTAAATGATTGACGGCGGGTTGCGAACCCGCCGCCATCCCGCCTCCACACAACTTTGCAAAGTGTCGGGTCTGCGAGTCCCGATCAGACCCGACACCCAGCGGCGGGAGAGGCAGCTTGTTAACTGCCTACATAATCCCATTTTACCAGGCTCTTCCCATTTTACTACATTTTCAGCGTGTTCCACGTCGTGCGCCAAACACGCCAGCTGATTGTACCGGGTTCAGCAACTACCTGAATTCTTGACAGCTGCTCCTGCAGCATAAAAGCGGACCTGTAACATGGCTGACTTTCAGATGCCAGAACTTTGTGTTTTGAGGTTTTGGAACACATTTTGCAGGCCTATTGAGATTGTAAGTGTTTAAGCTGAGATCCATATGCACTGTGACCTCCTTGGAAAACCCTCTCTTCACATTGACTGAGCGCTTATAGCATCTATTCCTCAACTGAGATATATACCAGCGGAATGGGAACCATTTATACCCTCTGATCCTGGTCCTCAGAATCGGAGGAAGAGCAGCCACGGCAGCAGCAGAGCCAGGCACAACAGCAACAACAACAGGAGCGCCAACCTTCTCCTCAACCACCTGATGCTGCACAGGGCAGAGGGCGTCAGTGCAGGGCTGCACCTCGCTGCAGGAGATACCCCCAACACAGGGTTTACAGGCCGAGGATGAGCTTCCTCAACATGACTGAGCAGCAGTGCCAAAGGAGGCTGAGACTTTCGCGAGAGGTAGTAGCTGACATCTGCCCAATGCTGCACCAACATCTGGAGCCCAGAGGAGCGGGTGGACACTCCTTACCAGTGGCTGTCAAAGTCACCACCGCACTCAACTTTTTTGCTTCAGGGTCCTTCCAGGGATCAGCAGCAGACATCAGTGGCATCTCCCAGTCGGCCGCACACGCAGGTTACCGATGCCCTCTTTGCAAAATCGCACAATTACATCCACTTCTCCACGGATGAAGCAAGTGTAACCGCGCGTGCGGTTGGCTTGGCAAATATGGCAGGCTTCCCAAGGGTGCAGGGCGTCATAGACTGCACACATGTGGCCATTAGGGCACCCCATCGCAACCCAGCTGTATTTGTCAACCGCAAGGGCGTCCACTCCCTTAACGTCCAGCTGGTGTGTAACCACAGGAAGAACATTATGCCTGTTTACGCAAAGTATCGTGGCAGTTGCCATGACTCGTTCATCCTGCGGCAGTCTACTGTGCCTCAGCTGTTCAATCCGCCAACCAACTTTCCGGATGGCTACTTGGAGACAAGGGCTGTCCCCTGAAGACGTGGCTAATGAGACCGATGAGGAGGTCATCAAACGAAGCTGAGGAGCGCGACAGTGTGAGCCACATATTTCCACCAGAAGCATCATAGAGCAAACCATCGGCTTGCTCAAAATGCGATTCAGATGCCTCGACAGATCTGGTGGAGCCCTACAGTACTCACCAGCCAGGGTCTCCAGAATCATCGTAGTCTGCTGTGCACTGCACAACACTGCACAGCAGCGTGGCTTACCACTGCCTGAGGAACAAGTGGCTCATTGCACAGCCTCCTCCTCCTCCTCCTCAGAGGAAGACCTTGCGGAGGCGGATGTGCCAGTTCCACCAGCACGTGAGCACATTGCTGGCCGTGAGGCAAGGGATGCACTAATCCATGCCAGATTCGCGTAAGTTTACGAAGCAAACACATGTGGCTGCCACATGGAATAAGTGTCTGGCCGACCTTCTTAACACACCATACAGCATCTGTACAATAAACTCTGGGTTCCTATCACTCTCACCACCATCATTACAGATGAAAGGCACCCTCACCCCTCACTGTGACACTTCCATTTCTGGGCACACATAGGCCAACTCTTTGAATCTTTGCCATCGCATTTCTTTATTACAATTGAAATAACAATGTGATTCTTCACTTTGTTTTAGATCAAAACACCCAAGTGACTACCCTTGTGACTATTTGCATGTTAACTTTCTCTTACACGTGCTTCTACGTGGTGCTTCCCCTGTGGTTTCAGCAGATGTTGAGGCACCTAGCTCACTTTCATGCTGCGCCTGCTTCGACACCTTTGGCGGGCGTCCTCTGGGTTTGGGAGCCTGGGAGGGATTGGCAACAGTCTGCTCCTCCTGCGGCTGTGCAGGGGCTGAGATGGCCATCTCAGTTGGGTGAGGAATCTGACCGAGGGCTCCGCAGTGGCATGGGAGTGTGAGCGCTTGGAGAGGAGCCCACACTTCCTTGTTTTCGACCACCAACATCCCTCTCATGGGTTGCCCGCACTTCACTGCTAGCAAGTAGCTGATGAGCACCTTGCTGCACATCAGTGGGGCCATGAGGACCCGTCTCTGTATTGACAGTCCTCCTAACAGGTACGTCCATGTACCTCTGCTTCCTATCCTCAATAGATGCCCATCTATCCTCCATAGCAGCACATCTATTTAGAAGAGTCACCATGTTCATTTGCATCTGGCGATTTATGTCCTCCATGGAGGTTGCCATCCTTTCCATGGCGGCACCTACATTTGCCATTGCATGCACCACGGCATTGCTCATGTTTGAGATGGACTCCTCCATTCTCTGCACACTCGCAGTTACAGTGGTTGCAAACCCTGCCAGAGACTCCTGCACTTGTTCCTGAAATTCCAGCACCGCTCTCTTTCTGGATGGCCCCAGAGGCACAGGGTCCACATGCAGCTGAGCAGAGCTAGGAGCGCCCTGCGGCCTCCAACGAGGACTCTCCACTGCTGTCCCTGTCTCCACCATCTGCTGATGCTCACTTGTGAGCTGTGATACACCAGGTGACAACACTAATCTATCTCGCGAATGACCCACCAAGGTGCGCGTCTCTGCGCTGGTGCTGGGTGCGCTCAATTCTGCTGACGCTGCACCCTCAGAGGTTGCAGCTTCCTCTGAGGAGTCTTCCGGCACTTCCTCCCGGACAGTGGGGAGGGGGGCTCTCGATGGTCCTGTGGGGGAGTAAAGGCATGAGTTAGACATGTGATATTAACATAGCAGGCACATCCAATTGTGCAGATGATCAGAACTCAACCTGTATGAACATCAGATGCCATATCAGTCACTCATGCAATCTAAATGAGAGGGTTGCAAATCTATTCTGTCACCAGCTTACTCTACTGCGCCCGTCTCTCCGTCCCCCACTTTTAGCTCCTCAGCACCTCCGACGATGTCGAGAGCAGCCTCCTCAGCGGTAGTCAAGTGCGCCATGGAAGGTGGCCCTCTTCCTGTCCTCCCCCTCTCCCTCTTATTGTGGGCTCTCTTTTCCTGCAATGAGGGACACAAGTAGAGTTTGAGTGAGAATGTTGGAATGAGTGTAGAGAATCCATAGCATAGATGTTTAGAGGGAGACAAAGATGGAGTGAGGTGCCAATACCAAGGTCCCTCCCTGTGCGTTGTTAGTTGTTGTCATTGCATAACAGTGATAGCGAGTGTGAGGGATGCATAGTCGAATAGTGAAGTGATTCTGTACATAGAGAGAGAGGGATGGTTAAGGGTGCAAAGGATGTAAGGGTAAATTGGGATGTGCAGGAGTAGGTTGACAATGTAGAGTGCTGGTGATGAGAGGAGATGGGGAGCAGATTGAAGGTAAGTGTGATGTTATACTCACTTTTGCTGAGCGTAGCAGATCATTGAACCTTTTGCGACACTGAACCCAGGTGCGTGAACACAAAGACCTGGCGCTCACCTCCTCAGCAATTTGCAGCCAGGCTGCCTTGGTTTGCTGAGGAGGCTTCCTCCGTCCATTTGAGGGAAACAGAACCTCCTTGTGCCCTCTCACTCCCTGCACAAGAGCATGGAGGGAGTCATCATCGAATCTTGGAGAGGCCTTTGCTCTTGAAGCAGTCATCTTGCTATCTGCCACACTGAGAAGCATCAGAATATGAATGAAAAACCACAAGGCTGCAATGGGCCCCTTAAATGCAGCTGGATGGAAGATGTCAGCAGAGGCGAGCAGCAGACCCGAACACACTGACTAGGCCGGGTAGCGCGCACGGCGGGCTTAATAAGCCCAGTTAAGGGAAAATTGTTAATTCAGAGCGGATTAAACCGGCAGCGGGACCGGAACCCACCGAACAGCCAACCCGACTCCAACCCGCCGCTAATGGTAAAATCACGGCCTTGCTTTTAAACTGCCCTTTCCCCATATACTAAATCAAACATCATGAAAAATAAAGTTGATCCCGTATATGTGTGGCACTCCTGACTCCTGGGTCTTTCACATAAGTAAAATAGCTTCATTTTGAAAAGGAAGTGCATAAATGTTTGGAAAGAAAACAAAATAAAAGGGTCTGGGGAAAGGACAGTGGAATGGGACTAAGTTGTTAGCTCTTTCAGAGAACCAGCGTTGGTGCATTGGACTGAGTGGCCTATTTCTATGCTGTAGAATTCCATGTTTCTGTGAACTCCCAAACACACCATCGCCAGTGCCATGGTATTAATATATCCTGAGGATGGGGAAATTCACCTTCGGATATACTGTTTTGAAGGATGTGCGTTTATGTCATAGTTGTACGATCTTGAGAAGTATTCTATTTTCATAACCGAGTTTTGTGATGGGCTGTGTGTGGATTCAAAGAAAGAACTAGTGTCTTGCAGCAAAGGCCATGGCAGATGTAGAACGGATGATTGTGATGTGATCGAGCATTCCCCAAGGAGGACACCGGAGAGAATTCTAATGTGAATTTTTTTTTGGAAATTTTGGGATAGCATGAATATTCCATTGTGACCCAGATCTGAGACATAATTACCTACGTTTTTAGTTCAATTATTTTTGAGCCGTGCCCAGCATTTTCAGTGCGTCAAGATTCTGTACATGAACATTTTGAGAGCATATGTCAGTGGTCATACGCAAATTTTGTGAGATGATATTTTTATTGTGTATGTATGATATATATATCTGTTTTGTAGATACATTGTGGCTCATATAATGCAGCTGGAAAGTGTGTGGGGACTGTCTGCTTCCTGTGAGATTCGTACAGGTGGTCGGGGGAGGGACAGTGAAAGGGCGTCGCACCCACTTCCTTTGTCGTACATAGTGACATACTGTAATCCACCGGCCCCATTACAAGGCTGATTCTTCAGCAAGTTTCGTTTGTGGTAGCTTGTCACTGCTACTGATTTGCCTGTCGTAGGTGTGTGACTAAACTGTGGTTAAATGTGCCCGTTTTGGTTTTTTAGGTCTGAAACCCATCTTGAGTCTTACGTTCTTCTTTCTGCTATGCAGCCCACTTCAGCCTTCACAATTTTTCCATAACCTTTCAAGTTAAAATTATAAAAAACTAAAATTGAGCTAAACTGTACACTGTATAATTAAAAAGAAAGTCTTGTGACTGTTGCATTACCCCAGTTATTTCATTTACCTGGAATACAAACACCACTAAATTCTTTTAGAAATAGGAATTTGATCTAGGTGCTCGCTTTTTACAGGGATGTTAGTCATTAAGGTTTCATCCCACTTTGTAATAGTTTAGAAGTCACAATTCATTTTTTGGTTTTCTTGATGTAGTTTATTATCAAGTCAGGAAAAAAAAGTCAAAGCACATCATCCTGTTCAGGTTACGCACCACCCATTATTTACTTTAGATTACAGAGACCGCTTGTAGGACGCAATTGTAATGACACTGACTGGAACTTCGGCAGCTCTATGACTTTAATCCAATTTGTCTACAGTCAAGAGAAAAAAAACAGGGTGTAAAATAGAAATATTAAGCCGTCTGATGGCAGAATCTACAGTGTTTTTACTCAACGCCCAGTTATATATGAATACTATAGCATGTGGGATTTGTAAGGTGCATATATATGCATATATGTGTCCTAACATGAAATTATACTGCAGATACACAGAATGGAGGAAAAGTCTCAAAAAAGCTATTTGTTTACCAAATGTTATCGAGTGCAGGATTCCTCCTCCCAGGAACATCTAGTTAATGGACAACATCAACATTTTGGCTAGGTTAGTTTGGGATCTCCTGAAGCAATAACCTTTTAAGTTGCCTTTGTTTGCCATATGATCAACTACAGTGAAGTATTTTTGGACACACCTTGTGATATACCGCAGTTTTTGATATACATTTGCTCATATCTGCCTTTCTGATACAGAACATCTGCAACAAGCTTCCTGAAACATGCCCCTTGTAATAATCCTTATACAGGAAACTTTTGTTTATCCGGCACCCAAATATCTGGAATTCTCGCTTAACCGGCAAAAATCATCCTCCGAAAACGCCTCTCAAATAACCGGCAATGTTGCCGAGTCGCAGTCGAGTCTCCGCGAACGCCGAGTACTCCGAAAACTCCTCTCAAATAACCGGCAATGTTGCCGATCCCGAGTCCGAGAACGCCGATTTAGTCAGTAGGGGTAGTTTTCAAAAGTACCCAAATACTGTATACTGCACATTTCTTGATTTATTTATTTTTCTTTGTTAAAAATAGCCTCGGTAGATATAACTCTCCGTTATCCGGTACTTTCGATAAACCGGCACCACGCCGGTCCCGTCGGTGCCGGTTAATAAAGAGTTTCCTGTATATGCATCCCAATAAAGCTGAAATAACTGGCATGTATGGTATGGAGTGCTTTATCACATTCTCAGGGTGTCTCAAAATGCTTCACATCCAATGAAATATTTTTTGAAGTGCAGTCAGTGTTGTTGTTATGCAGGTAATAAACGTTTGAGTTTATCGACTGCATTTGAAGTTTTAAAGTTCAGAGTTATATTTTGTTGCTGCACTAAGTTTCTAATGTATTTTTAAGTGTACTTGAAAGTTTAGCATCCTATCAGTAGCATGTTCCCATATCACAGTCGTCTCCATTTTGTGATATTCCCTTTGTCTCTCCTCTTGGCTACACAGTTCAGATTGATTGCATTTACACCACAAAGAGCTAAAATATGATGATTTGGAAAGGATATTTGAGTTATGAACCTTACTATAGAAGTGATTTTAATAACCCCTTCTCTGCAATCTGAGTATTCTGAAAAATCACTACAAGTAAAATTCCATACTCGTGTTTTTATTTGCCCCTCACTGGACCTCCCATTTGGGCCAGCATATATAGCAGCTTGGAACGCTAATGAGGACGTGATAACATAAGAACATAAGAAATAGGAGCAGGAGTAGGCCATTTGGCCCCTCGAGCCTGCTCCGCCATTCAATAATATCATGGCTGATCTGATCGTGGGCTCAGCTCCATTTCCCTGCCCGCTCCCCATAACCCATCACTCCCTTATTGTTCAAAAATCTGTCTATCTCCACCTTAAATGTATTCAATGACCCAGCCTCCACAGCGCTCTGGGGCAGAGAATTCCACAGATTTACAACCCTCAAGGACCTTCAAGGAGCTGTTGAATGGAAGTATCCCACCCGGATACCTCTATACTGGCCCAGTCCTGCTGTGGACAGCCCGAGTACTAAACTTTAGTCTTGTCTTGGGTGCACTCCGATTGTTACCCACAGAATGGGGCAGTTGCTGATAGTTCTCGTCATTGTTATTGCAGTAATGGCCCCGACTGTTTGTGAGGGGGTGCGTTTCCACGGGAGTCTGGGAAAACAAATTAAAAATATGCGAGTGTCTTCTTCCAGCTGGGAATTTGCCATCTGTCTGAATCCCAAGAAAAGTAACTGAAGAATGGATTTGAAAATTGTCAATTTTTACAGTTGATCTCCACAAAGGGTGTTCTTTCTTCCCAAAAAGTGACATTAAGTTTGTTTTATAAAAAATCAAGAACAAAAGCATCTGCAATTGCAAAATAGTTCATTGAGAGGGATTTCCAATGGTTGCAGTTGTTCTGTTATTTCTAAAAAGAGGTTGATAGAAACTCTCAGTGAATCTTCACTGCCACAGTTTCTGCCTTGCTTTTCATTATAGAATGTCAAATTCGGAAGTATTTTGTTGTTTATTTTCAGACCCAGTGAGTCAGCGTGAGAGTGCCACAGCAGAATGCAGTTTTGTAAGACTAGAGCATGCTGCAAGAAAAACTCTTGTGTATGTTTCGTAATGCTTTTGAAATACAGTCCCATTCAAACAAATTACTACCGTCTGTTGGCTAGTTATGAGTATGCAGCAAATCAGCCTCGAGTGCTGTAGGTACCACTTGTGTTTTTCACAAGTCATGTCTTGAAATGACTTCATGTTAAACACTCGGTGCTGCCAGAGTGAAGTTTAACCGGTTTTTGAATGTCATCTGTACCTTGGGATTTAATTAAAACATTTATCTCATTCTCTTGGCATTTGCTCAAATTGTCAACTTGGTAATAACAGTGATTTTTTTCCCCAATTTTTGCTCCTACCCCCACTCCCCTCTAATGAAGGGGTTGATTCATACTGGTGTACAGTTTTATGGGTGTTACCGGCTCTTCAGTACCTCACTTAAGTGGCCATTCTCCGTGTATAAGTCATGGTAGTGAAAGTCAGACAATTATTCAACCATGGGGTGCAACTTCGTCAAACTGATTACAGTCCTCATCTGATAATCACACTCGCACACTTTCTATTAGGTAATGATCCAGAGCAGGAACAAGGACTGTTTTTTCTTCCTCTTCTCTAGCAAAGTTCCGCAGAGGAGAAGTGGAACACATTTAAAGGCATAATACTGAACACGCAAGATAAATACATACCTAACCTTAGCAAGTGGAGACAAAAGAAATATGATGCCAAATAAATGAACAAATTAATTAGAAGTGAAATAATCCTGAAAAAGGACCTTTACAGGGAGAAAGATCATAGGGGGAAAAATTCAGTTGGTTGCGCCTCCCGTTAGCGCCTTAAGAGGGCACTAATGTGGCTCAAAGCAACTAGCGCCCGGGCGCGGCGATGTTTGCGCCGCTCGCGAAATTAACTGCACATTTTGCGGCGGCGCTAAACACTACTGCCACGATCTCCTGCGCCGGCAGATCGTGACGTCATTCGAGTGCGCAACGCCCCGGTAGCACCCTGGAGCGGATATTGAGTGGCGCCCCCTGCCTTACCGTCTGCCGTTAGCAACGACAGGTTGAGGGGAGCGTTTTGCAGTCAGGAAGGGACTGGGGGAGCGCTATTTAAAGGCGAATGCTTCCTGCCTTTTTTTGTTGGTGACATTTTTGAACCACGCATTCTGAGAGAGAGAGAGAGAGACTTCTGGAGAGATTCAACGCTGTGTGAAGGAGTTTTGGGTACTGAGCAGCACTTTGCAGGTTCATTTTGATTTGCCCTTCCTTGCATCTATTTAGAAGAGACTGTGGGGGCTGCACTCTGAGCTCTTTCCCTGGTTCTCTCCATTGTTCTTTCCAGCAGATTTGATGTGCAGGTCTCTCCAGGCCGAGATTCAAGGCTGCAATGAGCAGGATGTGGATGGAGAGCAAGATTAACCCTCCCCTTTAAGAACTGGCCGGCGCCATTGTGTCTGTGTTCCATTGCTGACTGACATCACATGAGCTTCGCCAGCGCTCTGAGGTGGCGCCTCGCCCCTCGGCCTTTGCGCCTTAAGACAGGTGTGAAACGCCTGATTTAGCGCTCCAATCACCTCCAGGGGCGATAAAAGTCAAGTTTGCAGTCGGAGGCGATAATTAGCGCCAGGCGCTAATCTTTGCACCCGGCCGATAATTGTATCCCAAATGGGGCGATACTGAATTTTTCCCCCATAGAATCTTAGAATGATACAGCACAGAAGGAGGCCTTTTGGCCCATTGTGCCTGTGCCAGATCTTTGGTAGAGCTATCCAATTAGCCCCATTCCCCTGCTCTTTCCCCATAGCCCTGTAATTTTTTTTCCCTTCAAGTATTTATCCAATTCTCTTTTGAATGTTATTATTGAATCGGCTTCCACCACCCTTTCAGGCAATGCATTTCAGATCACAACAACTTGCTGTGTAAAAAAATGCTCCCTTATGTCGCATCTGGTTCATTTGCCTTAAAACTGTGTCCTCTGGTACTGACCTTTCTGCCACTGGAAACAGTTTCTCCTGATTTACTCAATCAAAACCCTTTATGATTTTGAACACCTCTATCAAATCTCCTCTTAACTTTCTCTGCTCTAAGGAGAACAACCCCCAGCTTCTCCAGTCTCTCCACATAACCGAAGTCTCTCATCCCTGGTACCATTCTAGTAAATCTCTTCTGCACCCTTGCTAAGGCCTTGACATCCTTCCTAAAGAGTGGTGCCCACAATTGAACACAATACTCCAGCTGAGGCCTAACCAGTGTTTTATAAAGGTTTAGCATAACTTCCTTGCTTTTGTACTCTATTCCTCTATTAATAAAGCCAAGGATCCCGTATGCTTTTTTAACAGCCTTATGAACTTGTCCTGCCACATTCAAAGATTTGTGTACATACACCCCCAGGTCTTTCTGTTCCTGCACCCCCTTTAAAATTGTACTAATTAGTTTATATTGCCTCTCCTCATTCTTCCTACCAAAATGCATCACTTCACACTTCTTCTGTGTTAAATTTCATCTGCCATGTGTCTGCCCATTTCACCAGTCTGTTTATGTCGGCCTGAAGTCTGTTATTATCCACCTCATTGTTTACTATATTTCTGAGTTTCGTGTCATCTTCAAACTTTGAAATTATGCCCTGTATACCCAAGTCCAGGTCATTAATATATATTGAAAAGAGCAGTGGTCCTACTACTGACCCCTGGGGAGCACCACTGAACACCTCCCTCCAGTCTGAAAAACAACTGTTCACCACTACTCTCTGCTTTGTGTCCCTTAGCCAATTTTATATCCATGCTGCCACTGTCCCTTTAATCCCATGGGCTTTAACAAGTCTATTATGTGGCACTTTATCAAACGCCTTTTCAAAGTCCATATACACAACATCAACCGTACTACCCTCATCAACCCTCTCCGTTACTTCGTCTAAGAACTCGATCGTTATTCAAACATGATTTGCCTTTAACAAATCTGTGCTGACTTTCATCTATTAGCTCATACTTTTTCAAATGCCAATTAATTTTGTCTCAGATTATTGTCTCTAAAAGTTTCGCTACCACCGACGTTAGGCTGACTGACTTGTAGTTGCCGGGTTCATCCCTCTCCCCTTTTTTAAACAGGGGTGTAACATTTGCAATCCTCCAGTCCTCTGGCGCCTCTCCCATATCCAAGAGGGGCCTTCCACTGTGATGGATATAAGAAACATGTTAAAAGGGTGGTCAATGAGGAACCTTTCAAAGATAGCTCCCAGGTGCAAAACATAACAACAAATTCTTTCTGTACTATAACAGGAAGATGGTACAGAGAACAGATGTGAGAACTCAAAAATATGCTAATGTGGCAAACTTAATTTGAACATGACAGTTAATAGGCTAAATGTTTGCTTTCTCCAAATATTAACTCCGGAAGACAGATAGCAAATACTAAATAGCTGCAATTCAAGAATAATTAACAACTTCAATATAAGTGAGTTGGAACTCTTAGACAGGCTAAAAGGGCTCAAAACAAATAATCCTTAGCATTTGTCTCTGTCTACTACTGAGAGACAGGGGGCGAGCTTTGTGAAGTCTTGACAGTTATTATGAGGGAGTTGATTAACTTTGGGGATGTCCTGGTAGATTAGAAACAGAATAATGTCGTGCTTATTTTCAAAAATGGTGACAAAATAGACATGCAGCTACAGCCACATTAGTCTTAGATCAGTAGCGGATAAAATCGATCGTCAGGATTAAATTTGAGGATTTTAATCTAGTAAACGGAACCAGCATAGGTTTAAGGGAAGATCTGCCTGACCAACCTCTTGACTTTTTTGCGAAAATGACTTCATTAGTAGACTGTGGAAACTATGACAGGTGTACCTTGATTTCCAAAAAGAATATGACAGCATTCCACACAAAAGTCTACCACAACAACTAACTCTTACTCTTTGACCTCTGTTCTGACTGGACTATTCTCCAGTCACTTCACAGATCCTGGACTACTCTTTGGCCTTTGCACAGACCTTGGAGTATTCTCTGACCTTCACACTGAACCCTCAATACTTTTTGACCTTTGTGTTGACCAAAGATTACTAATTTGCCTCCTGTTCTCTAGATTCTCTGATTCAAAGGGGTGATTTTGCCAATGGGGGCGTGTTGGAGGCGGGACTGCTGCTTGTCGGGTTTCAATCCCGCCTCCATCGATTTGTGGCCAACCCACGCTATTTTCCCTTGATTGACCTTGTTAAGCCCGCCCAGTGGGTTTAGCAGGCCAATTAAGGGAAAGCCGGTTACAGAGAACATCAACGTATGACGTTAATTTTTGACAGATGAGTTCTCATCGTTTGACAGCTCTGTGAAGCTGTCAGTGACCTGTAGTTTGATGAGTTCTTGAATTCAAGACCTCATCAAACCTCTTTCTTTTGCAGAAATTAGATGGTTGTTGCATCGGAGAATGCAACGGCCATCTGTCATCTCTGCCGTGGAGGTGCGAGGCTCTCCACATACCCAGCGATTGAAGCCTGCAGGAAGAAACAAAGGTAAGTAAACTTTTTCTAATACTTTCCACTTACTCAGATACTCACCGCTCCACACTTGCACCCATCACTCACCTCCACAGCACACTTTTGGATCCCTCTGACCCCCGCAGACCCACTACTCGCCTCGGTGACCCTGGCGGGGTTCGGGGCCTTCGGGAAACCCACACTTTTGTGGGTAAAATGGGGATAATCCTCTTATCTGCCTGTTAACTACCTGTTAACAGGCAGATAAGTGGCACTAATCCCCTTCCTGCCTCCAAGGAGACGGGACCTGAGGCGGGACGGCTACCCGCCTCCTGGCAAGATGGCACGGAGGCGGGCTGGGCACCCGCCCCCAAATTCTGCCATTTTCCCGGCAGTCCCGCCTCCATACCTGCCTCCCCAGGGCTGGCAAGATCGCGCCCTTACTGGCTGATGACAGCTCCTGTCTGGCCAAAACATTTCCCTGACAAGACCTCTTACTGTTGCTGTTCAATGTTATTGTTTCTAACCTTTGTTTAATCCCTAACAATTGTTGCTCCTATCTTCACTATGTATGCATAATAGCTGCCTCCATGAAGATGGGCACTAATGCTTCTCCTCCTCCTCCTCCTCACGTTTGACCTGACTTCTCTCTACTCGTTGATTCCTTTCCATCTGTTTCTGCTTCTACTTCCTCCTCAGCTGACCACCTCCATCTCACCTTGCTCCTTGGCTTCAATCACTGTTGCATTCTTTTCTCTCTGCCACCCCAGGTTCTCGTCCCTCCTGGAGAGGTTTACTGTCTCCTGCCTCAACTTAGGCTGTCCATCACAGCTTTCGTTGATAACTCTTTCTCAGCAGTCATCACAGTTGCATTATTTTCATTACCTAATTTCTTCTCCACCCACTTCAAACCCCTGAAGTCGACCTGCCCTTCCCCTCCCTGAGCAAGTCTTCCTCTGTCTCCCCAATGAGCTTCCTTCCACACTCTCCCTTCAAAAGATCTACTATCTTGCATACAAAACCCTCCTCATCCACAACCTCATCCTGTTGAGCCTAAAATTTAGTTTATAGGTGTTGACTCCTTCCTGCTTGCTAATTCTGCCCCATCTGGCTTCATTTTCCACTATGTCCTACAGTCTAACCACCATAGTGATGGTGTAACAGTCAGCTCCATGCCTACTCATCTGGCTTCTTCTCCACATTCTAACACTTTACTCCACCAGCTCTGCTGAAACCACTGGGGGAGCACCTCAACAGAGCAGTAGAGTTAGTAAACCTTCTTGGGATTAATTGAATAGCTCTACCAAAGAGCTGGCACAGGCACGATGGGCCGAATCGCCTCCTTCTGTGCTGTATCATTCTATGATTCTATGATTCTTCTCCACCCCTCCCACCTCTGTTTCAAGATTTCCTTGTTCAATGCCGGATCTCCAGATGACTCCCTCAACAAAATTTCCTTCCATTGTCTGTTCTCAGTCACTGCACTGAGAGACAGCTTATCATTAGTAACTTCAACCTCCACCTGAACCTGCCATTTCCCCAACACAGCTGAATTCCTTGTTTGCCTTGCCTCTTTCAGTGCCATCCTCCCTATTGACTCCATCACTCATACACATGACCACCCCCTTGACCTTGTCAGCACATGTAACCTTGAGACCTCTGAAGTCTCAATCACCAATCTTCTTCTACCTATAGCCCTGTCTACTTCCGCCATCACATTCCAGCACAGAAAATGCTACCGCTCGACTTTTTCACACATCCCTTTCATGCTCCAATCTCGTCTAACTCTGGTCCTCAACTTTATAATGACATTATTTAATCTGTTGATTTTCTCTACTACCGTGCCACCTCCTTCTTCCATGCTCTTGTCCTTATTAGATTCTGGACAATCCCCACCACTCTGCCTGGTACAGCAGCCATCATTGTGGCTTCAAATCCATTAGCTGTAAGCTGGATCGCAGTTTGCAAGTGTGATCTTCATCAAATATGGCTCAATCACTTCAAGCTCTACCGCCGCTCCCTTTTCTTGGCCAAATCCTCTTACTGCTCTAAAATCATCCTGGAGCACAGGAACAACTCTAAAAACTCCTCTTCTCCTCTGACTACCTTCACCTGCACAATTCATCCTCAGCTCAGACACTTAGGGCTGGATTTTGAATGACCCGTGGAGTCGGGTTTGGAGTCGGGGGGTGGCGGTTAAAGTTGCAGATTCGGGGGTCCCAACTCCAATCTGCCTCCATGCCAGTTTCTCTGGCGGCGGGTACCCGACCTGGTCTGAGACCCGACTCCCCGAGGCGGGAAGGGATTAGTGACAATTAACTGCCTGTTAACAGGTAGTTAACAGGCAGTTTTTTGCATAATCCCTATTTTAAAAACAAAAGTGTGGGCTTCCCGACAGGTGGCAAACACTCCAAGTTATCGGGTCGGGCCGTGGGTCTGCAGGGGTTGGAGGGGTCGATATGTCCGGTGGGCAGGTGAGTGATGGGTGCATGTGTGCAGAGGTAAGTGTGTAAGGTAAGTGCTAAGTGTTGGAAAAAGTTTTACTTACCTTAACTTCCTCCTGCAGGTGTCAGCTCTTCAGTTCTCGGGAGTTAGAAATCTCACCGGCACAGAAAGCAGGAAAGCCGTGGACCTGTCAAAAACAGCAGCCTTCTGTTTTCTATGCTGGAATGATTTCTAATTCAGCCTGAAAGGAAGAACTGAAGTTAGAAATCATATTGTGAGTGTTTGACAGCTTCACAGAGCTGTCAAAAGCTGATATTTCATCTGTCAAAAGCTCTTGAAAGATGAAATGTCAGTCTGTGACGTCACCTGTTGCCGGGTGGCCCTTAATTGGCCTGCTGAGCCCACTGGGCGGGCTCAACAAGGTCAATCAAGGGAAAATACAGTGGGTTGGCCACATCTCGATGGAGGCGGGTTCACAAGCCAGAATGTGTGATTCCCGACCCCAACCCGACTCCAACTTCAAAATCCAGCCCCTAATATGAGGAGCTCATGAAATTTTACATATGCAAGATTGAGGCTCTGTTACCTCTGCCTCTTCAATTCCTTGCAAACGTAGAATGGGACAAGCAATGGAGGGATTTGTAGATGAGGACAAGAATTTAAAAATCAACATTTTGGAGGACAGGGATAAAAATGTGTTCGGTGTTAATATGATAACAGTAATTTCCAGGCTCACGTCTTCCTTCTTGGAAAGATGTGGCTGCTATTTCTCGGAACCCTCATTCTGACTCTTTTTTTGTATTCAGCTATTTACTTTGAATTTCCTAATGCATTGGATTGCTTCCAAAGCAGATTCTCCAACAACTAACTAGCTGCTGGATGCGGGCTATCGATTGCTACTTTGTCACTTTCTTTACTATTTTGTCCAACAGTAAACCAGCATCAGGATTATGCGTTTTTCTTTACTGGCCCCTGACTGCCACTGGTCGAACCCCAAAGATCACTCGCCATCATGGGGTTTTCCTTTGTGTTTGAAAGGCATACTACTCATTAAGTATTTTCCACCCCTTTTCTGGTCTCCCCCACCACCCCGGCCATGCAAACCCTTAGCTGAGAGGGAAAATGGACGACCTGCTCATATGTCTGGCACTTTGCTGCTTTTCCTGTGGCTGAGTGAAATGAATTTTATTGTGCAGTGGCATGGGGAATTCCCCTTTGATTTGATGCTGGAAACCCATGTAAAAGAGTAAGATTCAGCCCATTATGCTCAATTCTGATTATGGCCTATCCATCTTGATACAGGTCTGAGAAAAGCAAAGTCTGACCAAGTTCCAGTTCACTTCTAACTTTGGTCCTGATTTGCAAAGCGCTTACTTGATCTGCTCACTTTTTTGCGGATACACCCAGTATTTGTTTTGCAAGAAGCTACACTGTAACCGTTAACAGAAGCTTTGAAAATAGGGACCTTATTGCTTTTGCTCCAGTTCTATACAAATTTGACTGCAAGAGTGCTCTTCCAAAGTTTGGTAACTCCAAAGTTTTAAGAGGTGACCAAAGGTGCAACGCTTATTTTCTGCTGCACGAATGTGTTTCTGATCCCCCCATGCCTCATCCCCGATTGCAGCTCCTCTTGTTCTGCTGCTTGAAGTATTAAAGCCTTGGTTGCGAGAAACTCTGGCAACTTAGGAGTGGAGAAAAAATGTACTGAACTGTTCAATCCTGATAAATGTGTAACATTTTTTAAATTAGGCATGTGTTTATCCAACCTCTCAGTAGTAACATGTTATATTTTTCTTTTCATACATTTGCCATATCTTGTGCCTGACAACCAGTGAATTTTATTCCAAAATCAAACTGACAAATGGCTGTGCCTCCTCCCAGACAAAACAGCCCCATGCGCTCAAGTTCTCAGCTTCATTGCCAATTATAGATTGCAGACTTCAAAGGTCATGGGGTCACAGTGATTTGCTGGAAATCTGTGCAAATGTTAACGTTTCACAAATGTGTGATATCCCACTGCTCCAAAAAGGCTGCTAAGGAAGTTCTTTTAGGGTTAGCAGATTTTACTAATGGTTCCAGAGGTAAAACTTTAGCTTTTGAAAAGCAAAGGCGGTTCAGAAGAATGGGTTGCACCTCTTTTTGTAAAAAAAATCTTCTAGTCTGTATGTAAACAAAATAGAAGCTATCTTGAACTGTATTGGAACCAAACTACATCATATTACGTGTATGCAATGATATGAGGGAGAGGATCATCAGTGGCAAAACATTAAATATGAGGTTCATCCCATGAGTTAGGGGACAGAATTATGAGTGCTACAGATACGTTGTAGAGGTACCCCTCATAGCTGTAGTAAATCCACATGTTGCTATATACCACATTTATACAAAATGTTATAGTAATGAACGAGTTTTTCTTTTAACATTTAATTTTAATCTGGGCTACTGCAAATGTTGTAAGTGTTTTATTACTTCAATGTCTTTATATGAAGTGGGTCTTGCCTCCTTCCTGACTATATTGCCTGCCATTTTGAAAACTTAGTTAGTGGAGATCAAAATCACAAATTCTGTGTCGTTGTAACCCCAGCAACTATGAAGGAAGACTTCTGCTGTTAGCTAATTGTAGTCAAATCTTTATACATGCATATGTTCTTTATAGGAGTAATCTTCCAACTCCGCTCTCCCTTGTGGGGGTGTGAAATTATATTTACATTTTGTGACAAATAGTGCAAATCTTCTCCTCTCAACCTTTATCGAACAAAAACTTTGAGAGCTTCTGTCATAGAAAAGCTAGATTTTCCATTTGGGCACCATCTTAACTGGATGCAAGGTGCAGCATGAATCACACCCGCCCAGTGTCACGGTGCTGACCCCACCATCATTTCTGGGTCAGCCTCACTTAAATATTGTGGGCGAGCTCAGGCATAAGAAACAGTTCTACTTTGGAGCTCGCCTGTTGGGAGGGGGAAGTGGCACAATGCAGGAGTTGATGAAGGTGTGCAGCAGCTTTAAAGGGCTCAAAGAGCATCACCTGCCTCGTTTATGTTGCACACAATAAAGTTCTTTACCAAAAACATGTCTGGAGGCCCAGGAAAAATGAAAAGAAAAGAAAGAAAGACTTGCATATATATAGTGCCTTTCACGACCTTAGGACACCCGAGGGGCTTTACAGCCAGTGGAGTACTTTTGAAGTGTACTCACTCTTTTAATGTACGATACGTGGCAGGCAATTTGCACACAGCAAGGCCTCACAAACAGCAATGAGATAATGACCAGCTAATCTGTTTCAGTGATGTTTGGATGTTTGGTGAGGGATAAATATTGGCCAGGACACCGGGGATAACTCACCTGCTTTTCTTCGAAATAGTGTCATAGGATCTTTAACGTCCACCTTAAAGGGCAGACGGGGCCTCAGTTTAATGTCTCATCCGAAAGCCGGCACCTCCGACAGTGCAGCACTCCCTCAGCACTGCACTGGAGTGTCAGCCTAGATTATGTGCTTAAGTTTCTAGAGTGGGACTCGAACCCACGACCTTCTGACTCAGAGGCAACTAAACCACAGTTGACACCATGAAAGCTGCTCAGGGACAGTGGAAAGAGGTGGTCAGGACAAAGAGTGCCAACACATCACACATGGTGACTCAGTGCCGGAAAAAGTTTATTGACCTTACTAGGTCAGGCAAAGTTAAGAGGAACCTTCCAAGAATGTAATGCACAAAGCATGCCTGCCACTTACAATGATCTTCCCTCATAGGAATAGGAGTAGGCTATTCAGCTTCTTGAGCCTGTTCCACTATTCAATCAAATCATGGCTGATCTGTACCACAACTCCGTTTTATCCACCATTGTTCCAGATCATTTCCCATCATTTCCTCCTCATTTGCACTAGTTCCTGCTCTCATTCCTATAAAACAGATGTCCAAGGTTGCGAGGCACTGTTGAAAAGGCACAAGTGAATTTAAAGAGCCTATCTCCACCAGAGGCACCAGACTGCTACTTGCTTAAAGATCATGACCACCCTCAACATTTACACTACGGGGTCATTCCAGGCTGCAACTGGACACATGATTGGCATTACCCAATCAACTGTGCGCAGATGCATAAAGCCATGGATAATTGTTTGCCACAGCAATTAACTTTCCTTCCCCATGGGCCATCAGTAGCAACATGAAAGGACACTGCACTTTTACAGAGTGGAAGGATTTTCAAAGGTCCAAGGCATCATAAATTCTATCCATGTGGCCACACGTATTCTCTTCATCAACAGGGAAGAATTCCACTCTCTCAATGCACAGCTCATTTGCAATCAGTAGAACTGCATCACGCAAGTGAAAAATAGTTTCCCTGGGAGTTACCATTTTAAGGCAATCCACTACTTCCCCCATGGCTAATGGCACCTGTGTGGTTTTACAGGACAACAGCTGGGCACCAGTATAATGAGGTCCATTCAAGCACCCCAGTAATATTTAGAACACCACTGGCATGTTAAAGCTGCACTTCAAGTGCCTGTATCAATCTGGGGGCAACCTGTAATATAGCCTAGCTAAGATCTCAAGGATTGTGGTTGTGTGCTGTATGCTGCATAACTTTTTCTTACAAAGAGGCTGCGTGATGAAGGACCTGAAGGAAGAAGGTCCCCAAGGCAGCTAGCAAGAGAAGCAGGAGTCACCTGAAGAGGATGAGGAGGTCAACCCATTGCTAGCTGCAAGAGATATTTGTATCATTCTCATACGGGAGACCTTCTGTTGACTACCATATCTAGATTAACAGTCCTGTGTGTATCACCCCCCACCTTCCCTCCACAAATATGTCATCATCTAGAGAACCTTCTCTGCGTGAAACTCACCAAACCTATATTCATGTCAGCAGATGAAAACAACATCTCCACCTTTCCAAGAACGATGTCTGCATGCATTAACAACTTCAGGACAACCATCATTTTATTGGAAATACATTTTGTGTGTGTGTGTCTGTGTGTCTGTGCGCGTGTGTGCACCTCATGATTCTTACCACTGTGATTCCCCTGGGTGCTACTGTGTGATGCATGCACAGTTAAACCTAACCTTTTAGGCGCTGCCTGAGTGGCAGGAATGTGTGAGGTGGCTGACTGCTGCATTCCAATAGAAGCCTCTTGAGGCTGAGGTGGCCACCATTGCAGAGCAGCTAAGTCCCAAGCTGATCTTGGTGCAGGCTGCATTTCTTTACTACTGCAAAGACAGCATGGCCCTGTGCCCTTTCTGAGATGTGCGGGGATCGGAAAGGATTTGGTGGTTCGACCTGCTTATGCTGCTGTTCTGAAAGACAGTACCATCATCGGTGCCACTAGTACTGTGCATTGGCTCAGCAAAATTTTCTGCTTTTGTTTCAGTATCAGTATCATTGCTCTTGTGTTTCTGTCCAAAACATTTACATAAACAGAAAACAAAAGTTTTATGAGCGTTGGTGACACGCAAATATTGTTTTTCAAAAATATTTCAGAAAATAAAATGTGTAACCAAGATATTCATATTATCTGTTATAACCAGTTTTCACTGGTTTATCATGCTTTTAATATATTGTGTTATATAATATTTGCCATGTTATTGAAAGTACTTCCGATTTAATACATTCACCTGTTAAAATTGAAACGAGTGTGTATTTTGTGCAGAATTACATAACGTGTTGCTGTTGGTGGGAATTGAAGAGTTTGGGTATTTTTGCATAGTGCGATATAATAATCTGCCACTTGAACACTGCATCCCAAGAAAGCCTGGACCGATATTTTTGATTCAGTGCGTTGAATTATCCCAAAATTGTATTTGTGGATTTGAAAGAAATGATTCTGAGCGTATTGCAGCATTTTTCAAAGTGTACAGTAATGAAAAAGCGTAGGTTGTTCTGCCAGCAGTATTTTTGGCTGAGAAATGTGTATTTTCCATAAGGAAAGTGAGTGCATTTCCGTCTCATGGGTAACACAGGAAATAATCGCCTACAGTTATTTCATGCGTCAGCTGTGATCCACATTTTTTTTTAAAGTTATTCTGTGAGGTGCGGAGGTTTCATTATGGTTTCTGAAATGTGTGCCTGAGGTAAAAGGTACTGTCGGTGAAAATTGGTTTCTTGTTGTCTGAGCACAGTACATTGCCTTTCCGAAAGAATATAAAATAAACATGTTTTAAAAGACCTAAATATATTACTGTACATAACAACTTTACAGGGTTCTGTGTTTTTTTCTTTTCTTTCTCAAATTAAACAATTTTAAAATACACAGTAGTCATTGTAGTTGTGGGCTGGAAACAGACAGGTGTAAGCAGGCAGGTGTCTTCTGAATATGCTGCAGATATGTCTAGAACACATCCTACGCACTGTTTCCTCCCCCAGCGCTGCCGCCAATTTTAGTTCCTCTATAGTTCAGATCAATCAAATCTCGGAAATCTTCAGGTACTGACCACAAGCAGTTGCTGGTAACCAAGCATTGTCAGCACTTGGACATCCTACCCAAATTGTCATGTCTACTCAGATATATACATAAATCAGTAGAGCAGTTTTGTCTTTCAATTTCATCTTGCTGCTTTCAGTTTTCTGATTCTTATCGTACTTTTCTTTTTCTGCACATTTATCATTCCATTCTTCCATTCTCTCACTTTGCTCTTCAGCCTCTTCATTCCTTTTTACTTGGCTTCTGTTAAGAATAAATGTCCTTCTCCTTTTCTGTATTCTGTTGTTTTAAATTTTTTTTTAACTTTTTATATTCTTCTGCTTTCTTTTTTAGTTTTCAACATTTCAACCTTCCTATTTAGCCTACTTTACTGTCCATTTTTATTTGTTCATGTGTTGCTTCCTGTTTCTATACTGAGGCCGCGATTTTGCCTACCGAGGCGGGCTAAGTGCGGCCGAGGTAGGTGCCGGACGGCGACCCCGCTCCAGGTTCCATCCCGCTGTGTGAGAAGAATTTTCCGTTGATTGACCTTGTTAAGCCCGCCCGAGGTTCCCGGCTAATTAAAAGGAAGCGGGTCTGATGACGTCATTTGATGATGATGATCATCATCAGCCGGTTTCCTTATAGGGACCATGTCCAAATTGATTTTGACATTTGTGCTGTCGGTGTTCTACAGCATTGAGGTGCTGCAAACACTGACAATCACTGCACAGAGTGCACGGCTGCACCCAGGCTCTCCCATGACTCCCTCCATATGCTTATGGAGGGAGTCACAGTACACAGGGAGGTTCTCTTCCCTTCCAATGGGCAGAAGAGACCTCCCCAGGACACCGACGCGGCCTGGTTACACATTGCACAGGCGGGCACAAGCAGGGATGTCATCAGGAGGACCAGGCTGCAGTGGTGCAAACCTTTCAAAGATCTCAGTAGATCACTGAAACGTTACTGCCAAAGCCACACTCAACCTCATCCTGCTGTGCCACTCATCACATCCCCATCACTCTGCCTTCCCTACCCTAATCCTGCACATCTTTACTCACACCAACTTACCTTGCACCTTCACCCATCCCTCTCTATCTACATTATCACTTCCCCATCTCACTAGCCACCCCTCACACTCACCCTCATCCTACTGCAAGCATACCAACTAACAACACATAAGGGTAGGCACTTGGGTGGTTTAGCCAATATTCATGTGAAATTTTTGGTTATTTGCTGTCAAACATTGAACTCTTTATTTTCAACACTTTGCGTTCTTGGACAGATTTGGTGCATCATGTGGCAGCCAGGGTGTATAGTGCCAAGTGAAGTAAATCTGGCCATGGTGAGGCCAACGCTGGCGTCCCGGGCAGCAATGTGGTCGGGTGCTGATGCCCTGTGCCCTGTGCAGCATCAGGTGATTGCGGAGAACGTTGGTGTTGTTGTTGGTGTTGGGGCTGATCGTGGTGGGATTCTGAGGACCAAGGTGAGATTTTTTGAAGGGCACCAATGCTGATGGAATAGATGGCAGGTGAAGTGAGATGACAGAAGCGATCTGTCAGAGGTGAGAGAGGTTGCTCCAAGGAGGTGATATTGGATAGAGAGTTTACTCCAACCACTTCCAAACTGCATAAAGCTCAAAAGTGGGTTCAAAATCATGAAGGCTCCAGCTTCTGACATTGGGAAGTGAACAGCTGTGAAATGGTAGGTTTTATACCACTTTTGCAGCTGTCACCTATTCACAGCAATGGAGAGTCATTGAGAACCCGACATACTTACCTGACGTGATACCCGTTCTCCGGAACCTCGTTAAAAACCTGGTAAAATGGTAAGTACATGGGAAAATGGTTCTTAATTACCTTTTAACAAGCTTTTAAGTATCTAAATTGTCTGACCCGCCGCTTGCTGTCGGGTCTGTTCAGGGATGACAGACCCGACACTTGGGAAACTGACAAGGAGGTGGGTTTACAGCGGGATACCGACCTGCTGTCAATCTTTGTGATTTTGACAGCGGACCCGCCTCCAAATCTGCACTCTTTGCGCTGGTAAAATTCCGGCCTGAGAGTGCATGTTAGTAGTATAGAGCTATGCAACAAATACTGAGATTTACAAAAATAATTTCTAGCGTATAGAAGAGGATTTCTATTTTTTTGAACCAAATGTAAAAGATTCCAGATGCAATTTGGGTTCTGTTGACAGGACAGGTCTAGTGTGGCATCCTTTATCTCTACAAGCCTCGTAATTCAGTTGTGTCACACTTTTACCAGATTTGCTGAGGGTGCGTTTGTTCTTCCCATTAACTGATCACCGTGCATTATGGCACTGCCATTTACTTTGTGAATGTGAATGGTCTGGTGCGTAAAGATCGTTTCGTAAAGAAAGGTAGATTGGAGCAGTACTGTAAAATTTGAACAAGGTGTCTCCTATCTTTGCAGTTGTTCTTTTGCTAACAAAGCTGGCCTAAGAGGAACTGGGTAATGTAGTCAGTTAAAAACATTCCCCTTCATACCTGGAGCCTTAATCTAAATGTAGCCCAGGTTGATCAGATGAAAGTTTAAAAGTTTCTTCCATCTTCTGTAAGGGTTTCGTATGAAATGGATTTGGAGCACTCTCAATCTAGTTCCTAGTGGGCATAGACCATGATTTAGAATGAATTGGCTGATTCAGATAGGCCAAACATATGGTTAGTTTTGTGAAGTGGAATAATTCACTCTGATGCAGTGGAGGATACTATTCTGAAATTGGGGCCCAGGTACATTATTGAGGCAGAATAGAGAGGAATCAGTGTCTGCCCCAACAACGTACCTTACCAGGACTTACTTGATGCTGATAATGAATGCTTGAATGGAAAGTGTTCCATTCACCAGCACTAATATCCTGATGAGCACAAAAATATAAATTTAAAGGACATAAAAACATATGTTGTTTTTTGCAGTACATAAGTCAGCAGTCAACAGCAGCTCATTGACTTTACTACTACATTTTAAAATTGGATTAGATGAGCTTGGTTGAGCCCAAGTTAATTGTGTGATGAGGATTTGTGTGCAAAAAATAATTTAAAAGAGGGTAGAAGTCTACGTCATAGACAGATTTGGAGATTGTACAGACAGATGTCAAATGAAATTGAATGCGAAGAAATGTGAGGTGTTACATTTTGGGAGGAAGAAGGAGAGGAAACATACCTGCGCTAAATGTTAAAACCTTAAAAGGAGTAGAGGAGCAGAGAGACTTAGGGGTTCAGATACATACATTTTTAAATGTGGGAGGACAAGTTGAAAAAGCTTACGGGAGCCTTGTTTTTAAAAATAGGGGCATAGAGTACAAAAGCAAAGAGGGAATGCTAAATGTTCCTCTGTGCACTGCAAGCAGACAATCCTTTCTGACCATGTACAACAAAATCTGCTTCATAGTGTCCAGTTTTGGGCATCTTATTTTAGTATGACATTAAGGTCGTGGACAGGGCACAGAAGAGATTTACTAAGATATCGAGGATGAGAGGCTGTAATTATGAGGAGAGGCTGAAGGAACTGGCGTTTTATTCATTGGAGCAAAGAAGATTAAGAGCAGATATGATGGAAGTCTCCAAAATTATGAACGATTTTGATAAGGTAAACAGAGATAAACTATTTCCATTGGTTAGTGAGTTGGTATCTAGAGGGCATAAATTTAAGATCTTTGCCAAAAGAATAAAGGCAGAGGTTAGGAGATTTTCTTTATGAAGAGGGTTTGTTAGGATATGGAGTGTTCTACCAGAATCAGTAGTGGAGTCAAAATCTGCAATGGCTTTTAAAATGAAAGTGTATAAATACTTGAAAAAGAAAAATATTAAAATTATGGGGGTGGACAGAGAAGTGAAAGTAAGTGGACAGCTCCTTCAGAGACCTGGCACATGAGCAATGGGCCGATTGGCCTCCTCCTGTGCTGTAAAATTCTACGGTTCTAAGAGTGTTTATTTTTATGAATTGACTGGACTAAATGGGGCTTGTTTTAGTGAGTAAAGGGATGGAAGGTTCTGCTGCCCTTCAATGTAAGAGATGGGCAAATTAAACATTTTAGAGTATCTGAAAACTGACATCTTACACCCTGAAAGGACCAACTTTCAGCTGTTCAAGTCTGACATCAGGAGTCCTGGGCCACAGCAGCTCACATTAACACTAGGTTACCGTTAATATGCCAGCAAAGATACGCAAAGTAGAAAGGTTCTTTCCTTTTATGATTTTATTTTCAGGTGATTTGTTCTTTCTCCACAAAATCCCATATCTGCACATCTCTTTTCGAGCTGTATTTATGAAAGCATGATTCTCATGATCTACTGGGGTAAAATAGTCTGTCCTGGGGTAAAGTGCAGGTATGAAAAAGCAATCATTTGTCCCAATTAAAGTCGAATGGTCCCGGATGAAAGTGCAACAACGGCGGATGCACAGACATGCAGAACAATTTCATAATGAAATTAATTGTCTTTCCTCATATCCTGATGAGGCACAGTTTGATCCTCGATTTTGTCCTATGAGGGTAAACTCTTCAGCTGAGCAATATGGGTCCAGCCCGTTCATCTCAGGAATGAGTAGCAACCAGTTTATGCACTGAAAGTTTGTTCCTGACCAGCATGGTCCCTCATTTTACAGAACCATAAAGGACCATATGGATGCACCCAAGCAGCAACAAACTTCACAGCACAGTCTTGGACTGTGTCCCACTGGGAGTGAGTACTTACTGTAAAGCTTAGCTGCAAAAAAAATGTTGACTAAATGGCTTTTTATATAATAAAAAAGCTGATATTTCTATTTGGAGCAGTGTGCGGAAGGTTTCTTCAGACTCAATTGAAACCATGTGTTCTCATAAACTACAGCAATCTAATCATTTGAAGCTTGTTAAGGATTAGGCTAGACAGGTTTAATATTATGTTTCCCGTCTGCCTTTTCATTGTTGTAAGTGGCTTGCATTAAAAAGTGTCAAGAGCCTCCTGCCACTGCAGCAATCTATTTCCTTGTCTTTGTTTTAAAAAAAAGGACACAATAAGAATGAGTGACATTCTATAGTGTATCACAAATATTGGCATTCTTTCAATCATTGCCACTCTACTTTGGACTAATATTGGAAGTTAATTTTTAACTTTTGTGATTTCCTCTTAGTGCTCAATAAAGGTCTCTCAGTGCAATAACCCTTAATGTGGCACTTAATGCTCTAGTCCTGCTGATTGTGGGCTTTCTGTTCAGCAAGGTAAAGGATACATTGGCCCAGAAATTAAACATCGATGGTTCCCGCGGGGGTAAGGATTCTCCGCGATATCGCACTCCGCGCCTACCTTTTTGTTTCGGGCCCACACGAACTTCAGTTTCAGGGCCTCTCCCTGTTGCCAGTGTGCAGTGCTTGCGTGTCCCAGAGGCGCAATTAGTTCGTGCGAGCTCTGGGATCACGTGATTCAGTTAGAGCCAATGGCAGCACACCATCTTTCATTCATAGTTTTGACAGCAAGGGCTGTCAAAGCTATGAATACTACAAGCCCCCAAAAGAACAGCTAAACCTCAATTAAATTTAAAAAAAGCCATCACATTAATAAAATAACTATAGTTAAATAAATTAACCACTTTAAACAAAAAATTAAAATTTTTGAAAAAATTTAAAATCTTTTTAAAAGTTATAAAAATAAATTTACCTTTCTGTAAATACTCTAAAAAAGATAAACCTGTTGAAAAAAATTTAAAATAACACTTAATTAACTACTTACCTTGTTAAAAGGGGGTCCTACGCCTGCTTTCTTTATGTGTAAAATCTTCACCACTTACCTGCGCGTTCAAAGCTGAAAAAAAAACTAAGTGCACTGCGTGCGCACAGCCTGTAGCGCGCACGCGGTTCACTTAGGAACCGCCCCGTTTGCAATACACGAAGTGCCGGTTTCCCGCGCATGCGCAGTGCATGCAGGAAACCAGCAATTCTGGAACTAATACGCGAGAGTACACAGTGCGTACTCTCGCGTATTAGGTCTAATTTTCGGGCCATTCATTCTGAACCCACCTGTAATTGTAGTGCAGTGCAGTCTCAATATTCAGGTGGTGATTGAGAACATTGAAACCTATTGATTTTTATATTGGCATTACTATTGATCATTATTAATTGTAAAGTTTCAAACCATGTGCCACCACTCTGCTACAAAGGACCATTGAATATTTAGACCAGTTTTAGTACTACGTTTCTGTTTTAAACAGTCAAAGCTTTTGTTTTGTTTTACACTGGATATGACTGTTCACCTCCAACCATTTCCTTCCCTTCCGTGTTGCCTGTTTTAAAAAGCTTTCATTGGAAATTACGCTTGTGGAACTGATGGCTTTCAGTGGTAGGGTTAGTGTACTGTAATGACCTAATTAGATGATTTACTACGTACTGTGTAACAACTTTGGTATTTACCAACAAATGATCTAGCATGAAGTCCAGCCTTTCTACTATAGGTTCATCATGTTTATTTTTCAATTTGATTTTTATCTTGTTTCTTTTTTTCTTGCACTGCTGTACAATTAGTAAGACAATAGTATTATCCTAGCATGACTCCGGGGATGCACTGGCAATCTGCCTATCCTCAATCAATGAAGAATGACACCGTTTTTGATCCCCAAAAACACAATGATCCCTCAAGGCTTAACCAATTTTTGTTGTTGAAGATTTTATCCCAATCTAGTTGCCAATTTGTACAGTAAATTAATCAGTTAATAGCTGTATAGATTCATATGTGCCATTGATATTGTCTGTTTGTTTTTATTTGTGTGAAATGTCCATCTGTTAAATATTACAAATCTTTTGTCTGTGTGAGTGTATGCCTGTGTGTCATCGTGGGATGTTGGTGAATCTTTTATTCTCGTGGGATGTTGGTGTGTCATACAGTTGTAGAGTCCCTTCGACCTACTAGATTACAGGATCAGAGATCAACCAATTATATCCCTGAATTTCAAACAGTCAGATCCCACAAGTGGCTCGAGTGGACTTTTAAGATCCAATGGCACTACTTGAAGAACAACAGGAAGTTTACCAGGTGTTCTGGCCAACAAGCCCCCTTCAACCAATGCCATCAAAAATAGAGTAATGGTCTTTCATCTCATTGAACAAAATGGCTGCCACAGTTGCCTCATAATCTTTCAAAATTAATTTATTGTGTGCAGCGCTTTGAAATGTTTTGACAAACTTAATAAGGTGCTATATAACTGCAAGTGTTATTTTACTTCTAATGTTAATCAATTCCCAGGACTAGGAGCCAATCAGATCCCATGTCATCAGGGATCAATAAGAACCTGAATTAGCTCTGTATATCACAACAGTGACCAATCTCATTCCTGTGGCACGACAGTTCTTCACTTACCCAATAACATACTCCTAAAAATGAACTTTATAAATAATGAATAACATATTAAAAATGAAATAATTCACAAAATTAACACTAGCTTCCCTATTAGCTTTGTAATCCCATCATCCAGTTGCTCTTATATTGTCCCTTCTCCATGCATAATGAACATCCTCAACCCCACATACACCTTTCACCATTAACGTTATTGGACCGACCCACATCTCTGTACTCCAGGGCCCAGCACAACTCAGGTCTGACTTGAAGAATACATATGCAGCAGACCAAACACATGCAGACGCTGATGACTTCCGTCCCTCTCACCCTCCAATGTTGGTGCTGCACACTCCATACTCTTCTGCTCGGTTCCTTCCACAGCTCTTTGTTTAGTGCCAATTCTGGCCACTCCTCCCTTTCCTGTTGTTCCCTCTTGCGGCTTTGCTCCCAGCAAGAAAAAGAGAAAAACAGAGAGAAAGAAGGAGTGTAAAAGAAAGCGTAACAGACTGAGATATGAGAGGAAGGGGAGACGACAGAGACACAGAGCGAGAGAAATGGAGAGAAGGAAGGAGAGTAACAGATTGTGTGATACATGAAGAGAGTGGCAAAGAGAAACACAGGGACAAAAGTTAATAGTAAAAGAGAGAAAAGAAAGTAACATGGAGAGTAACAGAGAAAAAGAGAGAAATAGGAGACTAACAGATACACAGGTGGGGATGAAGAGAGCGAAAGGGAGAGTAAGTAACATGGTAACAGAATAACTTAGAGAAACACAGGGACAAATGCTAAGGTGACAAAGAGACAAAGGATACTGCCAGAAGAAAGTAACAGAAGGAGAAATAAGAGACGGGGAAAGTAACGGAGACACAAAAAGGAGGAGAGTAACAAAGAAAAGCAGACAGAAAGAAAACACAATAGAGACACAAGAGTAAAAGAGAGAGAAAACAAGAGAGAAAGGGAAGAGGAACAGAGGTGCAAGTGGAGAGAATCAGAGAAAAGGAAAGTAAGTGATATGATAAGAGAGTAACTCAGAGAAACACAGGAACAAAGGTTGAGAATAAAGAGTGAGAAACAGAGATAAAGAAAGTGACACAAGAAAGTAATAGAGAGAAAAACAAGAAAGCAAGAGAAGAGTAAGAGGGACAGAGGTAGAGAGTAACAGGGAAGGACAGAGCATGATAAAGGCACAAGAGTAACAGAGAGAAAAACAAGAAAGGGAAGAGTAACAGTGATACGATGAGAAAGTAAGAGAGAGAGGTTTAGGGACACGGTTTCAGAGTAATAGAAAGAGAAAGAAGCTGAGAATGGGGATACAGACACAGGGGGGCCACAGAGCAGCAGTTGTAGAGCACCCAGACCTCTTGATAGGGTAGTGCACAACCGGCATCTCCCAAGATGAACACATGAGCTGCAGTAGTGGTTAAGTTTTCCCTCAGTTCCCAAATGTTCGGACTCCAGAAAGCACAAACAGCACCAGTGGAACCAATTTGAGCTCAACTTCACAAGCCCGAAGCCCTTCTCAGTGCATTTGGCATAAATGAAGTTCGCGAAAGACAACTTCAAGGCCTTGATAGGAAGCAAGTACAGGTAACGTATGGATCAAATTACCCGAGAGCAATGCCAGGGGGGATCTACCAGCTTTAAAAAAAAATCATACGTATTGAAACTGATGAGAAGCCAAATTAAATTTTATATAGTTTTACAGCAAAAATAATGAGATGGCAATGCTGTTTTCTCTTGAATATTGGGGTATAAATTTCTGTGATGATTCTCCCATTTGTCTGCTGTAACTTTGGCCAAAGATCCATGGAAACTCTGGAAAAACAGCAGAAATGGCATTTCAGCCATTTTTCTGGGGCTTGCCTGGCGGCTTCCACTGAAATTACAGCAGACAAGTGGGAGAACCTTTGCAGAAATTCACCTCCATAATGTTTACAAGGCTGGTGGAGAAATTAGCCTCTGATGCTCCGTACACTTAAGGTGCCAGTAAAATAATATGATGGTAATGGGATTCAGCTCACACCGTGTAGGCTGTCGTTTCAATCACAAGTGAACCAGTCAATTATATTCATTTCTCTTGATTTTAAATCTTTCCCGTAGATTAGAATCCTGATAAATTTACAACTAGTTTGCCCAGAACTGTTATGCTTGGGTTGAATCCATTGTAAGGAATTGGAATAATTCAGTAGAATTCTGCACTTGGATAAAGTGTATGTTTATCCGATTCCACTACACAACAAAAAATAATAACATTTTTAAAAGCTCAAAAGCATTGCCAGGTTCAGTAATGTAGTGGTTATGTTACTGGACTAATAATCCAGAGGCCTGGACTAATAATCCAGAGGTATAATAATTCCAGTTTGAGAATTTTAATTCAGTTCACAAAATCGGGAAATAAAAAGCTGGTAACAGTAAAAGTGACCATGATATTGTTGGATTATTGTAAAAAACCCAGCTGGTTCACTGATATCCTTTAGGGAAGGAAACCTGCCGTCCTTAACCAGTCTGGCCTATATGTGATTCCAGTCCCACACCAATGAGGTTGACTCTTGACTGCCCTCTGAAGTGACCAATCAAGCCACTCATTTAAGGCATCTAAGGATCGATGTTCGCGCCGCACCGCGCTGCGGTCTGGAGGTCCCGTGCAGGCCGCTCACCGGCTTTTGCATTGAGGAAACCGCACATTGAAAAGCGCGAAAATTGAATGGGCCGCACAGCCAGTTAAAGGGACCGCGCATCTAAATAAAAATTAGAGGGAACAATGCTAGGTATGGGCAATAATTGCTGTCTTGGTAGCGATGCCCATATCCCGATGAACGGTAGCGTAGTGGTAATGTCATTGGGCTAGTAATCCAGAGGCCTGGACTAATGATCCAGCTGGGGAATTTAAATTCAGGAAGAAGTTCTCCTTGGAGCAGAGAAGGCTCTGGGGAAGCTGGGGAATTTAAATTCAGTTAATTAAATAAATCTGGAATAAAAAGCTAGTATCAGTAATGGTAACGGTAACCATGAAATTATCGGATTGTTGTAAAAACCCATCTGGTTCACGAATGTCCTTTAGGGAGGAAATCTGCCGTCCTTACCTGGTCTGGCCTACATGTGACTCCAGACCCACAGCAATGTGGTTGACTCTTAACTGCCCTCTGAAATGGCCTAGCAAGTCACTCAGTTGTAACTAACCGCTACGAAACATAATAAGAATGAAACCGGACGGACCACCCGACATCAACCTCGGCTACAGACACAGCAACGGCACACCCAGCCCAGTCAACCCTGCAAAGTCCTCCTCACCAACATTTGGGGACATGCCAAAATTGGGAGAGCTGTCCCACAGACTAGTCAAGCAACAGCCTCACAGAATCGTATCTTTCAGCCAGTGTCCCAAACTCCTTCGTCACCATCCCTGGGTATGTCCTGTCCCACCGGCAGGACAGACCCACCAGGAGTGGTGGCACAGTGGTATACAGTCAGGAAGGAGTGGCCCTGGGAGTCCTCAACATTGACATGAAGTCTCATGGCTTCAGGTCAAGCATGGGCAAGGAAACCTCCTGCTGATTACCACCTACCGCCCTCCCTCAGCTGATGAATCAGTACTCCTCCATGTTGAACACCACTTGGAAGAAGCACTGCGAGTAACAAGGGCACAGAATGTACTCTGGGTGGGGGACTTCAATGTCCATCACCAAGAGTGGTTCGGTAGCACCATTACTGACCGAGCTGGCCGAGTCCTGAAGGACATAGCTGTCAGTCTGGGCCTGCGACAGGTGGTGAGAGAACCAACACGAGGGAAAAACCTACTTGACCTCGTCCTCACCAATCTACCCATCGCAGATGCATCTGTCCATGACAGAATTGGTAGCAGTGACCAGTGCACAGTCATTGTGGAGACGAAGTCCCGTCTTCACACAGAGGACACCCTCCATTGTGTTGTGCGGCACTACCACCGTGCTAAATGGGATAGATTCAGAACAGATCTTGCAGCTCAAAACTGGGCATCCATGAGGCGCTGTGGGCCGTCAGCAGCAGCAGTATTATATTCCACCACAATCTGTAACCTCATGGCCCGACATATCCCTCACTCTAACATTACCACCAAGCCGGGGACCAACCCTGGTTCATAGAAACATAGAAGATAGGAGCAGGAGCAGGCCATTCAGCCCCTCGAGCCTGCTCCGCCATTCAGTGAGATCATGGCTGATCATCCAAATTCAGTACCCTGTCCCTGCCTTCTCTCCATATCCCTTGATCCCTTAGCTTTAAGAAATATATCGAACTCCTTCTTGAATATATTTAATGAATTGGCCTCTACTGCCTTCTGTGGTAGAGAATTCCACAGGTTCACCACTCTCTGGGTGAAGAAATTCCTCCTCATCTCAGTCCTAAATGGCTTACCCCTTATCCTTAGACTGTGACCCCTGGTTCTGGACTCCCCGGCCATCGGGAACATCCTTCCTGCATCTAGTCTGTCTAGTCCTGTTAGAATTTTATAAGTTTCAATGAGATCCCCTCTCATTCTTCTAAACTCCAGCGAGTATAAGCCCAATCGACCCAATCTCTCCTCATACGTCATTCCTGCCATCCCAGGTATCAGCCTGGTGAATCTTCGCTGCACTCCCTCCATGGCAAGAACATCCTTCCTCAGATAAGGCGACCAAAACTGCACACAATACTCAAGATGTGGTCTCACCAAGGCCTTGTACAACTGCAGCAAGACATCCTTGCTCCTGTACTCGAATCCTCTCGCTCTGAAGGCCAACATACCATTTGCCTTCTTAACCGCCTGCTGCACCTGCATGCTTACCTTCAGCGACTGGTGCACAAGGACACCCAGGTCTCGTTGCACTTCCCCTTCTCCCAATCTATTGCCATTCAGATAATAATCTGCCTTCCTGTTTTTGACACCAAGGAGTGTAGAAGAGCATGCCAGGAGCAGCACAGGTGTACCTAAAAATGAGGTGCCAACCTGGGGAAGCTGCAACACAGGACTACATGCATGCTAAAAAGCAGAAGCAGCATGCTATAGACAGGGCAAAGTGATCCCACAATCAACGGATCAGATCAAAGCTCTGCAGTCCTGCCACATCCAGTTGTGAATGGTGGTGGACCATTAAACAACTAACGGGAGGAGGAGGCTCCATGAATATCCCCATTCTCAGTGATGGTGGAGCCCAGTACGTGAGTGCAAAAGACAAGGCTGAAGCGTTTGCAACCATCTTCAGCCAGAAGTGCCGAGTAGATGATCCATATCGGCCTACTCCTGAGGTCCCCACCATCACAGAAGCCAGTCTTCAGCCAATTCGATTCACTCCACGTGATAGCAAGAAACGGCTGAGCGCACTGGATACAGCAAAGGCTATGGGCCCCGACAACATCCCGGCTATTGTGCTGAAGACTTGTGCTCCAGAACTAGCCGTGCCTCTAGCCAAGCTGTTCCAGTACAGCTACAACACTGTCATCTATCAGACAACGTGGAAAACTGCCCAGGTATGTCCTGTCCACAAAAAGCAGGACAAATCGAACCCGGCCAATTACCGCTCCATCAGTCTACTCTCAATCATCAGCAAAGTGATGGAAGGTGTCATCGACAGTGCTATCAAGTGGCACTTACTCACCAATAACCTGCTCACTGATGCCCAGTTTGGGTTCCGCCAAGACCACTCGGCTCCTGACCTGATTACAGCCTTGGTCCAAACATGGACAAAGGAGCTGAATTCCAGAGGTGAGGTGAGATTGACTGCCCCAGACATCAAGGCAGCATTTGACTGAGTACGGCATCAAGGAGCCCTAGTAAAACTGAAGTCAATGGGATTCGGGGGGAAAAGGCTCCAATAGCTGGAGTCATACCTAGCACAAAGGAAGACAGTTGTGGTGGTTGGAGGTCAATCCTCACAGCCCCAGGATATCACTGCAGGAGTTCCTCAGGGCAGTGTCCTAGGCCCAACCATCTTCAGCTGCTTCATCAATGACCTTCCCTCCAACATAAGGTCAGAAATGGGGATGTTCGCTGATGACTGCACAGTGTTCAGCACCATTCACAACTCCTCAGATAATGAAGCAGTCCATGCCCGCATGCAACAAGACCTGGACGACGTTCAGGCTTGGGCTGATAAATGGCAGGTAACATTCGTGCCACAGAAGTGCCAGGCAATGACTAACTCCAACAAGCGAGAGTCTAACCACCTCCCCTTGACATTCAACGGTATTACCATCGCCGAATCCCCCATCATCAACATCCTTGGGGTCACCATTGACCAGAAACTTAACTGGACCAGCCACATAAATACTGTGGCAACAAGAACAGGTCAGAGGCTAGGTATTCTGTGGCGAGTGTCTCACCTCCTGACTCCCCAAAGCCTTTCCACCATCTACAAGGCACAAGTAAGGAGTGTGATGGAATACTCTCCACTTGCCTGGATGAGTGCAGCTCCAACAACACTCAAGAAGCTCGACACCATCCAGGACAAAGCAGCCCGCTTGATTGGCACCCCATCCACCACCTTAAACATTCACTCCCACCACCACCGGCGTACAGTGGCTGCAGTGTGTACCATCTACAGAATGCACTGCAGCAACTCGTCAAGGCTTCTTCGACAGCACCTCTCAAACCCGCGACCTCTACCACCTGGAAGGACAAGGGCAGCAGGCGCATGGGAACAACACCACCTCCAAGTTCCCCTCCAAGTCACACACCATCCTGACTTAGAAGTATATCGGCCGATCCTTCATCGTCGCTGGGTCAAAATCCTGGAGCTCCCTCCCTAACAGCACTGTGGGAGTACCTTCACCACATGGACTGCAGCGGTTCAAGAAGGCGGCTCATCACTACCTTCTCAAGGGCAAGTAGGGATGGCCAATAAATGTTGGCCTTGCCAGCGACGCCCACATCCCATAAACGAATAAAAAAAATTAACAAAAGCTTAGAAGTAATGTACAATACTTCATATGTTTATACGTTTTCTGCGAGTCAGACATGAAATCGATTGGAATAATTGATTGGATGAAAAGAGTTAAATCATACTTGCTACGTTCTGTGCTTACTCTTTGTCTCACTAAGTGGAAAAATTGATTTGCTCATTCACTGGCTTGACAAATTAAGCATAGGACAAAAAACCCACCAGTATTGCTATGATATGCAGCTAAACAAACCTATGCATAAGTGGAACCATCCAAATAAAACAATTTTTCTGTAGAAGGATGGTTAATTTATGGAGTTTGTCCAGAAAGAATTGAATTTAATGCTGCCTGAATTATACAATAACAGAGGATTTTTCTATTTTTTTTTCAGCCTTACTGGTTTGCTCTGTAATTAGTGAGGCTCAGAACCAAATGTCGGTACATTCCGTCTTCAGATTTCATTTTGTCACCCTGAGAGCCCATCTACCTTTGATTCAGACCACATTTGACAGTGCAAAATAACGTGTACTGGTGATAGTTATACTTGGCAGCAAACCCTTGGGGTGAGGGGGGTAACCTGCAAGTATGGGCTTTCGAACGTTGACGTCTTTTATATTTTTTCTCCACTTTTCCCACCCGACAGTCAGCCTGATTGACTGGCTGCCTCTCGGGCAGGAAAGCTTGTAGGAGCGACGCGGCTGAGGACCAGGTAGGTCTAGTGGAGGGGCGGGGGTGGGCGGTTTGTAAGATCGCAGCGAGGTTGAGAGCGTGGCCGGGGGTGCGAGATGGTGGTCACGGGGAGTAAAGCATGGTCGGGGTACGAGATGGTGGTCGCTGGGGTGAGGGAGGGGATCGGGGGAGGGGTCGGAGATTGCAGAGGTGGGGGGTGGGGGTGGTCGAGCAGATCGCGGGGGGATTTACAGGGTAGTTTTTTGGGCTGGGGCAAACAATCCTGCTCCTCCTGGCCTAGAAACAGTGCTGTAAAGGCACTTATCTTATGGATCCAGCCCATCTTGCCTCCTTTTACCTGCCAGGTTTTCCGAGGCCAGGGAAACCAGGCATGGTTAATGCATGTTAAAAAGCAGGCACGTAGCCTCTTTAAAAGCTTTCAATAACCGACCCGCCTCCTGAGAGCAGATTGGTTGCTGCCCTCGCCTCTGTTAAAACCGGAAGTGGGTGGGTTCGAGGTGGGTTAGGGTTTGGTTTGAAATTTTTTAAATTTTAACTTCCCACCCGACCTAAACCCACCCTTTTTGTGGGTTAAATGACCCCCTTTGTTGTCTCTTGGGAAGGGAGAGAGCTGTAAAATGGATATAGTGATGCATTTCTCTATATTGCAAGGTTCTGTCTTTGCTGATTATATTTCTACCGACAGCTCTGTGTGTATCTGAAAGGTGGGATTTTTACTTATAAGGTTATGCAGATAGGGTTAATTGAAGTAGGTGGAGGCTCGTGTGGAGCATCATCACCGGCACAGATCAGTTGGACCAAATGACCTGTTTCTGTGCTGTAAATTCTATGTGATTCTATATAATTAGAAAGTACAGTATGGGCAGTTTGGTGAGTGTTGGTGTACTATTCAGCAGATAGATTTTCAATACAAGTCCCTGGATTCTGCTGATTTTTTTCCCCCCTGAAATTTTATATGCTGTATTTGTTTTTGAATGTATGAAAATATGTATGTATGCATGTGCCCAATTCTTCTTCATTGCTTCCTCTGAGGAAATTTTAAAAATTGATTCTCAGTAACTATGGCAAAGCTCAAGAACGGTAAAATTCAGAAAGCCATGGATAATATTGCGAATGAAAGGTTGCATGTGTTCAGATTTAGACTGTCATCTGAACTCTCCAGTGCTCCAGCATAGTAACACACACTGAGCCATCTGTTCTCTAACTGATGTTTATGTTTCAAAAAGCATTGTCATAGATGAAGGAGGAGTATTTTGCTCCCAGTTTCTCTGCACATGCCGTATGTATGAAAGGTCAGAGTGAAGCAGGTGGAAGCAAAAAGGTGCATGCTGTTGGTTTTCTACCAACCAGCAAAGTCTATAAGTTTGATCAAATTGCATTTCTGTTAGTATAAACAGCAGAAGTTAAGTAATTTGGAACCAAATTGTCCTATTACTGGCCATATTTGATCACTGCAGTTACAAATTTCTATAGATATCCATAATAATGACTGCTAAACCTGGCTTTAAAATCACTGAGCATCTGTAAAATTAAGTTGTAAAAGTAAAATAAATCCCATGGCTAAGTGATACTAATAGTTAATTTTGATGATTGTTAGCACCAAGGAGGCTCCTTTGTGTTAATGAAGCTTCTGTGTTTTTGCTGTGTACTATACTATTCTGAAAATGATGCATAGCAGTCAGACTTTTGGTAGCCTTCCAACCAAAATTTTAAGAATAACTTCTCGTGTGTGGTGTGGTACAGTCCAGGAAAGTCCCATCTTCAGCACCTGGTCTGTGCTGAGTTATTTCATCTCAGCTATTGAGTAAGTTTGGTGAAATAATCAGCCTTAGTGTGCCCAGGCTAAGCTGAGGAGAAATTTACTGGTGATCACTATCCAGTTACTCCTACTTGATGCTGGGTGAGGATAGGACAAGACTTGGCTGTGTGTTCCCATCTGACATCCAGCCTGCTGACACTCCCACTGGGCACACACATGAAGGATGGTCACTGCGTGAAGGCTGCTGACATGTGTAGAATTAGCACCCAGCATGAGTCGCTCCTCTCAGTCGGGAATGAAGAGAGAACGAAGGATGTGGGGTGAATATCAATAATTTAAAATATTTTTCCATGCCGTGTAATGTTCAGTGTTGTGTTTTTGAGGAATACCTTTTGAAAAATATTCAGTTCTCATCTGATTAATGTGATGGTGTTTTATCAGCTTATGATATGCACTGGGCATACAGTGTTCCTGTAAAATACAATATCAGAGTTATGCCCCTCAAAAGTGCAGACATATCGTGTAACAGTCACCATTTTGTGTTAAGTGGTCAGTATCCAGTGCTGTGTGGTCAGTTTCCGGTACTGTGTGGTCAGTTTCCAGTACTGTGTGGTCAGTATCCAGCACTGTGTGGTCAGTATCCGGTACTATGTGGTCAGTTTCCAGTACTGTTAGATCATTTACAGCTTTACTAAATTACTGCTTCCAGCAATAATGGAAAGTTGTCCAGAACCATTAGAGAAGTGGTGCTTAGTGACAGCTACCCATGAGTTAGTTTTTTTTTCTCACATTTACGTGTTTTCTAAAAATATTTGCTTCCACCGCAGGGCTTCTTGGCTTGCTGAATGGGATTTTTACACTCAAATGCAATCTTACCAGAGTGGTGTATGCCAGAGTATACACAATTATCTGTTGTTAAAATCGTCCGAAGGAAAACCCAGACTTCAAGTGTGGCCTCCCGATACAAGTATCAGAAATTGCAATAGGAACTTAGACGTATATTGGATAGGAAGGGGACTTGAAGATATGTCGGGTAACCAAGGGAGTATTGTGAAGCACTTCAATAGAGGAGTCACACAGAGGGCTTCACATAAAGGAGGGGGCGGGACCAAGCTATCTGTGACCACACTGCTAATACTATGGGAATAAGCAGAAACACATTGGGAACAAAATTTAACCCAGGAGCAGACACAACATCATAATGTAAGTGGGACTTTGGTGCTCACATGTGACCCGGTTGGTTCTACGTTTTGGATAAATATTGCCTCCGTGTGTACTTTCTATTTTTATTTGTTGGTACTTTAAGGCAACAACACAGGTTTTATTATTGCAGCACCTGATCTTGGTGAGATCAAACTGTTGCAGATTGAAGTACAGATGTGCTCTAATATACATTAAATTCTTGGGTTTTCATTTGCCCTTCTAATCCAGCAGTTTTGTGCAGGAAATGTGGTTGGATTAGGATGTCCTCATCACTATAGCAGTGCAGTAAATCAGCAGCTGCAACAGGTTTCCTGTTGCCCAAAAGTGCACAATGAATTTAAAGTCTGGCTAAGAAAGCTGTCTCCTATATACTTTTGATAATGGGAAACTAACATAATTACAGATTTTATTAAGTCCTTCATAGCTGGGGATGAGTACAGTATATGTCTTGCTTCATATAATATTCCAAGAACGATCTTCTGGGGAATCATTTTTTTAAAATAGTAATTAGTTTGGACTTTTTTTCCTTTTTGGTGGGGGTGGGGGGCGGGGGAATTGCCTAAATTTTGCAGTGCTCCGGGATTAAATTGTTTCCGTAATTTAGCTCCACCACCTGCAGAATCTCAGCTGCAAAACTTCACTTTAGTTGTTATGTGTTTTTTCCAGAGTATAGATTAATGTTAGTAAGACTGTGCAGGTTTGTGAACTTGATGGTTTCTTTAGACTCTTGCTGCATGTGGAAACAACATCACTGTTGTGATAAACATCTTCGATTGTTACAAGGCTATTGCAGTTGATAACACCGCGCACTGTTTGTGTGACACAGAGTGTGATGGGGTGGGGCGACACAGGTTCAGTTCTCCCACTCTGCTCACTTCGTGACCTCACCTGTGCTGCTGTTGGCGGGTGCTCCGCCCCTCCAGGAGCAGAGCCGACCTGGATGGAAGCATGGGAGCAGATCTCCCCAGGTATCTCTTAGTTCCAGGAGGTGGGTAGCTTGAGAAGACAAATGGAAAAAAAAAAATTAAGAAGTTCAAATACCCTAAAAAAAATGACAAAGGTAAGAAAAGTTGTGGCTGTTGGAAATCTGAAATAAAAACTGAAAAGGGGTCATTTTGACTTTGTGCGATCATGTAAAACAAGATGATAGCGAGTCAACCGCCCATTTCACATCTCCGATTATTATTTCCATTGCTAAAAATAAAAATCGGGAGAGATGTAAAACGTGCTGTTGACTCGCTATCATCCCATCTTACACTATCGCACAAAGTTAAAGTTACTCCCAAAATGTTGGAAATAGAGAATAGATCCATCAGCACCTGAAAAAGGAGAAGCTAGTTTAAAGTTTTAGGTGGAAACTTTTCATCAGAGCAATTGCTTCTGATCTGAGTAATGTGTTACATTAGTAGCTAGATTATGTAAAATCATATATAATCATTATTGTCATTTAACACTAGAGGAGTTGAAGATTATTTTTGTAAAATTTCAGAGTTACTATTGTTATAAAAGTGATTTCTTTGTTCTTTTTAATGTACGTACAACAAAAATGAATCTGGGGGCTGGATTTTGCCCAGGTGCCCAACCCGCCCCCAACCCGCCTCCGTGCCATCTTGCCAGGAGGCGGGTAGCCGTCCCGCCTCCGGTCCCGTCTCCTTGGCGGCGGAAAGGGATTACAGCCACTTAACTGCCTGTTAACAGGTAGTTAACAGGCAGATAAGAGGATTATCCCCATTTTGCCCACACAAGTGCGGGCTTCCCGAAGGCTCCGAAACCCGCCAGGGTCAGCGAGGCGAGCAGTGGGTCTGCGGGGGTCGGAGGGGTGCAAAAGTGTGCAGTGAAGGTGAGTGATGGGTGCAAGTGTGGAGAGGTGAGTATGTGAGGTAAGTGGAAAGTGTTAGAAAATGTTTACTTACCTTTGTTTCTTCCCGCAGGCTTCAAGAGTTGGGGATGCGGAGAGTCTCGCACCTCCGCGGCAGAGATGACAGATGGCCATTGCATTCTCCAATGCAGCAACCATCTAATTTCTGCAAAAGAAAGAGGTTTGCTGAGTCTTGAATTCAAGAACTCATCAAACTACAGAGAATGTCAGTGTTTGACAGCTTCACAGAGCTGTCAAACGATGACAATTCCTCTGTCAAAATTTTTTGACAGATGAAACGTCATATGTTGAGGTTCTCTGTAACCGGCTTTCCCTTAATTGGCCTGCTATGCCCGCTGGGCGGGCTTAACAAGGTCAATCAAGGGAAAGTAGCGTGGGTTGGCCAGAAGTTGATGGCGGCGGGACTGAAACCCGACAAGTGGGAGTCCCGCCTCCAAAACCTCCCCATTGGCAAAATCCAGCCCTGGGAGCCAGAAACAGTGTATATTGAACTGATGTAAAATCTAAGGTAAGCCCCTTTGGTGTAGAGTAAATATTTCACTGTGATGGTCATTAGATTGCCTTTATCTAGTAGCATTTGCACTGTATTGTATTCTAAAGAATTTAGTAATGGAGCCACACTATTCTGTGATTTGATTTGCAGTCAGTTTGAGCAACCATTCAGTTCCTTTTAAATTGATGATCGTTTATGTGATCAATTTTTAAAAATCCATTTTTTATTTGTGATGTAGAGACAAAACTCATCTTTTGTTACACTAATGGAAAATGACCTTGTTTGTCTGGCTGCTTAACAGGTAAATGTGCACCAATCAATCATATCGGGTGCTGTATTCTTCATGTAAGTGTTTATGTCTCAAGATTAACTTCGCTACACTTGTGGTGCAGACTGCATAATTTGTATGCTCATCAACTAGAGGAGTATGTTTAAGACAGCAGTAAAGCTTCATCGATTGTGAACGGAGAAGTCTGTATTGGAAAACAGGAGCGATTGTATTGCAGATAGAGGAGCCAGTATTTGAGAGTAGGACAGGATGTGTTGTGGATGGAAGAGCTCGTATGCAAGATGGGACAGGCTGTATTGGGAACAGACGATCTAGTATTTGAGAGCATGGCAGGCTGCAAAGGGCATGGCGGGACTCGTATTAATTTCTCTAGCATATTTGAGAATTGTAGTAGCCAATAATAGGCATCTGGTGTGATGTGTGTGTGTGTATATGTTTACTTTTGTGCTGCATTTGTATACTGTTCTGGCATTCTTTTGCAGTAACTCTTGTATAGATCAGTGTGTACAAGTACTTAATGACTGCTAGCCTTGTACAGCAGGGTCTTATTAAACATTACAGGATTTTAACAGCTGGAATTCCAAGGGAATCTCAAGAGAATTATGCAGCAAGGCAAGAAACAGTGCAAACAAACTTCGCTCTCTTACTTGCACAATAGAAGCAGCTGGAGGAGCAATAATTTTTGGCCAGGATACAGGAAGAGTTATCGTTACTGTTTCTAATGTGACCTTAGTCCCAGGCAGTGTAAGCTACTTAGTATAGTTTGTATGTGAAGTAGTGCAATGGTAAATTGACATTTTTACTGAGTCACACAAGGCGAATATGCAAACACACCGAGGAGTGAAAGCATGCGGAAGTGCTGTAGGCTTTGTCATTGTTTTTAAAGTTTAATTTTGTATGATTGTGTTGTGCCCTGTCCCCTTGAGAGGTGCCACTCCCCAGGTGGTTGCAGTGGCCAGCACCCTTTGCTCAGTCATCTGCCAATTGTGTTCTTCAGCCAGGTGCTCGGAGCCATATGAAAATTAAATGAGTTGAAAGCAAAGTTGTCGTGCAGTGCCTCAGCTCTACACCCCCTTTTCTCCTCCCCTCCCCACCCCACCCCACCTTATCCAGTTAACTTGAGAATTAATTGCATGGGAATCACGGGAAAGAACCTGTGTCTGTCACCCTGTGGCAGAATGCCTCGCTGCACGGTGTCAACCTGCCCATGTCAGCCTGTAGAAGCTGGATGGCACAGCTCAGCATATTGGAGTTTCAATGTGCGCCGCCAAGGATTGCCAGAATTAAGGTTTGATCCTCAAGTTTCCCATACAATGAGTTCTCAATCTCAAGCAAGGCGCCGAGTGGAGGCCAGGTTGTTCCTCACAGAGGAGATCGGAAAGTTCAGAGGGGCAGTTTCCAAGCTGATTACACAGCTGCATTGTTGAAGCCTTACTAACAGCTCCGTTGACAAAGAAAATTAAATTTGTAATTCTCAGTATTTCTTTTTCACCGAGGCAGGCGAACAGCTGAAAATAATGTAGCATGATGTTCACAGAACGGTATGTGACCTGTGACATCATTACTGTAGTTATCCAGAAGTGAATGTAGTTGATTACAGGGAACTCTTGCACGTGTGATTTATAATGTGTTCTATTTATACTGCAGCCCTGTAGAAACTGAATTCAGATTTCATCCGGTTTAGTTGAAGTGAGCATCACATCCCAGGATCTGACCTGATTGGTTGCACAGATTCAGCTTGTGGACAGAGAAGTCTTAAATGATCAGTCTGTTGCGTGCACTGAATTTTTGTTTTCTGTAGGAAAGGGCCATGAAGTTCTCAGCCGACGTTTTAAAACCAATGAACATGTGATGTAAACCGCCCACTTAAACGCCAGACCAACTCTGAGCACAAGAGGCATAGGAGAGTTTGATCCAGCCTCTGTTTGAAGTAAATAACAAACAGCGTTTTTGAACTGGACTAGGCAGCACGACGTTTAGTTGCAGAATAGTAACAAACTTCCACGGGGATTGTGATGGATCGGATAGTTGTCGAGTTTTAAATCATAAAGGACTCTACATTTCAATATTTCTTCATGAGATTTTGTAGATGACAAACATTATAGTGACTTTAAAAATTGGTTACTGCTGTGACTGAGCACAGAGGAATACAAGATTCTCTGGCTCATATCTACATAAATAGGGTGTGTTTGAGTTCCTTTTCTTCTCTGATGTCATCAATTACACGTGAGGAAATATGGAGAAAGGGGCCGACATGTCAGATAAAATGGAAGTTTTGTCTCCTTTTTATTCAGCAAATGAGAAAAGACTCAAAGTTCACCCAGATGATAGAAGTAATTAATATGGATCACTGGAATTCTTTTTTGGGGCAGAGTTCCAGTGTGGTGGGACTTCCGCCTGCCCCTCCGGATCAGCCCTAGCTCTGACCTATTTTCATCCCATATGTACGACGGGATCTCGGTGTGATACCTTAAAGGGAAAGAAGCGTCCGGAGGATGGCATTGAGGCTCCCACTGTAGGCTTCGGTCTTGGCCGTGGCCTTCAGCAGGTAAGTGTTGGGCCCTACTTGATAGAGGAGGAGATCCGCAACATGGCTCTCTTTCTCCGTTGGAGGAACTTGAAGCCTATGTCTCCACTTTACAGGGGCTAACCACCATCTTGGTGGCCCGAGGATGTCTTGTAGCCTCCTGATCTCTTCAATAGATGGATAAATAACACTCTGACAGGAGAGTATGCTTTCATGACTTTTTCAAAGACTACATATAATTTTAGGAAAAGCTAAGGTCGTGAAAGGTGCTATAGAAATGCAAGTCTTTCTTTTTTATTAAACTTTGTTTTCAGACAGCACTGTTGGCTTAGCAGGCCTGTGCCTTTCTTTTTCAACATTCATGTAGCTAATATCAGAAATAAGGAACTTGCATTTATATAGCACCTTGCATGTCTTTAGGGTGTCCCAAGCACAGACAGAGGATAAGGGGTCGTCCATTTAAGACCGAGTTGAGGACGAATTTCTTCACTCAGGAGGGTTGTGAATGCTGAGTCGTTGAGTATATTCAAGGCTGAGATCGATAGATTTTTGGACTCTAGGGGAATCAAGGGTTATGGATCTAGGGCGGGAAAGTAGAGTTGAGGTTGAAGATCAACCATGATCTTATTGAATGGCGTAGCAGGCTCGAAGGGCCGAATGGCCTACTCCTGCTCCTAATTCTTATGTTCTTATGTAAAAGCTTGACATTTAAATGTGCATTGGTGTATTATGTCTCTTTCTATCCGTTAACCCTGTGGTGCTTTAATAATTGCCCTCAAAACATCTTTTAAATTTTAAGCCAGTACCTTGCAATGTTTCATTGTAATTCCTATGTTTTAACCATGATTTTAGTATTCTTTAACCATGAAGTACTATTTATTAGAAATTATGCTAACATACAGGAACACATTGAACAGTAAATGCGTGCAAGTGAAACCGGAAATTGTGATGTGGTTACTCTACTCTACTGAACGGGTGTTACTAAATGTTACCGTTCCTAAAAAAAAATCAGTGTGCAGACTTCTGAAACCACCATTTTGGAAGTCTGTAGATAATACCTTCCCTTGTCATGTCTTGTGTTGTTAAATCACTGGTGTTACTTAAAGAAACTGATTCCTTCCCTTCCACTGTTGCTGACAGCAATTAGTCTGAGCAACAGAAAACGCTGGAAAAACTCAGCAGGCCAGGCAGCATCCGTGGAGAGAGAAACAGAGTTAACGTTTCAGGTCGAAAACCTTTCGTCAGAATTAGTCTGAGCAATCCACTCTTGAGTTAACAGGGTGATTCTGCTGCTTGTCCTATGACTTTGTACTGTAACTTACTTTAGCAGATGGTCAGTCTGCCTGAAAGGGCTTATTGTCTTCTGCCTAGTACTGACATGTGTATTTAAAATCTTACTAATATTTTTGTGTGGGTGTTGCTTGCCTGTTTAATTTATATGCAGAATAATTATGGCTTGTAAACTTTTTTTGTGTGTCTTTGGATTTCATTTTTATTTATATCTTGATACTACAAGAACAATGGGACGTCATGGATGCAACACCCCCTCCCCAAGTAACCAGTCACTGTACGGTGGGTACAGTGTTTATTCTATTGGAGAGCTTCAAAAAAAGGAAATACATTTATATAGCGCCTTTCATGACCTCAGGGCGTCCCATAGGAACATAGGTTCAGAAGTAGGCCATTTAGCCCCTCAAGCCTGTTCCGCCATTCAATGAGATCATGGCTGACCTGCGACCTAACTCCATATACCCGCCTTTGGCCCATATCCCTTAATACCTTTGGTTAACAAAAATCTATCAATCTCCAATTTAAAATTAACAATTGATCTAGCATCAATTGCCGTTTGCGGAAGAGAGTTCCAAACTTCTACCACCCTTTGTGTGTAGAAGTGTTTCCTAATTTCACTCCTGAAAGGTCTGGCTCTAATTTTTAGACTATGCCCTCTAGTCCTAGACCCCCCAACCAGCGTAAATAGTTTCTCTCTATCTACCCTATCTGTTCCCTTTAATATTTTGAAAACTTCGATCAAATCACCCCTTAACCTTCTAAATTCTAGGAAATACAACCCTAATTTGTGTAATCTCTCCTTGTAACTTAACCCTTGGTATCATTCTGTCCCAAAGCATTTTACAACCAATGAAGTACTTTTGAAATGTAATCACTGTTGTAATGTAGGAAACACAACAGCCAATTTTCACACAGCAAGGTCCCACAAATAGCAATGAGGTATTGACCAGATCATCTTGATTTTAGTGATGTTGGTTGAGGGATAAATATTGGCCCAGACACATGTCGTATGTTATACACTTTCAGAGCTGCACTCTCGGATATCGCATCTGTCAGTGATAGATTTGGAGGGAAACAGCCTTACTTCACAATTCTGTTTTGATTTTATTGCCTGGTATAAAAGATTGTTTGGGGAGAGAGGTGAAGCAGGATGAGAAGTTTTACATGGGTGCAAATGGTGCTGTTGTCATCCATGATTGCATTCATTATGTTTTGAGAAATTGAGAATTTGGTGTGCATCTTGTCGATGTCCAAACAAATCAGAAATTAAATGTTCCTCCAGTGACACATGATTAGACTGTGCAAGTGTACTAAGGATTACACACTAACATGGAGGGAGACTGGTTTACAGGAATATTTAGAGGAATACTCGCACAAATCACATTTGTGAGTTTTGCCCTGGTAACTAAGTTTATTAGGCACGGAACAGATTTAAGAATTTTTTTCTTTGCAATGCTTTTTTAAAATTTACCATATTAGGATCATTATGGCCGCTACTGGCCTTCCATGGTAATTTTCACAGCACTTTGATCTGGGAGGGGTGGTCTTTTTATTTCTTGAAACGTTTAAAAAGACTGGACTGGCCAATGGTTCATGTATTTTATTTTCAGTTCTGCACTTAGCTCAGCACTGAAGTGAGGGCCGTGAGGATGTGGAAGTCATTCGGTGCTGGTTTTGAGACATCTGAAAACAAGTTTTGGGGAACTCCATGTGGTAGAGTGGGGGTACAACACTGCTTTTTTTATTTCTGGAACCTGTCCGTAAGGCCAGTCCAGACTGATGGAATGAAAGTCTGCGCGTTCTGCTGGTTTTAAAGGGACCTAAATGTGTTTGAGAAGTCTCAACCCAGTTCCTCGTGGGTGCGAGCCCACATCGCAAAACTGCCTCTGCTGCGGTAATAATTGACACCAAATGATCAGTGTTATTCAGAGTGTGAACTGGAAAAATTCGCATTGGAGCAGCGGGAGCTGTTCTTCTGAGGCTGAGCTGAGACAATTGCGAGGGTAGACTAGAGGGAGCTTTACTCTGCAACTGGTTCTTTCAGTCCTGACCCAGGCGTGCTTGACGCTGGCATTAGAATAGAGAAGTTCTGCCCAGCAATGACATCATCTTCAGCACACCCCTCCCTACCACCTAAAAAGAGCTCTGGAAAAGTTCAATGACTACAATGATCCCATATACAGAAAAGTCTTTGGCAAACTAAAATAAATAAAATGACACATGGAGGTAATTAAAGATGAATTTTGTAATGTGCAAATTTAGAGTTACAGGAATAAGACTTATAGAATTCTTTGGAGTATCCTTTTAATTGTTGCCATCAGCAGGGTGTTCACTTTGCTGCCTCTCTGTTTTATTTACAACTTGCTATATTTTATTTTCAGTTGGTTGACATACAAGTTAGGTCATTGTTATTTGTGCTTCAGGAATTGAATCTGTGATTGCGCCTTGCTTGCTTGAACATTAATAATGAATGCCCGCTTTCCACAAATTGTGTCAAAGCTTAGGCACTACAGTAGCTCATTTTGTACCAAAAGAAAATATTTTTTGTTAAGCTATAGTTACCTCTAGTTCTTATTTTCACCAAGATTGAAAGGGAATTGGATATACATTTGAAAAGTAAAAATTTGCAGGGCTATGGGGAAAGAGCAGGGGAGTGGGACTAATCGCACTGCTCTTTAAAAGAGCTGGCACAGGCACGATGGGCCGAATGACCTCCTTCTGTGCTGTATCATTCTATGATTGTAGCTTGATAGTAAATTTAGGATGACATTTTTTATGCACCAAATTGCTTCTTCAAGGAATAAAGTCTTCTGTAGAGCCACAGTGGGTTAAGTCAAGTCAAGCCCTACAAGTTACAGAAGGAGCCAGGATCAAACATAGCAACCTTTTTTTTTTAAGGATACATTGAAGGCCTAATTTCAAAACAAAATTGCTAATCTTTTTTCCACATTTTTGCCACTCTCCTTTTCTCCATGCCAAACTGCTATTCTTTCCTTTCTATCTATCATGTTTGTATTTTCCTGATGTTATGTTTCTGCAATCTCTACCCTCTCTTTCCTCCTTTAAGATGCTCCTTAAAACCTACCTCTTTGACCAAGCTTTTGGTCACCTGTCCTAATATCTCCTTATGTGGCTCGGTGTCAAATTTTGTTTGATAACGTTCCTGTGAAGCGCCTTGGGACATTTTACTAGGTTAAAAGTGCTATATAAATGCAAGTTGTTTTTGTTGTTGTTTTTAACAAGGAATAACGTCTACTCTTGGAGTAAAATCAATGATTATGCAGTGATCTCAGGATTATTCAAAGAAACACAAATGTTCAGGAGGATTTGTCGTTTTTTTTCTCAATATGATAACATATTTTGCTGAAATTAATCTCCCAAGTCAATTATTGGGTACCGTCAAACTCATAATTGCTTTAGGTCTCACAACTCATATAAAAACTAATATCCACATAGTTCTGCCAGCAACCATAATGGGATAATACCCTTCTGAATGATGAACAATTGGAATCAAATGATGCAGAAGCAACCAAAAGTCATGTGCTCATGTGTTGAAGGATATAGATAACTGTGTTGGTAAATATTGCGTAACTCCATTGGAATCTATTGGCTCCAGACCATTAAAAAGCCTGGACACTTTGGAATAATAAATCCAGAGGCCCACATTTCTGCTCGTCGTGAGGTACTGCAATGAAAGGATGTTGATAAAAGTATTGACAATGATGAGTTTCACATTTTCCATGCTGTAGCCCTTTGTGTGCCAATTATTGCACATTTTCTAGTTTCAGCTTTCCTGTTGTCTCTTTTTTTGGTACTGGGAGGTGGCTTGTTTTTTTTTCTGTCTTTGTTATTAACCAGTTGGAAACAATCTCACTTGAAGGCATGATGATGCCAGTTGTTTTGTTCCAATTCATTTCAGCCAGAGGAGAAGGATAAATGATTTGTGTGAGGGTGAGCAACTTAACGTAATTAATATAAGTAGAGAAAAAAGTACTAGAGAAACTAATGGGTATAAAAGCCGACAAATCCCCTGGACCTGACGGCCTACATCCTAGGGTTCTAAAAGAGGTGGCTGCAGAGATAGTGGATGCATTGGTTTTGATCTTCCAAAATTCCCTAGATTCTAGAATGATCCCAGCGGATTGGAAGGTAGCAAATGTAACACGGCTGTTCAAGAAAGGAGGGAGAGAGAAAACAGGGAACTACAGGCCAGTTAACCTGACATCAGTCGTCGGGAAAATGCTGGAATCCATTGTTAAGGAAGTGGCATCAGGGCACTTAGAAAATCATAACATGATTAGGCAGAGTCAACATGGTTTTATGAAAGGGAAATCGTGTTTGAAAAATTTATTAGAGTTTTTTGAGGATGTAACTAGCAGGGTAGATAAAGGGGAACCAATGGATGTAGTATATTTGGATTTTCAAAAGGCATTCGATAAGGTGCCACATAAAAGGTTATTACACAAGATAAGGGCTCATGGGGTTGGGGTAATATATGGCATGGATAGAGGATTGGTTAACGGACAGAAAACAGAGAGTAGGGATAAACGGGTCTTTTTCAGGTTGACAGGCTGTAACTAGTGGGGTGCCACAAGGATCAGTACTGGGGCCTCAGCTATTTACAATCTATATTAATGATCTAGATGAAGGGACCGAGTGTAATGTATCTAAGTTTGCTGACGATACAAAGCTAGGTGGGACAGTAAGCTGTGAGGAGAACACCAGAGGGCTGGATTTTCCCAGCGGAGGCGGGTTCGCGGCGGGAGAGCTGGTTGGCGGGTTCCGGTCCCGCTCCCGGTTGCAGCCGTTCTGTCAAAAGGATTTTCTGTTAATAGGGCTTGTTAAGTCCACCCTGCGGGGTTCCCGGCCAATAAATAGGAAGCGGGTCTGATGATGTAATTTGATGATGCGTCATCAGCCGGTTTCCTTAAAGGGACCACGGCCACATTCATTTCGACAGTTGTGCTATCAGCGTTCTGCAGCATTGAGGTGCTGCAAACACTGGCAAGCACTGCACAAAGGTGCACGGCTGCACCCAGGTTCTCGCATGGATCCCTCCATATGCTTATGGAGGGAGTCACAGCACGCAGGGAGATTCTCTTCCCTTCTCATGGGTGGAAGAGACCTCCCCAGGACACCAGTGCAGCCTGGTTGCACATTGCACAGGAGGGCAAAGCAGGGATGTCGTCAGGAGGACCAGGCTGCACTGGTGCAAACCTTTCAATGATCTCAGTAGATCATGAAACGTTACTGCAAAGCCACACTCAACCTCATCCTGCTTAGCCACTCATCACATCCCCATCACTCTGCCTTCCCTACCCTATTCCTGCACATCCTTACTCACACCAACTTACCTTGCACCTCCACCCATCCCTCTCTATCTACATTATCACTCCCCCATCTCACTAGCCATCCCTCACACTCAGCCTCATCCTAGTCCAATCATACCAACTAACAACACACAAGGGTAGGCACTTGGGTGTCTTATGCAATGTTCATGTACATTTTCTGTCAATGTGTTGTCAAACATTGAAATCTTTATTTTCAACACTTTTCAACACTGATTGTACAGATCTGTGCTCACCTTTGGAAGTGTCTTAGTGAGTTGCAGTGAATGGTGAGACATAATGGTATTCCCCACAACAACAACAACTTGTATTTATATAGTGCCTTTAATGTAGTAAAATATCCCAAGGCGTATTATAAGACAAAAAATTTGACACCGACAATGGTGATGAGTGTGAAAGGAACGCCTTATGGTGCTGGTGTGGGGTGGTGTTAACCTGGCGCAGCATGTGGCAGCAATGGTGTACAGCATCAAGTAAAGTAAATCTGGCCATGGTGATGCCATCGCTGGCCTCCCGGGCAGCAATGTTGTCGGGTGCTGATGCCCTGTGTCCTGTGCAGCACCAGGTGATTGCAGAGAAGGTTGGTGTTGTTGTTGGTGATGTTGGTGTGCCTGGTGATGTTCGTGGAGGGATTCAGATGATTGTGGAGGGAGTCAGAGGACCAAGGTGAGATTTTTTCAAGGGCACCAATGTTGCTGGAATAGATGGCAGCTGAAGTTGAGATGACAGAAGCGATCTATCAATGGTGAGAGAGCTTGCTCCAAGGAGGTGACAGTGGATAGAGAAAACTGCGTACAGCTCAAAGGTGTCTTCCAAGTCCTGAAGGCTCAAGCTTCTGACATTGGAAAGTGACCAGCTGTGAAATGGTAGCTCTCATACCACTTTTGCAGCTGTCACCTATTCACAGCAATGGGGAGACATAGAGAACCCGACCTACTTACCTGACATGATCTCCGAACAACGGGAACCCCGTTAAAAATGTGGGAAAATAGAAAAAGGTTGGCAAAATTGTAGTTAACAAGCACTTAACAAGCAGTTAACTATCTTAACTGCCTCCCCCGCCGCTTGGTGTCGGGTCTGTTCTGAAATCGCAGACCCGACACTTTGGTAACTTACATGGAGGTGGGTTCGCGGCGGGTTCCCAACCTGCTGTCAATCATTTCGATTTTAACAGGTGACCCGCCTCCGAACCCGCCCTCTGAGCGCCGGAAAAATCGTGGCCAAAGAGTCTGCAAAGGGATAGACTAAGTGAGTGGGCAGTAAGGTGGCAGATGGAGCATAATGTCAGAAAATGTGAGGTTATTCACTTTGGTAGGAAGAATAGAAAAACAGAATATTTTTTAAATGGTGAGAAACTTTTAAATGTTGGTTTTCAGAGAGATTTGGGTGTCCTTGTTCAAGAAACACAGAAAGCTAGCATGCAAGTACAGCAAGCGATAAGGAAGGCAAATGGCATGTTGGCCTTTATTGCAAGGGGGTTGGCGTATAAGGGGGCGATTTTGTGAATGGAGGCGGGTTGGAGGCGGGACTGCTGCTTGTCGGGTTTCAGTCCCGCCTCCATCGAGTTGTGGCCAACCCACGCTATTTTCCCTTGATTGACCTTGTTAAGCCTGCCCAGCGGGCTTAGCAGGCCAATTAAGGGAAAGTCAGTTGCAGAGCACGTCAACGTATGACGTGTCATCTGTCAAAAATTTTTGACAGATGAATTGTCATCGTTTGACAGCTCTGTGAAGCTGTCAGTGACAATCTCTGCAGTTTGATGAGATCTTGCATACAAGACCTCATCAACCTTCTTTCTTTTACAGAATTGAGATGTTTGTTGCATTGGAGAATGCAACGGACATCTCTCACCTGCAACACGGAGGTGCGAGACTCTCCGTATAGAAACCGACTGAAGCCTGCAAGAAGAAACAAAGGTAAGTACACTTTTAAAAACACTTAGGACTTACCTCAGATACTCACCTCTACACTCTTGCACCCATCACTTACCTTCACACCACACTTTTGCACCCCCGACCCCCGCAGACCCACTACTCGCCTCGCTGAGCTGGCGGGTTTTGGTGCCGTCGGGAAGCCCGCACTTGTGAGGGCAAAAAGGGGATAATCCTATTTTCTGCCTGTTAACTAGCTGTTAACAGGCAGTTATTAGGCTTTAATCCCTTCCCGCCTCCAAGGAGACGGGACCTGGCGCGGGACGGCTACCCGCCTCCTGGGAAGATGGCATGGAGGCGGGTTGGGGACGGGTTTGCCACCCGCCCCCAAATTCTGCCATTTTCCCGGCAGTCCCACCTCCATACCCGCCTCCTCGAGGATGAGAAAATCACCCCCTATGAGTGAGGAAGTCTTGCTACAATTGTACAGGGCCTTGGTGAGACCACACCTGGAGTACAGTGCACAGTTTTGGTCTCCTTATCTAAGGAAGGATATACTTGCTTTGGAGGCGGTGCAGTGAAGGTTCACTAGATTGATTCCTGGGATGAGAGGGCTGTCCTATGATGTGAGACTATGTAGAATGGGCCTATACTCTCTGGAGTTTAGAAGAATGAGAGGTGATCTCATTGAAACATACAAGATTCTGAAGGGGATTGACAGGGTAGATGCTGAAAGGTTGTAACCCCTGGCTGGAGTGTCTAGAACTAGGGGTTACAGTCTCAGGATAAAGGGTAGGCCATTTAAGACCGAGATGAGGAAGAATTTCTTCACTCAGAGGGTTGTGAATCTTTGGAATTCTCTGCCCCAGAGGGCTGTGAATGCTGAGTCTTTGAGTATATTCAAGGCTGAGATAGATAGATTTTTGGACTCTAGCGGAATCAAGGGATATGGAGATCGGGCGGGAAAGTGGAGTTGAGGTCGATGATCAGCCATGATCTTATTGAATGGTGGAGCAGGCTCGAGGGGCCGTATGGCCTACTCCTGCTCCTAATTCTTATGTTCTTATGTTCTTAAGTCTAGGTTTAGTGTGTGTTGCTCAGAATGGCTCTGGGATGCTATCTATATAACAGTGACTTACTTAAACAACCCCAGCCACCAGTTAACGTGAGTATAATACAGCACCAGAACAAATTACTATTACTTCTTCACTCACTTGGAAGACTTTAGGGACTTGATACAGCAATGGTGCTACTGGTTCAGTCACCATCAACATAACAATAAAGTTTGATCAACAAGGTAGTGCAGTTCCAAGGATCATTGGCAGCAAAAATCAACAAAATCTATATCACATGGGGAAGAGTTGCTCTGGTCCTTATGTGTACATACATTCTTGAAAATTACTCTGGTCAGTACTTCTGACGAAATCATAAATGCACTCAAAAAGCATTTATAATTTCACGAAGTACCGACCAGAAGAACCTTCGTGAATGCATTAAAATGTCACTGAAAATAGAAATCAAAGGCAGTCTTCCCCCATAAGCATAACAATGAAACTTAATTCCATAATTACAGAGACACAGCACTAACTGTGACTGGCTTAACATGTCATTGTAGGAAAACCCCATTTTGACAATATGCATAGGTTATAATAAGTTAGCAATCACGGGGTAGCCTTTTGCCTTTAATGCCTGTGAGTTAAGCGTTACCTAAACTGAATGCAGAGGAACATCAGGCTGGCAGGATCACAGGCCTGATTTCATTAACACAGGTAATATTTTATCGCATCGGATACTTTTTACTTGTGCCCAACTAAAAGTCCACTGGCATTGGTAGACAAGCCCTTGCTTCCTATGAACAGAAACATGACCTGATGCATGAAATAATCTGGGTTATAGTATGTCCTGAACAAACAATATACTTGTTTACAACCAGAACAATAACTTGAATTTATATAATGTTTCTTGTGTGCAGGAAGATCTTTCAGATCACTCTGCAATAAGGTGGGAAATTATGTGGTGGATAGCGTACATGGGGAAAAAGGAATTAAAGATTAGGCTAGGACGAGTTTTTACATTGCCACCACACAGACTGCAGTAGAGTGGAATTAGCAGAACTGGTAAACAGGAGCTCCTTTTGGGATTATAAACCTGCTTGGCCCTTTTGATCTCAGAAGACCAAAGGATGATTGACAGATAACATACACATTTGAACATAGTATCCAGATGCAAAAGTTTGCAAAAGCACTTAATCCATAAACTGAAAACAGGTTAGAGCTGGCTAGTAGATGCTAGACACCCACTCATCTAGTTTTAAAACCACTTTTGTCTTCAATTGACCATTCACACAACAAAGCAAACAGATCAACAAGGTTGCAATTAAAATATTAGTATACTAAAGACGATGTCTCACTGCCAACATTCTGTATGAGGAATACATTCCAGACAGGGTTAAATGCGAATTCTCTCCCAAGCCCAGATGGTGTGCGGCATAGATTTTAAGAGAACGTATTTTAATTCTGGAGGTACCATGAAGAAAAGAACAAAATACAACATGGACAAAATACTGCATTTTTATCACAAAGCGTGTGATGGATACCAAGCACGGGGTAAGGGGAAAAGGAGGGATCAGTGAGGGGAACCAAAGGTATGGTCAAAGAGGAAGGTTTTGAGGAAAACTTTGAAAAGGCGTGCTGTGGCAAAGTAGACAGAACTGGGTAGAGAGTGCCATGGGGAATGGGACTGACTGGATCGCTCCACAGAGAGCTGTCACGGACTCAATGGGCCGAATGGCCTCCTTCTGTGCCGTTATGACATTGTGACTCTGTGTTTGAGGAATTTGGATAGGAAGGCAGGTATGAGAAAAGGCAGTGGTTGGATAGAGTTGAGGGATTTAATTTGTCTCTTGAGGAGGGGATTGATAAGGGCAGTTTTGAAGAAGGTACAGGCAGTGCCAGATGAGATAGACAAATTGATGATATGAAGAAAAATGAGGGTGGGTGGGTGAAATTGTGTGGTTGGGAGTTGGGATGGGAGGGGATTGTAGTGCTTTGAAAATGAGGAGAGAAAAGGGATAATACCCACAATTGTCCAGGTACATGGGATAAACACTTGTAACAGTTTTGGGCACCACACCTCAGGAAGGATATATTGGCCTTGGAGGGGTTACAGCGCTGATTCACCAGAATGATACTGGAGCTTAGAAGTTTAAATTATGAGGGCAGATTGTATAAATTTGGCTTGTATTCCCATGAGTATAGAAGATTGAGGGGTATTTCGATCGAGGTGTAATTCAATCGAGGTGTTTAAAATGTTAAAAGGATTCGATAGGGTAGATTCGGAGAAACGATTTCCTCTGGTGGTGGAATCAAGAACGAGATGCATATAATCTTATAATTAGAGCTAGGCCATTCAGGAGTGAAATCAGGAAGCGCTTTTTCACACAAGGTGCAGTAGAACTCTGGAACTCTCTCCCCCAAACAGCAGTAGATGCTGGGACAATTGGCACTTTCAAGACTGAGATAGATTTTTGTTAGGTAAGGGTATCAAGTGATATGGAGCAAAGGTGGGTAAATGGAGTTGGGGTACAAATTAGCCATTGAATGGCTCAAGGGACTGAATAGCCTACTCCTGTTCCTAATGCTTCTATGTAATAGAAATATAAGATTAACAAATGCTGGTAATAAGAGTCAGAACTAATTGATTCCTTTAATAGCTTCGAGATACAGGGCTGTGGCTTAAAATTATTAAAAATTGGTGACCAAAGGAAATGTCCACTTAGTAATCTAAATAACATATTTCTGATTTCAAGGCTATAGTCAAGTCCAGTCTCAGGGCTCAGATGATTGGTGTAAACTGCATAAGGTTTGTCGTCGACAGAATTCATTGACTTGATTATTATGTCCTTGTGATTATTCCTCTCTACCTGTTATTTTTATGAATAACTTCACCGTGGAATTAAAGTTTACAAATCTGCCTGCACACAGTTAATGGTACCAGAAACCAAATAGCATGATTGTTTATTTGGAAATATTCATAAATTACCTTCTGTTTCTTGTTTTATTTTTACATGATTTGTGTAGTGTTTCAGTTGTTCTTTACTCACATCTGCTGCTTATTATACTCTTGCTCTGCAGAAAATTGGCAGCCATCAATAAAATCTTTGTATTGAAACATATTTAGAAATCATTACTGCACTTCCAGACAATTAGGAGTTGGTATTTGCTATATGTGGCTGATAGTTGTTAAACAAGCCTTTTTGTGAGGGCACAAAATCAGAATTGACTGCAGTAGATAGCGTAGAATTGGCAGGAAGGTGGCCCGTCAAGCAAACCAGGAAATGATGATAAACAACGTTGTTTGAAAAAAAAAAGTGTTATGAATAGACAGGTTGTCTAATTTACAAAATGTGTTTCTGTGCACATGAAGGGTGTGTGAGGAGTCTCGGCTCTACCACAGGGCAAATATAGTTGGATAATTTTTAACTTTAGGAAAAATGAGAAGTTGATACAGTAATAATGAAAATGTGGTTGGTGGCAACCCCTTCTGAGAATAAATTTAGGAACAGAGCATTTCAGAGTACATGTATTGGCCCTGTTAGGTGACGGCTTTTTCTAATAACTGAATCTAAACCTGCGTGGTGATGCCACATTGTAGAGCTGTACACCATTAATTTAATTTGCAGATAGGCAATCCTCATGTTTTAATATTTGTTTAACAATACAAATATTTGTTCAAACATTTAAATAATGCAACAATAATTAAAGATGGTAAATGGGTATGCTGTTTTACCACATCTAAATTTAAATCTAAGTCTAAGTCAGTTGGCATTACAAATATCGAAACTCCGGATTGACAGACACTGATGTGCTTCCAGCGGTTAGGCAGGTATTTCATTAAAAAAAAAAATAATGCTATTATAGAAACTGATGGTAATTTCTCTTTGATTGTGAAAGTGTCAATATTTAAATAGCCTAAAGTGTTTTTCCTTATTTAGCTCCAAGAATCACAAAAAATGAAATGGTTATGCCTCCTGCATTATTCCTCTGCTAACCCAGAAAGTTATTGTAACAGTATTACAATTAATTATTTTCTTTAAGGTTCCCTTACACCTGCACACTTCTCCTTAATGACCAAGAAGTCAGGCAAGTGGCCATCGCACAGATCTTTGTCTTTGCTGCTCTTGATGTGGCGCCAATTGACCCAACCTCCACTAAGTATTTCCTTTCCTTCTCTTTTCCTCATAGTTGCCCCTGACAGCTTCTTGTACCTGTAGATTTGTTATGCAGTCAATCATAAAGAGGAACCTGTGCCCTACCAATAAATGGCACAGTGCTTTTTATACATGAAAAGTCTGTGCCACTGACTCCCCCCACCTCCATCATGCCCTGCCCCATCCTTAAAACAACATATCTTATTTTGCCTGTTTTAATGTGTCATTAACATTAAGTTGTCTTATAATCTTCTATTGATCTAGAGATAATAAAAACAGAAAATGCTGGAAATACTCAGCAGGTCAGGCAGCATCTGTGGAGAGAGAAACAGAGTTAACGGCCGTGATTTTGTCAATGGATGCGGGTTGGGAGCGGGTCAGGTGGTTTCCGGGTTCCAGTCCTGCCCCCAACTGCATCCGTTGATTGACCTTGTTAAGGCCGCCCTGCAGGCTTGCCGGCCAATTAAGAGGAAGCCGGTCAGATGACGTCATTCAATGACACGACATCTGCCGGTTTTCATAAAGGGACCACGCACAATTTTTTTTTGACAGCTCATTTCTCAGTGTTTGACAGCATTGAGGTGCTGCAAACACTGACAATCACTGTACAAAGGTGAGCTCTTGCACCCAGGCTCTCCAATGACTCCCTCCATAGGCTGGAACAGATGGCAGCTGCAGGTGAGGTGACAGAAGCGATCTGTCACTGGTGAGAGAGGTTCTCCCAATGAGGTGGCACTAGACATCGTTTTCAAAACTTGTTACCTAAAGAAATGTGTAAATGCATTAAAAATGATTTTCCCAACATTTTCTTACCTCTGAGACTCACCAGTGCACCACTGGATCCTTCACACCACTTCTGCAGCTGTTATCAATGCAGAAACATTACAGCAGACTCACAACATGCCACACTTACCTGGCGTGGTGTCCGGACGTTGGGAAGTCCGAGGCAGAAACGGCAAAATTTAAAAATAGCCTGTCAACTACTCTCTACTACCTGTTAACAGGCAGGTAATTGGTTTTAATCCTCTTCCCGCTGCTAGGTGTCAGGTCCATGCGCAAATCGGGGACCCGACACTTGGGAAAATTGTTTGGAGGTGGGTTGACGGCGGGATCGGAACCCGCTGTCAATCAAAACGATTTTAACCTTTGACCCGCCTCCAAACCCGCCCTCTCAGTGCCGATAAAATCGCGGCCAACGTTTCAGGTCGATGACCTTTCGCCAGAAGAGTATTTCCAGCATTTTCTGTTTTTATTTCAGATTTCCAGCATCCGCAGTAATTTGCTTTTGATCCAGAGGTGAAGTTCAAATTTTTCCTTTTTTTATTTGGCTGTATTATTTTTCAAATTTTAATGTAAACATATAAATTATAAGAAGAAATTGCCTGAACTATAGCTGAAAAGATGAAAATAGAAGGGATCAAAGATTCAACGGTGAGTTAGGGTTTCTTCGAGATATCTCAGTAGAGAGCTCTCTCACGTGCGTGTGTCTGCACGCGGGCCTAACCACACCCACACACAAACACAGATTGACACACACACACACCTGCTTTGAATGCAGTAGCACATCTACACATTTTGATTAGTGAGTCACAAACCCTAGAAATATGGACACAAGTAGTTTCACTTCCTATTGAGTTCCTGTTAAATCATCTGAAGAGTTTCAAATGGTTAGATAATTGGATAAGAATCAGGAGTTGCTTCTGCTCTTGGGGATTATTTTTCTCTTATTTATTTATTTATTTTCAATGAGCGATCACACTCAATCTGTTTACTGTATATATTTTGAATGCACCTCCCCATGCAGACTTTTTCCAAACATTAAGTCTGGAATTTTCTGAGGTACGAGCGGGTGGGTTGGAGGCATGGGCAGAAGTGAAAGTTGAAAAAATGTGAACCCTGACCCCAACCTGCCCACTTTCACCTTTCACTCAGACGGGACGGGCGGGGCAGGCTGCCAACCCGCTGCCAAGAGGTAGGTTGGCAATTTACATGTGATAATGAGGCCTGAAGCCTCTACTGTAACCTGCTTTGCAGGTTTTACTGCAGGCGGCCGGGGATCCCGGGGCTCGGGATTCCAGGTAGCTGCAACGAGGCGGCCTCAGCCTCGGGGAGCAATCCTTGTGGACCGGGAGGAGCAGGAGTGCTTCCTCCCGGCCCCCCAAGCTCCCCCACCAGCAGCCTGGCCATCCCTGGGGTTGGAGATCCGAACCCCCCAGGGATCGGATCCCCCGGGCCTGGAACTCCACTCCCCGGGATCGCGACTCGGCCCCGGGGTCAGGGATCGGACCCCCGAGGATCGCGCCTCCAATTGGAACCCCGCCCGGACTTGGACCCCCTCCCCCCTCCCCTCTGCCCCCTGACCATCCTGGGCCCAGCACTTACCTGTTGCTGTGGTCTCCTTCTCTGAGTCCCCCACACGAATGGAAGCCAGCCTGTCAATCAGGCTGACTTCCGGGCTGGAAACCCGCCCCTGGCGTTGCACGCAACTTCTGGGTTTCCCGCTGTCTCCCAGGTCCCCCCGCACCGTGCGGGTGGGACTCGGCAAAATCCAGCCCTGGGCCTTTATAAAAAATCAGGAGTAACTGACATCATTTTTTTTTAATGGGGAGCGCCAATGACCACATCAAGAGAATTGGCCAAGAGAAATTATTGAGCAAGTACTCAATGACTCACATTACTGAGTGCTGACTGACAATGACACTTTGCTATAATGAGGTACCAATCTCCCAGCAACCAGTATTTTTGGATTTCGCTGCTTGCGGGTATTAATCTTCCTTCCCCTCTGCTCCCATGTGATGTGCTTTCCCATCTCATCTGTGCTCACCTCCATTAGAATAAATTATTTTTCACTGGCACTCAAATTTAACCTGGAAATAGAGACTCCCCCCACTCCCCACCCCCACCAGAGTGTGGTCAAAAATGCCCGTTCTTATTTGGTGGGTGGAGGAGGCTGGGGAAATGAAGGGAGAGATAGCAATACCAGCTTATTTAAGCAGATATTAAACCAATTATAATAATGTCAGCAGTGTGACACTTCAAGGAGCATTATTCACTGGAGGCTCTTGTAAATACCTTCACAGCAAGACATTCCGTGGATAATTCATATATCAAGAAGTCTCATAAATAAATAAAACACATTCATTTATTTTCTATAATCTGGTCCTTAAGAAACGCTATTGACCAGGAAACCTAAAATGTATTGTAAAGACTTGTGGGAACTTACTGAAGAAGAGAATACTGCCTCACCATCTAATTATTGTAGCGCAACTAATATTCGAGATGATTTTGAAATCAGTATGAATGGGGTACTTGATAGATTAGGGGGACTGAGGCTAGCAAATGACCTGGGACAGACAGCATATTTCCTAGGGTGCTGAAGAAAATGAGGGAAGACAATTTTGGTCAGTGGCTATAGTTGTGAAAGAATCATTGCATAGTGGTAAATTACCACAAGAAGCCAGCAAATCTAGTACCTGTATTTAAAAAGGAGGACAAATAGATAGGATTTTTTGAGAGAATAATGGACAGTACAGAGGGAGAGATGCAGTAGATGCCCGTTATATTGACTTCTAGAAAAGATAAAGTGCTGCATTAGAAATTAGTCGGGAAAATTAGGGCCCATGCATAATAAGGAAAGTGGTGGTATAAATAGAGGGATGGTTGAAACTCAGAAGAAGTTTTCAGTAAATAGATGTTTCTCCGACTGGCAGATGATGACTAAGGGGAAGCTCCAGATAGTGAAGACTGATTCAAGAAGACATCAGATGGATTTCTGCCAAACAGGGGCATCACGTCATTTGATAGGTAATAGTAAATCATTCCTTGATAATAAATAGTCTGGAGCCTCCTGAGGCTTACCTGATTGTTTCTGAAGGGTTGAAGAGGAATTTTTGCAGAAGACTGCTGAATTGGCTACATGTCTCCGTTCTTTTGCCTCTCCCAAGAGGTAGGGAGGGGATGCAATCAGCCAATGGATTGGTGAGCATGTATAGGCTTCATGTCCCTTTTGTGTCCTGATACATGAATATAAATTTAGAGCTCCTGAGAAGGGTCAAAATTCAGTGCCAGCAAGGAGGGCCAAATGGCCTCTTCCTGTGCTAAAGTTTCTGTGTCTGTGTTTCGATAAATTGGACCCAGACATCCATAAGCACATTAGCTTAACATAAATAGCAGGTAAGGCTAGGCTTTGAGAAGTTTCTGCATAGCAATACCTCAAAAAGAAAGCCATGATGCGGAGATGCCGGTGTTGGACTAGGGTGGACAAAAGTGAGAAGTCGCACAACACCAGGTTATAGTCCAACAGCTTTATTTGAAATCACAAGCTTTCGGAGCGCTGCTCCTTCGTCAGGTGAACGAAGAGCAGCGCTCCGAAAGCTTGTGATTTCAAATAAAGCTGTTGGACTATAACCTGGTGTTATGCGACTTCTCAACAAGAAAGAACCAGCATGGATTAAGAAAGCAAAGATCCTGCTCGACAATTCTCCTTCACTCCACTTGAAGAAGTTAAAAATAAGGTAGATATTGGAATTCCCTATGATATAATTTTTGGAAAGGCTTTGACAAGATTTCATATAAAGGCCTTCTAATGAAACTAATAAATTCATGAAACATGGGAATCCAGGGGACTGGATAAGAAAGAAAGACTTTCTTTATATAGCACCTTTCACGACCTCAGGACATCCCAAAACACTTTACACTTCAAAAGTACTTCATTGGCTGTAGTCATTGTTGTAATGTAGCTAATTTGCGCACAGCAAGTTCCGACAAACAGCACTGTGATAATGACCAGATAATCTATTTTAGTAATGTTGGTTGAGGGATAAAGGCAAGAATGCCCATGCTCTTCTTTGAAATAGTACCACCACCTGAGATGGCAGACGGGGGGCCTCGGTTTAACGTCTCATCCAAAAGACGCCACTTCCGACAGTGCAGCACACCCTCAGTACTACACAGAAGTGTCAACCTAGATTTTGTGCTCAAGTCTCTGGAGTAAGACTTGAATCCACAACCTTCTGACTCAGAGGCAAGAGTGCTACCACTGAGCCATGGCTGATACCTACATAGATTTATAATGAAGGATAAAAATTAGGAAATGGAAAGTACTCGTGAAAGGTGTAGGGTCTGGGTAGGGTACTGTAGGAATCGGTGCTTGGACCTTTCTTGTTTCTTATCTGCATAAACCACCAAATGCAGAAACTCATTGCAAACTTCTTAAAATTGCAGACAACACCAAAATAGGGGGAGCTGCAGGGACAGAGGATGCAGTTAATGATTTGCAAATGTATTTAGATCAGTTATGTAACTGGTAGAGGAGAATAGGAAAATGAAACTTAACACCAATAAAGGTATAGTGTTGGATAGTGGGTGAGAAATAAACTAGATAGATATATAATGAAGAAGAAAATCTGGGAGTATCAGTAGATTTGTTATTGCTAATGTTGAGACAGTGTGGAGAAGCAATTAAAAGGACAAACAAAATGTTGAAACACATAGCCGAAACAGGAGTACAAGTCGACAGAGGTTGTGCTGAGTCTTTGGCTACGATTTCCCCAACCTCGGCGGGTCTGTGGCGGGTCTCAGCCTCACTGTTGGCTCCATCCCGGCCTCCGTCATGACTTTCCCCTGATTGGGCTTGTTAAGCCCACCCAGCGCGTTTCCCAGCCAATTGAAGGAAGCGGGTCTGATGACGTCATTTGATGATGCGTCATCAGTCGGTTTCCTTAAAGGGACCATGCGCAAATTTACTTTGACAGTTGTGCTGTCAGTGTTCTACAGCATTGAGGTGCTGCAAACGCTGACAAGCACTGCATAAAGGTGCACGGCTGCACCCAGGCTCTACCATGACTCCCTCCATATGCTTATGGAGGGAGTCACAGTACGCAGGGAGGTCGTCTTCCCTTCCAATGGGCGGAAGAGAACTCCCCAGGAGACCAACGCAGCCTGGTGGCACATTGCACAGGAGGGCAAAAGCAGGGATGTTGTCAGGAGGACCAGGCTGCAGTGGCGCAAACCTTTCAATGATCTCCGTAGATCACGAAACGTTACTGCAAAGCCACACTCGGCCTCATCCTGCTGTGTCACTCATCACATCCCCATCACTCTGCCTTCCCTACCCTACTCCTGCACATCCTTACTCACACCAACTTACCTTGCACCTCCACCCATCCCTCTCTATCTACATTATCACATCCCCATCTCACTAGCCACCCTCACACTCAGCCTCATCCTAGTCCAATCATACCAACTAACAACACACTTGTGTGTTTTAGCCAATGTTCATGTGAAGTTTCTGTTCATGTGCTGTCAAACATTGAAATCTTTATTTTCAAATCTTTGCTTAGGCAGATTTGTGTGCATCTTTGAAAGTGGCTTCGTGAGTTACAGTGAATGGTGAGACATAACGGTAACCCTGCAATGGTGATGAGTGTGAAAGGAATGGCTTGGGCATTGTAGGGATGCTTTATGTTGTTGGTGTGAGGGTGGTGCCAACCTGGTGCATCATGTGGCAGCCAGGGTGTGCAGTGTCAAGTGAAGTAAATGTGGCTATGGTGAGGCTATCGCTGGCGTCCCGGGCAGCAATGTGGTCGGGTGCTGATGCCCTCTGTCCTGTGCAGCTTCAGGTGATTGCAGAGAAGGTTAGTGTTATTGTTGGTGCTGCTGGTGTGCCTGGTGATGCTGGTATTGGGGCTGATCGTGGTAAGATTCTGAGGACCAAGGTGAGAGAGTATAAAGTGCACCCCTGCTGATGGAATAGATGGCAGATGAAGTAGAGATGACAGAAGCGATCTGTCAATGGTGGGAGAGGTAATAAGGTCAGACTGCATGGAGACTTGTGTAAAGACTTGCAGCATCCTGAATCTGTAGTGGAAATGCAGTTTAGAGATGCTGGTGCTTAAGGGAAGATATATGAATCAGCTGGGAACTTTGAGTTGATATTTGAAGCTGTCAACTCATCAGCTGATTCAATGGCCACTGACCTCGCGCCTCAGCTTTACAGACGAGGTCTAGGCACAGCGGGAAACCGGTGGGAGGCCTGTGAAAGTTAAAAAGCTGGGGGAAAAAAGCATTGTTAAGTGGCTGTAAACAAGCCACTAATGATTTGTATTGGGTCCCCCATCGCTGCCTGTCTGGCCTGCTCAGCACTGGCAAACCCGACATCGGGAAATGCAGGTGTGTGCATTTTGACAGCGGGTTCCCGACCTGCTGTCAGTCATTTTAAATTTCACAGCTGACCCACCACCAATTGGGTCCGCTGAGCGCTGGCAAAATCACGGCCTTTATAACTGTGTGCAGTTTTGGTCACCAAATCGTGGCCTTTATAACTGTGTGCAGTTTTGGTCGCCATGCTTTGAAAGTAACGTGCGTGCAATGTATTTGATAGTGTGCAGAGAAAAGCAACATAAATGATTCCAAGTGTAAGGTGAACTCACAGTGAGGAAAAGATTAGAGAACTTTCAGTTGTACAGTCTGAAAGAATGTTAAGGGGGAGTGATTAAGGGATAGGCACTATTAAGTGGTATAGATATTAAAGATATTTCTTTACTCAAACAGTGATAAATATAAAATAAATATAGTGTCAGCTGTGGCCCAGTTGGTAGCACTCTTGCCTCTGAGTCAGAAGGAAGAGGGTTCAAGTCTCACTCCAGAGACTTGATCGCATGATCTAGGCTGATGCTCCAGTGCAGTACTGAGCGAGGGCTACACTGGCGGTGGTGCCGTCTTTCGGATGAGACGTTAAACCGAGGCCCCGTCTGCCCTCTCAAGTGGATGTAAAGGATCCCATGGCACTAGTTCGAAGAAGAGCAGGGGAGTTATCCCCAGTGTCCTGGCCAATATTTATTCCTCAATCAATATCACTAAAAAAAACAGTTTATCTGGTCATTATCACATTGCTGGTTGTGGGAGCTTGCTGTGCGCAAATTGGCTGCCGCCTTTCCTACATTACAACAGTGACTACACTTCAAGAAGTACTTCATTGGCTGTAAAGTGCTTTGGGACGTCCTGAGGTCGTAAAAGGCGCTATATAAATGCAGTTCTTTTAAAAATCTGCCAGGTGAGGTTGTGGAGTTAAAGGGCCTTTGGATGCGAGGCTAGAAAGATAAGCATCAATGGGCTAAATAGCCTTTTCTCATATTTGGCTTTTTCTTATGCTGTAAATAATTGGAATTTGCAAAATAGTTTATTTATTAATTTTTGACATGATGTAGACAGGGGGTCTGAAAAATGCTACTTCTGCATGTTGAACTGTAATAATTTTTATTTTTTAGATTTGTGGTATTGCTTCATACTTGAGAGCTTGACCATTGTATTTAATTCTTCAGACCCGTCCCCCCCCAAATGTACCTGGGAGTTTCTACAGCACTTACTTATATAGACAAATATTTTGCTTTGTTTCCCTTATTGCTTTACACTGGCTGCTGCTATTAGAAGCAGCAAATTCATTAGATAAGATGCAGTGTGTTGTACCTGAAGGGAGCTCTATCTGTACGTGTTTACTGGTAATGAGGTATAAAATGCTTCAGTAGTTCTGTTGTGGTACTTTTAGCTAAAATGGTTCAAGCTCAAATCAAATTAAAAATTCAAGTGTGTTTTTGACAATAAAAGCCCCTGATTGTTTTTTGTCACAGACCCAGTGTTGATGAACTGTTGGAAACGGAGGGACTTTTATAGTCAAAAGACCCCTATGTACAAAGGTCAAGAAAGGAAACTGGAGACTTTTCATTAAATAAAGCTAAGGTTGATGCTTTATTTTGATAGTGGGAGTAAAATAGCTGAGTCAATAGGACCCTAATTGTAAATTAAGTACTCTTGTTATGACAGTCTTGTCTTAAAGTAAGTCATATCCTCAAAATGTTTATCTATCTACCTTTCATTCATCTATCTATCTATATACTAGTCAGTCTCTTATGACATTGGACACAGAGGAGTCAACACCATGTGTAGTCTTCAGGAGAAGCTGGGTTAGAGGGTGGGGATAATTGGACCAGGTGCTTAGAGGTAATTCAGTCCCCATTTTAAAGTCATACATTCTGTCACACTTTTGGGGGTGGGGACGTATAAACAAAGAAAAAGAAAACCAGTCATTATCTGATGGTTTCCTCTGACTTTAAGGAGGTGTTGGGGGTTTCCAAGCATCTGGCAGTCGACAGAGATACTTCCCCAGCAACAGAAGATAGCCTCTAATTGACTCAGGATCTGCTCACAAGCAATTAGCCTCTAATTGACCAGGATATAACTATACATTAATTGGACTTTGTGGCCTTAAAGTGACATAATTAACCACTTTAGTAGCAAAGAAAGAAAGACTTGCATTTATATAGCGCCTTTCACGACCACTGGACGTCTCAAAGCGCTTTACAGCCAATGAAGTACTTTTGGAGTGTAGTCACTGTTGTAATGTGAGAAACGCGGCAGCCAATTTGCGCACAGCAAGCTCCCACAACCAGCAATGTGATAATGACCAGATAATGTTTTTTATGTTGTTATGTGGATTGAGGGATAAATATTGGCCAGGACACCGGGGATAACTCCCCTGCTCTTCTTCAAAATAGTGCCTTGGGATCTGTTACGTCCACCTGAGAGAGCAGACGGCCTTGGTTTAACGTCTCATGTGAAAGACGGCACCTCCAACACTTCCTCAGCATTGTCACTGGAGTGGCAGCCTAAACTTTTGTGTGCTCAAGTCCCTGGAGTGGGACTTAGAACCCACAACCTCCTGACTCAGAGGTGAATGTGCTACCCACTGAGCCATGGCTGACACTTTCTTTACTTTAGTAGCAGAATAGTATATTGTATAATGCTCTTGGTTCTTATAAAACAGCATGCTCTCCAACTTACTATGAGCCACAACACCAGAATTAGACCCCTGCAGTTATTAAAAGTAAGTGGGGGGGGTGGGGGGGGGGGGATACACTAAAGAAAGGAGGCAGAGGGAGAGACAGATTTACAGAAAGACTAAGATTAGGAGGCAGAAATGTCAACATTCAAGATTAGTTTGGATATGTAGATCAAGGAAAAGGGGATGAAAGTATATGGGAACAGGATGGGTAAATGTGATTCGGATTATTTGCTCACATGGAGGGTAAACGCCAAAATGGACTGCTGGGCTGAGTTGCCTGTTCCCGCGTTGTACCTTCTATGCATTTCTTTGTCCCTATTCCGTGGCACTAAGTGGTAGTGACTAACGTTCAGCACACTGAGCCGGTCCTATGAAATGGTTTGTCATTTCTAAGAAGCTAACAGCTCTATCCTTAAAACCAAGCATCAAAGTTCAAAATCATGACTTCACCCATATTTAAAATCTTACAGCTAAAGTTACGTCATCCTCTCTTGTTCGTGTAAACTGCTGCACTAATCGAAGTCATGAGTCTGATAGATAATGCAATGAACTGAGGTTCAAGCTAAGGACTCATTGGCAAAGTAGTCTATTTGTAATACAGGTTGAGCGTCCCAAATCCGGAGTTCCGGAATCCGGAATGTTCCGGAATCCGGACTCTGGGACGATTGGTGGCAGGGGTCCGGAATCTGTAAAATGTTCCGGAATCCGGACACCCTGAGGGAGGCTTAACAAAAACCGGAAATAGCGCAACCTGGGCTCGGGCGTTTCCGGACTTCGGACATCAGAAACACGTTCCGAAGTCCGGAAAATCCAAAAACCGGCTCGGCCTCGGTCCCGAGGTTGCCGGATTCGGGACGCTCAACCTGTACCAGCAATTCTTAGGATTTTAAACAATGTTATTTTAGGATGCTTAACTTCCCAGAATTACTGCATTTCAATAAGAAGGTTTAAAATGCTGTGCAGTTAATAATTTTAGGTTGGGGATTTATCTTCATCTAAGACCTCTGGGACGGAATTGCTCTTGTTTTTTGCAGAGCTATATTTCAAATGCTTTCAAAAAGAATGTGGTTACGATGTCATTGCATATAACGGCCAGAACACTTCCTCCCCCCCCCCGCCACATATTAAATGCAGGTAAACCTGTGCAGGCTCTGTATTTAGTTATGATAATGTCTTTCTTTGATCACATCGCAACCTCCCAATTTTAAGAGGGGCTTTTTGTTTTGCTGTGACTAACATTGTATGAGAACAATATAAGGACTAAGATATTGGTACAGTTTGTCTATTTTTAAACGGTGTACATGGGCTGTGCTGTGCTTAGCTCCGGTTCACTGTCTGGTAGTGTCTGTGACTTCATGTTCTTCCTGCTACAGTTTTCCTCTTCATATTCCGCGTGCTGTATTAGAAAGGTGCCTTGCCTGTCTGAGTAATTAAGACAAGAAATGTTTTGAGTTTTATATTAGGTGAGGTGAAGTTTGCTTTGGGAGCAGTCGGAATTAGAGGAATAATCATGCCAACATTCTATTGCTGCTGTGGGAAGCACAGTTATCATTGCATATAGGAACCAGATGGCATCCTGAAACACCCGTATGGCCTGTGGAAAAGCCAAACATATGGCATATGCTTCCGAGAGAAAAAAGTGCTTACAGATCTGGGGTTGTAATCCTTGCATCACATTTCATTGTCCTTTGGTTGATGTCAGGCTTTTGAGTTGTTATTATCTGCACGCCAGCAAATCGTGTGTTTATTTTTGGATGGCGCACATTGGGCAAGATTGCAAAAGTATGTTTTTTTTTCCCCTCAATCCAAAAAGGTTTTAACACTTATTGTTTTCTTACTATAACCAGCACTAACTATTCTATTTCGGAACAGTTCAACTTAATCAAGCTTCACGCTATCACATCTGCACCCTCCTGGTTGTAGTGAGATTGTAACCTCTGTCAGTAGCTGTACAAGTACAGCATGAGAGGTTGTATTTGGAAATCACTTGCTTTTGCACCGGAGCAGTGGCACGGCCTATTTAAGGAACTGCTGAGCTCATTCATCTGCTTTTCTCGGCCCGTTTCCTTTTATTTTTAGCCAAATCCATCAGGCCTGACAAGTGGGTAATTTGAGCCAGCGAAAAGGCTTTGCTTTAGGTCTCTTTACAAAGTAACTCCTCTCTTCCTTCCTGGGAAGGCACCGAACTTGGCCTGATCGACTCAAGATGGATCTGTTGAGTCATGTGAGATCATGTACACAAAAACATACTCAGGCAGTGTGAGGAGCGTAGAAAATCTACTCAGCAGCAGCTAGACAGAGGAATGCAGCAGATTCATACTTGTATAAGGTAATGTCTAGTTTACAGCAGGGGTGTGGCCAAAGTAAAGATTTGACTTGAAAACATCGCTTGGGAGAACAAGATAGGGGGAGGGTAAGCCAGAATAAGAGCAGAAAAATACATTTAATGAGTATTTTAAAAGGCATCTTTAAATAAAACTGTTTCCAATGTGCAGCCTTTGTTCTGTTTCCACTAAGCTGAATAACTGTAGTGAGATTGACAAATACCTGTTCACATGGAGTGGGGGTGGGGGGGAGGAGGGGTGGTGCCGAGGTACTTGACTTTGTAGTAAGAGTGGCTGATCAGCACATTCTGTTATGCTATATAGGTGTCTGCTTCACTTTGTCTCTCACAAAGAAGATCATTCGAGTAATTTTGGTGTTTAAGTCACCATAGTTACATCTAGATTTAAACTATTTAATAACATACATTTTTTTTGTTTAGAGACTATTATCTAAGAAATTTTCTATCGAGAATACACACCGTACTCAACGGTTTACCAAAAAATCTTAACAAGTGATTTCAGGCCATTTAAGGTTTATAGAGGCCTCACCCACATTGGTGTAATTATTTGGTCATGCGCTGTGCTCCATTGCATATTTTATTGATACTCTGCACAATCAGGGTGTTTCAGTCAAGTAAAGATGCACATTACACTTATTTCAAGCGAATTTAGCACGCCAGAAGTGGGCTCGGTGTATTCTGATATATTCGCTGAGGCATGACGTTTAGTTGTTTGAAGTGTTGGTTATTGCCTGGCTGTACAGCCAGTGGGACAGAAAATGCGAGCTGGTGGGAGGGCAAGATACAAAGAACTTGAAACGCAAGAGGGATAGGCAAGTGACAGGTCAGGAATCGGAGCCTGCTAGTAACAAGAAGTACAAAGACCACAGGGGTAGGGGGCAGCGAGAGAAAGTAACCATTGGGGGGGACTAACAATAAATAAAGTAAAAAAAAAAATTACAATTTAGTTGTGCGATGTGCTCTTTCTTTTTTCACATTTTTGTTTGTTGTAATAGTAGAATGTCTAATAATAAATATATGAAGGGAATATGGTTGAACAACGCATTGTATCTCCTCCCCTTTCCCTTCCTTAATAGGCGTCAGACTTGGCTCAGTAGTAACGCTCTTTCCTTTGAGTCTGATGGTCGTGAGTTCAAGCCCCGCTCCAGAGAGTTGAGCATATAATCTAGGCTGACACTTCAGTACCGTACTGGAGGATGCTTCACTGTCGAATATGCCATCTCTCGGGTGAGACGTTAAACCCCGTTTGCCCTCTCAGGTGGATGTAAAAGATCCTAAGGCACTTTTCGTGGGGAGTTCTCCTGTTGTCCTGACTGACACTTATGCCTTCAACAAACACAACTAAAAACGGATCATTTATATTATTACAATTTGTGGAATATTGCTGTGTTTCCCTACATTACAAAGTGACTACACTTCAAAAGTACTTCCATGGCTGTGAAACACTTTGGGATGTTCTGAGGTTGTGAAAGGAGCTCTATAAATGCAAATTCTTTCTAAACTCCTTCGTAATAGAAGAAACCGGGAAGGGCTAATGGTGACAACTGCAGTGTGCAAACATTCCAGAACAGTTCCAGTAGAAAAATAGACTTAGCAATCTCAGGTTTATACATTTGTTAAAAAATATTTAATGAATTGAATATTGCAGTCCAAATTAACAATTTTAATTTGTTTTTTGTTCCTAAATGTTGGGGTTGAATTTCCGGGGAGGGGGTGGGAGTTTCACAGCTCTTCCGCTGAAAGTCCAGTGAACAAGCGGGAGAACTCGGTAGATGTTCACTCCTATTCAGTTTAGATATGCAGCCAGCAGGTGGTTTGACACGTTGGACCCCCTGGGACACATCTCATTGTCTTGGCTATGCTCTTTGATGTAGGGAAAGATTTGAATATATTTTGTCTGTGTTTAAATTGTGAATTCTGGGAGATTCTCTCACTGCTAAACTTACCTGACGAAGGAGCGAACTGCTCCGAAAGCTTGTAAAATTAAATAAATCTGTTGGACTATAACCTGGTGTTGTGCGACTTCTCAGTTTAATCAAGGTGAAGGATGTCATCGTTGATTATATTTTTGTCATTTTTGGCATCTGAGCTGGAAAGTAGCAGAGAAAAACACGTTCACCAACGTGCCTTAGCTCTAACTGAGAGGAGAAGAACCAACTTCACCAGTGTGACATTTCCATTTACTACACCAGCCATCCTGGGATTCATTTGGAATGAGATTGGAATCGTTGCAGTTTCAGACTGTGAATTTGTCCTCACTCGGAACTAGTTGAAGATTCATTTAATGTAGGAGCATTGCAGTTAGCAAAGAGGGGAGACTTTTATCCCATTTGTCAGCTGGACTCCAATCAGAGATGAAAGAGCAGTGTGGTAACTCATGCCAACTACTCACTCCTAAATAATATGACACACTTTGTTTACATTAGGAAGGGGAGATTGGTGGTAATGGGCTATGCAATGAGGCAATGACTTGTGTAAGGCCCAGTTTTTTTTTTATCCTTTGGCCAATTTCCTATCCATACCCAAGTTTTGCCTTGAATCCCCACAGCTTTGAGCTTGATTAGTAACCCTGTATGTGGAACTTTATGAAATGCCTTTTGGAAATCATATTGTTCGTAACATAAAGGTGACCTAAAAGGGTGGGGAGAATATTAGTTTAAAGTGGGCTAAAAGAGGTTAAATAGAAACCACATGAGCATTTTTGAAAGACTTCTATTGATTCAAAGAATTCATTGAGTAGCTGAATTGATCAGTTGAATGAACAGGTACTAATGGGAAGAGGAGGGTAAGAAAGGCATCCTATTTTCTCCTCTATTGGGATCATGGGGGAGTGTTGTGTATTTTTATGTGTGAGAGATATATCCAGGCAGTCTAATGTAGGCTTCTCTCTAACTTGTTTTTAATTCTAGTATTCTCTTTGCACAGGATAAATTTGAAGTGGAGTCAATTTTATGCTGGAGTGAAAGCCCGGTGGAGGTGGGGTAATGGACTGTTAAATATGCACTCAGAATGTAGTGACTATTCAACCCTCGGGGTAGGTGATTTGTTTGTTTGGAAAACTATAATGAGGTGTTTTATTTGGACTTTTAATGGCCTTGTGATGCTCTGTTTGTTTTTTCCATTCTGTTTGTAATATCAAATTCAGCACTGTAAATTTACATTTTATATGAACGTTTATTTCTGAAAGCAGCAGAAAAAAAAATCACCATTGAAAGGTTTAATGTGCATTTGTGTGTTTACATAAAGTAAAACCTGACCTTTTGCAACTGTGTGATTGATGGACAAATAACCTTTGTGAGGATGAACATGGGGGGAGGGGCATGTGAGGGCATTAAAATTTGGTTACCAACATTGGGCAATAATGGCCAATAAATCATTCAAATCAATATGTATTATATATATATATATATATATGTATAAAAGATGTACTGACCAATAATTTAAATCTATTACCACATGTCAACAGTTAGCCTAGAGCTGTGATTCTCATGTTGTGGCCCAATTTTAATCCCCTGTGCCATGGTTTGCAGTTGAAACATAATGATATTCATAAGAAGATGCGTACGAGTCCATAATGTCCCAAAGTAGAAAAATAAGTCCTGAAAGTGTATGACTTTCTCCAAAATAAACACATTAGTAAATAAAGTATGATTGATTGTCCGCAACACTTTTTTTTCTCTAGCCAAATTTTCTTCCTTGCTTCCCTGAAGCTGTGGTGTAGTTTCACAGATGCTTAATTGGCTTCCAGGGTGTCAGCCACTATTCATGTGTAAGTCTCGACAGTTAGTGGGTTGTTTGACCGCCGTGTGTTATCACAGCCGAATATGATCCTAACCTTGTCCAGCTCCACATGTGTATGTCTAGCAGGGGTTGTCATGTAACAATCACGAACCATGACCCTCTGTAATATGGAGGCCACTGGCAGATCCTCATACCACTTTTCTGGTTGAGCTAAGCTAACTCATCATGGACAGGGGATTGAATCTGAACTTTCCTGGTCTGTATACATTAGTTGCTCCCTGAATGAAGTTGTTGGACCAATGAGGAAGCTTAGTACAAATCCATTAATGTATTCAGCTCAACTTGATTAAAGGATTAAAGGAATCTGCCGTTGCCAGTAATGTTTTTACTGAGAGGTGTATCTTAGTTACCACTTCTATTATATTTGCCAGTCCGCATTTGTCAAAATACAGTAGTGAACTAAGTGCTTTAAACAAGTGAGAGCTGAGTACTGAGAAAAAATCATCTTTCCAAATTCAGAGTCTGCCTGGATTTAGGGTTACTGGGACCTAGCAGTAATGGGGAGGAGCAGGGTCTTGCAGTTTGTGGGGAGAGGTAGGAGAATAGGACACACATTGTTATTGGTCCTTTCAAACAATTGTTCGTACCTTTATATAAATATCTTACCCTGGCTAAAGCAAAAATTTTGAGAATTCAATCTCCACATTCTTTCAAAGTCCTTTGGAAAAAGCAAAGAAATCCTCGTCGGATGAGGGGACACGCCTGTTGAAGTACAGATTGCATGCTAGAAAATGCTGCAAACAGCACATGCTCAGAATGCACAAATGTGATTCAAAGCTTGCTCTAACTGTTGTAAAGTAAGAATGTCTAATCAAAGCCTAGGCATTTGAGACAGGCTGATGCCATGAAGTAAAAGCTGTAATGAACATATTAAAAGGCAATTCAATTCTACGTTTAATCTTGTTGTTGTGAAATGTGTGCTTTTTTATTTTTATTTATTTTGTTTAACATCATATTTTGCACATTGGAAATGTGAGTTACTGAGAAAAAAATGGCCAACATTTTTTTTTCAAAAAGCATTTTGAGTAATTTGTGGGGAAAAGATAATAGATTGTCAACCAGTGCCATGACAGGTAACCATTACAAGTCAGTATTGTCATCTAACTTTAGAAACCTCACTAAAACAGCACCTAGTGGCATAACCGGTAATAAAGGCAAGTATTGACATTTTAACATTGGTATTCCCACTGGCAGTGTTTACATAGGAGCTTACAATGGAGCATGTACCCTACGTAAGAATTTTAATATATTAAGGTATATAAAATGTTGCCTAGTGCTTCTGTGTTCCTCACACTTTAGGTGGCACACTATCACAAATTCAAATTTCTGCGTCACATTGTAAAAAAAAGAAATACTCTTTTTTCTGCCTACTCAGATGGCTTGCCAATGTGCATCGTGCCCTATAGAGAAGGATCAACTGTCCAGGAAGCAAAGTTTTTAGTGACCATTATCATCAACAACTTAAATTTATATAGCTCCTTTAAAGTCACAAAACATCCCAAAGCGCTTGACAGCTTGGGGGTTAGACCTTTAAGGGGCTTTAAGGGAGGCGACAGAAAGTGCCATTGAAGAGGTCAGTTTTAAGTTTGAAGAACAGAAAGCGTGAAGCCCTGCAACGAGTTACAGAATGTGGGGCTGAGATGGTTGAAGACTAATAGCAGAGCAGAAAGAGGAGGGAACACATAGCAGACCAGAGTTAGAAGAGTGGAGGGTGCGAGCAGGGATGTAGGGCTGGAAGAGGTTGCAGTGATGGGGAGGGGCAAGGATGAGGAAATATTTGTAGCCAAGGATGAGAATCATGAAATCAGTATGCTGATGAAGGTTGATGAAGATGAGTGAGCAGGACGTTGTGCATTAACCAATTTATGTAGGGTACAGCTTAAGACTCTGGTGTGGAGGATATTGGAAACGTTGGGCTGGATTTTGAAGTTGGAGTCGGGTTGGGGTCGGGAATCACACATTCTGGCTTGTGAACCCGCCTCCATCGAGATGTGGCCAACCCACTGTATTTTCCCTTGATTGACCTTGTTGAGCCCGCCCAGTGGGCTCAGCAGGCCAATTAAGGGCCACCCGGCAACAGGTGACATCACAGACTGACATTTCATCTGTCAAGAGCTTTTGACAGATGAAATATCAGCGTTTGACAGCTCTGTGAAGCTGTCAAACACTCACAATATGATTTCTAACTTCAGTCCTTCCTCTCAGGCTGAGTTAGAAATCATTCCACCACAGAAAACAGAAGGCTGCTGTTTTTGACAGAACCACGGCTTTCCTGCTTTCTGTGCCGGTGAGATTTCTAACTCCCGAGAACTGAAGGGCTGACACCTGCAGGAGGAAGTTAAGGTAAGTAAAACTTTTTTCGACACTTAGCACTTACCTTACACACTTACCTCTGCACACATGCACCCATCACTCACCTGCCCACCGGACATATCGACCCCTCCAACCCCTGCAGACCCACGGCCCGCCCCGATAACTTGGAGTGGTTGCCACCTGTCGGGAAGCTCACACTTTTCTTTTCAAAATAGGGATTATGCAAAAAACTGCCTGTTAACTACCTGTTAACAGGCAGTTAATTGTCACTAATCCCTTCCCGCCTCGGGGAGTCGGGTCTCAGACCAGGTCGGGTACCCGCCGCCAGAGAAACTGGCATGGAGGCGGGTTGGAGTCGGGATGGGGTCGGGACCCCCGAATCTGCAACTTTAACCCCCCCCCGCCGCCTCCAAACCCGACTCCACGGGTCATTGAAAATCCAGCCCGTTGAGTCTGGAGGTGACAAAGACATGGATGAGGGTTTCAGTGGCGGGGGTGAGATAGGGATCTAATGATGGATATTTTGGAGGTGGACGTAAGCGGTCTTGGTGATGGACAGTATATGGGGTTTGAAGTTAAGCTCAGGGTTTCTACAGGATGCCGAGGTTCAGTTTAAGCAGGAATCCAGGAAAAGGGATGGAGTTATTGGGCTAGGCTGTAGGTTTTTTTCTGGCAGGGGCCAAACATCACCATGGTTGAGTTACAGCAAGTTCAGGGTTATTCCATGACCTGATATAAGACATGCAATTAGATCACATAGCAAAAGCTGAGGAATCAAGGGCAGGGTGATGGAGAGGCAAAGCTGGATATCATCAGCATTCATTTGAAAACTGACCAGTGTTTTTCCATGATGGGCCAACAAGTGACAAACATTAGTGCAATGTTTCTTATTCACTTTTGCATTGAAGGGATAATTACTAGTCCTAGCCCCTTTAGGGCTACCCCAGATCAGGCGTATTCCTCAGGCGTTCACTTTCAACTAAAGTTTGAGGTAGCCGAATCCTAAAGACGCTTAATTGGGTCTAAAGGTCCGGACTATCTCTCCTTAAAGGAAAGGAACAACCTGAAAATGTTACCGTCCTCCAGATAGCACTTTTAATAAGTTTAGCTAGACTGTAACGTTCCGGATATTATGAGGGTCCGGAAAACTCCCCCAGAATTCTGCAACTCCTCACCAAAGAGTGTACAGAAATTGAGTTTGTGAGTTTTTGATACAGAAGTCTTATGTGAGACAATTCTAAAAATATATAGATTTATTAAAGAACCGACATGCAGTTTACAGTTGGTGAGTCAATCGCAACATTAACAGTTCCAAAAAGAGAAAGCTTACAATCCTATTATCAGAGAACCTTACTCTCAAATCTTAACTTCGCTACAGTTTTACAGTTCTTAAAGATCTATTCAGGATATCCACCAAAATCAAATACCTTTGATCCCCGAGGTACAAAGAGTTGGAGACTTACAGAGCCGCCTCTGAAGCCGAGAATTGCTTTGCTCCTTTAAAGCGAGTCTACTATCCCATTTGAGAGTTCAATATTTATACCCTTTTCCAGTGGTATTTCCTTTAAGGTTTTCTGCTGATGTAAGCTAATTATCTCTAGTAATTTTTCTGCTGACCCCTGCAATTCTTACAGTCACCTCAGCTGGTAGCATTACAGAATTATGTCTCTTCTCTAAGTGTTCTAAGTTTACCATAAAAAACGGTGTTACGGCAGGTGTGTTTTTTACTTGATGTCATTTTTACGAAGGCAGATGTTTCTTACTTTTATGTGCTTCTTTATGAAGTGTAAATTAGAACACCTTATCCAGGGTGAACCATTGTTTTATTCACAGAATCACAGAATCCCCACAGTGCAGATAGAGGCCATTTCGGCCCATCGAGCCTGCACCGACACATATCCCACCCTATCCCCGTAACCCCACGTATTTAATCCCCCCTAACACTAAGGGTCAATTTATCATAGCCAAATCAACCTAACCCGCACATCTTTGGACTGTGGGAGGAAACCGGAGCACCCAGAGGAAACCCACGCAGACACGGGGAGAATGTGCAAACTCCACACAAACAGTCACCCAAGGCCGGATTCGAACCCGGGTCCCTTCCGAAAGGTTCAGCCTACCGGAGCCTTTAACCTTCTGTTTCAATAAGGTTATTGATTCAGTGTCAACAACTATCTTATCTCTATAGCCAGAATGCTTTCACAGCTTTTTCATAGTTAGGTTTCTAGATTTCCAAACCCAGTTTGTCATGTTTTAATAAGGCCAGAATTCTTTCAAAAGATAGTGTATTTCTCTGAATAGATTATATGGCTTATTCCTTCACAGCATGACATCACCATTTCAATTTCTTGATTTCTTGAAACTCACCAGAGTCAGGAAATGCCTAGAACTAGGACTTGAGATTTTCTGGCTGAGAGTCAATCGCTCAGTAGCTTGAGATACAGAGCCACAGGATGATCTCTGAACTTTAATCAGCGCTGAATCCCAATTTTTGTCTTTTGCGTGGATTATCTAGTCTTTCCCTTACACCCAGGCAGAAAGCCAAATATTGATATTTTAAAAGGAAGCTGCTCTTCTGACCAGGATTGGCTGGAAATGTACCTTCACGATTAAGAGGCTTTTCTGGAAAATAAGCCAGCAAAATGAACAGAAGGATGCAAGCTGTGATTTGCTGAATAATGCTTCATTTGGTTTCAAATTAGATTCTGTTTATTGCTGTGCAGACATGATGAAGCTTTCACAGGAATAAGTGATCTGGACTTAATTGGTTCAATGACGATGCAGACTCTTGGAATGTAATGGAGCGAATCAGTGAATGGAATGGAATGGATGAACTTAGTGAACCTGCATAGTAAACAGGACAAAGTCAGGTATCCCTTATCACAAAAAGCCAATAAAGTTCTGTCTGATGAATGTTTGTGCTCATTTACCGCGATAACAAAATCAGTGGTGATTGTATCATGCTGTGGGTGGTCAACAGGAACATATGCTGTAGAAGATTTCATTAAAAAAAAGATCTAAATCCTTGCAATATCTCAACATTCAGCTGGAGAATAAACGTGTAGAATGTGGTAGGCAATTTTACAGTTCAGAGCAGTTCAGGGAAATTGGTAGAAAAGGGGCTTCAATGATTTTCAACACATTGTCAAGGATTTTTGAAAATGTAGTGATCAATTAATATGCTGAGTATTATTGTGTGATACAAGAACAAAGTAAATAGAATAGAATTAGCACAAGATGACTCAAAAAAGGGATCTGAGAGTAAAAGTAGACTCATCACTGTCAATGTCTAGACAATGCAGTGAAGCAATTAAAGTACAAAATGCTCAGATATATAGCTAGAACAGTGGAATGCAAATCTGTTAAGGTTATGGTGTTTGCTAAATTCATGAAGGAGTTCTACAGTGCATTGGTCAGACTACAGTTAAGCTGCATTTATATCTCATTCTTTGGGAACTCAACCAGTGTAAGGTGGTGTAAGGAAGAGGTTTCACACCTTCAGTGCACTTTGTTGTCTTCTTAGTTATACACTCATGGGCACAAAGGTGATCTTACAAATAGAGGATAGTTCTGTTGGTCATGCTACAAAAAGGGATGTGCAGATATTGGAGAAGGCGCAGAGAAAAGCAACAAGAATGATTCCAAATGCAGGGGAATGAGCTAATAGCAATGATTTAAAAAGCTCAATCTCTACAGTCGAGAAAGAGAGGGTTAAGGGGGAGCCTTATTGAAATATATATAAAATATTACGTTATTTAGATAAGCTAAATACTTAATATATTACTTGAAAATAAAGCAGATTAATAGAACCACAATAAATATAAAATAGTGAACAGTAAATTTAGACCAGATACCAGAAGGAACTTTTTGATGGAAAGGGTGATAAAGGTCTCAAATTATCTCTTAGCCAAAGTAGCAGTCAAAATACAGTTGGATGCTAGCTTAGGAGAGTTAGTTCACTAAAAGGACAGGCTTGAATGCACATGATGGCCATTTCTCATCCATGACATTTCTTATGTTATTTTCTTATGTTTTTTGTGAAGAAAATCCAGATGAAGAGGACTCTGAATTTTACTAACGAAATTAATAGAGAAAGCCTGTCTTGATTTATAAAGTTAGTATCTGCATTGATGGAAAGAGGCAGTGGCTGCATTATCTTTGCTGCATTACAACAACAACCCCAGTAATGTCAAGGACATTATTCATCCAGTGGGTATGATGGTCCAGAACCTGGGGACTCTCCTGCCACTCCTTGGTGAGCCTGCCGGCAGTGTGTCTAAGCAGTAATCCAAGGAACTCCTCTTCCTTTCTGAGCCCCAATCCCGCCCAAATCCCACCTCTCCAGATTGTTAACCTCATTATGCCATCTACTACACTTGTAAATTGTCTCCACGCTGGCAGCAGAGCCTTGCAAATGTAAGTTGTCAATAAGGCTATAATAGCAAGGCCCAACTTGTAAAATTATCCCTAGTGTGTATACTTCTCTCCTTTACTGAGCACAAATCCTTATTGTTGAAGAATGTTAATGTGATTTATTTTTGGTTGGTTTAAACTCTTTTATATTCCTTTTTCTTTCTGTTCCACACAGGCAAACATTATCCCCTTTTACTGATAAGGGGGGTTTAAAAAAAATCCCTCTAATTTTCTGCCCTCCTGTAGGTGCTGATTCATGCTGAGGCTTAGTTCCATCATTGCTGTGAGGTACCATCAGTGGTAAACTACCCTCCAGTAAATTCCTTTAATACACTCTAATATCCTGTTAAACCAGTGCAGAAATATTACCAGATGGTGGCTATCAAACGTGGGCAGGGGGGACTTCTAAAACTACACTTGCTTTTAGAGCTTTCTGACAATGCACAAGGTGTCACTTCAATCATAAATCAATTTTATATTGTTGTTGAGCTACCCTGGTATAGTACAGTGGTATCTATTTGTGTTACAATTTACTGTTAATCACTGCAGTCTTCACAGACTTCAGGAGGCATTGTCACTGAGAAGCAAATTGCAGTGCAGTCTTGCATGACGGCTGTGTGTCAGTTAATCAAGAGCAGGTTCTCAGTGGTTTCTCTCAATTTAATTTACTGGAGATAAAATATACAATGTGGAACAACTCCCCTCTCTCTCTTGATTGCCAAGCATAGCAACCCCAAAGCTTTTCCGTCATCTCTTCTCTTCTCTTCTTCTTAGGCAGTCCCTCGGAACCGAGGATGACTTGCTTCCACACTAAAAATGAGTTTTCAGGTGACTGATGCGTCCAATGCGGGACCTACAGTTTCTGTCACAGGTGGGGCAGACGGTGGTTGAAGGGGCGGGTGGGTGGGGTGCTTGGGCTGACGCGCGCTCCTTCCGCTGTTTGCGCTTGGCTTCCGCTTGCTCCCGGCAAAGAGACTCGAGGTGTTCGGCGCCTTCCCGGATGCTTCTCCTCCACTTTGTGCGGTCTTGGGCCAGGGATTCCCAGGTGTTGGTGGGGATGTTGCACTTTTTCAAGGAGGCTTTGAGGGTGCCCTTGAAGCATTTCTTCTGCCCACCTGGGGCTCTCTTGCCGTGTCGGAGCTCCGAGTAGAGCGTTGTTTTGGGAGTCTCGTATCGGGCATGCGGACGATGTGGCCCTGCCCATCGGAGTTGATCGAGCGTGGTCAAAGCTTCGATGCTGGGGATGTTGGCCTGAACGAGAACACTGACGTTGGTGCTGTTCCCTGCATTTTTCTTGTAGTTGACGCGCGGTTAAGATCATGTCCATTGTGCCCCTTCGTGGGCGGAATCACCCGCGCCATGACAGGTGCTGATGACTGCTGGACAGACCACTGCCTAATCCACTCTGTCATCTCCACCAGCGTAGCCCTAAAACAGCCATCAGACATCATCTACAAAGCACAAGTCAGGAGTGTGATGGAATACTCTCCACTTGCCTGGATGAGTGCAGCTCCAACAACACTCAAGAAGCTCAACACCATCCAGGACAAAGCAGCCCGCTTGATTGGCACCCCATCCGCCACCTTAAACATTCACTCCATCCACCACTGGCGCACCGTGGCTGCAGTGTGTACCATCTACAAGATGCACCGCAGCAACTCGCCAAGGTTTCTTCGGCAGCACCTCCCAAACCCGCGACCTCTACCACCTAGAAGGACAAGGGCAGCAGGCGCATGGGAACACCATTACCTAAAAGTCCCCCCTGCAAGTCTCACACCATCCTGACTTAGAAATATATCACCTTTGCTTCATCGTCGCTGAGTCAAAATCTTGGAACTCCCTCCCTAACAGCACTGTGGGAGTATCTTCACGACAAGGCCTGCAGCTCACCACCACCTTCTCAAGGGCAATTAGGGATGGGCAATAAATGCTGGCCTTGCCAATGACACCCACATCCCAGGAACGAATATAAAAAAAACTGAGAGAATATATAAAGTATTGCGTTAAATATACTGCCACCTACGCACATAGTGTGTCTATGCTTTTGGAATGGGTTTGTATGACAGGAGTAATTCATGTTCTTTTCGGGTGCAGGCAAAATTTAAAAAATATATACATTACCAATGGAAACATAATGGAGGATATAAATTAATGTAATTTAAAACAATGTTTAACTAGTGTAAATAAGGTAAGACAAATATTGGCTCGAATCTTGCGGTCAGCGGCAAACGAACGGCGCTCGCCGTTCACTATGCTTCCAGCTGCCCACAGACTTTTTGTGGGCTTTTGTGCAGCAACTTACTGTCATCGGGAGTCGATACAGCACCATGTCCTCTACAAGGGATCTGGGACCTGTGTGAACAGGGCAAGCAACAGCATGTCTCTTCAACCAATCAGATTGAAGAATCCTTACTGAGCCACGCAGTGTCTAAATCAGGAAGTGTAAGTTCGAATATTTAATTCAATATAAAATCAAGTACAGAAAGCGAAATAAAGAGAGGGAAAGAAAGATGGGATTAAGAGAGAGAGATAAAAGAGACAGAAAGAAAAAGTTTTTAAAAATTATTAAAATTTTAAATTAAAAAAAAGACAACAATAATTAAAATCTGAAGGAATGAGACTCCACACTTGTAAAAGTAAATTTTCAGTGCCAGAGAGGTTGTTTGGTAGTAATTAAGACTTATCACACTGTTAAAAATTCACTTACACCTGAATGGACAAGCCCTAACTTTTTCTGGCGTGTTTAGTGAGTATCTAGTGGGTAAGTACAGCAACTTCACACCCTTCATGTGTTTGAATGCCGAATCTCTCGGCGAGGTACCGGTGTAGCGAAGCTTGTGGAGCAGCAGGAAAAATTGAACTGCAACTTCCTGATTTCCATGTTTAACTGTGCATGTGCGGACGCTGAAAGTTACTGTCTTATTTACTCCTTAATAATGGTGAGCGCTGATAGCCTCACCGTTATTCCTACCTTAAATTCCAGGCCATTATTTCTTTTTAAGTGTAATTCCTCTGCAATAACACTCCATGCATCTGCTGCTGAGCAAGTTGTACGCATTAAAGCTGAAGTTTTTTTTTGTCAGAGTCCTGCAGAACATCGATTATTTGTTTATTGCTGGGGAAGAGGGTCTCTTAGTTTCATAGTTTTCTCAAAATTCAAGAGAGACAGAGAACCTCTTAGCTGCAGCTCAGATGGAACATTTCCCCTTTCAGAGAGCTTCAGTTTGTAGTTTCCATCACTTGATGCAAACCATTATAATATGTTTATCCAGTGCCTACAAAAAGTGTCTTCCTGCTGCCCCACCCATGAAATCCTGGGAGATGAAATTAGTCACTTGTCTCACAGATGGGTTGAAGGTACATGAATCCAATGCAGTACATAACATGGTGTTTTTAAGTTTGTACGCTATTTTTATTCTCATTTATAGAAAATCTAGTGTGTCTATCTCTCTATCTCTATCTCTCTCTCTATCTGTATCTATCTCTCTATCTCTCTAAAAGTCTTATGTGTAGCATATTATACATTAAAGGGACGATTTTCTGAATGTGTACTCCTGGCATCGAGCCTCACCCACACTGGGAGCACATATAGGGAAATTGCTAGTGTGCTCTTTCATCCATTACTTTAGCACATGGAGCACGCACATGACCCTTAATTGGCCGTTAAATGTTAAGAGTGGCATATTAAATTTGTCTGTAGCAGAAAAGAATCAAAGTCCCATTTCTCAAATAAGCAACTTAAGCATACTAATTTGCTGAAATAACTGAAAATTGAACTTGATAAGGCTGCAATATCAACCAATCACATCACTGGGATGAAGGGGTTGTCTTATGAGGAAAGGTTGAGCAGGTTGGGCCTATACTCATTGGAGTTTAGAAGAATGAGAGGTGATCTTATTGAAACATAAGATTTTGAAGGGGCTTGACAGGGTAGATGCTGAGAGGATGTTTCCCCTCGTGGGGGAACTAGAACGACTGGGCATAGTCTCAGAATAAAGGGTCGCCCATTTAAGACGGAGATGAGGAGGAATTTCTACTCTCAGAGGGTCGTGAATCTTTGGAATTCTCTACCCCCAGAGAACTGTGGAGGCTGAGTCATTGATTATATTCAAGGCTGAGATAGACAGATTTTTGAACTACAGGGGAGTCGAGGATTACTGGGAACAGGCAGAAAAGTGGAGTTGAGGCCAAAATCAGATCAGCCATGATCTTATTGAATGGCGGAGCAGGCTCGAGGGGCCGAATGGCCTACTCCTGCTCCTATTTCTTATGTTCTTATGAATTTTTTTTTTCAAAGTGTTTCCAGCACCACATTTATTTCTGACCCACCTGACTATATAACTGTGTAAATAACATATCAATCGCACAAACAAAATGAAACAATCCCCCCTGAAATCATTAAGCTTACTTGCCTGTATGGTATTCCACTTTCCTGTATTACTATTTCTTTCCAGAGGCCTACCTGTGTCTCGAGGGGGGAATTTCTAAGAATTAATTTTGTTTTCTTTGCCTGAAACTTAATTTCTTTACCTGGGCTTTGTTACTAATTTCTTCGACTTACAATTGATCCAATTATGCAGGCATGTTCTCCATGCGATGTTTGGCAGAACCTTGTATTTTTTGTTTTCCTACAGTGTTTTTTCCTTTGCACTTTGTTGTACTCCTTTAAACCACATTCCTTATATTTCTTTGGTACAGTTTTTGCTGCAGCTTTTCAAATTTGCCTTGATTGGGCTAAAGATAAACTTGGGAGGAGAAATTCGGTATTGCCCCGTTTGGGGCGCAATTATCGGCCGGGCGCAAAGTTTAGCACCTGGTGCTAATTATCGCCTCCGACTGCAAACTTGCCTTCTATCGCCTCTGGATGTGATTGGAGTGCTAAATCAGGCATTACACACCTCTCTTAAGGCGCTAACGCATGAAGAGTGAGGCGCTACCTCAGAGCGCTGGCGAAGCTCATGTGATGTCAGTCAGCAATGGAACACAGACACACTGGCGCCGGCCAGTTCTTAAAGGGGAGGGTCGATATTGCTCTCCAGCCACACCCTGCTCATTGCAGCCTTGAATCTCGGCCTGGAGAGACCTGTACATCAAATCTGCTGGAAAGAACAATGGAGAGGCCCAGGGAAAGAGCTCAAAGTGCAGCCCCCGCAGTCTCTTCTAAATCGATGCAAGGAAGGTCAAATCAAAATGAACCTGCAAAGTGCTGCTCAGTACCCAAAACTCCTTCACACAGCGTTGAATCTCTCCAGAAGTCTCTCTCTCGCTCTCTCAGAATGCGTGGTGCAAAAATGTCGCTGACAAAAAAAGCCAGGAAGCGGTCGCCTTTAAATAGCGCTCCCCCAGTCCCTTCCCGACTGCAAAACGTTCCCCTCAACCTGTCGTTGCTAGCGGCAGGCGGAAAAGCGGGGCGCCACTCAATATCCGGACCGGGGCGTTGCGCACTCGACTGACGTCACGATCTGCGGGCGCAGGAGATCGTGGCGGTAGTGTTTAGCGCCGCCGCAAAATGTCTGGTCAATTTCGCAAGTGGCGCAAACATCGCCGCGCCCGAGCGCTAGTTGCTTTGCACCCCATTAGCGCCCTAAACGGGAGGCGCAAAGCAACCGAATTTTTCCCCCTTGGACTCTTCAGTCTTGAAGAGAAGCAACCGAAAAGGGACTTTGTTAAAGTGTAGAAGGTATTAAACAAAATAATTCAGATAAATCTAGAGCACTACTTGATATTTGGACAAGGGGGCACATGTTCAAACTGGTGAATGACAAATTTAGGACTGCTGTCAGGAAGTTCTTCAGGGAAAGAGAGATGAACACTTGAAAAGGACTTTTGAGTAGGGTACTAAAGGAAAAAACCTTGGAGTCATGTAAGGGACAGTTGAATGCTGTGGTAGAGATGGCGGATTGTAGGTTTTTTTCCAGTTGTATAAGCTAAGATAAACTGAAAGGCCTACTTCATGTGAACCTATCTTGTGAAATGTGCTGTTCTCACCAGGCATGTGTATGTTTAAGACCCTGTTGGATAAATTACTGCTGATCCAGTTTCTGGAGGACAAGTAGCCTCTCTTGTTCTTCTCTTTTGTCATTTTCACACCAACTGTTCTATATTGATGACTTTAAAGCTGGCCTGACCTATTTTTGGTGAAAAAATGAACAAAGTTTCAAAATGCCTTAGCTTGTGGCATCACTTCATTTTTGACTTGAGCCACTTCATAACAATGTAAACAGAGTGGCATCACTTCTTCTTTATTTACTCAGCCAGGGTTGGTAACATTGCTCTGTAAGACAGTTTTTTTTTATGTTGGACACTAGGTTAACTTGTTAACTAGGAAAAGGCATTGCTTTGTGATGAGCGGTCCCCACTTACAAATTCATAAGAGTCAACCCCATTGGTGTGGGACTGGAGTCACATATAGGCCAGACCGGGTAAGGATGGCAGCTTCCTTTCTGAAAGTTACATTGGTGAATCAGTTGGCGTTTACGACAATCCGACAGCATCATGGTCACTTTTACTGATACCAGCTTGTTATTGCCAGATTTTAAAAAAAATGAATTCAAATTCTCAAACTGTTAAGGTGGGATTTGAACTCACATTCTCTGAATTATTACTCCAGTCCTCTAGATTACTAGTCCAGTATAAATTCTGACATTTATGGCTAGCTGTGTTAAAATAATGCTATCTGTACAGCTAAAAATACTTTTATAATTATAGTATCAACTTGGCTCAGTTGATAGCACTCTTGCTTCTGAGTCAGAAGGTTGTGGGTTCAAGTCACATTCCAGACTTGAACACATAATCTAGGCTGACACTTCAATTCCGCACTGAGGGAGTGCAGCGCTCCATCATTGGTGCCAGCCTTCAGACGAGATGTTAAACTAAGGCCCTGTCTGCAAACTCAGGTGAACGTAAAACATGTAAAGATATTATTTGGTAGAAGAAGAGAAGAGAGTTCTTCTAATATATAAACAGAAAATACTGTAAACACTCAGCAGGTCAGGCAGTATTTGTGAAGAGAGAAACAGAGTTAACGTTTCAGGTTATTGATCTTTCATCAAAACTCACTCAGGTTTCCAGCATCCACAGAGTTGAATTTTGTTGTCGAGAGTTCTTCCGGTGTCTTGATCTACATTCCTCCTTAAACCGGTAATAGATTATTTGGTTTATTCATCTCATTTGTTGCTTGTGGGACCTTGCTGTAAGCTAATTGGCTGCTGTGTTTGTCTACATAACAACAAGTGACAACACTTCAAGTGTATTCCATTGGCTGTAAAGTGCTTGAGGATGTGATAAGGTGTTACATCATTCAATTCTTTCTTTTAAAATCCACTCTTTACATGAAAGTAAAGAACAATTTAGATGGAAATGCTAATTTGAGAGGTTTTGAATTGTTTTCCTTCAAGACATGCAATTGTAACCAAGCATTACAAAAATAATCTTGAACAAATTAATTTCATGTAGCAGAGAAGTTTAACGGTTAGTCTAGTTTCTACCACTAAGAGAGGCAATAGCTGTTTCCATTATAAAGCCTACAGATGCAATCTAAGGTTGGATTTGGCTGAGTACACTGTGTTTACAATTTAAAGTGGTAGCACATCTTACATAAATAGTTATTCTACTCTGCAAGGTTGACCAGTGGAACCAACTGACACTGATCATACAATTATGCCAACATCTGTCAATCAGTAGTTCTTTCACTCTGTGATTGAGTTGAATGAGTAGAACGGGATTTCTTTGTTGGATTTGTAACTTAATGGGAAGAACAGTTATTGATCTTTATTCAGATGGTGAATCCTCTTTTTTTTTAAAGTGAAAATTAAAAAATCTATATTTGGGGGTTCTCCTGATGGCTCAGCTGGTTAAGCAGTTGAGTAGCTGAGCAATAGTGACCAGGAAGGTCCCAGGTTCATACCCTGCTCTGTGCTGAGTTAGCTGATCTCAGCAGAGCAGTGATGAGTATTACAATTGGCCTGGATGCCCCAGGGTTCGGGAACGAGAAACAAATCAGGCTTCCCAATCCTGTTACTGACCCAGCGACGTGGAAGTTTGTGTGTGAGAACATCAGGTAAAGACAGGATTGGGCACGGCTTTGCCTTTCCGGTCGTCGAATAACCCGCTGAACTCACTGGCATTTTGTTTTAGTGTGGGTGACTTTAAGGATTTTAATAATTATTTCCAAATGCAACCAACTGAAAGTGTCAACTTTCTAGAGTAGCCGTGAAGCAGTGTGGTTCTGCAGCGTGACAAGTTGGTGTTTAGGGGCAGAGGGGCCATATCATATACTGCATACAGAAAGGAGTCTGTGAAGTCTAGTCTCATGGAAAGTAGGTCAGTGTTAGTGACCTATGCAGAGGATGAGGCAGCAGTTTACTGCTTGCTGGCTGTTAAACAGCAGTAACTGTCATCAGGAAACTTGCTTTGTGTGTCTAAACATCGGGTTCCTGTCTTACTTCTGTTTTTATGTGGCACTACAAACACACAGTCACTGACCTCAGTTACCTCGGTGGGAAGGCCCAGGGTACGATCTCAGAATGGAACGCATGAGCTGAGAGGCCGGGCTGTGACTAGATACGTTTTTTTTTGTTCTCTTTGTAAATATAAACAACCTTTTTTAATTTAAAAAAAATCTATATTAAATGCACTGCAGATTCATTCGCTTGCTTAAAATGAAACTTTCTCAGTTGCACGGTGTCTTATTTAAACAGAAAATCTGTGTAAGAAGCTTTTAGAATGATTACTGTATCACGCAATAAAGAAGCTGTATTACTGTCAGATTACATGGGAGGCGTGAGAGAATTTTGCAGGGTAGCTTTAAAATCAAAATTTCTGGTTTGTTTGCCAACATGTGTAAAATGATTTAAAAGCCAGAAACCTTTTGTTTAATAAGTAATTCTATCAATTTTATCATCTTTACTATGATTTTTCATTAATGGAAAGGTCACGTGATCTGAATTATTATATTTTGATTGGTATATTGTTTTCTGAATATAAAACCCATCTTCTACAGCATTGGATCAAGCAAACTGATCCTTAAAGTATCTCATCCCAAGATCTCCCTACTGACTCAGTGGATAAGTGGTCTGCTGCATACAGACTAGAAAGATGCCAAGTTCAATCCTTGCTCTGTTAATTGAGTTAAATCATTTTAGCCAAGGGCCAACTACATTTGGCCTTAGTGTACCTGGGCTAAAGAAGGAAAAAAAATCAACCACGATTCTTGCTCCTTACCACCGTCCAAATGCTGCCTCTGGAAAATGTACATGTGCGAACTTTAACTGAGGAAAGGATCACAGCTCAGCTCAGCTGTGATGCCTGCCCATAGTTAACTGGTCTGTAAATACTTTACAGGTATGGTAGTTTAGTGGTTACGGTACTAGATTCGTAACCCAGAGATTGTGAGTGTCAATCCCACCATAGCAAGTTTTGAAATTGAATTCAAAAATATGATAATTAATGGTCTGGAACCAGGAAAATTACCATAAAAACTGTCGGATTATTGTAGAAATTCAACTAGTTCAGTAATGTATTTCAGGGAAGGGATCCTGCTGCCCTTACCTAGTCTGGCCTGCATATGGTTGATTCTTTATGTCCTCTGAAATATGAAAACACAAGAATAACAAATAGCAATATGTTGGGAACATTATCACCTCAAAGTTGCTCACGAAATTACACACCATCCTGACCTGGAAGTGCATTGCCATTCCTTGGTCGTCACTGGGTCAAATTCCGAGGATTCCCTACCTCACACCATTACCCACAAAGACTGCAGCAGTTCCACCACCACTTTCTCAGGGCAACTAGGGATGGCCAATAAATGCGGCCCTGCCAGCATCACTTACATCCCAGGAATACATTTTTTTTTAAACTTGAGCAAGGCTCCAGAGAACTGCTGCTCTCCCATGGAACTACATCCCAGGATGAGTGAGCATATTCAGGACAAGAAGGGAGCAAAGGGGAGAAATTTTGAAAAAGAAGGAATAAACTGCAGACATGAGGACTAGTGCTTGTTTTAAGATCATTGTCTTTGCACATTGAGCCTAAAGCTATGAAGGAGACATTAGGGGTAGTATTAGGATTATGAAGCTAGGAGCCTACAACAACAATAACTTGCATTTATATAGCGCCTTTAACGTAGTAAACTGTCCCAAGGCACTTCACAAGGGCGTTATCAAAACAAAATTGACACCGAGCCACATAAGCAGATATTGAGGCAGATGGTAGGTTTTAAGGAGTGTCTTAAAGAAGGAAAGAGAGGCGGAGAGGTTTAGGGAGGGAATTCCAGAGCTTAGGGCCTCGACAGCTGAAGGCACGGCCGTCAATGGTGGAGCGATTAAAATCGGGGATGCACAAGAGGCCAGAATTGGAGGAGCGCAGATATCTCGGAGCATTGTAGGGCTGGAGGTGGTTACAGAGATGGGAAGGGGCGGGGCCATGGAGGGATTTGAAAACAAGGATGAGAATATTTAAATCAAGACGTTGCTCAACCGGGAGCCAATGTAGGTCAGTGAGCACAGGGGTGATGGGTGAACGGGATTTGGTGCGAGTTAGGATACGGCAGCAGAGTTTTGGATGACCTCAAGTTTATGGAGGGTGGAAGATGGGAATCTAATTAGACTCATCAAATTTGCAGGACCACATTATTGGGTTCAAAGCGTGAAGGTGAAGAAAAGATGGGGACAGTAACAATGTGTTGTCTCTATCTAATATGCTGGTAACATCTAGGGGCATATAAATACTTTACCAAGATTTGGATCTGTAATAGTTAGATGATTAACTCTCCATGGAACATAAAACGAAATCAAGTTTATAATCATAAAGGACTAAATCATCCACACGCAGCCATCATTTTTGCATGGGTCATAGGAACAGCAGCATAGGGGGTGATTTTGTCAATGGGGACGTGATGGAGGCGGGACTGCTGCTTGTCGGGTTTTAGTCCCGCCTCCATTGAAGTCTGGCCAACCCACGCTATTTTCCCTTGATTGACCTTGTTAGGCCGCCCAGCGTATGTCAAAATTTGACAGATGAATTGTCATCGTTTGACCGCTCTGTGAAGCTGTCAAACACTGACATTCTCTGTTGTTTGATGAGTCCTTGTACTCAAGGCTCACCAAACCTATTTCCTGAGCAGAAAGCAGATGGCTGTTGCATCGGAGAATGCAGCAGCCATTCTGTCATCTCTGCCGTGGAGATGCCGGAGCCTCCGGATCCCCAACGATTGAAGCCTGCAGGAAGAAACAAAGGTAAGGAAACTTTTTCTAAGACTTTTCACTCACCTCACATACATACCTCTCCACACTTGCACCCATCACTCACCTCCACAGCGCACTTTTCGAACCCTCTGACCCCCGCAGACCCACTGCTCGCCTCGCTGATCCTGGCGGGGTTTCCCGACGTCGGGAAGCCCGCAATTGTGTTGGAAAAATGGGGATAATCCTCTTAACTGCCTGTTAACTACCTGTTAACAGGCAGTTAAGTGGCTGTAATCCCCTTCCCGCCTCGAGGAGATGGGTTCCAGCGCGAGTCGGGGACCCGTCTCCTAGGAAGATGGCACGGAGGCGGGTTTGGGGCGGGTTCGGTACCCGCTCTCAGTTTCTGCCATTTTCCCGGCAATCCTGCCTCCATACCCGCCTCATCAGGGCTGGCAAAATCGCCCCCATAGTAGCTGTCAGTGTTGGAGTTGCAAAATTCTAGATAGATCACTCCGTATTTTAGCTTTACATGTTCCTGGTAGCTTTAAACTTTATTTTTTTACGATAAATGAAATGCAGTATCAGAATAATGAGAAAACATCTCAAATGTAAAAGGTCAATACAGAGCACCCAGACATAATTTCCATTGCTATGTACCACATATCAAATTCAACTTTTATCCACTGTAGCAGCTTTGCTGATTGAAAAACCGTAAGTACATTACAGTCTGGAAAGAAAAGGTAACAGAATTCAGAAGGATCAAGAAAGAAGTAAACAAAAGATATGTGTTTGATTAATGAAGCAGTCTCTCACTAATCTACTTAGCTTCTATTTCATGATTTGTTTGGGTTGGCTAAAATGGTCCAAAAAAGGGATATAATTAATATGTGTTGGTGTACCAGCCGACAAAAATAAAATGAAAATTGTGATGAAGATTCCGACAGATTTTGGAGGACATAGGTAGGCTAGCAGAATGGGCAGACAGGTGATAGATGCAGTTAAATGCAGAAAAATGTGAAGTAATACATTTTGGAATTAAGACTAGAGGAAAGAAATACACCTCAAAGGGTAAGATTTTAAAGGCAGTAGAGGAGCAGAGAGGGCTTGGTGTGCAAGCAGATAAGGCCGTATAAAAGGAACCAAATCCTTGGTTTTATATCAAGCAGTATTGAATACAAAAGCAAGGAGGAAATGTTGAACTTGTACAAGATCATAGTGGATGGCTGTTGTATTATTATGTGCACTTTTGGGCACCCCTATTATAGGAAGGATAAAAAAGCAATGGAAAAGGGGCTACGTTGCTAGGGATCAGGGGTTATAATTGTGAAGCGAGATTAGGTTAGAGTTTTTTCCAGTAGAGCGGAGAAGGTTAGGGGGTGACCTGATAGAGGGATTCAAGATTATGAAGGGTTATGATAAGATAAATTGTGTAATAGGTTGTTTCCACTTGTTGGTGAGATGGTAACAAGGGCACAAATTTAAGACAATTAGAAGAAGAAATAAAGAGGTGATAAGAGGGTTGTTAGAATGTGTAATTTTCTGCCTCAAACTTGTTGAAGCAGTCCATACATTTAAAAAAAAGAGAGAATTAGATTGTTGCTTGAAAACAGTCTTAAAAGGTACGGGGAATTCATCCAAAAACTCTCCTCCATTGTCCAGCTGAGTGGAACTGCTCTCCATTTTATCTGTTTCCGTTCTTATCTATCCAGTCGTAGCCAGAGAATCACCTGCAACGGCTTCTCTTCCCGCTCCCGCACGGTTACCTCTGGTGTCCCCCAAGGATCTATCCTTGGCCCCCTCCCATTTCTCATCTACATGCTGCCCCTCGGCGATATCATCCGAAAACACTGTGTCAGTTTCCACATGTAGGCTGACGACACCCAGCGCTACCTCACCACCACCTCTCTCGACCCCTCCACAGCATTTGATTTGTCACACTGCTCGTCAGACATCCAGTATTGGATAAGCAGAAATTTTGTTCAATTAAATATAGGGAAGACTGAAGCCATTGTCTTCAGCCCCTGCAAAAACTCCTTTTCCTAGCCACCGATTTCATCCCCCTCCCTGGCCACTGTCTGAGCCTGAACCAGACTGTTCGCAACTTCAGCCCTGATCTGAGCTTCTGACACCATTTCCTGTGCATCACCAAGACGTCCACCTCTCCTTTCTCTGTCCCTGCCTCAGCACATCTGCTGCTGAAACCCTCACCCATGCTTTTGTTACTTCTAGACTTGACTATTCCAATGCTCTTCTGGCCGGCCTCCCATCTTCCACCCCCTGTAAACTTGAGCTCATCCAAAACTCTGCTGCCCGTATCCTAACTCGCACCAAGTCCCATTCACCCATCACCCCTGTGCTCGCTGACCTACATTGACTCCTGGTCCACCAACGCCTCAAATTTAAAATTGTCATCCTAGTGTTTAAATCCCTTCATGGCCTCACTGCTCCCCATCTCTTTAACCTCCTCCAGCCCTACAACACCCCGAGAACTCAACCTTCCTCCAATTCTGGCCTCTTGTGCCTCCCTGATTTCCTTCACCCCTCCATTGGCAGCCGTGCCTTCAGCTCGCCAGGTCCTAAGCTCTAGAATTCCCTCCCTAAACCTCTCTACCTCCTCTTTCCTCCTTTAAGGCGCTCCTTAAAACCTATCTCTTTGACCAACGGTTGATTACCTGTCTTAATATCTCCTTATGTGGCTCAGTGTCAAATTTTTTTAATAACACTCTGGTGATGCACCTTGCGACGTTTTACGACGTTAAAGATGCTATATAAATGCAAGTTGATGTTGGTGTTGTAGACTGGATAGTACGTATGAAGTAAAATACTGGCACAAACTTGATGGGCCAAATGGCCTGAATTTGTGCTGTAACATTCTATGAGAAAACAACCCTAGCCTAAACTATTAGGAGGAAAAATTCGGTTGCTTTGCGCCTCCGAGGGGGCGCTAACGGGACGCAAAACAACTAGCGCCCCGCGGCGCTGCTCCTCCGGCAATGACGTCATCGCCATGCACATTGCCCCGCTCACGCCCCAGCTGCAAACTTGGCTCACGCCCCCTGACCTACTGCCGGACACTGTATCCGACAGGGTCAGGGAGGCGTTTTTGTGGCCGGGGCGGCGATAATTAAAGGGCAGGTGCCGGGCGGCCATTTTTTTTGGGCCGCCTGCCAGCACCTGCCCCCTCTGGCCTCCCCCTGCGGGGTGCCGGCCGCGATCGGTCAGCCCGGCACTCCTCTTGAGTGCCGGGGGGCCGTTTTGCCGGCACCCCGCTCCCCGGTGGTCCAGCAGGGCCCCAGTGCGCGCTGCGCTAGGCCCCTCCCCTTTAATCAGGAGAGGGAGGTCTGCGGTACCGCAGCGCTACGTCCCGGCGCGCATGGCACTGCTGCACGTAGCGCCGCGATATTCAATGGGAGCGGCCCAAGAGGGAGGGGGAGCGCTTCCAGTAGCGCCCTGCCTCCTGCTTGGGGCGCTACCATTGAATTTCTGGCGCGGGGGCGCAACTTTTACGGGGCGGTGAAAGTAGCGCCCCGGCGAAGTTAGCGCCCCAAAGGGCGCGAGCCAATTTCGCCCCCTTAGGATTTTAACACGTAATTTTAATTGCTAACAAGCAACGGATCCCTTACTCATAGGGTTCCAAAGTTTCTGGCAGTTCCTGGGATAAATACCTTCTATTTTCTTGGTAAATTTATGCCTTCCATGCCCCCATCCCATAAAAAATTATTGACTGTTTCCTGGATTTCATCTTTCCACTGTTTGTTCAGCTCCTGATATTTTTAGTAGAAGCAACAGATTTTTTTTTACCAGCAAAACATTAAGGTTCGATTAGCCTCCAGGGATTTTCTATTAAATCAGTATGAGAAAATACATATCAATCTTATCTAAAATAATTTTTAAAATCCTCATTTAGGATGGAGCACATTTCTGAAAATAATTAAATGCAGCTTGAATCAAATCAGTATCGAGTTATCTGCTCACATCTCTCTCTCGAGAAAAGTAATTTCCGACTTTGTGCTTCCAGGAGCTGACCTCATCCGCCATCGAATATATGGAAATTTGGGCACGTGCTGTCTATGATTTTTCAACCATTTAAAATAATAGTCAGCGAATCATATGCTGGTCCTGCCCAGATTTCCAATATGTGCTTCTAGGGGATAAGGCTCCACTGTTAACACAAAGTTGAAAAGTTACCCCTTAATGGTGTCAAATTGTGAATATTTATATCTACTTTACCTGCAGATCGGTCTTCATGTCTTTAACATAATTTTATTCTAATGTATTAATGACAGCAAGATTGTTACAAATCGCTTTCACTTTTGTTTTGCTGCACAAGCAGAAATCTAAAATAAAGCTGGATTCATTTCAGAGTTAGACCTATATTTAAACGGGGATAGAGAGAGTTGATTTCATCTAGGTTTGCTCTGCCAGTTGTTATTTTTGACACTTTTTGAGGGGGTGGGGGGGGGTGGTGGCGGGGGTGGGGAGATGAAGTGAGAAAGGTTACAATTTTTGTTTGTCTTGCAATTAATTTTGGAAAGTGGAGATCAGGACCAGCCTGCCGAGTGAGGTCTGATTGTTTTTTGATATTCCTGGGTAGATTTTTATAAGTAGATTTGAACACTATGCTGTACACTCTCCTGCCAAGTGTAAAGTTTTTTTTGTCTTATATCACGGGTTATGTATTTAAGATAAATTATGCTGCTGTGCAAAAATCCTTATTTAGTTGTTTGCCAATGACTTGACAATGACCATAACGGGCAGTTTTGAAGAGTTTTAGCATAATGCATGAGCAGCCGTTGTGAGGTACACTTTAGGGAGTGAAGAATGTGATCAGGCAATGAGAAGCATGTGTTAGGGTAAGTGCAGAAGGGAGTCATCAGCCAACGGATCTACTTTTTCCCAGCCCTCGCCTGGCAAGATCCAGTTTTTCCCAACCCTCCTCTGTACATTAGGCATTTGTTGTGGTGATTCTTTCCAATTGAGTATTAGTCTCAGAAGAGATAATAGAGGCGCCCCCCCCCCCCCCCCCCCCGCCCCAGGTTATAGTTAGTATGTGCAACTGATAGATGGCTCACTACAGAGCAGGGAATTCCATGGACCCTTTTGAGGCAGTGGAAGTGTGGTGGGACAGGATGGCAGTGTATTGCTGTGTCTGTTGGTGACTCTGTCCCAAATCCAGGGGACATAATTACTTGAATACTCAGGGCGGGTACCTCTGCTTATCATGGTGCGACAGAGACACCCACCCTGCTGAGGAAACGGAAGTTGGAACAGCACCCTGCCACTCTGAAAGTGGGTGGGGTCAGCCCAAAATGGGTATACAGCAATTATTGTTTTCAATTTCTTTTTCCAGACCTTCTGGCATCTCGAGGAGGGATCAATAACTGTTCTCTTCTAAACTGCTTGGCCCTTTCTAGGCCCAGAATGGGGCATAAGTCCTGCTGGACATTTGAGGGATGAGCTGGGCAGAATTCTTGGGGTAGTCTCAGAACATTACCAGACAGAAGCGGGTTGAAGAAGCACCTCCCCATAGAGCACAATTTAGTGGGGAAGATGCATAAACCGCAAGCCTGACAAATCTGTATTCTGTCTTAAATTGTGGCCACGCATCGAGATCATGGAGAAATTCCCCACTCAACTGGAATTATTACCCTTGATTCTCTGTTACTATTGATGGCCCTACTTGTAATTTAAAGTTACAGATGCAGCCGTACTTAATATCTGCTTAGTTATTGATTCATACGTGTACTTATAATTGAGAGTTATTAACTCATAAGCATTTGAGTAACTCTGTACTAGTAAGTGTAAATAACCTACTTTTGGAATAATCAACCTGCTCCTTCAGTATCCAGTTGTCCCATTTCTGCCTTTCAAGTGCAGGATATAAATGAAAGTGGCTCTTTCACAAAAGTGGTGATGTCATCATTGTGGAATGCATGATTGACTATTCCATTGCTCTCCTGGCCGGCCTCCCATCTTCCACCCTCCATAAACTGGAGTTCATCCAACACTCTGCTGCCCGTATCCTAACTCGCACCAAGTCCTGTTCACTCTTCACCCTTGTGCTCGTTGACCTACATTGGCTCCCGGTCCACCAATGCCTCAGATTTAAAGTTCTCACTCTTGTGTTCAAATCCCTCCATGGCCTCGACTCTCCCTATCTGTATAACCTGCTCCAGTCCTTCAACCCTCCAAGAACTCTGCGTTCCTCCCATTCTGGCCTCTTGTGCAACCCCGCGATCCTTCGCTCCACCATTGGCAGCCTTGCCTTCAGCTGTCTAAGCCCTAAGCTCTAGAATTCCCTCCCTAGACTTCTCTGTCTCTCTACTTCTCTCTCCTTCTTTAAACTGCTTCTTAAAACCTACCTCTGACCAAGCTTTTGGTCACTTTTCCTAATATCCTAATGTCTCCTTCTTTGGCTTAGTGTCAATGTTTTTGTCTGATTACGTGCCTGTGAACCGCCTTGGTACATTTTACTACGTTAAAGGCGCTATATAAATGCATGAATTTACATGTTGATGCTTATATCGTTTCTTGTGGCTGGATGGGTAATTAGCTGGCTGCTACACTCTCAGGCAGTTCCTCGGAACCGAGGATGACTTCCTTCCACATTAAAAATTAGTTCTCGGGTACTGATGAGTCCAATGCGGGACCTACAGTCTCTGTCACAGGTGAGGCAGACGGTGATTGAAGGGGCGGGTGGGTGGGGTGCTTGGGTTGACATGCGCTCCTTGCGCTGGTTACGCTTGCTCCCAGCGAAGAGACTCGAGGTGTTCGACACCTTCCCAGCTGCTTCTCCTCCACTTTGTGCGGTCTTAGGCCAGGGATTCCCAGGTGTCGGTGGGGATGTTGCACTTTGTCAAGGAGGCTTTGAGGGTGTCCTTGAAGCGTTTCCTCTGCCCACCTGGGGCTCTCTTGCCATGTCAGAGCTCCAAGTAGAGCGCTTGTTTTGGGAGTCTCGTATCAGGCATGCGGACAATGTGACCCGTCCATCGGAGCTGATCGAGCGTGGTCAAAGCTTCGATACTGGGGATGTTGGCCTGAGCGAGAACACTGACGTTGGTGCGCCTATCCTGCCAATGGATTTGCAGGATCTTGTGGAGGCAGCGTTGGTGGTACCTCTCCAGTGCTTTGAGGTGCCTGCTGTACATGGTCAATGTCTCTGAGGCATACAGGAGGACGGGTATCACTACTGCTCTATAGACCATGAGCTTGGTGCCGGGTTTGAGGTCCTGGTCTTCAAACACTCTCTTCCTCAGGTGACCGAAGGCTGAACTGGCACACTGACGCGGTGTTGGACTTCGTCATCAACGTCTGCCCTTATTGACAGTAGGCTCCCGAGGTATGCAAAGTGGTCCACGTTGTCCAAGGCCTCGTCGTGGATTTTGATAATCAGGGGGGGCAGTACTGTGTGGTGGGGGCAGGTTGGTAGAGGACCTTTGTCTTACGGATGTTTAGTGTAAGGCCCATGCTATTGTACGCTTCGGTTAAGGTGTTGACGATGGTTTGGAGTTCGACCTCCGAGTGTGCGCAGACGCAAGCGTCGTCTGCATATTGTAATTCGACAACAGAGGATGGGACCACCTTGGATCTGGACTGGCTGCTACACTGAGCCAGCTCGATGGGCGGGGGAGTCGATCATAGCGGGGGGGGGGGGGGGCCGGGGGGGCGGGGGAGTCGATCACGGCGGGGGGTGGGGGGGGGGGCGTTGAACAGGCTGGAAACCTATTTCATGTACTCAGTTCATGAAGTGGGGCTTGAACCCAGAACCTTCCGAGTTAGAAGTAAGTGTGCTACCAGCTGTGTCAAACTGACATTTGCGTTGACCATTTGATGCCTATCTTGTTTTCTTTTACTGGTTTCCTGTTGTTTAATCTGCTGATAAGATTACATCTTTATTGTCACTGCCTAGACAGGTTGTAGGAGAGCTTAACACTAATACAATAGCAAAATCCTGCGGATGCTGGAAATCCGAAATAACAACAGAAAACGCTGGAAAAACTCAGCAGGCCAGGCAGCATCCGTGGAGAGAGAAACAGAGTTAACGTTTCAGGTCGAAGACCTTTCGTCAGAACTGGAAAAAAGCAGGAAATGGAATAGATTTTAAAGCAGGTTTAGGGGCGGGGAAATGGGGGAGGGGATGAAAGAACAAAAGGGAAGGTCAGTGATAGGATAGAAAGCAGGAGAGATTGAGAGACATTAAGAGATTAAGGAACCTGTCACATTACCACCTCCTCTTGTCTTGAGTTTTTCCAGCGTTTTCTGTTGTTATGTTGGAGAGCTTACATTGTTTTCTAAATTGCTATTTGGTGAATTGAAAACTTGTTATATAAAGTGATCTGATCCCATTGCCTATGACTAATCTTGGTTTCAATCTTGTTCTGGTCTGCTCTGCAGGTCCACCTATATTTGCTAACTGTAAAACAAAGGCACAGAGCATTACCGTGGGTGAATAGCAATGTGCCCAATCATGATTTTGTAATAAATAGACCAAACTTTCTTCTTAAAGAAATGGCCCTGTTAGAAAGAGTTATGAATTCATTTACAGCTTTCCTTTTTAAAAGTTTTTTTTAATTAATTTGCATTTTTTATTTATATGCTTTTGCTTTTGTTGTGAATTGATACTATCCTGCCCACATATCATCTCTGTCCTCAGGGATCTCCATTGACTCCCTGTCCCCCCAATGCATTTATTTCAAAATCCTATTCCTTGCTTATGGATTTCTCCAATCCTACGCTGTAACTTTCTCACCTCCTCGTTCTGACTCCAGCCTACTGTGTGTCCTCCCTCCTGCCCCACTGCAGCATTGGTGGCAGTGCCCTGAGGTGTCTCAACTCTACTCTCGGGAACGCTCTCACCAAGCTCCAGTCCACTGACTTAAATTACAATTTATGTTAAAGTCAACACAAAAACTGATGTGAAATGTGCACTTGTGACTTTTACCAGATGGCACAGTAGCAGATGGCCATTTGCAGTCTTGTTGCATAAGTTGTGCCACAAGGGTTGTTGGTCATAAAAACCTATGGGAAGGTGTAACTTATGCATTGGTATTATGATATGTTTTAATTGAGTGCTAAAACCTAGCAGATGTATATGGTTAATTCCATTACTGACATTAGTATATGGATATTTTAATTGGTAGAATTTGTGAATTCAGTTTCAGTTTCTCTCTGTTCTTGACGACTTGCAAGGTCAATTCCTGATAATTTGAAGTTTTTTTGTGCTGGAAGATTTGAATTATCCAATAATTTGAATTAAGCGTGTAAGTAATACAGCATAATGGGAATTACATTCTAAAATTTTGAATTAGCAGAGAATTAAGTCACTTTGATTTAAGGGGAGCATGTGCTTTCCAATGAGGTTGTAAAGGTTCGCCTGCACAGTCTCCTTTAGGTGGGAGAATGAGTCTTGAGGGAACTGCAGGCATGAGATAAATGTATTACCAGTATTTGACAGCCTGACATAGTCATACACACAGAATCATACCTTTCAGCCAGTGTCCCAAACTCCTCCATCACCATCCCTGGGTATGTCCTGTCCCACCGGCAGGACAGACCCACCAGGAGTGGTGGCACAGTGGTATACAGTCAGGAAGGAGTGGCCCTGGGAGTCCTCAACATTGACATGAAGTCTCATGGCTTCAGGTCAAGCATGGGCAAGGAAACCTCCTGCTGATTACCACCTACCGCCCTCCCTCAGCTGATGAATCAGTACTCCTCCATGTTGAACACCACTTGGAAGATGCACTGAGAGCAGCAAGGGCACATAATGTACACTGGGTGGGGTACTTCAATGTCCATCACCAAGAGTGGCTCGGTAGCACCACTACTGACCGAGCTGGCCGAGTCCTGAAGGACATAGCTGCCAGTCTGGGCCTGCGACAGGTGGTGAGAGAACCAACACGAGGGAAAAACCTACTTGACCTCGTCCTCACCAATCTACCTGTCACAGATGCATCTGTCCATGGCATCATTGGTAGCAGTGACCAGTGCACAGTCATTGTGGAGACGAAGTCCCATCTTCACACTAAGGACATCCTCCACAGTGTTGTGTGGCAACACCACCGGGCTAAATGGGATAGATTCAGAACAGATCCAGCAGCTCAAAACTGGGCATCCATGAGGCGCTGTGGGCCATCATCAGCAGCATAATTGTATTCCACCACAATCAGTATCCTCATGTCCTGGCATATCCCTCACTCTACCATTACCATCAAGCCAGGGGACCAACCCTGGTTCAATAAGGAGTGCAGAAGAGCATGCCAGGAGCAGCACCAGGTGTACCTAAAAATGAGGTGCCAACCCGAGGACTACATGCATGCTAAAAAGCGGAAGCAGCATGCTATAGACAGGGCTAAGCGATCCCACAATCAACGGATCAGATCAAAGCTCTGCAGTCCTGCCACATCCAGTCGTGAATGGTGGTGGACCATTAAACAACTAACGGGAGGAGGAGGCTCCATGAATATCCCCATCCTCAATGATGGTGGAGCCCAGCACTTGAGTGCAAAAGACAAGGCTGAAGCATTTGCAACCATCTTCAGCCAGAAGTGCCCAGTGGATGATCCAAATCGGCCTCCTCCTGAGGTCCCCACCATCACAGAAGTCAGTCTTCAGCCAATTCGATTCACTCCACGTGATATCAAGAAACGGCTTAGAGCACTGGATACAGCAAAGGCTATGGGCCCCAACAACATCCCGGCTGTCGTGCTGAAGACTTGTGCTCCAGAACTAGCCGCGCCTCTAGCCAAGAATTCCAGTACAGCTACAACACTGGCATCTAGCCGACAATGTGGAAAACTGTCCAGGTATGTCCTGTCCACAAAAAGCAGGACAAATCCAATCCGGCCAATTACCACCCATCAGTCTACTCTCAATCATTAGCAAAGTGATGGAAGGTGTCGTCGACAGTGCTATCAAGCGGCACTTACTCACCAATAACCTGTTCGCTGAAGCCCAGTTTGGGTTACGCCAAGACCACTCGGCTCCAGACCTCATTACAGCCTTGTTCCAAACATGGACAAAGGAGCTGAATTCCAGAGGTGAGGTGAGAGTGACTGTCCTTGACATCAAGGCAGCATTTGACTGAGTGTGGCATCAAGGAGCCCTAGTAAAACTGAAGTCAATGGGAATTGGGGGGAAAACGCTCCACTGGCTGGTGTCATACCTAGCACAAAGGAAGATGGTTGTGGTGGTTGGAGGTCAATCATCACAGCCCAGGACATTGCTGCAGGAATTCCTCAGGGCAGTGGGGATGTTCGCCGATGACTGCACAGTGTTCAGTGCCATTCGCAACTCCTCAGATAATGAAGCAGTCCATGCCTGCATGCAACAAGACCTGAACGACATTCAGGCTTGGGCTGATAAGTGGCAGATAATATTAACGCCACATTAGTGCCAGGCAATGACTATCTCCAACAAGCAAGAGTCTAGCCATCGCCCCTTGACATTCAACAGCATTATCATCGCCAAATCCCCCACCATTAACATCCTGGGGGTCACCATTGACCAGAAACTTAACTGGACCAGCCATCACCATCCCTGGGTATGTCCACTTGCCTGGATGAGTGCAGCTCCAACAACACTCAAGAAGCTCGACATCATCCAGGACAAAGCAGCCCGCTTGATTATCACCCCATCCACCTTAAACATTCACCGGCGTACCGTGGCTGCAGTGTATACCATCTACAAGATGCACTGCAGCAACTCATCAAGGCTTCTTCGGCAACACCTCCCAAACCCACGACCTCTACCACCTAGAAGGACAAGGGCAGCGGGCGCATGGGAACACTACAACCTCCAAGTTCCCCTCCAAGTCACACACCATCCTGACTTGGAAGTATGTCGCCGTTCCTTCATCGTCGCCGGGTCAAAATCCTGGAACTCCCTCCCTAACAGCACTAAGGGAGTACCTTCACCAAACGGACTGCAGCAGTTCAAGAAGGCGGCTCACCACCACCTTCTCAAGGGCAACTAGGGATGGGCAATAAATATTGGCATTGCCAGCAACGCCCAGATGTCATTAACGAATTAAAAAAAAAATTTGAACTGTAGAAAGAAGGAGGTTGGAAACTCCCCAACCTTGAAGACTAAATTGTGAATAAGTCCGCCCTCACTGAGGTTTGGCCTGTATATTATCAATACGAGTGAGATCCCAGTGTCCTTTCAGTTATAGGAATGGCCATACATGTCCAGCTCAAGGCACATAGAAGTTCTGGGCTTTACACATTAACCGAGGCACCATCTACCCTCTCAGGTGGATGTAAAAGATACCATGACACTATTCGAAGAAGAGCAGGGGAGTTCTCCCCGGTATCCTGACCAATATTTACTGCTCAACCAACATCACTAAAACAGATTATCTGGTTATGTATCTCCTTACTGTTTGTGGGACCTTGCTGTTCGCAAATTGGCTGCTGCGTTTCCAAATTACAACAGCGATTACATTTCAAAAGTACAGTATTGGCTGTTAAGCGCTTTGGGATGTTCTGAAAGCTGCTATATCATTGCAAGTTCTTTCCTTTCCTTTTCACTATTCTTAAATGGCAGAACTAAAAAAGCTCCTCTATCACCAGCATGTTCTGTTGCAGGATATGGAGGTGGAGTAAAAAATTCTCCAAAAGGAATTAATGTCAAAGGCTTGGGGTATAAATGGGATTTTTATCTTGCAAAAAGTGATATTTTGCCAACTTAGAAATCTAGTCCTTGAAATTCTGCAGGGGTGTTCTCTCGCTCTTTCGCCATAACTTCAGCTGGAGATTCAGCCGGCCTCTCGGGAGACCCGGATTTCAAGACCCTAGGATTTAATCTTATGAAGAGAGAAACTTTCTTTTTCTTTCGGAGTTTTTGTTTTGCTCCCCCATGTCTATTTGCTATCCTTGGATTCCTTTGGTGCCCTCCCACCCAATGGACACTTATACAATTGTGCTTTCACTGATGCTTCATTAGTTGGTCAGTAAGTAATGGGCACTGCAACTTCTTTCTCCCCTCTATAGAAAAGAAACCGAGATAAACATGATGGAGAAGTTCATTATTTTCCTCTTGGCTGGTGTGCCTCCACCAGGAGCCCAGCTGAGAACTGTCAAAACTCATCCGTATCTCATGAAGGCTGAAAGGAGCAGGGAAGAAATGTAGTCGGAGAACAAGGGATGTGGGGGGTGGGGGGTTGGTAAAGAGAGGGTTGTTAGATTTGTACCAAAATAACACATTTTTGAAGTTTAATACATCTTGCCCAGTTCCATGTAGAGGATGGAGACAGTATGGCCAATCAGATTGACATTTAGCTGAGTTCACACAGGCTTTGGAGTTACTGTTATTTATTTAGAAGCTAGTAGACCTGACAGGCTGACTATAGGCTAATTTTCCAAAAGCAGTCCTGGTGCAGAGCCACGACCATCAGGAGTGCATAATCGAGCAATCGAGGGCATACTCCCCATGATTTTCTGATGTGTGCTCCAGATGGGCAAGGCTCCACACCAACAGTGCACATTGGGAATATCGACCCTTGTAAGTATTAGCCCTATCTTTTCAGAGATGACTTTCTAGGTGGCCACAGAAAAATATAACGTTGACTGTAATTTGATTTGTCTGTAATATTCTAATGGATTTAAAAATGATGTCATATGATAGCTAAAAGAGTAGAAATATCAATCTTCCTCTGAGATTATTTTATTTAGGTTTTGTGGGGCAGCAGTTTAGCCTCGTTCTTATAGCCTATTTATTACATCATTGCTGTCGGGGCTAAAATGTCTAATACTTGTACTTGACAGCAGTCAGTGGGATAACTTAAAAGTTTCATGACTCCACTGAAGCTAACTGAAAGATGAAATTTCAACTAAATGCACATAGCATGAGGTCATTCCAATCAATACAATGCTTAAAATGCCTCACTTTAGTACATGACATCACCGTCAGACATTGAGTGGTGGGATGGATTTCATTTTGTATGGATCCTCATCTTAAGACGAGAGTTTAGTCATTCATCGTTCTTGGCATAAAGTGTGCGGTAAAATGAGAACGCCTTGAGGTAGCATGGCACTAATCCACGTCTGCAGTATAACTTATAATGAAGTGAGTAAAAAAAAAATCAATCGTATTTCTTTGTAAATCATTTAGAAAAGTCAAAAGATTAAATCTAGGGCTCCTCTTAAACTCCTTTGAGTATTGTAGAACAAAACACTGCAAATGGAAAAGACAAAAGGCAAAGCTTACAGAGTCAACCTGGCTATCTGATTTATAACAGATGATGTAATCTCAAACCCATTACAGTATTGCAGACAAATGAAAGCGAACCAAGATTTTATCTCTTTACATCATTCTTATTTTTATTTTTCCATGCAGGAGCTTTGGCACATTGGAGTTCCAATAATACTATTTTCACCTTTTTAACTTCTGCTACTTTATCTCCATAATGCTATATTACTCTCAGTAACATTGACTAGTGTGTTGGCTGGTGAACACTGTACATCAAAGGCTAATCCATTCAGCTCTGAAAGTATTTTGCTATATTATAATGGAAGTATAATTAGATTTGTTATTTGTAAAGTCCAGGTTTATTATTATGTGTAACTGTAAACGTTAAAATATTACAAAATGAATAATAATTAACACCTGGGAGTAATTATAAAGGCATAATCTCAATGTGAGCTCAGTCATAATGCCATAAACATTAAGAGCCAAATTTGAATGCCATATAACAGTTATCTGATTCTGAGCTGAGATTACACGCTTGAAATCACTCGAGGATTTTATTTAGTTAATATAATAGTATATATTGTGAACTTCATAAAGTCCTTTTCTATTTTGGCAACAGTCACAATCAGTAAGGACGGCAATGGCCAGTGTAGATTGCCGCGTGATTCTTAATGAAATTTCACACTGAAGGATTAATGAACTGGAGGTTCATTGAGAAATAATCAACAATTGATTACTGCAATTAGTAGATGTTGTACGTGGAAAAATATACGGCATCATCTCAGCCTAGTGATGTGTTACTAACTTGGAGCAGAATGCCTAGTGTATTTTTTTATGCCAAATTTTTGCAATTTTCTTTGGTTTGCCATTTTCCATTTTTATTTTTTATGTCAGAGTGGGTATTAGCGCAAAATTGGGTATATGCTCATCTCTCATTTTTCTGCCACTGATTAGGTGAGGTCTTCTGTTGAAAACATTGACTAGGCCAGAATTAATATCTTCATTTATTTTACTGACTGATACGGGTTGAAAATCTACGGGCGTACGCTGGACTCCCGCCATGACTTCAGCAGGACTCTGGCAGAACAGCTGTAAATTTGGCAGCGACCCGAATGCACTGAGAGGGAGGGGTAGCGATCGGGAGGGATGGGGGCAACCGGAAGAGGGAGGGAGGGAGGAAGGTGACCAGGAGAGGGGGGCTCAACTGTGAGTCGGTGGGAGGGGGAGTCTGGGAGAGGGAGGGAGGGAGGGAGGGGTGACCAAGAGGGCGTTGACGCAGCGATCGGGAAGGGAAGTGAGGCAGCGATCGGGTGGGAGAGGTAGCAGGTAGCAGCCCGTAGTTTTAATGTGGCGTCGGAGGAGCGCCTCCTGGTTCTACATTCAGGTGAGTATTTTGTTGAAAACATACCTCTTTGGTGGTGGGCTGCAGCGGTCCCTTTATCGGACCACTGGTTAGGCCACATACTGACTTGGTGTTCCTAAACGCAGCCGGCCCAGCATTAGGAGGCACTAATCAGGCATTAGGCCCCTTATTTGCATATGCCTTGCATGTGGGCCCTGGAAACCCTGTTTGATGCCGATACCAATATGGCAGCTGGTGTACTTCTGGCTCAGAACATGTGCAGACGCTGCCCGCCATATTGGATGCTTTGGCGCCCTTTTTACACCTGTGATTCCATTTTTATTGCATATAATTTTTACCGTTGGTTTAAGAATAGAATTCTGTGTGTCAGCCATTTTTTCGGTGAACACCGTAAACCAGTGACGTATCATGTCCAACAGAAATGACACCTTATTGCCAGAATTCCAGCACCATAATCAGGTTAGAATGTGATTTAGGTAGCGGTGAACTGACATTCACGGCAGTCAACAAGCTTTAGAAGTGTACAAATAAATATGATGGTGCTTTGTTTGGTGACAAAGTAATTTCTGTGTGGGCTTGCAATCGGACCTGCTATCCGCAGAAAATATTGCAGACTTATACTAAAGCATTTTTCTACTTCTGGAGGCAATTGACATATTAGAATATTCAAATTTGGTGCCAATAATAGTAAGGTGTTTTAACAGCTGAAATGCATTAAAGCATAATTGGACTGGTAAGTAAGTAACATCTGGACTGGATTGTTTTTAAAAAAAAATTACCCTTGGTTGTTCCTTATTCACAAAGCTGGATTGCAGCCCACTCAGGCAGCCTTTTGTTTGGCCTTTTTGAGCGCACCATTTTTTCCAATCAGAAAGTTTATAACAAAGGAAGATGTAATTTTTGGCTGCTCTCAATTAACATAAAGGCAAACACTAGCAATAATACGTTAGCACTCCAGTGAGAACCCACATATATTTAAATGAGTGTTTCAAGAGAGCAGCAGTCAGATGGGGATATGTGACCTCCAAATGCTGAACTCCTCTATTTAGCTTCTGGGACCTACAGAGGCCAGGTAGTGGATTGAAAAATTGAGCTGTACCTATATATATATATATATATAAAACACCCCCCATAATTATTTCACAGTAATGATTGCAATTAATTTTGCAGTATGTTTTTCTTTCTTTCAAAGCTTGTTATTTTGGACTATTACTGGTAGAAAAAGTTCAGTTATTGTGGTGGTGGTTTGAAGGAACTTTAACAGACAACAGTAAATATTCTGAGGTAACTTCATAACAATCCAAAAGAGTGCTGCTCTGAGAACTTCAACTTGATCAATAAGGGTCAACGACAGGCATAGTGGTTGCAAGAAAAAAGTACTAATATTTGTGAACTGAAGGCAGGTTTGTTCCGAAATGCACTGTGTTTTAGGAGTGTGAAATTGCCCCGTCACACTCACCTTATCCTCCTGAAATCCCGTAAATACTACTGGTTTCTAGTTTCAGTGCCACCATTCTTGGGTATGGGAGCTTGGCGCCTCCCGTGATGCTTATTCTGTTTTGTGAGAATCATACTGTATGAATCCAACTGCAGTTCTCGTGGTGCTGAGTGACCGTGGCAGGTGCCCTCTAAGGAACCTCTTCTACTGTGGCCCTTCACCATCTGGAGAAAATGTACAAGCCAAAAAATGCACTGGAGACATTTTAGAAAGAGTGATTTAGAGGGGGTAGTGTTCCATTTTAATCCTGCTGTGCAATAGATTATACACTGTGCAATGTTTAAAATGACCCAGCATTCCTTTACATACATAAAGCTTCTCGGATATGCTCATTTTGTTTTCTTTTGCAGTAATTAACGGTATCACACGAAGCATGATCCGATAAATTATAATTATTTGCAGGCTCAAAAGTTTGCCTTTTCATAGCTTTTATCTAGAATTGTTCTTTTTTTTTCATTTTAGGGGAAGAAAGGCCAAAAGATATAAGGATTGAAAAGTTTAACATGTTCATATAACATTGCTTTGCCCACTATTTCAGTGAAAGAAAGAAAAGAAAGACTTGTATTTATATAGCGCCTTTCACGACCTCAGGACATCCAAAAGCGCATTACAGCCAATGAAGTACTTTTTGAAGTGTAGTCACTGTTGTAATGTGGGAAATGCGGTAGCCAATTTGCGCACAGCAAGGTCCCACAACTAACTATGTAATAATGACCAAATAATCTGTTTTTGTGATGTTGATTGAGGGATAAATATTGGTCAGGACACCGGGGATAACTCCCCTGCTCTTCTTTGAAATAGTGCCATGGGATCTTTTACGTCCACCTGAGAGAGTAGACAGGGCCTCGGTTTAACATCTCATCCGAGAGATGGCACCTCCGACAGTGCAGTATTCCCTCAGTACTGCACTGGAGTGTCAGCCTAGATTTGAACCCACAACCTTCTGACTCCGAGGCGAGAGTACTACCAACTGAGCCACGGCTGACAATGGGTGTATTTATTTTAAATGGATTAATGCCTTGGTTAAAATATTGGACAAAGCAATGCCATACAATTATGGTGAGTGCTAAGGCTCTAATATAAACAATAATTTCCAGACTAGTCACTTAGTTATAGAATATTCAGAACATTGAGAACTATAGCTTTTATCATCTATACACTAAGGTTTCTGTGTGTAACGAGTTAAAAATGGATTTAATGAGTTAATTTAAGAGACCAGCTTCCAGACAATAACTGGCCCTCCAGCTTTCTTTCGCACCCTCCCAGTGGGGAAGAGCATGTCCCCATGGTGGTACCTTTGAATTTAAAAGCTCACCTTGTTGGGAATTGCAGAAGGAAAACTGTATTCAGTGTATTGGAGCTCTGACACTGCCACAGTGTCCATCTCTGTACACTAGTTTGGCAGATAGCTGACTGGTGCAGATTTGAGCCCTTTCTAGGTGGACGTGAGGTCGAAGGTACCAGGAATTCCCCTTGAGCATCATGGGAAGCAGCATAAGTAAATGTGTGAGGCATTGCAACCATCCTGCTGATCACCGCCTGGACACACACCGTTCTCCTCCGAATGGAGGTTCTACCAGTTGAAGCTGTAGAACTTTATATCAGCAACAGCTTGCCTCTTTGCAACTCAATCATAGTACGCATTGAACCGTAGATAAATGAGCATCTGTTCTCATACCTGGTTTCCAGGCAACTCCTTCCAGCAGATGTGATTTCTTGCTTCAGATTTTTTCATCATCTACTTAATACACATCTAACTTAACATAGTGGAAGTGCCTAAGCGAAGCAGTCTGCAACGTGCCAGTTACCTCGATGTTCTAGATATTCTGGTTGATCGTTGTATACCTGGCTATGTTTCATTAGCTGCTCAGACCATCTCCTCATGTAAGGGGCTTTTGGAAAGAGATGTGCACTCCATAAAGGCGATGCCCCCTCTAGGATGCTGAGAGACAGTGTAGGCAACAACCCTCTTCCTCTGCAACTGTTTCACTTCTTTTGCTACAAGTTCACATCCAAGTGTGGTCCTGGATCTTGCACCTGGACCAACAGAACCTTTTCGTCGCGTGCCTAGAAGGACTATGAAAGGCAGAAACTTTGGCCGGGAATTTCTTCGAGCTGCTGCTGTTGCTCCGCTGTAACTTCGCTGGTAATGTGGCAGAAAACATATCACGCACGTAACCGGAGTAACCGCCGCACTTCTGATGATGGTGGAGTGGGAGCAGCTCCGAGGAACTTCCTGGCTATGACTGTATTCTGAAGCCCCAAGGTTATGTGCAAAATGGAACCCTGTTTTTCAGCCTCACGAGGACAGTTCCAACAGTTCCAAGACGAGTTGGCAACTATTGGCACTGCTCCCCTAGATCATTAATATCCTTTAAATCTCTGCGCACCCACCCCCCCCCTTTCCCCTCCCCCCCCCCCCCATCCACCGTTTCAATCCTCCCTCTTCACCACCCCCACCCATACCCGCCTAGAGCAACTTTGAGGAATTTGCCAGGAACATCACTCAGGCGTGCCATTCCTGTTCCTGGAAGATTGTGTGGTTTTCACAGCATCATTCAGTTCATTGTAAAGTCTGGGAGGTCAGGTAGCTTTTAAATCTGAACTGAGTCTCAGAAGTATGAGGATGTCAAGGTAGGTTTTTATAAATCAGTTTGTAAACTGTCAGCCTTGTCAAATAAAAAGAGGCTGTATTTGCTTTATTAACTTGTGACCAGAGTGCAATTCGGTTTTCATACGACAAATTCCAACTCTACAAGTTGTCTCTTGTTTTCTTTTCTCTGCTGACTATAAATCATATATTTCATATATTGTCATTGGGAGGTAGAATATTTTCTGTGTTGTGCCTGTACAATTTATACAGCCTTAATTTAATGCCTATTTGGTAGTTTAGAATAGCTACAGCAGAATAAGGGAAAGTTTACAAATTTGCACCCATGGCATGGAGCTTCTGATGGGAGCGCATATCGAGAATTTGGACGTGTGCCCACCCCCCGCCTCCCCAGAGATTTCTGTTCTGGCTGCCACCTCCTGACAGACAAGGTACACTGTTGTCCTCTGAAGAGGATGTACTAAAGTGCTAAACAGGACAACTCTCTAAGCACCCATGTCATGCCAACTTTGCCAACCATCAAACGGGGATTCAGGCGCTGCACTGCTCCACTACTTGACCACAGACTGTATTTTACTCTGGAATTCCCTGCCTAAACCTGTCCGCCTCTCTACCTCTCTTTCCTCCTTTAAGGAGCTCCTTAAAACCTACTTCTTTGACCAAGCTTTTGGTCACCTGCCCTAATTTATTCTTATGTGGATCGGTGTCAAATTTTTTTGACTTAAAATACTCCTGTGCAGCGCCTTGGGCCGTTTTACTACATTAAAGGCGCTATATAAATACAAGTTGTTGTTGTTGTTGTACCTCCACATTGGGCTCGCTCACTTTTCAGGACCAATTTTCCTTACTCATGTTGCAGGGAATGCCCAGTGCCCCAGATGCAAAGATTAGGAAAAGAGGGCAGAGACCTAGCGGGAGAAATTCGGTATCACCCCGTTTTGGGCGCAATTATCAGCCGGGCGCAAAGTTTAGCGCCTGCCGTTAATTATTGCCTCCGACTGCAAACTTGGCCTCTATCACCCCTGGAGGTGATTGGAGCGCTAAATCAGGCGCTACACACCTCTCGTAAGGCGCTAACGCCGAGGAGCGAGGCGCTACCTCAGAGCACTGGCGAAGCTCATGTGATGTCAGTCAGCAATGGAACACAGACACACTGGCACCAGTCAGTTCTTAAAGGGGAGGGTCGATCTTGCTCTCCAGCCACACCCTGCTCATTGCAGCCTTGAATCTCGGCCTGGAGAGACCTGTACATCAATTCTGCTGGAAAGAACAATGGAGAGGCCCAGGGAAAGAGCTCAGAGTGCAGCCCCCATAGTCTCTTCTAAATCGATGCAAGGAAGGTCAAATCAAAATGAACCTGCAAAGTGCTGCTCAGTACCCAAAACTCCTTCACACAGCGTTGAATCTCTCCAGAAGTCTCTCTCTCTCAGAATGTGTGGTGCAAAAATGTTGCCAACAAAAAAAGGCAGGAAGCTGCCGCCTTTAAATAGCGCTCCCCCAGTCCCTTCCCAACTGCAAAATGTTCCCCTCAACCTGTCGTTGTTAGCGGCAGGCGGAAAGGCAGGGGGCGCCACTCAATATCCGGACCGGGGTGTTGCACGCTCGACTGACGTCACGATCTGCGGGCGCAGGAGATCGTGGCAGTAGTGTTTAGCGCCGCCGCAAAATGTCTGGTCAATTTCGCGAGCGGCGCAAACATCGCCATGCCCGGGCGCTAGTTGCTTTGAGCCCTGTTAGCGCCCTCTTAGGGCGCTAACGGGAGGCACTAATCAACCGAATTTTCCCCCCCTAGTTTTCTGAGTTGCCACCGCTTTTATGTAGCCTTGGGATTTTTGTGACTTTTTGTGGGGCGGGGGGGTGGGGCAGAGCTTGGGCTGTGCCTTCAGTTGGCACAGGCCTGTCGGAAGCATTCGAATGAGGTGGGAGGGCGATCCTGGCCTCCTGTCTCATTCTACAGATTAGCTGTTTGCTGGACACGCAGAAAACATGGCACTGTGGCGTGCCCCCAAACCCCTGCCAACCGGAGGATCCATTTTAAACCTTTTATAAAGGCTGAAAGAATATTTGCCCCTACATGCAGCCATTTATCTTTAAGTGCCAGCCAGACTTTCTACATGTCTCATTAGATCAGCTGCCAGTGCAAGGGCCAAAGCTGTTCTGTAACTTCTGCTAATTCTTCAAATGACCAAACTCTGCAAAATTTTACACAGTCAACTCAGTCGGCTTTGTGCTAACTGCGCACTGGTAGCCAACCATTCCGACATAGATTTTGCCGGAAGCCCAGAATTGGGGCTAAGGGTGGAAAATTTTGGCTTTAGCGCTCCTGAATCAATAGTCGAGCATATTGGGAATTGCGGTGTTCTTTTTGATTATTCATTTTCTAAGCATTTTCTGAAACAAACCCATAATACATGAAGGCCTTTGGTGGTAAGTAAGGAGAAACTGTTTCTAGTGGCAGGAGGGTCAGTAACCGGAGGACACAGATTTAAGGTGACTGGCGAAAGAACCAGAGGCGACATGAGGAAACATTTTCTTTTTACACAGCGAGTTGTTGTGATCTGGAATGCATGGCCTGAAAGGGTGGTGGAAGCAGATTCAGTAGTAACTTTCAAAAGAGAATTGGATAAATACTTAAAGGGAAAAAATTTACAGGGATATGGGGAAAGAATAGGGGAGTGGGACTAACTGGATAGCTCTACCAAAGATCCGGCACAGGCACGATGGGCCGAATGGCCTCCTTCTGTGCTGTATCATTCTATGATTCTATTCTATGATACTATGATCATTCTCCCTGGAAAGGTCCTTTTTCAGGATTATTTCAGTTCTAATTAATTTGTTAATTTAGTTAACGTCATACTTTTTTTCGTCTCCACTTGCTAATGTTAGGTATGTATTTATCTTGCATGTTCAGTATTAGGCTCCTACTTCTCCTCTGCGGAACTTTGTTAAAGAAGAGGAAGGAAAAACAGTCCTTGTTCCTGCTCTGGATCATTACCTACCGATTCCCGATTCTATGAAAATACAGCAGTAACTGGGCAATTTCACTTAGAGAGGCTCTATTGGTATCTAATTTAAGAAACCCTACAATGCAGTCTATCATTCCTTATTTTTGTTATAAACTCAGAATTCATTGTTCCATCCTCCACAGTAAGTTCCATTGATATTTTGGCACCTGGTAATTTTCTTGTCAATATAATTCAGTGCCAGTATATTGTGATTGCTAAGGTAGCTGTGTTTAAAAAGGAAGACATTTTGCTCGTGAAAGGTCTTGAGGAGGTTAACATGGTGTTTTATATACGATGTGTCACGTAGAAATCTATCAGCCTTTAGTGCAGTTTAATTTAATCAGTTGGGTAGTTTGTGCAGTCGGAAATTATGTTGTTTTTTTACCTTTTACATTTTGTTTCCCACAATGTTTGGATCCCTGCTCCATTGTTCAGCTGATTGGACTGACTAGTGAGACGCTGAAAGGCCTCTGCCTGTGTTGGCCAATAGAAGGTGCACAAGAATGGCCATCAGATTTGTGAAATGTCACTGAGGTACCAGTAGGGTCTCTCCAAGTGATATTGCCCAGTTAATGCTGTATTATTGGCTTGTTTCTGCTATGAACTTGCATACAGTGGGGGTAATTTTTTAAAATTTTCAGTGCTCACCTGATACCAGCTGTGGAACTGTTAACACACCTTATGGGAGATGATGGACACAGGAGTCCACATCATTATTAGTGTGCTGAGCTACTGTACCAATGCAATAAGAGCTAGAATTTTTTTTGGAATAAATATTCTATTCATGCTTTCTTAAAACCTGCAGCCAGTCCTGAAAAGATGATGTTATCGATGTACAGGTTGGTGATAAAGGCAGGCCCATAGCTATCAGTATAAAGATACACCATAGTTTGCCATGAGTAACCAATGAAACTTCAACACTGATATAAAAGCGAAGCTATAACTGAAGGCAGTGCCAGCGGGCATTGTGTGAAATATACAGCAATCTTAGTCATTATATAAACAACTTCCTGTAGTAGCAGGAGGAAATGATCCAGCAGGAATGTTAACTGCAGTGTATAGTATTTACTTTATTATGTGTTACTGTTTTAACACTCTGCTGCCAAATACCAGATCAGGGACATTATGAACTCCATACAGGCACACTTTATAATTGAAAGTCAACGGATGTGCCCTAACAGGTATTATTCACTGTAATTTGCTTAACTTTTAAAGTGGTTGGGTGATGCTGCAAAGTACATGTATAGCTCTTTTTGTGTCATCATGTTAGAGCCTACAGAAACAGCAGATCCGCACTGATTCAACCATAGGCTTTGATTTTTGATATGTTGAAATTGACAGATTAATCAGCTGTACCAGCTAGGAGAACAATATCTTACACTGCCATAAATTTGTCAGTTGCCATTTTAGAAAGAAAGAACTTGCATTTATATAGTGCTTTTCACATCCTGAGAATGTCCCAAAGCACTTCACAGCCAATTAATTATTTTTGGTGTAATTACTGTTGTTTTGTTGGCAAACATGGCAGCCAATTGTGCACAAGTCCCACAAACAGCAGTGAGATGAATGACCAGATACTCTGGTGTTGGTCAAGGGATGAATGTTGTCCAGGACACTGGGAAAACTTTCTGTTCTTATTTTAAAAATTGCTGTCAGATCTTTTATTTCCACGTGAACAGGCAGGCAAGGCCATAGTTTAGCATCTCATCTGAAGGACAGCTCCTTTGACAATTCAGCACTCCCTCAGTACTGCATTGCAGTGTCAATCTAGACTAAGTGCTGGAGTGGGGCTTGAACTCGCTACCTCTTGATTCAACATGTGAAAATGCAACCATGAACCAAGGTGATTTATTTCTATTTATTTATTCATTTATTAAAAAACACTCATGCAGTAACGATAAAACTACAGCACCAACAACTTACATTTATATAGCACCTTTAATATAGAGAAATGTTCCAAGGCACTTAACTGATGGATGCCAAGTCAAAGAAGGAGATATTAGGAGGGGTGACCAAAAACTTAGTCAAAGATGCAGGTTTTCAGGAGGGTCATAGAGGAGGACATGGAGGTGGAGAGGCAGAGGAGTTTAAGGAAGAAATCTCATAGTATGAGGCCTAGATGGCTGAAGGCATGGCTGCCAGTGATGGATAGAAGGGAAGGGGGTGGGGAATGGGGGGATGCAGAAGAAGCCAGAGTCAGAGGAACAGTGTTGGAGGGTGGGGATTGTACTGCTGGAGGATGTAACAGAAATTGGGTGGGGCAAGGCCATGAAAGGATTTAAACACAATAATTTTAAATAAGAGCTGTTGGGAGGTCAGTGGCAATGTAGGTCAGCAAGGACAGGGATGCTGGTGAGCGGGACCTGGTGCTGGATAGGATACAGGCAGAAAAGTTTTTGGATGAGCTGAAGTTTACAGAGTGTGGGGGATGGAAGGCTAGCCAGGAGAGCATTGCAATACTTGAGTTTCAGATTTGACAAAGGTTTGGATAAGAGTTTCAGCGGCAGATGGGTTATTAATTCTTTAGTCATTACAGCTGAATTTAATTGTTTATTTTTAGGAATAATGATGCTTTTGCATTTAATCAATGTTGGAAATCCAATTAAACATTCGCATTTGATTTACAGTAGTATCTTTCTGTGTAAAAACAATGGGGTTTGTATCTTAAATGTGTTCAGATTAATACAATTGATCCTGTTTGTGAAACACTAAATGACAGTGAAATGCACTTAACAACAAGAGCAGCAGGAAGCAATATAGTTTTGGTGCAATTATCATTATTACGTATTTATGCTTAAGACATCTTCTCTATTATAGCTTCATCACTGTCTTTGAACAGTGACTGTGGTCCCTTTCATTGATCTCCTACTGCACGAAGAGGCAGATTTGCTCATCTAGATTAATTTGGATAGGAGAAAGCAAATTCCTTGTGAATGATTCCTGTACCTTAAGGTGGTTATTTGACTAGACTTGTTTAAAGTCTTTACGTGAGACAGGGTGTGGATAGAGCTGAGGTAAGTTTTAAAAAATAATTGTCAAAATGCACCAGCAGAAAAACTGTAAGACCTGAGTTGAACGTTGGTTTATGTTTGAAGTGAAGCTTAATGTCAATGGATGAAAACTTTTCCAGCTAATTTGCCACTACAGAATGGTTGTAACTTTTTTTCTTGGAGATCACCAGGTGCATATTGACAAACATCCACACATTGCATTATACTGCCATCACGGCAATCAGAGACCATGTAGTCTCTCTGGGCCTTTTAGATCCACTTGTGTACTTTCTTGTGTTCCAGTGAGGCATCTGATTTGCTGGCTGTATTTGCCGACAATGATTTTAACAGCCCGCCCCGCCCCGCCCCACCCACTAAGATGCCTCTCTATGCTGAATATTTAGTGCAAGACCTATTAGCCTATTTTCAGATTAGCACGCCAGATGTGTAAACTGATTTGTTTGTGGTAAATTGGGAATGGAACAATTGTTTCCATCAAATCTAAGGGCTGGATTTTGCCAACAGGGAGCTTTTGGAGGCGGGCCTCCCACTTGTCGGGTTTCAGTCCCGCCTCCATCAACTACTGGCCAACCCACGCTATTTTCCCTTGATTGACCTTGTTAAGCTCGCTAAGTGGGTTTAGCAGGCCAATTAAGGGAAAGCTGGTTACAGAGAACGTCAATGTATGACGTTTCATCTGTCAAATTTTTGACAGATGAATTGTCATCGTTTGTCAGCTCTGTGAAGCTGTCAAACACTGACATTCTATGTAGTTTGATGAGTTCTTGAATTCAAACCTCTTTATTTAGCAGAAATTAGATGGTTGTTGCATTGGAGAATGCAGCGGCCATCTGTCATCTCTGCCACGGAGGTGCGAGACTCTCCGCATACCCACCGATTGAAGCCTGCAGGAAGAAACAAAGGTAAGTAAACATTTACTAACACTTTCCACTTACCTCACATACTCACCGCTCCACACTTGCACCCATCACTTACCTTCACAGCGCACTTCTGCACCGCTCCGACCCCCGCAGACCCACTGCTCGCCTCGGTGACCCTGGCGGGGTTCGCAGCCTTCGGGAAGCCCGCACTTGTGTGGGTAAAATGGGGATAATCCTCTTATCTGCCTGTTAACAGGCAGATAAGTGGCACTAATCCCCTTCCCGCCTCCGAGGAGACGGGACCCGGCACGGGTCGGCAACCCGCCTCCTGGCAAGATGGCACGGAGGCGGGTTGGGGGCGGGTTGGGCACCCACCCCCAGATTCTGCCATTTTCCCGGCAGTCCCGCCTCCCCAGGGCTGGCAAGACCGCGTCCTAAATGTGTCGAAAATTGGAGGTTCTCTGATGAATTGGGCAGAGTGAAGGAGATTTACTGATCTCTTCCCTTAATCTAATCTTTATCCAGAGGGTAGGACTTAATCTCTTTGCTATCTCCAGGAATAATACATCCCTGTGGACAAGCAGCAGGTCAAGATGTTTCCAGTTAAACTGTGCTGTAATAAGGATTGTGGGTTATGAATGTTACATATTAACATCTAGGTTAGATCTCTTTATTGAAGAACAAAATGTGTGGAAAATATTTTACTCTGTGTTACAAACATATAAAATTAGTGAACACAGTCCTTTGTTTTATTTTGTGCCTATTTTTGTCCGATTACGCTTCTGTAAACCACCTTGGGATGTTTTTCTACATTAAAGGCACTATATACATGCAAGTTGTTGTTGAACTTGGCAGTCATGATCACTGAGTCATTGCGACTTGCATTCTTTAAGAATGCATTTCAAAGAATGTAATACAAGCCTTAGCTGAAATATAGCCTAAAGGTTGTACTTCAGATATAGTAAACTATTGAAATTGTATTTGCAAAAGTTAATTAGGGCCAGATGCATTTGATTTATTCATTTTTGCATTTCTAACCATATTATTTTCAGAAAAAAAAGTATATAGACTGGGTGTACATTCTGGTGCCATATGCTGAAGCTGTAATAAGGAAGAAATTAATCTATTTAATTTTTATTACAAGAACGTTCTAAAGATTAGAGTGTTTCAGACAGCAATGATGTCTTTATTGTCAGAATTGAGAATATTTGTCCCCTAAAGTATCATGAAGAAATTTAACATCCTCCTTGGATTAACCATAGTAATATAGGATTGTACCAGGCCAGAAAAGACCATTATGGTCTATCGGTCTGATTCTCCGATTGGGAAATCAGTCCTCGTGTGATCGAAGTTGTCTTTTCAGCAATGTCGGTCACTTAAAATATTATTCTTTGTAACAGGAAGAGCCAAAGAGCAGCGAGTTTACACAACCGGATTAAAACAGCACTGAGCTCTTTCTTACAATTGTATTATCTGCCTCTTAAATTCATCCCCTTAAAGACTGTCAGTTTAAATGATGGTGCTAAGTGCTTAAGCTTTCCTCTTGTCCTTTATGGCATTATTCAAACCTTTCAAGTGGGTAACAGCCTTTAGTGCCATGTCAGCATCAGGCACTTTAAGGTCAAGTACAACATGGGCAAATGCAAAGTAAAGCTCCCTTTGCACTGCTCAAACACTATGCCTTAACCCCGGCCTCGTAGGAGCAACCCCTACTTCACCAGTGCAAAATTTTTGATTTCCTGGTGCTACCTTTGAGAGGAATTGGAATTTTAGGTAGTGAGTTGTGGGCCGTTTTATGCTTTGGGTCCACCCTACTTGGGACTACATTGAGACTGCTCAGCTGAATTTCATATGTGACCCTTAAGTTTATAAAGAGAGGTGACTTTCATTACAGCAGTCTGGACAATTTTGGACCTATGACCCAGAAGTGAAAAGATATTTTCACTAATTAACTGGACCATCCAATCCCCCCCCCAGTTAGTCTCGATTGGAGTCTGTTCTATGTATCGACTGCTCTGCAAGAATGGAAAGTTTGTAATTTCTAGTCATACTTGAAGTTTGCCATTTTGTATCCATGCCCTCTAGTTCTACAGTGCCCATGTGATTATGTCCTTTAAATATAGGAGCGTTGTCCATGTTGGTATAATTTAGATAATTTTTTGCTGCATGAAAGCCATAAAATTGGATTTTAACTGTCTTACCCATTGAATTTTAATATATTTTAAGGATTTACAAACATTGTGTAATGCGTTTAATGTTTTGTAAACAGAAATTATGTGGATAGCAAGATTTGAAACAAGCAGTTCAGATGTGTGTACAGAAGCATACCATACCCATACTGGCTGGCTTGATAACAAGACAATTAGTAGATTATTTACTTTTCAGTTGATTGCAGTTTGTAGTTGAATTTTTCCAGTGATACGATTAATTAATCATCACAGCCCTACTCTCATTTTATCTGCTAACCTTAATGCTATTGACATTACTGCAATAATCCTGATTAACTTTTGAACTGTTAATGTATTAGGCGAGTGTGTTTTAAGACCAATATTATGAGGTACTGTATATATTGGTATGAAATCATGTCTGTCTCGGATATAAATTGCACAGGATTCTTGTTTGTACCACACGTGATGATGTAATCTCTGAAACATAATTTTTAAATGTTACGGGATTGGTGTCCTAATTGACAACAGACAAAAAGAAGCTTCACAGTGAAGTCACAGGAATCAATCTGTAATTTGTGCATCAGCATTTAGTGTTTAAAATTATTGTTTGAATCTGATTCTTACAATTTTATTTGAATTACCTACCTAAATATTATAAATAGAGTACAGGGTGAGGAGACATCATTTCCATCATACTCTAGGTGATGTGATGATCATACTTTATTTGCAACTTTGTCACTCATGAGTTATCCAGTTAGTCCACTTGTGGAGTGTAAATCTTGTTTCGCAAATCCTTATAAATTTTCCTTTATTTCCAAACTAAGCATCTCAGTGACGTTACTTGTATTCTTTATCCTAATGTGTCCATTTGTCTTTGTATACCTATTTTTTTCATTAGAAACTAGAGGATGATAAAGAGGCTGGATTATGGCAATCTGCTGTTGCCAGAAGAATGGGCCTTTCCTTTTCCACAAAGCAAATGAGACTGAATTGATTACTGGATGAGGTTTGCCAGCTTCAGTATTTGCTTGTGCTGCATTGTCTGGTGAAGTACTGGGCTATACAGACCAGAAAGATTATTTACTTGGGATATGATTTCTATCGCATGCCTGATCTCAGCCCAGGCATCGGTGGGGACACCATAATTGATCCCGGCACTCTGCTCTAGAGAGCGAAAAAATCAACAGAGATATGTGGGGTCATAATTTCAGTCGGCAACAACCTGTCCAGGCTGTTGTCCGCTTGTGCAGTGCTATTAGCATTTAATGGGATTATAAGGAGATGTGCGGGCAGTTGTGACCAAGGGCAGAGGTGGCAGAGGCACCAGAGAGTGGTGGCAGGGGGACAGAGGTGATGGGGCATTTGGCAAGGAGTTTTAATTTTATTTCACTTGGAGCCTTCCTTTAGTGCCAGTGCTAAATGATGCTCTTGATGTTATTTGGGGGGTGGGGGGCATTAATGAGCTTTGCGCACAATTAATGCAGGCTTCAGGTCTCCATGTCCAATAATCTGGGAAACAAGTATCAGATGCATTTCAGAACGTTGGGCACCTGCTATTGCATTATTGGCCCCAGTGTATTGGGGCACTTTAAACCTCCATTAATTTTAACTTGGCTTGGTGATCCCTACAGGACTCCATCGCATGCACTTAGATGATTAGTCATTGGAGATTCTGTGACAGTTTGTATTAGAAAAGCCTTTTTAAGCTCCTCTACTGAACAATGCCTCAATTACAGTTTGCTTTCTGGTGATTTTGCAGAAAATATTTGGCTATGTTTGTTTTTACTTAAACATTCTCTAAATGGGTGAATATTAGCAAAAGTAGTCTCTACCCAATTTCCTGGCCCCTGTTTGCACATTCCACGCTGGTTGGACTGATCCCATCAAATGGAAAAATATATCCTTCTGTCCCCAAAATTTGTCATTCTTGGATATGATGAGTACTTCAATGGTCTGATAAAATGAGTTTACGCCCATTAATGGGGATATGATTTTTGTTTCCTTTCCCATTTCTCTAGAAGAGTGTCTAGTAATCGACATTTGTACACGTGACAAAATCATGAGTGGGTTATCGTCAGATGGCAAGTTAAAAGAGCTTATCATATCACGTGACTGACGAGCTTGTTTTGACACATTCTATTTGCTGTCTCAGTGATAGCAGCAGACATCTGTACAATGGGGGAAGGAGCAGGGGTAATGACCACTGATTGCATTTTTGCTCACATTTTTGTGGCATCATCAAATTTTGTCAACAAGCACTCTGTACTAAGACCCTAAGGGGGTTAATTTGGCCATAGGGTGAAAACAGGCACTAAATGGGTGCTGTGCTAATAAGACACACCTGTGTGAAAGTCTGGATTTAGCACACAATCTTTGGTCCTAATTGTTGATTAGCATAATTTGAACTTGCCTGCAGCTGCTAAACCAGAAACCTGCAGGTTTAGCACTCAAGTACTGATTGGATGCAATTTTCATGGATAAGTATGTGTGGGCTCCTTGCACCCACTTCCACTGAAGGTGTGGAGTCCACTGGCTAGCAGGTGGCACATTGCAGGATGGCTCAGGGACCGAGGGAGAGGGCACACAGGTTCTTGGACGCGGCACTGGAGGTCCTGGTGAAGTTCCAGAGATGGAGGGATGTCCTATACCCGCAGGGGAGAAGGACGCCACCTCACCCTCTCTGCCCTTCTGTCCCTCTCTCCTGCAGCAACTGGTGCTGCTCTGCCTGGCCTCATGTCCTCCTCCCATTCCTCGTCCAGACCAAGGGGGACCCCTAGCAAGCTGCCCATGACCAAGCACGCCATTTCTCCAGGTGACTCCTATAAGGTGAAGTCCTCAGAGAATTTCTGGAATAAATGTTGTTAGAGTGTTAGTGAAGTCTTGACAAAGTGCCCCAGAAAGTCTCTCTAGGTGTTTAAGCGGTCCTCTTCACAGCTCCAGCAGCAAGTGAACATGAAAACGTCAGTCTCCTTTTAAGTAGCGCTTGAAATCGACATAAACGCAGTGTTTATTCCCAATCAGCTGGTTGCTGTTAGGATAGGGCGTTAGGTCACATGCTAGCCACCAAAATGCTGTGCAGCCTCTTTAATAAGTGCTAGCAAGCATTTTAAGTGGCAATCAGCCTCTTAACGAGCCTCTAGGCAGCAGTTCCTCGGCTTCAACTCCTTTATCAAGATGGCGTCTTGTGCTAAACACAAGCTAAACGGTGTTTCAGCTCAAGGCCCCATCTTGGCCACTTCGGAAGATCGTTAGCACCCGAACGCGCTGCTGAAAATCACTCCCATAGTTCTGAGGAATTTTCAAGCCGAATTATAAATGGGCACTAGATTATGGTAGCTTGGTATTATTTGGGGGTTTAATTTAGTCATTCTTAAAGGTTTTCTTCTTTTGCAAAGTACATTTGCACAGCTATTCTGCATAGCCCTAAGGAAACTTTGACAGCCACTATTTTGAATTGTGACCTTAAAAAAAGCACATGTGTATCCAGAAAATAATCTTATGGTTTTTTGTGCATTATACAAAATACAGAGTTGTATTATAATGAATGACAGGTTTAGAATGATGAAAAGGTAAAAGCAGGAAGTGTTTTCTCTTTAGTGAGGGAGATGTGCTTTTTTAAAAGTTTGCAGATTTGTTGTTGTGCAATAGCAATATCTGGGAATATGTAGGAAGGTTGCCTGGAGATGGAAATAAAATGCTTAGGATACAGGATCATACCCTGCCAGCAGTTAATGTCAGTCACTCCTTCCAAGGACAGAGACATTCTGAGAAAAGTAGCTCTCGACTAGACTATTGAGTATGTAATTTCACCCATCTTTCTTTTCTTGAAGCAAGTAATAACAGAAAAAAAATAGTTCCCCCATACTTCATTTATGTATTTTCGTGACCAAGCTGGTTTGGTATTACAGCTTCTGTTTTTGGGAGAATGGGCATCATATTTTATACAGCAGAGGTACTCAATAATGCCATAGATTTTGACTTGTATTGACCATAATGCCTCTGAACACATAATCATTTACAGCCTGTCTTTGATAGTGCAATATTGCTTCTGCACTGATTCAATCAGCGCTCTCTCTCTCTCTCTCTCTCTCTCTCTCAATATGTACAACATATTACATAGACTATACAGCATAGAAACAGGCCATTCAGCCGATCCAGTCCATGCCAGCATTTATAGTCCACTCGAGACTCCTCCCATCCTTCCTCATCTCCTGTGGCTCCTGTGGTGTTGCTTATGTGGAATTATATGCTATGTAATGTAGAATAGGTTATCATGGGTATTCATTTCCAGTAACTGAATAAGTCATTGTGTTTTTATTACACAAGATTCTGGCAGTGTTCGTGGTATTTTCAGGCTTGCATTCCATGGTTAGTTCTGTGGAAATGATAAATCAGTGGCCTTGATTATCGTTGTTATTATTTTATTACATAGTTGTGTGGTTACGCATTCAATTGTCTAAAGTCCAGGATACACAGAAAGATGGTAGGGATTTGGCTCCTTGGGTTATATTAAGAGGGGCATAAAAAAGAAAGAAAGACTTGCATTTATATAGCTCCTTTCACGACCACCGGACGTCTCAAAGCGCTTTACAGTCAATGAAGTACTTTTTGAAGTGGAGTCACTGTTGTAATGTGGGAAGCGCGGCAGCCAATTTGCGCACAGCAAGCTGCCAGAAACAGCAATGTGATAATGACCAGATAATCTGTTTTTGTTATGTTGGTTGAGGGATAAATATTGGCCCAGGACACCGGGGATAACTCCCCTGCTCTTCTTCAAAAATAGTGCCATGGAATCTTTTACGTCCACCTGAGAGAGCAGACGGGGCCTCGGTTTAACGTCTCATCCGAAAGACGGCACCTCTGACAGTGCAGCACTCCCTCAGCACTGCACTGGAGTGTCAGCCGAGCTTTATGTGCTCAAGTCCCTGGAGTGGGGGAGGAGTTTTGTAGTGTTGGGAGGGAGGTCCTGGGGTCTGGGAACATTAGGAGGGGCTGATGGGGTGTGGGAGGATTGGAAGAATTTTGAGCTTGGTTAGGGGATTCCTCGCTGCACTTCCACTATCTTAGTGAATGGCAAGTGGGGACAGGACCTTGGTGTCATGATTGGTTCTGAGCAGAGTGAAGGAAACTGGCTTTCAGGGTTGGAGTGGAGAGATGGCACTGATTCATTGGGTGGGGGTGCGATAAGGGAACAGTGAGTGGGGAGAGGATACCTTCTGTCAGGGCAGGTAGGTATGGTTGCAGAGAGAACGGATAGCGAGCAGGAGCAGGGAAAAGCAGCAGTTTGGGCAGAGAGGTCCATTCTTCACAGGTCTCAGGTGGGTGGAGCTGCACTCACTGCTGGTAAAGTATAAGCATAGAATTATAGAATGGTTACAGCACGGAAGAAGGCCATTCGGCCCATCGAGCCCGTGCCGACTCTCTGCAAGAGCAATTCAGCTAGTCCCACTCCCCTGCTCTTTCCCCGTAGCCCTGCAAATTTTTTTCCTTCGGATACTTATCCAACTCCCTTTTGAAAGATAAGATTGAGTCTGCCTCCACCACCCTTTCAGGAAGTGCATTCCAGATCTTAACCACTCTCGCTGCATAAAAAAGTTTTTTCTTATGTCGCCTTTGGTTCTTTTGCCAATCACCTTAAATCTGTGTCCTCTGGTTCTCGACCCTTCCGCCAATGGGAACAGTTTCTCTCTATCTGCTTTGTCCAGACCCCTCATGATTTTGAACACCTCCATCAAATCTCCTCTCAATCTTCTCTGCTCCAAGGAGAACAACCCCAGCTTCTCCAGTCTATCGATGTAACTGAAGTCCCTCATTCCTGGAATCATTCTCGTAAATCTTTTCTGCACCTTCTCTAAGGCCTTCACATCCTTCCTAAAGTGCGGTGCCCAGAATTGGACACAGTTACTCCAGTTAGGGCCGAACCAGTGTTTTATACAGGTTCATCAAAATTTCCACACTTTTGTACTCTAAACCTCTATTTATGAAGCCCAGATTCCATAAGCCTTTTTAGCTGTTTTCTCAACCTGCCCTGCCACCTTCAACGATTTGTGCACACATACCCCCAGGTCTCTCTCTTCATTCGCCCCCGTTAGGATTGTACCATTTAGTTTATATGTCCTCTCCCCATTCTTTCTACCAAAATGGATCACGTCACACTTTTCTGCGTTAAATTTCATCTGCCACGTGTCCGCCCATTTCACCAGCCTGTCCATGTCTTCCTGAAGTCTATCACTCTCCTACTCACTGTTCATTATACTTCCAAGTTTTGTGTCATCTGCAGATTTTGAAATTGTGCCCTGTACACCCACTTCCAAGTCATTAATATATATCAAGAAAAGCAGTGGTCCTAGAACCGACCCCTGGGGAACACCATTGTATACCTTCCTCCAGTCCGAAAAACAACTGTTCACCACTGCTCTCTGTTTCCTATCACTTAGCCAATTTCGTATCCAGGCTGCCACTGTCCCTTTTATTCCATGGGCTTCAACTTTGCTGGCAAGCCTATTATGTGGCACTTTGTCGAACGCCTTTTGGAAATCCATGGGATAAGCATAGGTGTCCTGACACTTTCACTGACACCGCAAATCTTGGGCTCAGTGGAATTTTAGGTGGACTCCCATGGCTTTTTGGAGCAACTGGGGAATCTTGTCCAATGAGAGTGGTGGGGAGAAACAGTGAATGAGACTGGGGAACCTTGCTGCAACATTTCGTGGAAATTGACTTTTAATGAGCTGCCAGGGCCCACTTCCAGCAGGATTTAGTCATGGCATGCACTGCACACGTGCTCCATGCAAGAAGTGCTCGTCCCACTTCTGGAATTTTGGAATGGATGCAGAAAGGAACGGAGACCCAGCAGAATTGGATCCGACCCCAAATTCCTCCCCGCCACACCCAGATTGTGTGAATACCGCACTACCAAATGTGAGGCTAGGAAGTTTTAAGTGTGACAAAAAAAGTGTTATGCATTGTTGTGATAACAAAACGCTGTCAGGAAAGTGTTTCAGTAAGTATGTGTTACAAGTGCAGGAAGTGTAGCATTATTTGGATAATTTCCCAACTTTGTGCTGTAAGGTGGAGGGTTTGTGGGGAACCTCACCCACCTGAGTGCATATTGGAAATTCAGATCGACACCATGCTTGATTTTATGACCATGGAAAATCTTGCACATGCGCTCCCGACAGGAAGTGCACAATTGGAAAATGACCCTTTATATGTAAGCCTTTTAATGTATTACTTACAGATCTCTCATGGAGCTACTCACAGTGACTTAAATTAGATATTTTATTTCAAGTAATGTACAATATTATCAGGGCCACTGACTTGTGATTTATGAATGTCAAACTGCCTTTTTATAACTGAGTATGTTGGGAAGGTTAGTTATAGTTTCAGGCTCAAATTCAAATGATTATGTACATAATGGAAGCTATTAACAGTTACTTTAAATATAGAGTTAATTTTCTCTTAACTTTCTTTAAAGCCAGGATATAGAGGATGATGGTAGGGATGTTTGAGAGCATTAGCAAGGGAGGTTCTAGGTTTTGGTACTAGGAGTTAAAAAGTATTTAGTACAATACAAGACCAATACATACTCCTAAAGAGCAGAAGTTCCACTTGTACAGTCAAGCAACCATGGTCAACATATGAGGTAAGAAGCAGTATAAAACTAAAGAAAGTGGCTTACACAAATGCCAAGAAAAGTGATAATCTGGCAGATTGGGAGAAATATAGAAAGCAACAAGGGGACACTGAAAACATTAAGAACTGCTAAAAGGGAATACGAACAAAAACTTACAAGTAATATAAAGACTAATAGTAAAAGTTTTTATAAATATATTAAGAGTAAGAGAGTGGCTAAGGGAGATGTGGGCCCATTAAAGACAGACACCTGTGATACTGTAATAGACAACAAGGCAATGGCAGATTTATTAAACAAGTACTTTGTATCTGTTTTCACAGTAGAGGAAGAGGATAAAATACCAGTGACTGAAGTGAACTAAAAATAAATCAAAGGGAGGAACTTATTGGATTCAATATGTTAAAAAAACTGTTAATTGAGAAAATAATGGGGCTCAGGATAGATAAATCTTCAGCATCTGGGTATTAAATACCCCAGGGTATTAAAAAAGGTAGGTGAGGGAATTGCAGAAGCTTGATTTGGAAATTGTGCTGTTAGATTGAAAATTTGCTAATGTCACTCCATTATTTAAGAAGGGTGGGAGAGAGCAAACAGGTAACTACAGGCCTGTCAGTTTAACGCCAGCTGTGGAGAAGCTACTAGTATATGAGATTAGGGACAGAGTGACGGAGCAGTTGAACAAATAAATGCTGATCAACAAGTCATGTCTGACTAATGTAGTTGGATTGTTTGAAGAGATCACTAAAAGATAGATAAGAGAGTGTCTATGGATGTTACCTATATGGACTTCCATAAGGCATTTGATAAGGTTCCACACAAGAGATTATTAGAAAAACTGAGAGCGCACAGTATTGGAGGTAGCCTTTTGCCTTGTGTTGGAAATTGGTTGGGAGGTAGGAGACAGAGAGTGGGGATAAAAGTTATACACTCAGGTTGGCAGGATGTGACAAGTGATGTTACCCAGGGATCTGTTCTGTGGCCTCCGTTTTTCTTCATATTAATTAATGACTTGGGTGAAGTAATAGAGAGTTGCATATACAAGTTTTCAGTTGACTGTAAGTTAGGAGCGACAGTAAGTAGTGCAGATGGGAACAGGAAGTTGCAAAGGAACATAGACAGACTAGCTGAATGGGCAAAACTATGGCAAATGGAATTCAATGTGGGCAAGTGTGAGGTTAGAAACATAGAAACTAGGAGCAGGAGTAGGCCATTCGGCCCGTCGAGCCTGCTCCACCATTCAATACGATCATGGCTGATCATCCAAATCCAGTACCCTGTCCCTTGCTTTCTCACACAGAATCCCCACAGTACAGATAGAGGCCATCTCGGCCCATCGAACCTGCACATATCCCACCCTATCCCCGTAACCCCACGTATTTAATTCCCCCTAACATATCCCATCCTATCCCCGTAACCCCACATATTTAATCCCCCCCTAACACTAAGGGTCAATTTATCATAGCCAAATCAACCTAACCCGCACATTTTTGGACTGTGGGAGGAAACCGGAGGTTATCCACTTTGGACCCAAGAAAGATAAACAGAGTATTTTCTAAATGGTGAGAAGCTAGGGAGGTTATGCTTCAGTTGTTTGGAGCCTTGTTCAGATCCCATCGGGAGTACTACATTCAGTTCTGGGCACCACACCTCAGGAAAGATTCACCAGAATTGTACCTGGACTTAGAGGGTTAAATTATAAGGACAGGTTGCATAGGCTTGGCTTGTATTTCCTAGAGTGTAGAAGATTGAGACATGAACTGATTGAGGTGTTTAAAATGTTTAAAGCATTTGATAGAATAGATACGGAGAAACTATTTCCTCTGGTGGGAGAATCAAGAACAAGGGGGCATTAAAATTAGAGCTTGGCCATTCAGTAGTGAAATCAGGAAGCACTTTTCATACAAAGGGTAGTAGAAATCTGGAACTCCCTCCCCCAAAAGGCTGTGGATGCTGGGTCAATTGGAGTTTTCAAGACTGAGATTGATAGATTTTTGTTAGGTAAGGATATCAAGGGATATGGAACAAAGGCAGGTAAATGGAGTTGAGGTGCAGATCAACTATGATCTAATTAAATGGTGGAGCAGGCTCAAAGGGCTGAATGGCCTACTTCTGTTCCTAATGTTCCCATGTTCCTAACAACCAGGCTAGGAGGACTCAATCAGAGGTAAGTAAAATTAATAAATAAGCTTAATTATGACAGAAAAATGTTTCAAACCGATGTAATGGATATGGCATGATTGAAATAGGCATGAGCGGAAAGTGTTACAGGAAGTAAGTATGTAAATAAGTATGGAAGGAAAATTGAGTGGGCTCCATTAAGAGTGTGTGACTTTCTCTGCCTAATTTTCCTTTCTGCGTTCTCCCCAGGTGATACTTTTTGCTCGGGTATTGTACCCAGATTAGTCTGGGACCTTTAAATGTAGATTACCTGAAGCAATCAGCTGATAAAATGCTTTTAAATTTACATTTTCTTTGCAGCTTTTCTTTTGTGAAATGATACCGTGAGTCCAGATGATGATCAGAAACTGTTTGATATTCGCTGTTGCAACTTAACATGCCATCTGAACCCCTCAATGAGATTTCAGTCCTTTTATTGCGAGTAGGTATGGTAGCATAATCGTTATCTTACTGGACTAGTAATCTAGAGGCCTGGACTAAAGATCCGGAGACAAGAGTTCAAATCCCACCACACCAGCTGGGGAATTTAAATTCAGGGAGAGGTTCTTCTTGGAGCAGAGAAAGCTAAGAGGAGATTTGATAGAGGTGTTTAAAATCATGAAGGGCTTAGACAGAGTAAATAATAGCTGAAGGGTCAATGACGAGAGGGCACAGATTTAAGGTGATTAGCAAAAGAACCAGAGGCGACATGAGGAAAAACTTTTTTACGCAGCGAGTGATTAGGATTTGGAATGCACTGCCTGATAGGGTGGTGGATACAGATTCAATAGTAGCCTTTGAAATGGAATTGGATAAATATTTGAAGGAGAAAAAATTGCAGGGACACGGGGAAAGAGTGGGGCAGCGGGACTAACTGGATTGCTCTTCGAAAGAGCTGGTGTAGACTCGATTGGCCGAATGGCCTCCTTCTATGCTGTACTATTCTATGATGATTGTCTGCTTAATATGTTTGTAGCCTTATTCAATCAGTTGGAGCTGCCTTATTGTGTAATTTTGTCACTGTGCTGTCAGATTGGAATAATGTTAGCGCCCGAGTGGAATACACATGTTCTTAAGCAGGTGATATCATCACCGTTCTACCCAGTACTCATTATCAAAGGGTTAAAATATGCATTGAATCTAGACCGCTTACCCTAGGTTTAACAGTATTATGTGATTAATTTGCTCTGTTCCTTCAATATTGTGATTTTTGCATGTCCAAGTTTTAGATAACTTGAGATGGAAACTGATAGTGCTGTAAAAAGTGTAAGAAAAAATGTTTCACTGGCATTTCCAGCTTATTATTCCTTGAGATAAAGGCAAAATTATTGAGCCCTCTGAATTTCGTCTGAATAACATTGCTTATCATAACAGTACTTCTGAGGCAGGCGCTCTCGCTTTGATAATATGAATGTGAACTTGGAAGGATTGTATTCCTGCTACTGCAGAAAGGCAATGCGTGGGATCTCAGGAACTGTAATTTATGATCAGTTTGGAGTCTAATTAAAAGGCTTCATTTAATTACAGTAAAGAAAGATGTGCAGGTGATGCTGTGTAATGCATGTTGGGATTAGTTGACATTCCAGGATCGTGCTGGAGTGAGATATTTCACAATTAAGCTCTTGTATGGCGGATCAAAGAGCTCAATCATGACTTACTATAAATAAAAGGATGGCTGGAAATGCAGTCCATTGATTGCAACTCTAGCGTGTTGGATTTTTGACCAGGTGAGATTCAAGAAAAAAATACAAGACCAAATAGAAACTATGTCGGCAGAACTGTGCTAACCAGATGGTCAAATATCATGGACCACATGTGCGCCCAAGCCTAGGTTGGAACACCCCATCCAAGGCCCCAAGGGGGTTATTTAGACTTTGGGTGCTAATGTAAAACAGGCAATAACGATTCAAGTGAGAAGTCGCACAACACCAGGTTATAGTCCAACAGTTTTATTTGAACTGTTGGACTATAACCTGGTGTTGTGCGACTTCTCACTTTTGTCCACCCCAGTCCAACACCGGCATCTCCGCACAATAACGATTCAGTCACCCGTTATACATCTGACCTGATTTTTAATTTTTGGTTTTGGTGTTGTTAAGGATCTCTGCTCAGTGTGGGGGGGGGGGGGGGGACTGTGCTCAGAGTGGGGGGGGACTGTGCTCAGAGTGGGGGGGGACTGTGCTCAGAGTGGGGGGGGACTGTGCTCAGAGTGGGGGGGGACTGTGCTCAGAGTGGGGGGGGGACTGTGCTCAGTGTGGGGGGGGACTGTGCTCAGTGTGGGGGGAGACTCTCAGTGTGGGGGGGGACTGTGCTCAGTGTGGGGGGGGACTGTGCTCAGTGTGGGGGGGGGACTGTGCTCAGTGTGGGGGGGGGACTGTGCTCAGTGTGGGGGGGGGACTGTGCTCAGTGTGGGGGGGGGGACTGTGCTCAGTGTGGGGGGGGGACTGTGCTCAGTGTGGGGGGGGGACTCTCAGTGTGGGGGGGGGACTGTGCTCAGTGTGGGGGGGGGACTCTCAGTGTGGGAGGAAGACTCTCAGTGTGGGGGGGGGGACTGTGCACAGTGTGGGGGGGGGACTCTCAGTGTGGGGGGGGACTCTCAGTGTGGGGGGGGGACTGTGCTCAGTGTGGGGGGGGGACTCTCAGTGTGGGAGGGAGAGTCTCAGTGTGGGGGGGGACTGTGCTCAGTGTGGGGGGGGGGACTGTGCACAGTGTGGGGGGGAGACTCTCAGTGTGGGGGGGACTGTGCACAGTGTGGGGGGGGGACTCTCAGTGTGGGGGGGGACTCTCAGTGTGGGGGGGGGACTGTGCTCAGTGTGGGGGGGGGACTCTCAGTGTGGGAGGGAGAGTCTCAGTGTGGGGGGGGGACTGTGCTCAGTGTGGGGGGGGGACTGTGCTCAGTGTGGGGGGGGACTCTCAGTGTGGGGGGGGACTGTGCTCAGTGTGGGGGGGGACTGTGCTCAGTGTGGGGGGGGGACTCTCAGTGTGGGGGGGGGACTGTGCTCAGTGTGGGGGGGGGGACTGTGCTCAGTGTGGGGGGGGACTCTCAGTGTGGGGGGGGACTGTGCTCAGTGTGGGGGGGGGGACTCTCAGTGTGGGGGGGGGACTGTGCTCAGTGTTGGGGGGGGGACTCTCAGTGTGGGGGGGGGGGACTGTGCTCAGTGTGGGGGGGGGACTGTGCTCAGTGTTGGGGGGGGACTCTCAGTGTGGGGGGGGGACTGTGCTCAGTGTTGGGGGGGGGACTGTGCTCAGTGTTGGGGGGGGACTGTGCTCAGTGTGGGGGGGGGACTGTGCTCAGTGTGGGGGGGAGACTCTCAGTGTGGGGGTGGGACTGTGATCAGTGTGGGGGGGGACTGCTCAGTGTGGGGGGGGGACTGTGCTCAGTGTGGGGGGGGGGGACTGTGATCAGTGTGGGGGGGGACTGTGCTCAGTGTGGGGGGGCGGACTGTGCTCAGTGTGGGGGGGCGGACTGTGCTCAGTGTGGGGGGGGGACTGTGCTCAGTGTGTGGGGGGACTCTCAGTGTGGGGGGGGGACTGTGCTCAGTGTGGGGGGGGGACTGTGCTCAGTGTGGGGGGGGGGACTGTGCTCAGTGTGGGGGGGGGGACTGTGCTCAGTGTGGGGGGGGGGACTGTGCTCAGTGTGGGGGGGGGGACTGTGCTCAGTGTGGGGGGGGACTGTGCTCAGTGTGGGGGGGGACTCTCAGTGTGGGGGGGGGACTGTGCTCAGTGTGGGGGGGGGACTCTCAGTGTGGGGGGGGCTTTCAGTGTGGGGGGGGGACTGCTCCAGTGTGGGGGGGGGACTGTGCTCAGTGTGGGGGGGGGGACGTGCTCAGTGTGGGGGGGGGGACTGTGCTCAGTGTGGGGGGGGGGACTGTGCTCAGTGTGGGGGGGGACTGTGCTCAGTGTGGGGGGGGACTGTGCTCAGTGTGGGGGGGGACTGCTCAGTGTGGGGGGGGACTGCTCAGTGTGGGGGGGGGACCTGTGCTCAGTGTGGGGGGGGGACTGTTCAGGTGTGGGGTGGGGGACTGTGCTCAGTGTGGGGGGGGACTCTCAGTGTGGGGGGGGGGGCTAGTGTGGGGGGGGGACTGGCTCAGTGTGGGGGGGGGACTGTGCTCAGTGTGGGGGGGGACTGTGCTCAGTGTGGGGGGGGACTGTGCTCAGTGTGGGGGGGGACTGGCTCAGTGTGGGGGGGGGGACTGTGCTCAGTGTGGGGGGGGGACTGTGCTCGAGTGGGGGGGGGACTGAGCTCAGTGTGGGGGGGGGACTGTGCTCAGTGTGGGGGGGGGACTGTGCTCAGTGTGGGGGGGGGACTGTGCTCAGTGTGGGGGGGGACTGTGCTCAGTGTGGGGGGGGGACTGTGCTCAGTGTGGGGGGGGGGACTGTGCTCAGTGTGGGGGGGGACTGCTCAGTGTGGGGGGGGACTGTGCTCAGTGTGGGGGGGGGGACTGTGCTCAGTGTGGGGGGGGGACTGTGCTCAGTGTGGGGGGGGGACTGTGCTCAGTGTGGGGGGGGGACTGTGCTCAGTGTGGGGGGGGGGACTGTGCTCAGTGTGGGGGGGGGACTGTGCTCAGTGTGGGGGGGGGACTGTGCTCAGTGTGGGGGGGGGACTGTGCTCAGTGTGGGGGGGGACTGTGCTCAGTGTGGGGGGGGGACTGTGCTCAGTGTGGGGGGGGGACTGTGCTCAGTGTGGGGGGGGGACTGTGCTCAGTGTGGGGGGGGGACTGTGCTCAGTGTGGGGGGGGGACTCTCAGTGTGGGGGGGGACTGTGCTCAGTGTGGGGGGGGGACTGTGCTCAGTGTGGGGGGGGGACTGTGCTCAGTGTGGGGGGGGGACTGCTCAGTGTGGGGGGGGACTGTGCTCAGTGTGGGGGGGGGACTGTGCTCAGTGTGGGGGGGGGACTGTGCTCAGTGTGGGGGGGGACTGTGCTCAGTGTGGGGGGGGGACTGTGCTCAGTGTGGGGGGGGGACTGTGCTCAGTGTGGGGGGGGGACTGTGCTCAGTGTGGGGGGGGGACTGTGCTCAGTGTGGGGGGGGACTGTGCTCAGTGTGGGGGGGGGGACTGTGCTCAGTGTGGGGGGGGGACTGTGCTCAGTGTGGGGGGGGGACTGTGCTCAGTGTGGGGGGGGGACTGTGCTCAGTGTGGGGGGGGGACTGTGCTCAGTGTGGGGGGGGACTCTCAGTGTGGGGGGGGGACTGTGCTCAGTGTGGGGGGGGACTGTGCTCAGTGTGGGGGGGGGACTCTCAGTGTGGGGGGGGGACTGTGCTCAGTGTGGGGGGGGCCTCTCAGTGTGGGGGGGGGACTCTCAGTGTGGGGGGGGGACTGTGCTCAGTGTGGGGGGGGGACTGTGCTCAGTGTGGGGGGGGGACTGTGCTCAGGTGTGGGGGGGGGGACTGTGCTCAGTGTGGGGGGGGGACTGTGCTCAGTGTGGGGGGGGGACTGTGCTCAGTGTGGGGGGGGGACTGTGCTGAGTGAGGGGGGGGGACTGTGCTCAGTGTGGGGTGGGGACTGTGCTGAGTGTGGGGGGGGGACTGTGCTCAGTGTGGGGGGGGGACTGTGCTGCAGTGTGGGGGGGGGACTGTGCTCAGTGTGGGGGGGGACTCTCAGTGTGGGGGGGGGACTGTGCTCAGTGTGGGGGGGGACTGTGCTCAGTGTGGGGGGGGGACTGTGCTCAGTGTGGGGGGGGGACTGCTCAGTGTGGGGGGGGGGACTCTCAGTGTGGGGGGGGGACTGTGCTCAGTGTGGGGGGGGGACTGTGCTCAGTGTGGGGGGGGACTGTGCTCAGTGTGGGGGGGGGACTGTGCTCAGTGTGGGGGGGGGACTGTGCTCAGTGTGGGGGGGGGACTGTGCTCAGTGTGGGGGGGGGACTGTGCTCAGTGTGGGGGGGGGACGTGCTCAGTGTGGGGGGGACTGTGCTCAGTGTGGGGGGGGGACTGTGCTCAGTGTGGGGGGGGGACTGTGCTCAGTGTGGGGGGGGGACTGTGCTCAGTGTGGGGGGGGGGACTGTGCTCAGTGTGGGGGGGGGACTGTGCTCAGTGTGGGGGGGGACTGTGCTCAGTGTGGGGGGGGGGACTGTGCTCAGTGTGGGGGGGGGACTGTGCTCAGTGTGGGGGGTGGACTTGCTCAGTGTGGGGGGGGACTGTGCTCAGTGTGGGGGGGGGACTGTGCTCAGTGTGGGGGGGGGACTGTGCTCAGTGTGGGGGGGGGGACTGTGCTCAGTGTGGGGGGGGGACTCAGTGTGGGGGGGGGACTGTGCTCAGTGTGGGGGGGGACTGTGCTCAGTGTGGGGGGGGACTGTGCTCAGTGTGGGGGGGGACTGTGCTCAGTGTGGGGGGGGGGACTGTGCTCAGTGTGGGGGGGGGACTGTGCTCAGTGTGGGGGGGGGGACTGTGCTCAGTGTGGGGGGGGGGACTCAGTGTGGGGGGGGACTGTGCTCAGTGTGGGGGGGGGGACTGTGCTCAGTGTGGGGGGGGGACTGTGCTCAGTGTGGGGGGGGGACTGTGCTCAGTGTGGGGGGGGGACTGTGCTCGTGTGGGGGGGGACTGTGCTCAGTGTGGGGGGGGGACTGTGCTCAGTGTGGGGGGGGACTGTGCTCAGTGTGGGGGGGGGGACTGTGCTCAGTGTGGGGGGGGGACTGTGCTCAGTGTGGGGGGGGGACTGTGCTCAGTGTGGGGGGGGGACTGTGCTCAGTGTGGGGGGGGGACTGTGCTCAGTGTGGGGGGGGGACTGTGCTCAGTGTGGGGGGGGACTGTGCTCAGTGTGGGGGGGGGACTGAGCTCAGTGTGGGGGGGGGACTCTCAGTGTGGGGGGGGGGACTGTGCTCAGTGTGGGGGGGGGACTGCTCAGTGTGGGGGGGGGACTCTCAGTGTGGGGGGGGGGACTGTGCTCAGTGTGGGGGGGGACTGTGCTCAGTGTGGGGGGGGGACTGTGCTCAGTGTGGGGGGGGGGACTGTGCTCAGTGTGGGGGGGGGACTCTCAGTGTGGGGGGGGGACTGTGCTCAGTGTGGGGGGGGGACTCTCAGTGTGGGGGGGGGACTCTCAGTGTGGGGGGGGGACTGTGCTGAGTGTGGGGGGGGGACTGTGCTGAGTGTGGGGGGGGACTGTGCTGAGTGTTGGGGGGGGGACTCAGTGTGGGGGGGGACTGTGCTCAGTGTGGGGGGGGACTGTGCTCAGTGGGGGGGGACTGTGCTCAGTGTGGGGGGGGACTCTCAGTGTGCGGGGGGGACTGTGCTCAGTGTGAGGGGGGGGACTGTGCTCAGTGGGGGGGGGGGACTGTGCTCAGTGTGGGGGGGGACTCTCAGTGTGCGGGGGGGGACTGTGCTGAGTGTGGCGGGGGGGACTGTGCTGAGTGTGGGGGGGGACTCTCAGTGTGGGGGGGGACTGTGCTCAGTGTGGGGGGGGACTGTGCTCAGTGTGGGGGGGGGGGATTGTGCTCAGTGTGGGGGGGGACTCTCAGTGTGGGGGGGGACTCTCAGTGTGGGGGGGGGGACTGTGCTCAGTGTGGGGGGGGACTCTCAGTGGGGGGGACTCTCAGTGTGGGGGGGGACTCTCAGTATGTGGGGGGGACTCTCAGTGTGGGGGGGGGGACTGTGCTCAGTGTGGGGGGGGGACTGTGCTCAGTGTGGGGGGGGACTGTGCTCAGTGTGGGGGGGGACTGTGCTCAGTGTGGGGGGGGGACTGTGCTCAGTGTGGGGGGGGGACTCTCAGTGTGGGGGGGGACTGTGCTCAGTGTGGGGGGGGACTCTCAGTGTGGGGGGGGACTCTCAGTGTGGGGGGGGGGACTGTGCTGAGTGTGGGGGGGGGACTCTGCTGAGTGTGGGGGGGGACTGTGCTGAGTGTGGGGGGGGACTGTGCTCAGTGTGGGGGGGGGGACTCAGTGTGGGGGGGGGACTGTGCTCAGTGTGGGGGGGGACTGTGCTCAGTGGGGGGGGGGACTGTGCTCAGTGTGGGGGGGGACTCTCAGTGTGCGGGGGGGGACTGTGCTCAGTGTGGGGGGGGGACTGTGCTCAGTGTGGGGGGGGGACTGTGCTCAGTGTGGGGGGGGGACTGTGCTCAGTGTGGGGGGGGGACTGAGCTCAGTGTGGGGGGGGGACTCTCAGTGTGGGGGGGGGACTGTGCTCAGTGTGGGGGGGGGACTCTCAGTGTGGGGGGGGGACTGTGCTCAGTGTGGGGGGGGACTGTGCTCAGTGTGGGGGGGGACTGTGCTCAGTGTGGGGGGGGGACTGTGCTCAGTGTGGGGGGGGGACTGCTCAGTGTGGGGGGGGGACTGTGCTCAGTGTGGGGGGGGGACTCTCAGTGTGGGGGGGGACTCTCAGTGTGGGGGGGGGACTGTGCTCAGTGTGGGGGGGGGACTGTGCTCAGTGTGGGGGGGGGACTGTGCTCAGTGTGGGGGGGGACTGTGCTCAGTGTGGGGGGGGGACTCAGTGTGGGGGGGGACTGTGCTCAGTGTGGGGGGGGGACTGTGCTCAGTGTGGGGGGGGACTCTCAGTGTGGGGGGGGACTGTGCTCAGTGTGGGGGGGGGACTGTGCTCAGTGGGGGGGGGGACTGTGCTCAGTGTGGGGGGGGACTCTCAGTGTGGGGGGGGGACTGTGCTGAGTGTGGCGGGGGGGACTGTGCTGAGTGTGGGGGGGGACTCTCAGTGTGGGGGGGGACTGTGCTCAGTGTGGGGGGGGACTGTGCTCAGTGTGGGGGGGGGGGGATTGTGCTCAGTGTGGGGGGGGACTCTCAGTGTGGGGGGGGACTCTCAGTGTGGGGGGGGGACTGTGCTCAGTGTGGGGGGGGACTCTCAGTGGGGGGGGACTGTGCTCAGTGTGGGGGGGATTCTCAGTGTGGGGGGGGACTCTCAGTGGGGGAGATCTGTGCTCAGTGTGGGGGGGGACTCTCAGTGTGTGGGGGGGACTCTCAGTGTGGGGGGGGGGACTGTGCTCAGTGTGGGGGGGGACTGTGCTCAGTGTGGGGGGGGGACTGTGCTCAGTGTGGGGTGGGGACTGTGCTCAGTGTGGGGGGGGGACTCTCAGTGTGGGGGGGGGGACTCTCAGTGTGGGGGGGGACTGTGCTCAGTGTGGGGGGGGACTGTGCTCAGTGTGGGGGGGGGACTGTGCTCAGTGTGGGGGGGGGACTGTGCTCAGTGTGGGGGGGGACTCTCAGTGTGGGGGGGGGACTGTGCTGAGTGTGGGGGGGGGACTGTGCTGAGTGTGGGGGGGACTGTGCTCAGTGTGGGGGGGGACTGTGCTCAGTGTGGGGGGGGACTGTGCTCAGTGTGGGGGGGGACTCTCAGTGTGTGGGGGGGACTCTCAGTGTGGGGGGGGGACTGTGCTCAGTGTGGGGGGGGGACTGTGCTCAGTGTGGGGGGGGACTGTGCTTAGTGGGGGGGGGGACTGTGCTCAGTGTGGGGGGGGGACTGTGCTCAGTGTGGGGGGGGGACTGTGCTCAGTGTGGGGGGGGACTCTCAGTGTGTGGGGGGGACTCTCAGTGTGGGGGGGGGACTGTGCTCAGTGTGGGGGGGGGACTGTGCTCAGTGTGGGGTGGGGACTGTGCTCAGTGTGGGGGGGGGACTCTCTGTGGGGGGGGGACTGTGCTCAGTGTGGGGGGGGACTGTGCTCAGTGTGGGGGGGGGACTGTGCTCAGTGTGGGGGGGGGACTGTGCTCAGTGGGGGGGGGGGGACTGTGCTGAGTGTGGGGGGGGACTCTCAGTGTGGGGGGGGACTGTGCTCAGTGTGGGGGGGGACTGTGCTCAGTGTGGGGGGGGGGGATTGTGCTCAGTGTGGGGGGGGACTCTCAGTGTGGGGGGGGACTCTCAGTGTGGGGGGGGGGACTGTGCTCAGTGTGGGGGGGGACTCTCAGTGGGGGGGACTCTCAGTGTGGGGGGGGACTCTCAGTGTGTGGGGGGGACTCTCAGTGTGGGGGGGGGACTGTGCTCAGTGTGGGGGGGGACTGTGCTCAGTGTGGGGGGGGACTGTGCTCAGTGTGGGGGGGGGACTGTGCTCAGTGTGGGGGGGGGACTCTCAGTGGGGGGGGGGACTCTCAGTGTGGGGGGGGGACTCTCAGTGTGGGGGGGGGGACTGTGCTGAGTGTGGGGGGGGGACTCTGCTGAGTGTGGGGGGGGGACTCAGTGTGGGGGGGGACTGTGCTCAGTGTGGGGGGGGACTGTGCTCAGTGTGGGGGGGGGACTGTGCTGAGTGTGGGGGGGGACTGTGCTCAGTGTGGGGGGGGGACTCAGTGTGGGGGGGGACTGTGCTCAGTGTGGGGGGGGACTGTGCTCAGTGGGGGGGGGGACTGTGCTCAGTGTGGGGGGGGACTCTCAGTGTGCGGGGGGGACTGTGCTCAGTGTGGGGGGGGGACTGTGCTCAGTGTGGGGGGGGGACTGTGCTCAGTGTGGGGGGGGGACTGTGCTCAGTGTGGGGGGGGGACTGAGCTCAGTGTGGGGGGGGGGGCTCTCAGTGTGGGGGGGGGGGACTGTGCTCAGTGTGGGGGGGGACTGTGCTCAGTGTGGGGGGGGGACTGTGCTCAGTGTGGGGGGGGGACTGTGCTCAGTGTGGGGGGGGGGACTCTCAGTGTGGGGGGGGACTGTGCTCAGTGTGGGGGGGGGACTCTCAGTGTGGGGGGGGGACTCTCAGTGTGGGGGGGGGACTGTGCTGAGTGTGGGGGGGGGACTGTGCTGAGTGTGGGGGGGGACTGTGCTCAGTGGGGGGGGGGACTGTGCTCAGTGTGGGGGGGGACTCTCAGTGTGCGGGGGGGGACTGTGCTGAGTGTGGCGGGGGGGACTGTGCTGAGTGTGGGGGGGGACTCTCAGTGTGGGGGGGGACTGTGCTCAGTGTGGGGGGGGGACTGTGCTCAGTGTGGGGGGGGGGATTGTGCTCAGTGTGGGGGGGGACTCTCAGTGTGGGGGGGGACTCTCAGTGTGGGGGGGGGGACTGTGCTCAGTGTGGGGGGGGACTGTCAGTGGGGGGGGACTGTGCTCAGTGTGGGGGGGGGACTGTGCTCAGTGTGGGGGGGGGATTGTGCTCAGTGTGGGGGGGGACTCTCAGTGTGGGGGGGGACTCTCAGTGTGGGGGGGGGGACTGTGCTCAGTGTGGGGGGGGACTCTCAGTGGGGGGGGACTGTGCTCAGTGTGGGGGGGGACTCTCAGTGGGGGGGGGGACTGTGCTCAGTGTGGGGGGGACTCTCAGTGTGCGGGGGGGGACTGTGCTGAGTGTGGCGGGGGGGACTGTGCTGAGTGTGGGGGGGGACTCTCAGTGTGGGGGGGGACTGTGCTCAGTGTGGGGGGGGACTGTGCTCAGTGTGGGGGGGGGGATTGTGCTCAGTGTGGGGGGGGACTCTCAGTGTGGGGGGGGACTCTCAGTGTGGGGGGGGGGACTGTGCTCAGTGTGGGGGGGGACTGTGCTCAGTGTGGGGGGGACTCTCAGTGTGGGGGGGGACTCTCAGTGGGGGAGATCTGTGCTCAGTGTGGGGGGGGACTCTCAGTGTGTGGGGGGGACTCTCAGTGTGGGGGGGGGGACTGTGCTCAGTGTGGGGGGGGGGACTGTGCTCAGTGTGGGGGGGGGACTGTGCTCAGTGTGGGGTGGGGACTGTGCTCAGTGTGGGGGGGGGACTCTCAGTGTGGGGGGGGGACTCTCAGTGTGGGGGGGGGACTGTGCTCAGTGTGGGGGGGGACTGTGCTCAGTGTGGGGGGGGGACTGTGCTCAGTGTGGGGGGGGGACTGTGCTCAGTGTGGGGGGGGGACTCTCAGTGTGGGGGGGGGACTCTCAGTGTGGGGGGGGGACTGTGCTGAGTGTGGGGGGGGGACTGTGCTGAGTGTGGGGGGGGACTGTGCTGAGTGTGGGGGGGGACTGTGCTCAGTGTGGGGGGGGGACTCAGTGTGGGGGGGGACTGTGCTCAGTGTGGGGGGGGGACTGTGCTCAGTGTGGGGGGGGGGACTGTGCTCAGTGTGGGGGGGGACTGTGCTCAGTGTGGGGGGGGGACTCTCAGTGTGTGGGGGGGACTCTCAGTGTGGGGGGGGGACTGTGCTCAGTGTGGGGGGGGGACTCAGTGTGGGGGGGGACTGTGCTCAGTGGGGGGGGGGACTGTGCTCAGTGTGGGGGGGGGACTGTGCTCAGTGTGGGGGGGGACTGTGCTCAGTGTGGGGGGGGACTCTCAGTGTGTGGGGGGGACTCTCAGTGTGGGGGGGGGGACTGTGCTCAGTGTGGGGGGGGGACTGTGCTCAGTGTGGGGTGGGGACTGTGCTCAGTGTGGGGGGGGGGACTCTCTGTGGGGGGGGGACTGTGCTCAGTGTGGGGGGGGGACTGTGCTCAGTGTGGGGGGGGGGGACTGTGCTCAGTGTGGGGGGGGGGACTGTGCTCAGTGTGGGGGGGGGACTGTGCTCAGTGTGGGGGGGGGGACTCTCAGTGTGGGGGGGGGACTCTCAGTGTGGGGGGGGACTCTCAGTGTGGGGGGGGACTGTGCTCAGTGTGGGGGGGGACGGACTCAGCTCAGTGATGGGGGGGGACGGACTCTGCTCAGTGTGGGGGGGGACGGACTCTGCTCAGTGTGGGGGGGGTGGCGGAACGGTCTCTACTCACTGGGGGTGGGTGATGTGCGGTTGTTCAGCCATGTAGAAGATGTCTGCTCATTGCTGGAAGTGAGGTTGATTCTGGAGTTTGCTCAGTGTCGGGCTGGTAGGTGGAAGCAATACTTTCTCAGCAGTGAGTAAGGGGAATGATACCTACTCTGTGTTAGGGGGTGGATGCATGCCCGAGATGTTGGTTAGCACCTGCCTGCCATCATTAACAGGTAACGGGGGAAATCCCAACGCCGGAGAAGGTAGGCCTGAAGGCACACACAATATTGGGCTTCGGACCTCATATTTACACGAGACCGGTTTTTTTTTATTTGTTCCTGGGATGTGGGCATCTCTGCCAAGGCCAACATTTATTGCCCATCGCTAATTGCCCTCGAAGGTGGTGGATGAGGTGCCAATCAAGCGGGCTGCTTTGTCCTGGATGGTGTCGAGCTTCTTGAGTGTTGTTCAGCTGCACTCATCCAGGCAAGTGGAGAGTATTCCATCACACTCCTGACCTGTGCCTTGTAGATGGTGGAAAGGCTTTGGGGAGTCAGGAGGCGAGACACTCACCGCAGAATACCAAGCCTCTGACCTGCTCTTGTGGCCACTGTATTTATGTAGCTGGTCCAGTTAAGTTTCTGGTCAATGGTTACACCCAGGATGTTGATGGTGGGGGATTCGGCGATGGTAATGCGGTTGAATGTCAAGGGGCGGTGGTTAGACTCTCGCTTGTTGGAGATAGTCATTGCCTGGCACTTATGTGGCGCGAATGTTACCTGCCACTTATCAGCCCAAGCCTGAATGTCGTCCAGTTCTTTCGGCATGCGGGCATGGACTGCTTCATTATCTGAGGAGTTGTGAATGGCGCTGAACACTGTGCAGTCATCAGCGAACATCCCCATTTCTGACCTTATGTTGGAAGAAGGTCATTGATGAAGCAGCTGAAGATGGTTGGGCCTAGGACACTGCCCTGAGGAACTCCTGCGGTGATGTCCTGGGGTCGAGATGATTGGCCTCCAAACCACCACAACCATCTTCCTTTGTGCTAGGTATGACTCCAGCCAGTGGAGAGTTTTCCCCGATTCCCATTGACTTCAAGTTTACTAGGGCTCCTTGATGCCACACTCGGTCAAATGCTGCCTTGATGTCAAGGGCAGTCACTCTTCCCTCACCAGTGAGCAATAGACGCCTGCTGGGCATCACCAGGCAGCTCACTGGCAATAGAGGATTTCAATTTTGGGGCTGCTGCGACGCAGGTCCTGGCAGAGGGTGAGAAGTGATCGGGAAATGAAGGGGGAAGCAATCAGGAGAGAGAGGGAGGAGTCCGAGCAGGGGCTGGCAACGGTCTTCGGCACTGCAGTGGTGCCGGGAGGAGCACTCCCTTTAGATCTGACCTCCGCTCGGCGCCCTCCTTCCTGATCGCTCCCCCATCCCTCTCCCAGTCGCGCCCCCCCCCCACTCCCTTAAGTACCGCAGGTTACGCTGCATGCAGCTGGCCCGGCAGCGGCTGCAATCATGGCAGCCCAATTTTGCATTGGGGGCCTCAAACAGGCAATAGGCTGCCTGTTTGCATATGCAAAGGACCTAACGCCTGTCTCATGTACAGACCGTTGACAGCTCTTTTTTTGCCTTCACCAATATGGTGGGCAGCGCACTTCTGGCGCGTAATGAGTGCGCACGCCCCGCTTGCCAAGTTGGGTGCTTGGGTGCCTGTTTTACACCTGTATAACGGCCACACCGCCATCGAATTTCTAGGCCACTGTCTTCTCAGTGGGGGTGGGACTGGCCACAATACCTCTTCTGAGGAAGTGGGGGTTGGAGCTGCAACCAATATCTGCTCCGTGGGAGGAGTGGGCGTTGGTGTTGGAAGGAAGGAGGGGGGCAAGCATGCAGAGTTTGCTAAGTAGATTTCTGCTCACCAGCGGCTGTTTCGAAGCTGCTCGCCAGATTTCAGCTACGGATGCGGTGTGGGCTCCAGTAAGATTTCATTTCATGCTGAGTGGGGCGTATTGCCGCACATTGTTCAGTGGTTTGAGTCCGAGGTGTTTTGCTGGAGTCTTTCTCTTGAGCGTTGCCGTTGCTGCTTGTTTACCGACAGTTTTTTGGGCGGTTGTTTGTCGTCGATCTTGTCTTTGTGTTTCTCAACGTCTGTGAGCTGTCCGTTCCATGTGTTTGACTGCACGCTTCAGTTGCTTAGCTCTTGAGTGGCATTGGGTGCCGGTGGCTTTCTGGAACATTTCTTTGGAGTACAATTTCTATTTCTGTCATTCTTCTTTTGGAGTCTGTGTGATTAATTTAACAGGTATTTTTCTCTCAATTTCATTTTGCAATTGGCTTTTTTCTATCACAAGACTTCTTACCTGTGCGATCAGCTGATTGAAATTGTCTGGCAGATTGTCGCTTGGACGATGTCTGTTTCCATACTTTGCACAGGCAGACGCTTTCTTACTGCCTTTATACTTCTCAGTTATGTTCTGTTGAATTGAACCTTTCTTGTGGGCCCATGAATGTGCTTTCTTTACCTGAGGGAAATGCATTGAGATTTTTGAGGGTTGGTTGAGGGGCTGTCATGAAATTTTAGATACTGCCTCACCGCAATCAATTGGTTAATGGTATGTTCACAGTGCCACCTACAGGTGCCATACCTTTAGCAACCTGAGCGCGCTCATTGAGGGTAATTTTAACTTCTGCTGATGGTGTAAAATGGGTCATATCAGATCGATCGTCCATTATACACCCTGCTTTCAATGGACAGGAAATCAGGTGGGATGTATAATGGGCGTCCAATCCAATATTGCTTGTTCTACACCATCGCCGAAATGTATAATTACCACCATTTTAAGTATATAACAGATATAACTATGTGGGTACAATTCATATCCTCATTATCTTTACTTACCAATTTTATCCCCTCATTCCTGCTTGAAAACATTGACTGCTTGCTGAGCTACATTACCATGAGGAATTGGTGCCCTCGCGTACCTCACCCAAGTGGCCATTATTCATCTGTGTGCCTTGACGGTGAGTGTCTCAGCAGGCTCTTCGACCCAGGGGGCATCACAGCCAAGCCCAAACATGTCTATTCATACGCACTTCCAACAAAGGTGTCTGGCTGAGGACTGGGTAATTTTTCTCCTCTATAACACAGGGATGCCGAGGCCCCATTTGTAGCACTTTCTAACTTTCTTCCACTTCTTGCACTCATTTCCTGCACTTTGCTCTCTTATGCTGAGAGGCTTTTTCCCCTGGCTGGAGAGTCTAGAATTAGGGGTCATAGTCTGGGATAAGGAGTCGGCCATTTAGGACTGAGATGGGGAGAAATTTCTTCACCCAGAGGGTTGTGAATCTTTGGAATTCTCTACCTCAGAGTGCTTTGGATGCTCAGTTGTTGAGTATATTCAAGACTGAGATCGATAGATTTTTGAACACTTAAGGGAATCAAGAGATATGAGGATAGGGCGGGAAAGTGGAGTTGAGGTAGAAGATCAGCCATGATCTTATTGAATGGCGGAGCAAGCTCGATGGGGCGTGTGACCTACTCCTGCTCCTATTTCTTATGTTCTCGGGTCTTTTTCTTCCTGCATTTCCCCAGTTTCTTAGGCCACCACTATGTTTCCTCTGTTGTTATTTCTCTCCCAATCTTTCTTTTTTGTTATCATAATTTACATGTTCCTCCATCTAAAGACTTCATCAATGAGGGTTCCTCCCCTCCCCCCACTGAGACACCTGAATATTGCTTTCCACTATTCTTCTCACAGCAATAGTTGCTGGTGCTTCCATTGCAATGGTGATGTAATTTAATATTCTTCATAAAGTTTACTATTTATTTTAACTGTTAGAACATTACTGATAAATGTCTGTATTTATCTCGCTTGGAGGTAAGGCCAGTTGGCTAATTTATTTTCTGAACCATTACAGATGTGTATATATAGACAGGCCCGGGGGCAACTTAGCAGAGACTCCTTAAAGGTCTCTCAAAAATATTTTCTTCAACTGATCACCAATACTAAATGGGGGTTGTTGATTTTTGACTGTATTCTTGTTGAGGGAAAATGTTAGTTTAGTTGGTAAATTTTTAAACTTACTATCAGCCACTACTAGTCTGTTATCCTCTCCTCCCCCAGCCCCCAGAAAAAATTCAAGCCGTTGGCAGCGTCCCATGTAAACATACCAGATACATAGTTCTCTATTGCATCCAGCCACCGCTAATCTCGGTGGGATAATTACAGATGCAGTACATATCTGCATTTCCAGTGATTAACAGACTTGGCAGCTTTTCTGAAAATAATGATAGTTCTTAGACAGTTGACCTAGAATTTTGCTCAACGTTTTCTGGAAGCACATCCTCTTATTACTGTACATGAGCCAGGCCGGATTTGGTCCTCCGCAGCACGTGTTCTGTCAAATTACAGATCTGTGATTTGTGACTCTCTGGCCCTGATGGCAATAGAGTATTAATGAGATGCATTTTGTACTATATCAACAACAGTGCATTACAGGAGTCTGCAGCGAGGGACGTTACAATAGAAATACAGTAACTGTTGGCTAGAACAGACTATCAGTAGCTCAAGTATAAGACTGTCGTTTTAGGAATCAGATGACCCATACAGAACATTAATGGTGATCTTCAATTTAGCTGCATGCAAGGGACTGCAGTGAATGGATAAAAAGCTGCACCGACCAGGAAGCGTAAAATTTTTATTTTTTTTATACTGCTTATTGTGATCTGTAAACAAATTTTTTCACTCCAGGAACATCTCATATCCGCCTTTCCTAAAATACATGATTATCAATCAGAACAGTTTCACAGCCAACAGATCTGTGAGGAGAAACTGTTAGAAAAGTAGAATGTTGGACAATTGTAGTAATTGTAACGTTGTAATTTAAAGTATTCCATTTAACCAGCACTCTTCCTGGTCTCAAATTCTACCTCCAAACGTTTAGATTGCATTTTTCATCTTAATGGCTTACTTGAACTGTTTATCCCTCAATGGTAACATTTATCCCTCAACCAACACTACTAAAACAGATCATTTAGTCATTATTACATTGCTGTTTGTGGGAGCTTGCTGTGTGCAAATTGGCTGCTACGCTTCCTACATTACAAAAGTGACTACACTTCACAAAGTACTTCATTGGCTGTAAGGCGCTTTGGGACGTCCTGAGGTCGTGTAAACCGCTATGTAAATGCAGGTTCTTTTCTTTCTTTGAAACTGAACTTTTGTTTCAGTGTACCAAAGATTTTCTGCGTGAGTTTTGGATTTAGTTTACATCATGCTCCTGCCCTCCATCCCCATTCATTATTTGGGTTTCTGCAGAATTCATGGTTATTCTTCCATATGCTAGAGTACGCTTCTTGAGTTTCCAAATTCACTGATGTGCACTGCTGCACCTGGTCTGCAAATTGAAGTTCACATTTTTTTCTGTGAAAGTGACTTATATTTTACCCCTTCCATTGCTGCCAGTAAATGTGACTCTGTTGTCTCTGCCAGGGAGACTGCAAAGAGTCCCTTACACTTGCACTGACTCTAGCACCACAGAGATTCTTTTCGCCATCACATTGGAGACCAGAAAGGGACCCTTTCACTAGTGCCATGGAGACCACAAAGAGAATCACTTTCACTTGCAGCTTGGAGACCACAAAAGCAGTAGACCTTTTACTCGCACCACAGAGATCACAAAGAGATCTTAGCACTACGGAGACTGGAAAGAATTACTTTGACTAGTGCCACAAAAGGAGTCCGTTTCACTAGCAGCACGAGATAACAGTTGGTGAGAAAGTAGTAGAAGTTGGAGAGGGGATGACAGTTAGGGGGAAGTGAACATTATCCTGCAAAACTTTGTTAAATAATCTTATGTCCATCCATAATTCAGTTGTGCAATGCAATTTTCACACATTGCCGCCGAGTTGAAAATTTGGTCTGTGGTAACTAATGAGTGATGGCTCACATCATGTATTTGCTTCCATCACTTACAACATGTGCTCATTATTATCAATTTCACTCCATAACAACAGTGAATGCACTTCAAATGCATTTTATGTAAAGTGCTTTGGAATGTTTCTGAGAGATGTGATAGGCATATATAAATACAAATTAGTTCTTCCTTTCCCTCTTTCTCTCTCTCCCTCTCTCTCTCTCTCTCTCTTTCTTCTGAGTGATCCTGTAGAATTTTCCAAAACAACAAGGATCTGAGCGTCATTGAGCACCATCACGCTTTAGTTATCATGGAACCAATTTTCATCTCTGTGGCAATGTGTGAAACTATGTATTGATTAAGTGCAACAGTGTTATGTGGATGGTGCAATTTTAATAATGTTCAAAAATAATTATTATATCTGTTAATTTAATTGGGTTGAAATTGCAGTGGGTGATATTCACATGCAAAAGTGTTAACATGTTTGTGTGATATTCCTCTCTGCTATTTAAACAAAGGCGTTAATCCATTCGAAATAAATAAGCTAATGCCTTTGTTAAAATAGCAAAGAAAATGTATACAAATGTGATAAGGTATTCATATGCTAGTATCGCACAGCGCAATTTCACCCCATATGTTCTTTCTAAATTTGCAGATTATTGAACCATATTTTTGCATCTTTGATGTTGCATTTCTATAATGCAGCAGTTCTGAAGGCCATATGCACATTGTGCATTAAATCTGGTCACCTGTTCAGTCATGTCATTTTGATACGCTGCCAACCAATTTTCATGAGCAGGAAACAAAGTACATTCATGTACATTAATCCAATAAACAGATGGTCCAAAAAAGGAATTATAAATGGTGCAAGGTTCACGGACTTGTGCTGGGGTATGGTTCCATGGGCACTCTCAACTGTCATCTATCAAAGGGGCACATTCTTCATCTGGGAGCCAAAACCACATAAAGGTAACTACAGATGAGGAAGGACAATTGGCCCATATAACTTCCTTCCATCAAAACTCAAAGTACATTCATGTACATTAATCCAATAAACAGATGGTCCAAAAAAGGAATTATAAATGGTGCAAGGTTCACGGACTTGTGCTGGGGTATGGTTCCATGGGCACTCTCAACTGTCATCTATCAAAGGGGCACATTCTTCATCTGGGAGCCAAAACCACATAAAGGTAACTACAGATGAGGAAGGACAATTGGCCCATATAACTTCCTTCCATCAAAACTGATGGTCCTTCTGATCTAGCATTGGACTGTCTCTTTCATGATTCCAGAGTTTTAGCCTCAACTATGCTACATGGAGGTCTATTCCAGATATTAAATACTTTTTACATGAAGATTTTTTTTACATTAATCCCAAATTTGCCTTTTACCAGTTTGTAACTACGCCTCCACGTCTTACACTCATATTTTAACCTTTTCTGTGCCACTTGGTATTTTGTATACCTCTAAGGTTCCATTTCATTTTCCTCCTTCGACTGAGTTTTTCCAACCTTCCATTATAATTTAGTGTTTTGAATTCAGCATTCTCTTAACAACAACTTATATAGCACTTTTTTAATGTAGAAAATACCTAAGGCTCTTCACAGATAGGTGAGAGGAAAATAGACACTGAGGCATGCAAAAGCGAAGTTAAGAGGGGTGATCTGGTCACGGGTTGGTTCTAAGTAGCTTCTTAGAGGAGACAGAGGTGGAAGGGGGTTGGGACTTTGTGTCCAGTGCTGAGCTCAAGGAAGTGGAGTTACACAAGAAGCCAGAGACAGAAGAATGGAAAGTTCAGCAGGGGGTAAGTAGGGCTGGAGGAGATTATGAAGATAGGGTGCAGCGAGACCATGGAATTACTTAAAAACAAGGAATTTAAGTTTGAGTTATAGGTGGTATCCTGCTGAGATTGGCTGTCAACAAATGAGCAGAGATCAAATTGTTCATCTTTTTCAAAAGAAAAAGAAAGACTTGCATTTATATAGCGCCTTTCACGACCACCGGACGTCCCAAAGCGCTTTACAGCCAATTAAGTACTTTTTGAAGCGTAGTCACTGTTGTAATGTAGGAAACACGGCAGCCAATTTACGCACAGCAAGCTCCCACAAACAGCAATGTGATAATGACCAGATAATCTGCTTTAGTGATGTTGGTTGAGGGATAAATATTGGCCAGGACACCGGGGATAACTCCCCTGCTCTTCTTCGAAATAGTGCCATGGGATCTTTGACGTCCACCTGGGAAAGTAGACGGGGCCTCGGTTTAACGTCTCATCCAAAAGATGGCACTTCCGATAGTGCAGCACTCCCTCAGCACTGCACTGGAGTGTCAGCCTAGATTTTTGCGCTCAAGTCTCTGGAGTGGGACTGGAACCCAACAACTTTCTGACTCGGAGGCGAGGGTGCCAACTACTGAGTCACTGGCTGACAAACAATAAAAAGACTGAACCAGAAAGGAAATTAAGCAATTTGCAAAAGTGCAGAAGGGTGTAATGGGGAAATATATTTTGCTTGGTTTTAAATCTGTTCTGTAAGAAGAATAACATTGTTTGTCCAGATAGGTAATAAGTGAGTGATAAGTGAATCATAATTATCAAATAGTGTTGTCCTTTTGTACTAAGACAATGGTGGTTGTAAAGCTGTCTTGAGTTTAAACTTTCCGTAACCTAAAGGAGTGAAAACTAAAAAGCTGCTTTTACCACATAAAAGTCTAACTTTCACTGCTGTCATGATCCTGTTTTCATCACAGTTTACAATAGTAATTCACCACCTTTTTGGGGTATTGTGGTTTAATCAAAGAATAAGTGACCTATTTTTGCATCATAATTAAAACCCAAGGACAATCATTGTCAGCATATCATTGTCCATAAGCAGAAACTGTTGTTTTCAGTAATGATATAGTGCTGTCTACTTTTGTGTGTATGTTGCTGTCATTTGTATTATTCCCATTAGCTACGATGATCGTAAACTTCACTTTCCAATCGGGGAAGATAAATACAGACAAAAATGCTGTTATTATAATCAACTCAACTAAGCTATATATGGAAAAAATAATATTTTATATACATATTAGTATAGAAAGAACATCTTAAAAAAAAAGTGCCTTCTCGACTGACACCTGGGAGAATGATGCCTGTGACAGGAAAAAGTTTGCGATGGCACAATAAAGCTTGAAGCAAGTCATATCCAACTAGCTGAAGAAAAGAGAGCCCAAAGGAAAGCGAGGAAAGATCAGCAACTAGGTCAGTGTGACATCCGATGTCCTGTGTGGGGGGGGGGGGGGGCAACATTCCTTGTAAAAAGTGGACTTTACAGTCATATGAGAACTCACAACCGGCATTAGTTGGAGATGAATCAAAGGCTGTCATCGACAACGGTGGACAAAACATCATCATCATATATTAAAATCTTACATCTGTGGGCACTTACTTAAAATGAGGACGGAAATATGCCTAGTCCAATTACTCCCTACCCTCTAACTCCACTTTACCTGAAGATTACAGTTGATGTAGGCTCCTATCTGCAGTACCACAGGAATCAGATTTTGTGTGTGTGTATAAAACCCGTTATGTGTTACCAAGAATGAAAAATGATTTTAAGATGTAAGGCAGTAATTAAGAGTTTGGAACTTCAGTCTCAAGGTTTATGTCATCGATAAAACTTTTTGATTCACTTACTGCTTTGTATGGCACTGCAGGGATCTCATCTTGCATATCAGTGGCTTCTCAGGGTTATGAATAAAAGTAATTTTTGTTGGAGAATTTATTAAAAAATGAAGTAAAAATTCTCCCCTTCCCAATTTCCTAGATTCCCTGTGGCTGATGCAGGCTTATTCTGTCAGCCAAGAGGCCAGGAATTACCTGGGTCACAATGATAATGTCAGTACGCAGTAGGTTGATGGGTGACTGTCTTCTGCAGAACAGACATAGTGCTGCCAGTTATTCATTCTGTTGAAACGGAACATTATCTACCGCCTTTCTGGTTCTGAGGACAAGAAAAGTGTTGCGTCCCATAGGGGACTGGCACCTTTGAATGCCAGCTGAGGTCGGGATTTTTATCTGTAGTCCCCGGAGTTGCTTGAACCATTGAGCCAGAAGAAGAGTGCAGTACTATAGGTTTTCCCACCTGCTGTGCTTTTAAATTGTCCTTTCGACTTCGACATGAGCAAAATACCAGACATGCACTAATTAATTAATTTGATCATTATTCACTCTGGTATTGTAGTGGTAAGTCCTTCATTACATGCCAACGAGAGCTGGTTAACCCCATGCACATTGCAGCGTGCAAACTCAATTTTTCCATTCTTTTGACATCTACAGAAATACATTTCGGGACATCACACAGCTTGAATGTTTGAAAAATAAGACGACAATAATGAACTAAAAGTGGCAGAAAGGATTTTTCTTTAGGAATAATATATAAATGGAAAATGCAGGGTTTTTGGAATTTGTTTTAATGTTTTCATTCTTTTAACGTAAGAGGGATGTATTAAAATAGAACCGGAGGAGATTGGTGAGTGGTTGTGTTGTGGGCGTAGGTGGGCACGAGAGTTTCCACTTGATACTATATTTTGTCACACTAACTTTAGAAAAAAAATGCTGGAAAAAATAACTGTTCAGTGTGAACTAACAAAGGAGGTCAGTTTATGATGAGTCGTGTGTTGCCTTGTCATACCTGCTCTGAGATGACTACCGTAGCTCTGCAAAGCAGATTGAAACTGCGAACACTTGCCCGCAAGTTCTTGTGATTGCCATTGTTCCTTTTAGCAAGTTGCAGTTGTAAATAATATTCCATTGTCGTTTTGTATAATTGTGCTGAACAATGGGGAGAAATTGAATTATTTCACATTACAATGCGCAAAACATGGAAATGGTTGTTTTTGTTTTTTTCTTCGTGTTTCTGATTTCCATTTTTAATTTAAAAGATTAAATACTATTGCTGGCTAAGAAGCTGGGCAACCAACCTCCTCCCACCAATGCCTCTACAAAACTGGGTGCCAGGAGGATTGGCCCAAGCTGACTTTCCCTCCCTTTGGGATTATACTGTGCCTCCACACACCACCTCCTGGACAGAAACATGCCCAAGATTGGGAACTCTCTGTATGGGAGAACTGCCTGTGCAAACCCATTTCTTAGCAATTATATTTTGCCCCTGTTTTCATACTGTGCTAAGAAATATTTCTTGCAAATCAACCTGAAGATTATGACCTAGATTTGCAAACATTTCCAAGATGATCTTAAACCTTTTTGTGCTCTTTCCTGACATCGCATCCTCCTACACTGTTTTTGGCACGTTTGTGATGTATCGCAGCTAGTAAGATCTCATCATTAGTACAGACTGAGGGTTTGATCTCAAATGATATGTGATCTCTTTATTTTATCAAGAAAAAGGAAGACAAAAAGAATTGAATGTCTGGTTGAAATTGAAATGTTAATCTATGCGACCTTATCAGATTTTGACTGTGGATGCAGTTGTACGCATGCTGACTGAAGTCAGGCTGCACGTGTTTGCAAAGAAATAGGCTGTAGCAGTTGAACCTGAAATTGTTGCAGAATGTGTATGTATTTTTTTAATGCTTCGTGTATTAAGGTACAACCTTCTCTGGAAGTGGCATTGAAGTACTATATTCCCAAGTGAGGTTAGCAGTGCAATAAAATACAATTGATTGGTTTGTACACATTGTTTTCGATGACATTCAGAAACAAGCCATGTGTTTTAATATCAGTTTAAAAATCATATTTCTAGGATGTCTGGATCATTATGTCATGGTGGACTGTTTGCTTGCAGGATGTGCCTTCTATGAAAGCCAGATATGTGGATTGATTCTAATCAGTGGTCAGCTGACGTAAATAGACATATATTTCAGAAGGTTTCAATGGGATGTTGCCAATTTAAGATAGCAGAGTACTGATTAGAATCTGCTTGTGTAGTACATGAAGAGCTGCCTGGAGGCACTATGATCAGCAAACTAACCAAGGATATGGCACTTTAAATCCTGGAAAGAGAGTGCATTGAGCTACTTTTTGTGTCTGCAGACGGTTATGCCTCTGATCCAGGGTAGCTGGGCAATGGCTGCTTACTGACATAATGTTCCCTGGATTGTCGAATCTGATATATTTGACAGACTAGGGTATCTGCTGAAAAATCTAGCTGGGGATTGGGGGTAAAGGGCTTTAATGAATAATGAGCCCCACTTTTCCAGATCAGTTCTACTATTCAAGATTTCTAAAATGAAATAGAAGGAGAAAATTTGCAAATGCTGGAAATCGGAAATAAAATCCAGAAAATGCTGTCGGCGTCTGGAAAAGAGAAAAGGTAGGCTAATAGTTTTAATGTAAGCCCTTCATCATATTTTCTGACAAAGATGGGGCAATTTTGACCGAATACTTTAGGCACTAAAGAGGTTAAGCTGCAACGCCGGTTTAGCCCAAGTTTAGTGCAAGACAGCGTCTTGTAAAGGAGTTGAAGTGTGCGCTAGGAACGGCCGCCCGGAGAATTGTTAAGGGGCTGACTGCCACATAAAATGCCTGCTAGCGCTCATTAAAGAGGCTGTACTGCATTTTGGTGGATAACACTTCATTTAACGACCTCTCCTAACCGCGACCAGTTGATTGGGAGTAAACTAGTCGTTGCTGAGAATTTCGAGCGCTACTTGAAGGTATATCACCTTTTACTGTTCACTTGCTGCTGGAGGTTTGAAGAGGACTTTTGAATCACGTCGGGAGACTTTCTGTCAAGACTTTCACCAACACTCTAGCAACGTTTATTCTGGAAATTCTCTGAGGACTTCACCTAAAAAGAGAGTGTGCTGTCCTACTCTATCTTTTTTGGACACCTTGTAGGAGTCACCAGGAGCAAGGGAGTGCTTGGTCACCGGCATCTTGCTAGGGGTCCCCCTTGGTCTGCAGGAGGAATGGGAGGAGGACTTGAGGCCAGGCAGAGCAGCATCAGCTGCTGCTGCAGGAGGGCAAGGTGGACTCCTTGCCCCCTTGTGGGTACAGGACATCCCTCTTCCTGTGCACCCTTTCACTTGGTCCCTGAGCCATCCTGAAACCTGCTGCTGTGTGTCAGCCAGCACACTCCACACCTTCAGTGGAAGTGGGTTTGAGGTTCCCACATATACTGCTCCATGAAAATTGTGTCTAATCAACTCTAGAACTTGAGTTCTAAACCTGCAGGTGTCTGATTTAGTGCCTCCAGGCAAGTTCAAATTATGGTAATCAGCAATTAGGACCAAAATTGCAGGCTAAAACCAGACTTTCAAACAGGTGTGTCTTATTAGCACAGCACCCATTTCGTGCCTGTTTACACCCTTTCACCAAAATAACCCCCAGGGTCTCCCAATTGAATTCAACCTCTCTTTTCTCTTTTACAGATATCTTTAGATCTTTTGTGTTTTTCCAGCACTTTCTGTTTTTGTTTAACTTTTCTGAGAAATGCACCAAGATTTATAGCCTAACTGTGCTTCACTCCTGATATCTGAAAAGAACTACAGGAAACTTTCGTTTATCCGGCATCGACGGGACCGGCGTGGTGCCGGTTTATCGAAAGTACCGGATAACAGAGAGTTATATCTACCGAGGCTCTTTTTAACAGAGACTCCAAGCAGCACGGGAGAATCTACTCATGCTACTGCAATGTTTCGGACTTGCGACAGCGCCAGGAGGCCGAGTAGTGGCACTTTTGAAAAGTACCCCTACTGACTAAATCGGCGTTCGCGGACTCGGACTCAGACTCGGGATCGGCAACATTGCCGGTTATTTGAGAGGATTTTTCGGAGCACTCGGCGTTCGCGGAGACTCGACTGCGACTCGGCAACATTGCCGGTTATTTGAGAGGAGTTTTCGGAGGATGATTTTTGCCGGTTAAGCGAGAATTCCGGATATTTGGGTGCCGGATAAACGAAAGTTTCCTGTACTGTAAAATCCAGTGTCTAAGCAACACCCGCACACAGCTCTTTTTATGATCCACAAATGGCAGATGCAACTTTATACGTAAGATTTGACCTATGAACTTCTTTTTATGGTACATCTTCTTACTGAGTTGGATGTTATGACAAATGGTAAGTCACTTACAAATTCACTTTCAAAGTCCCGAATTGTCTAGCTTTTAGCTCTCCATTCATCACTTCAGCTGTCAATCTGCTCGATCACTCCCTCTCCTCCACGTTTTGATGCTCTTGTCCTCAGTAAAATGTTTACTCTCTTCCACCCTGGTCATGCCCCCTGGTATGGCCCCCACCTTCGCTCTCTTCGGTCCAAGGGCGCAGACTTGTGTATCTGGTGCACAACTGGTGTAACCATTCATCACCAGCTCTGACTGGACCACATAAAGTCCTATTAGGCTTTGCTCTCCCATGCCCAAACTGCTCACTACTCCAGGATCATCTTGGAAAGCAAAGGTAACCCCTGGCTTCTTTTCTCCACTACCAACCATCTCCTTACACTCCCCTTCTCCGCCCCCTCAACCCTCCTCTCCAACAATAAGTGGGAGCAACTCATGAACTACTTTCCCACTAAGATTGAGAGGATCCGTGTCCATCTTTACCGCAACTCCGTGTTTTAGTCTCCGATCAGTTTCCACACCTGCCATTGCACTGAAATGGTCCTAATCAGAGTCATAAATGACATCCTCTGTGACTGTGACCGTGATGCACTTTCCCACCTTGTCCTTCTCGACTTATCTGCAGCCTTTGACATGGCCAACCACACCATCCTCCTCCAACGCCTCCCCTCCATTGTCTAGCTCAGTAGGTGATCACGGTTGTGGGGGGGGAGGAGAAGAGTTGGTGAGAGATCGGAGAGGGGCGAGAGATGGGGGTGTCGGGGAGAGTCGGTCGGTGATGGTGGTGGGGTGGAGGAGGCTACCGGGTGGAGGTCGTGGGTGTTTATAAGTTTTCATGCAAGGTCTGGAGGAAACACTCCTGCTCCTCCTGGCCCACAAGCAATGCGGAAGACACTTACCTGATGGCTCCAGACCGTCTCGCCTCCTTTCACCTGCCGGGTTTCCCGAGGCCCAAGAAACCCGGCCAACATGGGTTAAAAATAGAATTCCTTTTAAAATGGAGGCACACGGTCTCCTTAAAAGGTTTCCATGTCCAACTGTTCGCCTGAGAGCAGATTGGGCTTCCGCACCTCGTCCCGCCTCTTAAAACTGGAAGTGGGCGGGTTCGAAGCCGGTTGGGTTCCTGTTTCAGATTTTTAACATTTTGACCTCTCACCTGAGTGTTTGTTTTTCAATCTACTGCGAAATGCTCCAGTTTATGGTGCAAAGAATCAGTTGATTATACTGTAGCCACAAGATTAATTCCTGGGATTAAGTGCAATTAGTTTATGTTGCAACCATTTTAAGAAGATGTGCCAGAGAATCATACTTATGCCCTCATGAAAGTAAAACCTTATATATACTTTGACAACTCAAAATCTGGATCCTTGGGGCAGAGGGAAGTGTCATGTTTCCAGGGTTGGAAAAGAAAGAATTGCTCAACAATTTAGTGTTGTAATGTTAGTGAGCCAGAAAAACATTTCTTGCAGCTTGCAACATGTTTTTTATTTATATTAAAAGTTTTTTTTTTCCCCCATCCCTCCTTAAAATTGGAATGTGCGGCAGTGAAATCAAGAGCAATGTATGAAATTCATGACATAAAAAAATACACGAGTCGGTAAATACATTGGCCTGTTCATGTTCACAATAGTCAGCTCGGGTAACAACAAATGGTCCACAACAAACATTGTTATAAAAATGCAGCATGTGTGTAAATGAAAAGCTGTTAAAGTTAAGTCATTTCTGTTATTGCCCACTAATTAAGATGAGAAAGCCGTACTCTGCAGTACTCGATGTCAGCAGGCAATAGAATTGAAACTGTACCCTGTATAAAATGGAAAACCTTTTTACTTTAGTGTAAAGTAAAGCACAAGTTCAGTACTTGTGAAGTAAGCAGAGCAGGTACATTGCACGAGCAAAGAACCTCTGCGCAGTATTCTGGGTCAAACGTTTACTCATTGGCTGCAGGAAGAAAAATGGCCCAATTTGTTCTTCAAATGTTGATTGCAGTTTGTTAGGGATGATATAAAATTATGACCCTAAATTTATACAAGTGACCTATGTGGGCAATTAATCTTTCTGGGTTTTTGACAACCTCAATACTTCTGTAATCGTCAGATCAATAACTTGCCCTGCCTCACCAGCATGTTAGAGCAACATGTCAGCAACAAGTGAACACGAAAAGGGGGTGAAGTCTAGATGTAGGATGGGGACAGGAAGCCAGAATTCTTTAGTTGGAGGAGGGCATAAGTCAGGATTTGCGCCTTTGTGGGGACAGGAAATCCACTGGGGTCCTGCACCAGAAATGTCCCATCACAAATTCTGGCAGCTTTCGGGGTAAGCTTAAGCAGCGTGTGCCTTCTGAGATGCAAACCTGTGTAAATTATGAAGTTAGGACGGGATGATGTAATCCATCCTAAATTCGTGACTTCCGCCTTCCCATGCACCGCCCTGATTGTACATCATTATGTAATAGGCGCAGTTACAGGGATCTGCTCATTAGGGTGGATGTACTTATTTAAAGGGAACCTGAGATTACTTTTCTTGAGATTGGAACATAGGAACAGGAGTTGGCCATTCAGCCCCTCGAGCCTGTTCCTCCATTCAATGAGACCAAGGCTGATCTGTACCTCCACTCCATTTACCCGCCGTTGTTTCATATCCCTTGATACTCTTACCTAAGAAATATCTATTTCATTTTTGAATTTTCAGTGGACCCAGCAGCCGCTACTTTTTGAGGGCCAGAGTTCCAGATTTCCACTCCCCTTTGTGTGATGAAGTGCATGATGTTTTGGAGGAGCTATGTTTGTTGCTGCAGCCAGATCAGTAACCAAGCTCATAACACCGACAGCTGTGACTGTGGCAGAGAAAGTGACCACGGCTCTCAACCTTTATGCAGCAGGCTCGTGCCGGGGAGCCACAGGGAACTTTTGCCGGATCAGCCAGTTTGCTCCACATTCCTGTATAAGTCACCAATGCCTGCTTTTTCAAGGCAGCCCAGTCTATACACCTCGACAATGGGCCTTGACAAGTCACTCAGTGGCCAATAATTTTTACAGAATGGCCAGGTTCTGGAGCTACTGATTGCATTCGCAGGCTTCAAATGTTAACCCCCAGATTAAAACAACCACAAAAGCATTCATTCCCTCGGTGTACAGGTCATTTACAGTGATGTGCACAGCATTCTGCAGGTGAATTCTTGATATGTTAGAAGCTGTCATGATGCCTTTATACTGCCACCAGTCCAGTGTCCCAGCTGTATTTCACAAACCGGGCTGCTGGGTGACCAGGCATACCACTGTTCCCAAATCCCACCACACCACTTCACAGGACAGCTGGAACTGCAGAGGAATCGCTGCAAAGAAGCTCACAGTTAAGACAAAAATTAGAACTGAGCACATCATTGGGATGCTTCAAGGAAGGTTCAACTGCTTGAAGAGGTCTGGGCATCTCTTGCAATATGTGCCAGACACAGTCTCTTGAATTACGGTAGCATGTTATGTGCTTCATAATTTTGCTATCAGGAAAGGAGTCATGGTGGATGTCCTGGAGGATGCCACAGAGCCCACTGATAGCATTGCTGATGCCAAAGACCTGGCCCTTGACATACATGAAGCAGGTGCCAGTGCTGCTACAGAGCGGAGAACCAAACTCATTCAGGACACCTTCACAGATGCGTAGACCAATATTTTTCATGAAGTCTGAGCACATCTGAAAGCAACCTGCTCTCACCAAACTCTTTGTGGTCTTAAAAAAAATCTTTGCTCCTCCTATCTAGCCATCACGTCACAATAATGAGCCTCAGCACCAGCATGGTATCCATTCCCCATTGCCCTACAAGATAAACAAACACCTGAGTCAGCTACTTTTCATATTGCTGGCCGGGATGGGGACATGAGTCCCACCAATAGCAGGCCAGATACACCGAGAGGTGCAGCATCTTTGGATATTGACAGGCAGAATTCTGCCAGTATATCGGGGTCCTAAGAATTTCGGAGGCCAGAGTACTTTAGAGATGAAGTCCTTGTTGACAAATGAATACAGTCCAGAGCACTAATGACAGAAAGATACTTTTCAGATCAATTGTCTGACTGCAGTCTTTTAACTTTACCAGGATGTTTATGCTACATGGCCATGGCTTTTCCAGGTAAGATGCTATGAAGAATTTTCTGTTAATTGTATTAAACTTTTTAGTAGCTCTATATTCTTTTGCTCAAAACTGTCGTGGTGGGATGAGGGAATTCACTTCTAAACTTGACCTTCAGTGTGTGATCTTTTTCTTTGCAAATATCTGTAAAGTGTGTATACGGTAAAGAGAGAACAACTGTTAATTGATCACCCTTGTTACGTTCTAAATGAAATAAAAAGCCAACATGCAAATACTTGTTCAGTTCTGAGCTAATCAGAAACAAAAGCAAAGCAAGAAACTTCCCTTTAAAACCTGCCTATTTTTTTATAAAGAATGAAAGGATGATAGTGGGTTTAGAACCGAAGTGCACAGGGGCAGAGCCACGAGGGAGGTGGAGCCACAAAGAAGAAAGGCATAGTGTATCCTGCTCTAACATGTTAGCAAGATCCCAGTCTATCGGATTATTTTCTCTATAGCTGACTGATCAAATGCCAAACTTTTAAATTTGAAAAAAGAGTACCAAATGCTGAAGTATTACGGAGTAAAGCTGTTCTGGAATCGGACCAAATTGAGGTGAAACCGCCACTGAGATAATTATGGGATTACAATTCGGAAACTAATAGGACCACATCTGTTTGTTTTGAAGATCCCTACAGAACGCTTCTATGGTAATAATAATCGCTTCGGGACAAAATCTTTTTTTTTAAATGGATTTAAATAAATTAACTTTCAGAAAGCTTTAGTGGATTTTAAACAGTGAAATAAGTAAATGTTTTATATAATTAAATTATGATTTCTGGATTGAATTTTGCACTCTTCAACTCAAATCTTTTATCATTTATGTATATATCTTGTATATTAATTATACCACTAAAAGGATAAATTTGACAATTAAGTGTTCTGCGTATTATAGTCCTCACTGAAATCTCTGAATCTTCATTGTTATGACTTGGTAGGTATGATGCATTTTTATTAAACAAAAACACTTTGATATACTGTAAACTTGATGGCCCAAAATTTCCTGCGGCAGGGCGACAAATGGTGCCCGCCATTAGTTAGACTTGCCTTTGCCCGTTTAATGTCGGCGATATTTTGCGCTGGAAGTGGGAGAGGAAACGGTGCAGCACCCTGTATAGGGCATCTGGGATCTGAATGAACAGGGCAAGCAACTGTGTATCTCCTTAATCAATCAGATTGAAGCATTGTGAATTAACAGCACAAAGACTGAGAAGGAAGTGTAAATTAGAGTGGGTGAATTCAATGTCAAATCAGGTACAGAAAGAAAAATAGAGAGAGGGAAAGAAAAATTCGATTGAGAGGGAGAGAAAGAAAAGAGACAAAGAAAAAGTAATTAAAAAGGAAATTTAAAAAAAAAATCTCCAACAATTAAAATCTGAAGGAATGAGACTCCACATTTGTAATAGTTAATTTAGTAAGGTATTTAGTGGCTGGGTTGATTGAATGATACTGGGTGCACCTTGTGATAGTTTGGTGTGGATTTTGTGAAAGGTCTCTGGATCCTGGAGGCAGTTTAGACATCAAGAAGCTTTGTTCTGAAAGGTGAATAAAGTCATTTTGTGTGGGTAAATGAGGATGATTTTAAATAGAGACTTCATGACGCAGTGAAGAGAGACTGTGGGGCTGGAAGTGAGGTATTTAAAAAGAAAATGGGACAGGATAGTTGCCTTAGAAAGGAGAAAGTGATGGTGTGTGGTGGCCTAGATTTCAGATTCTCTCCACTCTAGGGATGTTACTAAACATCTCATCTTGTAATATGGGACTTGTGCCAACACTTGCCATTTTTGGATTGCAAGTAGTTCTGTCACAGGTCCACACAGCAGAGCCATAAAGAATAATGTCCAGAGTTGGAATGCAGTAATATTTCTTAATCAGGTTTTATTCATACACTTACATTTCTTTTGTATGCTGCATAAAGACTCAGTCTACTTTACACTTGTAATATATTTTAAAATAATTAACATAATTTAGTAGGAATCCTATCCATTTATTCAATGTATTTAGAAGTGCTGATATTTGTAGAATGAAATTCTTGGGAGATAAATACTTACAGCACCTTTGCAATTTTTGGGAAACAGAAATTTCTCAGAAGGTGGAAGATTGTATTCTGTTCATGCACTCGGACAACAAAGACAGGATTTTTATAGTAACAGAGCAGTGTTGTGAGCTGTATTTATAATCAGGGACATACAGGGGTACATTTATACAAGCTTTACAACAGAAGGGCATGGCAGAAGGTGAAATTGTAGACTCCTAGCAACAAGCAAAGGATTAAGAACTATGTGAATGTACGAGTGTCACGGCATGACAGTTTGCAGTACAAATGGTGCTGTCACCAAGTCCTGCTGGTGGTGCCAGGGGAATTTCTCTCTGTAAATTGCATCACTGTGTCTGCCCTGAAGGCACAGCAGTCGAAGGAAAATTGGGGGGGGCGGGGGAAAGAGAAAGGGAGGAATGTCAACGTACAAACAGGTCATATAACTAGACGAGGGATAGAGATTCATGCATTCAGTCACTTTCCTAGTGGTCTTGTTTCACAGAATTCTCAATTTGGAGTGCATCAGGCCATTATCAGCACTTAAACAGATCATTAATGTTATTTGACTTGTTTCTGATTATTTCTAACCAGCAGTGGAGACTTCCAAGAGTAAGATTTTTTTTTAAGAGCTGTCTTCATTTCTACAGTTATGTTATTGTAATCCTTTTTATACCTTGACTTCACCCCGACAATCTAAAACAAAAATGTATTCTTCATTATTTTCAATATATTTGTAAAATATAGAAACTTCAATATGCTGGATTTTGACTCATTTCTTATATAAATGAATGTAAGAGGATGATGAGTTCTGATGTGATTATGCTTTGTCCCTGCTTCTTTGAAGTCTTTAATGATGCAGGTGATCAGCTTTAAGCAGAGGCTGCAATGATAACATTAAAGTCCTATTGTTCTACTTTGTGGTAGATAACATGCTGAACCCCTATAACAATATAAGCAATTTGCTGGTTCAATGTAGGAAGAGCCTTAGGCTGTTGTGATATCACACTAGATATGATCACACTCGTTGGTCAGTACATGGTGGATCAATTGCACTGTCTGCTCAGTGTAGTGTGGCAAATTCTGCCTGACTTGCAACACGCAGCAAATAGCTCCCTCAGGAAGCAGCAAGGAGACCACTTTGATTGTTCTACATGAAACATTCTGGCCAGAATGTTCTGGAAAGAAAAAAAGAGCTTGCATTTATATAACAACTTTCACAATCTCAGGACGACCTAAAGTGCACCACAACCAATGCAGTACTTTTGAAGTGCAGTCATTGTTGTAATGTAGGGAAATGTGTCAACCAATTTGCGTGCCGCCCACAAACAGCAATGATATAAATGGCCAGATAGACTGTTTTCTTTAAAATATTGTTGGTTGAGGGATAACTATAGACCAGAATATCGGGAGAGCTCTCCTGCTCTTCTACAAATAGTGCCATGGAGTGTTTTACATCCACCTGAGAGGGCAGACAGGGCCTTGATGTAATGTCTCATTCGAAAGACAGCACCTTATGATGATCCTTTATAAAACACTAGTCCGACCTCAACTGGAGTATTGTGTCCAATTCTGGGCACCGCACTTTAGGAAGGATGTGAAGGCCTTAGAGAGGGTGCAGAAAAGATTTCCAAGAATGGTTCCAGGGATGAGGGACTTCAGTTATGTGGATAGACTGGAGAAGCTGGGGTTGTTCTCCTTGGAGCAGGAAGGTTGAGAGAAAATTTGATCGAGGTGTTCAAAATCATGAGGGGTCTAGGCAGAGTAGATAGAGAGAAACTGTTCCCATTGGCAGAAAGGTCAAGAACCAGAGGGCACAGATTTAAGGTGATTGGTAGAAGAACCAGAGGTGACATGAGGGGAAAAAAATGTACTCAGTGAGTAGTCAGGATCTGGAATGCACTGCCTGAAAGGGTGGAGGCAGATTGAATCGTGGCTTTCAAAAGGGAATTGGATAAGTACCTGAAAGAAATTTTTTTTGCAGGGCTACGGGGAAAGGGCGGGGGACTGGGACTAGCTAAAGTGCTCTTGCAGAGAGCCGGCACGTGCTTGACTGGCCAAATGGCCTCCTGTGCTGTAACCATTCTATTCTACCTCAGACAGTGCAGCACTCCCTCAGTACTGCACTGAAGTGTCAGGCTAAATTTTATGCTCAAGGCCTGGAGTGGGACGTAAACCCACAACCCTTTGACTCGGGGGATAGAGCGTTGGTTTAAGGCTAGCACCAAAATAAGAATAGCAGAGTCACTTTCCTAAATATGGTAAGGGACAAGTGCAACTGAGCGAATTTGTGAAAGAAAGAAAGACTTGCATTTATAAAGCGCCTTTCACACCTTGGGGTGTCCCAAAGTGCTTCATAGCTAATGAAGTAGTTTTGTAGAGTAGTCACTGTTGTAATGTTGTGGTATATCATGCAAGTGAAAAATTGGAGAGAAAAAAAGAGAGAAGTGTCTAGAAGGTGTAATAGTAAAGGAACTGGGACCTTTGACTTATTCAGTTCAGGTTGAAGTGAAAATCTGGCATGTACACGTGGATCATTGGATTTTGTAAAAAAAAAATGACTGATGAGATCCTTCCCCTCCTCCAGGATCCTAATCAGTCAAACCAACGGGAGGAGGTGGAGTTTACCCATCCCAGAAGTCCAGAATATTCCAGCTGAACCAAAAGAGACAATTACTGAAGACTTATCTCGTGCAAAAACTGGTGGTTGACTACGGGGCTACATGAACCACACCCAGCAGTGTAATATCTAGATGGGAGCTTACCTAGGTGGATGTAAAAGATCCTATAGCACTATTTGAAGAAGAGCAGGGGAATTCTCCTAGTTTATCCCTCAACCAACACCTAAAAAAACAGATGATCTGGTAATTTATTTCATTGTGGGACTTTGCCATGCCCAAATTGGCTGTCGCATTTCCTACACTACAAGTGACTACAGTTCAAAACAACTTAATTGGCTTTAAAGCGCTTTGAGGTCATGAAAGGTGCTATATAAATGCAAGTCTTTCTTTCTACACAGTGATTTGTCGGCAGCAGTGGAAGGCATTATCTACTGAGAATCTGGAAATCCATTCAAAAACTGAACCTATAAGCTTAATAATGAGAATAATAAATGATTTACAAATTTAACAAGGAGTATTATTTATGAATACGTAAAACTGGGTAAGGGGTATTATTGCCTGATGGCTAGAATGTAAAAGCAGTTTGTAATTGGGGAAGAAGTGCTAATTTGACCTGGAAGTATTGGGATGGGTACTGTTGGAAAAGCTTGTGCAATAATGACATAAGCTTGTTGTTCAGAGCTGATTTCTTGTGATTCTGATTGAATTAGCCCATGTAGTTGTATTACACTCGCTAGCATCAGCCCCCGACCAGTAGAAACACATAGGCCCTGAATTTCCATGGGGGTTGTCCCAATCTCCCACCAAAGTTATGGCAGAACCCCCCCCCTCCTCCCGGAGAAGCAGCTGAAAATGGCTGTTTATGCCATTTCTCCGGGGCTTCTGCCAATCCCAGTGGTGGCAACACAGTTAAGCAGCATGCTGGGCTATTCCACTATTGACCTGATTTTTTGAAATTACACTTTGGGCAGAGTAATAATGGGATTTCAACAGACTGTTTGTTTTATGGAGCTGCTATTGCTCTTAGACGGTGAGATATAAACTACCGCACAAATGCATAAGTTGTTAGTTATGTCTTGTACACATATTTAATGCCCACAATGCTTACTCACATAAGTCCTGTATATTTAATAATGGAGGGAAGATATGACACATTGATATTATTAACTGAGCCAGCTTTAAGGAAACTAAACTGGTATTGTACTGTACAGCATCTTTGTAATTCCCTGGTATTGCAGCAGCAGAAATATTTCTCTGTAACATAGTACAATTTATGCCTGAGGACTTTTGACATAATTGTTATACCTATGGTTCTGTTAGCGAATGTAAAACTGCCAACATCGTTGAAAGACAATTGTACAGGACATTCATGGAAAAAATTATTTCAAGGTGGGTTACAAAACGGGGTCAGTGTTGACTCGTGTTTAAAAAAATTAAGGATGTGACAATTAAAGGTGGCCATTAAGGAATTAACTCCAGCCAGATGTCAGTAGAGCACATGTCCATTTACTTCAAAATAACAACAGAAAACGCTAGAAAAACTCAGCAGGCCTTTAAAATCTATTCCATTTCCTGCTTGTTTCCAGTTCTGATGAAAGGTCTTCGACCTGAAACATTGGCCCAAAAATTAGTCCCGCTACGCGAGAGTACGCACTGTGTACTCTCGCGTATTCTGTCTCCAATTGCCGGTTTTCTGCATGCACTGCGCATGCGCTGAAAACCGGCACTTGGTGAATGGAAAAGGGGGTGGGTCCTAGGTGAACCGCGTGCGCGCTACAGGCTGCGCGCACGCTGTGCACTTAGTGGTTTCAACGCGCAGGTAAGTACGGAAGATTCTAGACATAAAAAAAGGAGGAGTAAGACCCACTTTTAACAAGGTAAGTAGTGAATTAAGTATTATTTTGAATTTTTTTTAACAGGTATATTTTTTTAGAGACTTTAAAGACAGGTAAGTTTATTTTTATAACTTTTTAAAAGATTTTAAATTTTTTCAAAAATTTAACTTTTTATTTAAAATGGTTAATTTATTTAACTATACTTATTTTATTAATGTGATGGTTTTTTTTAAATTTAATTGAGGTTTAGCGGTTCTTTTGGGGGGGCTATAGTATTCATAACTTTCACAGCACTTATGTGAAAGTTATGAATGGAAGATGGTGTGCTGCCATTGGCTCTAACTGAGTCACGTGATCCCACAGCTCGCACGAATTAACTACGTCGATGGGATACGCAAGCCCAGCACAGCAGCTGTCCAGAACATCAAGTTCGTGCGAGCTGGAACTGAAAAAGCCAACGCGGAGTGAGAGATCGCGGGAAGGCCTTACCCTCGCACGAAGGCTTCCTCACGAATTTTTGGGCCATTAACTCTGTTTCTCTCTCCACGGATGCTGCCTGGCCTGAGTTTTTCCAGCGTTTTCTGTTGTTATTTTGGATTTCCAGCATCCGCAGTATTTTGCTATCCATTTACTTCAAGTTAGCTAAAACAGTGATCCTCTGAGCTTTAATGGAGCAGCTATTTAACTAATGATTATTATTCTAGAATTTCAATAGAAACATACAATGGAATAAATACTCCATTTTGACAGTCCTTCCCTTTACAAATTATCTCCTTTTAACTAAGAAGAATTAGTTGAGTGCAGCAGCAGTGAAAGAAAGAACACAGGGATTTCTGTCAGTGCTGTAAATTTAACAGCTTCTGTAATTTGGTGCATGTGTGTGTTTTTAAAGTCATGAAATTCTGATTGATTAATTTAAAATTACTGGGGTCCTTCATTATCTGCAAATCTGGGAACTCAGACCTTTGGGTCAGGATCTCCATGTACCCATCAGTCATAACTAGGAGCAATAATATAATTTCTAACAACACCGAGAAAGACAGCTCAGTTTCAATCCAGAATTTATGGCAAGTTAACTGACCTCAACCAGAATAACGGCTTGCTACGATTCGTCTCAGTGGCTCTGAGTTAGGGAGAGGAAGATCAGTCAGGGTTCCCATTCCTGATTGCTGCCCGGTAACCCTGCTGGAAATGTGTGTGTGTGGATGTTGGGTCAATTGTGATTACTTCAAATGTGATACTTTCCTAAGGTCGAACAGTCTACAAACACTAATCGTCGAGGCTCACACATGAATAATAGCCACTTGGGTGGGGTACTGGAGGGCAGCTGGTGTCCGTGGAATTGTACCCCAGCAGGTAGTCAGTGCCTTCAGGAGAGAAATTTGGCAGAAAATTAAATGCACAAAAGGCATAACATAAGAATGTGCTTTCCCCCTTTTTAAGTATCGCACCTGACTCAAATACTGACCCTGTGCTGGTAATCCCATCTAAAAAAACATTGATGGGTTAAGTGGAGATAGCAGATGTATCAGTTTGGCCAACTCTCAGTTCCTAGTATTTGTCCAATTGGGAGTAATCAGTGGAGTCATTACCAGTCCACTATTTGCAGGACTCATCTAGGTGGACAGCACAGTGGGTTTTTGCTATTGTCTTTTATTAGCCGCCTTTCCTCCATAAAATACATTGGTAATAATGAGCTCCAAAGCATACTCCTATCGGGGGTTGGTCATTGTAAAATCTTCAATAAACCTGTTTAAAATAAATGGGTTAATGACTGCACTAAAAAAAAAAGCACCAATGGGATTTTATACTAACCAGGCAGCCACTGTGCCGCCAGAGGAAATTAAACTCCTCTACATCAGCAGGCTATTCATTTATGGAAGGGATCGCATCTGACCCTTACGTCATCTGATGTGCTTATTTTCAAGGGTTAACCAAATAGTGATCAGAACCCAGGCTGAGTTTCCCCTCCATAGCAAAGGGACGCTGAGACCAATCTAGCATCTCTATAGCCATCCCAGCTGAGATGAGTTGACGCAGCACAGAGTGGGGATCGAACCTGGGACTTTTCTGGTTGGTATGGCTCAGTTCCATAATGGAAAGTATACCCACTGGTCCATTAGCGGAGCTTGGTGTTCTATTGTATAAAGTAAACAAATAAGCTGTCATTCAAACTGAAAATTTCAGCTGGAAGAAAATACAAGCAGAGGAAGTTATTAAAGCACAAATCAAATGTCCTGCTCAGTTATCTAAAACCCCTTGATAGCTCAACCATAACGTGTTGTCTTACTAGTACGCTAACATACTAGAATTAAAATTGTCTCGAGAACTTTAGTGAGCACAGAAAGATGTGATTTACAAAAGATAAATGGATATTCACCAGGGAATAATGGTTTTAGTTTTGCCCTTGAAGAAAGAACCACTTTTCTGGTTATGAGTCAGAAGATTAGGTTGTCAAAAAAATGTCTTTTAAAGCATTTCATAATACCTTTACAATATTAGCTGCAAGGCATTCCTCCAATACTTGTTTCTTTGGGGGGGAAAAAAAGAAGAAAGCTTTCATTCATAATAGCGTCAGTCATAAGTGAAGAGACTTTTGTTATAACATGCAAAAGAAAGTCCGGGATTTTTTTTTTAATTCAAACGTTGAACCAAATAGCACTGGCATTCATGTAGCTGACCAAGCACAAATCTGCATTATAATAGTAGTGTTTTATTCAATAGATGACATAAGAACTAAGGAATTTTTTTAAAATTCATTTTTTTTAACCAATTGGGAATAACATTTTATATCCAAGTTGTCTGAGGGTTTCATTTGTTTATACCATGTTGTGAAATAGCCAGGGGTTATAATAGCATGAAGAAAAATTATAAGTCTGAGTCATTGTTACCGACATTACTTGATGTACTGGCTGGTAGTGCTTTCATTGATTTCCTAGATTAAGACTATTCTTCAGAGGTTACTCGATAGTGAACAGGAACTGAAAAATCGATAACAGACAGAAATTTCACCATGCAAAGCAGGGAGCAATAAAGTTCACAGAAGATAACAAACCATTACTGGAAGAATTAATTGCTAATGGGCTGAAGTGTGAGGTGTTGGGATTTGTGAGATCGCGGATGGGGAGATCCTTAAAAAGGCTGGGGATGAGAGGAACAAAGGCTGCTGGTGTGATGAAGAAGACTGAAAGCATAGCGGAGAAGCCATGGGAGTAAGACAGAGCTTAGGGCCAGAATAAACAAACCTGCTGGAGGAATGACCCCTTACAGGCTCCAGTGAAGGAAGAACTTCATTCAGTTGAGAACAAGATGCTAAAGAAATACCAGCCAATCCAAGGTGCGTATCAAGGTTGCTTGTTGTCAAGAATTGGGAGGGTGAAGAGCCTGTAATACGCAAAACCAAAGATTTTCCACAATCAATAGAGGTGATCAGATATATGACTATTGTACCCTCCCCAAAAGAAAATGGAGTGCTGAATTATCGGATTGCTGTTACTGAGGCTTAGACTTTTCCAGAAAGGGATACTTGTAGTGAGTTTTTCTGCGAAAGTAGTCACTATATAGTTACTGTACCAGTTGGCCTGATTGTGCCTATTGCTGTGCAGTTTCATCAGTAGATGTATTTAATGAGGATTGTGTTGCGGTAGCTTGTTACTGTAGGGGTAATTCCACTCTGAGTGAAAAGCCGTGCTTGTAGGGAGCCTGGTTCAGAGGTCAGGTTACAGTTTGTAACACTGATTCACATTCCCTATGAGTGCAGCTCCTCTCTGGGAATGCGGGATTGTAGAATTATTCTGTGGGTGTATATATTAGTTCGTTAGTTTACCACTAGATTAACTGAAAATTATTTGAGGTCTCTCTCTTGCCCCCCGCCACCCACACTCAAACTCACTCACAGAAGTACATATTCATTCTGTCTCTCAGTAATAGACATGCACAGTATTTATACTTCCACAGTGATATGTATATACACACACACCTTAAATAGTGCAATTATAAAAGAGGGTTCAATCTTGCTTTCAATCAATCTCTCTTTTTCTCGCTAACATTTTTCCAGTGCTGTACAGAAAGAGAAATCTACTGGCATGTTTAGTAATTAATGCGATGTGTTATATAATTATACATCCAATTTTATTTAAGTTTCAGTTCTCATTCATTTTCTGTAGTATATAGAGGACTCTAATTTTTACATATCAACCAAAGCATTGCTGGTAATGCATTAATTGAGGAGTTCCGATGGTAGAAACTCCAAGAGCATCTTCTGTCAGCTGTGGCTCAGTTGGTAGCACACTCGCCTCTGAGTCAGAAGGTTGTGGGTTCAAGTCCCACTCCAGGGACTTGAGCACATAAAGCTAGGTTGACACTCCAGTGCAGTACTGAGGGAGTGCTGCACTGTCGAAGGTGCCGTCTTTCGGATGAGACGTTAAACCGAGGCTCCGTCTGCTCTCTCAGGTGGACGTAAAAGATCCCATGGCACTATTTCGAAGAAGAGCAGGGGAGTTATCCCCGGTGTCCTGGCTAATATTTATCCCTCAACCAACATAACAAAAACAGATTATCTGGTCATTATCACATTGCTGTTTGTGGGACCTTGCTGTGCGCAAATTGGCTGCCGCGTTTCCCACATTACAACAGTGACTACACTTCAAAAGTACTTCATTGGCTGTAAAGCGCTTTGAGACATCCGGTGGTCGTGAAAGGCGCTATATAAATGCAAGTCTTTTAAGATTATTGGAACTCCCAAGGTTGTAACATATTTAGAGCCACTTTTCATTTTGTATACCCGAATGATTGATTGGTTTGAGGGCAAAAGATGAATGGCATTAGAAAAGCGACATTCTACCTCACACTGGTGTCTGAACTCATGGTTACATGTTTGACATCAGTGCAGGGATAAACATTATTTTGTCAGTCCACTCATGTTTCTCTCTGATCTTTATTCTGTCCTTCCTTTCACTTTTATTTTCCCATCATTTTTTAATACATGAGAACATGAAATAATGTGATTAGAGTAAATGGCACCAGTTGAAAGAAATAATTTGCATTAGTTAGCACTAGCATAGGTGCAATGAGTCAGTGACCTCCTTCTATACTGTAATTTCTATAACTCTCTGCCTTACTGTAACATTGTGCACCCAGATTGTGGAAATAAACATCAGACTCTTGAGGTCAATGTGAAGAAGTAACGTCGTTTTATTTTGCTCCCCATTTTCTCTGCCTTAAAGTTTTTTAAAGTTATTTTAATTTAATTTACAAAGCTCCAAATATAAGTAGTGCCCAACAAATACAGGACTTGGTGGAGGTCTGTGTGACGGGACTTTTACTTTTGCTCGTGCAGTCAGTTGCAACTAATTTCTGAGTTGTGTGGGTCTCCTCACTTGAGGAAATAAAAATGCCATTATGCAATTCCTCAAGTATTCTCTGGGATGAGTTTGGTAGTCCAAACGTTAACTTTGGAGCCCTAACCCAGCTGAGAAAGTTTGGTTTTGATTTGGCTTTAAGCCAGCCAGATTCCCACTCTAGCCCTGACTTACAGCCACCATACATGTGCTCATTGCTATTCATGTTCCTCCTCCTCCTGCAATTGTTGTTTCCCAGGGGGTGGTAAAGGCTGGTCCCTCATGATGGCGAAGTTGTGCAGCATGATGCAGACACCCACACATCTGGATACCCACTCAGGAGTGTACTGCAAAGCTCCTGTGGAACGGTCCAGGCAGATTGAGCCCGCCAATTGTCTGCTCGATGCCGTTTCTGATGGCGAGCTGGCTCTCCTTGCATTCCAGCCGTACGTGGGTTCCTGACAGGTACCATGAACCATGTCTGAAGGGGGGTGGGTCCCGATCCTCGACCCCCGATCGGGGTGGGGGGGGGGAGGGGTTCTGATCCCAGGGCTGCCTGTCCCCGTCCCACCTCTGTTAAACCTGCAAATGGGTGGGTTGGAGGCGGGGGTCTGAGGTTTTTGTTCAATTTTTCCATCTCGCCCGACCCCCCAACTTGGGATGAGGGCAAAGTCCTTGAACCGCTGCAGTCCGTGTGGTGAAGGTACTCCCAGAGTGCTGTTAGGGAGGGAGTTCCAGGATTTTGACCCAGCGACGATGAAGGAACAGCGATATACTTCCAAGTCAGGATGATGTGTGACTTGGAGGGAAAGTTGGAGGTGATGGTGTTCCCATGCGTCTGCTGCCCTTGTCCTTCTAGGTGGTAGAGGTCGTGGGTTTGGGTTGTGCTGCCCAAGAAGCCTTGGCGAGTTGCTGCAGTGCATCTTGTAGATGGTGCACACTGCAGCCATGGTGCACCGGTGGTGGAGGGAGTGAATGTAAAAGGTGGTGGATGGGGTACCAATCAAGCGGGCTGCTTTGTCCTGGATGGTGTCGAGCTTTTTGAGTGTTGTTGGAGCTGCACTCATCCAGGCAAGTGGAGAGTATTCCATCACACTCCTTACTTGTGCCTTGTAGATGGTGGAAAAGCTTTGGTGGAAAGGCTTTGGGGAGTTAGGAGGTGAGACACTCGGCACAAAATACCCAGCCTCTGACCTGCTCTTGTGGCCACTGTATTTATGTAGCTGGTCCAGTTAAGTTGCTGGTCAGTGGTAACCCCCGGGATGTTGATGGTGGGGGATTCGGCGATGGTAATGCCGTTGAATGTCAAGGGGAGTTGGTTAGACTCTCGCTTGTTGGAGACAGTCATTGCCTGTGTGGCGCAAATGTTACCTGCCACTTATCAGCCCAAGCCTGAATGTCGTCCAGGTCTTGCTGCATTCGGGCATGGACTGCTTCATTATCTGAGGATTGCGAATGGAACTTAACACTCTGCAATCATCAGTGAACATCCCGACTTCTGACCTTATATTGGAGGGAAGGTCATTGATGAAGCAGCTGAAGATGGTTGGGCCGAGGACACTGCCCTGAGGAACTCCTGCAGGATGTCCTGATTTTCAATAATCCTCAATGCTTATACGCACAATGGGGTGAATTATAATCCCCAAATATGGGTGGGTTGGGGGTCGGGTGAGATGTAAAAATTATTTTTAAATCTCAAACCCGCCCACTTGTAGGTTTAACGGAAGTGGGACAGGTAGCGAGCAGCCCAGGGCAAAGTCCTTGTTGCCCAGTAGCCAGCCGGCCTAGTTGGAATAAAAGTGCAATAGAGGTCGGAGATCGGACGCCCGCCCCCTCCGCGGAGTCGGGGATCAGTCGCCCCTCGCCCACACTCCCGCTAGCTGATGCAAGCTCCCTACCTGAGGCTGTGGCCTGCTCCGGAGTGCTCCCTGCCTGACTGGAAGCCAAGCCAGTCAACCAGGCTGACTTTCGGGCGGGGGACCCTGTCAAAAAAAATATGCCCCACCCCCACCGAAGAGAGTTGTGGTTAATGCATGTTTCTTGGACTAGGGGGATTTATACAGGGGTCATTATTGGGACTATTCCTCTTAATGTATATGTAAATGATCTGGACTTGGGTAAAGGAATCACAGTCTCAAAATCTGCGGACAGCATAAAAATAGCGTGTGGTTAACTGTGAATATGACAGCGAGCCTCTTTTGTAAGCAACTGTGATGTTGAGATGTATGTTTGTCTCAATTTTAAAATTCTCATCCTTGTTTTCAAATCCCTCCATGGCTTCACCACTCCCTATCTCTGTGACCTCTTCCAGCCCAACAACCCTCCAAAATCTCTGCTCCTCCAATTCTGGCCTCTAGCGCAACCCTGATTTCCATCACCCCACCATTGGTGGCCGTGCTTTCAGCTGCCTTGGCCCTAAGCTCTGGAATTCCCTCCCTAAACCTCTCTACCTCTCTTTCCTCCTTTAAGACGCTCCTTAAAACCTACCTCTTTGTCCAAGTCTGCCCCGATATCTCCTTATGTGGCTCGGTGTCGAATTTTGTTTGATAACGTTCCTGTGAAACGCCTTGGGACGTTTTACGATGCTAAAGATGCTATAAATGCAAGTTGTTGTTTGCATTGACTGAGTATTTGTGTTTACTGTTGCAAGTAAGTGCTCAGTTTGCCTTGAATGGTGCCAACTCTGCACTGAGAGCAGTGTTTGGATAGTTTGCAGTACAAAAGACATTCAAGAAATCTGAAATTATGGGCTGTATGTCCCTTGAATCAGATGCAGTTTAATTTAGTATTTTATTGTAATCACAGAACCTCAGAAAATAAGTGCTACTCATGTGACTTTAATATGTAAAAATCAATACTTTCTCCCCTGGTTAGTTGACAGTTTCTTCATGTTAATTTCAGAAATCAATCTCATTGTATAATCAACTCTCCAAAAGCATTTTTGCGTATGCTTCACAGCGCCTTGGGGGTAAATTGTCTGACGTAAACCAGGAGATTTCATTACCAACCACTTTATTTTCCCGTTTTCATTTTTTTTTTATTAACTTGTAATCAATACGATAATCAATCGTTAAATCCAAGAGCATTTTGGTATTTGAAATTCATCATAACAATGGATTTTTATACAGGCAATAAAGCTTATGAGCTGTAATTAGGGATTTTTGTAGCACTCTTCTGTGGGTTTGTGGAGTGAGTGGTTCAGAGTTAGATTCTCTCGATGGTACCAGGCGAAGGATTTACATTCCACGACGTGTGGAATTAATATGATTGTTTCAAACTGGTATAATAAGAGTCAGCTATAAATTCCAGAAGCAAAACGAAAACAAAAGGAGAAAGAACAAGTGATTAGAAATATGTAGATACTGGAAACCTGAAATAAAAACAGAAAATTCTGCAAATGTCCAGCAGTTCCATTAGCATCTGCAGGAGACGGCCAGGTTAACAGGTGATAAAATTCTGATGAATCACGCCAAAACATTAACCTTTCTTTCTCTTTCATATGCTGTGCATTTACCACCATTTTCTGTTTTTATTTTAGTAAAAAGCATAGCTCCAGTTGCGTGAAATAGACATTGGCCCGTATTTTGCGACCCCCCCCTACGGGTGCGTACGAGGTGTGTACGCGCCCGTAGGGGCCGCACAAGTTCCGGGTTCAGGCATGTGAAGCGCATGCGCTGAAACCCGGCACTTGTGACCTGTCAAGAATCTTCTTGACAGATCCTCCGCATCCCCGGGAAAAGGGCCTCCGCAGGTGGAGAGTTGCGCTATTTGCCCAACTTCCGCCCGCTGAAAGGCCTTGGAATTCTTACGCCTGGCATAAGGCCTGCTTTTACCAGCATAAGAGTTTTAAAAAATAGAAAAATAAAATTTTATCACTCATCTATACATTAAAAACCCTGTTCAATAAGGTAAGTTTATTTTTAGCGCCATTAAAACATATAAATTTTTCTTTCAAAAAATTTAATTTTTGTTTAAAATATTTAATTAAATGCCATTTTAACTAATTTTATATATGTAATGTTTTTTTTTAAATTTATTTCATGTGTTCGTGTATTTTTTAAATCATCACCCTTCATACTTCATACAGTTCTGTACGTACGGAACTCCCATAAGAATGAATGGGGATTCACTTCTTTCATTGGTTGCCCGGCCCATGTATCCCAGGGGCGCATGCGGTTCACAAGCGCCCCTGGGATACGTAGGCCTCTACGCATTTCTTCCAGGAGAGGCCCAGGATCGCAAGCCTCCGTATCTCCCGGACCACCAGGTAAATGCGTAGATTTTTTGATGATCGGAGGCATCCACCCGCGGGAAGCCCCCGATCACAAATTCAGGTGCATTGTACTTTATCTCATTATTGGGGATCATGTACTGTATTGTGTTTTGCTATATGAGGTCAGTGTTGCACAGTTACTGGCCAAAAGTGTGTGTGCTTTAACTCACACAGTTAGAATCATAGAATGGTTACAGCACAGAAGGAGGCCATTCGGCCCGTCGAGCCCATGCCGGCTCTCTGCAAGAGCACTTCAGCTAGTCCCACTCCCCCGCCCTTTCCCCGTAGCCCTTCAGGTACTTACCCAACTCCCTTTTGAAAGCCACGATTGAGTCTGCCTCCACCACCCTTTCAGGCAGTGCATTCCAGATCCTAACCACTCGTTGCGTAAAAAAGATTTTCCTCATGTCACCTTTGGTTCTTCTGCCAATCACCTTAAATCTGTGTCCTCTGGTTCTCGACCATTCTGCCAATGGGAACAGTTTCTCTCTATCTGCTCTGTCTAGACCCCTCATGATTTTGAACACCTCTATCAAATCTCCTCTTAACCTTCTCTGCTTCAAGGAGAACAATCCCGGCTTCTCCAGTCTGTCCACGTAACTAAAGTCCTTCATCCCTGGAACCATTTTTGTAAATCTTTTCTGCACCCTCTCTAAGGCCTTCACATCCTTCCTAAAGTGCGGTGCCCATAATTGGACACAATTGTATAGGGTATTGGTGAGACCGCACCTGGAGTACTGCATACAGTTTTGGTGTCCATACTTAAGAAAAGACATACTTGCTCTCGAGGCAGTACAAAGAAGGTTCACTCGGTTAATTCCGGGGATGAGGGGGTGGACATACGAGGAGAGGTTGAGTAGATTGGGACTCTACTCATTGGAGTTCAGAAGAATGAGAGGCGATCTTATTGAAACATATAAGATTGTGAAGGGGCTTGATCGGGTGGACGCGGTGAGGATGTTCCCAATGATGGGTGAAACTAGAACTAGGGGACATAATCTTAGAATAAGGGGCTCCTCTTTCAAAACTGAGATGAGGAGAAACTTTTTCACTCAGAGGGTAGTGGGTCTGTGGAATATGCTACCCCAGGAAGCTGTGGAAGCTACTTCATTAAATAAATTTAAAACAGAAATAGACCGTTTCCTAGAAGTAAAGGGAATCAGGGGTTACGGGGAGCGGGCTGGAAATTGGACATGAGTTTGAGTTCGGATCGGTCAAGGCCCTGTGGGTGGCGGAGCGGGCCCAGGGGCCGAGTGGCCTGGTCCTGCTCCTACTTCTTGTGTTCTTTAGAGTTGAGGTTGGATCAGATCAGCCATGATCTCATTGAATGGCGGAGCAGGCTCGAGGGGCCGATTGGTCTACTCCTGCTCCTATTTCTTATGTTCTTATACTCCAGTTGAGGCTGAACCAGTGTTTTATAAAGGTTCATCATAACTTCCTTGCTTTTATACTCTATGCCTCTATTTATGAAGCCCAGGATCCCGTACGCTTTTTTAACCACTTTCTCAACCTGCCCTGCCACGTTCAACGATTTGTGCACATATACCCCCAGGTCTCTCTGTTCATGCACCCCCTTAGTTTATATTGCCTCTCCTCATTCTTCCTACCAAAGTGTATCATTTTGCACTTTCCTGCATTAAATTTTATCTGCCATGTGTCTGCCCATTCCACCAGCCTGTCTATGTCCTCTTAAAGTCTATCACTATCCAACTCACTGTTCACTATACTTCCAAGTTATGTGTCATCTGCAAATTTTGAAATTGTGCCCTGTACACCCAAGTCCAAGTCATTAATATATATCAAGAAAAGCAGTGGTCCTAGTACCGACCCCTGGGGAACACCACTGTAAACCTTCCTCCAGTCCAATAAACAACCGTTCACCACTACTCTCTGTTTCCTGTCACTTAGCCAATTCCGTATCCATGCTGCCACTGTCCCTTTTATTCCATGGACTTCAGCTTTGCTGGCAAGCCTATTATGTGGCACATTATCAAACGCCTTTTGGAAGTCCATGTACACCATGTCAACCACATTGCCCTCATCAACCCTCTCTGTTACCTCATCAAAAAACTCGATCAAGTTAATTAAACACAATTTGCCTTTAACAAATCCATGCTGACTTTCCTTAATTAATCCACACTTGTCTAAGTGACAATTTTATCCCGGATTATCGTTTCTAAAAGCTTCCCCATTACCGTGGTTAAACTGATTGGCCTGTAGTTGCTGGGTTTATCCTTACGCCCTTTTTTGAACAAGGGTATAACATTTGCAATTCTCTAGTCCTCTGGCACCACCCCCGTATCTAAGGAGGATTGGGAGATTATGGCCAGTACCTCTGCAATTTCCATCTTTACTTCCCTCAGCATCCTAGATGCATCCCATCCGGTCCTGGTGACTTATCTACTTTAAGCCTTTCTAGTACCTCCTCTTTATCAATTTTTATCCCATCCAGTATCTCAACTACCTCCTCTTTCACTGACTTTGGCAGCCTCTTCTTCCTTGGTAAAAGCAGATGCAAAGTATTCATTTAGTACCTCAGCCATACCCTCTGCCTCCATGCATAGGAGTGTGTCAAATGCAGCAATGTCCTGAACTATGAAAATAGTCAGCATAAACAGACACACAAAGTAATCTCTTACTGGTTTTACAAAATGAGGGTGATAGAAGAGGATTTCTTCTTTGTTTCTGGAATTACATTCTGTTCCTGTTATTAATGGCAGTTTGAAACCGATCATCATAAGTTCATTTCAGATGGATGGCAGATTTCCAAGAGTTCATCAGAGTGAAGTAATTCTATAAAATACAAACTCATATGGCAATTACTGAATTTTATTTCACAGACTGTAACAGAGATAATCAAAAAAGGGGGTTTTGCAGAAATTTTTGGTGCGCACCAGAATGAGTAGTGGTGCTAGAAATGGAAAATCTGTGCTGTGTACCCAGCCTAAGAACTGAGTTGAGAGAGACTACTCAAACCTGTTTCACATGGGACCCTTGCAGACGCCAGAGAAGGGAGACTTTCAACTCATTAGTCTGGTCTAGATTAAAACCCAGATCCTAAAAGTGAAAGGATTCTACACCTAACCACTTTGCTACCCTGTTCCCAATATGGACAAAGACATAAGCCAGCAAAGAGGTTTTTGTTGATGAGCTACAGCCTCAGACTTAGATTTTGCACTGAGAGACACAAGGTTGGATCCCAGTCTCGGTTAGCATTTACACTTGGACTTCCTCAAAAGGATAAAGTAGATTATCATGAGGAAAGAGAACTGGCTCGGGAGAAAATTGCTTCCTGCAATGCTCTTGTGCATTGTAACTCATTGCATGTAAAAGGGCTTCACTCTCTCCGTCAGTCTCCTAGTGACTAAACCAGGTAAGAGTTGAAATAGAAGGGCATACAAAGAGGTGCTGGTGCCATCGGTTCTTGCCACTCGGGTCTCGGGCACCTGCCGTGCTCCTCCGAGCTCTACAAAAATAAATTACAACTTACCTTCCCACTCCTCTTCGGCTAGACGGTGAACGATGCCGCTCCGCCCAGCTGAGTCCTAAAATGACAATCGGGGTCCTATGTACGCCCGCAGAGAGTCCACCAAGGCAAGATGTGGGCATGCAGAACGTGATTTTCAACCACTAGAGAGCCAGGTGGCCACGAGAGCATAGCTCCCCATTGGATGTGGCAGATCACAGAATCGGCTCTATACTGATCTAACGGTGAATGTTGGTGCAGACGTCAGCTGCTGGTTTGCTTCATGTCATTGATGTGTCAATGAGTTTTTGTCTAGCAAATAATTTGCAGTTGGCTACTGTAAAACTTTGGTATGGCTAGTATATTTAAAATTTAAAGATAGGAAGAGAGAATCAGTTCCCAGCAAGAGGTCATGACACACCATATTCATTCAACAAGAAAGGCCACCTTTCCAGGAAAGCTTGACAGGATTAGTAATACAGAAATCAGTAATATTTTCACTCTTAGCAATTATAATGTATGTTTTTAGTTTATAAGCTGTGAGATATAATGTTAGTCTTATTTCTCAAACTCAGAGTTTTGCACTACTCGACCAATCACTCAGACTTAACATAACACTGTGAGCTTATAGTGCTCGAAGTTGACTATTTGTGGCAAGCTTTTGGAGAAAATCCCACATATTGGCCCAGAAATTCAGGCGCACCCATCTTTGGCCGCATGGGGCGGCAGAGGGGGCTCTTCGTCAGAATGGTGAGGCACGAGTAAAATATTGTTTCAAAAGTCATCTTGTTGCTATGGATGACGGTGAACTTCCGCTTACGTTATATGGAGCAGTTACATTACTACAAGCCAGGTACAGAACCCCTGCTCTGGTCAGCCACTCTCATATTTGGCTCCTTCAGAAGTTGATGGCTGGTTGTATTTTTGTGCGATTGGACATTGAGGTGAGCTGTAGAGTTGGTTCCTGTTGTATGTAGTGGTTCCCCCTCAACCCCTGACAATCCCTCTATAAGGTGATTTCCTCTTTTCCAGTCGTGCTTTGAGTGGGAGGAGTCATGGGTACAGCAAGCATATGAAAAAGGAGGGAAAATGGGTTGAGTCATCCTGCCACATACCTTGTGGGCTCACCAGTTTAAAAATACCTCTCTCATTTTTGGGGTAGAATGTACTTAAAAATAGCCTCGTTGACAAACCCAGTATAAGCTAAAAATAAAACCTGTCCCCCACCCACAATAATTTCTAAAGTAAACATTATCTCCCACTGCTATCTCTAAGATAAATGTCATCTCCCACAACTACCTCTAAAATAAATAAACATCATTTCCCCCTCCACAGCTGTCTGAAACCTTTCATCTACAGTTGCCTGAAATGAATCTCTTCTCTCTCTCTATCCGACCAGCTAAAATAAAGCCCCCAACCACAAATGAGTCTCTCCACTGCTCTCTTCCAGGTGTTCATTTAGCACAGTACTTACTGTTTGTACGATTAAGATCAAAGGAAAATAAAACTTAAAGGGGGAAAAATTTGGTTACTTTGCGCCTCCCGTTAGCGCCTTAAGAGGACGCTAATGGGGCGCAAAGCAACTAGCGCCCGGGCATGGCGATGTTTGCGCCGCTTGCAAAATTGACCAGACAGCGGCAGCGCTAAACACTACCGCCATGATCTCCTGCGCCCGCAGATCGTGACGTCAGTCGAGCATGCAACGCCCCGGACCGGATATTGAGTGGCGCCCCCGCCTTACCGCCTGCCGCTAGCAACGACAGGTCGAGGGGAACGTTTTGCAGTCGGGAAGGGACTGGGGGAGCGCTATTTAAAGGTGACCGCTGCCTGCCTTTTTTTGTCGGCAACATTTTTGCACCACGCATTCTGAGAGAGAGAGAGAGAGAGAGAGACACACACTTCTGGAGAGATTCAATGCTGTGTGAAGGAGTTTTGGGTACTGAGCAGCACTTTGCAGGTTCAATTTGATTTGAACTTCGTTGCATCGATTTAGAAGAGACTCTGGGGGCTGCACTCTGAGCTCTTTCCCTGGGCCTCTCCATTGTTCTTTCCAGTAGATTTGATGTGCAGGTCTCTCCAGGCCGAGATTCAGGGCTGCAATGAGCAGGGTGTGGCTGGAGAGCAAGATCGACCCTCCCCTTTAAGAACTGGCCGGCGCCAGTGTGTCTGTGTTCCATTTCTGACTGACATCATATGAGCTTCGCCAGCGCTCTGAGGTAGCGCCTCGCTCCTTGGCGTTAGCACCTTAAGAGAGGTGTGTAGTGCCTGATTTAGCGCTCCAATCACCTCCAGGGGTGATAGAAGCCAAGTTTGCAGTCGGAGGCAATAATTAGCGCCAGGCGCTAAACTTTGCGCCCGGCCGATAATTGTGACCCAAACGGGGCGATACCGAATTTCTCCCCCAAAACCTGTGGCCAAGCACATACAATGCAAGAGCAGAGGTTAAAACAACTGTTTGAATGAGTCTGAAGCCTACAATAAAGGAACTTGGATCAGTTTGAGCTTGGGCCTATGCTGGCTGTTAAGGCAAAGTTGGATTCTTCAGGCAGGATTTTCCCAGTGGAGGCGGGTTCACGGCGGGAAAGTTGGTTGGCGGGTTCCGGTCCCGCTCTCGGCTGCAGCCACTCTGTCAAAAGGAATTTGGTTAATAGGGGCTTGTTAAGCCCACCCTGCAGGGTTCCTGGCCAATTAATAGAAATCGGGTCTGATGACGACATTTGATGATGCGTCATCAGCCAGTTTCCTTAAAGGGACCATGGCCAACTTTAATTTGACAGTTGTGCTGTCAGTGTTCTGCAGCATTGAGGTGCTGCAAGCACTGCACAAAGGTACACAGCTGCACCCAGGCTCTTGTATGATTCCCTCCATAAGCATGCAGGGAAGTTCTCTTCCCTTCCCATGGGCGGAAGAGACCTCCCCAGGACACCAACGCAGCCTAGTTGCACATTGCACAGGAGGGCAAAAGCAGGGATGTCATCAGGAGGACGAGGCTGCAGTGGAAAAAACCTTTCAATGATCTCAGTAGATCACGAAACGTTACTGCAAAGCCACACTCAACCTGTGCCACTCATTACATCCCCATCACTCTGCCTTCCCTACCCTACTCCTGCACATCCTTACACCAACTTACCTTGCACGTCCACCATCCCTCTTTATCTACATTATCACTTCCCATCTCACTAGACAACCCTCACACTCGCCCTCATCCTAGTGCAATCATACCAACTACAAACACACAAGGGTAGGCACTTGGGTGTCTTATGCAATGTTCATGTAAAGTTTCTGTTAATATGTTGTCAAACATTGAAATCTCTATTTTCAACACTTTGCCTTATTGTACAGATCTGTGCTCACCTTTAGAAGTGTTTTTGAGTTGCAATGAATGGTGAGACATAACGGTATCTCCCGCAATGGTGATGAGTGTGAAAGGAATGGCTTGGACATTGTAGAGATGCTTTATGGTGCTGGTGTGGGGTGGTGTCAACCTGGTGCATCATGTGGCAGCCAGAGTGTACATCGTCAAGTGAAGTAAATCTGGCCATGGTGATTCCATCGCTGGTCTCCCGGGACAGCAGCAATGTGGTCGGGTGCTGATGCCCTGTGTCCTGTGCAGCATCAGGTGATTGGGGAGGTGGTGGTGGTGGTTGTTGTTGATGTTGGTGTGCCTGGTGATGTTGGTGTTGGGGCTGATTGTGGAGGGATTCAGAAGACCAAGGTGAGATTTTTTCAAGGGCACCGATGTTGCTGGAATAGATGGCAGCTGAAGTTGAGATGACAGAAGCGATCTGTCAATGGTGAGAGAGCTTGCTCCAAGGAGGTGACAGTGGATAGAGAGTTTACTCCCAACACTTCCAAACTGCGTACAGCTCAAAAGTGTCTTCCAAGTCCTGAAGGCTCAAGCTTCTGACATTGGAAAGTGACCAGCTGTGAAATGGTAGCTTTCACACCACTTTTGCAGCTGTCAATGGGGAGACATGGAGAACCCGACCTACTTACCTGACGTGATCTCCGAACGACGGGAACTCCATTAAAAATGTGGGAAAATAGAAAAAGGCTGGCAAAATAGCAGTTAACAAGCACTTAGCAAGCAGTTAACTACCTTAAATGCCTCCCCCGCCGCTTGGTGTAGGGTCTGTTCTGAAATCGCAGACCCGGCACTTTGGAAACTGACGTGGAGGCGGGTTCGCGGCGGGTTCCCAACCTGCTGTCAATCATTTTGAATTTAACAGCTAACCCGCCTCCGAACCCGCACTCTGAGCGCCGGCAAAGTCGTGGCCGTTGAGTCCATCTTTGCCCTAAAAGGAGACGTACCAGCATCTTCAAGTATCGTGATCAACTGTTAGACAGCTTACTCAGTGAAGTGAGGTTGGTGAAGTGCAAACAAAGAGGGTCGGTGTTGGTTGCAATCTGTGTCTGCATTGGTGCAGCTGCTTTTACTACCGAAATGGAGTCTGAAAACTACAGTGTGTGGTCAGACCACGGATCTGGATTCAAATAGGTCTAGTTCACCAGATGCAGCATAAAAAGTAGATAAACAAATTGAGAGTAGTGAGTCAGCAGCCACGTGTCATAGACTATTTAAACCATCCACTGAAAGCTAAAGATGATGCTATGATAGTAGAAAAAAGTACATTTTATTATGGGTAGATTTTGAACCTTCTTACCTAATTAATTCATAATTCTAAGTAACTCATTAGATTTATCTCTTGAAAATAATGTTATAGTTTTGTTTTTACAGACAAATTTCACTGGAAATGAGTGTTTATGGCATGTTTTTCATCATCTGAGCTTGTATGTAAATGCTCAAGGAATATGAACAGTTACAGTTTTCCAAACCTCCCATCTCCCAAGGAAAGTGGGGAAAAGGCTAACCCATTACTCAGGAGAAAATTATGGAAACCTGAAATGAAACCAGAAAATGCTGGAATTCTGTCAGAATCTGAAGAATAGGCTAACATTTCAGGTGCAATCCTTCATCAGAATCCATTTCTGAAGTTATATTTGAAAACATTAAATTGTCTTTTTCCGATGCTGATCAAATCTCAGTGTAATTCCAGCATTTTCTGTTTCTCTTTAATTCTGCCGTCTTGCTTTTCTGAGCTCTCTTTACTCTTATTTCTTTTCTACTTTAGTGCAAGTACTAGAAACAGGTTTAGAATAGGGAGTAGAGAAAAACTAGATCATGGAATTCGCAATTAGAAGGAATTTCTAGTCCACAACAAAAAAAGGACCTAGTGAACTAGACCTATTTGAATCCAGATCCCTGGTCTGACCACACACTGTAGTTTTCAGACTCCATTTCGGTAGTAAAAGCAGCTGCACCAATGCAGACACAGATTGCAACCAACACCGACCCTCCTTGTTTGCACATAACCAACCTCACTTCACTTTCATTGAATAGTTGACTGATTTAACTGTCAGTGAGAACATTAGAAATTGGCCCAATTAAAATGGGTGATTCAATTGGCTGGCCAATGCACACTAATTCCTTTAAAAGGAGGCACTCTTCAAACTTAATTTCAGTCTTCCATGTTCTCAAAGGTATTGTCTAGTATGGAAGTCTGTGTCCTAATGGTATGCTGTAGGGGCACACAGGTTCTGTGTGGGAATATGGGGAACTTGAAGTGAGCAAAGCAGTCCTGATGCTTTGCTCTTTGATCTGCTCCCATTTCTTCCTCCTCCAGCTCAAAAGCTGCATGTTCCCACACCCTGTAACAATGAAAGATTGTGGGTGAATTAATTTCTGGTCATCTCAGTCTGAATCTAGTGCACAAGCTGCCTTCCAAAATGGTAAACCTCAGCTGACAGATGTGATCGTACACATGTTAGAGAAAGAAAGGATTATGATATGATGAAACATTACAGCAGATCATTTGGGAATGGAAAAGAATACAGTTAAGTCAAAAGACAAAAATGTTCTTTCTATACCGAATTACTGGGAAATGTGAGAGTTTCATAGCCTAATCATCCGGACAAGTGTATGCATAGAAATGAGGACAGGATCCTGTACTATATATTGATTGCTATAAATACAGACTTTCTTTTCACTTATACAGTATGTGATAATAGTGATATTTGTGAACTTTGTGGCAGTAATTTAATGAAGAATTTCATTTGGCATCACAACCCAAGAGAAAGAATCTTGATACATTACGTATTCTCTATTCTGTATCTAAGTGATACACAAAGCCCTAATCTAAATGGAGACTTCAGGGGACATTGTGAACTGTCAGAGCTTCATTACTGATCTTGAGATTAGATCATTGTCTCAAGTTCAGTCAATAGCATTATTGTTTGTATTGTAAATAGGATGGTACATTTTGTTTACTGGGTTTCCATAGTTTTGTGGTGCAATGTGTAAATCAGTTTGTTTAAGACGTCGATAATCGGATTCATGAAGGTATCTTATCTGACATGACAGGACCATAAGCATTTCAAGGGTAATTTTTGAATATTTGTGCGGGAAGAATTATGCTGTCCAGTAATGCAGTATTTTCTGCCTTGTGATATGGAACGGTCTGTCGCCTTTCAATACACTTCAATACGCTTCAAGGACACCCTCAAAGCCTCCTTGAAAAAGTGCAACATCCCCACTGACACCTGGGAATCCCTGGCCCAAGACCGCACAAAGTGGAGGAGAAGCATCCGGGAAGGCGCCGAACACCGAGTCTCTTCGCCGGGAGCAAACGGAAGCCAAGCGCAAACAATGGAAGGAGCGCACGTCAACCCAAGCACTCCACCCACCCGCCCCTTCAACCACCGTCTGCCCCACCTGTGACAGAGACTGTAGGTCCCGCGTTGGACTCCTCAGTCACCTGAGAACTCATTTTTAGTGTGGAAGCAAGTCATCCTCGGTTCCAAGGGACTGCCTAAGAAGAAGAGAAGACACTCAATGTAACAAAAACAATACAGAACTGTGATCTGAAAAGGGAAAATTTCCAGGTGGTGCCTTTCCAGGTTTGTTGATTAATGCCTTATGGGCACCTCATGAAAGAAAAGAGTAATGACTCTGGAGAACAAGCAGCTGGAGTAGCTAATAATCACAGACATAATGTCCACAGGCATACCACTCTGTAGAAGATATTTGCAGACTTCCATATGACAATGTATCTTCAGAAATAGTGTGCACAGTAAATATTCAAGTAACCATAAATGATGAGCATTGCATCTTTGATAAATTATTTACACAGGATTCACTTTATGCATCAGGGAAGTTATTTTTTTACTTGTAATGCCCTGGAGTATTCATTAGTAATTTAAAGTTATAATCAAATTTTAAAGTAATAGGTACCACAATTGCCTTGGTCCTTTATATCCTTTTTATTAATTTCAATAACAATGTGCAGCGGTAGTATTACAAAGTAAGCTAAAAGATATTGCTGTGCGTGTATGTGTGTGTGTATATATATATATTGAATATATGAAAAAACAACAAACAACAGGATTAAGAGATGTGTCAGCAAAGTCATGATGGTAAAGTACAGCTAAAACATTTGAATCTATCATTGCAGAACATGCATGTCCTCAGGCGACATGATATTGGCCCTGTCCTGTAACAATGTCGTAGATCTGAGGTCCTTTCCCAACATACACTGGCATTCTTCTTCCCCCCTCCCAATTGCCCCAGTCATCAGGTATGCAGCAGCTATTGCCCATTCCCATCATATTTTCCCAGGTTTCCCAAGGTCCACAGATCCAAAACTCCAACTGCTTTGTCAAGTTCTAATGAGAGCCATTCACAAACCGATGGTGTGTTGGCATCTGATCAGTGTTGTCGTATGTTGTTTGATCGGAGTTACCATTGTTAGGACCAGTTGATGTATTCACTCTCTATTCGGTAGGCAGAAAGTATCAGCAACGAGACGGATGTACATATAAATGTCATTGCAACCTTATTTAGATTTAATCTTCAAAAAGTAAAAGAAACCATGTCACTATAATTATCTTTTGGAGAGTTTAGTTTTTTGACAAATATTGTGGAATTTTGCTTGACATTCATTGGAGGACAAGGAGAAATCTTGCAGAACTTTCTCTTGGGATTAAATTATTGGATAGAGTCCATAATATGATAGCTTGTACATGATCTGTGGAAGGGGCTGATGAGCTAAATGATGTTTCCTTGTTGCATGCATGCTTATTTTCTTGCAAGTGATGTCCTGTGGCATTACTCACAGATAAAACGTAAAGGGTTTAGTACTCAGGACTAAAGTACCTGCTCGTGTATCCTTCATGAATCTCTTCCCCCCGCCCCGCCCCCCCCTCCCCTACCTCTGCCTCCCCTAGGTCATGCTGTTTTGAGGTGCGCTGCCAAGCACCAGTATTTCTTTTACCCGTTTGATGTTGGTGGGGAGCTTGGACCATAGATTATGATGGATGTCCTCTGTTTTTGACTTCTCTCCTGCTGTTTTTTCTTGCCTCCTAAATCTCTTCTGGGTACTTTTACTCTTTTTTTGCACTTCTCAGCGACTGTGCTGCCTTGCCCTCCCTTTCACCTGACTATGAACTGCTGATTTTTTCTCCTCTGCCTATTCTAGTTTGTCTCACTCACCTGCTCTGAGCTCCAGTGACGTTTTTGGACCATCTTTCGATTCATGTCTGGAGTCCTGTGCAAAGTTCTTTTATTTTTTTAAAGGTAAAATTAAAATAACCCTACGCAGAACTCGAGGCACAAGTCTGAAGAGTGGCCTGAGAAAGTCCGTGAAGATTGTAGTAGGTATGTGGGGTAACATAAGACCAGGAGTAGGCCAGTCAGCCCCTCGAGCCTGCTCCGCCATTCAATTAGATCGTGGCTGATGCGTACCGCAACTCCATTAACCTGCGTTTAATCCATATTCCTTGATACCCTTACCGAATAAAAATCTGTTGATCTTAGTTTTGAAAATTTCAATTGATCCAACAGCCACAGCTTTTTTGGGGGGGGGAAATCCAGATCTCCACTAACCTTTGTATGAAAATGTACTTCCTGATTTTCACTCCTGACTGGCCTAGTTCTTTGTATCCCATGTTCTGGATTTCCCCATCAGAGAAATTAGCTTAACTATATCTACCCTATCAAACCCTTTTATCATTTTCAACACCTCAACTGGATCACTCCTCACCCTTCTAAACTCAAAAGAATACCAGCCAAGTTTGCAAGCCTGAGAAGGGACATCTGGCAGTCTGAAGTAGGAGAGAGGTGGACAGGTGGTTTGAGGCTGAGGAAGGGAACCCAGGAATAGAGGCCAAGGCTTGCAACAAGTGCCGGGAGCTTGTTGCTATGCTGGAAGTCTGCTGCATGCCCAGCATCTGATCTGTCCTGTTAATAAATAAAAAGAAAGAAAATGCATTTATATAATGCCTTTTCTATCATGTCCTCGTGACGTCCCATAACAGTCCCAATGAATTACTTTTGAAATGCAGTCACTGTTGTTATGTAGGGTTCATGTCACGATACAGAACGTGACTTGACATCATGGCCGGTCTTCCCAGGTGTTTTTTTTAAAAAAAGGCTAACACAAGAACCTACACAGATTGACAGGATATGCAGCCAGCAGGTGGTTTGACACGTTGGACCCCCTGGGACACATCTCATTGTCTTGGCTGTGCTCTTTGATGTAGGAAAGATTTGAATATATTTTGTCGGTGTTTAAATTGTGAATTCTGGGAGATTCTCTCACTGCTAAACTTACCTGACGAAGGAGCGAACTGCTCCGAAAGCTTGTAAAATTAAATAAATCTGTTGGACTATAACCTGGTGTTGTGCGACTTCTCAGTTATGTAGGGAGACACAGCAGCCAATTTTCACACAGCAAAGTGATAAATGACCAGATAATCTACTTTAGTGATGTTGCTTAAGGGATAAGTGTTGGCTCGGACACCAGGTGAACTCCTCTGATCATCTTCAAATAGTGCCATGGGATCTTTACGCCCACCTACAGCAGGCAGACACACATCGGTTTAACGTCTCATCTGAAAGACTGGACCTTCGACAATGCAATACTCCCTCAGTACTGTCCTGATCATGTGCTTAAATCTCTGGCGTGGAGCTTGAACTCGCACCTTCCAATTCAGAGGTGAGCGTGCTACCACTGAGCCAGGGCTGACACATGGAAGAGATGAATGACATCAATAGTCACATGTTTGCCATGGACAAAAGCAGGGATTCATGGGTAGATGGAAACAATTGTTTTATTAATATAGATGGCGTTTCTTATTTCTGTCATTATTCCTAGGCAGTCGCTCCAGAACTTTGATTTCAGAGCATAAATCGATCACCATAAGGACTGCAGTGGTTCGTGGAGGAGGTTCACCACTATCTTCTCAGGGCAGCTAGGGATGACCAATAAATACAGCCTTACCAAAGTCACCCGTATCCAGAGAACACATTTTAAAAATCATATGGGGCTAGAAATTCGTTATAGCCAAGGCATGGGCAGTGTTTAGACTAAAAATGGTGAATTAGCACCAGGTGAAAATTGTCTCCACTGCACGCTAAATTTGTCGTCCTCATTAAAATGATTGAAGCCATAAATCTAGTCTAAAAACCCAAGCTCATTGGCGTTGCACTGAAAAGGTGGACCAATATCGGGTGTAGTCTAAACGCAAGTAATGATTGCCACAGGCTTTTTTCACTGCTTAAAGGGGAGGTCCTTGATGCTGCAGCACCTCATTCTCAGCATTGTTGGGTGTACAGCTGCCTCAACAACCATAAGGAGAAGGGGCACTTATTTACAAATCCTGATGGCAGATTGCCGCCCCAGGGGGAGAGCCCGCAGGTTTTCCCATAAAGCTTTGGAGGCATTGGTTTTAGCGGTGGAGAGAAGGTGGCCGGTCCTGTACCCACCGACTGGCAGGAAGCTCTCGCCACAAGTCTGCCGCACTATGTGGAGGGAGGTGGCACACCACATCGGACGGCAGTGTGGTCCCCAGGACCCACACCCAGTGCAGGAAGAAGTTTAATGAGCTCACACAGGTGGTCAGGGTGAGTGAAGGCTTCAACAAATGCTACATATCACCATCTGTACCACAAGCTTCACACACTGCTCAATGCACCACACCCCCAGCACTCACCCACCAACAATCTCTACCTAGCAACACTCACACCCACATCTCACACCTTGCACACAATGACAGCTATTCAACTATGGTGGGCACAACGGTCTTTAGTAATTAGAATGCAGGTGATATGTGTGATATGCATAAATTTATTCATAAGAGTTTGGAAGATTTTGTGGTATCTCATTTCACCTTTGCGCTCAGGAGGAGGATGCTGTGATATGGTGTGAGACAGGGATGGTATGATGGGGATGTGGTGAGTAACAGGAATCTGGGGTTTTATTCATTCAAATCGGAGTCTGATGAGCCGGTCATGGACCGCCCATCCGGAAGCCCAATTGTCTGGCTGCCTCCAACCTCCCTCCTGTTCCTCGTCTTATTCCTCCTCCCTCTGCGCTCATGGTCTCGTCTTCCTTGTTGCCTCCGCTCCCTCCGCCGTAGATCCTGGAGGGCGAGGTGGACTGCCAGTACAGTCTCCATGAGTTTTAGCAAGTGTTGTCGATTGAATCTTTCAAGAATAAATTTTGCACTTTTCTACTTGCCACAACAATCCTGATACCAAAGAACCTTCGAATCCTTAAATAAAACTGTTGCAGTATCAGGAACTAACACGCAGGCACTGAAACTTCACCAACCTGTCAGATGCGAGTGATTGGGGTCGATCCCTTTAAATAACGTCCCTGGAGCCGGCTTCCTGGTGCTGCACGCCATCTCTCCCTGTCGTTGTTAACTCCAGGCGGTGAGATAAGTGACAAGAAGCACTTTGGCAGATCGGGCGTTCAGTGAGCGTTACACACTCACTGGGGGCGTTTTGTCAATGGGGGCGCGTTGGAGGCGGGACTGCTGATTGTCGGGTTTTAGTCCCGCCTCCATCGACTTCTGGCCAACCCACGCTATTTTTCCTTGATTGAACTTGTTAAGCCCGCCCAGCAGGCTTAGCAGGCCAATTAAGAGGAAGCTGGTTACAGAGAATGTCAGTGTATGACGTTTCATCTGTCAAAAGTTTTGTGAAGCTCTGTGAAGCTGTCAAACACTGACATTCTCTGTTGTTTAATGAGTTCTTGTATTCAAGACTCATCAAACCTCTTTTGTGAGCAGAAATTAGATGGCTGTTGCATCGGAGAATGCAGCAACCATCTGTCATCTCTGCCGGTGAGATGCAAGAGTCTCCGCATCCCCAACTGTTGAAGCCTGCAGGAAGAAACAAAGGTAAGTAAACATTTTCTATCACTTTTCACTCACCCCGCACACTTACCTCCACAGCCGACTTTTGGACCCCACAGACCCACTGCTCGCCTCGGTGACCCTGGCGGGGTTTCCCAACGTCGGGAAGCCCGCGCCTCTGCTGGAAAAATGGGGATAATCCTCTTAACTACCTGTTAACAGGCAGTAGGTGGCTGTAATCCCCTTCCTGCCTCCAGGAGATGGGACCCAGCGCGGGTCGGCTACCCGCCTCCTGGGAAGATGGCACGGAGGCAGGTTGGGGGCGGGATGGGTACCTGCCCCCAGATTCTGCCATTTTCCTGGCAGTCCCGCCTCCCCAGGGCTGGCAAGATCGTGCCCACTGACGTCACGATCTCCTTGGCGTTGAAGCCCCCGGCAATCACTGTTACCAGCAGCGCTATGGGGGTCCTGATTCGGCGTGCGGCGCTGGATTCGACAGGAGCTGTCATTGCCGCTCTCAACGCCGCATTAGTGCCATCTACTGCCGCTAACAGGCGGTGCCAAGGGGACGAATTTTTCCCCCATATGCTTTGTAAGGTGGTCCTCTATACTCTCTCAACCTCTTGCATTTGATTTTGTTTTGGTTTCAGTCTCTCAATTTCAGTGTTGTACAGTTCTCAGTCTGTTCACGTTTACAGCAATAATTCTAGCTAATCACAGTATAAATGTCACAGCAGTTTCCTTGTGGTTTTTCTCAACTGGCTGTAGTTTGAGGTTTCTGGTTTTTTTTTAAAAAGAAAACAAAAGTGCCTTTTGAATGGATTCATTGCCCAACCTGGATTTGTGGTGAAAAACAGTACCTCCATGGATAGTAATTAGTACTTCGGCCCAAGTCCAATAATATTGCAATAATGAAAACAGAGCTCTGAGGAAATAACCTTCACATCATTGCAACAGTAGAGGCAAATAACGATTATAAATAGTATGAACATGAGTTCGGAAACTTCCCCTTTGGTCTACCAGGCAGTTGTCCTTTGACTTAGTACATTTATGGCCTGTGCTTTAATGGGTCTCTTAACTCCGACTGACAGAATTGGAATTTATTTTTATTTTTTTCAGATTATGTTTCCCATTACCCACCTTGTAACTCTTTTGAGAGCGATCTTTGTTACAAGCTGCCCTGACTAGAAAATGAAGCTGTCGGGAAACACATTACCCTCAATACATGGGCAATGGGATATGCTGAAGAGATGTTATTAAAGAATCATTTTATATCTAGAATTAATACAGAATATTAAAAAAAAATAGCATTACTATCTGGAGTGGCTATATAAAATACTTGTTTTTTTTGTAAATTTGAAAATAATTTAGATTTCTTTGGGTCTATTTTTTTAGTTTTTTTTAAAGAGGAGAGTTGTTCATGAGCAAACTGGTTTCATTGAGCACCACGATGTGAGGGACTAAGTAAACATCAGTTCAGGTAGTTGTGTTCTAATTGTGCATGTTAATTCAGCTACCTTGTGCTGACTTAATCACATTACACAAAAGGGAGTATGTGTAACAACTCTAACATACATTACTTAGGATAAATATGTTTTGTATTTGTACATTATTTATTCAATAATTTTGCAACTGTAACCACATTCTACATATCGATCTAGAGGTCTGCCTGTGTAACTATTGGATATAATATGTTCTCTAGAAATTCACACAATGGGATTAGAGTTGCAGATTTAACAGGTTAATAACATTGCAAGATCTGTAAACATGCTGCAAGGCATGGCATAATGAGAGTTTCTGAATAAAATACTCCCTTTTTCAAGATTATGAAAGGAATTGATAAAGTTGAGCCAGGCAAGTTGTTCATTATGGCGAAGTGTTCGGGCACAAGTATAAAATTAGAAAAAAAGTCAGGCAGAAATATTTCGCCCAAAGGTTAATAAAGTTGTGAAATAAATGACCAAGGAACATCATTCAAGTGGACGGTACAAGTGGGTTCTATAAACAACTGGGTGCTTATCTGGAGAGAGAATGGATTGGAGGGAAGAACTGATCTGGTCATCGTGTCTAGTGGCACAGTAAATTTCTTTCAATATTTCCTATGGTTGGTATTTCTAATGACTAAGCATGTTCCAAAAGAACATGGGGCTGAACATCCACAGGTCTGGATCCTGGTGGTTACACCGGGATTGCACCACTTGGTGCACTCCAACAACAACAACAACTTGTATTTATATAGCGCCTTTAATGCAGTAAAACGTCCCAAGGCGCTGCACAGGAGTATTGTCAGACAAAAAATTTGATACCGAGCCACATAAGGATAAATTAGGGCAGGTGACCAAAAGCTTGGTCAAAGAGGTAGGTTTTAAGGAGCGTCTTAAAGGAGGAAAGAGAGGTAGCGAGGCGGAGAGGTTTAGGGAGGGAATTCCAGAGCTTAGGGCCGAGGCAACAGAAGGCACGGCCACCAAAGGTTGAGCGATTAACCAGCACTAACCTTGCCACAGTACCGAGATCAGGTGGACAGAGGTGCCACTTAAGGCACATTCAGAGCCTATCTGCCCATGGAGGCGATTGCCCAGAACCTTCCTCTGACCCTGGCCATAGTCCCCCTCGGCCTCTTTGTAAGGGGGCCGATCTGTCAAAAGGTGTTTTTTTTTAAAAACCCTATTTTTATGCCACTGCTCTTTTTGGTATATATTAATAACCCAGACTTGGGTATACAGGGCATAATTTCAAAGTTTGCAGATGACACAAAACTCAGAAAAGTAGTAAACACTGAGGTGGAGAGTATCAGACTTCAGGAGGTCTTAGACAGACTGATGAAATGGGCAAACACACGGCAGATAAAATTTAATGCAGAAAAGAGCGAAATGATGCAATTTGGTAGAAAGAATGAGGAGAGGCAATATAAGCGAAGTGGTGCAATTTTAAAGGGGTTGCAGGAACAGAGAGACCTGGGGGTGTACGTACACAAATCTTTAAAGGTGGCAGGACAAGTTGAGAAGGCTGTTAAAAAAAGCATATGGGATCCTTGGCTTTATAAATCGAGGCATAGAGTACAAAATCACTGGTTAGGTGCCAGCTGGAGTATTGTGTCCAATTCTGGGCACCACACTTTAGGAAGGATGTCAAGCCCTTAGGGAAGAGAAAGAAAAAAGAAAGATTCGCATTTATATAGCGCCTTTCACGACCACCGGATGCCCCAAAACGCTTTACAGCCAATGAAGTACTTTTGAAATATAGTCACTGTTGTAATGTAGGAACAGCGTGCAGAGGAGATTTACTAGAATGGTACCAGGGATGAAAGACTTTAGTTAGGTGGAGACTAGGGAAGCTGGGGCTGTTCTCTTTAGAGCCGAGCGGGTTAAGGGGAGATTTATTAGAGGTGTTCAAAATCATGAAGAATTTTAATGAGTAATTAAGGAGAAACTGTTTCCAGTGACAGAAGGGTCAGTAAAGAGGACACCGATTTAAAGTAATTGGCAAAAGGACCAGAGGGGAGATGAGAATTTTTTTTTACGCAGCGAGTTATGACAAAGGTAGTGTGATAAAAGTACAAGAAATAGATGCTTGTATTTGATGATGCTTCTGCATTTGAAATCATAGAGTCATAGTCATAACGGCACAGAAGGAGTCCATTCGGCCCACCAAATCCGTACGGCTCTCTGTAATGCAGTCCAGTCAGTCCCATTCCCCCGCTCTATCCCCGTAGCCCTAAGAACATAAGAAATAGGAGCAGGAGTAGGCCAATCGGCCCCTCGAGCCTGCTCCGCCATTCAATAAGATCATGGCTGATCTGATCCTAACCGCCAATCTACTATCTACTATCACAGAACCATCTCCTGCATCTAACAGAATTGAACACACGAAATAGGAGCAGAATCAGGCTACACGGTCCCTGGGCCCGCTCCACTACCCACAGGGCCATGACCGATCCGAACCTAGACTCATGTCCAAATTCCTGCCCGCTCCCCGTAACCCTTAATGCCCTTTACTTCTAGGAAACTGTCTATATCTGTTTTAAATTTATTTAATGATGTAGCTTCTACAGCTTTTTGTGGCAGCATATTCCATGGACCTACCACCCTCTGAGTGAAGTAGTTCCTCCTCATCTCAGTTTTGAAAGAGCAGCCCCTTATTCTAAGACTATGTCCCCTAGTTCTAGTCTCACCCGTCATCGGGAACATCCTCCCCGCATCCACCCGATCCAACCCCTTCACAATCTTATATGTTTCAATAAGATCGCCTCTCATTCTTCTGAACTCCAATGAGTAGAGTCCCAATCTACACAACCTCTCCTCATATGACCACCTCCTCATCCCCGGGATTAACCGAGTGAACCTTTTTTGCACTGCCTCGAGAGCAAGGATGTCTTTCCTTAAGTAAGGACACCAAAACTGTATGCAGTATTCCAGGTGCGGTCTCACCAATACCTTGTACAACTGAAGCAATACCTCCCTATTTTTATATTCTATCCCCCTAGCAATGAAAGCCAACATTCCATTTGCCTTCTTAATCACTTGCTGCACCTGCATACTAACCTTTTGAGTTTCGTGCACCAGGACCCCCAGATCCCTTTGCACTTCAGTACTCTCCAGTTTCTTGCCATTAAGATAATAAATTGCTCTAGGATTTTTCCTGCCAAAGTGCATCACCTCACACTTTCCAGTGTTGTATTCCATCTGCCAAATCTCTGCCCACTTACTTAGCCTGTCTATGTCCCCTTGCAGGTTTTTTATGTCCTCCTCACTCACTACTTTCCCTCCCATCTTAGTATCATCTGCAAATTTTGATATGTTACACTTGGTCCCTTCCTCCAAATCGTTAATATAGATTGTAAAGAGTTGGGGACCCAGCACTGACCCCTGTGGAACACCACTAGTTACTGATTGCCAGTCTGAGAATGAACCATTTATCCCAACTCTTTGCTTTCTGTTAGATAGCCAATCCTCTATCCATGCCAGAATATTACCCCCAATCCCGTGATTTTTTACCTTAAGCAATAATCTTTTGTGTGGCACCTTGTCAAATGCCTTTTGGAAGTCTAAATACACTACGTCTACTGGTTCCCCTTTATCCACTCTATATGTTACTTCCTCAAAGAACTCCAGCAAAGTTGTCAAACATGACTTCCCTTTCGTAAAACCATGCTGACTTTGTCCTATTAAATTATGATTATCCAAATGTCCAGTTACTGTTTCCTTAATAATGGACTCCAAAATTTTACCTACCACAGATGTTAGGCTAACCGGTCTATAGTTACCAGCCTTCTGTCTACTACCCTTTTTAAATAAGGGTGTTACATTAGCAGTTTTCCAGTCTGCCGGGACCTTAGCGGAATCCAGGGAGTTTTGAAAAATTATTACCAATGCATCTACAATCCCTACCGCCACTTCCTTCAAGACTCTAGGATGTAAGCCATCAGGTCCAGGTGATTTATCCGCCTTGAGTCCCATTATTTTACCGAGTACCACTTCCTTAGTGATTTTGATCGTGTTTAGCTCCTCTCCCCCTATAGCCCCCTGTTTGTCCAGTGTTGGGATATTCTTAGTGTCCTCTACTGTAAAGACTGATACAAAATATTCATTCAGTGTTTTTGCCATCTCCATATTTCCCACCATTAATTTCCCGGTCTCATCCTCTAAGGGACCAACATTTACTTTAGCCACCCTTTTTCTTTTTATATAACTATAAAAACTCTTACTATCTGTTTTTATATTTTTTGCTAATTTACTTTCATAATCTATCTTCCCTTTCTTAATCAATCTTTTTGTTATTTTTTGCTGCCTTTTAAAGTTTTCCCAATCCTCTGTCCTCCCACTAGATTTCGCTACCTTATATGCCCTTGTTTTTAGTCGAATACTATCCTTAATTTCTTTACTTAGCCACGGATGACTGTCCTTTCTTTTACACCCTTTTCTTTTCAGTGGAATATTTTTTTTTGGAAGTTGTAAAATAACTCCTTGAATGTACACCACTGATCATGTGTCATCTTACCCTGTAAGTTTATTTCACTCAAGTGCCTATCCAGTCTCCCCTTGAAAACATTGAGTGTCGCCGCCTCCACCACTTCCGTCGGCAGCGAGTTCCAGGTCCTCACCACTCGCTGCGTAAAAAACATTTTCCTCACATCCCCCCCCCCCCCCCCCCCCCGTATCTCTTGCCCAAAACCTTAAATCTGTGTCCCCTAGTCCTTGTACCATCAACCAGTGGGAACAGCCTTTCCCCGTCTAGCCTGTCCAAACCCGTCATAATCTTGTACACCTCTATCAAATCACCCCTCAACCTTCTTTGCTCTAATGAAAACAAATCCAGCTTCTCCAACCTGTCCTTGTAGCTAAGATCCCCCATCCCCAGAAATGTGGAAGATGCTTCTTTCTGTGGATGAGATTGATAAAAGCAGTCCATCTAAGCTTCCCCAGTGGCGTAATGTGGTACTGAGCTGTCCAGAACATCCCAGGTTTGATCTCCGTCTGTGCTGATTAACCAGGGTGGTAGTTGGGACACTACCCTTAGCCTCGGGGAGGAAAACTCAGTCAGGGTTCCTGCTCCTGGTCGTTACCCTGTGACTTATTCTAGGAGGTACACATGCGTTGAAGTTTGGTGAGGACAGGTTTTGCCTTCCCTGTGATGCCTTCCCTAGTCAAATAATCTGCTTACCTACAAATTGTCAAGGCTGGCGCATGAAGGCCAACCCTTTGGGCGATCTGACTAGCAATCATGGAAGAAGAGAAGAACGTTTGAAAGAATAGTTTTATGGAGTACAGGTAATATGTTCAAGTTAGATCAGTTTGCATTCCGTCAAGCATCATTTGAGTCAGACCTCATCAGTTTTGTAGATAAGGGAAGGCGACTCAACATGTCTGGACCAGTCAGGAAAGGAGATTGGAATTTCTCAAAGACTGTAATTCTCTGAATTTTTGATTGTCATGTGAAATCTGTGCATAGCTGTTTTACAGAAGACCATTTCCCAGATGGTTCTCACTCATTTCTCTCCATGCTGGTGTTTCCAGAATGTTGGTAATCATCCCCTGACCAGAAGCAGTGTGAAGCCTGGTCGTTGACCTTTGTTTAGGTTATTTAGAAGTAAAGAATTTGTATTTATATAGCGCGTTTCACGACCCCAGGATGTCTTAAAGCACTTTACAGCCATTGAAATACTTTTGCAGTATAGTCACTGTTGTAATGTAGGAAACAAACCAGCCAATTTGCACACAGCAAGGTCCCACAAACAGCAATGTAATGATGACCAGAAAAGCTGTTTTTTAGTGATGTTGGTTGAGGGGTAAATATTGGCCAGGACACTGGGGAGAACTCCCCTGCTCTTCTTTGAAATAGTGCCATGGGATCTTTGACATCCGCCTGAGAGGGCAGAAGTGGCCTCGATTTAATGTCTCATCCAAAAGACGGCACCTCCGACAGTGCAGCACTCCCTCAGTAACTGCACTGGAGTGTCAGCCTAGATCATGTGCCCAAGTCTCTGGAGTGGGACTTGAACCCACGACCTTCTGACTCCGACGAGAGTGCTACCACTGAGCCACAGCTGACACCTAAAGAAAAAGTAAAGGATGTATTAATAATATGGTTCACAGCCAATATTCAGCTATTGCATTTCTTCATTAATATTGAAAATGTACAGCCTTAATGTTAATGTATAATTAACCTTTTTATGCAGCTTTATTGATGTTGCTTACCTACACTTTGCCTAATTATGGAGTGCAATTTCATGCTGCTTACACAACTGTCAGAATCTGCTAACTGTGTAGGTACTGCACTGCTTTGTACCTTTACTTCATTAACTATTGTAACATAGGAATTTCATTGACTTTCTTGTTGGGTGTTTTGCGATTAAAAATTGGACATAGATTTTCTCCGGTAATCAACTATCAGTAATCAACTATAAGTTATTCCTCAACAAAACTGCAGTAATGATATTTCAATGTTTTTATCTTTTTCTTACATGAAGTACATCAACAGCTGCAGCTGGTTGGTAGAAAACCCCAATAACTGCAATGCATTAATACTCATACACATGTGATGTAGCACCTCAGTAGCTCAAAGTAATTTCTGGATTTTCTCCAAACTTGACAAATAGTTTCCTCTCATCGTCGACTGTATTCTTTTATGAATAATGTGCAGGTTAGGAACCGGCAGTGCACAGACTTGTGTCTGTAAACATCTTGTGCTTGGAACAGTATCCTAATAAAAACTTTAACGCATTTTTACAAACTTGATATGGAATTTATGATCATTAGTCTTTTCGTTCCTACACGAGTGAGTTGAAAAGTGTATTTAAATACTTCTCCACAAATACTGTCTGTGACCTTTAATAAGTTAAAGACTCCATTAGATCTTAATGTAGGGTATAAGAGATTTCTCACCAGACACGGGAGTTATTTCAAAAAATTAGCATGGTGACAGTTTTCCACTTGTACATAATTACAAATCCAACAACTATACATTGTTAATTTTAGCCGCGCTGATACTACCAGCACTCTGACAAAATTCCATACTTAAAGTGCTTAAAAATGGAAATAACAGCAACTTATTTTGTGCTAAAATATTTTGAAAATTGGGCACTAATGAAATTTGCTTTTCTATTTTCTGCTTTTTTACTGCTTTTAGATTTTTTTTTTAAACCCTCTGTTCATATTATACATATTCATGGTTGGGGATGGAGGTTGTGCATGTTGCTCATTTCAAGTTAGCATTTGCCTTTATATAACTTGTTATATCAAATGCACTTTCATCTTCTTGTCAAGAACCATTTTAGTTCAATATCCTGTGCAGGAGTGTGGTACGCACATTGAGTGTTTTGAAGCAGAATACACATTGGTAGACTTCCCGTTCCCACAGACCAGCCTTCGCACAGCAGTGACAGGGTTTAGCATAAATGCAAACTCAGTTATATGATGGAACTGTTTAGAGGGCCTTGTGTAAGTGATAAATAAGCAGCAGTTACAGTACTTAGCCATGAATTGGGAACTTATTTGCATGCTTTTTTTCCCTCTGCAAATGTTGTAGTTACTTTCAGCTGTAGTAAGTGAACATTTTGATCTTTTATTTGATAGCTAACTATAATAGAAAATTAATATAAAGCCACTGAAGGGGCTGTCTTGTTTTTTCCACTAGAGCTCACACTTATCCATCATGATAGCAGTTGACTTATAATATATTTTGTATATACCAAGATTTAATAATTAAGATTTTTCATCGTTGAGTAGTTTTTATCTAATGAACTGTAGGTGATGTGCCTTTACTGTTTCTATTTAGTGTTTTGAACTTTAGTATTTTACTGTAAATGTTGCAATTATAAATGGCTTTTTGAGCGCAACCTGAAGGCATGTAGTACTGAAGCCACAATGTGTTTCACTGTTGGAACATAGGTTTGTGCCTGCAGATTCACCCAAAATTTCTGATATGGAGCCTTGCCAAGCAGCATAAATCCTGGTGCCTACTGTGCCTGATTTTCCATCCATTATTTTCAATGGTTGGAAAATCATGCAGAGTGTGCCAGAATTTCAGATGTGTACCCTTGGCGGGCGGGGCTTCCTCCAGGAGGTACAAAGTTGGAATGCTACCCATCATATCCCAGCTTCATTTGATACAGCTGTTACAGATTTTACACCATCTGTGCCCAATGTCCGAGAGAGGGGCCAAATCATTCAATTCAAATACAAACATCTACGGGATTTGTTCAAATATGTGTTTGACAACTTTTTTTTTAATGGTCAGTATTTTTAAAAATCTGCTTGGTCCAGTCAGTTTTTTGAAGATATTTATCAATCTGACTTTTTTCCAAATCCGTGTCTGCAACCTTATAAGAGAGATGGTCAGACCAGAGAGCTTCTGTAGGTGGTAAGAAAATGCTATGAAAAGAATCACAATGTATGAATATTACTTCTACCATAGTTTAGCACAGCAGTTGGGAACTCTTTTTTTTTCTACTGATTGAGGAGCTAGTAGAGTGTAATATTTTTCTGCCACCATACAAAGACAAGTAGGATCCCCTGAAAGTATGGGTAAAACCAGTAGCTGATGTAAACTGAAGAGGTTTCTCCGTCTGTTCCTAGGCATGTGCAAGTGAAAACACTCTCATTGGGACATGGGGCTCACCTTCAGGCGTAGTTTGAAACATGGAAGCCAAAACTATCTAGAATAAAATGAGTGAAGAAACTGTAAACAATGCCACACAGCCACTGCATAACGTTTTTTTTTATGTATCTTTTTTTAACCATGTCATTGCAATTTAGTACTAATCCAGTTTCTGCCTCATATTTCTTTTTTTAGGGTCTGAACGGAATGTCTGTGGATGAGAAGCCTGAATCACCCATGTATGTGTATGAGTCAACAGTACATTGTACAAATATCCTCCTGTGCCTCAACGACCAACGTAAGAAGGATATCCTCTGCGATGTGACTGTACTGGTGGAGAGGAAGGAATTCCGTGCCCACCGGGCTGTCCTGGCAGCGTGCAGCGAGTATTTCTTACAGAGTTTGATCGGACAAACGGAACATGAACTGGTTATCACCCTGCCTGAGGAGGTATGTCGCAATAGCTTACTTTGAACATAGTACGTTGTTTAATCAGATCCCAGTTGTTGCAGGAAGTGTGGCATCAGAGCACGCCATACAATATTTTATGTTATTCTTTCCTTGATGCCTAAAATAGCAAAAGCCAAGTTTATGTTAACAAGTTATTTTTGTTCTCTTTTTTTTGACTTTATCATCGCAGCTGGAGGTAAAAGAATACAATAGTGTAGATTTACGCTATAGTACAAGAGAGCACCAATGTTTGCCACTACAGATTGACAGGATACGGGTTTGAACCCCCCACACCCTGCTGCATTCTAAGTCTCAGCCATCTCCTTGCGTCACGCCGGGAGGGAAATCTCGCAGGAGAATCCTCCCCATACTACGCTCATGCACCTTCTAAAGGCCACCCTGAGAGCAGGAACGTGGGATCAGATCTGCTCCATAGCTCCCTGCCCTAAGCAGCAGAAAATTGGGGAAGAACCGTTTTAAGTTTATAGCACAGGAGGCCATTTGGCCCATCATGTTTGTACCAGCTCTTTTGCTGGGAAAACCAATCATACACAGAATATTAAAAAAAAAATAGAAATTATGGCTATTTCTTAATCTGTTAAATTTTGCTGCAGGCCAATCTAGGTTGAAGATGGTAAGTGCATGTTTTAAGGATTCCTTTAAGTTAAAGTATAATTGGAGTTGAAGTTTAACTTCAGCTGTAATTACTGGTGTCGAATCAAAATACTTCAGCTTTTTGGTATTTAAATTCTGACTTTGGAGAATTAAAACAATTGAGAAAACCCAAATTCAGATTGAAATTCACCTTTGCGCATTCAGCCCCAAGTTACACTGTAGTAAATAGAAAATGTAAACTTATTGAAGCAATTCGATTCAATACCAAGATTTTTGCCAAATTTTAAAGTGACTCTGGAATTCTTTTCACTCTGGGGCCCCTGCCACAGTACCGAAACGGCTCTCATCAAAGTCACAAATTACATACTTTGTGACTGTGACAAAGGTAAACTATCCCTCCTCGTCTTGTCTGCAGCCTTTGACACAGTTGACCACTCCAACGCCTCTCCACTATCGTCCAGCTGGGTGGGACTGCACTCGCCTGGTTTCATTCTTATCTATATAATCGTAGCCAGAGAATCACCTGCAACGGCTTCTCTTCCCACTTCCGCATTGTTACCTCTGGTGTCCCCCAAGGATCTATCCTTGGCCCCTCCTATTTCTCATCTACATGTTGCCCCTCAGCGACATCATCCAAAAACACAGCGTCAGTTTCCACATGTACGCTGACAACACCCAGCTCTCCCTCACCACCACTTCTCTCGACCCCTCCACTGTCTCTAAATTGTCAGACTGCTTATCTGATGTCCAGTACCGGATGAGCAGAAATTTCCTCCAATTAAGTAATGGGAAGACCGAAGCCATTGTCTTCAGTCCCCGTCACAAAATCCGTTCCCGAGCCACCGACTCCATCCCTCTCCCTAGCATCTGTCTGAGGCTGCACCAGACTGTTCGCAACCTTGGTGTCATATTTGACCCTGAAATGAGCTTCTAACCACATATCCGCACCTAAGACCGCCTATTTCCACCTCCATAACATCGCCCGTCTCCGCCACTGCCTCAGCTTAACTACTGCTGGAACCCTCATTCATGCCTTTGTTACCTCTAGACTTGACAATTCCAACACACTCCTGGCTGGCCTCCCACATTCTACCTACATAAACTTGAGGTCATCCAAAACTCGGCTGCCCGTGTCCTAACTTGCACCAAGTCCCGTTCGCCCATCACCCTTGTGCTCGCTGACCTACATTGGCTCCCAGTTAAGCAACGCCTCAATTTTAAAATTCTCGTCTTTGTTTTCAAATCCCTCCATGGCCTCGTCCCTCCCTATCTCTGTAATCTCCTCCAGCCCCACAACCCCGCCCACCCCGAGATATCTGCACTCCTCTAATTCTGCCCTCTTGAACATCCCTGATTATAATCGCTCAACCCTGCTTTCAGTTGCCTAGTCCCTAAGCTCTGGAATTCCCTCCCTAAACTTCTCCACCTCGCTACCTCTCTTTCCTCCTTTAAGACACTCCTTAAAACCTACCTCTTTGACCAAGCTTTTGGTCACCTGCCCTAATTTCTCCTTATGTGGCTCAGTGTCAAAAAAAATTTTGTTTTATAACTCTGCTGTGAAGCACCTTGGGATGTTTTACTACGTTAAAGGCGCTATATAAATACTAGTTGTTGTTAAAAGAAAATGCCAGTTAGATCTTTGATCACTACAGTTTCAATGTGAACATGGGAAAGGAAAGTGATGTAGATTACACAACTTTCAGAATCCTATTTCATAGACACTCTCATCTAATCTATCATTCCTGCTGCTACTGCTGTCCAACTGCTCCATTCAAGCTGCTTTTGCACTTCCTCGTTGTACTTTCAGTGAAGAAAAATATTAGATTGAAATCAAAAGGGCTGGAAATGCGCAGCAGGTCTGAAAGCATCAGTAAAAGAACAGACAGGTTAACGTTTCAGCTACAACCCTTCATCAGATTCTGACTGAGCTGCTCTGTATTTCCAGTAATTTCTGTTTTTGGATTTCCAGCATTTGCAGGATTTTTTTTCTTTTTATTTATGCAACTAGATCGAATGGGGAAGTGAGTCAATTAGTGAAATTTTGGGATAGTGGGACATGTGAACACAAGTAGATTTACTTGCTGGCTTTTCCTGCATAACTTTTCAATTGAAAGTGATTCCAGCGGTTAGTTGATGGATGGTTCCTTTTGTAGTAGTTTTATATCTAATATTTTATTGAGAAACCTGGGTGGAGGGCCAAGCCACAGAGTGCAGGCCACCACCAAGGTTGAAAATGATCCCATTTACTTCATGGAGCCCTGTCAATTAAAGTCTGTCGTTTTCAAAAACTGAACAAAAAGAGGGAATGAGCTCACCCTCGGTCTAAAAAGAGATGCCATTTTAAGATGTAATGTTCTGGTAGCATTACCTAAGGGAACTAAAATGAAAGTTTAAAACATAGTACCATAAAATCCTGTATATTTGGTGGCAATGCTTTAAAAGTTGTGATCATGACTTTTGCACTAGTAAATGTAAAAAATATTGCTCATACTGATGCATAAGTCATATCCCAGTTTCACACATCATAAACTAGCTGTGTTAAGGTGTGACTTAAAGCATATGTTTTTGGTATTTGAGACAGATCTAGGAATTAAGTTATTTGCCTTTCATTTTCTTTTTGTAGCTTCGGAGAAAATAATTTTCATACAAATGTTTTGAAAGTCACCTCTTGGCGAGGTATTTTGCACTTTTTTAGTTAACTATTCAATCCCCCAAAATTACCCACTTTTACCAGTTGAAATTGATCTTAAAAGGGAGTATGGTTATTCTTAAATATTAAGGTGGTGAAGTTCTGCAAGGGTTCTCCCACTCGCCCACTGTAACTTCAGTGGATGGGACACGGAAACCCTTGAAAATGCTTGGAATCATCTCCATGCTGCCCCTCACCTCAGCGATATCATCCGAAGACATCATGTACGATGACAACACCCCAGCTCTACCTCTCTCGACCCCTCCATTGCCTCTGTTTTGTCAGCCTGCTTCTCTGACATCCAGTCCTGGCTGCGCAGAAATTTCCTCCAGTTAAACATTGGAAAATCAAAGCCACTGATTCCATCCCCTTCCTTGGGCACTGTCTGAAGTTGAAGCCGACTGCTCGCAACCTCCTATTTGTCGCTGAGCTGAACTTTGGACCTTCCGTCCTCTCCATCACAAAGACCGCCTTGCCCCGCCCCCGTCGAAGCCCTCATCCATGCCTTTGTCACCTCCCGACAGCTATGCCAATGCTCTCCTGGCTGGCCTCCCATCCTCCACCCTGCATAAACTTCAGCTCATCCAAAACTGTGCTGTCATATCCTATCCCACACAAGTGCCACTCACCCATCACCTCTGAGCTATGTTGGCTCCTGGTATCCTAACGCCATAAAATTAAAATTCTCACCCAGTGTTCAAATCCTCTCATGGCCTCCCTATTTCTGTAAACCCCCCCCCCAGCCCTACTACATTCTGTGAACTCTGTGTTCCTCCAATTCTGGCCTCTTGTACAATACCCGGAAAGTGGGATAAGGCTGGCTAGCTCTTTTTCGATCGGCACAGACACAATGGGCTGAATGGTCGTCTCCTGATTCTACCCCACTCCCATCGCCCCATCATTCAGCCTCCTAGGCCCTAAGCTGTGGAATTCCCTCTCTAAATCTCTCCTCCTTGAAGACCTTCCTTAAAACTTACCTCTTTAAAGATGTACGTTCTCTGTCACCAGCTAAAAAAGGCACTAATGGTGAAAGCATAAATTAGGAACAAAGTGAATTCACTAAATATTCATAATAAGAGCATATGTATTTTAGGAACAGGAAACCACTATTATTCCCAGCAAGCCCATCCCTTTTTGATTTAATCTCGACTCCCATTTACCTTCTTTATTGCCAAATCTCATTCTCTATTCTCTCCAGAAATGGATCTAGTTGAACCGGTTTATACTGTCAACTTCAACATAATTTCTGGTAATTTACTCAACACTGCAAAAAAAGAATTAGATTTAATGCAAGAGTGATGGAAAACTTAGATAATTGGTAGCAGAAAACTGGATTCTGGAACTGGGTTGTACCTAGTATAAGCACAGAGGGATTTTTTTTTGTTTTCACTGCATGGGCAGAAATCTAGCGGATGGTTCACACGCTCATTGTAAAACCCGCCCAATTTTCATTATGGAACGCAAATCGAACGGGTTCTATAACGGGCAGGCAATCCACTCCACCAGACCTTGCCCATGCGGTAAAGATGAAAATTTACCCCACAGTCTTTCTAACTCTGGATTTAAATCCAGTTGCGACTATTGGGATGAAATCTCATCTGTCTGCTGGGTCCTATTTGAAATGCAGTTGGGCGGTTTCAAACCAGTTGCAAGTGGGAGCTGTTGACACCACAAACTGCCTCTAATATGGCACAAATTGGCACTGAATAGGAAATCTTATTCAAGGGAACACAAGAATGGTCCTGTGTAAAAATGCACAAAGGAGGTGTTTGTCTAAAGTTGTTCCTGAGCACTGACTTTGATGAGCACAAATCTACACCAAAAAGTAAGACTAAAAAAGGAAATTGAATTTTAAAAAGAAAATCATTTCCTTTTTTTATATTTTAGTGGCAGAGTGTTACTATGGGCCGTATTTTGCGACCCCTACGGGTGCGTACGAGGTGTGTACGCGCCCATAGGGGTGGCGCAAGTTCTGGGTTTAGGCATGCGCTAAAACCCAGATCTTGCGATCTGTCAAGAATCGTCTTGACAGATCCTCCGCATCCCCGGGAGAAGGGCCTCTGCGGGTGGAGAGTTGCGCTATTTGCCCAACTTCCGCCCACTGAATGCCCGTGAAATTCTTACGCCTGGTTAAAGCGGGTGTAAGGCCTGCTTTTACCAGCATAAGAGTTTTAAAAAATAGAAAAATAAAATATTATCATTCATTTATACATTAAAAACCCTATCCAATAAGGTAAGTTTATTTTTAGCCCCATTAAAACATATAGGGGGAAAAATTCGGCTGATTTGCGCCTCCCATTAGCGCTCTAAGAGGGCGCTAACGGGGCGCAAAGCAACTAGCGCCTGGGTGCGGCACCGCTAACGCCTCCCATGAAATTCAGCGGGAGGTTAGCGGCGGCGGTAACAGTTAACACCCCGCAGCACTGCGCGTCATCGTCGTGCGCAGCACCCTGACTGCGATCTTCGGTAGTGCCGCCGGCTAGCTATGTCCGACAGGGTCAAGGGGGCCTACCTGCGGCCAGGGCTGCGCAATTTGAAGGGGAGGTGCCGGGCGGCCATTTTTGTTGCTGGCCGCCTGCCAGCACCTGCCCCCGTTGCTGTCCCCGGCTTCCTGTGCAGCCCACCCACGGGGTGCCGGCTTCACTCCGTGAGCCCGGCACTTCTCTTGAGTGCCGGGCTCTTTTGCCGGCACTCCGATCCCTGGTGGCCCAGCTGGGCCCCAGGTTGCACTGCGCTAGGCACCTCCCCTTTATTAAAGGGAGGAAGGCGCCTCCCTCTCCATAGAATCATAGAAAGTTACAGTTTCGGCCCATCGTGTCTGCGCCGGCCAACAAAGAGCTATCCAGCCTAATCCCACTTCCCAGCTCTTGGTCTGTAGCCCTGCCGGTTAGAGCATCCCAAGTGCACATCCAAGTACTTTTTAAATGTGGTTAGGGTTCCTGCCTCTACCACCCTTTCAGGCAGTGAGTTCCAGACCCCTACAACTCTCTGGGTGAGGAAATTTCCCCTCAAATCCCCTCTAAACCTTCCACCAATTACTTTAAATCTGTGCCCCCTGGTTTTTGACCCCTCTGCTAAGGGAAATAGGTCCTTTCTATCCACTTTATCTATGCCCCTCATAATTATATGCCCCTCATAATTTTATACACCTCAATAAGGTCTCCCCTCAGCCTCCTCTGTTCGAAGGAAAACAGACCCGGCCTATCCAGTCTTTCCTCATAGCTAAGATTCTCTACTCCCGGCAACGTCCTTATAAATCTCCTCTTGGGGCGTTACCAGTGAATTTCGGGTGCAGGGGCGCTAACTTTTTCGGGGCGAAGTTAGCGCCTCAAAGGGGGCGCGACCCAATTTTGCCCCCATAATTTTTTTTTTCAAAAAATGTAATTTTTGTTTAAAAATTTAATTAAATGGCATTTTAATTAATTTTATATATGTATTTTTTTAAATTTATTTCATGTGTTTGTGTATTTAAGTGATCCTCATTCATACTTATGGGAGTTCCGTACATACAGAACTCCCATAAGTATGAATGGGGATTCCCTTCTTTTATTGGTTGGGCTGGCCCATGTGATCCCAGGGGCGCTTGCGAACCACATGCGCCCCTTGGATACGTGGGCCTCTGCCCGCGCGTACCCAGAGAGGCCCAGGATCGCAATTCTCCATACCTCCCGGGCCACCAGGTAAATTCATAGATTTTTTTTTACAGGTAGGAGGCATCCGCCCGCGGCAAGCCTCCAACTGCAAATTTTGGGCCAATATTAGCGATTCTACTGCCAATTATGACACAAAGTGCCTTTAAGTTCTGCTGATGAAGCATGCAAAACATTGACTACAGTATGGATAGAATAGTGATCAACATATATTTGTGTTCAGCAACGAACTGCTCTAAGAATGTTAGAGAAAAGGGCATTAGTTTGTCTGCGATAGTTTATTTTTGTTTAATTAAATTTTCTGAAGATTTTCTTTTAGTCTTTTATAAAAGCATAGATATAATTTGTGCATGTTTGAAAGACTGGAAATAGTAGATAGTTTATATCTATGGCCTTCCATTCACTTAGTTACCAATCTCAGCTGTGACATATTGAGGAGGTGTTAAGTAGAAGCTATAAAGGAAAATGTGTGAGAAAGAGAGAGAGGATATTACCACATGCATCACCTCAGGCTGCTTTTGCACTTCTGAGCAGCTGGTGTCAGAGCAGCATTGTCAAAGGCATGGGAACAGATTGTCCACTGTCCACAGATTGTCAGGGAATGATGTACAGCCTGGGTAGACTCTGGAAAGGGAAGGGTAGAAAAAGTCTGAATGGGAGTATCATCTCTGATAGCTCAGCTGGTTAAGGTGGTGAGTAGCTGAGCCATAATGACCTGGAAGATGCCAGATTCAATCTCTCGTCTGTGGTAAGTTCGTAATCTCAGCCAGGCTGGTGGCAGGGGCACTACAATTGACCTCAATTCCCTTGGTTAGGGAGGGTTTCTGCTCCTGACCGTTATCTAGAGACCCCCTGCTGGAAGTGAGCATTTCTGGGTGTCAGGTGAGGGCTAGTTGGATTTGGCTGTGACACTCCCATGGTAAAATAGGCTGCCACCAATCACTGTCTAGGATCATGCATTAAACTTTGTGGGGCACTCGAGGGTTACTGATGCCGGAGGAACAATGCCCCATTAAAAGAGTCAATGCTTTCAAGAGGAAGGGAGGGTGAAAAAAAACAGTCGGAAAAGGATGGCCCTACCTGGACATCTGCTGAAATTGTCCTGATCTCCTTTTATAACTTTGGTGGAGATCGCGGAACTCCCGGAGAAACAGAACAAATGGCTAAACATTTACGATTTTCCTCTGGGGGGCGGGGTGGGTTCCACTGATCTCCTGCCGAAGTTACGGCAGGAGATCAGGACAGCCCCTGCAGATATTCCTTACGCCTTTGTGATGCTCCTTGGGACGTTTTTCTATGTTAAAGGTGATATACAAATGAGAAGTTTACGTAGTTGTTTACTGGGTTTCCTTGATCCAGTCACCTCTTCAAAAAAACTGGATCAGGTTTGTTGAACATGATGACCTTTGCTTGAGTATGTTGAGTATCCCCTATAACTTCTATAAGTTCTAAATGCTCATTTGTAACATTTCTTATCATACTTTCCATTAGCCTGCCCACCACAGAGGTTAGACTGGTCTGTAGTTTTCAAGATTGGATTTTAATTTCTCTTTGAATCAGGAGACCACATCTGCTTCCCTCCAATCATCATCTACTACCTGACCTCTCTTTAGCAAGATAGGAAAGATCAAGTCTGACCCTGCTGCCTTTTCAATCTTGAGCCCTTTTAACTTCGCTAACACCAGATCACCTGACTTCCAGCTTTGTTTTGTAACTGGGCCAGTGGCTATGTTATCAGAAATATTTCATTTTAAGTAACACTCTAATAAATCTCTCATGCATGTGGATTATATCTTTTTTCATAAACATATGTGTGTGTAAATAAAAAAATATAAAGCGGAAGGGGTGGCTTACAGAGAAAAGGAGAGGAAAAAGTGAAAAAAATGAGTCAGATATATAAAGATACAGAAACAATAATGAGAGCAAGTGTGTGAGAGCCATGTGGAAAGAAAAGAGTGTAAGTAAACCGCAAAACTGACCAGGGAGACGAAAACAACATTGGAAGGCAGCAGAGATAGTTACCGGAAGAAAAGCAAAATATCTCTAATTTGCATTCCAGTGGCTTAGCCTGCACCAGTTGGAACACAGCGAGGGCATTTGCCATTGCTGGGGAGGCTAAATGGTCAAATACTGCCGAGGGTGGGGTGACTGACGGTCCGCCAGAAAGATTGGAACTACCCCTTTGTAAGGGGGCTGCCTACATTGGTTTAAAAAAAAAGGACCCTCCAGGCCGCATCTCTGGCCTGAACCTCCAAGGTGGTTCCCTCAACCACAAGTCAAGCGGCCTGCTGCTGAGGGCCTTCAGCAGGTCAGGGACATGGGAACTCCGACATTCGAAATCCCTGCCCCCAGTCCCACCCTTTCTTGGGTTGATGGCCTTGTTTGGGGTAAGCAGACACTCTGTCCTTTGCAAGGTCATTGGGAAACTCTAGAACCACGGCAGGACCCAATGTAACTGGATCCCGGCTTAAATTTCTACCTTTCTGCCATACTCCTGTGGAAGTGGTTTAGAGAGCCCTGATTTTTTAGACTTTTTTTTAAGCCTGCTCTAGGTATCACGCTGTGACTTAGGAACTTGCAGTTACATTTATCATCCTCCATGTGATAAATAAATATGCATTTTAAATTTACAGAGAATAGCCAATAGCAATGAGTGAATTTTGAGGCTATAACTCATTCACAGGTACAGATAATATCGTAAGCGCAAAACAGTAGAGTTGGAACGCTTTATGAAAGTGGTAACTTAGTCCCAGGCAGGTTTAGATTTAGCTGCTTCTCTAAGTATCCGATGGTGGCTGATATTCCAAATAGACACAAAGAAGGATCCAAGCCATTCAAATCTGACAATTTATTAACATAATATCGTCCGTATCCTTGTTATTCTAATTTGGACACTGCCTGTTAGCTGCACCAATTAACGGGCCAACTTCCAGGATGAACTTGCATCATTAATGGCGTAGGTTATCATGGCTGCAAATAACTAGAAGTGCTGGCTTCTTGAAACTTGGAGTATCACTGTGCATGTGCAGTTGTACTGGAGCCAACCCAGTTACTCCACTGTTATGCTGGCTGTTGTTGCTAAACTGAATTCAGCAGTTCTAGTTTTCAGGATGAACTTACATCATTAATGGCATAGATTCAGCATAACATTGGATCAAGGGCAGAAAAGAAACTTTTAAAAACATTTTGTAATTGCTATTACAGATCATGCTAAAGGTATCTAAGGGCTTATGAATGTTCTGCACCAACATTTTCCTTGCATAATGTACTTGAATTGACTGTAGGACTTGTACACGGGAGTTTGAAGGGATTCCTAGTTTCCAAATCCATTGATTACAAAGTAATAAAACAACTTTTTAAATTTTCTTCTATTTTCCTTGTCCTATAAAGTGATAGGTATCACTGTATTTTGGAAACCGCAATTTAATGGCTTATAACATACTGTTACTTCTCACTAATCAACAGTGGAAAAATCACACAATAGAATTGCAGTGTTTATGTCAGCACAATTAATCATTGAGTCAGAATCCTGCAAGGATCAGCTGCAGAGAATGTACCACCCCATCAGTGTCCACCTTGACATTCATCATTCACAAAAGTGAATCTCAAAATAGAATAAAACTATCCCCAAAAATTCAAATTGCATTGGTGGAGAAAAACAGATACAGTAAGTGTGAATGGTATTGAAGTTGTTATTTATTCCCCCCCCCCCTTTCTAGTAATATAGTACTGCTTTTCTGTTGAACCACTAAGTGCAATGTAAATGTGTAAACAGGATAAACTAAAACCTTTAATTTTGCCTTGGGGTTCAGGTGACAACTTATTTTAATTAAAAAATTGTGTGAACAACATATTGATAACATAACATTGTTCTAAATACATTAAAACTCAAACAACCGACTCTTGAGGTTACTACCTTCTAATTACTCCCCAGGTATATATTGTTCTCTTTGTACACCATATAGTATTAGTATTCTATAAATTGAAAGTATTAGGTTACAAAAAATGCATACAGTCAGACTTGCATTAAGATAGTGGAGTATAAGCTGGCAATAACCCATTGTTGTCCTCATAAATTCTGCTCCAGCCAAAATCCAGACATGACAGCAATGAAATGATTGTATCTAACTGGGCAATTTAGTATGAAATATAAAAATAGATTGTAAGAGCTTCTATAAGTATGTAAAAAGGAAGAAATTAGCAAAATTAAACATGGGTTCCTTAGAGGCAGAGACAGGAGGAATTATAATGGGGAATAGGGGAATAAGGAAATGGCAGAGGTGATAAACAAATATATTTTGTATCTGTCTTCACAGCAGAAGACACACAAAACATACCAGAAATAGTGGGGAACCAAGGGTCTAATGAGAGTGAGGAACTTAAAGTAATAATATTAGTAAAGAAAAAGCGCTGGAGAAATTGATGCGACCAAAAGCCGACAAATCCCCTGGACCTGATGGCCTACATCTTTAGGGTTTTAAAAGAGGTGGCTACAGAGATAGTAAATGCATTGGTTTTGATCTTCCAGAATTCCCATGATTCTAAAACGGTCCCCGTGGATTGGAAGGTTGCAAATGTAACTCTGCTTTTCAAGAAAGGAGGGAGAGAGAAAACAAGAAACTGGGCCTAACATCAGTAGTAGGGAAAATGCTAGAATCTATTATTAGGGACATGGTAACAGGGCACTTAGAAAATCATAATATGATTAGGCAGAGTCAACACGGTTTTATGCAAGTGTTTGACAAATCTATTAGAGCTTTTTGAGGGTGTAACTAGCAGGGTAGATAAGGCAGAACCAGTGGATGTAGTATATTTGGATTTTCAAAAGGCATTCGATAAGGTGCCACACAAGAGGTTGTTGCACAAGATTAGTGTTTATGGGATTGGGTGTAATGGCCCAGAAATTAAAGACGGAGCCTTCCTGCGGGGGTAAGGCTTCCCCGCGATATCTCACTGCGCGCCTGCCTTTTCCTTCCGAGCTCACACGAACTTTAGTTTCAAGGCTGCAGCTGTGCAGTGTGAGCGTATCCCACAGACGCAGTTAATTCGTGCGAGCTGTGGGATCACGTGATTCAGTTAGAGCCAATGGCAGCACACCATCTTTCATTCATAGTTTTGACAGCAAGGGCTGTCAAAGCTATGAATCTATACCCCCCCAAAAGAACAGCTAAACCTCAATTAAATTTTTTTAAAAAACCATCACATTAATAAAATAAGTATAGTTAAATAAATTAACCACTTTAAACAAAAAATTAAATTTTTGAAAAAATTTAAAATCTTTTTAAAAGTTATAAAAATAAACTTACCTTTCTTTAAAGTCTCTAAAAAAGATAAACCTGTTGAAAAAAATTTAAAATAATACTTAATTAACTACTTACCTTGTTAAAAGAGGGTCTTACGCCTCCTTTCTTTATGTGCAAAATCTTCCATGCTTACCTGCGCGTTCAAAGCACTAAGTGCACTGCGTGCGCGCAGCCTGTAGCGCGCACGCGGTTCACTTAGGAACCGCCCCCTTTTGAGTTCACCAAGTGCCGGTTTTCAGCGCATGCGCAGTGCATGCAGAAAACCGGTAATTGGAGACAGAATACGCGAGAGTACACAGTGCGTACTCTCGCGTACTAAGACTAATTTTTGGGCCAATATATTAGCATGGATTGAGGATTGGTTAATGGAAAGAAAACAGAAAGTAGGAATGAACAGGTCATTTTTGGGTGACAGGCTGTAACTAGTGAGGTGTCGCAAGGATCAGTGCTTGGGCCTCAGCTATTTACAATCTATATCAATGACTTAGCTGAGGGGACCAAATGTAATGTATCCACATTTGCTGATGATACAAAGCTAGGTGGGAAAGTAAGCTGTAAAAAGGCTGCAATGAGGCTGCAAAGGGATATAGACAGGTTAAGTGAGTGGGCAAGAAGGTGGCAGATGGAGTATAATGTAGGGAAATGTGAAATTATCCACTTTGGTAGGAAGAATAGAAAAGCAGAATATTTTAAGGTGAGAGACTGGTAGATGTTGGTGTGCAGAGGGATTTGGGTGTCCTTGTACATGAATCACAGAAAGTTAACATGCAGGTACAGCAAGCAATTAGGATTGTTAGTATGTTAGCCTTTATTGCAAGGGGGTTGGGGTACAAGAGTAATGAAGTCTTGCTGCAATTATATAGGGCCCTGGTGAGACCACACCTGGAGTACTGTGTACAGTTTTGGTCTCCTTACCCAAGGAAGGATATACTTGCCTTAGAGGGGGGTGTAACAAAGGTTCACTAGATTGATTCCTGGGATAAGAGGGATAATTCCTGGGATGAGAGGGATGTCCTATGAGAGAGATTGAGTAGAATGGGCCTATATTCTCTGGAGTTTACATGAATGAGAGGTGATCTCATTGAAACGTATGAAATTAGAGGGTTTGACAGGGTAGATGCTGTAAGGTGTTCAGTTCCCTTGTGCCTTACAAGGATTCTTGGACTCTCGATTTACAGGAACAAAATATACACGACACAAAGGTTTAGGTTCAACCCAAAACTGTTAGTTTATTAAAACCAACAAAACACAGACAAAAACATGTTGAGATTTGGCTGAAACTGACAATCACCCGTCCAGCTGGTGTTACCGATGTTGATCGTAGGCCCTGGATCTGGAGGTGACCGGTCCCCTGTCCTTCACCTGACTGCAGCAGTGTCCACAAGTCGATGTCGCTCCTTCTTATAGTCCTTTAGTCACCTGGCCCCATGGCTGGGCCTCCCCAACCAGGTTTTGGTTGTCGGTTTGCTGAACTGTCCGACATTCACACCTCGTCAACCTGTAATTCAATCACCGGAGGTGTACAGAGCTGTGAGATCGAAGATAACTCCTTCTCTCCTCTCCCACTCTCTAACACATCGACAATGTGATTTCTATTACTGTTGATGGGCGGTTAGCTGATTGTCTGCTCGGGACTAGTGTGTCTTCCATTCATCAGGAAGTCGATCGTGACCCCCATTGTCCGGATGTTAATTTTTCCCATCGAAACCAATCATGATTCAAGGCCTCACAGTTCAATGTCAATGTCCTTTTCAGAGTTAATCATGAGTCAAAGCTTTCAGGGCAACACGGTGGCATAGTGGTTAGCACTGGTGCCTCACAGCGCCAGAGACCCGGGTTCAAATCTGACCTCGGGTGACTGTCTGTGTGGAGTTTGCACATTCTCCCCGTGTCTGCGTGGGTTTCCTCCGGGTGCTCCGGTTTCCTCCCACAGTCCAAAAATGTGTGGGTTAGGTTGATTTGGCGATGATAAATTGACCCTTAGTGTTAGGGGGGATTAAATATGTGGGGTTATGGGGATAGGATGGGATATGTTAGGGGGAATTAAATACGTGGGGTTACGGGGGTAGGGTGGGATATGTGTACTGTGGGGATTAAAGCAGGGACAGGGTACTGGATTTGGATGATCAGCCATGATCGTATTGAATGGCGGAGCAGGCTCGACGGGCCGAATGGCCTACTCCTGCTCCTAGATTCTATGTTTCTATGTTTCTATGTTTCATTGTCCAGTATCAATGTGTTCTCCACCTGACGAAGGAGTTGTAACTCCGAAAGCTTGTGAGTTAAAATAAAACTGTTGGACTATAACCTGGTGTTGTGCGACCTCTCAATTTTCTCCAAGAACTGCAGACTTTGATGACAGACACCTTTTCTGTGCCTCAAAGTTTAACCATTTCATGCCCTTCAGTGCTGAGGCCAAACTGTTCCATGAAACTTACAATGCTGTGAGGCTGTTTCCCCTGGCTGGAGAGTCTAGAACTAGAGGTCACAGTCTCAGAATGAGGGGTCAGCCATTTAGGACTGAGACGAGGAGAAATTTCTTGACTCAGAGCGTTGTGACTCTTTTGGAATTCTCTACCCCAGAGGGCTGCGGATGCTCAGTCGTTGAGTATATACAAGACTAAAATCGCTAGATTTTTGGACACTAAAGGAATCAAAGGATACGGCGATATGGTGGGAAGTAGAGTTGAGCTAGAAGATCAACCATGATCTTATTGAATGGTGGAGCAGGCTCAAGGGGCCGTGTGGCCTACTCCTGCTCCTATTTCCTATGTTGGTGTAATTTTGTGGAAAGATGACCGGAAGTCAGTTTTTTGTTTTAAATATTGCATTTATCTATACAGCTTGTAGATTTCAATGAAAATCATCTAACATAATTTCTGCTACAAATAATCAGGTCCTATGAAATAAAAACTTAAAAGCTCTTGGGGTTCAGGTGACAACTTTTTTCAATTAAAAAATTGGAGCATACTTCAAAGATTGAATTGTGGGAGAAAATTGCCATTTAGAAACAATATGAAGAATTACATTAACCGCTCTCAAATGTGATTTGAAATTAAGGCACCATTTTCCCCTCCAGTATTTTTTATGTAACAACAACTTGCATTTATATAGTGCTTTTAACATAGAAAATGTCCCATTGCACTACACAAATAGGATTATTGAAAATGGACAGCGAGAGGAAGGAAGAGATTAGAAGGGGCGAACGAAAGCTAGGTCAGAGAGATGAGTTATTTTAAAGATGGAGAGAGAGGTTTCGAGAAGGACCCAAAATGTCGGGCTAGGGGTGTGGAAGTTTCTGCTGCCAGTGATGAGGACAAAGGAGAGGGGGGGCTGCACAAAGACCTGAATCAGAGGAACATTTGAATGTGGCTTTCTTTTTTAAATAAACAATCCAGTAAATAGAAGTCATATATAAATTAGTGGAAAAAGTATGCCATCGAGTATTGTTGGACCTCTAAACAACCAGGGCTCCTGGGTTATTTTATTTATGAACATGTATAAAATGCCACATAGCACGTTTTCTACAGTACCTCAAATGTATTTTTTTTCTATTTTTAATTTTAATTTTTTTTTTATGTTCAGCATAAGCTCTAGTGAGTGCTGGGTTTGTTTCAAGCCAGCTGACCAGAGGGAAACCTATCCTATCAGTCATATTAGTCAGACCATGTGCGTAGTGCAAATAAACTTTGAGCTTTTAAGTTTTTATATCATTCATAAGATCTGATAATATGATCTTTGTTGCCTGAAGTGTCGCTGTGCTTTGAAATATGAGAGCTTGATACCCACTGCGGACCCTGTTCACTGTTTGCCAATGTAGTCGGCCAGCACATAGTGTGTTGGGAGCCTGCACGTAAACTGTGTGCAAGGCCTCAAATATCGTGTAGACTAGGGGCCTCTCCATAATGAGGCTGAAGCATCTAAGCAGCGCTCCGCTGTCAAGTGCCCATTTTCTAAAGGCGCTAAAGGGGAGCCCTGCTTAAATAGCTTCAGTCTTAGGTGACCCTCGCTTGCTGACCAACATTCTCGAGGCCTTCAATGGGAACTTTATGCCCCGTGGCTGAAAAAATGGCACTGTAATGGCAGCCAGTGGCCTTTTAATGGCTGCTGGTGCCCAACATATGACACCCAACCCACGTGACAGCGCACGTGTCGGGAATGCCAGAAATATGGTTTGATGAATTGACCCTGCAGAGTGTGGGGTCAGGTCATTTGTGGGTAGCCACATGTAGCATCTCTGGAGTAGCATTCCTGGCGGTGCTGCGGTGGCACTGCATCCTAAACCCCATAAAGTGTCATTTACAAGACTGCGAATATCACTGTAACTTATCTGAAGATACATTTGGAAAACTGGAAATGATCAAAAAGCAATAATCAAGTAGTGAAATAAAAATAAAAATTGCAAGAATAGAATTCTAAAGTAAAGTAGAAAAAGAAATTGAAGAAATAGACAACTGATCAGTGAATCTGAGAGAGAAAAGTGGCCACTGAATTTTGTAAGCTTACTATTCAGTGTATTCATTGAAAATAGTGATGTGTAAAATTAATTATGTTGATCAACAAGTGCTCAATAAATGGAGGTATATCCTAAGCAGTAAGAATCTTAACAGAATGGGGGAGCAGAGAGATTTAGGAGTGCAGGAAGAAAAGACTATAAAAGAGCAAATGGCATTCTGGTACATTGAACATTAAATATGTTTACTGCCTCAGGGCAGTGTCCTAGGCCCAACCATCTTCAGCTGCTTCATCAATGACCTTCCCTCCATCATAAAGTCAGAAGTGGGGCTGATGACTGCACAGTGTTCAGTTCCATTCGCAACTCCTCAGATAATGAAGCAGTACATGCCCACATGCAACAAGACCTGGATGAAGTTTAGGCTTGGGCTGATAAGTGGCAGGTAACATTCGCGCCAGGCAATGACTATCTCCAACAAGCGAGAGTCCAACCACCTCCCCTTGACATTCAACGGCATTACCATCGCTGAATCCCCCAACATCAACTTCCTGGGGGGCACCATTGACCAGAAACTTAACTGGACCAGCCACATAAATACTGTGGCAACAAGAGCAGGTCAGAGGCTGGGTATTCTGCAGCGAATGTCTCACCTCCTGACTCCCCAAAGCCTTTCCACCATCTATAAAGGCACAAGTCAGGAGTGTGATGGAATACTCTCCACTTGTCTGGATGAGTGCAGCTCCAACAACACTCGAGAAGCTCGACACCATCCAGGACAAAGCAGCCCGCTTGATTGGCACCCCATCCACCACCTTAAACATTCACTCTCTCCACCACTGGCATACCGTGGCTGCAGTGTGTACCATCTACAAGATGCACTGTAGCAACTCGCCAAGGCTTCTTCGACAGCACCTCCCAAACCCACGACCTCTACCACCTAGAAGGACAAGAGCAGCAGGCGCATGGGAACACCACCACCTCCAAGTCAGGCACCATCTTGACTTGAAATTATATCGTCGTTTCTTCATAGTCGCTGGGTCAAAATCCTGGAGCTCCCTCCCTAACAGCACTGTGGGAGTACCTTCACCACGTGGACTGCAGCGGTTCAAGAAGGTAGCTCACCACCACCTTCTCAAGGGCAATTAGGAATGGGCAATAAATGCTGGCCTTGCCAGCGACGCCCACATCCCAGGAACGAATAAAAAAAATAAATGATGTTGATGTTGAATTTATTTAAGATATTGACTAGACTTCAATGAGATCAGCCATGAGGGGCTGAATGACCTACTCCTGTTCCTATGTTCGTAATGGTGCATGTAGTTCAGGACACCCCTTTGTAGGAAGGGTATCGGTGTCATGGGCAGGGTACAATGAAGATTCACTGGAATGATACCAGGAATCATCATCATATGTAAGTTTTGACAGCTGCTTCAAAGTGGCTTCTTGAACTGCATGCTGGGAGAATGGCTTATACTCTTTTAACTTTCAAAGTATTTTTAGCATGCTGTACTTAATAATATAGTTGATTACAAGCAGAAAATATTCACCAAGAACACCTAGTGCTAGAAACAATTAATATGTGTCACTGGGCTGTTAATTGATAATTTGATCTGGATCAATTTAACAAACCCGCAATGCCAGGTGCTGCTATTAGCATGTTGTTGTGAATGGAATTTGCTGCCCATTGTTTGAGCAAGTAGTTCTGACTTGCAGGTTGGCTGTTCATAGTTGAGACTGTATGGCAAAAGGTTTTAAGATTCTAAGGATTGGAGACATGTAACAGTTAGTTATGGTTTTGGTCTCGTCTCAACAGACTTGGAGACGAGGCATAGATCCATAGGTAGAAACATCTATATAGCCAAGCAGCTACTTGCCTTCTAAGAATAATTTGTTCATCATTCATATGCAAGTTCTGTCAAGAAAGTCGATCAAAGGAACTTGAATCACTGGTTTGTCTTTTAACCCTTTTAAACTGTTTCAAAGATGCTGTGTTATTTCAACTGACTTTAACAATTGCTTCCAATTCCCACCCTTCCCTCGCCTTCACATGATTCATCTCCGACTCTTCCTTTCCCTTCCTTGACTTCTCTATCTCCATTTCTGGAGATAGGCTGTCGACCAATATCTTCTATAAGCCCACTGACTCCCACAGCTACATTTCCTCCCACCCTGCTTCCTGTAAGGATTCTATTCCATTCTCCTAGTTCCTCAGTCTCCATCGCATCTGTTCCACCTTCCATACCAGTGCTTCCAATATGTCTTCCATTTTCCGCAACCAAGGATTCCCCTCCACTGTGGTTGACGGGGCCCTCGATCGTGTCTGTTCTATTTCCCGCACTTCTCCTCTCACCCCTTTCCCTCCCTCCCAGAACCACGATAGGGTTCCCCTTGTCCTCACCTTCTACCCCACCAGCCTCCAGATTCAACGGATCATCCTCCGCTATTTCCGCCACCACCAAACACATCTTCCCCTATCCTTCCCACATTCCAAAGGGACCGTTCTCTCTGCGACACCCTGGTCTACGCTTCAGTCACCCCCTCCGTTTCCCACGGCACCTTCTCGTGCAAGCGCAGGAGATGCAACACCTGCCCTTTTACTTCCTTCCTTCCCACTGTCCAAGGCACCAAACACTCCTTCCAGGTGAAACAGCGATTTACTTGTACTTTCAATTTAGTATATTGTATTCGCTGCTCACGATGCGGTCTCCTCTACGTTGGGGAGACCAAATGCAGATTGGGTGATCACTTTGCAGAACACCTCCGTTCAGTCCGCAAGTGTGGACTCAAGGTAAGCATGCAAGTGCAGCAGGCGGTTAAGAAGGCAAATGGTATGTTGGCCTTCATAGCGAGAGGATTCGAGTACAGGAGCAAGGATGTCTTGCTGCAGTTGTACAGGGCCTTGGTGAGACCACACCTTGAGTATTGTGTGCAGTTTTGGTCACCTTATCTGAGGAAGGATGTTCTTGCCATGGAGAGAGTGCAGCGAAGATTCACCAGACTGATACCTGGGATGGCAGGAATGACGTATGAAGAGAGATTGGGTCGATTAGGCTTATATTCGCTAGAGTTTAGAAGAATGAGAGGGGATCTCATTGAAACTTATAAAATTCTAACAGGACTAGACAGACTAGATGCAGGAAGGATGTTCCCGATGGCGGGGGAGTCCAGAACCAGGGATCACAGTCTAAGGATAAGGGGTAAGCCATTTAGGACTGAGATGAGGAGGAATTTCTTCACCCAGAGAGTGGTGAACCTGTGGAATTCTCTACCACACAAGGCAGTTGAGGCCAATTCATTAAATATATTCAAGAAGGAGTTAGATATATTTCTTAATGCTAAAGGGATCAAGGGATATGGGGAGAAAGCAGGGACAGGGTACTGAAGTTGGATGATCAGCCATGATCTCATTAAATGGCGGAACAGGCTCGAGGGGCTGAATGGCCTACTCCTGCTCCTATCTTCTATGTTTCTGTGTGACCCTGAGCTTCCAGTCGCCTGTCATTTTAATTCTCCGCACCACTCCCACTCTGTCCTCAGCCTTCTACACTATTCTAATGAAGCTCAACGTAAGCTCGAGGAACAGCACTTTACAGCCTTCTGGACTCAACATTGACTTCAATAATTTCAGATCATAACCACTGCTGCCATTTTTACGGACAGCAGCTGTTGGTAATGATTCTGCTATTGCCATTTACACCTCCTCTAGACCCATCTTTTGTTTCTTTACATGTCCCATTACCATCTCCTTTTGCCTTGCACCATCATCCCTTTTGTCATTTAATCTCTCCTGCCTTCCACCCTATCACAAAACTTCCCTTTTGTTCTTCCCTCCCCTACCCCTTTCCCTGCCTCTGTACTTGCTTAAAACCTGTTACATCTCTTAACTTTTTCCAGTTCTGATGAAAGGTCATCGACATGAAGCGTTGGGCTTGATTTTAATAGCCCTGAGGAGACGGATTTGGAGGCGGGTCGGCTGCGGAAATCGGAAAAAATGGCTTCAGACTGCCAACCCGCCTCCATCCCGCCGTCACGTGATTTTCGTGAGTGTCGGGTCAGCCGCTCCCAGACTGACCCGACGGGAACCGTGGGACAGATAGTTAAGGCAGTTAAGAGCCTGTTAACTGCCTTGCTAATCCTATTTATACAGTGGTTTCCCATTTTCGTGCTTCTGGCTCCTGTTTCCCGTCTTGTCAGAAACAGGCCAACTGCAAGGAGACAAGTTGCTGGAGGACATGATTTGTAGACATTGTTGTAGCACTTTAAAAACGCTCCTGTAACATGGCTGACATTCAAATGCAACAACTTTGTTGTTGGAGGTTGGGAATAAGATTTAGCAAATCTACTGACCTTGTGACTGTTCAAGTTGACACCCATCTGCAGTGTTACCTGATTGGAATAATTTCAGGCCACTTTGAGTGTGCGCTTGTAAGCTTCTTGCCTCAACTGAAATCTACAGCAACAGGATGGGAACCATTTACATCCTCTCATCCTGGTCCTCAGATTCGGAGGAAGAGCAGCCGCGGCAGCACCACAACCAGCCACAACAGTAGCACCAGCACCAGGAGCGCCAACCTTCTCCTCACCCACCTGATGCTGCACTGGACACAGGGCATCAGCCCCTGACAAAATTGCTGGCCGGGAGGCCTGCGATGGCATCACCATGGCCAGACTTTCTTCTCTTGATGCTGTAAACCCTGGCTGCCACATGATGCGCCAGGTTGACACCATCCCACACCAGCACCGTGAAGTATCCCTTTAATGTCCAAGCCATTCCATGCACACACATCACTATAGCGGGGAGGGGGGGGGGTGGAAAGAGAGTTATGACTGAACAATCACTGGAACTCAGTAAGACACTTCTCAATGTGCGCTCAGATCTGTCCAATAAGGGGCACTTTTGGAAAAAGATATTACACTGTATGACAACACATTACCAGAAACTTCACATGGACTTTGACTAAACCTCTCAAGTGTCTACCTTTATGTGTTGTTAGTTGGTATGCTTGCAGTAGGATGAGGGTGAGTGTGAGGAGTGGCTAGTGAGATGGGGAAGCGATAAAGTAAATAGAGAGGGTTGAGTGGAGGTTCAAGGTAAGTTAGTGTCCTGGGGAGGTCTCTTCTGCCCTTGGAAGGGAAGAGAACCTCCTTGCGTGCTGTGACTCCCTCCATAAGCACCCCGCCTCCAGAATTAAATTTGCGGCTGTTAACTCTGTTTCTTTCTCTTTAGAAACTGTTGACCTGCTAAATATTTCCAGCATTTTCTGTTTTTATTTCAACAACTCACTGTTCCTCCTATTTTCTGTAATTGAAAGAGCAAGAAAAAGAGAGGGAAAGAGAACACCATGTGAAGGAAGAGATGAAGGAGAGTAAAAGTTTGAAAAATACAACAAGCGAGTGAAAGTAAATAATGAGGGCAAGATAGTGAGAGCAAGGTGAAGCAAGGGACAGAGAGCAAACAAGGAATGAAGGAGGAGAGAGACAGATGTGGAGGACAAAGGAGAGATGAACAGAGCTGGAGGAAGAGACACAGGAGTGAAGGGGAAGTGAGACACACAGGAGTGAAGGAGGAGGAGAGAAATAAGTGATGGGGTAGAGTGAGAGATGTTTTTTGCAGAATAACCAGTAATAGCTAAAGGGCACAAGCAGAGGTTTTTGGTGGGGCTTGATTCAAAGTTTGAGAACTACTGAATTCGATATTTTTGGGGTATTTTTTGCGAAGGATTGACATGTGCGTGAGCAAGCTGTGGATGAAGGTGGACTTAAAAATATAAAAACAAAGGGGGTGAATTTCAGGGGGGGGGATGTCACGCTCAACCATTGTAACTTCGGCAGAAGAACCACAGAAACCCCGGAGAAACGGTGTGAATGCTGTTTATGCCATTTTTCCAGAGTTTCCACGCCCCTTCCTCCCAAGTTACCGCGGTCGAGTGGGAGAACCTTGCAGGAATTTACCTCACAAAATATTTTGCTCCAACAATTAGGGACTTTGCTCAAACTAAATTAGATGTGCTCACCCCTGGCCATCCCCAGGAAATGCCCTGGCCAGACACTAATCATATCCACTCTACTGCATCATCTCTGCTTCGGTCCGCAACTAGAAACATCTTCGGCCTCTTTTGCAGTGTTGTACATTTTGCCTGCTGCCTGTGATTTTGCTTCTCTCCGCCACTGATTACTCTGCTGCACCCTGACGTGGCACCTTGATTGTGCTCCCAGACAGACAGAGTATGTGCGTAGTTTCTGGATATGGCTGCTCCAATACTTGGGACCTGGCCTATACTCAGGACCTGGCCACATGTCCTGGACTACTTCCAGCTGTGGTCTCCTCTCCTCAATGGTTCCTTCCTCCATCTTCCCCTCAGTGCTCCTCGATCTCTTCAGTGCTTGCTTTCCAAATCCCCCTCTGTGCTTCTGGAACCTTATTTTTCTTCCCAGGCCTCAGATCACACTCTCGTCAAGTGTTCCCAGGCCTCATCTTCCAGGATTACTTGCCCTGACTTCTGCTCGCTCCTTCGCACATTTCAACCACAACCCCTTGTTTTCTCCAGTACCTTCTATCCCTGTGAGACAGCAAAGATTTATTTATGTACTGTGGTATTTACTCACTGCAGATAGATAAATAAATAAATAAAGAAAACAGGATTTATAAAAAACACTTTTCAGGAATCAATGAAAAAACACTTACTTTGCTGTCTCTGAGGAGATCTTTCACAAACCTCTCTCCAATTTCTTTCAGTGATGTAGAATAGAATCATAGAATGATACAGCACAGAAGGTGGCCATTCGGCCCATCGTGCCTGTGCCGGCTCTGTGAAAGAGCTGTCCAATTAATCCCACTCCCCTGCTCTTTCCCCATAACCCAGCAATGTTTTCCTTTTGAACCTCTGCCCCAGTTGCACACTCCCTTGCAACAAAGCAGTTGCCGATTCACCAGGAACAACACCACAGGAGATCTGACGGTATTTATCTAAAACTTGCGAGCCATATTTGTGAGAATGTCACACATGCACATTTCTGTCGCACTGTAAAAATGTAGGTAAAAAACTGGATTCCTCTGACCTGCAGTTGAGTTCAAGATCTTCACAAGACCAAGTTACCGCTCACTGATGTCAGGAAAGCACTGTAGTTAGACCGTAAAAAGATCCGCCACGTCACACACAATTGGAGCTTAACAGTTGAATAATGACATTGTGCATTAATACTCCTGTCCTTATACAACAGCATACCTTCTGATTTACCACGAGCAATTCTTCACGGAATCTGCTAATATACACATAAAAGTCTTGTGTCTAGCATACGCACATCATATCCAGATGTCACAATTTGTTAACGATGTTTAAAAAAGTGAATTCTACAAGCAGTTACAACTGCTCTCTGATTCACCTCCGCAGTTTATAATTTGCCACAAATACCTGGACTTTCCTCTTTATAGGAGTGGCATAGGTCAGATTAGCAGCTAGTCATTCCAACCATGCTTCAGACCCAAGACCAACTATGCGCAATGCCATGGGGAATCTGTTAGTACATCACCATCACCTCCACGTTCCCCTCCAAGTCGCACACCATTCCGACTTGGACACATATAGCAGTTTCTTCATTGTCACTGGGTCAAAATCCTGGAACTCCCTACCTAACAGCATTGTGGGAGTACCTTCACCACACGAACTGTAGCGGTTCCAGAAGAAGGCTCACCACCACCTTCTCAAGGGCAACTAAGGATGGGCAATAAATGCTGGCCTTGCTGGCGATGCCTATATCCCGAGAATTAATTAAAAAATATATAAAAGTCTTGTGCCTAACACCTCTGTTACATTTGAGAGTGTCACATGTAGGAGTTGTGCTTGCACCAGATTTGCTCCAATACCACATTCATAAAACAGCAGCTCGTCACAACTGAGGAGATAGAAAGCCTACCAATCAATAAGTAGTATCTTAAAAATATCTATTTCAAAATAGAACTAAAAGCATTCTCTTTTCACTTCTTCTGACATTGATTACCTGGAGCCTCCCCAAGAGAGGAGTGGGGATTTACGATCAGGTGCCAAACTACAGCCATGCTTCCCGCAGCAACAACAAATGGCATCTAATTGATCTCCAATGTATCTATTACAGCAATTTAAATTTCGCATTAAGGAGAAAAGCCAGGTTGAACATAGCTCTACCCGTAACAGCAGAATGCATTGTGCATTACATGGTGTAACATTCCTGTCGTCATAACACAGCATAACCTCTGACTTACTGTGAGGGGTGTTGTGGGAAACCTGCTAGAGTACATCATTGAGTTATGTTCTGAATGAACCAGTAAATATAGTTGCTCCAGTTTTAGACTCAGGAACCTCGGCAATGAGTGTCAGCAAACTATTTCACTTGGGGGTGGGGTGGGGGCATTACCACCTAACCCAATTGTGTCCTCAGCCAATGTCCACACACATGCACTTACCAATAAGGATCACAGGATAATAATCAAAAGTGAGAAGTCGCACAACACCAGGTTATAGTCCAACAGTTTTATTTGAAATCACGAGCTTTCGGAGCTGCTGCCCCTTCGTCAGGTGAAGTGAAGGTATTCCTTCACTTCACCTGACGAAGGAGCAGCCGCTCCGAAAGCTCGTGATTTCAAATAAAACTATTGGACTATAACCTGGTGTTGTGCGACTTCTCACTTTTGTCCACCCCAGTCCAACACCGGCATCTCCGCATCATGGATAATAATCAAGAGCAACGAGCTTCTCGGATTGTTACCCCTGCTTACCTGTGGAGTACTGAGGCCAGATGTAAGTCCCCCACCTCCACCTTGGCTTGGATCAGCTAACTCCATATAGAGCAGGATCCATATAGAGATCTCCCTAGTCTTTACAACGCAGTAGCACAAGAGGTGGTGCATTTATCCACTGAGCCATGAAGGAAGCAAGAGAAGACTTCTATCCGATTAGTCTGGGTGGGATTCAAATCCAGTTCTCGGATGTGAAGGGGCAGAGAGCAAACCAAAATGCACCACCCAGCCAGGCCCCAGGTCAAAGTTCATTCTCCGTCTCGCTTGAAACAGTATAAATGTTAAGGTCCTGTGTTTTTATTTCAGTTCATTCACTAAGTGAAACCTATGCTGTTATTTTAACTCTGGGATATTTAGATATTTTTACCTGACGAGGGTGAGGGAAATCACAATACCTTTTGATGCAGTAATCAGGTCACTGGTTCTGCCATAAATTCTGTTTTATGTCTTAATTTATTTAAAAATGCAGCCCCTGCCTCTGTTTCTTGTTAAAATGTATTGTGACGTTGTGCCATTTTATCTAAGCATCCTCATGCAAAATTAAAGGCTGCTTTCCTACCTCGTCAGTTCTAAGTCAGTCACTTGGGTCTGATCAAACCCGCAGCAATTCACTCTGAAGTTGAATGCCTTTGCCTGTGCTCTGCAGAATTTGTCTTTGTCTGACATGAGAAATACGCGTCTCCCTCGGTCTGTGCTGTTATTTGTAATAAGGAAACAAAGGCCAAACCGTGCACAAAGCAGGTCTGTGTGGCTATGTGTTGGATTTTGGCAACATTCCTGGAACTGCTGTTGATTTTATGTTCTTTATTATGTTATGCATACAATGTACTGACCTGTAATGGTTTCTGTTCATCATGTGCAAAGTAATATAAGCCTAAACCCAGGAACCTGCATTAGCATAAATGTCCTAGTTCTGTCATTTTGATTAATTTGTCTCTTTGTCTGCACCCTATACGATGAGCTATTAACTGCTGCAACGCCTCATGTGTCAATGACTGCCTTTAACGACTTCAAATTGTACTTTATTTTACCTTTTTTGGGGGTTTTTTTGCTATTATTTTTCTTATTCAGCATTCTTTACGGATTTTTTTTTTTCGACGCACACTTTCATTAATAGCTTGCTGTAATGCTACAGTAATCACATATGGTGCTGGATATTCATGAAGCTGTGATCTCCGGGGCAGCAGCTGCTGATGCAAGCTGAAAATAGATCCAACATACCTTGTGTAGTTCTCCCAGAGGTCCCCTATTTGCTGGTAACGGTCTCCGCCTGAAAAAGCTCGGTTCATTAAAACAAAGGGAAAAATTGAGAGGGAAATTTAATTTAGCCTTTTAGAACAGTGAGGAGCGAGTTAGCACCTTTGTGATTGCTGAGCAGCTTAATTTTATGTCCATGCGTTACCATTGGTATAAAAAATGTAGGTTAGGGTCGAAACCTTGAATCATTAATTAAAGTTGTAGTTTTAATTGTGTTTTTGTGGAATGCCAGCAAATTCATTTCACAAAATCTATATTGCTAGAAATGACTCACCCTGTACTATTTTTAAGCATCAGATTGAAGTAAATTTGTGGAAATTATTATTACTTATGAAGCAAAAAATCCACAAGAGCTGCCAATTTGGCTTTAGCAGCTTATTTTGAGTGCCACAGTGGAAATAAAAGAATTTATGTCTCTACTGTATCACTGTGCCTAGTGACAGAAGCAGCAATAAATACAGCCATTGGAATTTCATGGCCAAGAAATACTGGCTCTCCGTGGCACTGATAAACTACTGCAAACCTCACGAGTACAGTGGAGCTTAATTATGACCAGGAGAGTACTGTAACTCATTTAAGGTGAACGTTTAAAGTAATTGTTTTCTGATATCCTTAATGCGGATTTGTTTGAGTGAAGATAACAGCCACAATTTCGTGCATGCAGTGTGGGGACTGGGCCATGCCAAATTTCGCAATCGGAACCCCTCCCACTAATCTGAATAGGCTACCTGCACAGTCAAAGCTTGCACAGAGAGGTTAGCCTATAGTACATTTGCCTGGGAATTGGAAAATTGGGCAGGGCGGCAGCTGTTAAAGGGCTGCTGCCTGCCATGAAAGGGGAAGTTGTGGTGGTGGAAAAGTAGACTAATTGCTCCCAGTGGCACAACCAGAAGGGATAGGTTCGCTTTTCTGCTGAAGGCCTGGAGGTTTTGCTGCAGAAGGTGCTCCAAAGGAGGGGTGGCCTTCTTTGGAGCTGGAGACCACCCTCCAGTAAAAATGCAGCTGCCAGCTTTATGGAGGTTGTTGGCCAAGTCAGTGCAGTCATACAGCTCCCCCGTACCTGGCGGCAAATGAGGAATAAGTATGCTTGTATCAGGAGTAAGGTGAAGATAGGTGCGTTCTTTACTGGTGCACCAATTTCTTCAGGGGCCCATTAAGCAAGACACATATCTAAGTTGGAAACTGTTGCACCCTCTGGGAGTTACCACTTCAATCCCTGTCACAACCATTGTCTCTTTGCACATGGTGTCTAAGGTTCATGAAGGTGGAGGTGGTGGCTGAGGAACAGCAAACAGATGTTGAGATCTCCAGGCCAGATGTTCCTCTGCTGTTAGAGTTCAGGGGTCAGAGACAGCTCTGTTATCCTAAGAGCCAACCACCAAGTCTTCCTCTCCTTCAAATAATGCAGGCATCGTGGAATGCATACAAGTAAGGCATCTTAGTTGCTTCTTGCGAAACGACCACTGATATGTATGATGATGTTTCTGTGATCATGTGCCATTGTGCAGTACTGAGGGAATGCTGCATTGTTGGAACTGCCATCTTTCAGATGAGTTGTTAAACTGAGGCTCCAGTTTTCACACAGATTGTGTGCACTCTTTTTTTCACTTTTTCACTCGAGGGGAAAACCGTGAGAACTATCCAGTTGATACCTCCTTTCCACGGGAAAAGTGTTAAAGGTGTTGCCCCTTCCAAACCTAATGGTTGTTACGTGCTTCATAAATGTGCACCCTGCTTAATGTAGCAGATGTCTCCAGTTGTGGCTTGGGAAGATCCACTACATGCAAGCTCAATGCTGTGGTAAGCTTTACTTCTACGGGAAGAGCTGTTCCTGATCCATTTGTTGTGTACAAGTCATTGTGAGGCAGATGGCACACCCGTGTGGCAGCCTGTCTTCTGAAGCAGAGGCGGCGAAGACAGGTATCCAATGACAGCTCCGATGCATGTGGAGGGGGCCTATAAATGCGGATCACGGGCGGTGACGAATAGGATCAAAATGCCTCTGGACCATTGCACCTGCATTTGTTGTTCCCTCACAAAATTTTCTTGCTCATCCCGGTTGGGCAGCATGTTGAGAACCCACCCTCGCCTCTTCGCAAGATCAAAGCCAACAGAAAGGAGAATAATGAAGCAAAGTATTGGCAGGGACAAAATAAATCCCTAAAATGTGAGGAGGAAAAATTAGAGGACTACCCAGCAAAACCAACTAATGCATGGAGCAACGTTGCAGCAAAGGGAACATGAAATTGCAACCAAAAAATACTTCTCTTCAGAAAGCCATGTCCCAGCCCTGAGTGTGAGTGTGAGTTTTGCCTGGAGATGTATCATTCAGCATGGGACATTTTACAGTTGTATTTAAAGATTAAAATTGAGCCACTCATGCTGGTAATGTCACTTCATTATTTCAGAAAATCAGCTGCACAAATTGAGTCACCCAATTTCCCAACCAGTGCCCACTACGTGCAAGGCCTTGCCAAAATCCGTCCTAATATCTGTGTGATGATATTCTTCATCATCCCTCCAAAAGAAAACTTATTGAATTATAGGGGGTTAATTTTAACCTAATCTACCAAGTGCAAAACTGACAGGATTGACTGCTCGTTTTACATAATGCCTGAAGTCAATGGAAAGTAAAATCAGGCAGGGGCTAAAACGGGCGGCCAATCCAATCAGTTTCCTGCCTGGATCATCCAAAACAAATTAATTTGGGAAAACTGAGTTTTACATGTTGGCTACAAAATTCTGATTGCTAATCATGTGCTGTTATTGCATATTCGTAGCCACTTCTGGAGTCGGAGGTGTAACAGTTCCTTTTAATTATCATTTGTTTTATTATTCCCTTGAGTTTAAATGCCCAGGTTACAACTTTTTGATGTTAATAGGTGATAGTGTCTGTTGCTTGTTAATGTCACTCATTTCAGGGTTATTTCAATTAGGAGACAAGAGAGAACAGTTATTTTTCCACACACAATGACTCCCTGTTTAATGTTACAGTTCAAGGGAACAGTAAAATAAATCACCAAGCAGTGTTTAATATTAAACCTAAATTGTAAAATGGGAGTCGTTTTCTCACTGAGCTTGGGGGAAAAAATGCACAGCAAAATAATTTTTTTTTGTCTGGGGCTACAATATTCTGTTTGCAAGTTAAAGCTTATTTGACTGCAAAATTAATAATATCGAGCAAATCTTTCAATCTCTGGTAGTTTCATTGTTTTGAAAGATTACAGAATTTAAGTAGTGCTCCGCATCTCCCATGACACGAGATTGGAGCAATTTCCTGAGTCTGTAGCAAGACTCGGAACCCCCATGTTGATTTGTTCTATGGTACAAAAAAGACTGTGCACCAATCCCCCACATTCTCTGTTCTCTCGCTAAAGTAAATTGGCAGATCTAAAGGAGAGACTCAGCAGACACTGGGAGAGGAATTAGTAGGTTTGTCCTGGTCAAGATATGAGTACTATGGCTTACGTAAGGCTGTTTGCACTGCTTTTCTGGGATTTCCACACCTCTTTCCCCAAAGTTACGGTCAACGAGCGAGAACCCCACAGAAATTCACTCCAATGGTAATGTTCTGGGCAGGAGAATGTTGGTCCACCCAGCCTACCTATCTAACGGGGTCCCTACTGTGATTCTAGAACTTAGAAGGGCTGATTTTCCTGACACTTGCCCCTGGGGAAAGCCCATTTTCCCAGAAGCAAAGGTCAGAAAAAGGAGAGATCGGCTTCACTTGCTCTCCACCCATTTTATGTTGCTCGGGATTTTCAGGGCTTCTTTTGGGAGAGCGGAGATGGACATCCATCTGCAGTAGACCTAGACACGTTATACCAATGCAAATGTGGGGATGTGAAGCATTTCTGGTTTCCCACCTCATTTTCCTGGAGGAACACTTGCTTGGCGCCGCAACACGGGGGAAACCAGTGAAACATGGCCTATGGCCGACTCCTGGACTTCGGAAGGTCTAGAGGCAGGCCGGACACGGGGTTAAGTTACATTTTGCAATTTAAATCACGCCTGCCTCCGCATCTCAGATGACTATAAGCAACCTGTGCCTTCTAGTAGCCATTCTCACTGAATCAACATACAGCTGCAGTTTTGCTCCGACTTCCTGCCCCATCTGCCGAGACAGGAAATACCAATGCTCCTGGGCAAGGACAGGAGCAGTGCTCATTACGTGTGCTAGTCATGTCTACAGCCAGAGTGTTGGCAGGGGGAGGGGGTGCAAGAAAATTGTCTCAACAGCCTCGAATCTTATTTACGAATAGGAATTCATTCAGTCTTTTTAAAACCAGCCATGGTTTTCTCTTCCACTACCCCCGCTAGTAATCTACTCCATCCTTTCTACTGAAAAATTGTTGCCTAAATGTCTTGGCCACAAAAATCCATGGGCTGGGTTGTCAATCCACTGATCTGCCCACCGGTGACGCTGCCAAAATATGCTGGGTCAGGTAGAGGTCACCTAATTGAAATAATGCCAAAGTGCTCCTGTGCCACCAGGAATGCAGCTAGGGTGCCTGCCTGCCTGCAAAAGGAGGCCAGAAAGTGAGGCCTAGCGTGCCGGGTATGGGGGACGGGGGCTGCCAGGCCTCACTGCCCACTGGAAAGGAACTGCCATAGTGCCATTGGGGTTATTAAATGGGCTGAAAAAAACTGGTATTTTTTTAACAGCTTTGGGGGTTCAAGCCACAACGCAGATGGGCCCCACTTCTGCCAGATGATGGACTGGTACACTTGCTCTCACTTGACCAATCGGCCCGCCACTCCTACACCAGGCTGAGGGCGTGCAAACGTCGGTCACAACCCAACCTGCGCTTCTCTTGTTTGGCCTTTCTGAAGCTCCAATTCTGGGCTCTTGTGCCTCCCTGATTTCCTTCGCTCCTCCATTGGCAGGCAGGGTAGTGGAAATGTGTAACTTTCTCTCCCCCGAAAGGCAGTGATTGCAGGGTCAATTGAAATTTTCAAGGCGGAGATCGACGGATTTTTATTAGGTAAGGGTATCGAGGGATATAGAGCAAACTCGGGTAAATGGGGTTGCAGTACAGATCAGCTATGATCTTATTGAATGCCCTACTCTGGTTCCTATTGCCAATCAGATTTTTTTTTAATATTGAGAAACCAAGTTGAAGGACCAAGGTCCATAGGTGCAGGACATCACCAAAATTAAAGGGGTACAAGAGATGAGATGGAATTGACTTCAGTGGAAAGGAAAATCAGGCAGGGTGTATAACGGGCGGCCGATCCACTATCGCCCATTTTGCTTCTCCACCGAATTTGAATTTTACCCCCTCAGTCTTTGAAGAATTGAAAGTAACTGGATTTTCATTGCATCAGACAGTTAGCCAGATTTTTTTAATTAGTTCATTAATTCAATCTCAATAGTTTTTCCACATATTCACTTAACTGCGGAGGAAAATTTTTCAAAAATGTAATCCCTAGATTTTGTTAATTTGAAACACAAGTCCCCGAGTGCAGGGATGGTTGCTTTGCATCTTGGTCCAGTGAAGAAGAAGTGGGCCGGACTTTCCCTGGAGCTGCTCCATCTCCGGGTTTCCACTGCACCCTGTGAAGTTACAGGTGGTACCTTCATTGCAGTAGGCTAGAGATTTTGTGAGTACTTTGCAGTTGGCAGAAGAGTAACCCTAAGCAGCACTCATTTATTTTATAACGCAAAAACCGCTGTTGTTGTTTGTTTTATTATACCCTTGGAGTATGTAAAACACTTTTCCATCTGTTTCTGCACAGAGAGGAGAAAGAGTCTCCAAATTCAGGTAACTGAATGGAAACATCTTAACCTTTTCATTTCCAACACTGAGCAGTGTCCTTCCTTGCATGTGAGTGAGCAAGTTCTGTATTTCATATGTAAGTTTACAATTAGCACACTGAACATTTAACATGGTAACAACGGCAGTGATGAAACAAATACATATGATACTTTTCAAACTTTTGAGGGATTTTATAAAAGTAATCACATTTTTTGCTCAATGTTAAAACCTTTTTGAAGGGAAGTTGCATTTGTGCAATTCTGCGCATGACTATTGGGCAAAATATTTAAACTCTATTGGCATAGTGCATTTAGAACAAAATAAAGCCAAATATAACATCACAACTGAGCATACAATGCAAACAGGAACGTTTCATACATTTTTGCCATCTGTGGGTGAAATTTTGCAAAATTGTAGCCAACCTTGCAATGCAATTGTATGGTGCTACAGTGATAGGATTGAGTTCTAGAGGAAAGATTATTTTAGAATTAACTGAATCTCCCTGTATGTTAGGCCTGAATGGCATACTTTGTCAGCTGTGGCTCAGTTGGTAGCACTCTTGAGTCGAAAGGCTGTGGGTTCAAGTCTCACTCCGGAGACTTGAGCACAAAATGTAGGCTGACACTCCAGTGCAGTGCTGAGGGAGTGCAGCACTGTAGGAGGTGCCGTCTTTCAGATTAGGTGTGAAACCAAGGTCCCGTCTTCCCACTCCGGTGAATGTAAAAGATCCCATGGCACTATTTCGAAGAGAAGTCCTGGCCAATATTTAGCCCTCAAGAACATCACTAAAACAGATGATCTGGTCATTATCTCATTGCTGTTTGTGGGAGCTTGCTGTGAACAAATTGGCTGCCGCGTTTCCTACATTACAACAGTGACTACACTTCCAAAAAAAAAGTACTTCATTGGCCATAAAGTGCTTGGGGACGTCTGGAGATCGTGAAAGGCGCTATATAAATACAGGGCTTTCTTTCTTCCTTATACTTCATTTGCACATTGTCCCTTTCAATGTAACACATTTTAGCTCCAAAGTTTGATTTTTGAGTTGTTAATGAACAAATGGGAACGATTTACACCTGTGCCACCAACTTCCACTTGCCCTCTTTTACTCCTATTACATGGACAAGTTTTAAAAGGCTGAACGTATTGCCTACCTACTATAAAGATCACCTCTTGGCCCTTTAGTAAGTTAATAAATTGCATCTAGTTCTTTTCAGGTATAGACATTTTAAAATTCTTCCTTACCCTCTTGAATGCCGAATCTTTTGACCAGAGTATAATGAGGTGGTTTTTCAGAAGAATACCGACTCATTTTTGTGCCAGTTTCCAACAACAGCAAAATGTTGCAGACATTTGTGGCCCTGAAATTGCACTACTTCCTTAACATGTTTATCTGAAATGTCTCCCTCTGCTATTTTAATGGAGGCATTAAGCTGTTTATTTTTAAGTAGGTTAATGCCTCTGTGAAATTTCAGATGAATATGTTAAGTGTTCCTGCACTAGGAGCCCACAGTGTAACTTCAGGGCCAAAATGTTTCCAATTAGTTATTAAAGAGGAACCATTGTCATCAAAAATGCATCTAGGCAGTGCTTGATTTTTTTAAATTTTATAACTGCATGATATAATGACAAAACTCATTATCGAATTGCTGTTTATGATGCTGTTCAAACAAAAGTGACACAGCTCTTCTGACTCATTGTTCTCCTTATTAAAGTGATTTTCCGAACACTTTCTCATGATTGTGGTGCTGCGGGATAATGTCAGGTTTGTTTTCTATGTAAAATCTAAAATGCCGCTGAGCTGGCACAGAAGGTGTAATAATTGGAGAAAAAGGTATTTTATTTTGTAATTGTCGGCTTGGCTCAGCTGCTACCCCCTGAATCAGAGAAGCTCCACTCTAAACGATGTAATGTATACCATACTTACACATGTATACAAACGAGTACACAGATCTGCTTGTTCAGGTGAATATTAAACCCATGACACTGCTCAAAGAATATGAGATAGTCTTCCTGCTATCCTGGCCAATTTTCTTTCCTCAACCAAAACTACCAAAATCGACTAACTGGTCATTCATCTCATAGCTGTCTGTGGGTTCTTGTTGCTTTGCTGCTGCATTCACTTGCATAACGGTAGTGACTGCACTTCACAGTAATTCATTGTCTGTGAAGTGCTTTGGAACATTTCTGGGAGACGTGATCAGATGCTATATAAATATAAATTCTTTCTTTTCTTTCTAATTGAAGTAGACAGATTTAGTTTTGTGCATTTTTTTTTCCAGTGCTGTGTTTTTTACTGAACAATTACTCTTTTTAAAGAAGGCAGTTAAATCCAGAAAAGCAGAATAGCAGCAGACCTCAACGGACAATTATACTTGTGTTCAGTCGTATTTCCTTTTCATCTAGTCTGACATAGTTTTGTCATGGTTTTCCCAGTGGTGGTATATGTTTAATGTTAGTGATCCAGAAGTCTCTGAATAATTCCTGGCAGAAGCTCTGAACCCATGAGTCACAGCAAACTTCACTGTTTATTTGTATGTATGCGTACACATGCATTCATATATCTGTTCTTGTTTGTATATATGTGTGAGTATGGTATACATTATGTTGCGTGGTAGATGAGTAAACCCTATTCTAGATGAGCCATCTTCTGTGATTAGCTTGAGGGAATAGTTTAAAAACAAACTGCTTCATTAAGCCTCCAGCATAATTTTTCCATGGTTGTATTGTTGCTGTTTAATACCGGTTTGCCTGTTCTTTGTTTTAAACAAGCATTAGCTCCTTTATTGCTTAGTTCTCCAGCAGCTGTTTAAATTGCTAGTATTAATCTTTCTACTAGCAATTACTTTCTTACCATGGTGGTGAACAGCGTCTGAAAATGAAATCTAATGGAGAAAAAGATTACAACAAATTGGTGCAGTATGTTAGTGATTTTTTCCAATACAAAAATTTAAACAGCTTCAGAGTTCTGTACCATATGGTACGTTTCTGACGTTAGTCATGACAGCAGGAGGCACAAAAAGTGGATGCCAGGTGCTTCAACACTGAGAGTAAACCCAGACCACTGCCACACATCTTATGGTGACCGTGTTTATCTTTATGTACGCATACATGTGCATTTTTGGCAAGGATACAGTGTCGAGTCACAAGAGGTGAGAAAATTAGTGAAACACCTATGTACACAATAGTCCATCCCTCAACTCACCACTTAACCCCAACGGTACACGGTCTGGGGTTCAACGGTGTGGGGTCTGGGGTTCAACAGTACACGGTCTGGGGTTCAACGGTGCGGGGTCTGGGGTTCAACAGTACACGGTCTGGGGTTCAACGGTGCGGGGTCTGGGGTTTCGGTACCACTGGGCTACTGTATTGGAAGAGGTTTTTTTCCTCTGAATTTGATTTTGCTTTTAACTAGATAAATTATAAATTGACATGTTCCAATATTACAGACATTATGGCTCAATGTAGAGGTCCCACAGCTTTCAACCTTTGGCAGTTATTGTGAAAAGTTCTCGCATAAAAACATGGGAAAGTAAGGGATGAAGAAAGGTCATTCAATTCTCCATTCCAGAGACCACGTATAACATGGTTTGTTTTGGATCCTTCTAAACTTATTTAACCTTCTGAAGGAGACAGATAAGCATAGGAAAAAATTCAAAGGACAGAAAACTTAACATTTCAGCCCAGTTTCTACCTTCCACTCCAGATAATAATTTTAACAGCATTACAGGGTATCAATGAAAGTTCACATTATTCAACCTTGACCAGCTGCATTCCACAGATAACTCTTTCATAGTCCCAACAGGACTGTAACTATAATGTTCTATAAAGTATTTGATCATTTGTGCCTGCACTTGTTTTTATAATCTTCAGCTTCTTTATAACCAGATATTTACCCTAAGTCCTTTTAAAGGAGTCAATCAACATAGCATTAACTGCTTAATATGACATCAGTACAGCACCCCCCCCCCCCTCACCCCCACCCACAAAAAATTATAGGTTTTCTAATCTGCAGTCTTGGTTGAGGCTTGCCAATTTTCTGTAGCTGTCCTCCGCGATCACAGTTTATGTTAAGTAGCCTGCTCAAAGCAGGTTGTCTATGTATTTTAGTATCCTAAACATCTGGATCTGGCCCTCTCCTAATCTTCTTTCTGCGATTAAAAACAAGTCCAATTTTATGAACCTAATTTCAGCACATTAGAGTATTTTTGTCTCGCTGTCATCCTAATTGCTCTTCTCAGTACATTTTGCAATGTAACAATATCAAAGTACCTGGAATTATACACAGTATTCCAAAGGTAACATTACACTAAGTTTTACAAGTTTAAAGTAACTTTTGATAATCAGTTTGGGGCTTTTGAGGTGCATTCCAATACTTGGTTAGGTTTTGTTAATAAATCTCACACTAACTGAATACTTTTTGTGAATTGTCAACAATCACATCCAAAGCTATCTCCTTTTGCAACTTTGCAAACTCCTTTTGTGACTGTTGGGCACTGTATAGAACCTTGGGGGTAATTTTGACTTTGTGCGATAGTGTAAATTTCTCCAATGGAAATGAAAATGGGGAGAGATGTAAAATGGGCTGCCGATTCACTATCACCCATTTTACACTATCGCACAAAGTCAAAATTATCCCCATGGGGTAGATTTTGACCTTTGTCCGGCAGCAAAGAGGTCCCCGTGATTTTGAGGCTCCGGCCTCATTTTAAATTCGCCAGGCAAGTTGCGGGGTGCTAAACCAGCATCCCGATGCAGCTCGCCAGATTGAAGACTGGAAATCGGGCCGCAGCTACCGTCAGCAAAGTAAGTTGTGGGGCGGGGGGAGGTGGGGGGATCATGATTGCAGAGTGTGGGGATCCTGGGGCGCAGCAGCCCAGATTATTTTTTGTTGTACCCGGGCATTACAAATATAATTCAAGACTTACCTTTAGAGGGCCTCTCCTCTTGCATCGCCCGCAGGCTTCGACCAGTTCCTACGTAAAATGACGATCGGGATTCTATTTACGTCATATGACCCCGAGTTCCATATTGAAAGGGGCCCATCGCCTGAATCAGGCGGGCACTTTGGACACCCGGCAGTAGGTCCTTTTTAAAATGGAGTCTGCCCATTTTGAGGCCGTTACCGCCCCGTTAATGCCAGGCGAGCGCACTCATAATCGATCCCCATTTGTTTGATTTTCCCTGATTTTACTGCTTTGTCCTAACATTAATACTTCTGTTATTTTGTTGTTTGTTTTGGTTAATTAACAGTTTGGGTGGGCCATCCCTACCTGAACTTTTAGCAGTACCCTCCCTTTAAGGGTAAGCCGTGATGTATCTTTGTGTCCATACTCCCATGGGTCTTTTGTAATATAGCACTCTTGAGTACCAAATTGCAGTGCCTACTGGCTCACCAGACAGCTTTTGTCGACATTAAGTTGTGTATTGTTTCCCCCATTTCCCTGGTTTTATTTGATTTATTGTTTTGTTTTGCTTTGTCAGTCCTACAATTTAGTGGCCCATTTAAAATAAAATCTATCCATTAGGTATATGTTTCACATTTCCTATGTCAATATCCATTTTTATGTTATTTCACAAAAAACAACTGCTGCTGTTGCTCAGTTTAGTTACTTAATTTACCCAGACTGGATCCTGTCAATCTTCACTATCCAAGCCAGATGCTAGAACATACCCATTTATTATCACCTGCTTTCTGTTGCTTAGGCTATTCCGGTCCAGCTAGTTCTTGCCATCAATTTATTCCACCTTTATCTTCTTTAAAGGCATAAGTTACGGAACCATTTCTATTCTATATTGTATACAGTGAGTGCTTTCAGCATTCCAAAGGTATTGTGCCTGTAGGTGGTGCCGTGAGTGTAACGTTACGTGACCTAAAGTTACATTACAGGGCCTCCTAAAGGGTAAGTGCCAAACCCACCTTTGTAACTGATAAAAGATTTTTTTAATGTTTCAGTTACTGAATGAAGAATTCATAAAAAAATATATACAAGGTGTGTAAACATTTGAAAATCAAAAATGTGTCATCGGTGCACATGTGGAAGCTGACCCCATGCCTGTGGATGATGTCACCAAGGAGCACCATGTAGATGAGGAGGAAGAGAGGCTAAGGATGGGTCTTTAGGGAATCCTGGGGTAACAGTGCAGGGCTGGGAAGAGAAACCATTGGCAGAGTCGCTCTGGCTACAATTAGATCAATACGATTGCAACAAAGCGAAGGCAGTTCCACTGAGCTGGACAGTGGAGGAGGGGCATTGGAGGACAATGGTGTAATTGACCGTGCTAAAGTCTGCAGAGAGGTTGAGGATGAGGGGGAGGGATAGTGCACCATGGTCACAGTCACAGATAATGTCATTTGTGACATTAGTTAGGGCTATTTTGGTGGTGTGGGAGGGGAGGAAACTTGATTGAAGCAGAGAGTTGCGGGAGAAATGAGGGTGGGGTACACCAACACATTCAAGGATTTTGGAGAGGAAAGGGAGGTTGGAGATGCTTCTTATTCTGGACATTGCTTTATGTCCTGGAATTCTGCTCGAACTAAATACTCATTTTTATCAAATCACCGGAGTGAGCCTTTGGCGCAGTGGTGGCATTCCCGCCTCTGGGCCAGAAGGTGCAGGGTTCGAACCCTACTCCAGACAGTCCCGGCGAGTGGAGTCGGAGCTTTAAATGCTGGGTTGGCATCCAGCGGGATACTCGTGTCCGGTGGGTGTGGGTGGCCACCCCCTCATCGTATGGGTTGTGGGAGCCCATAAAATCCTCCCATCGTATAGGACTAACCACCCTATCGGCTGGTATAAAGATGGTTATGGCATTGGAAGGAGCGTTAACGCGGCCAGTCAGACTGTTAATCAGCCTGCGAATCCTTCCCCTACTTCACACTGTTCCCCAACAGCGAGAAGACACGAAAATGATGATGATCAAATCACCAAAATAAGTTGGATAACCCACTTGTCTCTTAAACATAATGGGGCTGAAAATCGGGGAGAGACAGTTTTGTGGAAAAATCATCATTGTCCCTGTCAGTTCACAAAGCTCCTCAGCAAACGGGACCTTAATCAAAACTCCCCCAGGGAGACTAGGCGAATTTTGAATAACGATTTGAGATAGAGATTGGAACTCCCAACTCAGACTTCTGTCTGAGTCGTGATGTTCTAGTGCAGGGCTACTGAACTAAGCACACTGCAACCTTGAGTATTGTAGCTCTGAAGCAGCTCTTCGGTATTATTGCCTGACAAACTTAATAATGATTTAAAATACTTTGACTTTTTTTGCATCATTTTGCTGAAATGCAGGTGGCATTTTAGAAGTGAAAGCCCTTTCATTCATAGTGTACTAACATGCAAAGTTCCTGCTTTCCAAAGTAAATATAGTACGGAATGTTCAGTGCTGACCCAATAAAAGATTAACTGGCATTTTTCAGTATTTGTTAATGACCATTAGAACTGTCAGAAAACCTAACTACACTTGAAGTATTTTGGACAATAGCACTGCTGATGGTAATGCTGGCAATTTCCCTGTTTTTGCAGGTCACCGCCAGAGGATTTAGCCCATTGTTGCAGTTTGCCTACACTGCTAAGCTATTACTCAGCAGAGACAACATCCAAGAGGTCATGCATTGTGCTGAAGTCCTGCACATGCACAATCTGGAGGACTCCTGCTTTCGCTTCCTTGAGGCCCAGCTCTTTAATGAGAAAGACGGTTTCTTCCTTTACACCAAAATGTCAACTTTCCAACAATCCGATGCACAAGAAGATGGGAATTCCGAAGGTGAGGAAGAACATATGCAATCCGAGACTCACAAGATTACCTGTTCTAGGGAAAGAATATGTGATGAGACCCTTGGGTTTGAAGCATCTCCCAGGCTATCTGAGAAAGAACCAGCTGTGATATCCATCCCTGTTGCATCAAATGATGATATGGGACGCTGCCCAAAATACAGGAAATACCAGCTTGCTTGCACCAAGCACATCAATAGCACACCACATCCTAGTACCTCAGGTTTTCCAAGCACATTTAAAGAAGACTGGCCAGTCCGTGCCCAAACTCAAGGATATAGCAAGGCACAGGTAAAAATCGAACCACATGCACCAGAAACTGCAGGAGAAAAGGCTATCCAGTGCTTGTCTGGAGATGAACCTGATACAACAGAGCATGCAATTACAGATAAGGAAATGAATATTAAGCAGTTGAGTCCAATGTGTGTTGATAGACCTAAAAGTAGAACACCCCCTTGTTCAAGGTTCACTAAAAAAACTGATGTAGAATCTACTGAGAGACAAAGTCCACTGCAACAACCTTTAGACACCAGAACATCTTGTTCCCTTGAAGAGGGAATGACTCAGGGTGACCTCAAAACAGAATACAGGCCTTATAATGAGAACCATGGACTGTCCTGCACACCTCAGAAAGATAACAGTAGCTTTACTGTTGGATCTCCACTGACAGGATCACCTTGTGAAGTGATTTGCAAACAAGAACTGGAATCGGACAGAAAGAGTGTAATATTTTCTTCTGGTACCTTGGACAGGATGGACACTCCTGCTGCACATTCATATCCTGGTGGAAGTTCACTTGAGAACGAACTTACTGAGCACATGCCAAAGGGTTTGTGGAGTGGTACTAGCCAGTCACTTCCATGTTCACAGACTTGTGCTTCTACTGGACTTTCAATGGAGCCTTTATTGCCATTGAATTCATGTAGAATTCGACCTACCTGTAACACCAGCTGCCCAGTGCCAATTAAAGTGTGCCCCCGGTCCCCTCCATCTGAGACCAGGACCAGAACCTCAAGTTCCTGCTCTTCCTACTCCTTTCCTGAAGATGGAAGCGGTAGTTCTCCTTGCAGTTTGCCCCAGTTTGAGTTGTCCACTTCTCCCTGCTCACAAGGAACACGCTTCCTATCTGCAGAACAGCAAGAGCTAGGCATGATGGGAGATGCAATGTACAGTCAATGTAAGCCACCATTAAAATGCGAGCAGTCCTATGTCACCAACTCCAGCGATGAGTCTGGATCCTTTTCAGAAGGGGACAGTGAATCGTGCTCAACTCGAGAGAGAGGACATGAGGTACAGTAGCAATATTTTTAATAAAATACTTTTACAATTATGAATTTATCTTTCCTAGGATTGTCACACTTCAGGGAAATACTGCCAATGTTGCTGGAGTGGTGGTGCCAAGTGCCAGTGTGCTAATGTTCAGTGTCATGAAGTGATGATGGGCATGAGTTTGAGTCCTGCTATACTTAGTTCCTGATCCAAGCCATGCTGAGCAGGACGACACCAGTATAAATTGTGATGCTTTCAAGTAGGGGAGGAGGGAAAATCATAAGGATAGAAATGACCCTCACAATGTTATTGTGCAAACCTATAAACGCACACATACCAAATTCCTGTCTCCACTTTAAAATGAAAACATTAACCCATTCATTTTACAAGGGTTTACGTGGAGAGGGGAGGCTGGTACGAGAACGTTAAGTATTCATACCATTTTAAGCATGTTGAGTGTTTGTACAATGTCATCACGGACAATTATTTTTACCCTATAGAGTACAGTCATGTTTGGCTGGTTCTTGGCACCTCTAACTGCTGGCTACAGGGTGCCAGGTCAGGTGGATGAGGAAAAGGGGAGAAACCTACTCAAAACATAACCCATGAATAAAGTCAAATAAATAATTAATTTATCATAAATACTTGAATAATTATCACAATTACAACATGGTTAAATAATTAATAAATGTAGAATTTGGTGCACCTTTCAGACTGTTTTCAATCTGTCTGAGTTACTACACTGTGCAGTATTGCAGGAATTCTGCACACTTTAAATAGCCGAGAATGTCCAAAAAATTTAACCTAAATTGGAATTATATGTAGTTGATAGGCACTGACAACAGCAATGCTTATATCATCTACATATAATTATACTGCACTTTGTCCTAGTTCTTTAGATTGTCATTTTTTGCATGAAAAGAAAAGCACATCAACAGCAATTTGCATTTATTTAGCACCTTTAAGATAGAAAAACGTCCCAAAGTGCTCTACAGAGGTGTAATCAGAAAATGCACTGACCTAAGGAAGAAGATATTAGGAAGAGTTATGATATATTTTTGGGTTTTAACAAAAACTTGCATTCATAAAGCGACCTTATTGTAAAAAAAAAAGTCCTAACACACTTCACAGAAAAGTAATCAGACTAAAATTGACACTAAGCCAAAGAAGCAGATATTAGAAGGGCTGACTAAAGTTTGGTCAAAGGAGTGGGTTTCAAGGAGGGTCTTGAAGAAAGAACTTACATTTATATAGCACCTTTCACAACCTCAGGATGTCCCAAAGTGCTTTACAGCTAATGAAATACTTTTGAAGTGTAGTCGCTGTTGTTGTAATGTAGGAAACGGGGGTGGGGGGGCGGGCGGTGGGTGGGTTTGTTCTCGAGAGGGGGGGACCCAGTGCAGCAGCGGTACAGTTTATTTTTGTGGAGCCTGAAAGAGCCCTTGGAGTCTTTATCAGCCGGACCACCAACTGGTAATAGACAGAGTGTGCTCTGTCATAGGACCAGATTTAAACACCTAAATTAACTTTGCGCTTGCTTCAGGCGGCGTCCAGGGCCCTCTATTCCGTCAAAATGGCGATGGTTGAATCGGTGCGGTAAGTTCTTCCCTGTAATTTTCGGGGCGCTACTGCCCCGTTACCACCAGGTGGGAGACCTCAATCTCCCTCACGCTGTTTCTAATTTCAGCCTTGTGGTCCAGGATAGATGATGGAGTGCTGAGGTGAAACAGTTCTCCACAGAGAGAGGAAAAAGCAGATGACAAGTCAGCCTGCCTCTCTCTCATGCACTGCCTAGAGGTAAGCTAAAGCGTGGCATTAGCCAATGCCTGGGAACAGATCGTGTGTCCATCCTCTCAACTATATTGTGGAAGATTCCCTGAAAAGGGATTTTTTTTTGTTGCTTTAATCACTTATGCCAACCATTTTGTAAAAGAGAATATTTTTTGAAAGGGCGACTGTGAATAAAACCTGCTACACTATTTCTGCTAACATTTTCTATTTTACACTTGGATTGTAAAATTGGCAAAGGAAAATTAACATCCCTAATCTGGCACAATATAATACGATGATATATGCTGCAGATGTTTAATGGATGGGGATAAGCTTCACATGCCTAAACCTCATTTAGTACCGGGCTAACTCGCACATGCTGAATGAAAGCCTGAATTTAAAAAAAAATGCTTGCGTGCATTTTTAACCAAGAAAGTCATTATTTCCGTTGCACTATAAATAAACACAGTGAATGTCAATAGGCTTAGAGAGGAGAATGAGGTATTAAAAATAGCAGCAAGCAAGGTTGAAAACAATACACTGTGGAGGAGGAAGGAAACTGTTAATATATTGGGCAGTGTCTATGGGGGATTAGTATTTCAGTCTCCTTTCTGTATTTTACATAATTTGTAATATTGCTTTATTAATAACTGATGAGTACAGTCACCAGCTCTGATGTTTAATTGGTTATTGCTGTTAATCTGTGATCATAAATTTCTTGATAGTTTCAGAATCCGAATTGTATTGCAAGCCCTGTTTTAACAGCACAAAATTGAGAGGTCGCACAACACCAGGTTATAGTCCAACAGTTTTATTTGAAATCACAAGCTTTCGGAACTATCGCTCCTTCCTCAGGTGAAGTAAATTGGATACAGAATCGTCAGAGCATATATAGATGGAAAAAAAAGCATGTGTACTTTACAATTGCAGACCAATAAATTAAATCATCCTGACTAGGATCAGGATGATTTAATTTATTGGTCTGCAATTGTAAAGTACACATGCTTTTTTTTCCATCTATATATGCTCTGACGATTCTGTATCCAATTTACTTCACCTGAGGAAGGAGCGATAGTTCCGAAAGCTTGTGATTTCAAATAAAACTGTTGGACTATAACCTGGTGTTGTGCGACCTCTCAATTTTGTCCACCCCAGTCCAACACCGGCATCTCCGCATCTTAACAGCACAAAGCAGTGCTTTGTTGTTGGAAGTAAAATAATTTGATCTTTAAAAAAAAAATCTTAACATATCATCACAGTAACCCTTTCCAAACCAGGATGGTTGATAAAAGAATGTTTTATCATTGCAGACTTCACAATATCCATCAATCCGCATTAGTGAATCCGTGTTTTGTGGTCTACCCATTGCTGATAGCACCACTTTGAACCTGAACTTGTCTGAAAAGTGTCCAAATGCTTTTACAGTATAGGAAATTCGGCCAAAAATTGCTTGTCATACTATTTTGGATCCTGGTGGTTAATTTATTTGATCATTATATTAAAACCAAAATATCATGTAAAAAAATTCTGATTACATGCAATTTGCTAAAATCCCTGAACATTACAAAGGCAGATGGAGAGTTATGCTTAATAGCAGGCAACTATGAAAGTGTTGCTAGCTTTTTTCAATGTGGTTATAACTCACTGTTCTCACAAACCTTTGTTTCCATTCTACCTCAGTTTCCCAAGTTTTATGCTGATACTAGACTAGTACTTCTAACTAAGACATAATAGGAATTTGTCAGTAAAATGTCTCCCAAGTATAGCCTGTGACTTCTAAAAGGAGGAATTCATTACTATACGTTCAGTGTGCTGACTTCCAAATAACCTGAAGCTTCAGAGATCACTCCAGTTTCCCACTTTAAATGAAACTGTTTGTAGCCGTATATATTCGAACATAAGAAAAGATATAATTAGGCAAGGCCGGCCAGCCCATTAAGCTTATTCCTTCCACAGACCATGTACAGTCAAATCTGTCATAGACTCTACCCAGCCCATTTAAGCGCCTGAACTAAGGTTATGCAGAGTATTTCCCGATCTTCAAAGGTAAATAAAACAGATCTCCAGCGTACCTACCAGTCTTACATCCTACTTCACACACCCTAGGCTTCATGCCTTCCTTGGTATGATATTTTCATGTTCCTGGCAGCTCAGGAGCCATTGTTCCACACAACATTCAATTGTCTGTTAAACTGTAGTAATGAATTCCTACTTTGAGAAGGGGTCGGTGCTAGGACCCCAGTTATTCACAATATATATTAATGATCTAGATGAGGGAACTAGATGTAATATCTCCAAGTTTGCAGACGACACAAAGCTGGGTGGGCGTGTGTGCTGTGAGGAGGATGCAGAGAAACTCCAGTATGATTTGGACAGGTTGGGTGATTGGGCAGAAACATGGCAGATGCAGTATAATGTGGATAAATGTGAGGTTATCCACTTTGGTGGCAAAAACAGGAAGGCAGATTATTATCTGAACGGCAATAGATTGGGAAAAAGGGGAAGTGCAACGAGACCTGGGTGTCCTTGTGCACCAGTCGCTGAAGGTAAGCATGCAGGTGCAGCAGGCGGTTAAGAAGGCAAATGGTATGTTTGCCTTCATAGCGAGAGGATTCGAGTACAGGAGCAAGGATGTCTTGCTGCAGTTGTACAGGGTCTTAGTGAGACCACACCTTGAGTATTGTGTGCAGTTTTGGTCACCTTATCTGAGGAAGGATGTTCTTGCCATGGAGGGAGTGCAGCGAAGATTCACCAGACTGATACCTGGGATGGCAGGAATGACGTATGAAGAGAGATTGGGTCGATTAGGCTTATATTCGCTAGAGTTTAGAAGAATGAGAGGGGATCTCATTGAAACTTATAAAATTCTAACAGGACTAGACAGACTAGATGCAGGAAGGCTGTTCCCGATGGCAGGGGAGTCCAGAACCAGGGGTCACAGTCTAAGGATAAGGGGTAAGCCATTTAGGACTGAGATGAGGAGGAATTTCTTCACCCAGAGAGTGGTGAACCTGTGGAATTCTCTACCACACAAGGCAGTTGAGGCCAATTCATTAAATATATTCAAGAAGGAGTTAGATATATTTCTAAGGCTAAGGGGATCAAGGGATATGGGGAGAAAGCAGGGACAGGGTATTGAATTTGGATGATCAGCCATGATCGCATTGAATGGCGGAGCAGGCTCGAGGGGCCGAATGGCCTACTCCTGCTCCTATCTTCTATGTTTCTATCAAGGCTTTCACCCTGGCCTGGGGTGTCTATAGCATACACTCAGTAATAGTTTACCTCCGTTACAACCTATTAATTCTACCCAAAGTGATTCTGTATCTGCCCTTTCCTTTTTTGTCTCCTCTCTCGCTTGTGCCTCAATACTGGAGGCTGTATATATTGCCTCACCACCTCCTTTTCTCCTGATACGGTCTCTTCTAAACAATTTATAGCCTTCCAGATATGTATCCCATTGATTGGAATCATTCCACCAGGTCTCTGTGATGCTGATGATGTCCAATCTATCAACCCCTGCAAGATCTTCCAGATCACACACCTTGTTTGTCAGACTTACTGCATTAATGCAAGCACATTACCATTCTTGTTTACTTTATTAACACTTTTACTTTGTTTATCTCCCACTATTAGAATTAGACTTACTAAACTATAAAGCCCAAGCACACAAATTACTGCTCCTATACCTGGGAAGGCTCTTTTAGTACTTTCTGTCACACTAACAGACAGGATACGAGAAAAAGTTTGTCACCTGATAGGTGATCCTTCCTACACTTCTACCATCCACCCTCTTTCTGTCATAACTTTTCTTATCTTTGTTTATTAATACTGTCATGGGCATTGCTTCTCTGACCTTTCCTCCCATGTTCCCCCTAAGCTCCAAATACACTGTCCTACATAGAAACATAGAAACTAGGAGCAGGAGTAGGCCATTCGGCCCGTCGAGCCTGCTCCACCATTCAATACGATCATGGCTGATCATCCAAATCCAATACCCTGTCCCTGCACCGACACATATCCCACCCTATCCCCGTAACCCCACGTATTTAATTCCCCCTAACATATCCCATCCTATCCCCACATATTTAATCCCCCCCTAACACTAAGGGTCAATTTATCATAGCCAAATCAACCTAACCCGCACATTTTTGGACTGTGGGAGGAAACCGGAGCACCCGGAGGAAACCCACGCAGACACGGGGAGAATGTGCAAACTCCACACAGACAGTCACCCGAGGCTAGATTCGAACCCGGGTCCTGGCGCTCTGAGGCACCAGTGCTAACCTCATCCTGCTGCTTCTTTCTGCATCTTCCCTGTGTTAAAATCAATACTCATTGAAACTTCTAACTTATGACCTCAAAATTGTAGCACTTCTTAACTCCTTCAAACTTCCCTCCTTTCTTGCAATCTACAAGCTTTTAAAAACCATGCCTGGTGTCATGTATCGCAACGCATCTTTCCTTCTGTCCTATTGTTTAATTCTTGGTGGTGTCCTGTACATGGTGGTCTTGGCACTTCCCTTGGGTTTCTCAATGAAGTTGCTCTGCCTCTTCCAGAGGGAGCAGCTACTGCTTCATTATGCTCATTTACGCCATACATTCTGACCGTATTTTTTTAAATAGTGGCCCGGATTTTCCTGGGGCCTATGACCGTGTGCACGCCCGTCAGGGCATCGCAAGTTTCGGGTTTACGCATCCCCGGGAAATGGACATCCGCTGGCGGAGAGTTGGGCTATTTGCCCAAATCTTGCCCAGCGAATGCCCATGAAACTCTTACGCCTGGTAAAAGCAGGCGTAAGGCAGCCTTTTACCAGCGTAAGGGTGAAAATAAATATTTTTTTTTTTTAATTTTGACATTCAAAAACCTGTAAAATAAGTTTGTGTTCTTTTTGGCCCCTTGAAAAATGTTTACATTTATTTTTCAAAAAATAAAATTTTTGGTTTAAATGTTTAATTAAATTGTATTTTAATTAATTTTAAACATTAATTTTTTTTAAATTTCAGTGCTGTAAAAATGTATTTTTTGGGTGATTCCTATTAAGCTTATGGGGATTCCGTACGTAAATGGAATCATCATAAGCATAATGAGAATCCCCTTTGTGATTGGTTGGGCCGGCCCACCTGATCCCAGGGACGCTTGCGAACTGCATCCGCCCTGGGATACGTGGGCCTCTACGCAGGCGTACGCCATGAGGCCCAGGAGCGCGAGTCTCCGTGGATCCAGGACCATCAGGTAGGTGCGTAGTTTTATTGTGGTTCGTAAGCACCCACCCACGGGAAGCCTCCGGCTGCAAATTCAAGCCCAATATATTGATTTAATACAATTAAATAGGAAAATTTACCACAATTTGAGAAGCAGAAAAGTAAAGTTGGTTGGGGCTGAGGAATTTCTCAGCGGTATAGACTGAGGAGCTGGGAGCCATCACTGGCAGGAGGGTGCAATTACAGTGGCAAGTTTACATGGGCAGTTTTCATTATAGGCGTGACCGTAGCAATTTATAATGAGAAAAGTTGACAACAGACTGTGAGGTTTTTTCGGACCGCACGCACGTGTAGATACAAGATTTGTGGAATGTTCTACTGTGATAACTCAACTTGCCCTAGATCCAAATTGCCTTGCGACATGATTAGCCAAACAATCAACATTACTGAGAACTGACCAGTTTGGTTGAGGAATTGAGGCTTGGGGAGGGAGAGAGAGAGAGAGAAATAGAGAGTGAGTAGTTGTTTGTAAAGCTGGCTGCCAGAGTAATGTATACTTGCTTAAAAAAAGAATGCTCAGGTAGCTGAAGTTTGTAATCTTGTTGCCACCAAACATATCTGCCACCTGTTCTGCCAGAAGCTACTACCTGTTGCTAAGTTCATTCTCAGGTCCAACTGCTTCTCCAATTGCTTGTCCAGCCATTTTCTCCATATACCACCTCGTGACTGTCACCTTGTAATTATACATTAAAAGCTTGGCAAGCAGGTAGCAGCCCATTGATGCATCAAAGATGTACAAAATTTCACAGTTGCTTGTGACTGATCGATGCTATCATTGGAGGTTCACGGGTCTATACAACCACAGCAGAGTCTTGGAGCAAATCTTCCCATTTGGTTCAGAGTATTTTGCAAAGATTTGTGATCTGAAATTTGTTCAGCTGATTTTTGTCAGTCTTCAGGATTGTCAGTGCTTCTAAGTCATACTCAAGGTTAGTGATAACTGTGTATGGAGCTGAAGTTGATATATATATATATATATATATATATATATATATATAACCACTCAGGGTGCACAGAAAAATTGCATAAATAAATCTGATTTTGAAATAGCAACGCTAACTATTGTTGACTGTATAATAGCAAAATACTGCGGATGCTGGAAATCTGAAATAACAACAGAAAATGCTGGAAATACTCAGCAGGCCAGGCAGCATCTGTGGAGAGAGAAACAGAGTTAACGTTTCAGGTCTGGGACCCTTCTTCAGAACTGGAAAAAGGGTCCCAGACCTGAAACGTTAACTCTGTTTCTCTCTCCACGGATGCTGCCTGACCTGCTGAGTATTTCCAGCATTTTCTATTGTTGACTGTAGTCGGGACTGGTCACACTTATCAGGGCCATGGCAAGAAGTTTCTTATTTCAATTGTGTATTTAAATGGATTTAACGACTTGTAAAGTATTCCTGTCAAGGAGATTGCATGTTCATGGTTCAGCATCCAGCAAAAGGGAAGGATTACAGGTAGCACTCTAAGTACCAAAACAATCAAGGCCAAGTCACTAAGTACCAAATATTATTACTTAATGTATTGACTGAGGATGGTTACTCCAGTGAGGAGTTGATTCGTGTGTTGGTGATGCAACCCAAACGTTTTACAGGTCAGAAGGTACAGCGTATGGAATATGTAACTGTGAGGTATGCTGGTATGCTGCATAGTGTTTACGAATGGCCCAATTTTGAATAGGTAGACAATAACTGGGTCAGCACTGTGGCATTAATCTAGCAGATGCCTTACTTGCTGCACTACTGGATTCACCCTACCATGAGACGCTGTCATTTGCTAGATTTAGTTTCACCACAAGTATAAATAGCCACTGATGATTGCCACACAAAGTCACTGAATTTGCACTTTCACCCACAATTCTCGGTATTAATGTCCCTCATGTTCTATTTTTAGCACAACCTTTAACAGTCTTTCATAAATTCCTGTCTCTGCTATTTTAATACATTTGTTAACTCATTTAAAATAAACAGCTTAATAAATGTGCAAAAATATTTCTGAACATGCTGATTGGTGAACTAAAAATCGTGCACAGAGGGAGTTAAACCAATATGAGTTCTAGATAGCACCAGAACCATTAGCAGGTGGAGGGGGGTGCAATGAGCAGCAGGAAGCAACTTCTTCACAAAGAGCAAAGGAAAATTGGAGGGTGATTCGTCTTGGGCAGCAGCTCTGGGCACCTCCTATTTACAGGTTTGCAAACTGCATTAGAGGCCCTGAACAATGTGCATTGCACAGTTTAATAATAAGCATTGGAGGAGAAAGAAAGTAAACAGACACCATAGATTAAGAATGACTCACTTAGGGTGTTGGCAAGTTAGAATTTAATAGATTTTATAAAGTAAAACTCACTCTATAAATAAAGAGCAAAAGAAACTTAACCTATATGGTTGAAAATGTATATATTTATTGCAACAAGAATTTATATGTATATTGAAGAAGTACCAATTAAGAAAAAGGTATTTATAAAAAAGCAAGATTCACTTATTCATAAGATAAACCTGTTTAGTTATGGTGCGAGTGCAGGTACAGTGACTCAAGTTGTTGAAACAAATGCTTTAAGTTAAATGACGAGATGCCATTATAATGGCCCAGAATTTGCTGGAGCAGGGCATCTCGCAGTGAGCGGCATGAGTTGGATTTTTTTTTTCCACACCCTCCAGCTCCAATTATTTTTTTTGTGCTGCAAATTGCTGGATGTGCGATTTGATAATGAGGGCAACTGGGTGAACAACGGGACCAATGGCCTATCTGCTTAAATAATTAAATTTAAGGATAGAGAAAGAAACAGTGAACAATGGAGAAGAAAATAGGGCGAATTAGAGTCAAATTAAATACAGAAAGAGAAATAAAGAGAGGGAAATAAAGATTGGATTAAAAGAGATAAAATAGAGACAGAAAGGAAAAGTAAGAAAAAAATTTAAAATTTAAAAAACCTCCAAGAGCAATTTACTACATGCAGGAGTGAGACTCCGCAGTTTCAATTGTTCCCTTCCTGAGCCTCCAAAGTTAAGTGGCATGTCAGGACTATAAATCATCCCATTAGCAGGGTCCTGATGCCGCAAAATAGCAGCCCTAACTTTCTGTGGCGAAATGAATTCCTATTTACGGTGCAAATCCAGCAGATTTCTTGACTCTCGTGGGGAGGTTGTCGGCGAGCTCCCATTTTTACGCGACTTAATGCCGGAGCGACGCAAAATCGTTCAGCAATTTGTGGCAATTCGCAACTCACGCCGTCCCTCTTCCTCACCACAAATTGGCGGGTTTTCTTAACGCACTATTAACAGCAGTGTGCGCCTTAAACTCGCTGTTATTTTCCCAGCAAATCCTGGGCCAGTATCTTCCGTAAACCATTATATTTTTAAAACCGTTAAGCTATAATCAAATTGTGCTAATTTTGCAGAAATTTTTGAAGGTGCATTATTCTGCTGCGCTGTAGCTTTAGAATGTTGAAGGTGTGTGTGCTTTACATGGTAGATGCACAATTTCATTGTAGCTTAATGATGGAGCTTTCCCAAATAACTCTCTTCGTCATGAACTACCATTTTCCAGTTGTTGCTGTCTGAGTCTGAAAGTGCTTTGTCGTGCGTTGATAACGCAGTATGTAAGAAGGTGAATGGTGCTGAAAGGATGAAAGTGCTTAACTGCCCTATTGTTATTCTAGTCCAGGATTTATGATGACTCATTCTGTTAGTGCCACCTGCAGGTTGAAGACTGTGTTGCAAAAACAATTGAGCTCTGGCTTCAAATACACTGCAAATGATTCCAGAGATGTATCATCTCTGTTAAATATCAAGCATCCAGTATAACATTGTTACTGTACCTTGCTGTGAAGTACATTGCTGGTTCATACATCTTGTAATAATTGTGACCGGTATTGTGTTTTATGTTACTTTACAAATCATTCAGATTTTCTGTACAGCGATAACCCACATTTACGGGACACAAACCATCACATTCGCTTGTGTTCTGTTGTAGTGATCATTCCACACACATTTTTCTTTTCAATCAAAACTTATTTGAATTGGAACCCTGCTAATAATACGGGTAGAATTCTCCTGCTCCTCTGTACCTGATAACCAATTCACTTCATCTTGTCTTGTAGGTCAAACTCCCCTTTCCAATAGATCAAATCACAGATCTTCCAAGGAATGATTTCCAAATGATGGTTAAGATGCACAAGTTAACCTCCGAGCAGCTAGAGTTTATTCATGATGTCCGCCGGCGCAGTAAGAATCGGATTGCAGCACAGCGCTGCCGGAAGAGAAAACTGGATTGCATTCAGAACTTGGAATGTGAAATTCAAAAGTTGGTGAGTAGACTGCAAACCTTCCATCTATTTATAATCAAAGTTTTGAGAGTGTCTGTTCACTGCTGGCCTCACACTCGGTTACTGAAGTAAAACAATTTTTTTTTTTCAAAAAAAAATGTTACTTCCTATTGATTTCTCTGATCTAGGGAAGGAGCTAGAAATTTTCATCTAGTTACCAATCTACAGAGAAAGAATTGACTTTGAATTGACCTAAGGATGTCCTTAAGAAGAATTAAGCTCTAATTAACCTCAGGACCCATTTATAACAATTAGACCTTGTGGCCTTAAAAGGACACAGATTCACCTTAATAATAATTTATTGTGTGTTATGTTGTATAATGCTCCTCTCCTTCTAAAACAGTGCATCCATCAACTTACAATGATCAACTGTTACATTATTAGACTGTTTACCTTAGATATTTTCCATGGACTCAATGCCAAAGACAATTCTTTCCTCCTTATGAACCGAAGTGAGCTACTGGATAGATCATGTGCTCAAACAGTATTTCCTTGGCTATGGAAAGTGGTAGAATAAACCTTGTATGAGACCATGGCTCAGGCTATAAACTATGGAATAGATTTATTAACAATATATAAATACCTTTCACATGGTGCATGTCCGTCGTACCTCAAAGTCACACACTTGAGACCATCTCTGAGGTCTGTATTACACTTGCCCCTGATTGGCTCAGGTGCAATATTCATTAGATAATAGCAAATCTTAAAATAATCTTTTTAAAAAAGGCATAAAGAGCGAGAGAAAGCCAGTCATTTCCTGTTGGTTTCTTCCAACCTTGATAAACTGGCCTCTCCCCAAGAAGAGGAGTCATCAATTTACAAGCCACTGCCAATCTAAAGAGACGCCACAGCAGCAGAATTAGCCTCGAATTGATCTCTGGAGGTGCACAGAGAGTGGCTGAAAAGTGGCCTTAGCAGCAAACCATCACAACCAGACTACTCGCGAGCAATGCCATCGGAAATGGTAGCATAGTGGTTATGTTACTGGACTAGTAATCCAGAGGCCTGGACGTGAGTTCAAATCCCACTGCGGCAGCTGGGAATTTAAATTTAGTTAATTAAATAAATCTGGAATAAAAAGCCAGTATCAGTAATGGTGACCATGAAACTACCAGATTGTCGTAAAAATCCATCTGTCCTTTAGGGAAGGAAATCTGCCGTCCTTACCTGGTCTGGCCTATACGCGACTCCAGACCCACAGCAATGTGGTTGACTCTTAACTCTGAAATGGCCTAGCAAGCCACTCAGTTGTACCAAACCGCTACAACAAAGTTAGCTTTGGGAGTACTTTCACCTCACCGACTGCAGCGGTTCAAGAAAGTGGCTCACCACCACCTTCTCAAGAGCAATTAGGGATGGGCCTTGCCAGCGACGCCCACATCCTGTGAATGAATAAATTAAAAAAAAATATATGTTGAACAAAATGTTAAAACATTCAACCTGTTACTCTTGTCTTTCTGTCGCCTTTCATACTGTTGTCTGGTTTAGTTTCCAACAACTAGTGCCATTAATCAGCTTACGGGTGAAGTGCCAGTGCTGATGGATTGGGGCCAGCAAATTGTTTGCAACAGAGATTGGCATTGCTGAGATTGCTATTTTCATCTCTCATGACATCAGCAACACGAGGGAGATGTTTGCATCATGCAATCACAGAAAGGGGAGGGAGGGAGAGTCTTGGGCAGGGGAGGATGCGATTTTCCTTGTGGGCCCGGAGAACTCCTGCTGCTCCTCCTGATCCCACAAAGGAAAGTTTTACATTTCCCTGAAGGGCTATTTCTGTCTTCAGACCAGCTCCAGACCTGCTTCTGCTGAGCGGGAAAACTGCAGCGGCTTCCCTGCTTAGGCCCCGGTTGAAATGCCATCGGTGTCCTATTGACGTCATAAGTATATGAGGCTCCTACCTGCTTTAGGTAGGTGCCTCATCCATTTGCAAAATCCTGTGGGTTAATATTGGAAATGGTTGGGATATGAGCAGATAAGTAACCTGCTCGTTTTTAACTGCCCACCCACATGGTTTCTGCCAGACGGGTAGAATTAAAATTGACCCCAAGGTGGTCGTTGTGAACCTTAGTTTGTGTTCAGTTCCATCACATTAAAGCAACTGCCTCAATAAATTGAATGGCAGATTTTAAAAAAATCCAGTTTCATATTAACCAGTATACATATATAAAAACAAACTTCTGTGCTGAATGGGTTGATATTGTCAATAGTTATATTTTATTATGAGTGGCAATCAGTGTAGTAGTCAGGCATAACTCTAAATTTGCAAACAAATACCACATTAAAATGTACTTACTGACCAGCCAGTTACCTCTGATGCTATCCTGTTGATGTAGGTCTACAACGCAGCCTCAACTAATGTTACAAACACATTAGTCCCACTGAATGAGTTTCACTGAGAGACATAACGAGATGCAGTAGCTCGTCCTGGCACTTATTACAGAGAGGCATTGAAGCCAACAGTGGACAATTTCCTGACCTAGATCTGTCACAATTGTGAACAACCTAGAAATGTGAAGGCAGCAAAAATAGGGATTGTAAAGATGTTATAAGAATATCATTAAAATATGCAATGATCACTCCAGGGTTTGGCAACAGCAAGTGCAAGACATATCCAGGCCACCTGAGTGCTTCAGGCACTTGCTGAGTTGGCAGGCTATTTCCTCTTCTTAGCACTCTGTTGTGCCTCTAGATCCTAACTTTTCTATTCAATATACCCTTTTATTATAACGCTGTTCAATCCTCTCACAGTTGCAGCGAAGAAATATTCAGGAACATTTTTAGAAGGTTCAGCTATCCAAGTCCCTTGAACTCTGAAACCAGCCCACTGCCTGTAATGGCGAAATACCAGTTTATTGCTTTTTTATGTTTCGTTTTTTCCTCCAGTTTTCTCTCGCCAAGTTGCTGACTACTGCTGGGTATGGTTCCACAGGCACCCCATAGCGCGCTCTCTCATCCAAGTGGCCATTCTTCATATGTGAGCCTAGTTAGTGAGCACCAACAGGCTATTTGACCATGGAAGATATTACAGCTAAGCAATCTTGCCTAAGCTAAGCCGTTTTGTCCGGGTCTACTGTCCTCAGACATTTGCTTTCAGCAAGTGTCCTTGGACAGCAATCGAGGGTGGGAACTCTGGCTGACTTTTCTCCCGTCTTTAGCTCGGAGACACCAACCCCAAATGCAGTGATCCTACTAATGTCCTGCTGAGGCAAATTAACTCACCACAAACCATGAATCAAACCTCAGGCCTTCTTGATCAGTGTGGCTCACTGCCACGTCAGATGATGCATTTAGCCAAAGGACTATTAGAGGATTCCTATACACTGGTTTTGGAGCACAAAGGAGGTGCAGATAGCTCAGTTCCCAAAATTATTCCCCCTCTCTTTCTCTCTCTGCTGCAAGAACAGGAATTCTTAGCTATACTATGGAGATATTAAAAGATGGGGGAAAAAAAGTTGCCAAAAACAGATTAAAACCACCCCTCACTGACTCCACCTGTATGGATGATAACGAGTAATATGGATCTTGATTTATCAGTCCCTCAATATGTAAGACACCAAACCAATGTGTTTACCTTAGATCTTTGCCTCAGATTCTTGTTTTCAGATTACATTTTGTGATACATTACTAGATATTGTGCAGCAGTAGTATGTACCTCTTTAAAGAGAACTTAAGAGCACGAGTACTGTTAAGAGCCGACATACCATAACCTGTTATTTTTCTGTATTTTTGGCAGCTGTGTGAAAAAGAAAAGTTACTGACAGAAAGGAACCAGCTGAATGCTTGTATGGGAGAACTGTGGGATAATTTCTCATGCCTTTGCCAAGAAGTGTGTGGGGATGTCCAGTTAAGCCCAGAGCAGATACAGTCATTGCACAAGTTTTGTCCAGTCTTTAGGCCAATGGATGAGCCTGCAGCTACAGGCAGCACCGCCTCGCCCCCTGCTGGATTAGAACAGAAGTTCTTGAAGACACAGTGCGTTGGAGATGGTATGCAATGCTGCTCGGAGCAAGGAGGATCCCATCATCAAGACCAGTGGTCACCTAGCCACAATGCAGAAGTCTGCACGTCAGGAAATTTACAGGGGCTACTCGACCAAGGAACATGTTCGGAAAGGAGGCCCTCACTCGAACAATGCAGTCAAACTGTGACGGTAGATTTCTGCCAGGAAATGACTGATAAATGTACAACTGATGAACAGCCGAGGAAAGATTGCACCTAGTGACTGTTTAGTTCTTCCCCCCCTTTTTTTTTGTTTTCCTTAAAGTAAGCAGGAGGTTCACTTGATCAGGATGCAGGCAACATTCATCTGTTGATGTTTTTCTCTTCGATGCACACTACAACAGTCTTAAACTGCAGCAATACTCTGTCCAGGTATTACTCCTCAGAACAGCCGAGGTTTATCCTCACAATGGTGCTATACCTTGCTTGTGCAGGGAACTTGACAGTGATGACGCTGTTATTTTATTATGATTATTAATTATTGTTATTAGGATTTTGGCCTTCATTCTCAAAAGGGAATGGGTCAGGCAGCATCTCATTTTACCTTGAAGGACCCAATAAATAGCTCAGTAGTCTTTCAGCAAGCTCGGTGGCCCATGTCACACACCAACTCAGGAAATCTTCTGAATGTTCAGCATAACTCAGTTCACATTAAAGATGGTTTTTCATCTATATACTGTAAACCTACTCCTGCATCCTCTGTTTTAATCATTAGAATACTGGAACTCTGCGTCTGGATTGTACAAAGAATCTGGTTACAACATTCCCATTTTGCCTTCTGCAGAATCTGACCGAAACTTTTAAGAATTTAGACAGTTAGGTTTTCACACTTGAGCAATATCACCTTCTTTGTACTTTGTAAGAAAAAAAAAGAATTATTTGATGTAAATTAAATTTATAAGACATCTCTGGCACTGCTTTGAAGGTGCCTTTTGAGCAGGGAAGATTTGTCATTATTGCTGATGTAGAACAGTGAAGATGAAAACTGCCACTTGCACTGTGTCAGTCATTGGGTCTTTTGCTTTACTATCTGGTGCATTTCACACAAAAAAAAGAAGGTATTCAGAGAGATGTCGTCAGACTATGTACCTTCCCTACCCAACCAAACACTGAGAGCTAATACTTGCTGCAGCAGCTGCCATGATCGAGAGTAGTGTAGAATGACCAATACCAACTTTTGTAAATTGGGCTCTTGGTATTTTGTATTCACAAATATTTCCATTTTTAACTCTAATTTTAAACCCAGATTATCATCATGTCGAAAGAAACTTCTGCTCGGAGACCAGGTTTAACACTGAAGTGGATGGTTATGAATGCATGGGCCACTGAATCTAAAATACTGTATGTAAAAACTTTTGAAAAGAGTTATAATTTTTTTAAATTTTATTTATTTGTATTTTTTTTTTACATACTTTTCAAATTAGTATTTTTTTTTTTTGCTTTTTGTAACGTCCCTAGAAACAAGCTTTTACTAAGAGGGAAAACAGCAACCTGCTCCTAGGTCCTGCCATTGCCGCTCTGTCACTAAGTGTGCATGAGTGACACACCCCAAATCTCCCTTCAAATTCTCCCTCCCTCCCTCTATTAAGGCGAGTCACTTCCCCAGTCATTTGAGCTATGATTGGGTACGCACAGTGTGGGGAATCTCCAGTACAAACCTGTTAACTGCCATCCTATGGCACAGTAATCTGTCCCACCTCTTGTTACATTTACAGCTCCTGTTGTACTTGAAGATGATAACTCAAGGGACCAGGTGACACTTTTGTCTTGAAATCTACACTTTCATCTTTGCTATTTGGGTTAATCAAATCCGTTGAAAACAGATTACATGTTATTTAGCCCTGATTCAGCCGATTCATTTTTGAGTGCTTTAAGTGCCAAAAAGTAGCGGAAAGTAAATTGTTCCATTCCTACATTATAACAGTGAATATACTTCAAAAGTATTTCATTGGCTGTAACGCGCTTTGGGACTTCCTGAGGTCATGAAAAGCACTATATAAATGCAAGTTGTTGTTATAGTATCAAAAAGTAAGCGTTCCTCTGAAGCTGTGAACAAAGTGGTACAGGGAGTTAGAGGAGAGATTGGTGCCATCACTGCAAAGTGGTAAACCATTCCGTTTCCCAGCTGTCTCATCCCGAACTTAATGAGCACATAGTGGGGGGGAAAAGGCAAACCATTCCTCCCAACTGGCCTCGTTTGTAAGAGCATCGTGTTGGCTTGAATTGATGATGTACTATTGGAGTGCAGTGCAAACAACCTTTTCCTGCTGCTGAGTGCAACAAGCTGTCCAAGTACAAAGTCTGAAGTAGCTGAGGCGCAGAACACCGGCCATTTAAAGCTGGGAGGCGAAAACATTAGAAATCAATTAGACTGATTTAAAAAAAAAGTGACACTTCCCTAATGGTTAAATTTGTAAATAAATATGTGGAACTTAATTTGCATTGTGTGTTCAGACAGGGCTGACTCTAAGAGGTTGTACCCAGTAACTGCCATTACTGTTTAGTCCATAAACCATAGTGGTTGCAGCTGTTACAATATAATTCCAAACACATTTAGAAAATTCTAAGCAGTGTTTAAATTTTCTTTTAAATATTCAATAAAAAAAGACCTGGTTCTCTTGAAAGTAAGCAAATATCCCTTTATCCTGACACATGTTTGCAAGTGTCAGTTTTCACCTTATTGTAAATTTTATTTGAACACATAACTTTTGTTTTCTGATGCAGCTAGGTGTGTTTGGCAGTCACTATTGCTGGACAACACTTCCAGTTTCCAAAAAAAGGAAATGTGAACTATAGCAATCTATGGTCAAGCTCGTGCATTTCAAACCACTGCTCAAACAGCATTTTTATGCTTCAGGAAAGTTAAGCTTAGTATCCATAATTTAGCAGTAAAACAGTTTGCATATTTGCTTAATTGATTATATAATCTGTACTTTTTTTTGTTGCTATTCTGAACCCTGTTATGAACAAAACTGTTATCAGGTGATTAACGGGAAACATTATTTATCTCCCGAGTGTTCTTGTATTACACAGTACCCAGACAACCTCATTTCATTTAATTATATATTGTTGACAAGTTAGCTATAGAAATCAGATTAGGTATTTCTGTTCATAATCTAAAGGTGCCTTCTTTTATTTCAAATTGATTCTGGAACAGACCAAATTTAGCCTGTGATATTTTTGCCCTCAAATTAGTTCAAAACTTTTTTTCATGCATGTAAATAATTGTAAGATTTTGGAGGCATAATATCTGCACAGTCCAGCACATTTCTTGTTTGTGAATTGTCCTTGTAAAGATCTTCAAATTTGTCTGTGTTTACACAACATCCCTGAAACAGCAGTCAATATATTGAAGTTTGTTGCTAAAAAGAGAGCAATGGGGTTTCTATCCTGGGGAAATGGTGAAACTAGCTTCAGCAGGATTTGTAGCCAAATACCTACTTTTATAAATGATGTGTGGTCATCCGTTTAAACAATTTGGAATTAAGTTGTATCTATTTTTTTAAAAACATCTGTATTTCTACTGTCTAAAAGGTCTAGCAGACTGTGTTTTCTTTAAACGACATTGGACAATATACATCTACATTTCATAAACTGACCAAAGTATTATAGTCATTGTTTTTGAGGATTTGCCCCACTAAAAGTGCAAGTCTCAACACTTCACCCTCCTTTTCAGAATTTTAATTTTAATTTTATTTGCAATTTTAGATTCTGCTATCTTCTTAAATAAGCAGTCTCGCCACCAAAACATTTTTTTAAAATTAGCAAGCTTGCAATGGTTTTGTTTTGCTTTGTCCATTATGGTTGATTTTTAAATATGTGTATGTATTTGGGGGGCTCCACCCATTGCTCGGTGAGTTTATCCAGTGAGTAGTTGCGCCATAAACTAGGAAGGTCCCAATTTCAATCCTGGTTAGCTGCTTGATCTTAACCAGGACACTGACCAGGGAACTACAGATAACTTCGTCGCTCCTAGGTTAAGGAAAGGAAAATGGACCAAGGACCCCCACTGCTGATTGTTATCCAGCAATTCTCGTGTATATGTATGGATGTTGGGTTAGGACAGGATCAGGCTTGACTGTGCGTTCAAATAGCCTATCAACACTCACTGCTGAGGCTCACATATGAATGATGGCCATTTGTGGAACCATATCCGAGCAGAGAGGCAATGTCCTCCAGAGCAGAAGGGAGGGAAGGAAACAAAAATGAATGGAAATGTTTTGCTAAAGCAGTGAGTGATGGTGATCTTTACTTTGGCAACACATATATTAAAATTGGAATAATGCACAGAATAATGCATGACCCCTGTATGCAAGCATGAGATGCAAATTCATGAAATAGTCCCATTTTTTTCAACAAAACAAAACGGTCTGTGCTGATGGACATCATTGCGGACATTGGTTTGGAATGGTTACTCAGCCTGATAATGTGATTGAGCTGAAATGGCCCTAAAAGTCCAGCTTCTCATGAATATTTTGCACTTTGGGATGGTTATTTTTAAATTTAATCTCGGCACTCTGGTACCAAAATTACATTCATTATTTTTTTTAATTAATTTTTTTTAAATTCGTTTTTATGGGCGTCGCTGGCAAGGCCAGCATTTATTGCCCTTGAGAAGGTGGTGGTGAGCCGCCTTCTTGAACCGCTGCAGTCCGTGTGGTGAAGGTACTCCCACAGTGCTGTTAGGGAGGGAGTTCCAGGATTTTGACCCAGCGACGATGAAGGAACGGTGATCTATTTCCAAGTCAGGATGGTGGGGGAACTTGGAGGTGGTGGTGTTCCCATGTGCCTGCTGCCCTTGTTCTTCTAGGTGGAAGAGGTCGCGGGTTTGGGAGGTGCTACCGAAGAAGCCTTGGCGAGTTGCTGCAGTGCATCTTGTAGATGGTACACACTGCAGCCACGGTACGCCGGTGGTGGAGTGTTAGGAGTACCTTCTGCTGTAACATTAATTACTGTTCTTAAAAAGCTTTATTTATACCTATTTTTCTTTTAATATCCAATTTTATTTTTTTGCACAATTCTGTCTTTTTTTACTTCACAAACTTACCTGTTTCCCTCCCTCTGCCAAACCACTGTCTACTTTATGAGCTTGGACCACATCACTTAAAACTGATCTTGTGATTGGTTGAGTGCCAATTATAAAGTCCAGCTTGTCAGGCAGTCAGGATGATTACTGAAGTTTAACCCAATCACATCAGTAGAACAATTGGTCAAACTTTGGATATTTGGGCAATAAAAGCTGGCCTTGCCAGCGACGCCCACATCCCATAAAAACAAATATTTTTTTTTTCCAGAAACTGTAGAACTCAGTAGCAGCTAAGGTAGGGGAAGTCAGCAGTACTCAAGGTGGTTAATGCATGTAAATGATGTTGGACTCATTCATGAGTTTGTATCTCTGCTAACGTTAGTTCATCTTCCTCGCAGTCAACCTCTGTAACCTCTCCAAGCCTATACCCAGATGATGTTATCAGCACTCATTGTTTATGTACAAAAATCAATGGACATTCCAACTCACTGAAAGTCAACATACACATACATACATAGATGCACATAAATATATCCTCACGCAGAAGCAGCATTTAGCTGAAATAAAAATAGGTATCGCAGCTCAGTCAGCATGTGGAGGAGAAAAAAAGTTTAACATATTCAAACTCTTTACCTTTACCTGTCCTCTTTTCCTGTATAGTCCTATAAAATGGCCTCACCCATTCCGACTTGATTAAGGGTCACAGCTGAAATATGAATCAATTTATTTTTTCAGATGCTGAGCAACTTGCTTTGTGCTTTGAGCACTTTCTGTTTCTATTTCCAACATTTATGGGGATTGAAATTCGTCCCTGGCGGCGGCACAGAACGGGCGGGATCGGATCGGATCGGACGCCCGTTATACACAGCGCCTGATATTCGGTTCCATTGACTGCGCTGGAGCTGAACATCAGGCGCTGCCGATAACGGGCGGCCGATCCGATATCGCCAGTTCTACGCCACCACCCAAGACAAATTTCTAGGCCCTGTTTTTTTATTTCAACTCTTACTGTATGCTCTCTAGACCTGATGTGATTTGCACACCAGAGGGGAAATTTTAACTCCCAGTGGAAAGCCAGCAGGAAATGCGGGATGCTGGGCCGGGAGCTGCAGTAGGAGACCCTGGAGATTTTACTGGCCCTGCCTCATTTACATCACGCCGGCCCAGCCTCACGCTCGCAACGAGCATCACCGGCTTCTGACATGAGGTTCGGGTGTCTCGGAGGCCAGCAGTCGACTAAGTCACTGGGGGTGGTGGTGGGTGGGGAGTGGGTTCAGGAGGCTTTAACAGGTGGAGGGGGCAGCCCGGGGCGGCAGCAGCCTGAACTTTGCTTGTGTTCCTCCTGGCCCCACAAAGAAAACGTTGACACTTACCTTACAGGGCCTCTGCTTCTTGCCCGCAAGGTTTATTCAGCGGGCACCAGCATCAGTCGCCCCACTCAGTAGGCTATTAAAATTGCATCAGGGTCCTATCGAAATGATACTTTGCATAAACTTATGAGGCTGCTACCTGAGTCAAGTGGGCAGTTCAGCTGCCCAGAAAAAAAAATGGCATTAAGATGGCCGGAGGTTATGAATCGAGCGGCAATTTTAATTCCAATTCCTCCCGGTTTCAGTCAGGCAAAGGGAGTTAAAAGCCCCCCATCAGATAAGTGGAAATCGGTGCAAGGTGGTAATCAGATGTTCAGAAATATCAGTACACACACGAGCACCATTTACCTGCTCAGTATTTAAATCTGGTAAATTCAGACAATAATAACAGTAATACAGGAGGGGAAAATAAAAACCTTAGGAAATCTCATTTCTACATCTTGACAAGTATTATAGCAAATGTCGTTTTAGAATTAGAAGTGCTGTTTGTTGATTTTTGTTTGATAATGGTGCTGCACTGGAAAAATTCACGTGCTCTGAAGAGAACAAGGGCTAGAAATTCGTCTCTGGTAGTGGCGCAAAACGGGCGGTATCGTATCTCCCGCCCATTCTACGGAGCGCCTGATGGTGAGTTCGATTAACTGCACTGGAACTGAACATCAGGCGCTGTGTATAACGGGCGACCGCTCCAATACCGCCCGTTTAGCGGCACCGCCCGAGGCAAATTTCTAGCCCTAAATGTCTACCAGGTTCACCCTGTTCACCAGGTCAGTGTATATATTTTGCTTCAAGGCAACAGTTACATTCAATCTTTCTTTTTCATCATCAACAAAACTAAAATACTGTCTCTACCAAGTGACTTTGCTGGATTTTTTCATCCATTAAGAAGGTCCTGTTAATCTCACCAAAAGGTTTTGTAATTGTTGTTTATACCATGGCAATTCAGTGTAAATTTGTTTACTTTTTAAATAACCTTTTTCACGAGTAGGGGTGATTTCATCCCTATCTTTAATGTGGTGTGATAAAATGCATTGCTAATTTAAATACCTGTATTATTTAATGTATAAAAATACATAACTGCTGAATTTATATCCGATCATGCGTACACCTTCAGAACAGGTGAAGTGATTTAAAACCAAATCTTCAACAAAATGTGTTCCTTAGGAAGCCCCACTGTATCACAGAACAGTTTGTTCCAGAATCACATTGGAATCAAATGCACCTTCACTCTTGCCTTATGTAACATGGAATACTCTGGAGGCCATATTCATGATGGGATGGAAATAGTGCATATGGGATGGGGGTAAGACAGCCCCCGTCTCAGCAGCGTGAGATATTCTCTCGAGTGACACATATCTACCTGTATATTGCTCCGTACCTCTCATACTTGGTCAATGACTGTTATCATCAGGTGTTTTTTCTACATACTTTTTACACAAATTCTGTGTGGGATAAATTTAGTAAGTAGATTCAGCGCATCATTTCAACATTCTAGGTCTGAAGCTTGTAGTTCTGAGTTCTTTTTATCCCAGGTGACTGTGTTTTCTGCGGTGTTTTTACTGTCACTATCAGATTGCTGTAAACGCTTCCTTTTTGTTAAAGAAAAAAAAATTGTTGGAATGAAGTAAAAAAAAAATCACATTCGGTGTAAATACAGTATTGTGCAAAAACTGTTTTCATTCAGTTGAACTGCTAGTGTTAAAAGATTTTGTCTAGACACCATTTCTGTTGTTGAAATAAATGAAATATTGCATAGCATATCGGAGTTCTGAATGTGAAGTGTATTGTATTAATTGCCATTGGTCGTTTCATGGACCCAACCCACTATTTTCAACCAGGAGTAAATTAACCTACACTCAGTTTAAAGAAGTGCCCCAGTGTTACGCTGCCACAACTGTTCTGAGGAAATCGCAGCCAGTCTTTGCTATAGCCACACTCTATAGCTTCTTACATAGAAACATAGAATCTAGGAGCAGGAGTAGGCCATTCGGCCCATCGAGCCTGCTCCACCATTCAATATGATCATGGCTGATCATCCAAATCCAGTACCCTGTCCCTGCTTTAATCCCCACAGTACACATATCCCACTCTACCCCTGTAACCCCACATATTTAATCCCCCCCTAACACTAAGGGTCAATTTATCATAGCCAAATCAACCTAACCTGCACATTTTTGGACTGTGGGAGGAAACCGGAGCACCCGGAGGAAACCCACGCAGACACGGGGAGAATGTGCAAACTCCACACAGACAGTCACCCGAGGTCAGATTCGAACCCGGGTCCCTGGCGCTGTGAGGCACCAGTGCTAACCACTATGCCACCGTGTTGCATCTGATCCAGCTAAATTTGCAACTGCAGTGGTCTCACAAACATTATTCAATGAAGCAGCTCATCAAGCTTAACTCCTCAATTTTCAGACTTTTCCAGTTAGTTCCAAATAACCAACTTGCTAGAAGGGATTCAGGAAAAATCAGATCTTCCTTGCCATTTGTCACTAAAGGCGTATGCTTTTAAGGGTAGGGAATTAATCTGGAAACCATGGAACCCAATATACCTTGTACACATAACCAGTAAATTGACACAATATAGTTCTTCAGTTTTAAAACTATGATGATAATCAAAAAAGCCAGTGGTACAATATTTTAAGCAGGGAGATACAAAAAGCATCCCTGTTGTACAGAGATACCGTTTATTGGAAAACTAAACTTACAGCGCAGCATATTGAAGACCGGTGTAGTGATTAAGTGGAGTTCATTGTATGTTTTCCATCAAAACATTATAGGTAAGATATTCATGGTATGGGAGACACCTGAAAAATTTTCTCTTCATGATAGAGGATTGGGGTGCTTCTATTCCAGGTTACCGAATTCCTGAGCACTTGCCTATCAATAGCTTAAAGAACCTCAGCTACATAGATAGGCTTAAGCACCTTGCTCTATTTACTTTACAGCAGCATAGAGTTAAAGGTGACCTGATAGAGGTCTATAAAATAATTAAAGGGCTGGATAGCGTGCCTATTGATAGATTATTCCAGTTTAACAGAATGGGGAGGGCAAAGGGACATAAGTTTAAACTATATAAGAGTAGGAATTTAGGAAGTTCTTTTCCCAGAGAGCAGTGAGGCTCTGGAATACGTTGTTGGCTGGTGGGGTGGGTGCTGACTCTCTATGTCTTCAAGAGGGAGCTGGGACAGAGATCGCATCATAAAGAGGTAAGTGGCTTTATAGATCACACTTGGTCCATGTGATCTCCTGGACTGGTTTTGATCGTCTGAGTTGATCGGAGAGGAAGTTTCTAGAGTATTTCCCAAGCTTTTCGCTTCCCCAGGAGATTGCATGGCAACGCGGAGAAGGGAAGTGTTTAGTGGTAATGCTCCAGCCATCATGAGATGAGGAGCAGGCTTGATGGACCAGCTGGTCTTTTCCTGCACATCAATTTCATATGTTCATATATCCACTCCCTCCACCACCGCCGCACTGTGGCTGCAGTATGTATGATCTACAGATGTGCACTGCAGAAACTTACTAAGGTTATCAACAGCCTCTCTCTCCCCTGTGAACTGTATCACCGAGAAGAACAAAAGCAGCAACGTGGGAACACCATCAGCTCCAAGTCCCCTCGAAGTCCAACACCATCCTGACTTGGACATATATCGCAGTTCCTTCATCATCACAGGCTCAATATCCTGGAATTCCCTACCTAACACCATTGCTGGGATCACCATCACCAATTTTTTTTAAACCTCTTTTAGTTCCTCAGGACAGCCAAACCACTTCACCGCCAATTAATTTATTTTTGAAGTATAGTCTCTGTTGTTAGATAGGTATACAATCCAGCCAATGTGAACACAGCAAATTTCCACAAACATAAAATGAACGAATAATGAAATAAATTGTTTTTGGAAGTGTTGGGTCAGGAAAGAATGTTGGCCAGAACACCAGGAGAACTCCACATGGCAGACTGGTCAGAACAGTAAAAGCCCATGGGATCCAAGGAAAAGGGGCAAGTAGGATCCAAAATTGCCTAAGTGGCAGGAAGCAAAGGGTGATGGTCGATCAGCGTTTTTGTGACTGCAAGGCTGTTTCCAGTGGGGTTCCGCACAACTCAGTACTAGGTGCCATGCTTTTTGTGGTATATAATCAATGATTTCGACTTCAATGTAGGGGACATGATTAAGAAGTTTGCAGATGATTACAAAAATTGGCCGTGTGGTTGATAATGAGGAAGAAAGCTGTAGACTGCAGGAAGATATCAATGGACTGGTCAGGTGGGCAGAAAAGTGGCAAATGGAATTCAATCCGGAGAAGTGTGAGGTAATGCATTTGGGGAGGACAAACAAGACAAGGGAATACACAATAACTGGTAGGATACTGAGAAGTGTAGAGGAGCAGAGGGACCTTGGAATGCATGTCCACAGATCCCCGAAGGCAGCAGGAAGAAGGCATTCGGGATACTTTCCTTTATTAGCCGAGGCATAGAATATAAGGGCAGGGAGGTTATGCTTGAACTGTATAAAATGCTAGTTAGGGCACAGCTAGAGTACTCTGTACAGTTCTGGTCACCATATTACAGGAAGGATGAGATTGCACTCAAGAGGGTACAGAGGAGATTTATGAGGATGTTGCCAGGACTGGAGAATTTTAGCTATGAGGAAAGATTGGATAGGCTGGGTTGTTTTCTTTGGAACATAGGAGGCTGAGGGGAGATTTAATTGAGGTGTATAAAATTATGAGGGGCCTAGATAGAGTGGATAGGAAGGACCTATTTCCCTTAGCAGAGAGGTCAATAACCAGGGGGCATAGATTTAAAGTAATTGGTAGAAGGATTAAAGGGGATTTAAGGAGAACTTTTTTCACCCAGAGGGTGGTGGGAGCCTGGAACTCACTTCCTGAAAGGGTGGTAGAGACAGAAACCCTCTTCGCATTTAAAATGTACTTGGATATGCACTTGTAGTGCCGTAACCTGCAAGGCTACGATCTAAGAGCTGGAAGGTGGAATTAGGCTGGATAGCTCTTTTTCGGCCGGCACACTCATGATTTCTATGATTCTAACTCCCTGGTCTTCGAATTGTGCCATGGGATCTTTTACATCCATCTGAGCGAGCAGACAGGACCTCGCTTTAATGTTTCATCTGAAAGATGGCACCTCCGACAATGCAACATAACCTCAATACTGCACAGCCTAGATCATGTGCTCAAGCACTGAAGTGGGGTTTGAACCCAAAACCTTCTGATTTAGAGACAACTGACTCAAAAAGGAAAGAATAAGAGGAAGTGTGAGAAAATTTGTTTGAAAAAAAAATGAAAGGGCCATTAAAATGCTTTCTACAGATTATAATCAAGAAATGATTACTAATCTACTATTCTAAAACCGGGTGAGACATATAGCGGGTGGCCGATGCCAAGCTGCCTGTTTCGCACTGCTGCCCAAGATGAATTTCTGCCCCTGCCATTCTGGCAAGATTTACACCAGTTCCTAACCATTTTGAACTGACCTATGCTAGTACATGAGCTTTGACCCTCTCAGCCTTTCCCTGCCCATGTCTGCTGGACAGCTGAGTGTGACGATTACAATAACTGTCACCATGTAAGAAGGAAGATTACTAATTTTAGGTTTCCTACCACATGTGCTTTACTCCTCTATGACTCTAGGCTATATAATAATCATGTTCACCCAAGTTAAAATTGAGGATATTTGATATTACATTTTCTAACATCTGCACCTTTTCCACCTAAGCAAACTGATTTGTATTTAGAGTAACAGTCGGTAATTATTAATCATTTCTTGATTATTTTTAGTTCATGTGAGAAAATGTGCTTCTTGATTTCACTCCTAAATGGCTTAGCACTGACTTTAATTTACTCCATTCAATTGTGTTTGATTTCAAATGTAAAAATTATTGTCAATTTTTGTCAGTAAATATAATTGTGTTTGTCTGTAAAACAGCCAATAAAGTAGCTGGTAATCCTGAGCCAACCTGAAAATGCATTTAATTCTTTACTTATTAAATATCTTTACAGTTTCTGTTCAATTTTAATACAGACGTATAATGCAAAATCCTTTACAATGTTCTTTGAATGTGTTGACACTTTTTTAAAGTTTTCTGTGGATGGGTTTAGAACCAGTCCTGCAATCCCCAATGGGTTCATGTTTTGTGGTGTGTGCTGCAGCCACACTAACAATAGTTATTATAAACTGAGTGACGGGTTTCATTTCAACACATTTCAGACCACATTGTTTTTGGCAATTATGTAGTAAGAAAATATGTGACTGAAATTGAAGCGCATGAGGTTATAACAGTATGGTGTTTGTTTATAAACTTGTTTTCCTTTTTTGGTCTGTGAGCTATTTCTGTCAAGTCATTTTCAGTATCATTTGCATGTCATGCCATCTGCCTGACCTCTGTATTAACCAAAACTCATAGCTTTTGCATTAAAAAGGAAGCGGGAGGTTGCCTATTTTAACAGGTGCTCCTTGAGTCATAGACCATGTCAAGTGACTGGGTTTAATGATGGCGTACTCGTTCAAAGCTGCATGCTGGAGCCAGAGTGGCTGGAATGAGGTCCTTGCTCATAATACTCCATGCTCTAAGTTCTCAGTCTGAGGTGTGAAGTACTGAGTGAACATCAGGAACTTCCTCATAGACAGAATGAAAGTTGAACAGACAGTCACCTGGTTTCAGAGCCAAGTTGGCAGAGTGTGTGACATGGGGAAACCCAAGAAAAGGGACAGTTAAGAAATACCTTCTAAGATAAAAGAATAGGGAGTCTCATTCTCAAAATAAAAACTCTCAAGTAGCTGACCTCTTGCTTTTCTGATATAGGAGTAACAGAGAATAGTTTGACGTTCAGCTATTGTATTTTTAAAGGTTACATTTTTTCCATTTCACACTTATCACATAATCTCAGCACCTTGGAAAAGTTGGACACCACTCCTTGTCCAGTGGAATCATTTATACATACTTGTAAATTGCATTGTGGTAAATACAAGAAGGTTGAAATTCGTTTCAGCCCGTTTTCTGGCCTGAAACAGGCAGCGAGCTGGGAGCGGGCCAGAAGTCCAAGACCCGCGATTGACCCGAAATTGGGCCTCGGGCCTCATCAGCATATTACCAGTTCCATGAGGGCGAAGTTGGGCCGACTGCAGCCATCAGGTAGGTCCTGCGAGAGGGGGGGGAGGAGATGATCAGGATGGAGGGGGTCGAGTGAGGGCGAGCAATGGTCTTCGGGACTGCTGCGCAGCTGGGAGGAGCAGGAGTTCTCCTCCCAGCTCCACATTCAGGTAAGTTTTTTTTAAACTTACCTTTTTGGTGGTGACCTTCAGTGATTCCTTTAAGGACTGCCGGCTAGGCTACATGTAGACCCGGTTATCCTGAACACAGCAGCTGCAGCTTCGAATAGACGAGATGTTTCATTAAGTGACTGAAGCTTCCAATGCACAACAGTGTTCTGTGCTTTACCAAGAGCTCCCTCCTGCAACTTTTGACTTGGTTCCCATGGTTTTAATGTACCTGTGCAGGTGCTTGCCAAAGTAAGAGTGGGTGATGCAGAGAGCCGTGAGGTACTTGGCTGAGGCTGCACTTTGAGCTCTTGTGCACCTACAGAAACAGATGATAATATACTGGCACCTGTGGTAGTGGGAGCCTGAGGAGTAGGAGCACGCTTGGCTGAAGATGCCAACAAACTCTTCAGCCTGGTGTCTTCCACTTACACACACGGACTGGGGTCCACCATAGTTGAAGATGGGCATGTTTACAGAAGTCAATGGAAAGGAAAATCGATCGGGTCTAAAACAGGCGGCCGATTCGCTAACGCCCGTTTAGTGTCCCAGTGGAAGTTGAATTTCACTCCCTTTCTGTATATATAAAAGAGTAATCCAAAACATTGAAAGATGCACCAAATGTCAGGTGTTAAAATTTTCTAGGGGACCATGCAACCAGATGACCCTAGGAATAACATTTCATCCATGATGTACAGTACAACCCCTTGTAAAACTACAACACTGTGGGTGAATAAATAAGGCGACAAAGCATGAAATGCTTCAGTCTCAGGTTTTTGTTCACTGGCTTTTTGTCTCTTCCAGGTGATTGTTTAACTAGCGAAATGGATCAATGGCTGCACTGGGGCTGGGTGATGCTTACATGGGGGTCGATTTTAGCTGTGATAGAAATAAAATATTGTTACGATTTGGCCGCAATTTTAACTCCCCCCCCCCCCACCTGGCGGAAACCAGGCATGGGGGCAGCTAATATAGAACGGAGGACTTACCCACTCCCTTCCTGCCCCGATCTGGCAGACTGCAATTTTAAATTGCCGGCAGCAAGGAGACCCGCCCCAAGCCAGTGGGGTCCTCTTCACAGATACAGCTCGGGCTCCAATGTTGTAATTGGGGCCTATTCTGCTATTTTAACCTGAGGCCTGAGCAGGGAGCTTCCTCGCCAGGCCAAACCTGCTGAGAACAGGTACAGAGTAAGAAATAGTACGGTATTAGGTGGGGTCAGACTAAGAGAGAATACAAGAAGGTCTAAGATAGGTTTACAGTGCATGTGTGTGAATGCACAAAGCGTGGTAAATAAGATTGGTGAGCTGCAGGCCACATGGGAATATGATGTTGTGGTGATAATGGAGACTTGGCTCAAAAAAGGGCAGGATTGGGTACTAAATATTCCTGGATATAAGGTGTTTAGGAAAGATAGGGAAGGAAAGAAAGGAGGTGGGGTGGCAGTATTGATTAAGGAGAATATTACAGTGCTGGAGAGAGAGGATGTCCTGGAGGGGTCAAAGACAGAATCTATTTGGTTAGAGTTGAGAAACAATAGAGGTGCCATTACACTACTAGGTGTATTCTATAGGCCACCAACTAGTGGGAGGGATATAGAAGAGCAAATTTGCAGGGAAATTACAAAGAGATGCAAGAACTATAGAGTAGTGATAATGGGGGACTTCAGATTGGGATAGTAATAGTGTAAAGGAAAGAATTTCTGAAGTGTGTTCAGGAGAATTTTCTTGATCAGTACATTTCCGGCCCAACGAGGAAGGAGGCATTGCTAGATCTGGTTCTGGGGAATGAGGTGGGTCAAGTGGAGCAAGTGTCAGTAGGGGAACATTTAGGGAACAGTGATCATAGTATCATAACATTTAGACTAGCTATGGAAAAGGACAGGGAGAAATCTAGAGTAAAAATACTTAATTGGAGGAAGGCCAATTTCAGTGGGTTGAGAATGGATCTGGCCCAGGTAAATTGGAATCAAAGATTGGCAGGCAAAACTGTAATTGAACAATGGGCTGCCTTTAAAGAGGAGATGGTTCGGGTACAGTCGAGGTACAGGAGGAAAGGTAGGGCAACTAAAGTCAGAGCTCCCTGGATGACGAAAGAGATAGAGAGTAAGATGAAGCAGAAAAGGGGGGCATATGGCAGATGTCAGGTCGAGAATACAAGTGAGAACCAGGCTGAATACAGAAAGTTCAGAGGGGAAGTGAAAAAGGAAGTAAGAGGGGCAAAGAGAGAGTATGAGAATAAATTGGCAGCTAACATAAAAGGGAATCTAAAAGCCTTCTATCGGCATATAAATAGTAAACAGGTAGTAAGAGGAAGGGTGGGGCTGATTAGGGACCAAAATGGAGACATATGCATGGAGGCAGAGGGTATGGCTGAGGTACTAAATGAATACTTTGCATCTGTCTTTACCAAAGAAGAAGATGCTGCCAAAGTCATAGTGAAAGAGGAGGTAGTTGAGATACTGGATGGGATAAAAATTGATAAAGAGGAGGTACTAGAAAGGCTGTCTGTACTTAAAGTAGATAAGTCACCAGGACCAGATAGGATGCATCCTAGGATGCTGAGGGAAGTAAAGATGGAAATTGCGGAGGTACTGGCCATAATCTTCCAATCCTCCTTAGATACGGGGGTGGTGCCAGAGGACTAGAGAATTGCAAATGTTACACCATTGTTCAAAAAAGGGTGTAAGGATAAACCCAGCAACTACAGGCCAGTCAGTTTAATCTCGGTAGTGGGGAAGCTTTTAGAAACGATAATCCGGGATAAAATTAACAGTCGCTTAGACAAGTGTGGATTAATTAAGGAAAGCCAGCACGGATTTGTTAAAGGCAAATCGTGTTTAATTAACTTGATTTAGTTTTTTGATGAGGTAACAGAGAGGGTTGATGAGGGCAATGCGGTTGATGTGGTGTACATGGATTCCAAACGGTGTTTGATAAAGTGCCACATAATAGGCTTGCCAGCAAGTTGAAGTCCATGGAATAAAAGGGACAGTGGCAGCATGGATACGGAATTGGCTAAGTGACAGGAAACAGAGAGTAGTGGTGAACGGTTGTTTATTGGACTGGAGGAAGGTTTACAGTGGTGTTCCCCAGGGGTCGGTACTAGGACCATTGCTTTTCTTGATATATGTTAATGACTTGGACTTGGGTGTACAGGGCACAATTTCAAAATTTGCAGATAACACAAAACTTGGAAGTATAGTGAACAGTGAGTTGGATAGTGATAGACTTTAAGAGGACATAGACAGGCTGGTGGAATGGGCGGACACGTGGCAGATGAAATTTAACGCAGAAAAGTGCGAAGTTATACACTTTGGTAAGAAGAACGAGGAGAGGCAATATAAACTAAGGTGGTGCATGAACAGAGAGACCTGAGGGTATATGTGCACAAATCGTTGAACGTGGCAGGGCAGGTTGAGAAAGTGGTTAAAAAAGCGTACGGGATCCTGGGCTTCATAAATAGAGGCATAGAGTACAAAAGCAAGGAAGTTATGATGAACCTTTATAAAACACTGGTTCCGCCTCAACTGGAGTATTGTGTCCGATTCTGGGCGCCGCACTTTCTTCCTTCTTCTTCTTAGGCAGTCCCTTGGAACCGAGGATGACTTGCTTCCACACTAAAAATGTGTTCTCAGGTGACTGATGAGTCCAATGCAGGACCTACAGTCTTTGTCACAGGTGGGGCAGACGGTGGTTGAAGGGGCGGGTGCGGTGCTTGGGTTGACGTGCGCTCCTTCCGCTGTTTGCGCTTGGCTTCCGCTTGCTCCCAGCGAAGAGAATCGAGCTGTTCGGAGCCTTCCCGGATGCTTCTCCTCCACTTTGTGCGGTCTTGGGCCAGGGATTCCTAGGTGTCGGTGGGGATGTTGCACTTTTTCAAGGAGGCTTTGAGGGTGTCCTTGAAGCGTTTCCTCTGCCCACCTGGGGCTCTCTTGCCGTGTCAGAGTTCCGAGTAGAGCGCTTGTTTTGGGAGTCTCGTATCGCACTTTAGGAAGGATGTGAAGGCCTTAGAGAGGATGCAGAAAAGATTTACAAGAATGGTTCCAGGGATGAGGTGCTTTAATTAGTTGGATAGACTGGAGAAGCTAGGGTTGTTCTCCTTAGAGCGGAGAAGGTTGAGAGGAGATTTGATAGAGGTGTTCAAAATCATGAGGAGTCTAGACAGAGTAGATAGAGAGAAACTGTTCCCATTGGCGGAAGGGTCGAGAACCAGAGGACACATATTTAAGGTGATTGGCAGAAGAACCAAAGGCGACATGAGGAAAAACTTTTTTACGCAGCGAGTGGTTAGGATCTGGAATGCACTGCCTGAAAGGGTGATGGAGGCAAATTCAATCTTGGCTTTCAAAAGGGAATTGGATAAGTACCTGAAGGAAAAAATTTACAGGGCTACGGGGAAAGGGTGTGGGAGTGGGACTAGAGTCATAGAGTCATAGATTTATACAGCACAGAAAGAGGCCCTTCGGCCCATCGTGTCCGCGCCGGCCATCAAGCCCTATCTATTCTAATCCCATTTTAGGACTAGCTGAAGTGCTCTTGCAGAGAGCCGGCACGGTCTCGACGGGCCGAATGGCCTCCTTCTGTGCTGTAACCATTCTATGATTCTATGATTCAGGGCCAGAGCAGCCCCAGTGAGGTAAGTTTTTTAAAACTTTTTTTTTGTGGTTCCTTGCGGGCCAGGAGGAAGTTTAGTTATGATACTGGATTTATAACCCAGAGGTTGTTACTTTAAGTTCCATGATGGCAAATTATGAAACTGAATTGAGTAAGTCTGGTAACTTGTGAACAGCAGGGAAAAAATCATCATGATAGCTGCTGGGTTCCCATAAAAGCCAACTAATATTCTTCAGAGAAGCGAACCTGCCACCCTTACCTGCTTTGTCTACATGTGACTCCAGTCCCACACTCCTTGACTGACTTTCAACACCCTCTGAACTGGCCAATCGAGCTACGCAGTTGTATAAATAATGATTATATTCAGGGCAACTAGGGATGGGCAGTAAAGGCCTTACAAGGATCACTCACATCCTAAGAATAAATTTTAAAAACAGGATGGGGTAGACTGGATGGATCAGTTGGTCTTTTCCCATTCATATGTATGTCAGTAAAGGATGATATTAATCATGAGTTTGGGAGAGGCTTCTGCCCTCCAGTCACTCCATTGCCTCCGGACCCAGCATTTCCAAAACCATCTCCGCATAAGGAGCCATGGGACACAAACCTAGGTTCATAGGTGTCAGCTAAGTACAGCTTTCTCTTGCAAAGAAATAAAACAATGACATATATTAGAATAAGGAATATGAGAGAAGATGTGTGTGTGACCCATCCTCCCAGAGTTGCAGCCACCTTATATATAAGTAAGTCAACATGTAGCATAGAGATACCCTTGTAGAGATTTGGTCAATTGATAGCTTATCTCTAGTCTTTCAAATAATCAGGATCGACTGCAAACCAATATGGTGGATATATTGTGTTTAATCAGAGTTTAAGACGGAATATAACATGCTAGTTATACAGCAAAAACATACGACCATGACAAGCAGCTGGTATGCGTGAACAGTTCTCTGGCTTCCGGCCTCTTTCTCTCTCTCTCTCTCTGGAGCCTTCGAGTTGGTGAGCATGGGATCACTTTTAAAAGAGTGTTCGACCAGCCCAACTTCTGCTTGGCTCGCCCCTCCACCATCTGCGTGGGCAAGCCCTCAGGGCGTTACTTTTATTCTCTTTCTAGGGCTGGGCCTGAGGCCAAATTATTGACAAGACCATTTAACCTATAGAGGTTCCCCTAAAACCTCATCACCCAATGGGGCATCAAGTTCTTTGTCTCGAATCTAGGATGAAAGCCCTCCCCAAAAGGGGGTCTCATTACCTCATCCAATTTGTCTTATTGTTTAATCTTTCTGAAGGTTATTCCTTTGGAATTCGTGTCTTATCTCTCTTTGTCTCCACCCTCCCTGGCACAGCAAGTACAAGGTCTGACCGCATCCCCTTTTAATCAGGAGGCCCAAGCCAGAGCTGTCGCACTTCAGCCAGTCGTTATCTCACTTTCATCTAGCAAACGGCCCCATCCTAAGATGGATACCTTAACCTCTTCAAATTCCTTTCATTCTATGTCTTTTCCTAATTAACTTTTAATTATCCTTACAAACAGTTTTGTTAAGCTAACACCAATTCCTACCTTAGTATTATATCATGGTTATTAGTAATAATAGAAGAAACATAGGCATTGAGCCTTAGTTAGTCCAATTGGAGAAACATCAACAAGATTGAAATCCTAACTTGAAAACAAGATTATTTATGACCGTCACACTGCAGAATGCTATAACATCCGCAGGGTCCAAAACACAGGCAGATTCTAGGCATCTATCTAATTATTCTAAGACTAGTCTGAAGAGACTTTCTGTCTCTAGTTCTAATAGAATCATGTAAATACAGCATTACTCGCGTCACAGTTTTATCCGCAGAACCATATACATTTTGGACATTTGGATTATTTCAGATTTCCAGCATCCGCAGTATTTTGCTTTTTTATTACATTTTGGACACCCCTGATTTCTAACATACTCCCCACCTTGAGAGGGAGGAAACTCTATTTCGACCTCTCATTTTCAATTTTGCATACATCGTGCCAGCTCCAAATTGTTAGTTCGACGGTTCAATTGGAGGGTCAGACGTTTCAAATAGCAAGACATCATAACAAGGACTATTAAGACCAGACACTGGGCAATTACTAGGGCTGCTGATATCATTCGTGCCTAGGGGTGCTAGCTGGCACTATAAGCTACCTCCCACCACTCGTGGTCCCCTAATTTGCTTATCATCTTCTCAACTTGGGTATTATCCTGCTGCATCTTAACCAAATGTTTCTGGGAGGTACTACTTCTTTCAATTATGGATTTTAAACTGAGAGATAATGGTGGAATTGAATGTCCGAATTTTACTATTGCCTCTAGGGCCTCCTGCTGCATAGTGATGTTGACTTGTATTTGAGTTACATTGTGAGGTCTTACTGGAATCAAATAAGCGTTCCCTATCCTAGTCACCTCGTTAGGTTTCAAACAGAAGGTTGGTCATCTGACTCGGCAGATGTCTAGCACATGTATCGGGTGGCGGAAGTAGTCACACAATATCATCCCTGGCCTATGTAACTACTTTGCGTCTGATTGGCCCCCCATGTTTGTACTTGGATGGTACAACCAGGTGATTCTCTATCTACTGTGAAACCTCATACTGGTATCCCTGGCTCCAGACTATCACACCTACAAATCCAGGATCCCCTATTGTTTGTGCAACAATCCAGATTAGGGGCCTTCCAGGTCACACCCTGCTTAATAAGGTAGTGTGGATATTCTTCATATTGTTTGTGTACCTTCCCTTCCATAGATCCTATTGATTCGACCCTGAACACTTCCCACTTATCTGTCTTGTTCAATTGAGGCAGCCATAGGACCACTGGTATGAGAGTGCTTTTGGAGTCTAGGTAATCATTATTCTCCCCACCTGGGCATGGTAATTTGGTGTAGCAGGCTGACCCATATTTCCGAGCAGTGCACCACAGTTCAGTTTTGTTAAACCATTTCTCTAAATGTCTATCACTCACAAAGTTGGCTATCCGATTATTTTCAATGTCTGTCAGACCCTTCTGTACCTGATCCAGTAGGAAACTCCCATACACAGCACAAGTAATACCCTTAGAAAACTGGTCCTTGCTTCCCTCAGCTTCCTTTATTATCTCAATGATCTTGTCCTGAATCTCTCAAAAATCGTGTACCATGTCTAAGGTGCTTTTTAGTGTTTCTTGCAATTCTTTAATTTGGTCTGAATCTCCCTTATTTATTTTGGTTAAAATTCCCTTCAATTGTCCCCTCATAGCTTCATCATGTTCCCACATAGATTCTATGTCTATTTTATTCCATGCTGCAGTGCCTGCTGTGGCTCCTAGTCCTACCCATTCTCCTAGTCCTCGCTTCCTTCTTCTACTTTTGGTACCATTTCCTTCCTCTACCGCCGGTTGGTATCATGGTTCATTGATAGGGGGCCAAAGTTCGTTAAGGTCTCTCCCTGCATTCCTTTCCATAAAATCCCGTACTATCTGTCTTACCAATTTTTTATAGAATAGCATGTCGATGTAATTGCATAACCCCTCCGGCATTTGAACCACCGAAAGATTGAATACCACTGGTGCAATCTCATATCTGATATCATTATATAAACTTTCATGGGTATGAGCTACCATCAGACCATTATCGGGACCTTCTGTTGTTTTTGAACAGTTTCTTTTCCCGGTACTGGTTTTATTTATCATGGCCTCCTCTTTTCTCTGTGATGTTACAACTATCCCCCCGCTGCTAACACACCATCCCGCACAGCATCGTGTGTTATTTCTCGTATTATTTTCTTGCCACTTGGCTTTCCACTGATATTCACCCTCGTGTTTCAGCCAAAAAGATGGCCAATTCAAATCATAGTCTTTAATGTCCCATTTTTCGCTCTTTACTTCATAGGGTATCCCAGTCCAGTTTTAACCAATGTTGTGGATACCTTCTGATACCACCCCGGGGCTTGACCTCCCAGAGCTACAGGGTTGTACCCTCCTGTGCTACAGTGTAGTTGTATCCGAACTCCGTGTCCTTCAGGAACCGAAAGGTGGTGCATCCAAGTAGCAGCCGTCGGTGGGCGTACCTCACATCCTTCGCATATGCTTCTCACTCCATATATTTCCTTCAGAATTCGACATGATGTACCCTCGCCGTTGGTTTGGCTGTAGTACTCGACCCAGTCTGTAGAGGTCGGAGAGGCACTCGAGTGTTTTACGCATATGATGACCCCCAGCAGGAGGGTTCGATGACTGATGCAGCGTGTTACATGCTTCGTTATCATTATTAACTGGTTCTGCAGGGCAAAATATGCAATATTTACTCTTTCACAGTTTTCAACTGATTAATATGGTACTATTTAGCCACTTTGGCCCCCCCCTTTTTCTTAGGCAATTGCACCAGATAGACCAAGGGACTGGCCTTGTCAATAATCGGGAAGGGGCCATTCCACTTTGGTTCGAAGCAATGTTGCTTCTTCCCATAGTTCAGTACCATTACAGCATTTCCCACCTGATATTCAAATTGTCGGACCTTCTTGTCGAGGTATTTTTTTGCCTGGCTCCTTGACTTGCCTATCTGTCTGGCTGCAAACATGTTAGTTTGTTCTATGTTTTCTACCACCGTTTCAAACCATTTTTGGTTGACAATTCCCTGCACTAAGGGTGTGGCTGAAGGGGTTAACAGATGAGCTGGTATTCGCATTAGTCGCCCGGTCAAAGCCTGGTAGGGTGAGATACCCGTTGTGCTACGCGGGGTGGATCTAATAGCCATTAGACAGATTGGCAACATGCTGCACCATTTGGTGGGGTGATCTGCACAAAATTTGTTTAACATAGTTTTCAGAGTTCAGTTTCCTCTTTCCACCATTCCAGATGACTGTGGGTGAGGGGAGATGTGAAGTTTATGCGAGATACCCATTATCCGTTGTAATTCGGTAAAAATTTGGCCGGTAAAGTGTGATCCCTGATCACTATCAACTTGAATTGGCACTCCCCACCTGCAGATCACCTCACCCAATAAAAGGTGAGCTGCTGTCAATGCGGTGTTTATTTCACATGGAAAAGCCTCCATCCATTTAGTAAATTTATCAACTATAACCAGACAATACCGCAAGCCAGAAGGTCCTGTAGGCAGAGGCCCTATGAAGTCAATTTGAAGGTGGGTCCACGGCCCATCGGGAGGAGGGGGACTGCACAACAGTGCCCGATTAATGTGGGCACTTGGATTGTGCTGTAAACAGGGCAGACAATAATTCACCCTATGAGTGACATCTGTGACGCAATCGGGAAACCATGCAAATTTGCGTAGTTTCTGAACAGTTGCATCAGCTGAATAGTGCCCTCCTACCGGGTGTGAGTGCAGGAGATCAAAAATTTTGGATGCCATGGATGGGGGAACAGAGACAGCCGGGAGATCAGACGATAGCCACCGCAAGCGGGGGTTGAACATTAACTGGGAAGCAACTTCCCCAGACTGATCCGGAGCCAGTTGTGTGTCCGCAGCCCATGGAGTGGGCGGAGGTAACAGACATCCATTCTGATGCCATGCAATAACAACTGCATTGGGGAGATAACTGGACTGGAGGGAGGGGAGATCAGAACCCTCACTCTGAACACTTGAAACCGATCTTACGGGAGGGGTAGGGGCTTGCCAGAGGTCACTGTTAACGGCGGCATCTTTAGCAGCACCATCCGCCTGTGAGTTACCCTGGGCGTGTATGTCGAAGAACGTGAGTGAGACTTAACCTTAACAACATAGACAGGGGCTGATCGTCAATTTAAAGAGTCCCAAAGGGAATCAAAAAGGTCTGCATGAAGCAAGGTCTTACAATCAACAGTACAAACATTATTCTGAGCATACAGCTGTAAAGATAACAAAGTGTTAATCGCATAGGCACTATCTGACCAGACATTAACGGGTATGTCATGAGTAATTTGGATTGCTGTCACCAGGGCTGCAATTTCGGCATATTGGGCGGAGTGGGGAATGCATTTATACTTAAGTTCTCAGTCAGGCATGACTACTGCAAATCCAGTAAGGGGCTTTCCATCCCTGTGATAGGATGACCCATTAATGTAGACGTTCTGGGCGACACTTAGCAGAGTAGGAGAGATGGGGTGATGGTCGAACGTCATGGTGGAAGGGGGCATTAATGGCTTCCCCCTCGCACAATAGGAGCTGGAGTAGTAGAGTTGTCTGCTTTGGCGTTATTTCCAAATCTCTCTGAGTTAACAGAAGAGTCCAGTGACTGAGTCGGGCAGAGGAGACCAAAGTGTCCCCCGGTTTAAGTAGAAGATTCAAAGGGGTTTGGGGGCTATGTATGATCATTTTGTTCAGCCCAATAATAAACATGAAGTGTTTGACTGCCCAAAAAGTGGCCAGCAGATGTCGCTCACACACAGTGAAATTCTTTTCACGCCAGTTAAAATACGGGAGGCGTACGCAACGCACAAAATGGCAGCAAGACTCTGATCGGTGGAAAAGCTTATCTCGGTCAGGGCTTGTCAGGCACGTCGCTTGCATAACGGCAGTTTTAAGGAGGGACACAGCCATTGTATGTTCGGTGGTCCAGTCACGGGCCACAGCGTCCTCTTCACCCTTTAACGGTTCATATAATGGTTTGGCTAGCTCCGCAAATCTGGGAATATATGAGCGCTGGTATCCCACTAGGCCCAGGAAAGAGCGAAGTGCGGTTTTGGATGCGGGCAATGGTAATCGCTGAATCACCTCAATCTTAAATAAAAACCGAAAATGCTGGAGATACTCAGCAGGTCAGGCAGCATCTGTGAAGAGAGAAACAGAGTTAACGTTTATACAAAAAGAAAATACTGCAGATGCTGGAAATCTGAAATAAAAACAGAAAATGCTGGAGATACTCAGTAACCTCAATCTTATGCTGGTCAAGGCTGAGTCACTTTTGTCCCACAGATTCTCCTAAAAATGTCACTTCTCGCTGTAACAGTTGTGCCTTTTTGGGGTTAATTTTCAGCCCGGCTTTTAGAAGAAGGCCTAATAGCTCTTCCATTAATTTAATATGAGTCTGTTTGTCAGGCGTTGCAAGCAAAAGGTCATCCCCTTTTAATCAGGAGGCCCAAGCCAGAGCTGTCGCACTTCAGCCAGTCATTATCCCACTTCCATCTAGCAAACGATCCCATCCTAAGATGGTACCTTAACCTCCTCAAATTCCTTTTATTCTATGTCTTTTCCTAATTAACTTTTAATTATCCTTACAAGCAGTTTTGTTAAGCTAACACCAATTCCTACCTTAGTATTATATCATGGTTATTAGTAATAATAGAAGAAACATAGGCCTTGAGCCTTAGTTGGTCCAATTAGAGAAACATCAACAAGGTTGAAATCCTAACTTGAAAACAAGATTATTTATGACCGTCACACTGCAGAATGCTATAACATCCATAGGGAACCAAAACACAGGCAGATTCTAAGCATCTATCTAATTATTCTAAGACTAGTCTGAAGAGACTGTCTCTAGTTCTAATAGAATCATGTAAATACAGCATTACTCGCGTCACAGTTTTATCCGCAGAACCATATACATTTTGGACACCCCTGATTTCTAACACCCTGTGTAGGCAGCATACTTGGTGTTTGTCACTTAATGGCCCAAAAATTCATCCCGGTGCGCGAGAGTACGCACTGCGTACTCTCGCGTATTCCCTCTGCAATTGCCGGTTTTCTGCATGCCCTGCGCATGCGCTGAAAACCGGCAATTGCTCTTTTGAAAAGGGGGCGGGTCCTCGGTGCATCGCGTGCGCGCTACAGGCTGCGCGCACGCTGTGCACTTCATGCTTTGGACGTGCAGGTAAGTACTGAAGATTTTAGAAATGTAAAAAGGAGGAGTAAGACCCACTTTTAACAAGGTAAGTAGTGAATTAAGTATTTTTTTGAATTTTTTTTTACAGGTATATCTTTTTTAGAGACTTTAAAGACAGGTAAGTTTATTTTTATAACTTTTTAAAAGATTTTAAATTTTTTCAAAAATTTAATTTTTTATTTAAAATGGTTAATTTATTTAACTATACTTATTTTATTAATGTGATGGTTTTTTTTTAAATTTAATTGAGGTTTAGCTGTTATTTTGGGGGGGTGTAAGATTCATAGATTTCACAGCCGTGCTGTGAAACTTATGAATGGAAGATGGTGTGCTGCCATTGGCTCTAACTGAGTCACGTGATCCCACAGCTCGCACGAATTCACTACGCCGGTGGGATACGCAAGCACTGCCCGGCTGATGTCTGGAACATCAAGTTCGTGCGAGCTGGATCTGAAAAAGCACAAGCGAGATGAGAGATCGCGGGGAAGGCTTACCCCCGCGGGAACAGAGCGAGATCAATTTCTGGGCCATTGTTTTTTTATAGGCAACAGGACAAACTCATTGTGATGGAGCAGCAATGCTTCTCGGTGAATATTGGGCATTCTTGTGGAGACAACACTGTTAAATTAGTGTAAAGTGAAAGTAGATTTACTTTGGCAACCTTATGTAATGAAGCAAATTACTTCCTCAGCTCTTCCCAGGTTCGAGCCGGAGGTGAGACAGCATTAACTCTCTTAGTTACCACCTGGCCTGCTCTGGCAGTACTCTAGATAGGTGGGTGGCCCTCACCTCGAAAGCGATCCACCCACCAGTGCAGCACCTCCCACGGGAGTACCTCCAAAGCAACATCTAGAAATGCTGCTGCTCTGCCTCTATGCTTTGCTACCAATGTTTATTATAGCTCCATCCAATTCTCCTTCAAAGGCACCCTTCAACCCTTTAGGAGCTGCTCAACCCCAACCACTAGACGCTCAAAACATGCCATCGCTGAGAGCACCACAAAGGCTTGTACTGTAGCACGAGGTCAGCTTTGTGAAGTATAAGTGCACACAGCACCCAACGACCAGCGGTTCCGACACTGCAACATCAGTACCATAGTGCACACTCACAAGGGACAAATACTGCTTATGAAGAATCAAAGCATTCATGTTTTAAAAAATGTGATAACTCTGAAAAATTGAAACTTTATAGTACATTTGTCACTTGTTTGCTTCGAATATATGATGGACGAAGCCATGTGCTCTATGGCTGTAAGGACTCTGCCTAACACAGCATTAAGCTGAAAGTTGTGTTCCTGACGTTGTTCTATGATCAATTCATTCTGCTGAGATCCAACAACACAACAGGGGCTTAAAAAGGCACTGCGGCAAGGCATAAAAATAGAAAAGTGTTGAAGTGCATTAGAAATTTGTAATTCTATTGACAGACATCAAAGAGGAAAGAATACCAATGAGTATTTAATTACCCTAGGGGGAAATGATACAAGATACATCATGAGTATTTAATTAGACTCGGAACTATGTGGAACTAAATTGTTCCCAATTACATAAGCTAGTGAAAGACAAGGTTGCCGGTGGTAACAGATGGCAGCAAAGTCTTATTTTGAATTGTAAATAATGGTACAAGTCATGTTTTGTCATTATTAAAGTGTATTGTGCTTCCTTTTTTATTATTATTGTGGATCAGTAGCCTTTGATGTCAGAGAAGAATGTTGAGCGGGTTAAAGTGCATTTGACCATTTAATGGGCAGGGTCCTCTCAGATGAAAAACTGCGGAATAAAATGGTGAAGCAGGATTCCAATCCACCCAATGAGAAGTGACTGATACTGCTGAATTTTCAGGGGTCAGCCTGGATAAAAAGTCACAGAGTTAAAGCCGTCTCATCTGTGGTCTGAATGTAATCCTGATATTGCAGGTGAACATCCAGTGGTAGTGCCGCCTCTGTTGGGGCTGTCATTGGGATAGGAGTGGAAATTGTGTGCTGCTGTAGGATTTAAAGGCCTGCAGCAGCTTAAAGGGACAACATTATTAAAGATTGTTTCAGCTGCACTGTATCCATTTACCTCACCTCAGGTATGTTTGTAAGATCTGAAGGAACGCTAAGACCTCCCCCACAGTTCAGCAAGGAAGCCATGGACATCCATGAAAAAAGGCGAAGAAGAGCTGCAATGTTTGCGGTAGTAGGAAGGGGCAGGGACAGTGAGTGGCAATTGGCCATGCCATGCACGGCAACTTGGTGCAGCAAAACATTTAATTACCTTACCAGGACAAGCAAGCTAATAGGGGGTAATTTTCAACTTCCCCACCTGGGCAGTGAAGACAGAAATTTACCCCGAGAAGTCAGCAAGGACACACTGTACAAAACATGTCAGCCACTTACACTGACCTCCTCTCACTCTGTGTTAAAAGGAGTGAACTTCTTACCATCAATGGCCAAGAACAGCACGTTTGCCTTGACACCCCCAGCCTTTGCCCTGAAGTATTCCTTCCCTCACAGCCTTACATAGATTCACTACGCCTACACGTTGTGTCAGTCATGGCTCAGTTGGTAGCACTCTCGCCTCTGAGTCAGAAGGTTGTGGGTTCATAGTCCCACTCCAGAGACTTGAGCACAAAAATCTAGGCTGACACTTCAATGCAGTACTGAGGGAGGGCTGCACTGTTGGACGTGCTGTCTTTCGGATGAGATGCTAATCTAAGGCTCTCTCAGGTGGATGTAAAAGATCCATGGCACTATTTCAAAGAAGAGCAGGGGAGTTATTGGTCAATATTTATCCCTCAACCAACATCACTGAAAACAAATTATCTGATCATTATCCCATTGCTGTTTGTGGGAGCTTGCTGTGTGCAAATTGGCTGTGGTCTTTCCTGCATTACAACAACAGTGACTATACTTCATTGGCTGTAAAGTGCTTTGGGACATCCTGAGGGCATGAAAGTCAATTCTTTCTTTCTTTACCTTCACATGGGCACATTGCATGGTGTATCAAATTTCTATGAGCTGTTTGCATACCTTGGAATTTTATAGACTCACAATGCACCCTAAAATAATGATAACTTTTTCATTCTTTTTAAAGAAGACATCCTATAATAACAGAGGAAGAAATGACACAAGTAGGAAGCCCCGCCCCCAACTCACCTGCCTCCAATTCCACCCTCGCTAACAATTTTTTTAAATTAGTTCATGGGATGTGGGCGTCGCTGGCAAGGCCAGCATTTATTGCCCATCCCTAATTGCCCTTGAGAAGGTGGTGGTGAACCGCCTTCTTGAACCGCTGCAGTCCGTATGGTGAAGGTACTCCCATAGTGCTGTTAGGCAGGGAGTTCCAGGATTTTGACCCAGCGACAATGAAGGAACGGCAATATATTTCCAAGCCAGGGTGGTGTGTGACTTGGAGGTGGTTGTGTTCCCATACGCCTGCTGCCCTTGTCCTTCTAGATGTTAGAGGTCATGGGTTTGGGAAGGTGCTGCCGAAGAAGCCTTGGCGAGTTGCTGCAGTGCATCTTGTAGATGGCGCACACTGCAGCCACGGTATGCTGGCGGTGGAGGGAGTGAATGGGGTGCCAATTCAAGCGGGCTGCTTTGTCCTGGATGGTGTCGAGCTTCTTGAGTATTGTTGGAACTGTACTCATCCAGGCAAGTGAAGAGTATTCCATCACACTCTGTACTTGTAGATGGTGGAAAGGCTTTGGGGCGTCAAGAGGTGAGACACTCGCCACAGAATACCTACTCTTGTTGCCACAGTATTTATGTGGCTGGTCCAGTTAAGTTTCTGGTCAATGGTGACCCCCAGGATGTTGATGGTGGGGGATTCGACGATGGTAATGCCGTTGAATGTCAAGGGGCGGTGGTTAGACTCTTGCTTGTTGGAGATAGTCATTGCCTGGTGTGGCGCAAATGTTACCTGCCACTTATCAGCCCAAGCCTGAATGTCGTCCAGGTCTTGTTGCATGCAGGCATGGACTGCTTCATTATCTGAGGAGTTGTGAATGGCACTGAACACTGGGCAGTCATCAGCGAACATCCTCATTTCTGACCTTATGTTGGAGGGTAGGTCATTGATGAAGCAGCTGAAGATGGTTGGGCCTAGGACACTGCCCTGAGGAACTCCTGCAGCTAGGATGATTGACCTCCAACTACCACTTCCTTTGTGCTAGGTATGACTTCAGCCAGTGGACAATTTTCCCCCCAATTCCCATTGACTTCAGTTTTACGAGGGCTCCTTGATGCCACACTCGGTCAAATGCTGCCTTGATGTCAAGGGCAGTCACTCTCACCTCACCTCTGGAATTCAGCTCCTTTGTCCATGTTTGGACCAAGGCTGTAATGAGGTCTGGAGCCAAGTGGTCCTGGCAGAACCCAAACTGGGCATCAGTGAGTAAGTGCCACTAGATAGCACTGTCGACGACACCTTCCATCTCCTTGCTGATGATTGAGAGTAGACTGATGGGGCAGTAATTGGCCAGATTGGATTTGTCCTGCTTTTTGTGGCCAGGACATACCTGGGCAGTTTTCCACATTGTCAGATAGATGCCAGTGTTGTAGCTGTACTGGGACAGCTTGGACTAGAGGCGCGACTAGTTCTGAAGCACAACAGCTGGGTTATTGTCAGGGCCCACAGCCTTTGCTGTATCCCGTGCGCTCAGCCATTTCTTGATATCACGTGGAGTGAATCGAATTGGCTGAAGACTGGCTTCTGTGATGGTGGGGACCTCAGGAGTAGGCCAATGTGGCTCATCCAGAGGCCAGTTAAGAGTCAACCATATTGCTGTGGGTCTGGAGTTACATAAACACCAGACCAGGTAAGGACAGCAAATTTCCTTCCCTAAAGGACTTTGGTGAACCAGATGGGTTTTTATGACAATCCAATAGTTTCATGGTCACCATTACTGATACTAGCTTTTTATTCCAGATTTATTTGATTAACTGAATTTAAATTCCCCAGCTGTCATGGTGGGATTTGAACTCACGTCTACTGGATTATTTAGTCCAGGCCTTTGGATTACTAGCCCAGTAACATAACCACTATGCTACCATTACTGACAATGTGCAGGAAGCTTTTGCAAATCTGGGAAGGGAGAGCATACAGGGAGTCGGAGATGGTGAAGTAGGAGGGCAGCTGCCAGGGAAGCCAGCATTCACTTCCATGATATGGTGCTGCTGGTCACAATGAGCTGGATATTGAGTGAGTGGAGTCCTTTCCTGAGGATATTGATGAAGGGAGCACATATGGTCATGTGGTTGCAGTCCATGACACACAGCGCAGAAGGAGGCCATACTGTCCATTGTATCTCTCCTGGCTTTTTTCTGGAATAATCCAAAAATATTCCCAGTGCCCTGCGCTCTCCCATATCCTTGTATCTTACTCTGCTTCAATTAGTTATCCAGCCTTCCCCTCAAAGATGCAAAAGTCTACACCTCAGCCACGCCCATGGCATAGCATTCCATGCACCAACAATCCTGTGTAAAGAAGTTTCTCCTAACCTCTTTACTCAGTGATAATTTTAAATTGATGACTCCTCATCACTAACCTCCCCCCCGCCCAACCAAAGGAAATAGCCTATCCCTATTCATTCTGTCAAAACCCTTCATAAATTTCAAAACTTCTCTTAAATTTCCTCAGTCTTCTTTTCTCCAGTGGAAATAGTCCCGGTATCTGAAATCCTTCCTCATAACTATCCCTGATATCATCCTGGTGAATTTATTGCTCTATGCTCTCCATGGCTTTAGCCTCCTCTTTATGATGGGATGTGTAAAACTCCGCACAATACATTAACTGTGGCCTAACCAATGTTTTGTATAAATTCATCATTACTTCCTTAATTCTTGGACCTTGGTGAATCCGACCCCTCTGTGAAATTGCATTGCCCTGCCATGATGCTGCCAGTTGACCATGGGCTAATATGATGATCTGGCTAGCTCTGGCAAACAATGCGTCTGTGACTTGTTTTATGCATCTGTGCACAGCTGATTGGCTGGTGTTACTGATGAGTGCCAGCAGCATCCTGGAATGACCTTTTAACATAAAAGTTTGGGGTGGCTGTGACCTTTGACATCCTCTGGCAGTGGTTGAGCATGTGACATAAATCTTTGATGGTTTTATTCATGAATTACAGCATTTTCTGTCAAGTGTACGTAGGAGTGCTTAGTCTGTATAGTCTGGTGGGGGCTACCAGCAGGAGGTGCCATCCACCTTCTATCCTGCCTGCTTCCCTCAATTTCTTCTTTCCTTCCTTCAAAAAAGCAAGATACAGGAGTATTCCCAATGGGAAACCTATTGAGGCCTCTTTTGTATGAGGGATAAGTCATGGGAGCCGCACAACAGAAAGCACAAAGTTAAACGGTGAAGCAGTAGCCAGTGGCCTAAAATTAACAAAAAAGTTAAAAAGAGTCAGAAATAAAGTTTTGCTGAAAGGTCATCAACCTGAAACGTCTGTTTCGCTCTCCACAGATGTTGCCTGACCTGCTGAGTGTTTCCAGAAGTTTCTGTTTTTATGTGCTAATGTCATGACCTGTTCCTTCGTATCCATGCATCCACACACAGCACTCTGCACTTGCCAGCATCTCCCTTACTCAGCACCACCTCCTTCACCAGAAGGCTGCCCAGGTCAATCACTGCCAACTACTTCCATGACCAGCACATGCATGCTGCACATTTCTGTCTTCACAATACTTACTGAATGCATCTTCACAAATGGGGATAAGGAGATTCATGGCACCAATGTCAGTTAATCAATGCATGTTCCTGCTTCTGTAGGAGAAGGCAACGCGCAATAGGAGGTAGAAGTCCGCAACCAGACGGGAAACAGTAACTATGCATCCTGTGACCACAGTTGAGGAGTGGGCCCTCCCAATTCAGGAACGAGACTTAAGGAGGAAGCATGAGATGAAAAAGTGGGAGGCAATACTACACTTCCTTTACAGTTGATCCTATTCATCACACAATCACTGACACACTGCTACATGCTAACCTTTTGGCAAAGGCTACTTGTCAGTAAGTTGTTATGAGGAATTATTCCTAATATTTTCCTCTTTTGAAATCTGCAGTTCTGACAGAAGAAGCTGACTCGGGGCCCTCGCACCTGGACTCTCCCAACACCTCACCTGGCACCCCTTCACTCAATCTCACTATGACCAGCACCATCATCATCCACCAGCACAGATTCATCCCCTTTAGAGAACTTAAAGACAGTCAGTTTGAGGTCAGCAAACTGGGTGATCTGCAGAGCGCAAGTGGAGGTGGTCGAGGATGAGCAGAAAGCACCTGATCAAAGGATGAGGTCAATGAAAGTGAAAATGGGGAGAGATGTATAATGGGCGGCTGATCCAATATCGTCTGTTTTGCACTATTACTCAAAGTCAAAATTACCCCCAACAGGTTCACAGGACCACAGGCATTTCCAGAATGCTTTATTAAGTATGATGTACATCAGGCACAGTGCAGGCCTCAGCGCCCAATACTACAGGGTGCTGGGACCTGATACACAGCAGTGCTATGGGCACTGGATATTGCATTATTGGCCCTTATCTCCTTCAGATGCTTTGCTATTTTCCTACTCATAACATGGAAATAAGCAGCAAATATTCGGGTCGATTTTCCTGAGCGGGTATTCCTCAGGGCTCTCTGATCGCAGCTGCACCCTTTGTAGCACTGGAGCACGTGGATTTCCTGGTGGCCCTCAATAACGTGGAGACGGCAGACATCAGGCAGTGCTCTATTGAGCATAGGAACGAGAAGATCAGGAACAATTTGATCTTAAAGGCAGTAGTGCTATTAAAGGGAAGGTGTAGGAAGGGACCATGAGAGAGCCAGAACGTCTTTGGCTTTTGCAGATAATGGGCCAGGAGTTTTATTGGGACAATTTCAGATGTCTTTTGATAAGTTCCTAATTTAATTTATGCCTGCTAGAAGCTGTGACTTCATTTTTTATTCCTTCATGGGATGTGGGTGTCGCTGGCAAGGCCAGAATTTATTGCCCATCCCTAGTAGCCCTTGAGAAGGTGGTGGTGAGCTGCTTTCTTGGACCGCTTTGGTCCGTGAGGTGAAGGTACTCCCACAGTGCCGTTAGGTCGGGAGTTCCAGAATTGTGACCCAGCGGCGATGAAAGAACAGCGATATACTTCCAAGTCAGGATGGTGTGGGAGTTGGAGGGGAACATGGAGATGATGGTGTTCCCATGCGCCCACTGCCCTTGTCCTTCTAGGTGGTGCATGTCAGTGGTGCTCATATTAATTAATAGTCCAATCCCTGTGATTTCAGTTCATTCGATGACAACAGCACCCTAAGGAGCAGTCCGGGCACCACTGCAGTCTGTCTTCCAAGGAGCTGGTAAGAGGGCGGCACTGTTGTGCCTAGCTGTAGGAACAGGAGAAACAAGTGTTGGTATGAAGAATGATGACGCAGAGTGCTGGTTTGACTGCAAATTTCTCATTTTATTCCTAGTGGAAGGAGCAGGTGTGTGGTCAGGGGGCTCTATGGTAGGGAAGCACTTGTTTGTAGCTCAGGAGAGGCAATTGACTTCAGCAGCTGTCAAGGAGATTCATGGCTGTTTCCCCTCATCTTAGGATATTTTTCTGTGTTAACGACTCTGTATAAATGCAAGTTGTTGTTAATGTTGTCTACCTTCAAACGAGCCCTATTGTAAAAGGGGGGGAAATAAGAACATAAGAACATAAGAAATAGGAGCAGGAATAGGCCACTTGGCCCCTCGAGCCTGCTCCGCCATTCAATAAGATCATGGCTGATCTTGGACTCAAAGCCACTTCCCAGCCCGCCCCCCATAACCCTTCACTCCCTTATCTTGCAAAAATTTGTCTATCTCCACCTTAAATGTATTTAATCACCCAGCCTCCATGGCTCTCTGGGGTAGAGAATTCCACACATTTACGACCCTCTGAGAGAAGAAGTTTCTCCTCATCTCAGTTCTAAAAGGACGACCCTTTATTCTGAGACTGTGCCCCCGAGTTCTAGATTTCCCCATGAGGGGAAACATCCTCTCTGCATCTACCCTGTCGTGCCCCCTCAGTATCTTATATGTTTCAATAAGATCACCTCTCATTCTTCTAAATTCCAATGAGTATAGGCCCAGCCTGCTCAACCTTTCCTCATAAGTCAAACCTCTCATCTCAGGAATTAACCTAGTGAATCGTCTCTGAACTGCCTCCAATGCAAGTATATTCTTCCTTAAATAAGGAGACCAAAACTGTACGCAGTACTCAAGGTGTGGTCTCACCAATACCTTGTACAGTTGTAGCAGGACTTCCCTGCTTTTATACTCCAACCCCCTTGAAATAAAGACCAACATTCCATTTGCCTTTTTGATTACTTGCTGTACCTGCATGCTAACTTTTTGTGTTTCATGCACAAGGACCCCCAGGTCCCTCTGAACTGTAGCATTTTGTAATCTCTCTCCATTTAAATAACAGTTTGCTTTTTTATTTTTCCTGCCAAAGTGGATAACCTCACACTTTCCCAAATTATACTCCATCTGCCAAATGTTTGCCCACTCACCTAGCCTGTCTATATCCCTTTGCAGATTCTTTGAGTCCTCTGCACAACTTGCTTTCCCACCCATCTTTGTATCATCCGCAAACTTGGCTACATTACACTCGGTCCCTTCATTCAAGTCATTAATGTAGATTGTAAATAGTTGGGGCCCCAGCACCGATCCCTGTGGCACCCCACTAGTTACCGTTTGCCAACCAGAAAATGACCCATTTATCCCGACTCTCTGCTTTCTGTTAGTTAGCCAATTCTCTATCCATGCTAATATATTACCCCCAACTCCGTGAGCTCTTATCTTATGCAGTAACCTTTTATGTGGCACCTTATCGAATGCCTTCTGGAAATCCAAATACACCATATCCACTGGCTCACCCTTGTCCACCCTGCTTGTTACATCCTCAAAGAACTCCAGCAAATTTGTTAAACATGATTTCCCTTTCCTAAAACCATGCTGACTCTGTTTGACTGCAGTATGTTTTTCTAAATGACCCGCTACTGCTTCCTTAATGAAGGACTCCATTATGGCAAGATACTAAACGCAACGTCCATCACTAAGTATAAAGGAATCACAACATTCTGCAGTAGGTATCTGGAGCAGCAAAGCCATTTATTATTCAAAAGCCAAAATTAAAGGCTTATCTTGGCAATACTCCCAATCTCCTGCTGTAACTTCACGGGAGATTGGCAGAACCCCCAGAGAAATGACATAAAAAGCTGTTTTTAGCTATCGACACTGTTTCTGCCGGTGTTTTGCCAATATCCTGCCAGAGAATCCCAGTGGAGACCAGGCTTAAGTTTATTAGGGCATTTGTTTGAGGGGAAAAATCATTAGGTCCATTCGGTCATTAGTTCGAGGGATTATGATTCGAAAACAGCGCAGACAAAATTGTATGGGATCGAATAAACAAGACAACCTTTCGTATAAACTGTTTTACATAAAAACAAGTTTCTTGGTGATTTCGTAGAAGTGCCAAGATTCTGACTGCTCTGCTGTGCACAGCAGTGAACAGTCGGATATGCACAGCGTATGTGGACAGCAGCAATATTTTTGCGATGCACTCAGTGCATGACGGAAGCTTTGGAATGTTCCATGTTGCCAGCTGTGCACAAGTCATGATTCCCTTTTAGCTACTGTGTGCAACTAAAACCAAAGTGATTTTTTTATTTTTCTATATGTCACGTTGGGACCTGCATGAAGGAGATTTTGATTTGCCTCAGATTATGGAGAAGAGAAAATTCAATGATGACAAGGCTGCCTTATTTTTTTTGCAGTTATGCTCTGTGCACCTTTGATCCATACACAGTCTGCTATAAATCTGTTATAAAAATTGTATTGCCAAGACAAAAGCCAAAATCAGCAATGTGAGAGTACAAAACTTTGGAAAAGCAGATTCTGGAGCCGTGAGATGTGTATTAGGCAAAATAACTTGAGAAAGCATAATTTAAAATAGAACCACAGAAAAACAGTGCAAATGTGGTTAAGGCTACACCACAGGATGAAAAAGAAATTATTTCATTTGAAAAAGAGAAGCATAGCAAGACCTACACCATCCTGGTTTAAGGAGGAGGTTGGAAGAAATATGAAAAGGAACTTTAGAAAGGGCTAGAAATTCGGTATCGCCCCGGTTGGGGTGCTAAATTTTAAAAAGTTGGAGAATTAGCGCCAGGCGCTAATCCTTCTGACCTCCCGCTAAATTGATTGTTAGCGCTCCAAGAGAGAACTGGAGCGCTAAATCAAGCGCTAATCACCTAATGTAGGGCGCTACACACAGAGAGCAGGGCGCTACCCGCAGAGCGATAACCAATTTCAGGTGCAGTCCAATCGGGACTCATCATTCACACTGGCTCCTTCTAGTTTTTAAAGGGGAGGTTCAATCGTTCTGTACAACCTCATTTTCAATATTGCTGGCTCTGAAGGTGACCTCCAAGCAACTCAACAGCTACACCTCTTATCCTCAGCAACCAGGCATTGGAGGCATTGGTCGCGGCAGTCAAAAGAAGGAGGGCAGTGCTGTTCCTGGCCACTGGCAGGAGGCCATTGCCCCAGGTCTTCAGGACAATGTGGAGGGAAGTGGCCCAGGATGTCTCGTGCAGCAGTGTGGTCCTCAGGACCCTCACATAGTGCCGTGAAAAATTCAACGATCTCACTCGGGTGGTCAGGGTGAGTACATGCTTCAACAAGTCCTACATACCAGCATCTAAACCTCAGTCTGTACACACTGCACAAACTACCACACCCCCCACCATTCACCCGCCAAGCATCTCCACCTACTAAAACTCACATCCACATCTCACGCCTTGCTTACAATCACAGCTATTCAACTATAGCAGGCACATCTCCCAAACACATAGCTGCACACTCACTCACACACTTTCCTTTCTCTTGCAGGCCAAGCTGGCCCACAATAGGAGGGAGCAGCAACAAACAGGCGGGGTTGAAGTGGACATCCAACAGCTTACAGACCTGGAGGAGCGAGTGTTGAGAGTCATTGGGCACCAGGTGGTGGGCACCGTGGCTGTCGACGACGTCGACCTCCTTGGGGGTAACAATGGTATGTTCATCTCCTTTTGCCTTGCACCATCATCCCTTTTATCTCTTAATCTCTCCTGCCTTCCATCCTATCACAGACCTTCCCTTTTGTTCTTTTATCCTCGCCCCTCTTTCCCTGCCCCTACCCTTGCTTAAAAACCTGTTCCATCTCCAACTTTTTCCAGTTCTGACGAAGGGTCATTGACCTGAAACGTTAACTTTGTTTCTCTCTCCACAGATGCTGCCTGACCTGCTGAATATTTCCAGCATTTTCTGTTTTTATTTCAGATTTCCAGCATCCGCAGTATTTTACTTTTGTATTAATGTTCATCCTCTCTCCTTCTCTCATCCCACTTCCCCCTCACAGCACAAGCCTTTCCCACTTTCCAGCTCATTATACTGTAGGCATTCCTTGCTCCCTTCCTGTCCCCTTGCCCTCACCTTAATGCAAGTCTTGTGCCTTTATGCTTTCAGGTAATCAGCAACCAGATGACCAGCCTGTCCCTGAGCCTCCCAGTGAGAGTGAGGCAGGAGAAGAGGAGGAGGAGGGAAGCGTGACTGCATGTCTCACCCGCAGGCACCACCTGAGATACTGGCACTACACGTTCTTTAGAGGCAAGTTTAGTAGAGGATTCTGCGCAGGGTGATGCACCGGGGACGAGCGGGCTGCAGCAAGGCCTGGGGGAAAGGGTAGCTCAGGAGCCAGCTCCCTGGAGGGTGAGTTCTCACACGAGTTCTGCTGCACAGGACTCAGATGAGGACCTCGATGGGGGGCGTTCACAAGAAGGGTGATGGGCATGCACACAGGTGCACATAGATGCAATGACAAGGATGCCCGAGAGCCTGTCGGCGATGGTAAGGAGCGTGGAGGAGTCCGCCTCCAACATTGCAAAGAGCTCTGCGCACACCATGGAGTCCATCCTTGGCAATCTGCAAAGGACGGTGGACCCCCTGAGAGACTGCGGGGACCCAGACCTCATGCCGCGTGTCATGGGCGATGTGGCAGCATCCATTGCAGCACAGGCGGAAGCCATGCAACGTCTTACTGCTGTAATGCAGTCAATGGTTGCTGCCATCGAGTCTCAGACTGTCTCATGCAGTCTCAGCTTGATGCCACGCAAGCTCTGACTGCTGCCATCGTCGCAGGGTCCACCACAGTCCACCGGGGATTTCACAGTGTCGCAGCAGGCCAGCAATCTGTGCTCCAACTGATTGGTAGGGATGCTGAGGTGCTGCCCCAGGGGAGTGACAGTGTGTCAGTCGACCAGCCAGCCGCGAGCTTGATGTGATGGCTGGAAGAGTGCTGGAACACTGGTCTGGTGCAGGATGAAGGCATCGTGGCTGCTGCCAGGATAGCAGGCATTGACGGTGAGGAGTCGCTGTCTGTGGTCGCACACCAACTGCACATTAAGTGAGTGGTAGCCTTTGCCATTACAGAAGATCTCAGGATTGTTACGGGGTACCCGCAAAGCCACGTGGGTGCAGTCAATGGCGCCCTGCACCATGGAGAATCCCGCTATCCTGGAAAGCCACATGCACGCTCATCGTGCTTCTCTCTGGTGATGGAGAAGGAAATGTAGTCCCTCCTCTTTCTGTAGAAAGTCTCTGTCACCTTCCAAGCCTCCCAATACACTGCTCTACAGTTAAATTGATGTGGGAGAAATGCTGTCGGAATACCCTGGGAGGGTAAGGCCCCCTGTTGAGAGCCCTGTTGGCCCTCCTCCCTCTGGCCACATTTTCCAATCTTTGTCTTTGCCTCCGCTGCCTCCGACGTTGATGCTGGAGGGCGAGGTCGAGTGCCAGTACAGCCCCCATTAACGTCTCCAAGTGTAGGAGTTCAAAATCTCAGCACAATGAAACTGTCAAATTTTTAGCAGCCAGAACACTACTGAAAGTAATAAACGTTTACCTCACTGAAAGCGGCTGTTTCCCTATGTCAAACTGAGAAAGCAGCATTGACCGGCGACTAAAATCAAACCGGATGTTGATCCCTTTAAATACCGCTCCTACAGCGGCCATCCGACTGCATCACGCCTCCTCTTCCTGCCGTTGTTCACGCCAGGCGCTAAGGCAGGGGGGCGGCAGTCAATTTTGCATCTGGGCCGTTAACGGGGCGTTCCACACGCGTTGACGTCATGATCTGGCAGCCGCTAAAGGCGTAGGCGCTAAACGTTATCGGCAGTGCTAAATCCCGGGTGAATGTCGCGTGCGGTGTTGAGTTCGCTGTGCCCTGCTGCAAGCCCATTAGCGCCCCGTTAGCGCCCCCGCCCCAGACGCTAACGGGAGGCGCTAACATGCCGAGTTTCTCCCCCTGAGATTCCTAACAAAAGGAAACCAAGAATAGCTAAAGAAACTATCAGAAGAAGAAACAAGTAGAAAGAAAAATTACAGAGGGCAGCATTGTTTTAGAACTATGTTAATGGCAGAGGCAAGGTCAAAGAACAAGTGGGTCTGTTAAGGATAAATTAGGCAAAACTATTTGGATTCTTCACATCCGTCTTCACAAACGACTGCTGACAAATTCCACTCATTGTAAATGGGCTAATAAAGAAAGAATTGGCTTAGTAATTCAGGCACACCCTTTTTTCGGCACGTGGGTGTGCAGAGTACGTTCCCTGCGCCTGAATGGTACCCCACATATTGGGCTACATTATAATGGTACGCACACCTGCTGTCACCTGCCTTTTTCTCCCACCATATTCCTGGTCCACTGCAGCCTTTTCCATGTTGCCAGATTTTCCATGCTTCCTTCCCCCTCTACTATTCCGGCTTCAACCATTTACACATCTTCTGCGTCTCGGATACACTTTTTATTTCTCTAATCTCTCTAGTTATTGTCTCCTTTTATCACACCAATTTCACTTCTGTCATTTAATCATCTCCTGCCCTCCAGCTAGTCACAGATCATTCTGTGTTTTTCTCCCCACTTTATTTTCCCTGGCTCTGTTCCTCCTTATAAACTAAGTGCCTTCGGACATCTTACGACATTATCGGCTCAATATAAATGCAAGTAGTTGTTGGTAATCTGTAACATCACTCCCGATTTTGACAAAAGGTTATAGACCAGAGGCTCTATATAACTCTGTTTCTCGCTCCACAAATGCTGCCTGACCTGCTGAGTGTCTCCAGCAGTTTCTATTTTTATTTCAGATTTCCAGCATCGGCAGTATTTAGCTTTTTCCTTTTGAAGTGCATTCACTGTTTTTATGGAGGCAAACGTGGCAACTCATTTGTGCACAGCAAGATCCCACCAGCAGTCATGAAATACATCAGCAGTTAATTTTTTGGTTGTTGCTGGTATTGATTGGAATTGTTGACCAGGATGTCAAGAGAACTCCCCCGCTCTTCTTTGACGTCAATGGCAATAAAAATCGGGAGAGATGTAAAACAGGCTGCCGATTTGTTGTCACCTGTTTTACAGTATCGCAAAGTCAAGACCTACCCCATGAACTCTCAAAATAACAAAGGATCATGGGCATTGTAGTTTCTACTCGATACTTAATTCAGCAGATTTGTGTTTTTGTTTTGGAGAACAGCCTAGACACAGGTGTATCCTGTGCCTGCTGATATATGGCAGCACATCCTGTGCAGCTAACGCACATGTACATAAACATACAGAATGTTGAAAACCTCTACCCAGCCCCCGTGTCTATGTCCAAAGAAGCTCAATGAATCTTGATAAATATTTTAATGTGTAGGGTGCTTGAAGCGAGTGCCAAGTTCCTGTTGATTCTAATTGGATATGATTGGACCAAGATTCCTAGTTATTTACAGACACTGTTAAACTGGCTGTTCACTTATCAACACATCGGGTGGGGTTTTCTGCTTTTGTGCTTTCCAGTCGAAGTGTTTTAAGAGACAGAAAAATTAGGGGTTAGCGAGCACAGAAGTGGAAAACCCCAGCCATCACGTAAACAACATTACAGAACGCTTTAGACATCAAAGCACACACAACCAAATTATAGGGCTGAATTTTGCCGGCGCTCAGAGTGTGGGTTTGGAGGCGGGTCCGCTGTCAAAATCGAAATGATTGACAGCTGGTTGGGAACCCGCTCTGAACCCGCCTCCATGTAAGTTTCCAAAGTCTGCGATTTCAGAACAGACCCGACACCAAGCGGCGGGGGAGACATTTAAGATAGTTCAATGCTTGTTAAACACTTGTTAACTACTATTTTGCCAGCCTATTTCTATTTTACCACTTTTTTAACAGGCTTCACATCGTTCAGAGATCACGTCAGTTAAGTAGGTCGGGTTCTCTATGTCTCCCCATTGCTGTGAACAGGTGACAGCTGCAAAAGTGGTATGAAAGCTATCATTTCACAGCTGGTCACTTTCCAATGTCAGAAGCTTGAGCCTTCAGGACTTGGAAGACACTTTTGAACTGTATGCAGTTTGGAAGTGTTTGGAGTAAACTCTCTATCCACTGTCACCTCCTTGGAGCAAGCTCTCTCACCATTGACAGATCGCTTCTGTCATCTCAACTTCAGCTGCCATCTATTCCAGCAACATCGGTGCCCTTGAAAAAATCTCACCTTGGTCCTCTGAATCCCTCCACGATCAGCCCCAACACCAACATCACCAGGCCTGCACTAACATGTCAATGAGATTACGGACCTGAAAATCCATGGGCCTGATATCCCAGCATAAGTGCTGGGATGTACCCACCTGAGATGTCCGGCGCTGACCCTGCCAAAGTAAAAGGGAGGTCACTTCATTTTAATGTTATGAGCAGTTATCCATGATATTAGTGGTGAATCATGGGTGTTCGTCGGAGGGGAAGGCCAGGACTCCTGGTGAAGAGTGTCCCTCCCTTCTGCCCTGGAAACAATTCTATAGTTTGCCCAAGAATCTTAACAATCTTTGAAGCTCCGGGCCACAACCCAGGCCTGGTCCCACTTTTACCAGACTGTGGTCCTAATTTGCATGCCACCTTTCAGCCTGCTACTCTTCCACCAGGCCAACGACAAAGGAAATTCCCAAACTGAAAGTTATCTTTCCTAACCACATCCCCTCTATTTAAGGAGAGCAGAGGCTGCCACAGAAGAGAAGGAGCCAGTGGATTTAGCTCCTGGTCTAATTCATGACCCTTCTGCTGCAGTCAGTGAACGCACTGGAAGGGCAACCAATTTTCAGCTCCTACATGCTCAAGTCCATAGTGAGACTTGATCCCATAACCTTCTGACTTAAAAGGCGGGGGAGGGAGTGAGTGAGAGAGAGCTGGCGGGGGAGGGAGGGAGTGAGAGAGAGCTGGCGGGGGAGGGAGGGAGTGAGAGAGAGCTGGCGGGGGAGGGAGGGAGAGAGAGAGAGCTCACGGGGGAGGGAGGGAGAGAGAGAGAGCACACGGGGGAGGGAGGGAGAGAGAGCTGGCGGGCAGGGAGGGAGGGAGAGAGAGAGAGCCCGCGGGCAGGGAGGGAGAGAGAGAGAGACCGCGGGGGAGGGAGGGAGAGAGAGAGAGCCCGCGGGGGAGGGAGAGAGAGAGAGCTCACGGGGGAGGGAGGGAGAGAGAGAGAGACCGCGGGGGAGGGAGGGAGCGAGAGAGAGCCCGCAGGGGTGGGAGGGAGAGAGAGACTGCGGGGGAGGGAGAGAGAGCGAGACTGCGGGGGAGGGAGGGAATAAGAGAGAGCCCGCGCGGGAGGGAGGGAGAGAGAGAGAGACCGCGGGGGAGGGAGGGAGAGAGAGAGAGACTGCGGGGGGAAGGAGGGAGAGAGAGACCACGGGGGAGGGAGGGAGAGAGAGAGAGACTGCGGGGGAGGGAGGGAGAGAGAGCCCGCGCGGGAGGGAGGGAGAGAGAGAGAGACTGCGGGGGAGGGAGGGAGAGAGAGCGAGACTGCGGGGGAGGGAGGGAGAGAGAGAGAGCCTGCGGGGGAGGGAGGGAGAGAGAGAGAGAGAGACCGCGGGGGAGGGAGGGAGAGAGAGAGAGACCGCGAGGGAGGGAGGGAGAGAGAGACTGCGGGGGGAGGGAGAGTGAGAGAGACCGCGGGGGAGGGAGGGAGAGAGAGAGAGACCGCAGGGGAGGGAGGGAGAGAGAGCGAGACTGCGGGGGAGGGAGGGAGAGAGAGAGAGACTGCGGGGGGAGGGAGAGTGAGAGAGAGAGCCCGCGGGGGAGGGAGGGAGAGAGAGAGAGACTGTGGGGGGAGGGAGGGAGAGAGAGAGAGACTGTGGGGGGAGGGAGGGAGAGAGAGAGACCCCCGGGGAGGGAGGGAGATAGAGCCCGCGCGGGAGGGAGGGAGAGAGAGACCGCGGGGGGAGGGAGGGAGAGAGAGAGAGCCCGCGCGGGAGGGAGGGAGAGAGAGAGAGACTGCGGGGGGAGGGAGGGAGAGAGAGAGCCCGCGCGGGAGGGAGGGAGGGAGAAAGAGACCGCGGGGGAAAGAGGGAGAGAGCGAGACCGCGGGGGAGGGAGGGAGAGAGCCCGCAGGTGAGGGAGAGTGAACCCGCAGGGGAAGGAGGGAGAGAGAGAGACCGCGGGGGAGGGAGGGAGGGTGAACCCGCAGGGGAGGGAGGGTGGGGGAAATTCCTAATACCCTGTCCCCCTTTCCCCACACTCTGTTCAGTCCTTTGTGATTTTCTGGGGGGGTAATTATCCATTCTCCCTTAAGTATGTTCTATTCTCTCTTGCTTTCTGTGACATTGCATTGCCTCCGACTGTGGTCTTTTCCACTTAACTTCCAAGCTATTCACTCTCTTGCTGATTTTATTCCTCTGCTATCTATTCTTCATTCCTTTCTGACATACCTGCACAAATCATTGGTCTAAAAACAGTTATTGGCCTCTTGCCTAATCTCTTGCTGTCAGCACCATAACTTCACAGAAATGAAAACTTGAAGAAACGACCCATTGTTTGCATGACAAGTTCGAGGCAGCTTTGCAAAAACTCTGGACCAACATTTGCGATCGGAGGCTTCCCGCGGGCAGACACCTCAACCTGCAAAATGTCTACGAAAGTACCTGGTGGCCCTGGGGGTACGGAGGCTTGCGATCCTGGGCCTCTCCGGGTACGTGCGGGCAGAGCCCCACGTATCCCAGGGGCGCAAGCGGTTCGTAGGTGCTCCTGGGATCACGTGGGCCGGCCCAACCAATAAAAGAAGGGAATCCCCATTCATACTTTTGACAGTTCTGTACGTATGGAACTGTCATAAGTATGAATGGGGATCACTTCAAAAATACACCAACACATGAAATACATTTTTTTTAAAAATACATATTTAAAATTAATTAAAATGCCATTTAATTAAATATTTTAAACAAAAATTTAATTTTTTGAAATTTTTTTTAATGTTTTTACGGGGCTAAAAATAAACTTACCTTTTTGAAGAGTATTTTTAATTTATAAATGAGTGATTAAATTTTATTTTTCCATTTTTAAAAAACTCTTATGCTGGTAAAAGCAGGCCTGCTTTACCAGGCGTAAGAATTTGACAGGCATTCAGCAGGCAGAAGTTGTGCAAATAGCGCAACCCTCCACCCGCAGAGGCCCATCTCCCGCAGATGTGGAGGATCTGTCGAGAGAATTCTTGACAGATCGCAAGTGCCGGGTTTCAGCGGCTGCGCTGCATATGCCTAAACCCGGAACTTGCGCGGCCCCTACGGACGCATACACACCTCGTACGCACCCGTGGGGGTCGCAAAATACGGCTCATGATCCCGAGTAACACCCTAGGTCCCTGTTAGAGACTCTGACCGGGAAATTCCTCGGAGCTGCTCCCGCTCCGCCGGTGTTATGTGCATAAACGGGGTTCCGCCGCATATCCGTCAAAGTAACACCGGCGGAGCAGGAGCAGCTCCGAGAGATTTGCCAGCCTCTGTGTTGTTGACTCTCCCTCCTCTTGGTAGTAGAAATTTTCAAACTAATTAAACCAGAACCACAATTTCCTTTCAATACAGGAATTTAAAAATTGATTTATCAATAAAATACCAATAGGAGGCTATTCCAAAGCAACAGCTGTGTCTAGAGAACAATAGGTTGCAGCAAACAGATGTCAGTAGAAGTTATTAAAATGAAAAGAGATCACAATAAATTTTACATACTTGCCACACTAGTTTTTAATTAAAAAGAACACAATTCTTGATTCCATTATTACTCTCCTTTCTTGTTCTTCATGACTTTTTTTGTTTTTTCTACAGCTTGTGTACAGCGTCACTCCCTGGCCAGTAAAAGAACTGCAGACTAGAGCAGCTTTCCTGCCTCCACTTCCCCAGAATCCCCTTGTCATTGGCACTGAATTTCTTCGTCGTCTTCAGCACTTATACCTTTTTATCCCGTTATTGCACTGAAAAGATCAAGGAAATTTTCATTTTAGCATGGTACGTTGCTTATGTGCTGTTGCTGCACTAAAAGCAAATTTCCTCGCCCTCTTTAATGGTGCAAATCTTCAGGGCTCATTTGTATCGCTGCATTGTTGCACCAGCACATAAGCAACAGCTGCCGATGATGGTGATTCTGCAATTCCCATTTACACCTCCTCTGGACCCATCTTTTGTTTCTTTACTTGTCCCATTACCACCTCTTTTGCTTTGCACCATCATCCCTTTTATCATTTAATCTCTCCTGCCTTCCACCCTATCAGAGACCTTCCCTTTTGTTCTTTCCTCCCCTCCCCCCACCTTTTCCGGCCCCTGCACTTGCTTAAAACTTGTTACATCTCTAACTTTTTCCAGTTCCGACGAAAGGTCATCGGCCTGAAACGTTAACTCTGTTTCTCTCTCCACAGATGCTGATTGACCTGCTGAGTATTTCCAGCATTATCTGTTTTTATTTCAGATTTCTAGCATCTGCAGTATTTTGCTTTTGTTCAAGTACATGGAAGTTTCCTGGGCTTACGCCGCTCCTGTAAACGGTGTAACTTTACACCCAAACAAAAACTGGTCTAACAGCTCCCCCTAGCACTTCAGACCAGTGTCAGTGAGGAGTTGGTGATCGGCAGAAAGCACCAACTTCACTTACTGATTACAGGCTTCCGGACAACTTTTATTTAACCCCATCCTTCACATGTTTTAATCACTGACACCTGCACTTCCTTTTACCGTACTGCTTTCCTATCTTCCCAGTAAAGAAATTTGTGGCCCTGACTTCCCCCACCCCCAAACCCACACTCAGACTGACTTCAGACAAGGGATGGCTTTCCCCATGAACTCTCCCCACTTTATGTCATCATAATGGAGCAGGAGTTGCCCCACCAGTGTGTCCAGACCAGGAGGATCAGGCTGAGGGCAGAAGTGCACTTGCTCCGACCCTCACCAGCGTGTGTACAGGCCACACCAGTCATACGAGGATCTCCAAATTATTCTTTTCTCTTTAAATTACTGATGGAAAAATTTTCAGGCTTTGCAAAAAAAAAATTACACGCTTGAGGAATGCACTAATCAGCTGCTCTTCACAGACTGAATTGGCTTCTTCTAACTCCATAACAAGTCAAATTAATTAATCTGGAACCCAGTTATAAATTACAGACCTCATACAAACTTAATTAGGTCAGCTTCTCCAAATGTCTTCAAAGTACATTCTTATAATCAAATGTGTCTCAATTGTCTATCAATCCATCAACTACTTTTTTTTAATCATTTCACTCACTTCACTGCCTGGTCACATGACATGTCTCCCATTTGTTGGAAGACTGGCCATCTTATAGAGTCATAGTCATAGAGTCATAACGGCACAGAAGGAGGCCATTCGGCCCATCGAGTCCGTGCCGGCTCTCTGTAGAGCAATCCAGTCAGTCCCATTCCCCCGCTCTATCCCCATAGCCCTGCAAGTTTATTTCCCTCAAGTGCCTATCCAGTCTCCCCTTGAAAACATTGAGTGCCTCCACTTCCACCACTTCCGTCGGCAGCGAGTTCCAGGTCCTCACCACTCACCATCTTCCTGTTGGTCACTTGTTCCATCATCATCTCCTCCATTGCATCTTGGAGCCCTGCTGGAAGTCATATTGTCTGCTCCTGCACAATCTTGCTGGTCTGTGTCCCCAATGATAAAATGCATTTCCCCTTCAAGCTGTTGCTGCAGGCCTATTAGAAGCAGCCGCATTACAGGATTTCCCTTCTTCCTAATCAGCAAGCGGCCTATTGGGAGTGTGTTTCACATTGGCAACTCACTGATCGGATTCAAAAGCAGGGCCAACCATGAAGATTGTACGGGGCCCACCCTGACTCTTCCAGGCAACCACCGTATAAGCCCCACCGAATGGCGTTCAAATAGAAAATCGGCTCCCCATCTTCAACAGCTAATTTTTTAATATAAATGTATTTTCTTTTTTACTTCAATAGGAATTTCTCTTTTTGAATTTTGAACAAGACAACAGGCCAAGAGTGGGAAATGCCTCTTGTAATTGATGAGATGCGTGCTGACTAAATATAAGAAATAGAGAACTGGTTAAATTTGCCAGTTTTTATTTTGATGTTTCTTATAGTGAAGTGCATCAAGCAATTTGCAACTTACATCATTATAAAGACATTATAAAGTAGATTGTTTTACCGAGCAAAGAGTTAAACACAAGCAAATGGTGTGGATCTTATTAAATATTTCATACATTAAAAATTGTAAGCAAATCTGCAATAATAAGAAATTAACATTAAAGCTTTTATGTCTCAGTATTTGTGACTTGGAAAATATCTTTTCCGTTGCTTTTCGCTTTGGAACTTTGTTTTCTGGAGGTCTTTAATGCACTTGTAAATTACAACACATTTCTTATGGGTTGAGTCATCTCTTCACTTTTTCATGATGGAAGAAAGTTCTAGGAGCATGCTCTGAAAGGAAAAAAAATCTTAAAAGTTGAAGATTGTGCAAATAAATTCAGAAGTAACATAGAATTATACAGCACAGAAGGAGGCCATTCGGCTCATCGTGCCTGTGCCGGCTCTTTGAATGAGTAATCCATTTAGTCCCACACCCCTGCTCTTTCCCCATAGCCCTGCATTTTTTTCCTTTTCAAGTATCTATCCAATTCCCTTTTGAAAGTTACTAATGAATCTGCTTCCACCACCCCTTCAGGCAGTGCATGCCAGATCATAACAACTCGTTGAGTAAAATAATCTCTCTTCATCTCCCCTCTGGTTCATTTGCCAATTATCTTAAAACCATGCAACTAAAAATGCCATTTGCCCAACTATCACATTAATTATAATTCAGGCTTCTTGATTACTTAACTAGGCAGTCACAACCAATGTTCCCTCTAAGCTGTGCTTTGTTGTGCGTGGCCTATTTATTTCAATGCGCGGTCCCTTTAAATGTCTGCGCGGTATTTCCAATGGAAAAGCTTGTGAGCGGCCTGCGTGGTACCTTGCAGATTACTGCACGACCGCACACGCCACAGCTTAGAGGGAACATTGGTCACAACTATATTGTCTTATTGTGTCTGTTATTGCATCATTTTCAATCCCAACTTTGCATCTTATCTGTTTTGTAGGTTTGTATGTAGGTATCTATTCTTTTCCCACATTACAATTTGCCAAAATTTTCAGATATGTTAAAGGGAAAACTAGGCAAGGACAGAAGCCTTACTTTACTGTTTAACACCTCCAAAAGGTGGTCAAAGATAAGGCTTCATTTAAGTCAGACATTAGAAGTTGCCAATTATTAAATTACTCGAACACATGCAAAGTGCAAGTGGTCATTTTACTGTATTATTCATGAATAATAAATAGCTTTTTGTTTAGTAAGCAGGCCTTTAAAATTGGTCGTGATTATTTGCAATTCCAGATTTCTGATTGGTCCCCTAGGAGGACAAGACCAAATTTATGATTGGTCCCCTTGGAGGACAAAATACACCCAACAGTTTGCCTGGAATGTGTAATTAGATCCTGCCTGCTGGAGAGTAATCAAGATCTTTGCAATGTGTAATTTGATCCATTCATTGTGACAGCCAGGCTCTAGAGCTCACAGTGCTAACACTACTGCTTTCAGAGAACAGACAGGGCTCACCCTCCCAGGTTAGGAGCTCTCACACTGCCGAGTTCAGATAGGAAGGGGTGAGGCCATGGAGAGACTTTAACATGAGGATGAGAATCTTAAAATCAAGGTGTTGGTGGACAATGTTGCCCCTAATTTTTGTTTGGTTGCGCGGTTCCTTTAACGGGCTGCGCGGCCTATTCAAAATTTTGCGTGTGCGCAAAATCTCCCGTTCAAAAACCGGTAAGTGGCCTGCGTGGGATCTCCAGACAGCTGCGCGGCTGCGCAGCTTAGCGGGAACGTTGTTGGTGGACCATGAGCCAATGTAGGTCAACGAGCACAGGGGTGATGGGTGACTGGGACTTGCTGCGTGTTAGGATACGTGCAGCAGAGTTTTGGATGAGTTCAAGTTCATTGAGGGTGGAAGATGGGAGGCTGGCCAGGAGAACATTGGAACATTCGAGTCCGGCAAATAACACATAAATGTAATGTTCTGCATGTTCGTAGGACCAACTCAGAATATGCTCCCATTTAAAAAATTCATTTATTTATGGCCATCCCTAGTTGCTCTTGAGAGGGTGGTCGTGAGCTGCCTTCTTCAACCGCTGCGGTCTGCGGGGGGAGGACACGAGAATGTGGTGCAGGTGTAAAAGGGGTGGGGGTGGAAGAACGTGATCCAGGCCTAACGTTCTTGCTCTCATTCCGCCTCTCCTTTAGACCTGGATCATGTTTGTCCTCCCTCACCACTGTTCTCACCATGCTCCCCACCCCCGCAACAAGTTCCTGACCTTCTCTCCTGGAGTTCCTGACCTACCCCATCTCAGCCCCAGGACGTCACTGCAGGAGTTCCTCAGGGCAGTGTCCTAGACCCAGCCATCGCTGCAGGAGTTCCTCAGGGCAGTGTCCTAGACCCAGCCATCGCTGCAGGAGTTCCTCAGGACAGTGTCCTAGACCCAGCCATCGCTGCAGGAGTTCCTCAGGGCAGTGTCCTGGGCCCAGCCATCTTCAGCTGCTCCATCAATGACCTTCCCCCCAACATAAGGTCAGAAATGGGGATGTTCGCTGATGACTGCACAGTGTTCAGCACCATTCACAACTCCTCAGATAATGAAGCAGTCCATGCCCGCATGCAACAAGACCTGGATGACATTCAGGCTTGGGCTGATAAGTGGCAGGTAACATTCGCGCCACAGAAGTGCCAGGCAATGACTATCTCCAACAAGCGAGAGTCTAACCACCTCCCCTTGACATTCAACGGTATTACCATCGCCGAATTCCCCACCATCAACATCCTGGGGGTCACCATTGACAAGAAACTTAACTGGATCAGTCACATAAATACTGTGGCAACAAGAGCAGGTCAGAGGCTGGGTATTCTGCAGCACGTGTCTCACCTCCTGACTCCCCAAAGCCTTTCCACCATCTACAAGGCACAAGTCTGGAGTGTGATGGAATACTCTCCACTAACCTGGATGAGTGCAGCTCCAACAACACTCAAGAAGCTTGACACCATCCAGGATAAAGCAGTCCACTTGATTAGCACCCTATCCACCACCTTAAACATTCACTCCCTCCATCACCGGTGTACCGTGGCTGCAGTGTGTACCATCTACAAGATGCACTGCAGCAACTCGCCAAGGCTTCTTTGGCAGCACCTCCCAAACCTGCGACCTCTACCACCTAGAAGGACAAGGGCAGCAGGCGCATGGGAACACCACCATATCCAAGTTCCCCTCCAAGTCATACACCATCCTGACTTAGAAGTATATCGCTGATCCTTCATCGTCGCTGGGTCAAAATCCTGGAACTCCCTCCCTAACAGCACTGTGGGAGTACCTTCACCACACGGACTGCAGCGGTTCAAGAAGGCGGCTCACCACCACCTTCTCAGGGGCAATTAGGGATGGGCAATAAATGCTGGCCTTGCCAGCGACGCCCACATCCCATAAAAAATGAATAAAAACATAAACCCAAAGCTCCTGCCCTTCTCCCCCAAGCCCCCCCCCCGAATTCCTGCCCTTCTCCCACCCACCTTCGATCTTCTCTCCCCTCCTTCGATCCTCTCTCCCCCTTCGATCCCCACTCCTCTTCCCTCCCCGCCATCCGATCCCCTGAACACCTCCACACGGAGCCGAGGAAAGCGTGCCAGTGCAGGCCGCAGCCGACACACCGTCTGGTACTGTGCATGTGTGAGCAGATCGAGTGCGTATGCGCAGTACCGAACGGGGCGCATGTGCAGAGGGACCAGAACACCGTGGAAATAATCACAGTATTTCAAATTCTTTCTTTGATAATTATAATTAAATCGCACTGTAGAAAATATTTTAAAATCAAAAGGCCTAAATCTATATTTTTATGACTGGTTGTTTTAAATGAAAGCATGCTGCAGGATAAGGTTGCGTAATGGCATTAGCTTTAAGCATTTCTCTGAAAAATGCTACCTGAACCTAATTCAACAAATTTTCTCGTAAAACTTTTTCTTAAAACGCACAATGTGATGGCTGACCTCGTGAATAAAACACCCACTTTTACCTCTTTGGGGCTAAAAATTTATACCCCTTCTTGTGCACTTCTGCTGGCTGGAAATTAGGCAAAGACATGGATATATTTGTGGGGCCTTGTAAGGGATGGAGCCTCCATCTGCTCCTTGCAAGGTGGTGGTGGGGGGCGGGTCGGTGGCTAGGATTGGGACACTCAATGCTGGGAGTTCCCACATTTCCAGTCTTACAAGAACCAGGCGTGGGTTTCCTCCGGGTGCTCCGGTTTCCTCCCACAGTCCAAAAATGTGCGGGTTAGGTTGATTTGGCTATGATAAATTGACCCTTAGTGTTAGGGGGGGGATTAAATATGTGGGGTTACGGGGATAGGATGGGATATGTTAGGGGGAATTAAATATGTGGGGTTACGGGGACAGGGTGGGATATGTGTCGGTGCAGGCTCGATGGGGATTCTGTGTGAAAGAGTAGGGACAGGGTACTGGATTTGGATGATCAGCCATGATCGTATTGAATGGTGGAGCAGGCTCGACGGGCCGAATGGCCTACTCCTGCTCCTAGTTTCTATGTTTCTATCATTAGCATTGATATATTTGGGAGACCAGCCAGGCCACCAAATGGTGTATGTATGCCCACCAGGGGGTCAAACTGAGATTCTGCATTCCTCCAACCCCCAGTCTCAGTTTGTAACATGCAGGGCTCCCTGGTATGTGAATCCCCAACTTTGGCATGCTGTTTGTGGTTGCCCCGCCCACCTCTACGATGCTCAGAACTGACTCGGCAAGCTCCGCACCAGAAATTGCCTCAGCCCCCTGAAATTCATCAGGTCTGCAGGGCCTCATACAACTTGGTCAGTGACTTCTACGGCTGTCTGCGGTGGACAAATAAGGCTGACCCTGCGTTGTGTCATCCTGATCTCCTCTTCCCTGAGCTGCTTGTCTATACCCCCCTCCATACCTGCATAATTCCCTACTAAAACATCGAACTGCATGGATGAATAAACTCCCACTTTTGTGACCCATGCATAACCAAAATATTCCAGACAAACTCTGGCCATGGGTACTTCTGTGGCAGTTTCAGAATCTTTACATCGTGGCAGTCCTTCATCAGGTCACAATGTACTATCGTGAGAGAGCAGTCACCGTACAACTGACCTTCCAAGCTCACACGACCTCCCAGCTTGCCTTGCAGGATGTCTCGGAGACAAGCAGTGGTTTTCCTTGCACACTGCCTTGCCACATTTAAAACACCCTCAGATCTCTGACTTCTGCTCATTCGGCCTTGCCTGGTACAAGCCGAGCAGCTGATCGCTGAGCAGTTTGTCTGTGAGACAGCAGGAGGTGTCTAGTCTCCCACCATGCAATGGTTCACCTGTGCCCCCAAGCCCATAAAATAATCAGCAACATGTGCCTAGCTGTTTGAGAGATTTACACTCTTGATTAAGTATATGTTACAAAAGCATAGAACTATGTTAGAACTAGGGGAAAGTAGAGTTGAGGCCAAAGATCAGCCATGGTCTTATTGACTGGTGGAGCAGGCTCGAGGGGCCATATGGCCTACTCCTGCTCCTATTTCTTAAGTTCTTACTGCAGGGAATCGTCAAACTCTGAATAAGTTGCCTGCACGCGCAGTGAATGTGGATTCCCTGCAAGCATTCAAAAAGGAGCTCGACAAGTTCCTGAGAGTGGTAAACACCTCTACATATAGAAGGTAGGAGGGTCAATGGGGCTAGTGTCACCAGTCACCATGATCTCCTCGAGCTTGCTCGATCACCTTCATAGATCGGAGAGGAATTTCCCAGAATCCATAACAACATTACCTCCTGGCCCCACATAAATAAAGAGGAACATACTTTTGGGATACTCTTTAGCCGAGCCGCCCGCTCAGACCAGTTCAGTCCAAAATTGATCATCAGGGGCCTATGTATGTCATAGGACCCCGATTAGCATTTTAAATGGTCCTATCCCCTGACTCAGGGGCCGCTCGGGCTGTCCAGCATTAGGCCCCGGGATTTTGTTCTAGGCGTAGTGACGGTGACCATGGGGAGGTAGGTCACTGCCCACCATTTTCAGGGAGCTACTGCTCTGCTTCTGCTGGGCGGGTGCCCTGAAAATTCAGCCCATTCAGTATTTGTACCCTAATATTCGAACAGCATCATTTCAAAGCCTTTGTGAGGTGGTCACTAGAAGTTCATTTACAAATGATACTTGCCATTGACAATCTGCGTCCTGAAGGAGGAGGGGTAACAGGTGGGCTTTCTTCTTTATGATTTGACTCAGAACTAGAGATATTTGTGGAATCTGGACTTTCAGGTCGGCTGGCCAATGTGCTTTCAGAAATCATCTTTGATTTAAGCCCAGTGCAGCTGGTCTTCCTGCCATCTTGAAAATCAGCACAATCTTCTGGATAGTCTTTGCAAGAACTGACTCGGCTTTGTTTGCGGAGAGTATTACGGGTGGGGGCTGGGATTTCCATTTGACTTGAAGGGTATGATGTTGGCTTAGCTTGTCCCAATGCGTTATCAATACGATGGCTGGTTTTTGAACTAATGCCATTCTGCTGAGGCTTTTTAGAGGCATTATCACGACTGGATGGGTGATCTTGATTTTCTAATGTGTGATGGGTGTGGCTCATTTGATTTGAGTGCTCGCCGATGTGCTCATCATGATGCTGTCCACTGTTTTGCTCCTGGTCTTGTTGAGATTGATCCATTAAGTAGTCTCTTCCAGTCTGATCAGTTGGCTCTTAAAATCATAAATGAAAATGTCAAGACATTTATCTGAGTTCAGTTAAAAAGTATTTACTTGCATGCAATGGATTAAAAATATTCTCTATTTAATATGTACATGTTCATTAGACAAGAATTTTATAATGGCATGGTGCAATGTAACAACTCTATACTGCTTGCATGCCGGTTGATCTGTTTAAGCGTTGCAATATATTTGGTCAAAGTTCATGCAAATCTATAGGCAAAAGCACTGATGCTGCAAATGAACAGATCCCTCCAATTTTATTTGATGCTGTAAATATACAGGAAATATTGATGGCTGTAAGTACAGAGATGACAAGACTGCAATCAATTTTTCTTTATAATAATGTCTACTTCTCTTAATTTGAAGTGGTTTAATTTGAATTATCGGTTCATTCAATGATTTTCCAAGCAAAAAATGTCTCGTTTGCTGCTTTATTTAAATTGCTTAAGTCAGTCCAGCCTCCAGTGTATTGGTAACAAGGTTTCATAAGCTTCTTATGATTTCCATATAAGCATCGTATGATGAGCTTAGTCTTACTTTTATACTGTCATCCTTTTTCCATACAGTTTTTAAATACATTTCATTTTGTTTAGAATTTATTCTTAAATGCTGTGTAGGTGGTTACAATACAGACAATTTCTGTAAGAGAGGATCAATAAATAAAGTTGGTTCATCAGTTAATTGGAAAAAAAGTTACTGAAGTAGATATTCTATTAAGCTGGAGATTATATTGAAAAATGATTGTATTAGGAAGCGATAAATGACATGTATTTATCATAGTGCATATTAGGATGTGATCTGTATTGGGATCTCAAGAATGAATATTTTTACACTAGGCATCCAGCATTGGTGAAAAAATACATCATACTATGTTGGCGCTAAAATTTGCTCACCAATGTATGCAGTGCAAGTGCAGTACTGGCCCTTGGTAACAGATTCCCCAGACTCTATTTTTTCCATTCCTCCATCTTTTTCTGCCAATTTTCACACCTCCCATTTCCTCTCCTGAAAGCGCTGACTCCTTGCTGGAGTGGGCACTTTTCGTGTGTGAGCCTAGCCCATGAATGTCGGCAGGCTGTTCAAACATGGGGGCATTACAGCTGAGCCCTGTCTGCACTGTAAGAAGTTGTGAATTGGAAGAAATTGTGAATTGTAAAAGAAATAGTGAATTGTAAAAGAAATAATGGTTTTATAAAAGAATTGGGTTTGCCTCGCTCAGCAGCCAGGATAAGCTGATGACACAGAAGGATTCCAATCATGTCAGATAAGGAGTTGCACAAAGAGCTGAGGTCGTTTACAAGGGCATAACGCAGAAACAAGCCTTCATGTAGGTATAGCTAGGCCTGATAAGAGGTCGAGTAAGGAGCCTTATGATAAGCAAACTGTCTAGGAGAAAGTGCAAGATGTCCAAACAAGAGATAAGCAGAGGGATGATCTCATGGGGTCAGGCGGGGTTTGCCTTAGGTACCTATTCCTCTGTAATTGACCAATTGAATGGGTAAAAGTGATTAAACACTTTTTCAAAAAAATTATTCGTTATGGGATGTGGGCGTCGCTGGCAAGGCCAGCATTTATTGGCCATCCCTAATTGCCCTTGAGAAGGTGGTGGTGAGCTGCCTTCTTGAACCGCTGCAGTCCGTGTGGTGAAGGTACTCCCACAGTGCTGTTAGGTAGGGAGTTACAGGATTTTGACTCAGCGACGATGAAGGATCGGCGATATACTTCTTAGTCAGGATGGTGTGTGACTTGGAGGGGAACTTGGAGGTGGTGGTGTTCCCATGCACCTGCTGCCTTTGTCCTTCTAGGTGGAAGAGGTCATGGGTTTGGGAGATGCTGCCGAAGAATCCTTGACGAGTTGCTGCAGTGCATCTCGTAGATGGTACACACTGCAGCCACGGTACGCCAGTGGTGGAGGGAGTGAATGTTTAAGGTGGTGGATGGGGTGCCAATCAAGCGGGCTGCTTTGTCCTGGATGGTGTCGAGCTTCTTGAGTGTTGTTGGAGCTGCACTCATCCAGGCAAGTGGAGAGTATTCCATCACACTCCTTACTTGTGCCTTGTAGATGGTGGAAAGGCTTTGGGGAGTCAGGAGTTGAGACACTTGCCTCAGAATACCCAGCCTCTGACCTGCTCTTGTTGCCACAGTATTTATGTGGCTGGTCCAGTTAAGTTTCTTGTCAATGGTGACCCCCAGGATGTTGATGGTGGGGGATTCAGCGATGGTAATACCGTTGAATGTCAAGGGGAGGTGGTTCGGCTCTCGCTTGTTGGAGATAGTCATTGCCTGGCACTTCTGTGGGGCGAATGTTATCTGCCACTTATCAGCCCAAGCCTGAACGTTGTCCAGGTCTTGTTGCATGTGGGCATGGACTGCTTCATTATCTGAGGAGTTGTGAATGGCGCCGAACACTGTGCAGTCATCAGCGAACATCCCCATTTCTGACCTTATATTAGAGGGAAGGTCATTGATGAAGCAGCTGAAGATGGTTGGGCCTAGGACACTGCCCTGAGGAACTCCTGCAGCAATGTCTTGGGGCTGTGATGATTGACCTTCAATCACCACAACCATCTTCCTTTGTGATAGGTATGACTCCAGCCAGTGGACCGCTTTCCCCCGATTCCCATTGACTTCAGTTTTAATAGGGCTCCTTGATGCCACACTCGGTCAAATGCTGCCTTGATGTCAAGGGCAGTCACTCTCACCTCACCTCTGGAATTCAGCTCCTTTGTCCATGTTTGGACCAAGGCTGTAATGAGGTCGGGATGCAAGGTATCCACCAGCCCACCAAAATAATTTATATAAACGGGTAGCTGAAAGGGAAAAACGGGCAGAGAGGTGGATATGTGCTAGCTTCGGCTTAAAACCTCTGCCAGCCTTGGGAGACAACCAAAGAGGAAGAGATCACTGCTGCAGACTGCAGGGGTCCGAGACCACCGTTCTGCCTCAACCTCCGTCCGTGCGCCCGTCTCGGGGTCGGTAAACCGTTCTCATCTGATACGGGTTGTATGTCTATCCTGTCTATCCTGATTGCGTGTTGTACTTAACTATATTTGAACTGCCGCTCCTTAATAAAATGACCTATGACTCCTAAGACCCTTTGGGTAATCTGTGTATCACCTGTGATCCAAATCTTACAGCACTCTACATCCAAACATGCGCACTATAAGCAGGTGTCTCTGTATAGTAATCAACGTTCCCTTCTCCAACCTAGTGTTGTCCAATACGTTAACCACTAGCCACACGTGGTTAATTAGGAATCCAGATGTGGCGAATTGCAATTTCATTCGTATATAAAACATGAGTAATAGACATAGCCGCCTGATCAATTTATGACAGAATATCAAACTATGGTGAAAGAGAAAGATTGCAAAGTTTTGCACTGAATGTTGATAGATGTTTGTTAAGTAAATATATACGTGAAGTACATTTACCTGTATTGTGTGTGAGATGTTTTCTACTAAAATTAGTGGATGTGGTTAAAACAGTGTCACCCAGGCCTGTGGCTAGTCAGCTATTTCTATTGGGCAACACTGCTCTAACCTATGGATGCTGAGGCCAGTTATAACATGGCTACTTCTGAGATCAGTTAAATTGGCACAAAAACAAAAGTTAAGTCTTAAAGATTACAGTCATTTGAAAAAAAGTAATGAAAATACTTGGATGAGTCTAAAAAGGTGTGTCAAAAACAAAATCTACACAATTTACTGAAAGCTAAGTGGACTGTTGGCTCACTGCTCCACCAGTTGAATTATGTGGAGACTCAAACCAAAGATCTGTAATATAGACTCTCCTAACTTACTGCTCATAACTGACTCCCACTGTGTCAATTGAACTTCTTATTTTTTTAAACTAATATTTCAAGTATAAAAGAAATCCATTCTTTAGATCTTAATAGAAGTGGGGATGTTCGCTGATGATTGCACAGTGTTCAGTTCCATTAGCAATTACTCAGATAATGAAGCAGTCCGTGCCCGCATGCAGCAAGACCTGGACGGCATTCAGGCTTGGGCTGATAAGTGGCAAATAACATTCGCACCACACAAGTGCCAGGCAATGACCATCTCCAACAAGCGAGAGTCTAACCACCTCCCCTTGACATTCAATGGCATTACCATCATCAAATCCCCCACCATCAACATCTTGGGGGGGTCACCATTGATCAGAAACCTAACTGGACCAGCCACATAAATAATATGGCTACAAGAGCAGGCCAGAGGCTGGGCATTCTGCGGCAAGTGTCTCACCTCTTGACTCCCCAAAGCCTTTCCACCATCTACAAGGTACAAGTCTGGAGTGTGATGGAATACTCTCCACTTGCCTGGATGAGTGCAGCTCCAACAACACTTGAGAAGCTTGACACCATTCAGGACAAAGCAGTCCACTTGATTGGCACCCCATCCACCACCTTAAACATTCACTCCTCCCACCACTGGTGCAATGTGGCTGCAGTGTGTACCATTTACAAGAGGCATTGCCGCAACTCGCCAAGACTACTTCGACAGCACCTCCCAAACCCGCCTAGAAGGACAAGGGCAGCAGGCGCATGAGAACACCATCACCTCCAAGTTCCCCTCCAAGTCACACACCATCCTGACTTAGAAATATATCGCCGATCCTTCATTGTCGCTGGGTCAAAATCCTAGAACTCCCTCCCTAACAGCACTGTGGGAGTACCTTCACCACACAGACTGCAGCGGTTCAAGAAGCCGGCTCACCACCACCTTCTTGAGGGCAATTAGGGATGGGCAATAAATGCTGGCCTTGCCAGCGACGCCCACATCCCAGGAACAAATAAAAAAATATGCAGCAGAAATAAACCAATAAGGAATATAAATAATATAAATAATATAGGCCTCACCTTTAATCATTCTAAGCGTGCTCGGAGCCAGGAAGATAGGAAGGTTTCCAGGATCTCCCTGTTGTTCTGGTAAAAGTTTATAACCACTAAGGGCCATCGGGATAAGGTTGTGAGGTGAGGAATTGGTCATAATGCAAACTTGCTGTACAACTGAGCTCTTCTTCGATTTGCAGATGCTCAGCTCTGACTCCAGGCAAAGCCCCTGTTTAATTTTTCTGATCCCTAAGTGAATAATTTCAAGTATATTCAGAAACAAGGAGAAGGCAGCTATGCTGAGCATGAAGACGATGAAAATTGTCTTTTCTGTGGGCCTGGAAACGAAACAATCCACAGTATTGGGGCAGGGCGATCGTACACACTTGTAAAGAGGATCAAGCCGAAATCCGTACAGGAGATATTGACCTACCATGAAACCAATTTCCATCACCGATCTGGTCAGGATCTGGAGGACGTAAGTGCGTAAAAGTGAACCCCGGAGAGGTGCCTTATTTACCTTGCGCTGCTCTTCCAACTTTCTCAGTTCTTTTTCCAACCTTTTGTGCTCTTCCATCATCGGCTCAATGTCTTCCAGTTCGGCTCGGATGTGGGCTTTCTTCCGCTGCCTTTCTTTCTCGAGTGCTCTCAGCCGGTAGAGTGCGTGGCCCATGTAAACCAAGGACGGCGAAGACACGAAGATGACCTGTAAGACCCAGTACCTAATGAGAGAAATGGGGAAAGCCTTGTCGTAGCAGACGTTCCTGCAGCCTGGTTGCTCCGTGTTACAGATGAATTCAGCTTGTTCATCATCCCAAACATCTTCAGCAGCCACCCCAAGAACCAGCATCCTGAAAATGAACAGGATTGTCAACCAGATCTTCCCCACGATGGTTGAGTGAACGTGCACCTCTTCCAAAATGCTTCCTAGCAAATTCCAATCACCCATCTTCACAACTTCATTTCTTCTCAGTCTGAAAACAATTAATACGTCAACTTCTTCAGCACTGAACAATATCTATCCACCTTTCTAACCCCTCGGTGCTCAATTTCGTTCTCTCTGTCTGTTACTACTCCCGCTCCGCCTTTATTTGCCTATCGATCCTTTGGGAAGTCGCTAGTACTAAAGTAGGTTGCTTATCATCATTAGTTGTCTATACGTGTGACCCCCTCCTCCCCCACCCCAGCCAGTCATTTCTCGCAGATATTCTGTCAGGGATTGTCCATTGAACAATTGGAAAGACTGAACTATTTCAATAAGCTGCTTCCAAAACTCGCTCTCTACTTCAGTCTTTGTCAGGTATTAACATAGAATCATAGAATGATACAGCACAGAAGGAGGCCATTCGGTCCATCCAGCCTCTTTGGTAGAGCTATCCAATTAATCCCACTCCCCTGCTCTTTCCCCATAGCCCTGTAAATGCTCCCCCTTCAAGTATTTATCCAATTCTCTTTTGAATGTTACTATTGAATCTGTTTCCACCACCCTTTCAGGCAGTGAATTCCAGATCACAACAATCCGCTGTGTAAACCTCATGTCACCTCTGGTTCTTTTGCCAATCACCTTAAATCTGTATCCTCCGGTTACTGACCCTTCAGCCACTGGAGACAATTTCTTCTTATTTACTCTATCAAAGCCATTTATGATTTTGAACACCTATCACATCTCCTCTTAACCTTCTCTGCTCTAAGGAGAACAACCCCAGCTTCTCCAGTCGCTGCATATAACTAAAGTCTCTCATCCCTGGAACCATTCTAGTAATTCTGTTTTGCAACCTCTCCAAGGCCTCGACATCCTACCGACATTAGTATCGATCATCTTTCCTGAAACTTATCTCCAGTTATCCATTTGCATTAACCTCAATAGCGCAATGAACAATCTAGCTGATGATTGCCATTTCAATACTTTTAATTAAAAAAATAAGTTTAAAGTCGGTCACATTAAAATACATGTAATGCCACACGATGACCCTAAACTAAGTGCTCTTTGTTGTTCTTATTATTTGGACTTAGAAAAATCATAGGTTTGTAAACACTTACCAAACTTTAAAAAACGAAAACAATTTCAAAATAAATATCTGTTCTCTACAGATGTGCCTTCTTTAGTTTTGGGGTCGATTTTTCTTGAACAGCAGCAGAAGAATAAACACAAATACTTGCTGAACAAAAGCAAAAGCAAATACTTGATGTTCAACGCACTCCGATTATAGCTTGGTGGAATTGCCCCGTGATCCAAACTTTAACAATCTAAATCACAAATTACTTTCTTTTTTGAATGATCGATCAGAAATTGATTTCACAATGTCTGGAATTCAGAATGAACCTATAATTACTGGAGGCAATGGCTACAATACTGGAAGAGTCCCTCAGGCTGATAAGCTATTCATTAGTGCTATTAATGTGTCCCCACTCATTACACTCAGTACATGCACAGCACTCAGATACTAGGCAGGTTAGGGGATGAAACCTTACACCTATCCAGATAAAATATGGCTTTTCTTTTACAAATTATGAATGTCATGTACTTTCCTCAGAATTAAGTTTAAAATCTGCAATTTTTTTCACGAACACTTTTGAAATGTTTAGCTTTTTTTTATTTGTAACTGTAACATGACCACAGGAAATCAATTATGTTTTGCAAACTCTGGGACACAGATCAATCGGTCATGTCCGATTTCATAGTCAACTGCTCGACTGTTCTATTTTTGAGAACACAGTTAGTTGTATAATTTCTAGTGCTAATATTAATATTACAGTAACGTGCATAATATTTCTTGTCCAATTATAATGTTAACAGCTCAATTCAGTAATTTGTTCTGAAATAATGCATCAAAGATTTTCAATATTTATTCAATTTTAATAATTGCGACTGATCATGAACTCTAATTGTAACTTAGTTACACAAATCCCATTTTGATCCTTTTACTAGTTGGTCAACCTAATTAAAAGCAAATTAAGACAAAATTTGTATCCATCTGTTCTAAAATGGATTATTTCCTTTAAATTGCATTTGTGAAGTAACCGGTAAACTTTGCTGCTGTTCAGTTGCTTTCCACCTTCTTAACAAAGTGCATTGTGCAAAGTTGTCTTGCACAGGCATTTCAATGGATTATCTCCAATAGACAGAGAGGGGGTGAAATTGGAGAAAGCCTAAAAATGGGTGCAGGGAGCATGATGCACAATGTGCCCGCCCCCATTCAAAGTGGTGCAGGCAGCACGCAAAATTCATGCTGTCTGCTTATTATAAAGATTGGAGCGCTGATCTCAGTGCTAAACGCACTTCTGGTTGGCTTAGCACTGAACAGGTGGGGGGGGGCAATGTCGGGTGCAGTCTACCGGCCAATAAAATTTGGCCTAGGCTCTCTGCACTACTTAGAGGGGAGGTGCTTTGTTGCAGAAGCACCTCATTGTCAGTCTGGAGGAAGCCATGGCCCAACAGGGAAGAGAGAGGGCAAGGAGGTTTCCTGATGCTGCACTGGAGGCCTTAGTCCTGGTGATTCACAAACAACGTGAGGTCCTCTACCCGCAGGGGGCAGGAGGCCTTCCAGGCAGCACGCCAGAAGGCTGTGGGAGGAAATAGCACAAGTTGTCAGTGCCATGAGTGTTGTCCCCCGGACTTGGATCCAGTGCCACAAGAAGTTCAATGACCTCACACAAGTGCTCAAGGTCAGTGAATGCATCTTCAAATGCCATATCCCACCAACTGCACCACTAGCCTCACACACTGCTCAATGCACCACACCCCCATCACACACCTACCAACACTCTCTAGCAATCACAACTCATACCTCACAATCATAGCTTCACCTCACCCTCACACACTTACCACTGCTGCAAGACTTATGCCCACATCTCACACCTTGCACACACTGCCAGCTATTCAACCATGGCAGGTGCATCACCCAAACACATTGCACCAGACTCACTGACACACTTTCCTTTCTCTTGCAGGCAAAGGGGGCTCATAACCGCCTTGAGCAGCAGCAAACGGGTGGAGGGGAAGCCTGACTGCAGAACATCACTGAGCTGGAGAACACAGTACTGGAGATAATTGGAGGGGCCGTCACTGAGGCCATGGCGAGCGGCGAAGTTGAAAGCATTGCTGATGATGATGGTATGCTCATACCTAATCCTTGTTCTCACATCACACTACCCCCTCATCCCACAATCTCTTCTCACTTGCAAGCTGCTGATGGTGTAAGCACGCACATCTTTCTTTGCCCCCGCCCCTCAGCAGAACCCGACCCTTGTGCCTTTCTCCTTTCAGATACCCAAGAAGTCTCACCAGCCCAGCCTGTCCTGATGTTATGGAGGAGGAAAATGAAGGAGAAGAAGAGGCACCATCACTCGATCTGACACTCCCAGGCACCAGCTCGGAAAATGGCACTGCGCGTAGAGGGTAGTATAGAGGCGGGATCTGCACGTGGTGAGTCACCAGGCATGAGTGGGCTGCAGCCAGGCCAGGGGGAAAGGGTAGCTCGGGTGCCAGCTCTCCGAAGGGCGAGGTCACGCATGAGCTCTGCTGCACAGGACTCAGATGATGATCTCGATGGGGCAGCATTCAGAAGTGTGCTGGGCATGCACACAGAAATGCTTGGTGCAATGGCAAGCCTGCCAGAGTGTCTCTTGGCAGTGACAAGGGGCATGGAGGAGTCCGGCTCCAACATTGCACGGGGTTTTCTGCGGAGCTTGGAGCCCATGATTTCCAGGGTGGAAATGATGGGCAACTCTACTAGGACACTTGTGGACCTAACCATGATGCTGGGTGTGATGGGCGATCTTGCAGCTTCCATTGCAGCACAGGCAGAAGTGACCCAATGTCTGAGTACTGCAGTGGAAGCTCAGACAGCTCTTCTGCAGGCTCAGCTTGCTGCCACGCAAGATCAAACTGCTGCCATCGTGGCTGGGTTTACAAGTGTGGAAAGGGGCTTGCAGGGTCTCACAGCAGTCCAGCAATCTGTGCTCTAACAGATTGCTAGGAATGCTGAGGCGCCGCCCCGAGGGAGTGGCAGTGGCTCCTTGGAGCAAGAACCTGCTGTCCTCTCTCAGGATGACAGCATTCCTACTCCCACCACTGCCACTCCGCCAGTGCCCTTGCTGCTGCCTGTCATCCAGCAAGCCCAGACTGCTGCTGCCCATGCCGAGGTGGTGCAGTCTACAGCCGGGCCTTCTAGGCCTAGAGCTGCCCGAGGTCATCCTGCAAGGCCATCTGCAGTCTCCCCCATGGAAAGCCATGCTTCAGCCACTGGGGTTGCGCTTCATAGGAGCATTAGAGTAGGTAAAGGAGCACGAAAGACAGACACTAAGGGATTGCACAAGGGTGATTAGTTGACGTTCAATATTACCTTTAAGCTGCGCAGCCAGTGAGCCGACTTTTAAATGCAAAAACCGCGCATGCATGGAGTTTTGAATGGGCCGCACAGCCCTTTAAAGGGGCCGCATGGCCCAAAAAAACTTAGAGGGAACATTGTTGACATTGTTGTGTAGAATTGGAATTGATAAATTTATAAATGATGTTTGGAATGTTTGTTTTGTGGTGGCTCTCATTTCAGCTTTGTGCCCAAGAGGATGCTGTGATGTTCCGTGACAGAGGGATGGTAAAGTGGGGAAGTGGTGAGCAATAGGGATCTGGGGTTTCATTCAAAAGATCCAGAGTCTGATGAGGTGCTCATGGACAGCCCATCTGGAACGGGAATCTGCTGCCTGCCTCCTCCCTTCTTCCTTCTCTTTTTCTCCTCTTCTAGTTAAGGAGGAGGAGGGAGAAATATTAGATGAGATAAACAGTGAGAGAGGAAATATTAAGGGGTTTAGCATCTTTGAAAGTAGATAAGTCGCCAGACCTGGATGAAATGTATCCCAGGCTGTTAAGAGAAGCAAGGGAGGAAACAGCGGAGGCTCTGACCATCATTTTCCAATCCTCTCTGGCTACAGGTGTGGTGCTGGAGGACTGGAGGACTGCTAACATTATACTGTTGTTTGAAAAGGGAGAAAGGGATAGACAGAGTAATTATAGGCCAGTCAACCTAACCTCGGTGGTAGGCAAATTATTGGGAAAAATTCTGAGGGATAGAATTAGTCGTCATTTAGAAAGACACGGATTAATCAAGGACAGTCAGCATGGATTTGTTAAGGGAAGGTCATGTCTGACTAACTTGATTGAGTTTTTTGAGGAGGTAACAGAGGGTCGATGAGGGTAGTGTATTTGATGTAGTCTACATGGATTTTAGCAAGGTTTTTGACAAGGTCCCATATGGCAGACTGGTCAGAAAAGTAAAAGCTCAAGGAATCCAAGGGAAAGTGGCAAGTTGGATCTAAATTTGGCTGAGTGGCAGGAAGCAAAGTGTAATGGTCGACGGGTGTTTTTGTGACTGGAAAGCTATTTCAGTGGGGCTCCACAGGGCTGAGTACTAGGTCCTTTGCTTTTTGTGGTATATATCAATGATTTAGACTTCCATGTAGGGGGCATGATTAAGAAGTTTGAAGATGACACAAAAATTGGCCGTGTGGTTGATAGTGAGGAAGAAAGCTGTAGACTGCAGGAAGATATCAATGGACTGGTCAGGTGGGCAGAAAAGTGGCAAATGGAATTCAATCCGAAGAAGTGTGAGGTAATGCATTTGGTGAGGGCTAACAAGGCAAGGGAATACACATTAAATGGTAGGATACCGAGAAGCGTAGAGGAACAGAGGGACCTTGGAGTGCATGTCCACAGATCCCTGAAGGTAGCAGGACAGGTAGATAAGGTGGTTAAGAAGGCATACGGGATACTTTCCTTTATTAGCCGAAGCATAGAATGTAAGAGCAGAGAGGTTATGCTTGAACTGTATAAAACACTAGCTAGGCCACAGCTAGAGTACTGCGTACAGTTCTGATCATCACATTACAGGAAGGATGTGATTGCATTAGAGAGGGTACAGAGGAGATTTACGAGGATGTTGCCAGGACTGGAGAATTTTAGCTATGAGGAAAGATTGGATAGACTGGGGTTGTTTTCTTTGGAACAGAGGAGGCTGAGGGGAGACTTAATTGAGGTGTATAAAATTATGAGGGGCCTAGATAGAGTGGATAGGAAGGATTTATTTCCCTTAGCAGAGAGGTCAATAACCAGGGGGCATAGATTTAAAGTAATTGGTAGAGGATTAGAGGGGAGTTGAGGAGAACTTTTTTCACCCAGAGGATGGTGAGGGTCTGGAACTCATTGCCTGAAAGGGTGGTAGAGGCAGAAACCCTCATCGCATTTAAAAAGTACTTGGAAATGCACTTGAAGTGTTGTAACCTACAGGGCTACGGACCAAGAGCTGGAAAGTGGGATTAGGCTGGACAGCTCTTTTTCGGTCGGCACAGACACAATGGGCTGAATTGCCTCCTTCTGTGCCATAAATTTCTATGATTTCCTCCTCCTCCTCCTGAGGTGGCCCTGGAACCCGTGGTGGCAAGGGCTGCGCCCTCATAATGGCCAAGTTGTGGAGGATGCAGCAGACCACCACAAAATGGGACACCCGCTTTGGCGTGTACTGGAGGGCTCCTCCCGAGCTGTCAAGGCAGCGGAACCATTGCTTCAGAACCTCGATGGTCTGCTCGATGAGGTTCCTCATGGCAGCATGGCTCTCATTGTATGAGTGCTGGCCACAAGTGGTGAGGTTGCAGAAGGGAGTCATCAGCCAGGTGTAGACCTGTATAACCCTTGTCTCCGAGTTTGACATGGTGGCTGGATGAATGCTGGCACACAGGACTGGCGCAAATTGAAGGCATCATGACTGCTGCCAGGATACCGGGATTCACCATCATGATGTGCTGGACGTGGTTGCACACCAACTGCATATTAAGTGAGTGGTAGCCTTTGCAGTTGCGGTACCTCTCAGGATTGATATGCGCTGACTGCAAAGCCAGGTGTGTGCAGTCGATGGCACCCTGCACCATGGGGAAGCCCGATATCCTGGCAAGCCACATGCATGCTCATCCTGCTTCTCTCTGTTCAGAGAGAAGACAATGAAGTCCCTTCGCCTGGAGTACAGAGACTCTGTGATGTCGCAGATGCAGCGATGGAAGGCACACTGGGAGATGTTTGCTATGTCTCCTGCTCCAGAGTGAAAGGATCCGGTGGTGAAAAAATTGAGGGTGACCATGAGGGCCACTGGCAGCGCCGTTGTCGCCCTGCTCTGAGGCTGTAGGTCTGGTTCCAAGAGTTGGCAGAGTTCTGTGACCACCTCCTTGGTGAAGCGGAGCCTCCTAATACACTGCTCCTGGCCTAAGTGCTGGTAGGAAAAGTGCTCTCAGAAGATCCTAGGTGGGTAAAGCCTCCTGCTGAGAGCCCTCTTGCCCCCTCCTTCTCCTCCCTCTGCTAGAGGCTTGTCCTCTTCTTCGCTGTCTTCGCTCTATCTCCCTGTCATACTCGAGCGTGGGGACTGCAAGTAGAGCCCCCATGACTGGGAGCAAGTGGTGTGAGCAGAAGCCTTTAAATCAGAAGCAAGGCCTTCTCCACTTGCAGCAACACTCTCCATCACCTCACCAACTTTAAATAACTGTAGAAAGCTGCAAACAGTTGCACAAACTTACAGAGTCAGTACAAATCAAAAAGCAAGTCAGCTGCAAGTTGTTGCTGATCCCTTTAAATAGCGCTGGGGGGGGGGGTCCTTCCTGCTGCTGAACGCATGTTCAGCTGGTCGTGATTTGGAGAGGGTGTTGAATGAAACGGCGACCTCGAAAACGGCAGATCGTCCGTCAAATTAGTGTTGCACACTCATTGACGTCCAAATCTGCCTCATTACCATTTCTCCAGTGATCACAGGCAACGGCAGCGCTGCCAATCTGCCCAAAATGACGGCTGCCGCGGGACCGGCCGGGAGTGGGCGAAAGTGAGGCGGTTGCCATTTTTTCACCGAAACTGGCCTTATTAGCCGGCGTTAAGGGGCCGAATTTCACGGCCAGAACCTTGAAATCGGATGTTTACTTCCTAAGTAGGGATGTCCTAATTTATTCAGGCCTGTAAGTGGTGGGAGTAGCCTAATTCTACCAGAAAAACTTCAAGCACTTTCCCGTAAAATGAGAGCACAAGAAGTATCAGATAGCCTGTCCAAACTAATAGCCAGTAGCCAGTAATTTTTTTCCAATGGCAATTGTAAAATGTGTGGTTTGTACAGTTAATAACCTGTGGTGCCTATCAGTTGTGAAAAGCTTCTAGTGAACATGGTCACCTGGGTAGACCTTTTATTGTGTCAAGCCCAGGAGCCGCCCCATCAGGAGTCCTCTGATCTGCTCTTCCAACACGCCCAGTGATTAAAGACAAATACTGCCCAGGCGAGGTGTAACCAAAATTTGAGATGCAGCCATTTCAGATAATAGGATAATTGCAATTTCTGCCACTGTAAGTGCATTCCGGCCATAGAATGCATATGCAATATTAACATCCATAAAGTGGCATAAGTAGTCACTGCTCACCACCCCTCTCATTTGGGTAGATATGCCATTGCACCACATGGTTTGAATGGTAAGAAATTCTATTCCAAAATGCTCTTGTACATCTCGCAGTCAGTAATAGAATAACATTAACAAAAATCTGGAAGCAGCTTAAATTCCTGTTCTCTTGATTAGGATAGATTACATAAGAGTACCCCGCTCGCGCTCCAGCCGCGATCTTCAGTCGCGCCCCCTGATTTACCGCCAGACGCTATGTCCGACGGGTTCAGGGAGGCGTACATGCGGCCGGGGCGGCGATATTTAAAGGGGAGGTGGCAGGCGGCCATTTTTGTTGCTGGCCGCCTGCCAGCACCTGCCCCCGTTGCTGTCCCCGGCCCCCGTGAAGCCCCCCCACCGTGAAGTGCCGGCTGCGCTCCAAGAGCCCGGCACTTCTCTTGAGTGCCGGGCTCTTTTGCCGGCACTCCCGATCCCCGGGGGCCCAGCTGGGCCCCGGTTCGCGCTGCGCAGGGTCCCTCCCCTTTAAGAAGGGGAGGAAGGCCTGCAATACCGCGGCGCGACGTGCTGCAGCGCCTGGCGCTGCGGCACGTAGCGCCAGGATATTCCCTCGCAGCGCCCCAAGAGGGATGCGGGGTGCTTCCAGTGGCGCCCCGCTTCCCTCTTGGGGCGCAACCACTGAAGTTCCGGCGCGGGGCCTATAGCTCCGAAACAGGCCATTCAGTCCAACTGGACTTTGCTGGCATTTATGCTCCAAACAAGCCTCCTCCCCCCAACCCCCTCTTCATCTAACCCTATTAGCATATCCTTCTATTCCTTTCTCCCTCATGTGCTTATCTAGCTTCCACTTAAATGCATCTATGCTATCTGTCTCAGCTACTCCTTGTGGTAGCAAGTTCCATATTGTTATTACTCTTTGGGTAAAGAAGTTGCTCCTGAATTCCCTATTGGATTTATTGGTGACTATCTTATATTTATAGCCATTAGTTTTGGACTCCCCCACAAGTGGAAACATTTTCTCTGTGTCTACCCTATCAAACCCTTTCATAATCTTAAAGACCTCTATCAGGCCATCCCTCAGCCTTCTCTTCTCTAGAGAAATGAACCCCAGCCTGTTCAGCCTTTCCTGATAAGTATATCCTCTCAGTTCTGGTATCATCCTCGTGAATTCTTTTTGCACTTTCTCCAGTGTATCTATATCCTTTTTATAATATGGAGACCAGAATTGTGAACAGTACTCCGTGTGGTCTAACCAAGGTTTGATACAAGTTTAACATAACTTCATTTCTTTTCAATTATATCCCTCTAGAAATGAACCCTAGTGCATGGTTTGCTTTTTTCTGATGCTGATAGCTCAACAGTGTGAAAGGGAAGCAAATAATAAAGAATAAAAGCAAGAAATAAAAGTATTTAGAGATAATAAATAGACAGAAAATCGGGCAGGCTTCCTTATGGGTGTGCAATCCTTCCACCTAATCTTCCCAATGCACTGCAGCCTGCAATCCAATATGCCCAAGTGCATAAACAGGAAAATCTATCCCATGTTCTTCTAGAAAAGACTCGTATTGCTATCATCGTGACAGGTTTTGGATTTGGCAGAATTTGCATACACTTTATAAAATCTTTTGAAGGCTCTTTAAAATCATCAGCTTTCAATTTATAATTCATTAAGGAAAACATGGCAAACATAGCCTTTATTGATATTCTTAAAAATAAACTTAACAAACCACTTGCAATGTCGGTTTTTAACTATGCTGAAAAACAAAATAGATTTGACTGAAGAATTATTTTTAGTATTATATGCATGTCTGTTGGTACCTTGCTCTCTAAAAAGTGCAGTCCTTTTCTTATTTTCAGCCATTAGGGTTATAAGATAACAACAAATCTGTATTTGATTAAGCTGCTGGGTCAGTGGAAATGCAGAAAAAAAATTAATCTGCTTGGTTGACTGTTAAATGGTCTAATTATCTGCCTCATGTCATTTTTTAAGTCTAAATTTCCAACTAGGTGCACCTTTCTTTGATGACAGTGGGAATTACACAAATTATGCACATTGGTATCATTTGCATCATATTCATTTCTTCATGTGGAACCATTCTGAGAGGATGAAAAACTCCCATCATCTCTGCAAGTGAAAAGATAATTGCACGTTTTGCAAATGTCATCAAAAATATACAAGTGTGAGTTGTACTCACAGTAAAATTCATGACATTAAATTAAAAGGCTGTGGGATACTTGTGTCAATCTCAATTAAAGAACTTGCTGATTCACAATTTATAATTCAATGAATGTAATGCATCAATATTAAATAAGATGCTTGAATGCTTTGCGCGCAGACATCGTGTATTTCTCCACTTTCTGCTTCTTGCACTCTTATCCAGTCTGTTTCATGCACTCAGAAACGAATTGTAAAGGATCTAAAAAAAAAGAAAATGTTATTAAAAACCAAAGAGATACACACCAAAAGCTCATTCTTTGTTGAATTCCTTTCACAGGGAACACGATAATTCTTTATCACACAGGACATACAGCGGGGGCTATCTTCTACTGTACATTAATAATGACAAAAATCCTAGATGTATGTTAACAGGAGTGAAAGATCAATTGAAGTTTTTTTAATTTGTTCATGAGAATGTGGGCATCGCTGGCAAGGCCAGCATTTATTGTCCATCCCTAATTGCACTTGAGAAGATGGTGGTGAGACGCCTTCTTGAACCACTGCACTCGGTGTGGTGAAGGTACTCCCACAGTGCTATTAGGGAGGGAGTTCCAGGATTTTGACCCAGCAACGATGAAGGAATGGTGATATATTTCCAAGTCAGGATGGTGTGTGATGAGGAGGGAGACTTAGAGGTGGTGGTGTTTCCATACGCTTGCTGTCCTTGTCCTTCTAGATGGTAGAGGTCGCAGGTTCGGGAGGTGCTGTCAAAGTAGCCTCGGCAAGTTGCGGCTGTTCATCTTGTAGCTAGTACACACTGCAGCCACGTTGCATCAGTGGTGGAAGGAGTGGATGTTTAAGGTGGTGGATGGGGTGCCAATCAAGTGGACTGCTTTGTCCTGGATGGTATTGAGCTTCTCGAGTGTTGTTGGAGCTACACCCATCCAGGCAAATGGAGATTATTCCATCACACTCCTGACTTGTGCCTCTTAGGTGGTGGAAAGTCTTTGGGGAGACAGGAGGTGAGTCACTCACCACAGAATGCCCAGCTTTTGTCCCGCTCTTTTAGCCATGGTATTTATGTCGCTGGTCCAGTTAAGTTTCTGGTCATTGGTAACCCCCAGGATGTTGATGGTGAGGGAATTGACGCTGGTAATTTCATTGAATGTTATGGGGAGGTGGTCAGACTTTCTCTTGTTGAAGATGGTCATTGGTTGGTACTTGTCTGGCGTGAATGTTACTCGTCACTTATCAGCCTGAGCCTGGATGTTGTCCAGGTCTTTCTACATGTGAGCACAGACTGCTTCATTATTTGATGAATTGTGTATGAAATTGAACATTGTGCAATCATCAGCGAACATCCTCACTTTTGACCTTATGATGGAGGGAAGGTTATTGATGAAGCAGCTGAAGTTGGTTGGGCCTAGGACACTGCAGTGATGTCCTGGGGTTGAGATGATTGGCCTCCAACAACCACAACTATCTTCCTTTGTGCTAGGTATGACTCCAGCCAGTGGAGAGTTTTCCCCCTGATTCCCATTGACTTCAATTTTACTGGGGCTCCTTGGTGCCACACTCAGTCAAGTGCTGCCTTGATGTCAAGGGCAGTGGCTCCCACCTCATCTCTGGAATTCAGCTCTTTTGTCCCTGTTTGGACCAAGGCTGTAATGAAGTCTGGAGCTGTGTATTCCTGGCGGAACCCAAACTGAGCATCGGTGAGCAGGTTATTGGTGAGTAAGTGCTGCTTGATAGCACTGTTGCTGACACCTTCCATCACTTTGCTGATGATTGAGAGTAGGCTGATTGAATTTATCCTGCTTTTTGTGGACAGGACATACCTGGGCAATTTTCCACTTTGTCGGGTAGATGCCAGTGGTGTAGGTGTACGGGAACAGTTTGGCTAGAGGCGTGGCTAGCTTTGGAGCATAAGTCTTCAGCTGGAATGTTGTTGGGCCCATAGCCTTTGCTGTATCCAGTGCGCTCAGCCATTTCTTGATATCATGCGGAGTTTATCGAATTGGCTGAAGACTGGCACCTGTGATGGTGTGGACCTCAGGAGGAGGCTGAGATGGATCATCCACTGGGCACTTTTGGCTGAAGATGGTTGCGTACACTTCTGCTTTGTCTTTTGCACTCGTGCTGGGCTCTGCCATTGTTGAGGATGGGGATGTTCATGGAGCCTCTTCCTCCCGTTAGTTGTTTAATTGTCCACCATCATTCACAACTGAATGTGGCAGGACTGCAGAGCTTTGATCTGATCCGTTGGTTGTGGGATCGCTTGGCTCTATCTATAGCATGTTGCTTCCTCTGTTTAGCACGCATGTAGTCCTGTGTTGTAGCATCACTGTGTTGGCACCTCATTTTCAGATACGCCTGGTGCTGCTCCTGACATGGTCTTCTACACTCCTCATTGAATCAGGGTTGGTCACCTGGCTTGATGGTAATGGTAGAGTGAGGGATATGCCGGGCCATGCGGTTACAAATTGTGGTGGAATACAATTATGCTGCTGCTGATGGGCCACAGCGCCTCATGGATGCCCAGTTTTGAGCTGCTAGATCTGTTCTGAATCTATCCCATTTAGCACGGTGGTCGTGCCACACAACATGAAGGAGGGTGTCCTCAGTGTGAAGATGGGACTTCGTCTCCACAAGGACGGTGCAGTGGTCTCTTCTACCAATACTGTCGAGGACAGATGCATCTGCGACAGGCAGATTGGTGAGGACGAGGTCAAATAGGTTTTTTCTCTCATGTTGGTTTTCTCACCACCTGCTGGAAGCCCAGTCTAGCAGTTATGCCCTTCAGAACTCGGCAAGCTCAGTCAGTAGTGGTGCTACCGAGCCACTCTTGGTGATGGACATTGAAGTCCCCCACCTAGAGTACATTCTGTGCCCTTGCTACCCTCAATGCTTCTTCCAAGTGGTGGTCAACATGGTTCATCAGCTGAGGGAGGGCGGTAGGTGGTAATCAGCAGGAGATTTCCTTGCTCATGTTTGAGCTGATGCCATGAGACTTCATGGAGTGCGGAGTCAATGTTGACGACTCCCTCCTGACTGTATACCACTGTGCCACCACCTCTGGGATGGTGATAGAGTCTGGGACATTGGCTGATAGGTATGATTCAGTGAGTATGACTATGTCAGGCTGTTGCTTGACTAGCCTGTGGGGTAGCTCTCCCAATTTTGGCACAAGTCCCCAGAGGAGGACTTTGCAGGGTCCACTGGGCTGGGTGTGCCTTTGTCCTGTCCGAATCCGATGCCGAGGTTGATGACGGGTAGTCCATCCAGTTTTATTCTTATTGTAACTTTTTGTAGCGATTTGATACAACTGAGTGGATTGCTAATAAAAACAAAAAATGCTGGAAATACTCAGCAGGTCAGGCAGCATCTGTGGAGAGAAAATAGAGTTAACATTTCAGGTCAATGACCTTTCGTCCAAACTGGAAAAAGTTAGAGATAAGAGATCTTAAGCAGGGGCAGGGAAAGGGGTGAGGGGAGGAAAGAACAAAAGGGAAGGTCTGTGATACGGTGGAAGCCAGGAGTGATTAAATGACAAAAGGAATGATTGTAGAAAGCAAAAGGAGATGGTAATGAACAAGAAACAAATGATGGGTCTAGAAGAGGTGTAAATGGGTATAGCAGAATCATCAACAGCTCTAGAGATCATCCCTCCATGGCCGCCAACCTCTCAGTGCCCCAACTCTGCACAGCCCGCTTCTACCTCCTTTCCAAGATCCACAAACAGGACTGCCCTGGTAGACCCATTGTTTCAGCCTGTTCTTGCCCAACAGAACTAATTTCTTCCTATCTTGACTCTAACTTCTCCTTTGACTCCACTCACTGGTTGATTGGGTGAACGTTTTGCGGAACACCTCCAATCAGTCCGCAAGCATGACCCCAAGCTTCTGGTTGCCTGTCACTTTAATTCTCTGCTCCACTCCCACTCTGACCTCTCTGTCCTTGGCCTCTTGCACTGTTCCAATGAAGCTCAACGTAAACTTGAGGAACTGCACCTCATCTTTCTATTAGGCACTGTACAGCCTTCTGGACTCAACAACGAGTTCAACAATTTCAGACCATAACCTCTGCTGCTATTTTTTCAGATGGCAGCTGTTGCTGATTATGCTCTACCCATTTACACCTCTTCTAGGCCCATCTTTTGTTTCTTTACTTGTCCCATTACCATCTCCTTTTCCTTTGTACAATCATACCTTTCGTCATTTAATCACTCCTGGCTTCCACCCTCTCACAGACTTTCTCGTTTGTTCTTTCTCCCCTTCTCCCCTTCCCCCCCGCCCCCCTTTCCCTGCCCCTGCACTAGCTTAAAATCTCTTATCTCTAACTTCTTCCAGTTCTGACGAAAGGTCATTGACCTGAAACATTAACTCTGTTTTCTCTCCACAGATGCTACCTGACCTGCTGAGTATTTCCAGCATTTTCTGTTTTTATTTCAGATTTCCAGCATCCGCAGTATTTTGCTTTTGTATGAGTGGCTTGCTAGGCCATTTCCGAGGACAGTTAAGAGTCAACCAAATTTCTGTGGGTCTGGAGTCACATATAGGCCAGACTGGGTAAGGACAGCAGATTTCCTTCCCTAAAGGACATCAGTGAACCAGTTGGGTTTTTACGACAATCTGATAGCTTCATGGTCCCCATACTAGCTTTTTATTCCAGATTTATTCAATTAACTGAATTCAAGTTCACAAACCGTCATGGTGGGATTTGAACTCTCAGGCTTCTGGATTACTAGTCTAGTAACATAACCACTATGTTACTGCACCCATAACAGATTTTTTGGTACTGATGTTTCTCTATTTTGCATTGAGTGGATGCTTTGTGGAGTGGAAAACTGTAATGCCGGGTCTACGCCCTCTGCATTGGCCAGCAATTTCCTGAGGAGTGGTCAGCGTTATATCTCGATCATGTGCAACCATACTAATCAGACAGAGGGAGGTAAAGGGGCCTCATTTTCCTGTTGTCTCTTTGGGTGAGCACCCATTTGCACTGAGAAGAATTGATATTTAGGCCTTGCGCCCAGCTCCACTCAGGATCTGAAAGAGGCAGGCAGCAAAGTCCTACAGGCCTTTTGTTTTGCAATGACAACAAGATGGTATCAGGGATGGAGGTCTTTGAGCTGTAGTTTTTGATAGCAAGCAAAAGACCCTAAAGCTGGCAGTCATGCAGCGACACCTACATTTCCATCCCCTTTCCATTTGCAACACCCTGCCAAGGGGTTGCCCTATGCCTGTGGTCTGGTCTGATAAATTGTCCAATGTTCTTCTGTATCCTTCTCTTGTCCCTGATATAATTAACGATTACTTTGTTTTTGACCTTTATATTGTCCGCTATATTCTTGTTTTGCTCCCTCTTTGCACCTCTTACCAGTTTCTTGACATTCATTTGCTTGATTTTATAGTTCATCCTATTCTGTGCTTGCTGTACAGTTCAGATCTTTATATTCCCTTTTTTTAGTCTTTAATGTCAGCCATTACTTCCCTTTTCATTTAATGCTCTATCTTTCTGGAATATAATGAACCCAGCAAATGGTAAGGAAATACCTAGTTGCACACCACTCTGAAATGTCTGACAATAATATGCAGGCTTACTGAAACTTTTCCTGGGACTGAACAGATTTCAAATACCGATGAAGGAGAACCTTAATCTAGATGCTGGTGGTGTTCAATAATCATGCCACCACATGAAAAAATTCTAGCTCTTGATGTGGAATATGACCTCCACCCCACCAGCTGCAAGAACAAGTCCTATCTGTGAGGTACATAAATGCTGGTTCTGTTGATTGCTAAGATCTTCGAGAGTGATGGCTCACATTTGGGCACACCATTTAAAAAATGTACAGGAGTGCAACTCTCTTGAACTTCTCTGGCTTCAAAATGAGATGAAGGGCAAAAATGTAACAGGAGTTTTTATCTGCTGCTTGGAGGGACCACACTTACTTTAGATGTTTAAATCACAAACACAAGATCATGTAAGTAGTCTGAGCATACTATCCCAAAAAGGGTGGAATGGCATCTGTTTTGTTTCCTCAGTTTTGACTATTTGACCACAGAAGAAGTCTGGTGTAATTTATATTAAAATGTTACTATTAAATTAAATTTAGCTCACAAGGGATTAAGTGCACAGACCAGCCCTGTGTTGGAGGATATGAAATGGATCTAGATGAACCAATTGGTGAAATTGTGCTTCTCATATACCACTTCAATGCAAGTTGATTTAGACATTCCAATGAACATTCATGCCCATGATGTTTGAATGGCCCTTTTTATTTCTGCTCAGGTTACATCACAGGGAATCGTCACCTCGGAGGGTTTAATTGCCAGCTCAATGAATAATCCCAGGACAAGCCCTTGTCTTCCTGCCCATATATGAGACAGATAGGACAAATAAACATGCACATTTGCACAGTGAAAGTAATTGTTGGACTACATATTGTGCAGTCCAGGATAATTGGTAAGGAAGCGAGATCTAGAGGGAGAAAGATTTTTTTTTATTATTCGTTCCTGGGATGTGGGTGTCACTGGCAAGGCCAGCATTTATTGCCCATCCCTAATTGCACTTGAGAAGGTGGTGGTGAGCCACCTTCTTGAACCGCTGCAGTCTGTGTAGTGAAGGTACTCCCACAGCGCTGTTAGGGAGGGAGTTCCAGGATTTTGACCCAGCGACGGTGAAGAAACGGCGATATATTTCCAAGTCAGGATGGTGTATAACTTTGAGGGGAACTTGGAGGTGGTGGTGTCCCCATGTGCCTGCTGCCCTTGTCCTTCTAGGTGGTAGAGGTCACAGGTTTGGGAGATGCTGCCAAAGAAGCCTTCGGGAGTTGCTGCAGTGCATCTTGTAGATGGTACACACTGGTAGTGGATGGGGTGCCAATCAAGCGGGCTGCTTTGTCCTGAATGGTGTCGAGCTTCTTGAGTGTTGTTGGAGCTACACTCATCCAGGCAAGTGGAGAGTATTCCATCACACTCCTGACTTGTGCCTTGTAGATGGTGGAAAGGCTTTGGGGAGTCAGAAGGTGAGTCACTCGCTATAGAATGCCCAGCCTCTGACCTGCTTTTGCAGCCACAGTATTTATGTGGCTGGTCCAGTTAGGTTTCTGATCAATGGTGATCCCCAGGATGTTGATGGTGGGGGATTGATGGTAATGCCGTTGAATGTCAAGAGGTGGTGGTTAGACTCTCACTTGTTGGAGATAGTCATTGCCTGGCACTTGTATGATGCAAATGTTATCTGCCACTTATCAGCCCAAGCTTGAATGTTGTCCAGGTCTTGCTGCATGCGGGCATGGACTGCTTCATTATCTGAGGAGTTGCGAATGGAACTAAACACTGTGCAGTCATCTCTTAAGTTCAGGGTGAATCAGTTTCAGAAATTCTCTGGCCGGAAATATGCATTTAGCCTGCTAACAGGGACAGTGTGGCAGAGTGTTATGGAATCAAGTGGAAGTAAGATAAGATTTACTATAAATGTTCGTTTGTCCGATTATTGTTTGTATAATAAAATGGCTTGATGATTTATATTTAGCCTCGTCTCACTGAAGCATTAATCAATTTTCTGTCAGAAGATTGGAGAAGCACACATGGTGGCACACGTGGAATTACAATATTCAGTTCTCATAACAGAAGTTTCTTTGTTAATTGTAGGACTAGATATTGCATAGTGAATGCAATTGTTGGACTAGATATTGCATAGTGAACGTAATTGTAGGACTAGATATTGTGCCGTGAAAGTAATTGTTGGTCAAGTATTGCACAGTAAAGGTAAATTTCTGATCATAAAGGATTTGAGATCTGTTTACAGGATGACCAGCAATGCTGAGCCGAAGAGAATATTTTGGCACAGACCTGAAATTCGTTACAATGTCCTTGATTTGAAGAGGTTACCCTTGGATGACTCGAGATAATTTCTCCCCATGCTGCTGAAAAATGCTGTAGGTCAGCTGTGGGCTGGGATGTCCTGCTGGATCAATGATGACAGGCTGCCGAGAGAATGGATTCCTGAACAGACCTAGGGCTTGCCTTCCCATTCAGGTGGATGTAAAATAAATCCATGGCACATTTTTGAAGACGGGCAGGAAGTTCTCTGGGTGTCCAGGCAACATCCCTCAATCAACACCACTTACTGCTCACAAATTGACTACCATGTTTGCCTATAAAACAGCAGTGACTACAATTCAAAAGTAATTCATTTACCATGAATAGCTTTAGAATGTCCTGAGGATTTGAAAGATGATATCTAAATGCAGGTTCTTTCTTTACACCAAAAGGGCAGAAGTAAGATCCTGAGAATTATAGTACTGCAAGCTTGGCAACTTGAGAAGGAAAACACTGGAGTCCTTTATGGATTTGCTAACATTCTTGCTAATAAAACATAAGGGGACTGAAATTCCATGGGGATTCTGCCAGGCCCGAGCTGGGGTTACAACAGGAAATTGGTGGAAGCTCAACAGAATTTCAGTACCATGATAAATTGCCATTATATCAAGTCAAGTCTTGTTTTTATAGTTACTATTTCAAATGAATTTTAAATTCATGTGTTAACTGACAAATTTGGTATAATTGAAACCAAGCTTTATTTTCCTCTGTTCACTAATTCTAGCAAAAAAAGTAGATGCAAGTATCAAGTGAGGAATATTGCTGTATATCCATGTCTGCTTTTTCACCAAATTAACAAATGGAGAATAATAAATGCTCATTTATTGTCCTTTGAAGAACATGGAAATAACATGTAATCTATTTGGTAAGACAATGATTTTTTTCTTTGAAAGTAAACTTATTTTCAAAATGACTTACTTTCGAAAGTCAGGTGATCTACCGATTACGTTTTCAAACTCTACAAAGGACAACATGCCGTCATTATTTAAATCTCCTTCATCTAAGATCTGTTAGGGATTTAAAAAAATGAAAAAAATACAGTTATAAATTATATCTTTCTGAATTATTTGGCTTGCATACACAATGTGATTATCCTTAAAGCTTGGTAGATAAGGTAAAATATAAGAAAAGTTATTTGAAGATTGTAATAATTTATACCATGATGAATGGCAGTTATATTTTATTTATTTGTTTTTTGACCAATTAAAAGATAAACTGGAACTCAAATTCATCTTTTAATCATTGGACCTATTTTCAATTTGGCAAAGCAGTGGGTCTAACATTTTGATCATTAGAGTCTAATTATGGTCCGAGTTTAAAATTGGGATTAGACCAATGACATTTTATTGACAAAGTTCATCCCTCTAGTACCCAAACTCTCTTATTACAGTATTGAACCTCATTAATGCAGTTCTGCCCCTCTTTTGCCTTGTAGAGTTCTTAATTTTTTATTGATATTTTAGTCGCTCTATTCATCCATCTTGGAGACTGCTTATGTAATTCACATTTGATTTTTGGGGTATATATTTATCTTGCATGTTCAACATTATATTTTCAAAAGTGATGCACTTCAATATTTCCTATTTAATTTCTGTTAGTTTATCCCTCATACCTCTGATGTTTGCTTTATACTGAAGGCTCAAAGTGGAAGTGACTCTGGATCTGGTTTTATGTAAGAAATTTTGGTTAGGAGATACTTTGGAAACAGTGACCATAATATAATGGAGTTTGGTGTCAGCTTCATGTATAAGAAGAGTGTAATGAAGACTCTTGAATTTTAGGATTGATTGAACGAGTAAACATTTAATAGACATAGACTGGAATAGCTTGGCAAAGTGATATACTTTTAAATGCACAGTGCAGGATTTATAAGGTCAATTTATATTGTAGCACCAGCTTTCTGGCCATTTTTATGAATCATATTTTATATCCAAAACCCCAAGAAAGAACTGTACTGTTGGGCAAGCTTGTGGGAGTGGCTTAGGGAATAGGATTGCAAGCCAGGCTAACCTGACTAAGGTGCATTCATATGCAAACGGCCATCTCACACTGACAGGCTGGGTGGAAGGGAACCCAGGCCGATTGACATCATCACCATCTAACATGATTACTGGGAACAATACCCCGAGAGGTAACTCAGAGACACTATGCGATAGCAAAATACTGCGGATGCTGGAAATCCGAAATAACAACAGAAAACGCTGGAAAAACTCAGCAGGCCAGGCAGCATCCGTGGAGAGAGAAAGAGAGTTAACGTTTCAGGTCGATGACCTTTCATCAGAACTGGGAAGAGCCGGAAATCAAATAGATTTAAGGCCAGGGTAAAGCTGGGAAAAGGGGGAGGGGATAAAGGAACAAAAGGAGAGATGAAGAGACATTAAGAGATATGCAAGGCTAGAGGTGGTGTTAATGTGACAGATTAAGGCTGAATGAAGTGTGAAATCCACTGGCAGAATGAAGGACAGCTGCCAGCTTCTAGGAGGAAAAAAAGGTGGGGGGGGACAAATAAAAGGGTGGATAAAATAAAATATAAATGTGATTGGAGCTGAGGTTATGATCTAAAATTGTTGAACTCGATATTGAGTCCGAGGGCTGTAGCGTGCCTAAACGAAAGATGAGGTGCTGTTCCTCGAGCTTTCGCTGAGCTTCCGTGGAACAGTGTAATAGGCCGAGGACGGTGAGGTCAGAGTGGGAGTGAAGCGGTGAATTAAAGTGACAGGCCACCAGGAGCTCGGGGTCCCCCTTACGGACTGAACGGAGGTGTTCCGCAAAGCGGTCACCCAATCTGCGTTTGGTCTCCCCAATGTAGAGGAGTCCACATCGTGAGCAGCGAATACAGTATACTAAATTGCAGGAAGTACAAGTAAATCGCTGTTTCACCTGGAAGGGGTGTTTGGGGCCCTGGACAGTGGGAAGAGGGGAGGTATAAGGGCATGTGTTGCATCTCCTGCGCGTGCACGGGAAGGTGCCGGGCGAAGGGGAAGGGGTGCTGGGGGTGGTAGAGGAGTGGACTAGGGTGTCGCGGAGGGAGCGGTCCTCACCCCTGCCCCTCCCTCCCGGAACCACGATAGGGTTCCCCTTGTCCTCACCTTTCACCCCACCAGCCTCCACATTCAACGGATCATCCTCCGCCATTTCCGCCACCTCCAGCGTGATCCCACCACCAAACACATCTTCCCCTCACCTCCCCTTTCAGCATTCCGTAGGGACCGCTCCCTCCGCGACACCCTAGTCCACTCCTCTACCATCCCCAGCACCCCTTCCCCTTCGCCCGGCACCTTCCCGTGCACGCGCAGGAGATGCAACACATGCCCTTATACCTCCCCTCTTCCCACTGTCCAGGGCCCCAAACACCCCTTCCAGGTGAAACAGCGATTTACTTGTACTTCCTGCAATTTAGTATACTGTATTCGCTGCTCACGATGTGGACTCCTCTACATTGGGGAGACCAAACGCAGATTGGGTGACCGCTTTGCGGAACACCTCCGTTCAGTCCGTAAGGGGGACCCCGAGCTCCCGGTGGCCTGTCACTTTAATTCACCGCTTCACTCCCACTCTGACCTCACCGTCCTCGGCCTATTACACTGTTCCACGGAAGCTCAGCGAAAGCTCGAGGAACAGCACCTCATCTTTCGTTTAGGCACGCTACAGCCCTCTGGACTCAATATCGAGTTCAACAATTTTAGATCATAACCTCAGCTCCAATCACATTTATATTTTATTTTATCCACCCTTTTATTTGTCCCCCCCCACCTTTTTTTCCTCCTAGAAGCTGGCAGCTGTCCTTCATTCTGCCAGTGGATTTCACACTTCATTCAGCCTTAATCTGTCACATTAACACCACCTCTAGCCTTGCATATCTCTTAATGTCTCTTCATCTCTCCTTTTGTTCCTTTATCCCCTCCCCCTTTTCCCAGCTTTACCCTGGCCTTAAATCTATTTGATTTCCGGCTCTTCCCAGTTCTGATGAAAGGTCATCGACCTGAAACGTTAACTCTCTTTCTCTCTCCACGGATGCTGCCTGGCCTGCTGAGTTTTTCCAGCGTTTTCTGTTGTTATTTCAGAGACACTATGCCCTCACATCAATAAAGCACAGTCCCAACCGAAACTGCTGGAAGGCAGGAGATGGCCAGGCCATTGTCTTCCAGGAGATAAGCCAGTTAAGCAAGTTCGGTTTGAGATTGAAATCCATTACCTGCTAAAGGGGGCCATCAACTCAGGAAACGACAGGCATCCAGTAATCAGCACTCATTGTCTCTCCAGGTGCCAGGTCTGGGAGCGGGGAAACGGAATATAATTTTTCACAAAGATTTCAAAGGTCATGAGCCACTCCAGGCCACAGTGGGGTCCAGACAGATCACCTGAGTCAATACATCAATCAGTATTGGCGGGAGAAAAAATGATGGGTTTTGGGTATATAAGGAGCCGTTCGGGGGCTGCTCTCTCTTTCTTCTCCTCGGCATCAATCTACAGCGAGTCTCCCGAGTGGGGCTCGGCGGAACACCGCCAGAAGCTGAGGGCTGCTCTTCATCCCTCATCAATGGACCTCGACTCAAACTGGAACTTGGATATCATGTCGGCGGTACGGAACCAGGAGCGAGACGTACAGGAAGAAGCTGCAAGCAAGACAACGGGCAATTGGGGTGAGCATATTGCCTGCGCCTACACATCCACAAGACCACTTAGTTGTGTGAGGGGGTGATTGTAAGTCCCAACCAAACCCTAGAGGGGTTTAGTGCTGGGGTCCTGTGTTAGTTTATTTCATGGGAGGGTTCTTTTACTAGACCGTGGTAATTTAGCACGGTATGGCATGTTGGACAAGCCAGGGTTGTATTGTTTTGTACTGTTATGAGTGTTATTGTTAATCCTATTAAACACAATACGGTTGAGCTCAAATGGGTGTCCGAGTCTGATCTGTCCATATAATCCCTATCGTCCAGAACTTGTAGTAAGAGGTGTGTTTTCGGTGCGCCCGAGAAAACCACTTACAATATAATTCGGTAAGAAACACAAGAGGAATAAGAGGAAATCAATGCAAACAACAAATGATAAGGGCAAAAAGTGTTGGGTGGATACAAGTCCATCACAATGTCGGCAGCGTGGCAAGAAGGTAGTTAAGATGGAGGGGGCGTCGAATGACAGTGGACCATGGTGGTTTTGTGGACCATGAAGGAAATTGCCTTTGGGATCCTTTTCGGCCGAACCGCCAGCTGATACTGATCGGAGGGTGCATGGTGCATGCTCCGCCAAGTTCACACCAGAAATGGCAATTGGACTCCTGTGTATGTCATAGCTTTTCAAATGGGCCTAGCACCTGAATTGGGGACTACTCCGGCCTGGGTGAACATTGCCATGACCAAAGTGAGAGCGGCAATGGTCCACCATTTTTAAGACGCTACTGCCCTGTTTCCGTTGGGCAGGAGGCCTGAAAATTCAGCCTGGTGTTTCTCGAAGAGAAGGGTCAATATTTGTGTGTAGCATAGATTGGGCGGCAGTGCGTCTGATCTGCCCGCCCGATGCAGTCAGTGGGAAACCCAAACTATTTTTCTGGTCAGGTCTCATTTAAATGTAACCGGTGAATTGCCAGCACTAATCGCACTCCTTATAGGCAGCTTTCGAATTGGGAGTGCAGGAAATCCAGCGGGGCGGCAGATACTAAAGGCAGCCTGCAGCCTTTAAAGGGCTGCTGCATTTTTCAATGGGGGTTAGTGGAAAACAATTTTCTGATACAGCATGCAGTGTAATTTCATCCAGGGCCCCCAGATTTTCTGATGCAGCTGTGTAGGTGCTTATAGAGCAAGTGAGTATCAGAAAAAACATCTTCCATCCCTCCGATGGTGACAGGGTATGTAAACAAATTAGTTAGCAGTAATGGAGAGAGTTGCCAGAGCCGATCAAGGCCACCAGCAGTGTTCCCAGGACCTGGCTGCAGTGCAGGAAGAAATTTAACAACCTCAGCAGGACTGCCACGGGAAAACTTGTTTTCATATCTCTCTTAATCTCTGCACAGCATTGAACCACCCTATTTTAGCCCCAGCACTATCAATCCTCCCGTTGCCCACTTCCCATCCCTCTTCTCTGATCACAATGGGAAATGTCATTACATTTTCTTCTGCTTGTACTGATACATTCAAGACCTGCGATTGCTTTCTCAACTACCTACCCCCCTCATCATCAACATTGTTGTCAGAGAGTGTGATGGAATACTCTCCACTTGCCTGGATGAGTGCAGCTCCAACAACACTCAAGAAGCTTAACACCATCCAAGACAAAGCAGCCCGCTTGATTGGCACCCCATCCACCACCTTAAACATTCACTCCCTCCACCACCGGCGTACCGTGGCTGCAGTGTATACCATCTACAAGATGCACTGCAGCAACTCACCAAGGCTTCTTCGGCAGCACCTCCCAAACCCGCGACCTCTACCACCTAGAAGGACAAGGGCAGCAGGCGCATGGGAACACCACCACCTCCAAGTTCCCTCCAAGTCACGCATCATTCTGACTTGGAAGTATATCGGCGATCCTTCATCGTCGCTGGGTCAAAATCCTGGAACTCACTCCCTAATAGCTCTGTGGGAGTACCTTCACCACACGGACAGCGGCGGTTCAAGAAGGCGGCTCACCACCACCTTCTCAAGGGCAACTAGGGATGGGTAATAAATGCTGGCCTTGCCAGTGACGCCCACATCCCATGAACGAATAAAAAAAAAAGAAATGGCATGCAAAATTGTAGATAGCCAGGGTGAAGGTCATGCACAGCAGGATGTTTGGGCACCTTCTCTTCCTTTTCTCTTTATATATAGCTCTCTCACTCATACTCTCAGCATGACAACCTGGTAGTGCAAGAAACTGCCACTCGTGCTACTGCTTACCCTTGTCACTATGTGCTAACAGTTGTTGGCTCTTTTTCTAGGTTGATTGGACAACTTGGGCCTTTCAGGAGCATAGACTGAGGGAGAGAACCCTCGCGAAGATGCACCATCATGTGTTCTTACCCATCCAAGTTCCAGCACAGCAATCAACAGCCAGCAGATAGTGATTTAGAGGGGTCTGCACTGGGGGATTCACTGAGCATTAGTGAGCAGGAGCAAGTGCAAGTGGAAAGATGCTCCTGGAAATAGCTCACCGCAGGACAAGCCCATGTCCTAACTCTGCTGAAGAAGACAAAGATGCAGACTTTAGGGGCCCAGTCTTTAAAAAGAAAGATGCTTTCTGTGCACCATTAATTGCTCAATGCATTGGAGTGCCTGCCAGGAAACCTCTGCTACATGTCACAAAGTGTGGAGGAGTCCACTTCCAACTGTGGGGATTTTGGTGTATGCCATTAACACTGCAGGCAATCATGGAACATGTGGTCACCTCACTACATACTGCAGCCGGGAGCTCCCTGCAGGAGTCTGTGGCACCAATAATAGCATTACTCAAGAATGCTTATACTGGGGCCATGTAGGCTTTGGACTTAACCAGCTCCTCTGCCTTGGGCAGGTTGGGAGACCAAATGGATAGGGTTTTCCATTAGATCACAGATCTCCTACATTCTGCTCTTCCACAGATCAGTGAGAGTGCCGATCGGTAGTTCAATAACAGAGGCAGTCGTGTAATGGGAATGGAACATGTTGACATCTCTCAAGGTGACAGCATGTTTGAATCATCAATCAATGCCCATCCTGGTGCCAGAAAGCCAACTGTGCCAATTTCCCCAGCAGTTGTTGAGTTGTTGCTGCCTGCAGCCAGGCCCGAGATCCTAGAGGTCACAGACCACAAGCATCTCAAGACCCCTTGACTGAGCCACAGCAGCCTTCCTTTAGGGTGCACCGATTAAGAGCACTAGACTTAAGATAGGCACTAGGATCTCTCAACAGGGTGATAAAAAGGGTTAGGCATTTAGGAACATAGCAACAGGAATACGCCATTTAGCCCCTTGAGCTTGTTTTGCCATGCAATGAGATGGTGGCTGATCTGTGACCTAACTCCATATACCCGCCTTTGGTCCATATCCCTTAATACCTTTGGTTAACAGAAATCTATCAATCTCAGATTTAAATTAACAATTGACCTCGCATCAATTGCCACTTGCAGAAGAGAGTGCCAAACTTCTACTACCCTTTGTGCGTAGAAGTGTTTCCTAACTTCACTCCTAAAAGGCCTAGCCCTAATTTTTAGACTATGCCCCCCTAGTCCTGGACTCCCCAACCAGCGGAAATCGTTTCTCTCTATCTACCCTAAAAGTTCCCCTTAATATCTTGAAAACTTGGATCAAATCACCCTTTAACCTTCTAAATTCCAGGGAATACAACCCTAGTTTGTGTAATCTCTCCTTGTAATTTAACCCTTGGAGTCCAGATATCATTCTGGTAAATCTACGCTGCTCTCCCTCCATGGCCAATATATCCTTCCTAAGGTGTGGTGCCCAGAACTGCTCACAGAACTCCAGGTGTGGTCTAACCAGGGCTCTGTATAGCTGTAGCATAACTTCTACCCCCTTGTATTCCAGTCCTCTAGATATAAAGGCCAGCATTCCATTAGCCTTTTTGATTATTTTCTGTACCTGTCCATGACACTTTAATGATCTATGTACATGGATCCCCAAGTCTCTTTGGACCTAGCTTTCACCATTTGGAAAGTACTCTGTTCCATCCCAGCTGTCATGCTGAAGACTTGTGCTCCAGAATTAGCTGCGCCTCTAGCCATGTCGTTCCAGTACAGCTACAACACTGGCATCTACCCAACGATACGGAAAATTGCCCAGATATGTCCTGTCCACAAAAAGCAGGACAAATCCAATCCGGCCAATTACGCCCCATTAGTCTACTCTTAATCATCAGCAAAGTGATGGAAGGTGTCGTCGATAGCGCTATCAAGAAGCACTTACTCACCAATAACCTGCTCACCGATGCTCAGTTTGGGTTCCACCATGATCACTCAGCTCCAGACTTCGTTACAGCCTTGGTCTAAACATGGACAAAAGCAGTAAATTCCAGAGGTGAGGTGAGAGTGACTGCCCTTGGCATCAAGGCAGCATTTGACCTTCTGTACCATCAAGGAGCCCTAATTAAGTTGAAGTCAATGGAATTAGGGGGAAAACTCTCCACTGGCTGGAGGCATACCTAGCACAAATGAAGATGGTTGTGGTTGTTGAAGGCCAATCGCAGTTCCTCAGGGCAGTGTCCTAGGCCCAACCATCTACAGCTGCTTCATCAATGACCTTCCCTCCATCATAAGGTCAGAAGTGGGGATGTACGCTGATGATTGCACAGTATTCAGTTCCATTCACAACTCCTCAGATAATGAAGCAGTCCATGCCCACATGCAACAAGACCTGGACGACATTCAGGCTTGGGATGATAAGTGGCAAGTAACATTCGCACCACACAAGTGCCAGACAATGACTATCTCCAACAAGAGTGTGTCTAACCACCGCCCCTTGACATTCAACGGCATTACCATCACCGAATTCCCCCACCATCAACATCCTGGGGGGCACTGCTGACCGGAAACTTAACTGGACCAGCCACATAAATACTGTGGCAACAAGAGCAGGTCAGAGGCTGGGTATTCTGCGGCGAGTGTTTCACCTCCTGACTCCCCAAAACCTTTCCACCATTTACAAGGCACCAGTCAAGAGTGTGATGGAATACTCTCCACTTGCCTTGATGAGTGCAGCTCCAACAACACTTGAGAAGCTCGACACCATCCAGGACAAAGCAGCCAACTTGATTGGTACCCCATCCACCACCTTAAACATTCACTCCCTCCACCACTGGTGCACCGTGGCTGCAGTGTGTACCACCTACAAGATGCACTGCAGCAATTCGCCAAGGCTTCTTCAACAGCACCTCCCTAACCCATGATCTCTATTACCTAGAAGGACAAGGGCAGCAGGCGCATGGGAACATCATCACCTCCAAGTTCACCTTCAAGTTACACACCATTCTGACTTGGAAATATATCGCCGTTCCTTCATCGTCGCTGAAAAAATCCTGGAACTCCCTCCCTAACAGTACTATGGGAGTACCTTCACCACAGGGACTGCAGCGGTTCAAGAAGGCAGCTCACCACCACCTTCTCAAGGGCAATTAGGGATGGGCAATAAATGCTGGCTTTGCCAGCGACGCCCACATCCCTGGAACGAATATAAAAACAATTTGCCTACATTAAAATCCATTTGCCACAGTTTTGCCCATTCACTGAATCTATTAATATCTCTTTGTAATTTTATGTTTCCATCTACACTGCTTACAATGCCACCTATCTTTGTGTCATTGGCAAACCTGGACATGCGGCTTTCTATCCCTTCATCTAAGTCGTCAATAAATACAGTGAATAGTTGAGGCCCCAACACAGATCCTTGCGGGGACACCACTAGTCACATCCTGCCAATTAGAGTACCTGCTCATTATCTCTACTCTGTTTCCTGCCGCTCAGCCAATTTCCTAATCAGGTCAATAATTTGCCCTCAATTCCATGAGCTTCAACTTCAGCTAACAGTCTCCTATGTGGGAGTTTATCAAATGTCTTCTGGAAGTCCATATAAATAACATCCATAGACATTCCCCTATCCACTACTTTAGTCACCTCTTCAAAAATTTCAATCAGGTTCGTCAGGCATGACCCACCTTTCACAAATCCATGCTGGCTCTCTCTGATCAACTGAAAATTTTCAAGGTGTTCAGTCACTCTATCCTTAATTATATACAGTAGTAATTTCCCGACAACAGATGTTAGGCTAACTGGTCTATAATTCCATGATTTTCCTCTCACATTTCTTAAATAGCGGAGTGACATATGCAATTTTCCAATCTAAAGGAACTGTTCCCGAATTAAGAGAACTTTGGAAGTTTATAGTTAGGGCATCTGTAATGTTCTCACCTACTTCCTCTAAAACCCTGGGATGGAAACCAACTGGTCCTGGGGATTTGTCACTCTTTAGTGCTATTATTTTCTTCATTACTGTTATTTTGCTTACGTTAATTTTGGTGAGTCTCTGTCCCTGATTCAATATTGGCATGCTATCCTCTTCCTCTACAGTAAATACTTACGCAAAGTAATTATTCAACATGTCCACCATTTCCTTACTTTCATTTACAATAATCACCACTATCAGTTATCAAGGGGCCTACATTGCTCCTAAACACCCTTTTTCCTAATATAATTGTAAAAAAATGTTGTGTTGATTTTGATATCTCTTGCAAGTTTCTTTTTAGACTCCCTTTTTGTAGCTCTTACTATTTGTTTTGTTACCTTTTATTGTTCTTTGTATCTCTCCCTGTCGCCAGGATCTGCGCTATGTTTTGCATTTTTGTACGCTTTTTCTTTTAGTTTTATGTTGTCCCTTACCTCTTTAGTCATCCATGGCTGGTTTTTTTTTGGCAAGTAGAGCTCCTGCTCCTTAGGGGTATAAACTGGTTCTGTATCACAATAAATTATTTTTTGGACACCTCCCACTTCTGTCGTTTTACCCATTAACAGATTTTCTCAGTTTACTGTTGACAGTCTCTGTCTCATCGCATTGAAGTCAGCCTTACCTAAATCTAGAATTTTAGTAGCTTTTTCACGATTTTTCCTATCAAACACTACGTTGAACTCAATCATATTATGATTGCTGTTGATGTAATTTATCTAGATTTTCAAAAGGCCTTCAATAAGATACCCCATAATAGACTGATGAACAAGGTCAGAGAATGCAGAGTCAGGGGACAAGTAGCAGAATGGATAGCTAGCTGGCTTCAAGACAGAAAGCAGAGAGTAGGGATAAAAGGTAGCTATTCACAGTGGCAGAAGGTGGGTAGTGGTGTTCCACAAGGATCAGTGCTGGGACCACTGTTGCTCACAATTTATATTAACGATTTAGACTTTGGAATCAAAAACACAATTTCTAAATTTGCGGATGACACCAAATTGGGGGGGATGGTTTGTATAATGCTTATTTGGCCCACACACCTGTCCTTCTGCTCTTATTGGGCCAAAAATTTGGCCCTACCCGCGTGAGTACACAGTGTGTACTCACCTGTAAGACGTCCCGAAGTGCCGGTTTCCTGCATGCACTGCGCATGCGCGGGAAACCGGAACTTCCGGTCTGGTGAAGGGGGCGGTTCCTAGGTGAACCGCGTGCGCGGGAGAGGCTGCGCGCACGCAGCACACTTAGATTTTTCAGGTTTCTACGCGAGGGTAAGTATTGAAGAAACTACGCTATTAAAAAGGAGGCGCAAGACCCGTTTTCGACAAGGTAAGTAGTTAATTAAGTATAATTTAAAAAATTTTTCAACAGGTTTATCTTTTTTAGATACTTTAAAGAAAGGTAAGTTTATTTTTATCACTTTTAAAAAGTAATTTAAATTTTTCTTTAAAGTGGTTAATTTATTTAACTATAGTTATTTTATAAATGTGATGTTTTAAAAAAAAAAATTATTTTAAGTTTAGCTGTTCTTTTGGGGCCGATTTCAATTCACAGATTTGACAGGTCTCCTGTCAAATCTATGAATGAAAGATGGTCTGCTGCCATTGGCTCTCCATGGCCCACGTGATCCCAGGGGACGCATCGCACTAACTACGCCCCTGGAACACGCAAGCACTGCGCGCCGGCAGTTGGGAGAGGCCCAGGACCCGAAGTTCCCGTGGGCCCAAAACACAACGGCAGGCGCGGTAGGTAAGAGCGCACGCGATCCTTACCCCCACGGCAAGCCGGAGAGGCGAATTTCTGGGCCAATGTTTTACTCACACATTTCTTATTACTCTCTCCTGGTTTAATTACTTTACATCTTTTAGTCTTCCCTTTACCTTTAGGGCCTAAAGCACAATTTCTGACTATTACTCTACTCTCTTCCCTTTTGTTTGTTTTCGAACTATTATTTATACTACCTGTTCCACCTGGGCCCTCCCCCCCCACCCATTTCCTAGTTTAAAGTCCTTGTGAGCGCCCTATTTATCCTTTCCGCTGGGACCCTGGTCCCAGCTCGGTTCAGGTGGAGCTCATCCCAATGGCACAGTTCCTTCCTGTCCCAATACTGGTGCCAGTGTCCCATGAAATGGAACCTCTCTTTCCCGCACCACTCCTTCAACCACGCGTTTACCTCCGTAATCTTCTTATCCCTGCGCCAGCTTGCACATGGCTCGGCTAATAATCCAGAGATTATAGCCCTTGAGGTCCTGTTCTTTAATTTGGCTCCTAGCTCCTGGTACTTCCCAAACAGGTCCTCTTGCCTACTCTTTCCGATGTTATTGGTCCCAAAATGGACCACATGACTTGATCCTCCCCCTCCTTCTCTCCAATAGCCTTTCAAGCCAGTTAGAGATGTCCCTTACCCTGGCACCAGGTAGGCAACATACTATGTGGGACTCTCGATCCTGCTTACAAAGGATGCTATCATCCCCTACAACTACCACATTACGCTTCCCCTCCTCCTCCTTCTCCCCCGCTTTGGACAGCCTCCTGCAAGGTGCCATGGTCTGCATTCTGGCTGTCTTTCCGACAGCCTTATCCTCACAGGTAGAAAGTACGTTGTGCCTCTTGGATAGGATCAGTTTCTGCGGATCCTCGTTCTCTATCTCACATGGGTTCCCCTTACTCTGTACACTATTGGCCACACCAACCCCATTCTCACCCTGCACCTCTCTACGAGGTGTGACCGAGGTCTGGAGCAAACTGTCCAGATACTCCTCCCCCTCTCTTATGTGTTGGAGTGTCTCCAACTCACACACCAGCTCAATGACTCTGAGCCGGAGGGATTTGAGACGGAGACATCTACTGCAGACGTGTTTGCTCAGGACAGTCTCGCTGTCCACAAACTCCCACATACTGGAGTCCAGACACACAACGTGCTCTGACATAGCTTAGTCTATAATATTTATATCTACTTTTTAGTCTGTTGTAAGGCTTTTTTTTTAAACACACTAACTTGCACTAAGCAGTGAAACACTGGACAAAATTTTAAATACTGCCTCAAGCTTACACGAACCACTACAGGTATTAGAAGCAAAAAACAGCACCTCCTTCACCCTCTGCACCGAATTCCCACTCTCTTCTCAAATTATCAACTTTTATACTTTGTGATGCACTCTGTTTATGACAACTCTGTGCTCAGCAGATAACTCAGATTGGTATAAAGCTGTAAAATTATGATCCTTTTTGAAATCTTTGGGGCAGAAATTCCTTAGTGCTGGTTTCAGGCGTGAATTTGGCAATGAGGCTAGAATGCGTGCCCAAAATAGGAGGCCAGAGGCCGGCCTGAAATTAGGTCTGGGGCCTCATCTATTCTGGGCAAGCTGCCAGTGCCTGTCGCACCGCCACAGGCAGCTTGCCTACTGCATCAATGAATTTCAGGCCACCTGTCTCACTGGCAATGGGCACAGGTGAGTGCTGGAAGCGGGAAGGGGGAAGAACGGCGCGAGGGGCACCAGTTGTAACCAGCAGCAGCCGGCACGACAGCTGTGGAACTGGGAGGAGCACTCCTGCTCCTCCTGGCTCCAAATGAACATTTTAAAAAGTTACTCACCTTTTCATTGGCGGCAAGTTTCTAGGCCGCATCCAAGACAGGTGAAGCTGAGCAGAGTGGGTCTGGCACCTACTCTGCTCCTCAGGACGCATGTTTCCTGAGGAATCCTAAAATAGGCGGTAGGTGCCTCATTTACGTTTGTAAGTGCATGGTGTAAAACGGGCTGCCGATTCGCTGTGAGCCCATTTTACACTACTGGGGAAGACCTATTTCACAGTAAAGGGGGACGAGTGTATTGAAAGTGGAGCTGAGGGAGCAGTCAAGTAAATCAATAGCTGCAGATGTATTGTGGTGAATGGAGGGCCACAGTCTAAATAGTTTGAGTGCAGAGTTGAGAATTACTTGGGGGAGAAGGAAGTTAAAATGAGATATGTGGGTCGTGAGAATTACAAAGAAGTGGTCAGAGATGGTCTTGTTGAAGATTGAGACTATACGAATGGGGAGACCACAGGAGATGTTGAGGTCGTGTTGGTGAATATGGGTAAGAAAGTTTATACAGAGGGAAAGGTTTAGGGAGGACAGGAGATGGGTGATTTAAGAGGAGAGAGGGCATGGCATGGAGAACTGAGATGAAAATTGCTTGTTGCAGAGGTTGAAGGATGAAAGGAGAGTGTATAACTCAGGGAGAAACTTGGGGTGAGGCTTGAAGGGGCAATAGTTAATGAGGATTTTAAAAGAAAGGTGAGAGGGGTGAAACAAGGTGAGATGCTCGAAGAAGGAGTAGATGCCAGAAGAGTAGGGGAGGGCACGCTTTAACTTAGTGATAAGGGGCACGCTGTCAACTTGACGGTTTGGGTAGGTTTGGTGGGGGGGAGGGGGGTGACAGGGAACATGACATCTATCTTTAAAAAGGACAAAATGACTCCCCTGGAAATCTCTGAGATTGGAACTAGCAAAAGGAGTGCATGAAATTTTATGAAACCTAAAATTGTACCAGTTTGGTGTTTTTTTTTGCATGACTTGAACTTTGTATTATTGTGTTAAATTATGACAAATTTAAATTATACAGTTACTTACATATTGAGTCAAATCTACTAAGTTTGCTTCAGCCATCATCCCACTAGTTAAGCGAAGTATGATGTTCCGTATGTCTTCTTGATCAATGTAGTTATTTTCATTTAAATCTATGTGCACAAGCAAAGGAGATTATTACAATTTAGTCTGCTAAACAAAAAAAAAATCACAGCAGATAATATATACTAGTTAGGCTTTACAAGAATTACATTTGCAAAAGTAGAATACAACGGGTATATAGGAATATGTCCCAGTGACAATACCAGTAAAAAAAATTGAAATTAGCAAACCAAAAACTAAAGTAAATAGTTTACAATCCCAATCCTGTAGTGCTTGCTGGAACAGACTCGTCTGTAATTAAGAAATCTGAACTGATAAATTTAGCTGAGGTTTTGATACCTCCTGGCAATAGCATTGCCACACTATACGTATCATTAACTATCAAAACTAATTTACAACAAAAACAATAAAAAGAAAGTACACTAGTAACACCACATATTAGCCTGACTCCCTGTGCTCCACTATCTACAGCCCCATGGAAATTGATGTTCTATCTGTTTTCAAATTATCATGTTACAGGAAGCTTCATATAGTGAAAATATTAGGGTGTTACCTGTGCCTCACCTGTGAATCAGAAGGTTGTGGGTTCAAGTTCCACTCCTGAGACTTGAGCATAAAATCTAGGCTGACACTACAGTGCAGTACTGAGGGAGTGTTGCACTGTCAGAGGTGCCGTCTTTTGGATGAGAGGTGAAACCAAAGCTACGCCTTTCCTCTCAGGTGGATGCAAAAAATTCAATGGCACTATTCGAAGAAAAATAGGGGAGTTCTCCCCAGTGTCCTTCATCTAACATCACTAAAATAGAGCTGCATTTCCTACATTACAACAGTGACCACACTACAAAAGTACCTCATTGGCTTTAAAGAGTTTTGGGACATGTGAGTTCATGAAAGGGGCTATATAAATGCAAGCCCAACCACCTCCTTAAAAAACACCTCCTTGACCCCTCTGTCCTTATAAACTACCTCCCTATCTCCAATCTTCCTTTCCAAAGACTGGGTAAATAGTTGTTGGGAGAGTGTTAACCTCTACAGCCTTGGCTACTGAGTCTGCTGAGAAACCCTTGAACATGGCAGATCAGAGATACAGTGAGGCACATGCTTCACCCAGTATTATAGTAGAACACACTAAGGAATTGAACCACTCCGCTGGAGTGCTTCTTTGTAACCCAGAAAAAGTCTATGTGACAAAAATACACCTTTGGTCTGTTGAATTTTGTGTTTATATTTTGCATTGCTAGAAACAGCATGTAAGGGGTTAACACCCAAGATCACACAAAGCATTTTTCAACAAAAAAGTCATCAGCGTAGCTCAAACAATTTGGCTCCATGGATTCCCCAAGGGGCAACTTTCTACAACCAACAGAATGGGTTGTTTGAGGTGTTAACTTTGAATTTAGAACAAAATCATAAATATTTTTCCATTAACAAAGGTTGACTATCCATTCAATATTTGTGGCAGCACATGAGGCATTGCAATAGCAGCTGTACAGATTCACAGAATCCCCCAATGCAGATAGAGGCCATTTCGGCCCATCGAGCCTGCACCGACACATATCCCACCCTATCCCCGTAACCCCACGTATTTAATCCCCCCTAACACTAAGGGTCAATTTATCATAGCCAAATCAACCTAACCCGCACATCTTTGGACTGTGGGAGGAAACCGGAGCACCCAGAGGAAACCCACGCAGACACGGGGAGAATGTGCAAACTCCACACAGACAGTCACCCGAGGCCGGATTCGAACCCGGGTCCCTGGCGCTGTGAGGCAACAGTGCTAACCACTATGCCACCGTGCTGTTATTCTCTGTTCTGATCCCTGGGTCTCACTGCTGTTAGTTAGATATTGGGCAGAAAAAGGGATCTTGTGTCAAAAACTTCGGAGAAAGATCAGCAGAAACCCCGGCAAAATGGCTATAAGGGTAGATTTTACTCTTTGTTGTGAGTGAAAAACACTCAGTTCACAGGCACAAATGGATTGGCATAAATGGTTCTGCACCTCAATAGGCACAGGCCTAGCTTAAACATTCTAAATGAGGCGGGAGGGGTCACATCCCAGCCCTCGCGCCTCACTTTTGTCTGTGTGCACACATGATGCATCCAAATGGAGGGCTGGATCAAAAAAACTGTCAGTGGCCCTCGCACCAGAGGGTTTGTGGGGCTCCAAGTGCACCCTGACAATTCCTGGAAGCCAGAGGCAAATCTGATGTTCAGCCCCCACCCCCCGCAGCATGATCTTTGGGCCTGTGCCAAGAGAGTTGGGCCATATAATTAACCCAGGCCAAGAAAATTCGGTGGACTCCTTCCTTTACATGTGCAGCACATCTGTGGTATGCTGCACCTATCGGGAACCAGCCAGAGCTTTGAGAATATATTTACTCCACTATGAATTAAGGTCGACATAATCCTTCTTCCTCAATCATAATATAAACTGTAGTGATTTCCAACCAGGCATTAACTTATAAAAAAAAAACAGGTTGAACTTTTATGGTTATTATTGTCTATACTTAATTTAAAAAAATAAATTTTTAACAGTGAAAACGTACCATAAATTCGAAATGCATAGCCTATTTTTACAGCAAGTGATGCATTTTCACTAAAGGCTGACATCATTTCCAGGAAGTCATCAAATGAAAATAATCCATCTTGATTAGTACTAAACACCTTACAGATTTGGTCTCCAAATGGATTCACCTGTTTCAAATCATATATGATAGAAGTCAACTATGAATATGGGTTAAATATTAAAAATTTTGCTCAAGACTAATCAGATTACTAATGGCTATATTTTCTTTTTTCAGGAGTGTCAAACTCCCCAAATTTTCTTTAATTTTAATGACAACCAAATAAATTGTGACCCATCTCCACTTGGTGAGGTTGTGGTAAATAAATTTGCAATTATAAATAATCAGTCTTTTCAATCCCAATGCACTTGGCTACTCTTTGTTAGGTCACTTGTTTACTTTAAGATGTTGCACCATAAGAAGCAATCAACTATCAGGACATGCAAACCTATTCTTATAATGCTGATATCTCGGCTGCTGGTAGGGCAATCTGGCCCAGCTGAATTCCTGGAATCATGTTGGGTATTGAGAGGGTGGTGAAGGAGCAGACCTGCCAAACCATACCACTCCCATTGCACCACTGCCACTCACATGGGGCTGGGGCTCATCACGTCTACTAGCCTACGATCATCACCCACCTTTTGTGAGGGACCGGCTGCAGTGTCCTGCATGTGGCTGCACACTCCCAAGGTAGACTGCAGAGTGCTAATGCCATGCGAGCTGAGGCCACACAGGCTAGAAGCAGACTCCTCCATACTCAGCCATAGTGCTGCAGCCCCTTGGCAGGCTATCAAATACATTATATAACTCCTTGTGTGATGCCATCAGTTTTCTTTTCATGACTAGGCCCCTGTACTCCACATCTGTGTCCTCCTCAGCAGACTCTTCCGTCTCACTATTTAACCCATTTGGAGTGCCAGTGTCTGAGCTGGTTTTGAGAGCGTGACAGTGAATCCTCAAGAGGACTGTCCTCCTCCGAGGTGTCTTCTGTAGAAAGCTCTTGCTGCTGAGAAGGACCTAAAAGGAGAAAAGAGACAATAGTTAGGATGGCAGATAGAAGCTGGACATTTGCAGGTGATAGTTTTGAGAATTGAGTTTGAAGTTCTGAAGCTTGCTTTATACTTGGCGAGGTGATGAATGGTTACAAGTAATATACAAACATTCTGCTGAGGTAAGCCACCAGCCTCGCCTTCCCCAATGCCGCTGGCTCTTCCTGGGCCACTGATCTGCAGGATGTCCTGTTCTGCTTGAGTGAGGACGATAATGTTGCCAATTCCTCCGCAGTCTTGTTTTTCCCCTTCATTTTATGTGCGATCTTGTTCTGCAGAAAGAGAGGGTGAGAGTTGGAGAATGGCTGTTCAAAAGGTAAGTGGAGATATGGAAGGCTTATGCATATAGTGTATGGGCTGAGAGATGGAGAAAGATGCAAGATGAAAGCAAGATGGAAGGAGGATGGGGAGGTGATAAATGTAAAGCCAAGTGTGTGGAATGTAGTGAGAAGGTGGTGAGAGGAGTTAGTGATTATGCAAGTGGTAGTATGTGAGAAGAGAATGGTGTTTGTGTGTGGTGTGAACAGAGAAAATGAAGAAGTGAGTTTGGTTGAAATGAGAAAGAGAGGTGTTGCAGTTTGCCTTGCGATTGTATGCTGAAGGATGTGATGGAGGGGAGGAACTGCTGAGAGTGGTGGGGTAGGAGGTGACAGGAGCGTTGTGAGGTGCTGTTGAGAGGGTGGAGTGGTGAAAGAGTTGTACTTACCCTTGCTGCTCTTGCGAGGTCACTGAATCTCTTCCTGCATTGAATCCAGGTCCTGGAGGTGATGCTGGTGGCACTGACTTTTTCAGCCAAGGCTGTCCAGGCCAGTTTCATTGTGGCCTTGGGGATGCTCTTGTGGCTTTTGGCAAACAGTTGCTCCCACCTTGCCCACATATCCTTCACCAGGACTTTCAGGGAAGCATCAGAAAAATGGAGGGCAGCCCTTCAACTCATCTCTGTAGGCAAATGTTCATGAGATGTCCAAAGAAAAATCCAAGCAGGTTTAAGAGGTACATCCTGTTTTAAGTGGGCCTTGGGATTCGTGCCAGCAATTGCGCGCGTCACTTCTCTATGACACTGTGGAGTTGTACAGAAGTCCTATAAGACATCGCAGCACCATGCAACCCATGTTACCTAGTAGTAAACCAGTCATCTTTCCTGCTCTGGAGAAGATTGCATTAGAATGCAAGTATCATGTATGATCTCTGGGAAGCATGCATTAACCTGGGTCCTTTTTCTGCTGGTGGTCATATACCATTTGTGCAAGAAATAGAATTGTTGGTACAGGCACGAGTGGCCACATCGGCCAGAATTTTCCAGGGGGGGGTCAGCGGGTGTGATTGGTGGTGGGTTGGGTGGGAAATTTGATTTTTTTGACAGTGGGTCGGGGCGTGTGTGATCTCCAATCCGACCCGCAGAGGTGGGCGACCGAATTAAACCAATAATTGGGTTGTTGACAGACCCTTAATAATGCTTTTATCCTTACCTTTTAACTTTAACTGCTCGCCCACGGGGGTCCACGCTGCTCGGGGACCACGTCTGTGAACCTGAGGTGGGAGTTGAATGGCCATTGCGCCAGCTGATTACTTGACAGCTTCAAATATACAGTAAAAGTTCCCACCTGACAGATCATCACTTTCCTCAGCCACAAGCTGTTGCTCAGTCCATTTCCAGCACAGATTCTGCAGGCTTTCCACTCTTCGTCCACTCTCACCTCATTGGAAGAACTCTCTCACCATTGACAGAATGCTTCTGTCATCTCTACTTCACCTGCCATCTATTCCATCAACATGGGTGCCCTTTATACTGTCTCATCTTGGTCCTCAGAATCCGACCACGATCAGCCCCAACACCAGCAGCACCAGGCACACCAGCAGCACCAACTTTCTCTGCAATCACCCGATGTTGCACAAGACAGAGAGCACCAGCACCCAACCACACTGCTGCCCAGGAGGCCAGGGATGGCCTCACCATGGCCAGATTTACTTCACTTGACGCTGTACACCCTGTCTGCCACATGATGCGCCAGGTTGGCACCACCCCACACCAACACCATAAAGCATCCCTACAATGTCCAAGCCATTCATTTCACACTCACCACCATTGTGGGGGGCACCGTTATGTCTCACCATTCACTGCAACTCACTAAACCACTTCCAAAGGTGCACACAAATCTGTCCAAGAACAGAAAGTGTTGAAAATAAAAGTTACAATGTTTGACAGCACATTAACAGAAACTTTACATGAACATTGGCTAAAACACCCAAGTGGCTACCCTTGTGTGTTGTTAGTTTGTATGCTTGCAGTAGGTCGAGGGTGAGTGTGAGGGGTGGCTAGTGAGATGGGGAAGTGATAATGTAGATAGAGAGGGATGGGTGGAGGTGCAAGGTAAGTTGGTGTAAGGATGTGCAGTAGGGTAGGGAAGGCAGGGTGATGGGGATGTGATGAGAGGCAAAGGAGGATGAAGGAGAGTGTGACTTTGTACTAATGTTTTGTGATCTAATGAGATCATTGAAAGGTTTGCGCCACTGCACCCAGGTCCTCCTGATAACATCCCTGCTTGTGACCTCCTCTGCAATATGCAACCAGGCTGTGTTGGTCTCCTGGGGAGGACTCTTCCACCCATGGGAAGGGAAGAGGACCTCCCTTCATGCTGTGACTCCCTCCATAAGCAATAACAATCATAAATGCATCATGTTCAGCATCATCACTTTTTAATCCTCCCCAGGAGACCAACACAGCCTGGTTGCATAAGCATATGGAGGGAGTCATGGGAGAACCTGGGTGCAGCCCTGCACCTCTGTACAGTGATTGTCAGTGTTTGCAGCACTCCAATGCTGCAGAACACTGACAGCACAAATGTCAAAAGAAAGTTGGCCATGGTCCCTTTAAGGAAACCGGCTGATGACATGTCATGAATGAAGTCACCAGACCCGCTTCCTCTACTTAGACCAGGAAACGCACTGGGCGAGCTTAACAAGTGCTATCAACGTAAGTTCATTTTAGGCAGCGGGATGGAGCCAGCAGCGGGGCCGCGACCCACCACCGACATCACCCGCACCGGACCCGCCGAGGTGAGCAAAATCCTGGCCATAGATGCAGTAAATTATGCCTTGCACCGTGGGAAATTTGGTAATTAAAAAGTGATGATGCTGAACTTTGCTGAACATGATGCATTTATGATTGTTATTCATGGTGAAACAGAGTATCAGTGACATCCTTAATTTAGTGGTGAATGTTTACCAGTTGACACATGTGATATCTCCTTTGGATGCCTGGAAACTTCCTGTGGTATAGAATTTGAGGGCAGGGGATCTTACTGTCACAGAAAGTGGTATGCGAGGCTCGATTGCACTTGCAGGTCTCAAGTGTGCTCGAAATGACACAATTCAGTCACAGCTAACCTTGTGTGGCTGAGTCTCAATATGCATTGCTCCTCTGTGAGGTCAAAGTAGCTGCATCCACCCCCATAGATTTACTTTATTGGGCAGTTTGTGTTTTTTGGTTATACTTCAATAAAGTCTGAGCTGCTATCTGCTTCCATTGGTGATACACAGTGAAACAGCCTAAAGGCAGCCTATGGCCCATTTTCCAAGTCTACAGATCACTCTTTGTCTGATACCCGCTGTCTACTATTAAGTTAATTTTGGCTCAGCACTTGAGCTAATTGTTATTTCATTGTTAACATTTCATCCAGCAAAAAAGACATCATTCATTAGTGTTGTATCATTAACATTAAAATGTCACCAATAATCTAATGATTGGCAGAACACTATTGTAGGCATTTAAGCACAATATAGCAGTAATAGTATTCGCTTATGTACTTCTTGTGATAGAAATAAAATATTATTAAGATGAAGGCACTGATTTTACCTCCCACTGCCTGGCGGAAACCAGGTGGAGGGAGGGCAGTTAGAGTGGGGGACTTACCCCCTCCTTTGCAGCCCCGATCCGACTGACTGCAATTTTAAATTGCAGGCGGCAAGGACACCCACATCAAGCTGGTGGGGTCCTCTCTAAATGTGCAGATCGGGCTCTTATTATGTCATCGGGCCCAATCTGCTATTTTAACTGGAAGCCTGAGTGGGGGAGCAGTGACGGCTTCCCTGTCAGGCCAAACCTGCTGGAAGCTGGATTGTGGGCCAGAAGAGACCCAGGTAAATAAGTTTTTTTTTAAATGTAAGTTTCCTTGTGGATGTGGCTGCAGCACCTGAAGAGCCAGTACAGGGGAAGAATTGCCCCAAAGATTGGAGGCGATGTCCTACAGAAGGCTTCAATTGAGACAAAGGGCCTTCAGAAGTTAAGTGCTGGGAGCGTAATTGAAGACAGGAGGCCGCTAAAAGGCCACCACCCTCCATGGGAGCACCTCAATGACATTACTGCTGCTACCCAGGACCAACCAGTACCTTCCCCATGGCGGTCCCAGGAAGCAGCTGTAATACAGACATACGGGAGGAAAATCTGACCTAGGTTTTGCCCACTTACTGCCATTTATATGCTCTGGACAGGAAGAGAGCCCTGCAGCAGTCCTGGTGGGAGCCAGTGGATGGAAATACAGCTTGGTTGGTGAGATGGCTATAGGCCTCACCCCCTGCATGCTCCATCATTTTCTGCAGCTATCCTACCCAAGTTTGGGCAGGATCATGGGGGGAAATCCCATCTAAGTCTCAACTGTATTATTGCACTCCAGTTCAAAATAGCTACTATATTCCATGCCTTATATAAAGAGCAGACTGTCTTATCGCTGTTTACTAGCATTAACAATTTCAGTGGTAAATGCACTGCATAGTGATCCTGAGCCATGCAGACAAGAACGGTTTCAGGCTCTCTCAGTTGGTCACTACTGAGTTAGTTGGTTACAGGCAAAGTCAGCAGTTGGGTGCTACAATTGATCTCAATGTCCCTAAACTTGGGAGCTGAAAAACCTGCCAGAGTTCTTGCTTCTGATCACAGTCCATTAACCATTGCTGGAACATGCTCATGTATGGATGTTGAGTAATAATACGATCAGGCTTAGTTGTAATGAAAACAGAAAATGCTGGAAATACACAGTAGGTCAGTCAGCATCTGTGAGGAAAAAAGACAGGTTATGGTGTTTTGGGTGTATACCCTTCTTCGGATCTGAAGATTGAAAGACAGGTATGCATTTGAGTAAGGTAGGAAAAAAAATGAAGAAAATAAATGGATAACAGAATCAACAGATAAACACAAAGGTGGAGTGGGCTAAATGATAGACAAATTGTTTAATAGAAAACATACAATATAAAAGATCATCAGTGATGGCCTCCACAATAAAATAGCCTGTTAACAATCATTATCTGGGCTCACACATGGAAAATGGCCACTTGGGTGCGTTGCTGCTATGGCCACTAGCACAGTATCCCAGGAAGAGTTAATGCCTGCAAGGGAGAAAATTGAGAAGAAAACAGTTGAGGTGCAGTTCTCAAAATGATCTGTGCAGGTCAGATATCTGTTGTGATAAATAGGGATTTTTTTTTGTCTTTGCTAGTTGATCTCCTGTAGTGCTGCACATCAGGTACCAGGGCCTTCTCACAAGCAGCATTGTAAGCCACACAACTCAACATAAAATATGTAAATGTACTGCCACCATGACTGTAACTACAACATGGACACATATCTGACGTTATCTCTCCAGTCCAGCAACCCTCCATATTATATACAAAAAGACAGCTTGAATAACGAGATAGGAACTACAGTGTTGGACACTTTACAGTTAACAGATCCTTCCACATGCACCTTTATTGCTGGAATACTGCGGACCTGTTCTGATGTGAGATATTGTGCTTCACGAGCCAAATCAAGAAATGTCTGGTGAACACTGAAATATAAAATACATTTTTATGATAAAGTTGTTATCTGGAGTGTAAGAATATAATCACAATTTATTTTACTCCCAATTCTCTTCCAATGAGACATTTGCCTATATTACAACAGTAACTACACTGCACAAGTAATTTGTTAGATGTAAAGCACTTTGGCAGATCATGAGGTTGTGAAAGGCACTATATAAAAGCAAGTTCTTTATTTCTTTCAGTCTTGCTAGGGTACAATTTCAAGAACACCAGCAGTCCTCTGGCATCTCACTTAATGCAGCTATTCTTCACAAAGTAGCCAAGACAGTGAGTATCAGTGTGTTATTTGACCAGAGAGGTATCATAGCTGAGTCCAATCCTATCCTCGCTTGACATTCACACACACAGGCATTTTTCATCAGGAAATCAGGAGACAGTGATCAATAGCCTGATTTTCCTTTCCTAGCCCATAGGTCTGAGGCTAATTATAGAACTCTATGTGCTGATGGTTAATGGACTGATTTCAACTAACTCAGCATAGATCTGGAATCAAACCGGAGATCTTCTGGTGGGTATATCAGTCTTTACCTATCTGGAGAGCTTTTAGAACAGTGGGCAAGAATTTGATATGAAATTTAAATACAACCATTTAATTTTGATAAAGTTGGTAAACAAATAACATTCCATATGAAAGGCTGCTACATAAGCTCAAGGCAAAGGATATTCTAGATTAAACTTGAAGGTGAATAAGGAATTGACTGACAGAGAGTAAACAATGAATATTAATTATGGCAGTGCTGTCGGGCTGAAGGGGTACACTGAGTACAATGTCCCAGTGATTAGTGCTTGCGGCTCTTACTATTTCTGATCCATATCGAATCATAAAATGTTACAGCACAGAAACAGGCTATTTGGTGCATCAAGTGTGTGCTGGCTATTTTATTCAAATAATCCCAGTCTTCTGCTCACCCCATATATCCTTTACTATTCCTCTTTTTCAAGCAATTAATTCCCTGTTAAAATTATTTATGGACTCAACTGCAACAACAGTTGCAGCAGTGAGCTGTCCAGTGCAGATGGGAATAGGGGAATCTTGCTGGGTACCCACCAATAAAAACTGAAATCAACTGAGCCTGGAATTTTCACCAGGGTCAGCGGCGGGTCACTTGGACAAGTAGAAGTCTTGTTCATCACTCTTCCAACAGAAAATTCCAGCATGGTACCTTGCCAACAACTGAAGTAGGGCAAACAGGCCAATAATTTCCTGGCAAGCCCTGTGGATCTGGGGATCAATCAATAAGTTTGGATAGCTTATTAGAAAGGACAAACAATTACAAGCATTTGGGATATTATGATGTTTGTTACGGCATTGTAACAGGAGGTCATTTTTCAGAACCAACAGTTACATGATACAAATTAACACAGCATACATACCAACCATTAATAATTCAATTGAAGTGATAGCTTCTTAGCAGTTCTCAAGAAAAATTATCTTTTTTCACTGGAATTGGAGATTGCTCGTATCAATCAATCAGCTCACATAGAAGGTAGGACTGTGTGCTATCAGAACCAATCAGATTAATTGGAAGGCAGGAATGAAGTATGTTAGAACCAATCAGATGAGTTGGAGAGCAGGGCTGGACCATATTAAAAAACAATTTGATTATAATTTCTCCCGCTGTTAGTTTTACATGAATTCAAGGCAGAAAAGTTTAAAAATAGACTGATGGTTTTGAGAGTCAGTTACAGATTTATTGATTTAGGACTGTCGCCAAAGAAGTTATAAGTAATAAAAAACATGCTAAAATACAACTTTAAAGGCCGGGAAATTCGATAAGGCCCGAAAACGGGTGGGGGCACTGTGGGGCGAGATTTGCTCGTGCCCGTTTAGAAAGCGCAGGCAGCACATTAATTTGGTGCTGCCTGCTAATTTAAATGATTTTAGCGCATAGCCCAGTGACTATCGCGCTGCTGACAGGCTGTGCGCTCAGCAGAAGGCCCAAGGTCGCGTCACTGGATCAATGCTGTATTTTCTTAAAGCAAGGCTGTCAGTTTTGAAGGCAGTCTCTAGCCCTTATAGCTGAACTGCCTTCTGCACATAAAAATGGTAAAAGTGCTTCAGCACTAACATAAATGGCTCAACAGGCCAGGGAAAGGGCACCCAGGGACTCGGATGCAGCACTCCAGCTTTGTGCAGGGGCTCAACACTGGAAGAGAGGTCCTCTACCCACCGGGGGTCAGGAAGCCCTCCAGAAAGAAGGATGTGGGACCAGGTCATCAAGGCTGTCACTGCCAGCTGTGTCGCCCCCCAGGACCTCCAGTGCCCAAAGAAGTTTCATGAACTCAGATGAGTGGTCAAAATCAGTGAATGCATCTTCAAAAGCTGTCTCCTATCAACTGCACCACTAGCCTTACACACTGCTCATTTCACGACACCTCCCCATCACTCACCAACGAACAATCTGTACCAAACACGAGGCACACCTCACATTCCTAGCTTTACCTCACCCCATTGGAGGAGACGGTGCTGGCTATTCTTGGCAGGGGCATGGCTGAGCACTTGGCCAGCGGTGGGGCTGAAAGAATAGAAGATGCTGGTATTCTCATACGTTATCCTACTTCTCACATCCCACTTTAAGGGAATGGTAGCATTGTGATAATGTCACTGGGCTAGTAATCCAGAGGCCTGGACTAATGATCCAGAGACGTGAGTTCAAATCCCACGACGGCAGCTGGGGAATTTAAATTCAATTAAATAAATCTGGAATAAAAAAGCTAGTATCAGTGATGGTAACCATGAAACTATTGGATTGTCGTTAAAAACCCATCTGGTTCACTAATTCCTTTAGGGAAGGAAATCTGCCGTCCTTACCTGGTCTGGCCTATATGTGACTCCAGACCCATAGCAATGTGGTTGACTCTTAACTGCCCTCTGAAATGGCCTAGCAAGTCACTCAGTTGTAACTAACCACTACGAAACATAATAAGAATGAAACCGGACAGACCACCCGGCATTGACCTCGGCACCGGCTATGGACATGGCAACGGCACACCCAGCCCAGTCGACCCTGCAAAGTCCTCCTCACCAACATCTGGGGACTTGTGCCAAAATTGGGAGAGCTGTCCCATGGACTAGTCAAGCAACAGCCTGACATAGTCATACTCACAGAATCATACCTTTCAGCCAATGTCCCAAACTCCTCCATCACCATCCCTGTGTATGTCCTGTCCCACCGGTAGGACAGACCCACTAGGGGTGGTGGCACAGTGGTATACAGTCAGGAAGCAGTGGCCCTGGGAGTCCTCAACATTGACTCCGGACCCCATGAAGTCTCATGGCTTCAGGTCAAGCATGGGCGAGGAAACCTCCTGCTGATTACCACCTACTGCCCTCCCTCAGCTGATGAATCAGTACTCCTCCATGTTGAACACCACTTGGAAGAAACACTAAGAGTAGCAAGGGCACAGAATGTACTCTGGGTGGGGGACTTCAATGTCCATCACCAAGAGTGGCTCGGTAGCACCATTACTGACCGAGCTGGCCGAGTCCTGAAGGACATAACTGCCAGTCTGGGCCTGCGACAGGTGGTGAGAGAACCAACAAGAGGGAAAAACCTACTTAACCTCGTCCTCACCAATCTACCTGTCGCAGATGCATCTGTCCATGACATTATTGGTAGCAGTGACCAGCGCACAGTCATTGTGGAGACGAAGTCCCATCTTCACACTGAGGACACCCTCCATCATGTTGTGTGGCACTACCACCGTGCTAAATGAGTTAGATTCAGAACAGATTTAGCAGCTCAAAGCTGGGCATCCATGAGGCGCTGTGGGCCATCATCAGCAGCAGAATTGTATTCCACCACAATCTGTAACCTCATGGCCTGGCATATCCCTCACTCTACCATTACCACCAAGCCAGGGGACCAACCCTGCTTCAATAAGGAGTGTAGAAGAGCATGCCAGGAGCAGCACCAGGCGTACCTAAAAATGAGGTGCCAACCTGGGAAGCTGCAACACAGGACTACATGCATAAGTCCTAAAAGCAGAAGCAGCATGCTATAGACAGGGCTAAGCGATCCCACAATCAATGGATCAGATCAAAGCTCTGCAGTCCTGCCACATCCAGTCGTGAATGGTGGCGGACCATTAAACAACTAGCGGGAGGAGGAGGCTCCATGAATATCTCCATACTCAATGATGGTGGAGCCTAGCACATGAGTGCAAAAGACAAGGCTGAAACGTTTGCAACCATCTTCAGCCGGAAGTGCCGAGTGGATGATCCATATCGGCCTCCTCCCGAGGTCCCCACCATCACAGAAGCCAGTCTTCAGCCAATTCGATTCACTCCACGTGATATCAAGAAACGGCTGAGCGCACTGGATACAGCAAAGGCTATGGGGCCCCGACAACATCCCGGCTATCGTGCTGAAGACTTGTGCTCCAAAACTAGCCGCGCCTCTAGCCAAGCTATTCCATTACAGCTACAACACTGGCATCTATCCAACAATGTGGAAAACTGCCCAGGTATGTCCTGTCCACAAAAAGCAGGTCGAATCCAAACTGGCCAATTACCATCCCATCAGTCTACTCTCCATCATCAGCAAAGTGATGGAAGGTGTCATCGACCATGCTATCAAGCGGCACTTACTCACCAAAAACCTGCTCACTGATGCCCAGTTTGGGTTCCACCAAGACCACTCGGCTCCCGACCTCATCACAGCCTTGGTTCAAACATGGAAAAAGGAGCTGAATTCCAGAGGTGAGGTTGCGAGTGACTGCCCTTGACATCAAGGCAGTATTTGATCGAGTGTGGCATCAAGGAGCCCTCGTAAAACTGAAGTCAATGGGAATCGGGGGAGAAAACGCTCCACTGGCTGGAGTCATACCTAGCACAAAGGAAGATGGTTGTGGTGGTTGAAGGTCAATCATCAAAGCCCCAGGACATTGCTGCAGGAGTTCCTTAGGGCAGTGTCCTAAGCCCAACCATCTTCAGCTGCTTCATCAATGACCTTCCCTCCAACATAAGGCCAGAAATGGGGATGTTCGCTGATGACTGTACAGTGTTCAGCACCATTCACAACTCCTCAGATAATGAAGCAGTCCATGCCCGCATGCAACAAGACCTGGACGACGTTCAGGCTTGGGCTGATAAGTGGCAGGTAACATTCGTGCCACAGAAGAGGGAGGAGAGTGAAGAAGAAGAAATACCGTCTCTCAATTTCACACTCCCAGTCACCAGCTCCTTGAGGTCGTCCTTTCTGACACATGTCTGACTGTTTTACGTAAAATTTTCTTTAATAAGAATTGCAGGTTCTTTTTTAAAGAAATGTTTCCAGCTATGAATGATTTATTTGAACATTTCTATCACTGCATTTGCAGAATTGCCAGGGCTTGGGAGTAAAATATGGAATGAGATTGAAATGGTCATGATTTACTCAATTCAAAAATGACACAGAAGTTTCCATATTTGAAGTTTAGTACAATTACTACTATAATGTGTGATGCAGACAATTTGCCTGTTTGCAGGCAAATTGTAGCACCTGGTTAAGCTCTGTAAATTTGAAAGCTGTTTTTCTTTTATAAGGTCGTGATGCATGTCCTTTTGTTACTGTGCTGTAACTGGAAGAAAGCATACTCAAAGTGTATTGGAATGGTTAACATCCATGGGGAATTATGAAGAATGGCATTAATGATCAATATGAATATAACAGAACCCAGACTAGAGGCAGCCAATCAGATTCACTAGAGAGCATAAAATACAGCACAGCTACGGGCTCATGCAAATTATATTTTTGAGCACTTTCTTTTTTAATGATTGCAATACATAGTGGGAGTAATTATTACTTTGGGCGTTAGTGTAAAATGGGTGTTATCAGATGAGCCACTGTTATACATCTCTCCTGATTTTCAAATTCGGAGAGATGTATAACGAGCAGCTGATCTGATATCACCTGTTTTACACTATTGCCCAAAGTCAAAATCACCCCCAATAAGTCTTATTTCAGTAAAAGAAATAAACTTTTTGTTTTTAACAGGGTCAATATAAGCTGGAAATTACAGCTGCTGATAATAACAGATGAACATTTAACACCTTTGCATGACATTCTATTTTAACAGCAATATTAACCCATTTATTTGAACTGGATTAAGCCTCTTGATATAATATTAACCCAGTTATTTGAAATGGATTAAGCCTCTTGATATAATAGAAGACAGGAGAATATCATACAAATGTATTAAGCTTTTGTATATTGTTGTCATCAACAGTTATTTCTAGCCTCATGTTTTGAGATTTTAAAACTGAAATTGTTTGAAGTGTACAGCAGATTGATCAACATCTAAAAGAGGCCGTTTTGCGCCCGAAAAGCAAGCGCTGCGTAGCTGAATTACTAGGCCATAGTTACAGTAGGTGCCAAAATGCTGGAAGATGCTGTAAATAAAGTATCACAAATCAAAATTTTCTGGTGGGGGACAATATATTAGTGCTCTTCTATAAATTCTGAAATAAAATTTAAACAAAATAAGATGCATTCACGGTATGTAAAAACAAGAAAAAAAATTAAAAATCAAGCCTACTGGGTCTGAGGTTACATGGTTATAAAATTGGTCAGAACAAAATGCAGGAGGACAGATTTTTCTGATACTGGTGCGAAAGTGGCAAGACCAGTGCAGAGGAAGATTGGCATTCACCCACATCACCCAATGTGACTTTTTGGGATTTCCTGAGGACTCCTAGGAGTCTACAGCTGAGCCACCTGCTCCTGCTTATTTGTGTTCTGTGATTCATCCAGGGTAGCCATCTCAAACAGACTGTCTAAATCCCCTGGGCTTAATGATCCTGTGCTGGTGCTTGCAACCTGTGGAGGAAATGATGCTGACTGCAGTGAGGTGCTGGCTTCTTGGGCAACTCCAGGGTCTGCAGCTCTTCACTATGGACGCCGAAAGAAACACAAGAAAAACATATGCCACAATAGTGGACAAAAGCACCCACTGAAACAGATTAGATAGCTAAAGTAGAACATGGTGGATTTTTGCAAGTGTGAGGAAATAAAGGGAAGAATAAAAACTAGCCGTGAGCTTGGAGGAGGCCTCCAGCTTTATCATAATCCACTGCCTCTATATGCTCAGCCCCCACCTTTTCAGCATGACCTATTATACTAAGTGAAGGGTCTAAAACGAATGGACATTTTCAAGTTCTGGTCTGCCCCCTCTTGTTATGCACCACTTTGTCCTGCAGGGAAGGACATATTGGAAGTTTGATATGGACAAATGACAGCCAAATTGTCAACCTGCATCCATCTTATGTGTGAGGAATTAAACATGCATCTTGCAGATTAGATGTGTACTAAAGTTAAGTTTGTGGGGTCATCCTTTCAAATGGTTATGCAACAGAATTTCCAATTTTTAATGCCTGTAATAAAGTGTACCCAATCAAGCAGCTTGGATATTTCTTCTGTGAAGAAGGTGTTCTGGAATTTCAAAGAGGGTAACCCTTCATTGTTGCACTTCTTGCACAAGCACCATCAAACATGCCTCAAAAAATGATCTGTGCTTTCCTCCGGCCATTTCTCCTTTTGTGCACAGCAGCAATAAATTTTTACCCCTTTAAAAACAGCTGCAACCTGTAATCGCTGCAGCCGCATGCTGTTTGCTACCTTTCTCTCTTGCTGATAGTGAGCTCTGTAGGCAGACCCAATATAGGCCAGAAGTTTATAAGGCCAACCTCAGGAAATCCTGCAAGAACGGCCTAGTCTGCTTGTGGCAACTGTTAAACTCACTGCTCTGAGGTCCCACCACTTTAATGCCGAGCTTAGAAAATTTACCGTATACATTTTTATGTAAAAAAGTGGTATAAGTGGGAAACATGAATTAAAAGAACAAGTTTATAGGATTAATCCAAGTTCTGAAGTGAACATGATGTCATCTGCGGCTTGTTTTCCTCAAAACCTCTTTTCCCTATTGTGTGTTGTCTATTATAATCAATTACACAGCACAGGCCCAGATTGAGGGAGAAGGTATCTACACTGGGAGCATGTATCGTCTGTTTCATAGTATGGCTGCGAAACTCACCTTGTACAGGGTTAGCATAGAATAACAATCTCTGCTACAGACAAATCATACTTTGGTTCAATTACTCACGTGATACTTTAAACTGATTCTTGCTATGGTAACCACATTAACTGCAATGGAATTATGTGAGATTTGAACCACTGGGGGGCAGACAAGGCTTGGCTTGGTGAAATAGAGTAAGAATAATGGAGAATAGAAAAGCGGGTTTGTGTGAAGCACATATGACAGATATTGACAGGCAATAAAAAACTACGAAACAGTTTGAAAGAGGATTTGCTGGGATAAAGAAATATGAGCTATACATTGAAGGGCTTGGAGGGATATTAAAGCAACTGTGATGAATGGTAAGTCAATAAAAAAGCAAGAAAGCATAAAAGAGAAATATATGAAACCATTCTTAAAATATGGAAATACTTGATGTTTTCTTATGTTAAAAGAAAAATGTACTAATTTATTTATAAATTCTTTTGTAGTATGGTAAACTGTAGAGTATAATGGCCCCAAATTTCCTTGGGGCTTTCACCGGATACCTGCTGTAACTCTGGCAGAATGCACTGGAAAACCTCAGGCATCCAGTTGTGCCAGGTCCCCGCTGTTTGAGATTTTCTGTATGGCCGTATAAACAGCAGAACTTAAGACTTCACCTTACAAGGTCAATGACACAGGGATTCTCTATGTCAGGAATTCCCACTTCCTGGCTCAGTTAAGACCTGGCATAGGACAGGAGGCAAGTACGCCAAGAAAGATGAGATAAAATGGCTTCCAGATGGGTTCAAGTGGGTCACTGAGGGAACCAGGTCAGGTAAGCAATCTGGACTTCTAAAGACTGGGAAATCTGGTTCAGCTCCCTTCCATCACGCTTTGACCGAGAAGATGTGGCATACATTCCATTGCCAGTTGCAAGGGATATTTGTGTTAACCTGACGCAGGAAATCTTTTCTTCACTACTGGATATGCCCAATGCATAAATACATCTGTACATCTTCCCATTCCACCATAAATATGCATCATTTAGAGACCATTGTCTGCGCGCTTCAATTCTCACAGTTCCAATTCATGCCACCTCATTAAAACTACTTGCAAACATTGCGAATGACAACGTCTGCATGCACAACAACTTTAGTGCAACCATAATTGTAATGAAAACCCATACTGTGGGGTAGATTTAAACTTGGAGTGGGTATCTGGCAGGAACTTGCTCCCACGAGTTAATTTCCAGCCCGGTAGTGGCAGCAGGACGCTACGACAATTTTAACCACTGGGCCTCATTTAAATGCTGCCAGTTCCCTTCTTGCTTAGAATGGGCATGAAGAGATTGCAGAGTGGCTGCCAGCAGACAAAGATTGAGTGGCCTTAGACCGCCCACTGGCTTCCAGATAAGTGGTGGGGAAGGGGTTTTAGGATAGTGTCGCAGGAGGGAAGGTGGAGTAGTCCTACTCCTCCTAACCCAACTAAGGAAAGTTTTAGGCTTACCTGAAGGGCCTATTCTGTCTGCAGACCAGCTTCTGCCTAGCAGGAAACTATGGCGGCTTCCTCGCTTATGCCCCGGTTAATGATGTCAATTTCCTCAGATAATGAAGCAGTCCATGCCTGAATGCAGCAAGACCTGGATGACATTCAGGCTTGGGCTGATAAGTGGCAAGTAACATTCACGCCACACAAGTGCTAGGCAATGGTTACCTCCAACAAGCGAGAGTCTAACCACTGCCCCATGACATTCAACAGCATTACTATCGCCGAATCCCCCATCATCAACATCCTGGGGGGTCACCATTGACCAGAAACTTAACTGGACCAGCCACATAAATACTGTGGCCAGAAGAGCAGGTCAGAGGCTAGGTATTCTACGGTGAGTGTCTCACCTCCTGACTCCCCAAAGCCTTTCCACCATCTACAAGGCACAAGTAAGGAGTGTGATGGAATACTCTCCACTTGCCTGGATGAGTGCAGCTCCAACAACACTCAAGAAGCTCGACACCATCCAGGACAAAGCAGTCCGCTTGATTGGCACCCCATCCACCACATTAAACATTCACTCCCTGCAACACTGGTGCATCGTGGCTGTAGTGTGTGCCATCTACAAGATGCACTGCAGCAACTCGCCAAGGCTTCTTCGGCAGCACTTCCCAAACCCGCGACCTCTACCACTTAGAAGGACAAGGGCAGCAGGCGCATGGGAACACCACCATCTTTAAGTTCCCCTCCAAGTCACACACCATCCTGACTTGGAAATATATCGCCGTTCCTTCATCGTTGCTGGGTGAAAATCCTGGAACTCCCTCCCTAACAGCACTCTGGGAGTACCTTCACCACAAGGACTGCAGCGGTTCAAGAAGGCAGCTCACCACTACCTTCTCAAGGGCAATTAGGGATGGGCAATAAATGCTGGCCTTGCCAGCGACGCCCACATCCCAGGAACGAATTAAAAAAAAGATCCCAATTTGCATAAATTTATGAGTGTTCTGCTTGCTTCAGGTGAGAGACTGATCTATCTTCTAAACCCTGTAGGTTAATGTAGGTTAATATAGGAAATGCACTGGGATCCGAGAGGGTAAGTAACCAGCTTGTTTTTAACTACTCACCCGCCCATATCCACCAGGCAGGTAGGATTAAAATTTACCCTTCTGTTTGTGCACCTACTGCTTCTTACCACTGTCCCTTGGTGCGAATGTGAGGTGTGCATTCTTTAGCCTAGCCTCGTGTTTCTCTTAAATGCTAGTTGAGGCCTAAGTGTCAGTGGCATGAGTGCATCAGATGGGTGGCTTTTGCACAGAAGCCTCATGGCAGCTAAGTCCTGAGATGGACATTCTGCAGATTGCATTTCATACCTGGCTGCATGGGCAAACGAGCCCAGAGCCCTTTCAGCCACATGTGGTATTTGAAGTGGTGTGAGGGTGTGCATGAACTGCCATCCTGAGGAGCAGTATCCTGCATGCCCATTTCTGCCATGTCAATAGAACTGGGTACTGTCTCGGAATGGCAACTGATCTGCAAGAAAGCTAATGATACCAATGAGATTAGTGAAGCCCCATGAGATACACGTCTGCAACCCAACCAATCATTTGACGGCTGGAAGAAACAGCCCTCTTCAATCAGGCATCTTAGGTCACTACTGCAGCATTCATGGAAAAAGCAGAGTGCCCTTAAATACTCTGTCAAGGGGGCCTCTGCTTCAGATCTCACCAAATGGTTCAAGATAGATGGCTTCACTGCACTGCAGTCTATCAGAGTATCGCACATGTAGATAATGGACTCTTCTATTTGACTTCGCAAGGCAAAAGGAGATGGTAATTGGACAAGTAAAGAAACAAAAGATGGGTCTAGAAGAGGTGTAAGCGGGAACAGCAGAATCATCAACAGCTGACGTCTGAAAAAATGGGGGCAGAGGTTATGATCTGAAATTGTTGAACTCAATGTTGAGTCCAGAAGGCTGTAAAGTACCTAACAGAAAGATGAGGTGCTGTCCCTCGAGTTTACGTTGAGCTTCACTGGAACAGTGTAGGAGGCTGAGGACGAGGTGTCAAAGTGGGAGTGGAGCGGAGAATTAAAGTGACAGGCGACCAGAAGCTCGGGGTCACGCTTGCAGACTGAACGGAGGTGTTCCACAAAGCGGTCACCCAATCTGCATTTGGTCTCCCAAATGTAGAAGAGACCACATCGTGAGCAGTGAATACAGTACACTATATTGAAAGAAGTACAAGTAAATCACTGTTTCACCTAGAAGGAGTCACCTGGGGCCCTGGACAATGGAAAGTGAGGAGGTAAAAGGGCAGGTGGTGCCTCTCCTGTGCTTGCACAGGAGGGTGCCATCAGTAGGGGAGGGGGTGTTTGGGGTGATTAAGGAGTGGACCAGGGTGTTACGGAGGGAACGGTCCCTTTGGAATGCTGAAGGGGAGGGGGAGATGAGTTTGGTGGTGGGATCACGCTGGAGGTGGCGGAAATGGCAGAGGTGATCCGTTGAATGTGGAGGCTGCTGCTATGGAAGGCGAGGACAAGGGGAATCCTATCATGGTTCTGGGAGGTAGGGGAAGGGGTGAGAGCAGAAGTGCGGGAAATGGAACGGACATGGTCGAGGGCCCCATCAACCACGGTAGAAGGGAATCCTCGGTAGAGGAAAAAGGAAGACATATCAGAAGCACCAGTATGGAAGGTGGCATCGTCAGAACAGATGCGACGGAGATGGAGAAACTGGGAGAATGGAATAGAGTCCTTACAGGAAGCGGGGTGGAAGGAAGTGTAGTCAAGGTAGCTGTGGGAGTCAGTGGGCTTTTAGTGGATGTTGGTCGATAGCCTATCCCCAGAAATGGAGCCAGAGAAATCGAGGAAGGTATGTTCTTATGTTCTAAGGTGAGGGGAGGGTGGAAATTGGAAGCAAAGTGAAAGAAATTTTCCAGTTCGGGGTGAGAGCAGGAAACGGCACCGATACAGTCTAAAAGGAAGAGGAGGAGGTGGAGGGGGAGGGAATTCCACAACGTGGGGCCTAGGCAGCTGAAGGCACAATGGCCAATGGTGGTGCAAAAGGACATGGGGGATGCACAAGAGACTGGAGTTTGGACTGGGGTGGGGGTGGGGGTGGGGGCGGGTGGCGGTGTGGGGTTGCACTGTTGGAGGAGGTTATAGAGGGATTTAAACACAAGGATGAGAATTTTAATTTTGATATATTGGGGGACCAGGAGCCAATGTGGGTCTGTGAGGACAAAAGGTGATGGTCCAGAAGGACTTGGTGTGTATAGGATGTGGGCAGCAGAGTTTTGAATGAGCTGAAGTTTACAGAGAGTGGAAGATAGGAGGCTGGCTGGGAGGGCATTAGAGTAATTAAGTCTGGAGGTGACAAAAGATTGGCCCAAAAATTAGTCTTAGTACGCGAGAGTACGCACTGTGTACTCTCGCGTATTCTGTCTCCAATTGCCGGTTTTCTGCATGCACTGCGCATGCGCTGAAAACCGGCACTTGGTGAACTCAAAAGGGGGCGGTTCCTAAGTGAACCGCGTGCGCGCTACAGGCTGCGCGCACGCAGTGCACTTAGTGCTTTGAACGCGCAGGTAAGCATGGAAGATTTTGCACATAAAGAAAGGAGGCGTAAGACCCTCTTTTAACAAGGTAAGTAGTTAATTAAGTATTATTTTAAATTTTTTTCAACAGGTTTATCTTTTTTAGAGACTTTAAAGAAAGGTAAGTTTATTTTTATAACTTTTAAAAAGATTTAAAATTTTTTCAAAAATTTAATTTTTTGTTTAAAGTGGTTAATTTATTTAACTATACTTATTTTATTAATGTGATGGTTTAAAAAAAAAATTAATTGAGGTTTAGCTGTTCTTTTGGGGGTGTATAGATTCATAGCTTTGACAGCCCTTGCTGTCAAAACTATGAATGAAAGATGGTGTGCTGCCATTGGCTCTAACTGAATCACGTGATCCCACAGCTCGCACGAATTAACTGCGTCTGTGGGATACGCACACACTGCACAGCTGCAGCCTTGAAACTAAAGTTCGTGTGAGCTCGGAAGGAAAAGGTAGGCGCGCAGTGAGATATCGCGGGGAAGCCTTACCCCCGCAGGAAGGCTCCGTCTTTAATTTCTGGGCCAATATGTATAAAGGTTTCAACTGAAGATGGGCTGATGTAGGGGTAAAGGCAGGCAATGTTATGGAGTTGGGAGTAAGTGGTATTTGTTGGAAGATGGGTGAATCCCTGCGGAAATTCCAGGTGCTTGTTCTGTTTATTTTCTGTTTTCTTCTTATTGTAATCCTGCCTTTTTAATGTACTATTCCATTCATATATTTTTCTTTCTCTTTAAAGTTGCCTTTGTATTAATTTCTATTTTATTTAACCTATTTTTTCTCAATGTCCCATTTTTTGTAAAATCATTTTATTTTTGTGCCTAGTTTTTCTTTTTTGTTATTTACTTTTGTTTCATTTATTAATACTTTTAAAGTTTTTTTTAATTCCTTCCGTATTACTTCAAGGTTCTTTTAATATAGCCATATTTTTCTTTTAATCTTTTATAGAATTCCTACACAAAATGGAAGGAAAATCAGATGGTAGATTAAGCAACACTGCTTCAGGTAGTCCAAATGGAATTTTCCTTCTTAATGTTGATATAGCATCATTACAGAGCTACAGTTGGCAAAAAAGCACCGCAGTTGACCTCCAAAGCAGTTGCTTGATTATCCCCACAAGACATTAGATGCAAAACTAGTTCATAAATCCAAAGACACAGCAACATAATACTGTTTTTACAGATTACAAAATTTACAACGGTCATTGTAGACCACTAATGAATTGATAAGTGGCTGAAGTGATAGCTTTTTAATTTATACCAAGGTTCATGGGCTCAGCTCATAGAAATATAGTACAGGTTGACACGGTTTGTACCACTGTACCTGTGCTAGTACTAGCTCGTCATCTGGAGTTATACTTCAATCACATTTCCTTGCTGATATGGAATCATAGAAAGTACAGCACAGAAGAATGAGCATATGTAACAAAAAATGCAAAGCAGCATTATAAATAAACATTCTTACCGTTGAATTTCCATTGTTGTCAAAAATGTTAGTGCCTGCAGAAATATAAAAGCAATGATTAACATACAGCATTTTTCTTCAAGGCACAATCAATTATCAGAGGCTTGAAGAATATTCTGGGGTCAATAATACAATGTCTGGTGTCTATTGCACTGAAACATAACAGGTAGTGGATCTTGTATTATCTGGCATGGAGGCCTCAAGTTTTCAACCCTTCTCCGTGTTCAATGTGACTTGTCTTTCATGCCTAGTGAAGTGGGTCAATGCATAGCAAGCTAGGATCTGGGTAAATGTGTGAAGGTAGTGGTGAGCTGCCTTCTTGAACCGCTGCAGCCTGTGTGGTGAAGGTACTCACATAGTGCTGTTAAGGAGGAAGTTCCAGGATTTTGACCCAGTGACGATGAAGGAATGGCGATATATTTCCAAGTCAGAATGGTGTGTGACTTGGAGGGGAATTTGCAGGTGGTGGTGTTCCCGTATGCCTACTGCCCTTGTCCTTCTAGGTGGTAGAGGTCGGGGAGCTGCTGTCGAAGAAGCCTTGGCGAGTTGCTGCAGGGCATCTTGTAGATGGTACACACTGCAGCCACGGTGCGCCAGTGATGGAGGGAGTGAATGTTTGTGGTGGATGGGGTGCCAATCAAGCGGGTTGCTTTGTCCTGGATGGTGTCGAGCTTCTTGAGTGTTGTTGGAGCTGCACTCATACAGGCAAGTGGAGAGTATTCCATCACACTCCTTACTTGTGCCTTTTAGGTGGTGGAAAGGCTTTGGGGAGTCAGGTGAGTCACTCACTGCAGAACACCCAAGCCTCTGCTCTTGTAGCCACAGTATTTATGTGGCTTGTCCAGTTAAGTTTCTGGTCAATGGTGATCCCCAGGATGTTGATGGAGGGGGATTCGGCGATGGTAATGTTGTTGAATGTCAAGGGGCAGTGGTTAGACTCTCTCTTGTTGGAGATGGTTATTGCCTAGCACTTGTGTGGCATGAATGTTCCTTGCCACTTATCAGCCCAAGCCTGAATGTTGCCCAGGTCTTGCTGCATGTGGGCATGGACTGCTTCATTATCTGAGGAGTTGCGATTGGAACTGAACACTGTGCAATCATCAGCGATCATCCCCACTTCTGACCTTATGATGGAGGGAAGGTCATTGATGAAGCAGCTGAAGATGGTTGGGCCTAGGACACTGCCCTGAGGAACTCCTACAGCGCTGTTCTGGGGCTGAGATGATTGGCCTCCAACAACCACAACCATCTTCCTTCGTGCTAGGTATGACTCCAACCTGGTTAGTATCTTCAGTATTGACTATCTCCCCCTCCAATTTGGAGTCATCCACAAATTTAGAAATTGTATTTTTGATTCCAAAGTCTAAATTGTTAATATAAATTGTGAACAAGTGGTCCCAGCACTGGCTGGGTCGCGGGAGTGGGAGAAGTGTGGAAAGCGGGGCCAAAAACTAAATGGGAAATAAAAGTAGTGGGCTCAAGTCCAGAGTGGCAGCCAAAATGTGCATGCAAATGGTACAAGGGAAGTTCTGGGTTACATAGGTATGGCAGAGATTAAGCAAGACATGTTGTAAACAGATGACAGGGAGATAATATAAAGCAGTCCAAAGTTAAAGTCTGATGGCCTAGGGTGGGATGGAGTCAACTTGGAGTGTTTAGGAACCAATGTCCAGGTTCGGAATCAGTTGTGGAGAGAGGATGTCTCCAGAGGCTGTTTAAGGGGCAGAATATTAGCTGAGGTGCTGTTAAAAGATGTCAAGTGGATTCAGAGGGTAGAGGAGAAGCAGAGAGTCAGCCTTGAGCCAACAAAGGTTGATCCTGGGTCCAGTGAAGATGTATAGTGGCCTCAGGTGTTAGCAGTGCACATCAGGGGAATGGATAGATCAACCGAGGAGCATGGAGCAGTGAGAGTGAAATCCAGGACCAAAAGCAGCAAGAACTGGGGACCAAGTTCAAGGGAAAGGATTCCACTCTGTCTATGTCCAGCTTGTTTAAGACCAGCATCATAAAAGTTAATGCTCACCTTCCTGTCAGGTATCACATTGCCTTAATTGTAAGACAGTCCACTATGCCAGCACATTTTCACCCAGAAAGGCAAATATCTGGGCGATCAGAAATACCCTAAATAGCCTTCCCAGGACAACAGCTGAGATATAACCTGGTCCAATCATCCACCAAAGTCATCTTAGACACAATTAGCAGCTACAACAAATATTCATGCCAATCTGAGATGTGAGAGTACATCTTGCCTCTGCATGAATCCTTTCAACATCTTCTGCTTCCTACCACAAATGTACCATTGTCTACAAACATTTCTCTACTCAAATCAACTCCCATGGTTCCCATTCAAGCAGCTTCATCAAAGCCTCTTCCAAACCTTGCCAAAACACTCTCTGCAAACACAATTTAGTGCAACCATAAGTTGAATGTGAGCTTGTGTATATGCCTCTACTTCTTTATTCCATGCTTCCCCTTAGAGCAAGGGTGTGATGTTTCAGTGCAGTACTTATGACGAGAGGGGGAAACCAGGGAATTATAGACCAGTTAGCCTAACATCTGTTGTCGGGAAATTGCTAGAGTCTATAATTAAGGATAGGGTGACTGAACACCTCAAAAATTTTCAGTTGATCTGAGAGACAGCATGGATTTGTGAAAGGTAGGTCATGTCTGACAAACCTGATTTAATTTTTTGAGGAGGTGACTAAAGTAGTGGACAGGGGAATGTCTATGGATATTATTTATATGGACTTCCAGAAGGCATTTGATAAAGTTCCACATAAGAGACTGTTAACTAAGGTAGAAGCCCACGGAATTGAGGGCAAATTATTGACCTGGTTAGGAAATTGGCTGAACGGCAGGAGATAGGCAGTCGGGATAATGGGTAGGTACTCAAATTGGCAGGATGTGACTCGTGGTGTCCCGCAGGGATCTGTGTTGGGGCCTCAACTATTCACAGTATTTATTAACCACTTAGATGATGGCATAGAAAGTCATATATCCAAATTTGCCGATGACACAAAGATAGGCGGCATTGTAGGCCATGTAGGCAAAAGCATAAAATTACAAAGGGATATCGACAGATTAAATGTATGGGCAAAACTGTGGCAAATGGATTTAAATGTAGGCAAATGTGAGGTCATATACTTTGGACCAAAAAAGGATAGATCAGGGTACTTTCTAAATGGTGAAAAGCTAAAAACAGTAGAGGTCCAAAGAGACTTGGGGGTCCAAGTACATAGATCATTAAAATGTTATGAACAGGTACAGAAAATAATCTAAAAGGCTAATGGAATGCTGGCCTTTATATCTAGAGGACTAGAATAAAAGGGGGTAGAAGCTATGCTACAGCTGTACAAAACCCTGGTTAGACCTCACCTGGAGTGCTGCGAGCAGTTCTGGGCACCACACCTTAGGAAGGATATACTGGCCATGGAGGGAGTGCAGCATAGGTTTACCAGAATGATATCCGACTTCAAGGGTTAAGTTACGAGGAGAGATTACACAAATTAGGGTTGTATTCTCTAGAATTTAGAAAGTTAAAGGGTGATCTGATTGAAGTTTTCAAGATATTAAGGGGAATAGATAGAGTAGATAGAGAAAAACTATTTCCGCTGGTTGGGGATTCTATGACTAGGGAGCATAGTCTAAAAATTAGAGCCAGACCTTTTCAGGAGTGAAATTAGGAAACACTTCTACACACAACGGGTGGTAGAAGTTTAGAACTCTCTTCCGCAAACGGCAATGGATGCTAGATGAATTGTTAATTTTAAATCGGAGATTGATAGCTTTTTGTTAACCAAAGGTATTAAGGGATATGGGCCAAAGGCAGGTATATGGAGTTAGGTCGCAGATCAGCCATGATCTCATTGAATGGTGGAACAGGCTCGAGGGGCTCAATGGCCTACTCCTGTTCCTATGTTCCTAGTACTGAGGGAGTGTTGCACTGTAGGAAATGCCTTTCGGTTGAGACGTTAAACGAGGCTGTGTCTGCCCTCGCAGTGATGAGACATTGCAATTGTGCACGTCATAGGATATCCAAAGTCTAGGGTGTTATTGATGGCACCCATGTGGCCATCAATCCTCTGGATACAATATCATGGCATTTAATAATTGGAAGGGTTTCCACTCCATCAAGCCTAAGTGACCATTAACCAGTAGTCCAGGATTATGTAGGTCAATGCCCACTTTCCAGACAGCAGCCGCAATTCTTTTATTTTAAGGTAATCCTCCATGCCTGGGTTATTTGAAGAAGGTAGACTAGGATACCTTCTAGGAGATAAAGGGTTATCCTTTGCACCACTGACAAATGATGCCTTTGGAAGACCCGTGGTTAGAAAGTGACACAGATATGACACCATTCATACATCTATCAGGATGATTATGGAACTGGTATCTTGTAACAGTACTTGGACAGGTTAGGGGGCAAAGTGCAATACAGCTCTGGCAGGCTTTCTAAAATAAACATTGGGGGAAAAATTCGGTATCGACCATTTTGGGGTGCTAACATCGCCTGGGTGCTAACTTTAGCGCCAGCAAATGCGAAATTGAGTTTTAGTGCCCCAAGAGGGAAGTGGAGTGCTAAATCAAGTGCTACACACTTCTCTTAGGGCGCTAATGTCGCAGAGCGGGGCGCTACCTTCAGAGCGATAATCAAGTTCCGACACTGTCAATTAGAGAGTCCTCAGACATACTGGTGCCTTCCAGTTCTTAAAGGGGAGGTTCAATTATGCGGCACAGCCTCACTCTGATCATTACTGCTTGTGAACTGGGCTGCAAGGAGCTGCAAGCCTTCACTCAAGCAACTGATGACTGATCAGAGGCCCAGAGAGAGAGCTCGCCGGTTCAGCGACCACGCTTTGGAGGCTCTGGTCACGGACGTGGAACGCCAACGAGCAGTGCTCTTCCTGGACACTTGAAGGAGGCCACTGCCACAGGCCTTTGGGAGGATGTGGAGGGAGGTCGCCCAGCACGTGTCGGCCAGAAGTGTGGTCCCCAGAACTCCCACCTAGGGCCGGAAAAAATTCAATGACTTCACTCCAGTGCTCAGGGTGAGTAGATGCTTCAAAAACCTTTACATGCCACCATCTCAACCTCACTCTGTGCACACACTGTATAAACTGCCACATCCCCAACACTCACCCACCAACTATGCCCACCTACTAAAAGTGACATGCGCATCTCATGCCTTGCATACATTAACAGCCATTCAACTATGGTAGGCACATATGCCAAACACATAGCTGCACACTCACTCACACGCTTTCCTTTTTCTTGCAGGCCAAGCTTGCTCACAACAGGAGGGAGCAGCTACGAACGGGAGGTGGTGAGGCGGACCTGCACCCGCTTACAGATCTGGAGGAGTGAGTGGGCTGCATCATTGCCGCCCAGGTCGTGGGCGCTATGGACGTCAACCCCCTTGGGGACAACAACGGTATGTTCATCACCTCCCCTTCTTCTCTCATACCACTTCCCCCTCACACCACAAGCCTTTCCCACTTTCCATCTAAGTATACTGTCTCCATTCCTTGCTCCCTTCCTGCCCCCCTCCCCTGACCTTAACCCCACTCTTATGCCTTTATGCTTTCAGATAATCAGCCACCACATGACCAGCCTGTCCCTCAGCCTCCCAGTGGCAACGACGCGGGAGAGGAGGAGGAAGAACAAGCCAGAGCCTCACTGCCTGTGTCTCCTGAAGGCGCTTGGTCCGATAATGGGAGACGCGGTCGCTGGAGGGGAGCCTGGTACATGGGCCTGATGTGGGTGAAGCTCCGGGATCCAGCGGGCTGCAGCAACACCACGAGGAAAGGGAAGCTCGGGGGCCATCTCCCCGGAGGGTGAGTTCGCGCGCGTGTTCTGCTGCACAGAACTCAGATGAGGACCTTGATGTGTAGGCGATGACCAGACAGGCGATGGGCATGCACACCGAGCTCATGGGTGCAATGGCAAGGGTGCCCGAGAGCATGGATGCACTGGCTAGGAGCTTGGAGGAGTCCACCTCCAGCATTGCACTCATCTCTGCACACACCATTGAGCCCATCCTTGGCAGTTTGCAGAGGATGGTCGACTCGCAGAGAGACCGTGGGGACCCAGACCTCATGCCGCGTGTCATGGGTGAATTGGCAGCAGCTATTGCAGCACAGGCCGAAGCAATGCAACGGCTTAGTGCTGTAATGGAGTCAGTGGTTGCTGGCATGCAATCTCAAAGTGCTCTCATGCAGTCTCAGATAGATGCCACGCAAGCACTGACTGCTGCCATCGTTGCTGGGTCGCCCACAGTCCACCGGGGATCTCACGGTGCCGCAGCAGGCCAGCAATCTGTGCTCGAAGAAATTGCCCCGGATGCTGAGGGTCTGCCCCGGGGGAGTGGCAGTGTGTCGGTCGAGCAGGAAGGTGCTGTCCTCTCTCAGGATGACAGCATTCCTGCTCCCACCAGTGCCACTCCGCCATTGCACTTGTCGCAGCCTGTAACCCAACCATCTCAGACTGCTGCCACCCATGCTGAGGTGCTGCCGTCTGCAGCCGGGCCTTCCAGGCCCAGAGCTGGTTGAGGGCGTCCTGCAAGGCCATCTGCAGTCCCTGGCTCCCAGACTCAGCAGCATTACAGAGGAGTAGTAGGGTTGGGAGGGGGGGAACTCCAAAGGGGATAGAAATCATTGAAGAAAGGGGAGTAAAGAATACTTTATTAGGAGGGTAGTGTGTGTTAATAAATTGACGTGTTTATAAATATATTGTTGTGTTTCTTTATGAATAGTTGTGTTTCATAAGAGTGAGTTGTGTTCGATAATAGATTGTTAATTTAACGTTGCACATTTTGTGATGTTTCTCATTTGACCTTTACCCGGTGATAGGGGCTGCGAGCTGGATGTAATGATGTGGTTGTGCTGCGCAAACACCATGTGATATATCATTTATTGGAAGCGGTGTCTAATGAGGCGCTCACGAACGGCCCTTGCAGAAGCAAGATTGAGTGGCTCCCTCCTCCGTTGCTGCTGCTGCTGCTGCTGCTGCTCCTCCTCCTCTGCCTCCTCCTCCTCCTATCCCTCCTCCTCTCCCTCTTCCTGAGGTGGACCTGAAATCCCTGGTGGCAATGGCTGGGCCCTCAGAATGGCCAGGTTGTGCAGCATGCAGCACACAATGATGAAAAGGGAGACTCGATCAGGGGAGTACTGCAGGGCTCCTCCAGAGCGGTCAAGGCAGCGGAACCGTTGCTTTAGCACCCTGATAGTGTGTTCGATCAGGTTCCAGGTGGCGCTATGGCTGTCATTGTATGCGTGCCGAGCAGGAGTGTTGGGGTTGCGGAGGGGTGTCATCAGCCAGGTGGTGAGTGGATAACCCTTGTCTCCGAGCAGCCAGCTGCGAGCTTCATGTGGTGGGTGAAACAGGTCTGGGACACCAGTCTGTCGAAGGATGAATGCATCGTGGCTGCTGCCAGGATAGCGGGCATTGATGGCGAGGATGCGCTGTCTGTGGTCGCACACCAACTGAACGTTCAGACAGTGGTAGCCTTTGCGGTTGCGGAACACCTCTGCATTATGAGGTGCCCGCAATGCCATGTGGGTGCAGTCAATGGCGCCCTGAACCATGGGGAAGCCCGCTATCCTTGCAAAGCCACATGAGCCTTCATCCTGTTTCTCTCTGGTCATGGGGAATGAAATGTACTCCCTTCTCCTTCTGTAGCGTCTGTTACCTCCCGGATGCAGCAATGGATGGCGAACTGTGAAATGTTTGCAATATTCCCCTGTTGAAGCCTGGAAGGAGCCGCTGGCGTAGAAATTGAGAGCGACTGTGACCTTAACTACCACTGAGAGAGACGTCCTGGTCCTGAGCTGAGGCTGGAGGTCTGGCTGCAGGAGGTGGCAAAGCTCTGTGACCATCTCCTTGCTGAAGCGGAGTCTTCTAGGGCACTGCTCCTCTGAGAGATGAATGTAGGAGAAGTGCTCCCGGAATACCCTGGGAGGGTAAGGCCTCCTGTTGAGAGCCCTGTTAGCCCTCCTCCCTCTGCGCACATTTTGCAATCTTTCTTTCTGCCTCCGACGGTGACGCTGGAGGGCGAGGTCCAGTGCCAGTACAGCCCCCATTAAATGTTGGAAATGTTGCACTATCAAATGTAACCCAAATGAAAGTGAGAAATTTTTCTCAGCCAGAATACTCCTTCAAGTTGAAAACGGTCAAATGGGTCAAAACGCCTGTCTGTTTGTGTCAAACTGACAAGGCAGCATTGTTTGCCGACAAAAAAAGCCTGGAAGTTGACCCCTTTATATAGCGCTCTTCCAGCGCTCATCCGACTGCAAACCGCCTCCTGTACCTGTCATTGCTAATGGCAGGCGCTCACGCAGGGGGCGAGAGTGAATTTCTGAGCCGGGGCGTTGCGCACCCGGATGATGTCATGATCGCCGGGCGCAGGATGACGTGGTACTAGTGGTTACTGCCGCCGCAAACCTCCAGCTCAATCTCGCGGGTGTCGATACTAGCGCCGTGCCCGGTCACAAAGCCGGTAGCGCCCCGTTGGCACCCCCTGGAGGCGCTAATGGGAGGTGTAAAGGCACCCAATTTCTCCCCCATTGTCTGTTGCATTCTCCACCCTTTTGCCATCCAAACAGACCTAACAATGAAGAGGAAGCCCATCTAGAAACAGTACCAGAGAACACCGAAAATAACCATGAGAATGTCACTGTAGAAACAGTTTTTCAGCTAGAAGTATGATATATAAGGCTCGCATAGAGGAGGCATTCAACTAAGTGGCTGGTCTGCCTACTTTACAATCATACCTGCTCATATGTGCACTACAAAGCAGGCCAAAACACCACTCTCAATATTGTCATTTGCACTACCTAAACTGCTATGGAACCCCTATCTTTGTATCTTCTGCTACTGCTCTGGAAATAAAGTGTAACTAATTTGTTTCCTTAAAAGTGATCAGATGTGTTGTCAGTATTTTTGCCCTGGTGAATCCCTTAGTGATTATGCATGTCTTCTAGAATCTATTCTAGTAATACTTCTAGATGTTTTCCCAGTGGAACAGGTAAGCGAGTTGGCTGGCTGCTGGATCTCAAGGAAGCCTCTTGAGACTGATGTGGCCCTCTGCTTCCTTGTGCAATTTCATGGCATGGCTCTGCTATTGATTGCACCTTAAACCTACCTATTTGGTCACCTGTCTTAATCTCTCCTTTGGCTCAGCGTCCATTTTTTTCCTTATGCCTCTGTAGAATGCCTTGATCTTTATCTAAGTTAAAGGCACTAAATAAATATACACTAAATAAATTGTTATGTGCAATGTCCACTGCTGTGGTGACTGCCTGGTCACCTTTTGCCACATCTAGTGTCTTTGGAGCCAGGGAGCCAGATCAGTCCGATATGGCTTCACCCGAAGAGACAACAAGCTTATCTAGCCTGCCGCTGAGCACTCCCTCAGCATGTCCAGTCATCTGTGTGGGAGCAGATCTCCCACACTGCAGTGAGGACAGTAAAGTCCTACATAAAGGCTGTCTTCATTCAATCTGGAATCATGTTCAAGATGGACAACACAGCCTGCTGTAAGTTGGAATCCAATTCCTCTACAGTAGCATTCACTCTGCCTAGGATCTCTGTCACTGAGGCTTTATGGCAGAGGTCTGTGCAGGTGTCACATGCTTCATTATGGAATGTGGTACCAATAAGCCTTCCTGCACAACTGCTAGGTGTGGCAGGTGGACTCCTCCATAGTCATCGCCATAGCCAAAGCGGAGTGCTTTGTGCAGCCTCAACCGATTCCATAAGGTGATCATGCTCAGATAAGAACCTTCTTTTATAAGCAGGTCCCATGAGGTCAGAATCTCTTGGCTTGCAGCTGAGGAACGTTCCAACTCCTACACAGCCATCTCCAGTTGCTTCTCCTCAGTGAATCACCTAGTGCTCCCTACTCCAGCTCACTATCTGTCCCGGCACATGTAATAGGTAAAGTGTGGGAGGTGCTGGCTTCTTCAAAAGAAATGGTGAGCTGCAACTGCTGTTGAGAGCTTTCCTGTGGGAGGGCGGTGCAGCCCTCTGTGCAAAAGTGGGTGACCTTCCCCTCTTACAGAAATAGAAATGAAAAATGTTAGAATGCTTCGTGCATGACACTCTTTCATATTTTACTGACATGGCAAATATGTGTCACGGTGTTGCGCTTGAGTGTATTCAGTGAGAGAGAATACGCAGAGAAGAACAGGAGAAGGATTCTACTGGCCCTTTCAGCTTAGCGGCAGCCTCCAGCTTTACTCTGCCTGACTCTCTCTAATGCTATAAATGTCAAGGATTTCCAAGGTGGTCTCCTCAAAGGCTTGATGCTACATGGACCTCCTCCAATTCTGGTCTGCTCCCTTCTGTTATTTACTGGCTTGTCCTGCAAGTAGAGATGAAGGGATTGAATTTCCATGAGGGTTCTCCCAATCATGCACTGTAACTTCAGCGGAAGATCAACGTAAATCCCAGAGAAAGAGCAAAAATGCCGTTTACTCCATTTCTCTGGGGTTGTCGTGGATTTTCTGCCGAAGCAGACAACTGAGTGAATCCCTGCGGAAATTCAACTCCGGAATGTTGAGGTGCTGAAAGTGTCTGGAGCACATACAGTGACACCCAAGTGAAAGTTCCAGCCCATCATGCATGCGAGTGCAAGAACATGCATGATACAGCTAGATTTTGTTGAATGAACTTTTTTGTGTGAAGGTGTCTGTCTGCCAACAGTTTCAGTGATAGGCTCCAGCTGAAATTGGTATCCTCCTGCAGTAAGGGTGAACTCAAGGTTGCCTGAGTGTTTGGAATGAAACAACAGTCAATGTGTAACAGTGTGCAAGAAACACTTTGTGGGTTGCACTGTTGGCATTTACTTGGTACAAGATACTGGTGGGTCATCTTACCTTCACTATTTTCTTCAGGTCTGAAAACACCTGCCAGGGGCTGTTGAGAGCTTTCCTTTGGGAGGGCGGTGCAGCCCTCAGTGCAAAAGTGGGTGACCTTCCCCCGGCAGAAAATACAGAGCGTCTGCCTTGGGGGAGCTACATTACAGGTCTTGAAGCGCAGTGCCAGTTTTCTTTGTAGGCGAGTAACAAAGTTAGCAATTAAAGTGTAAGCAGTGTCCAGGTTTTCACAATTACAACCAGTCAAGCAGCTCCTCACCTACCTCGGTGGGTTTATGAGCAGGCAGATATCCCAGTGCACGCCATCTGTGCAGCTTAGCACCACCAGCGGTAAACAGGCCCCAACACCCCACACCTACCCTATCCACCCGTCCACATCCCACCCCTCAGCTCCCCTCCAGCCCACCTCAGTCCATCCTACCTCAATCCAGCCTTCCATCCCCAGCCCTCCCACCAGTCCACATCACATCACACCCCTCCCCTCCAGCCCACCTCAGTCCATCCCAGCCCAACAACCGTCTACATTGTATCCCACTCCCCCAGCCCACCCTACCTTCCTCCCACCCAACCCGAGTCCAGCCCAATCCCCCAAACCCATCCGCACAATCCCATCCCATTCCACCCCAGCCCTCCATCCAGTATCCCACCCTTGGCCTATCCCACCCATCCACATCCCACTCCCCCAACCCACACTACTCCCACCCTTCACCTCCACTCCACCCCCTAGCCTATCCTCCCACATCTAATCCCAATCCCTGCCCTCTCATCAAAGTAAGCTCCAGAACGGCTGCTTTGGTTGAAGGGTGACCTGGTAATCCCAGAGCTCCTCGGTGGTGAAGTGCTCGGGCGAGCGGTGAGCCTGCCCCATGGCCGCCTCTCCTTCCGCGACGTTACCGTTAAACTGAGCACGAGCCGCCCGCGCGCCCCCGCCTCGCGCCGGGATCAGAGCGCGCGAGCCCGTGACCAGCAGGGACAGAGCCCTGGAGCGCGAGCCCGTGACCAGCAGGGACAGAGCCCTGCAGCGCGAGCCCGTGACCAGCAGGGACAGAGCCCTGCAGCGCGAGCCCGTGACCAGCAGGGACAGAGCCCTGCAGCGCGAGCCCGTGACCAGCAGGGACAGAGCCCTGGAGCGCGAGCCCGTGACCAGCAGGGACAGAGCCCTGGAGCGCGAGCCCGTGACCAGCAGGGACAGAGCCCTGCAGCGCGAGCCCGTGACCAGCAGGGACAGAGCCCTGGAGCGCGAGCCCGTGACCAGCAGGGACAGAGCCCTGCAGCGCGAGCCCGTGACCAGCAGGGACAGAGCCCTGCAGCGCGAGCCCGTGACCAGCAGGGACAGAGCCCTGCAGCGCGAGCCCGTGACCAGCAGGGACAGAGCCCTGGAGCGCGAGCCCGTGACCAGCAGGGACACAGCCCGGGCACTCCTGCAGCTTGCTGTCCTTTTTTTTGCTCAGCAGCTGAATGTATTGCCGTGTAATGGGTTGCCAGCTTTTTACTCTGGTCTTTCTTTCAACATCCCACTGGGAAATATTACCAGTATGATCACCAAGAGTGAGATAAATTACTAACAGGTTTAAAGAAATGGAGTTAAGAGGGTCATGCATCAAATTAAGTATATATATATGAAATGTTCTCTCCAAATTAGGGAGACTTGACGCTGACAGGCCTGCTTTTTACCTCTCGCAGGCGCCACACACCAACAGGACAGGTGTAACAGCTTCAGGCTGTGGTGAGAACAACTTTAGGTTCCTTCCAAGGCTGCCACAAATCGTGGGTCTGCGCCCAGGCACACTGGAGCGCCTCGGCTCACCGAATATTGGAAAACCAGCCGGGCTGGAGCGCACAGATGTAAAGGAACTCACCTGCTTTCCCTTTACAGGACTGCCTTCCGACACACCCCATTTTCCGATATTCGTTGCGCCCAGGTGATCTTGTGTGCCTGGGCACAGACCCAGGACCCCACCCATTGAATCTACGGGAAAGCCCTTAAGAGTATTGTTAGCATCAGAAATTCAGCTCAATTCATACGCACATTTCATAATTTCAATCGTCATACATTAATTAGAGCACACTTTCTGTTTCCTTCATAGAAAATATTTTGATAATGTGGTCCAATCCCCGAAGAGCAGTACCTATGCATATGTTATTTAATTCTTGAAAATAGTTAAGTAACTGTTTCCTTGGATGAAATGGCAACAATTTGAATGACTTGATTTTTACATATAAACATTAAAATCACCACCATATTCTGATCGTACTTGAAGACAGTATAATAAAATTAGAACTACCATTATGGATTTGAGAACAAAAGTGAAGAAACTTTGGATCTCTGTTCCTTCCAACAGTTCAGAATATTTGAAATTCAGGCTCAGTACTCCAGCTAATAATTTGATTTATAATCTCTCTGGTACCAAATTACAATTTATAAACAGTTCCAGCTCTTGACTCAATTTCATCAATGCCTCCAGTTCCCAAAGTAAATTAGCCATTTCTCCAGTTTTCAAATACTTTTTTCTCAAACACTTCAAGGTTTTTAATAAAATCTTCAGATACAGAATGATGTGATAAATTATGAGTCAAAAATATCCTGCAAGTGATTCCTTTGTAGAAAAAATGCAATATTGTTAGTCAAGGAAGAGGAGGGTTTGATAACTAAGCTCCATATAAATTCTGATTTACACAGGCTGGATTTTAATCATTTGCACTAATTTTACTACAGTAATAATGCACTGAACTGTCATTTGTACATCAGCCAATTCAGTCTAAGTATTTAATTTGGCTACCATTTGTGGTGATATACTGGCCAACCTCAAAATGAGTAGCTGTGGTTAAAATAGCAATGCAGAGTCATGTTAAGTGCATTCAATAATTTATTTTGCTTCCAGCTTTCTAGTATGCATACATTATTTCATTGCCAATGTCTGTAGCATAAATTAGCTTTAACACTGCATTGAGCAAGTTGTCAAAAAAAAATCAACACTGCTACCATAACTTATAATATCAATCATTGATTTTTAAAAATTAGTTCCTGGGATGTGGGCGTCGCTGGCAAGGCCAGCATTTATTGCCCATCATTAATTGTCCTTGAGAAGCTGGTGGTGAACTGTCAACTTGAACCGCTGCAGTCCGTGTGGTGAAGGTACTTCCATAAAGCTGTTAGGGAGGGAGTTCCTGGATTTTGACCCAGCGGCAATGAAGGAATGACGATGTACTTCCAAGTCAGGGTGGTGTGTGACTTGGAGGGGAACATGGAGGTGATGGTGTTCCCATGCGCCTGCCGCCCTTGTCCTTCTAGATGGTAGAGGTCACGGGTTTGGGAGGTGCTGCTGAAGAAGCCTTGGCGAGTTGCGGCAGTGCATCTTGTAGATGGTACACACTGCAGCCACATGCGTCAGTGGTGGAGGGAGTGAATGTTTAAGGTGGTGGATGGGGTGCCAATCAAGCGGGCTGCTTTGTCCTGGACGGTGTCGAGCTTCTTGAGTGTTGTTGGAGCTGCACTCATCCAGGCAAGTGGAGAGTATTCCATCACACTCCAGACTTATGCTTTGTAGATGGTGGAAAGGCTTTGGGGAGTCAGGAGGTGAGTCACTTGCTGCAGAATACCTAGCCTATGACCTGCTCTTGTAGCTACAGTATTTATGTGGCTGGTCCAGTTAAGTTTCCGATCAATGGTGACCCCCAGGATGTTGATGGTGGGGGGGATTCGGCGATGGTAATGCCGTTGAATGTCAAGTGGAGGTAGCTAGACTATCTCTTGTTGCAGATGGTCATTGCCTGGCACTTGTGTGGCACGACTGTTCCTTGCCACTTATCAGCCCAAGCTTGAATGTTGTCCAGGTCTTGTTGCATGTAAGCATGGACTGCTTCATTATCTGATGAGTTTCGAATGGAACTGAACACTGTGCAATCATCAGCGAACATCCCCAATTCTGACCTTATGATGGAGGGAAGGTAATTGATGAAGCAGCTGAAGTTGGGCCTAGGACACTGCCCCAAGGAACTCCTGAAGTGATGTCCTGGGGCTGAGATGATTGGCCTCCAACAACCACAACCATCTTCCTTTGTGCTAGGTATGACTCCAGCCAGTAGAGAATTTTCCCCGATTCTCATTGACTTCAATTTTACTAGGGCTCCTTGATGCCACATTCGGTCAAATGCTGTCTTGATGTCAAGGGTAGTCACTCTCACCTCATCTCTGGAATTCAGCACTTTTGTCCATCTTTGGACCATGGCTGTAATGAGGTCTGAAGCCGAGTGGTCCTGACAGAACCCAAACTGAGCATCGGTGAGCAGGTTATTGGTGATTAAGTGCCACTTGATAGCACTGTCGATGACACCTTCCATCACTTTGCTGATGATTGAGTGGTAATTGGATGAATTGATTTTGTCTTGCTTTTTGTGGGCAGGACATACCTCGGCAATTTTCCACATTGTCGGGTAGATGCCAGAGTTGTAGCTGTACTGGAACAACTTGGCTAGAGGCGCAGCTAGTTCTGGAGCACAAATCTTCAGCACTACAGCCGGGATATTGTCAGGGCCCATACAATGCTCCCTGTAATTTGTTGGGGGGCCACATGGCCCCTTTAACGAGTTGCATGGCCCATTCAAAATAACGTACATGCACGTTTTTTCTATTTCAAAGCCGGCAAGCCGGTTGCGTGGGACCCCTGGAGTGCTGCACAGCCGCGCAGCTTAAATGCAAGATTGGACCCAGAGCCTTTGCTGTATCCAGCGCGCTCAGCTGTTTCTTGATATCACATGAAGACTGGCTTCTGTGATGATGGGGACCTCAGGAGGAGGCTGAGATGGATCATCCACTTGGCTGAAGATGGTTGTGAACGCATCAGCCTTGTCTTTTGCACTCACGTGCTGGGCTCCAGTATCATTGAGGATGGGGATATTCAAAGAGCCTCCTCCTCCCAGTAGTTGTTTAATTGTCCACCACCATTCATGACTAAATGTGACAGGACTGCAGAGCTTTGATCTGATCCATTGGTTGTGGGATCACTTAGCTCTGTCTATAGAATGCTGTTTCTGCTGTTTAACATATATGTAGTCCTGTGTTGTAGCTTCACCAGGTTGGTACTTCATTTTAAGTATGCTTGGTGCAGCTCATGGCATGCTCTTCTACACTCCTCATTAAACCAGGTTTGGTCCCCTGGCTTGATGGTAATGGTAGAGTGAGGGATATGCCAGGCCATGAGATTACAGCTTGTGGTGGAATACAATTATGCTGCTGCTGATGGCCTACAGCATCTCATGGATGCCCAGTTTTGAGTTGTTCGATCTGTTCTGAATCTATCCCATTTAGCACGGTGGTAATGCCACACAACACAATGGAGGGTGTCCTCAGTGTGAAGACGAGACTTCATCTCCACAAGGACTGTGCAGTGGTCACTGCTACCAATGCTGTCAAGGACAAATGCATCTGCGACAGGTAGATTGGTGAGGACGGGGTCAAGTAGGTTTTTCCCTCGTGTTGGTTCTCTCATCTCCTGCTGCAGGCCCAGTCTGGCAGCTTTGTCCTTCAGGACTTGGCCAGCTCGGTCAGTAGTGGTGCGACTGAGCCACTCTTGGTGATGGACATTGAAGTCCCCCACCCAGAGTAGGTTATGTGCCCTTGCTACTCTCAGTGCTTCTTCCAAGAGCTGTTCAACATGGAGGAGTACTGATTCATCAGCTGAGGGAAGGCAGTAGGTGGTAATCAGCAGGAGGTTTCCTTGCTCATACTTGACCTGATGCCATGAGACTTCATGGGGTGCAGAGTCAATGTTGATGACTCCCAGGGCCACTCCCTCCCAACTGTATGCCGCTGTGCCGCCACCTCTGGTGGGTTTGTCCTGCTGGTGGGACAGGACCTACCCAGGGATGGTGATGGAGGAGTCTGGGATGTTGGCTGAAAGGTATGATTTTGTGAGCATGACTATGTCAGGCTGTTGCTTGACTAGTCTGTGTGACAGCTCTCTCAATTTTGGCACAAGTCCCTAGATGTTAATGAGGAGGACTTTGCAGGGTCAACAAGGGTGGGTGTGCCTTTGTTGTTTCCGGTGCCCAGATCGATTTTAGTATTATAGAATAATAATATTTTAGACCAAATAAAACTAGAAATTAGGTTGTGCAGTGGATAGACACTGGCCTTTTACCTCTCAGACCTGGGTTCAAATCCAACTCAAAGAGATGGTATGAAAGTCCTTTGACTGCTGACTCCAGTCTGAATCCAGTTCCCAATGTGCATGAGTCTACAACATAAAACTATGCCTCAGTCTACATCACAAAAACAAAGTATCTGGTCATTTTCACATTGCTGTTTGTGGAACCTTGCTGTGTGCAAATTGACTTCTGCATTTCTTACATTACAACAGTGACTACACTTCAAAAGTACTTCATTAGCTGTAGAGCACTTTGGGACATCCTGAGATTGGGAAAGGTGCTATATAACATAGAAGATAGGAGCAGGAGTAGGCCATTCAGCCCCTCGGGCCTGCTCCGCCATTCAATGAGATCATGGCTGATCATCCAAATTCAGTACCCTGTCCCTGCCTTCTCTCCATATCCCTTGATCCCTTTAGCTTTGAGAAATATATCTAACTCCTTCTTGAATATATTTAATGAATTGACCTCTACTGCCTTCTGTGGTAGAGAATTACACAGGTTCACCACTCTCTGGGTGAAGAAATTCCTCCTCATCTCAGTCCTAAATGGCTTACCCCTTATCCTTAGACTGTGACCCCTGGTTCTGGACTCCCCGGCCATCGGGAACATCCTTCCTGCATCTAGTCTGTCTAGTCCTGTTAGAATTTTATAAGTTTCAATGAGATCCCCTCTCATTCTTCGAAACTCCAGCGAGTGTAAGCCCAATCTACCCAATCTCTCTTCATACGTCATTCCTGCCATCCCAAGTATCAGCCTGGTGAATCTTCGCTGCACTCCCTCCATGGCAAGAACATCCTTCCTCAGATAAGGCGACCAAAACTGCACACAATACTCAAGGTGTGGTCTCACCAAGGCCCTGTACAACTGCAGCAAGACATCCTTGTTCCTGTACTCGAACCCTTTCGCTACGAAGGCCAACATACCATTTGCCTTCTTAACCGGCTGCTGCACCTGCATGCTTACCTTCAGCGACTGGTGCACAAGGACACCCAAGCCTTGTTGCACTTCCCCTTCTCCCAATCTATTGCCATTCAGATAATAATCTGCCTTCCTGTTTTTGACACCAAAGTGGATAACCTCGCATTTATCCACATTATATTGCATCTGCCATGCTTCTGCCCAATCACCTAACCTGTCCAAATCATACTGGAGTTTCTCGGCATCCTCCTCACGGCACACACTCCCACCCAGCTTTGTGTCGTCTGCAAACTTGGAGATATTACATCCAATTCCCTCGTCTAGATCATTAATATATATTGTGAATAGCTGGGGTCCGAGGACCGATCCCTGCGGTACCCCACTAGTCACTGCCTGCCACTCGGAAAAAGACTCGTTTATTCCAACTCTTTGCTTTCTGTCTGCCAACCAGTTCTCTATCCAAGTCAATACCTCGCCCCCAATCCCATGTGCCTTAACTTTACACGCTAATCTCTTATGCGGGACCTTATCGAAAGCCTTCTGAAAGTCCAAATACACCACATCCACTGGTTCTCCCTTATCTATTTTACCAGTTACATCCTCAAAAAATTCCAGTAGATTAGTCAAGCACGATTTACCTTTTGTAAATCCATGTTGACTTTGTCCGATCCTGTCACTGTTTTCCAAGTGCTCTGCTATTACATCTTTTATAATGGACTCTAGCATTTTCCCCACTACCGATGTCAGGCTTACCGGTCTATAATTCCCCGTTTTCTCTTTGCCTCCTTTTTTGAATAGTGGGGTAACATTAGCTACCCTCCAATCCAAATGCAAGTTCTTTCTTTCTTTAACCCATGTCTGTAGTATCCACCAGCCCCAACATTCTATCCTGAATGCTCTGTTCCACTGAATCCAGCTTCATGAGCTTCCCCTCCCTTTGCCCCACAATGGCAACAGAGCTTTCAACTGTCTCAATCATAGTCTTTCGAATTCCCTCCTTAAACCTTTCTGCCTCTCCACCTCATCAGATCCATCTCTCCCTTCCTGGCTCAGTGTTCATTTTCCTTGTGTCTGTTTGTGAAGCACCTTCAGATTTTTTCTTTATAATATAGGTGGTAAATAAATTAAAAACTATGGGGTAAAAATTCAGTTGGTTGCGCCTCCCGTTAGCGCCTTAAGAGGGCGCTAATGGGGCGCAAAGCCACTAGCGCCCGGGCGCAGCGATGTTTGCGCCGCTCGGGAACTTAACTAGACATTGTGCGGCGGCGCTAAACTTTACCGCTGCGACCACCTGCGCGCGCAGATTGTGACGTCATTCCATGGTGCAACGCCCTTGTGGCGCCCCGGAGCGGAAATTGAGTGGCGCCCCCTGCCTTACCGCCTGGCGCATCCAACGACCGGAAGACTGGAACGCTATCAATCGCTGTGGGGCTGGGGGGGGCGCTATTTAAAGGGGGCCTCTTCCTGTCTTTTTCTGTGGTTGACATTTTTGCACCACTCGTTCTGAGAGAGAGAGAGAGATTCGGAGAGAGAGAAAGAGAGACTTCTGCATTGAGTCAACGCTTTGTGAGGTAGTTTTGCCTACTGATCCTAACTTCGCTGGTACTTTGGTTGCTGTCCTTCATAACTTTGCTTGCAAAGAGACTATGGGGGCTGCACTGAATGGGGGCGTCGTCCTGCTCCAGCGGAATCGGAGGACACAGAGACGCAGAGAGAGAGTGGCAATGATGGCCAGACGGAGGAGGGCCAACAGGCGTATGTACAGGAGAGCTTACCTTCCCAGGGTATATCGTGAACAGCTCTCCTACATTCATTTGTCTGAGGAGCTGTGTTTGCGAAGGCTGCGATTCAGCAAGGAGGTGGTCACTGAGCTCTGCCACCTGCTGCAGCCAGATCTGCAGCCTCAACTGAGGTCCAGGACGTCTCTGTCGGTGGCAGTGAAGGTCACAGTGGCTCTCAACTTCTATGCTACTGGCTCATTTCAAGCTGCTGCTGGGGACCTCGCCAATATCTCCCAGTTCGCGGTGCATTGCTGCATCCGGCAGGTCACAAATGCCCTCTTTAAAAGGAGACGAGAGTTCATCTCTTTCCCCATGACCCTAGACAAGCAGCGTGACCGCGCTCTGGGCTTTGCGAGGATAGCGGGCTTCCCCATGGTGCAGGGCGCCATTGACTGCACGCATGTGGCTTTGCGTGCTCCACATGAGAATGCCGAAGAATTCCGGAACAGAAAGGGGTTCCATTCCTTGAATGTTCAGTTGGTCTGTGACCACAGACAGCTGATACTCGCTGTCAATGCCCACTATCCTGGCAGCTGCCACGATGCTTTCATCCTGCGCCAGACTACTGTGGCAGAACTTTTCGAGGCACCGCATCAGCCAGTTGGTTGGCTTCTCGGGGACAAGGGGTATCCATTGAGCACCTGGCTGATGACACCGCTCCGTACGCCCAACACCCCTGCTGAGCTGCGGTACAACGAGAGCCATCAAGCTACCAGGAACATCATTGAGCGCACAATCGGCGTGCTGAAGCAATGGTTCCGCTGTCTCGACCATTCTGGAGGAGCCCTGCAGTACTCGCCTGAGCGAGTATCCAACTTCGTAGTTGTGTGCTGCATGTTGCATAACATGGCAATCGTCAGGACCCAGCCAATGCCACCAGGCCTTGGAGCACCACCAGAGGAGGAGGAGGAAGAGGAGGAAGAGGACGAGGAGGATGATCATCAGCAGCACCAAGGCAGGAGGGCGGCCCACAATGGTGAAACTGCAAGGGCCGTCCATCAACGGCTGATAGCAAGCCGCTTCTAGGGCCCCTGCTGTGGAAATGGCTTCTGCCATTGCTAACAACATCAATGAACCCAGCACGCAACCCCTAAGCCGGCCAAGGCACCAATGATTCCAAACACCAAACATGTATATTTTGAATACAAAAACTTATTTATTTTACAAACTCTGTGTGTGTCATTTCCTCATGACAAACTCATAGAAATAAACACAAAAAAACAGTCATTAACATAACTGGTTCTCACAACCTGGAGATAATGTCCAAAACACTAGACAAAAGTTGGACCACGAACCTCGGCCTTTAATAAAAAAATGACCAGCATTTTGTTACACCGCCTACTTTTTGCCCTTCGAGGGTGATCTCCTTCCCTTGCGCACTTCCCCCCTTCTAACACTACTGCTCCTCCGTAATGGGACCTCAGTGGCTGCAGCAAGGCTGGTGGAAGGCTGCTGATTGTCAGACCCTGACACTGCAGATGCCCCTGAAGGACGGCCTCGACCAGTTCTGGGCCTGGAGGGCCCGGCTGCAGACTGCACCAACTCTGCATGGGCGGCAGCAGTCTGTCCTACAGGCGGTGGCAAGTGCAGTGGAGAAGTGACAGTGTTGGCAGCAGGAATGCTGTCATCGTGAGAGAGGACAGCAACTCCCTGCTCGCCCGACACACTGGCACTCCCACGGGGCAGCACTTCAGCATCCGGAGCAATCTGCTGGAGCACAGATTGCTGGCCTGCTGCGGCGTGGTGAGAGCCCCGGGGACATGTGAATGAACCATCGAGGTTGGCAGCAGTCAGTGCTCGCGTGGCCTCAATCTGAGTCTGCATGAGAGCAGTCAGAGATGGGATCACGGCAGTCAGTGACTGAATTGCAGCACTAAGCGTTAGTGTGGCATCCGCCTGTGCTACAGCGAAGTGCTCCACACTCCTTGCCAGTGACTCAATGCATTCGGGCACCCTTCCCACTGCACCCATGAGCTCAGTGTGCATGCCCACCGCCTGGGTGTTCATTTCTGCGATCAGCCGCTCCTCCTCTGCGTCCATTGCAGTAGGAGTCGCTGGCATACTCTCCCTCTGGGGAGAAGGCCCCTGTTCTTCCCTACCCCCATGGCGTTGCTGCAGCCCGCTGGGTCCTGGAGCTTCACCCTCATCAGACCCTTCCCCCTTGCTCCCCTCCAGGGAAGGCGTGTTCCCAGTGTGGGCATGGGCTTCCTCGGGAGAGGGTGGCACTGATGCTCCGGCTTCCTCTTCCTCCTCGGCTGCAGCTTCACTCCCACTGGCAGCTTCAGGGCCCGTCTCCTCAGCTGATGAATCACCATCTGAAAGCAGGGAGGTACAAGAGTGGCTTTAGCGTGAGGACAGGGTGGCAGTAAGGGAGGAATAAGTGCAGTGAGTTAGCAAGTTGGATTGAAAGTGTCAAAGGCTGGTGTTGTGAGGGACAAGTGGAAGGACAGAGGACAAAAAGGTGATGACCTTACCATTGCTGTCCAGAACGGGGTCGGCGTCTCCAGTGGCGACGGGACTGATCACCCGGCTTGCCACAATCCTGTGGACGCGCTCCTCAAGATCGCTGAGGGGTTGCAGCTGAGGCCGCCCTCCACCTGTCCGTTGCTGCTGTCTCCTATTATGCGCCAGCTTGGCCTGCAAGAAAAAGGACAGCATCTGAGTAAATATACAGCCATGGTCTTGCCTGATGTGCCTCCCATAGGTGAATAGCCCTTACTGTATGCAAAGTGTGGAATGTGTGTGTGTGTTTCATGAAAGGGCCATAGGTGTTGGATGAGTGTTGTGCATTGGGGTTTTAAGACCCTCTGGCCATAGAGTGAGGTTGAGATGGAGGGATGGAGAGGTATTGAGAAAAAGCCACTCACCCTGACGACCCGAGTGAGGTCGTTGAACTTTTTGCGGCATTGAACATGGGTCCTGGGCACCATGCTCCTGGAGGAGACGCTCTGAGCCACCTCCCTCCACACTCTTCTGTACTCGCGTGGCAAAGGCCTCCTGCCACTCTCAGGGAAGAGTATACATCTTCTGCACTCCACCGCGCCAACCAGAGCATCCAAGGCCCGCTCGGTGTAGCGCTGAGCTCGTTCTCTCACCCTCTCCATCCTTGGCAGCAAAATGGATTCACAGGTCTCTCCAGGCTGAGATTCAAGGCTGCAATGAGCAGGGTGTGGCTGGGGAGCAAGTTGGCCCCCCCGCTTTAAGAACTGGCCGGCGCCAGTGTGTCTGTGTTCCCTCGCTAACTGGCAGCACCTGCGCTGCGCTCGCGCGCTGAGTTAGCGCCTCACTGCTCGGCCTTTGCGCCCTAAGACAGGTGTGCAGCGCCTGATTTAGCGCTCCACTCACCTCCCGGGGCGGTAAAAGTGAAGTTTCCAGTCAGTGGCGATAATTAGCACCAGGCGCTAATTTTTGCGTCCAGACGATATTTGCGCCCCAAATGGGGCGCGACCTAATTTTTCCCCCTATGTTTTTTATTCAAATCCACATTTTATGGCATAGAGAGTCACATGATTTTTCAACTTTAATGTTTTTAATTTATATCTTTTAACCTTCATCATAACCAGACCTGCAGAATATTCTACAATTTTCAGTGTCAAAATATTACGACGGTCATTTTCAACTTTGCCGCCTGGATGGTAACCTGACAGAGTGAATCACCTGATGAAAGGTCTTCGACCTGAAACGTTAACTCTGTTTCTCTCTCCACGGATGCTGCCTCGCCTGCTGAGTTTTTCCAGCGTTTTCTGTTGTTATTTTAGAGTGAATCACCTGCCCGTTGTAGAACCTGCCCGATTTTCATCCCATTGATTTTGATGTGATGTGTATAAGACATGCACACAAGGGCTGTGCTGATATGGCAGATCGCCGAAGAACAATGAAGGACACTGGAGACAAGTGAACAGGAGTACAGGGAAACAAACATCGGCACTTATAAAGCATGTGATTAACTCTTGAAAATAAGAGACTGCTGAAAAATAACAACGAATAAAAACCTTGCGGAAACAAGTTAAGGAAGAAATCTGTTAGTAAACAAGTGGATTTTGAGAGCCTAATTGAATACTGGGCCACATGAGGAGTCTTATGGGTCAGATAGCATTTGAACAAATAAATTACCCTTGGTGCATCGGGTGCTTGTGTGTGGCCAGCATGAGCTCCCTCTACACCAAAGACATTATTATTATTAATTTACAACATCAGGATAGATTGAAATACTTTTTTACCAAGTCCTTCATTGAAATGTTGGATATAATGGCAGATAAAAGAGACCTAAAGCCACAATTTGCATTTATTCAAATATTGTGATTTATCTGAATTTGAAACCATTGTTACTACTTAGTTATGCCTTATATGAAAGGATACCCTTCAAATCTCTTTTGGTAAAGTGTCTTGGTTTGCTGTGTTTTTTGTTGACCTTTTAGAAAATCGTTTTGTTGCTGTTGTATTACCAGCATTCTGTGCTATCCGTGCATTAACAAAAGTCAGTGCTTGTGTTACACAGTTGGTTTTCCAGATTACTACAATGCTAGTTGCTTAAATAAATTAGACCAGCCAATGAGATTTTAGGTTTAATTTTACCAATTATATTGCTTTCTATACTCACCATAAATAATAGTTTAGTGCACACACAAATATTTTACATTTTCTATATGCAGCCACTGATCTGGAAAGTTCACATGACATCATTGTATTATTTGGCCTGTTCTTAAAGTAGCTTAGTGATGTGCATAAATTTTTGTAATGAATCAGAGGAGTTTGAGCAATTGTGCATCGTGCATATATTAGCGCTGATGACAGGATGAAAGACAAGTATTTTTACGTAAATGAATTGTAAAGAGACCGCTCAAAACAATTGAGATCAAAAAAGCCTCTCTTTGAAGATGCCCAACACATTGTAAAGTTTGAATAATTACCAAAAAAATATTTTGTCAGCTATAGATAACATTATCAATGTGTGCTCCAGTAACAGTTATGACAGTTCCCTATATGAGTCTGCAAACTCATTTTCATTTAATTTCTTTTAGTATTATATTACCCTTAGATACTACGATATTGGAATACTCGAAGCAATCATATACATTATTTTTTACTAAATTCAGTTTTGTGCAGTAGATATTGAACATTCAAACTATTGTGGATCAATGTCAACAAAAATGAGAATTCTGCTGCACAATTCTTCCCCAACCTCTTTTACTCATCTTTTCAGTTTTTTGATAGCTCCCCTGATGGCTCAGCTGAGCGGTATAGATTAGAAGATCCCAAGTTTGATCCCCGGTCTGTGCTGAGTGGGTGGTCTCAGCTGGGATAGCGGTAGGGGTGCTACAATTGGTCTCAGGACCCCAGGGTTACTGTAATAGGTACTATGGTACCTTGCATATATTCATTTATACATGTCTCCCACTTGGTTTGCTATCCTGCAACTTCTCACATGGTTCCATTTTGTCACTTAGAATTCAACAGCAGCAATAAAGGGATGATAAATTCAGCTGAATTCTGAAATTTTCATTACCTTGTGCTTCTATATATGGACAAGGTCCTCAGCTGTTCCATGCTGCAGGTTTCCACAGGTTATGTGCTTACTTGCTTACTTATTCATAAATGCTGAACTCATCTGTTTATCTGGCCGGTCTTTGAGAGGACACTTTCTTCCCATTAAGGTATACCATATTGTCAGCTGTGGCTCTTTACCTCTCACACCTTAACATACTTTCTGAAGTTTATAGAATTCAAAACAAAAGCTGCTACAGGTGTGTAATCTATGTACTGTCATTATTGTCTCACTCTCTCTCACACAAACACACACAGCCTCTCTGGTTTTTTCTCTCCAAAATATGCACAACCTGTTGTTAAATAAAATAATATAAACTGCAGCTGAATGAGGTTTTTGAATTGTGTCCTCTAGCTTTTCTTCAAATAATCTTGACAAATAAAGGCAGTTGAAAATAAATGTTCCAGAAGTTTAGCTGGCTGACCAGTATTGATGCATTCTGAAAAATTGGGTACGCTGCACATGCTCAGATTGCACAATTCAAATTTGGTTGACAGCGTCACAGCTCCTAGAAAAAAACATCAGGGGAGATTTTCTTGAGCTTGAGCCCAGGCGCACTGGACGTCCTGTGTGCAGTGAATGTTGGAAAAATAGGCCTATTGGCATTGTCTTCTTCCCTTCCCCCTCTGCTTTCCGTCACCCACGCAGTCTGTTACCTCCCCTTCCTCTTCCCCTCCCCTCTTGATATTCTACTATTCTACGGTGCGTGTCCTAACTTGCACCAAGTCCCGTTCATTCATCACCCCTGTGCTCACTGACCTACACTGGCTCCCGGTTAAGCAACGCCTCGATTTCAAAATTCTCATCCTTGTTTTCAAATCCCTCCATGGCCTCGCCCCTCCCTATCTCTGTAATCTCCTTCAGCCCCACAACCCCCTGAGATATCTGTGTTCCTCTAATTCTGCCCTCTTGAGCTCCCTGATTATAATCGCTCGACCATTAGTGGCCGTGCCTTCTGTTGCCTAGGCCCTAAGCTCTGGAATTCCCTGCCTAAACCTCTCTGCCTCGCTACCTCGCTTTCCTCCTTTAAGATGCTCCTTAAAACCTACCTCTTTGACCAAGCTTTTGGTCACCTGCCCTAATTTCTCCTTATGTGGCTCGGTGTCAAATTTTTTGTCTTATAATACTCCTGTGAAGCGCCTTGGGACGTTTTACTACATTAAAGGAGCTATATAAATACAAGTTGTTGTTGTTGCCCTCTTACCACATCATCCATTCCCTCTTCTCCCCTCTCTGCTTTCTCTCTCCCTTCCTTCCTCCCTTCCTCCCTCCCTCCCTTCCTGTGAGAGCAGCGGGGAACTTAAAAAGGAGCAGGTAAGTGATTGGTTGGTGAGTATTTCTCTCTTTTTTTCTAAACTTAGGCATTGGTTTAAATTAAGATCCGTGATTACAGCTTAAAAACTATACATAGATAATTGATATTTCAAAACTTGAAAACCTAATTAATTAAATAAAATACAATCGAGATGGCAGGGCAGGTGATGTGTTGCAGCTGTAGCATGTGGGAGCTGGTGGACACCAGTGTGATCCACGGCGACCACATCTGCAGTAAGTGTTGGCAGCTCGAGGAACTTCGGCTCTGAGTTGATGAGCTGGAGTCCGAGCTTCAGACACTGCAATACATCAGGGAGGGGGAGAGTTACCTGGACACTGTGTTCCAGGAGGAAGTCATACCCCTTAGGTTAAATACTTCAGATTTGGTCCGTGGTCAGGGACAGGAGTGTATGACTACGAGTGAGGCAGGTATGGGGATCCAGAAGGTAGCATTGGAGGAGCCTCAGCCCTTGCACTTGTCCAACAGGTACGAGGTTCTTGCTCCCTGTGTGGACGAGAGCAGGGACTGCAGGGAGGATGAGCAGGGGGTGGTACAGGGGGCCATTCAAGCTGGGGGAGTAAAAAAAAATGTAGTAGTGGTAGGAGTCAGTATAGTTAGGGGGATAGATACTGTTCTCTGCAGCCGAGAGCGTGAGTCCCGAAGGCTGTGTTGCCTGCCCGGTGCCAGGGTTAAGGACATCTCCTCTGGGCTGGAGAGGAACTTGAAGTGGGAGGGGAAAGATCCAGTTGTCATGGTCCACGTAGGTACCAACGACATAAGTAGGACAAAGAAAGAAGTTCTACTGAGGGAGTATGAGCAGCTAGGGGCTAAATTAAAAAGCAGAACCACAAAGGTAATAATCTCTGGATTACTACCTGAGCCACGAGCGAATTTGCATAGGGTAAATAAGATCAGAGAAATGAACGAGTGGCTCAAAGACTGGTGTGGGAGAAATGGGTTTCGATTCATGGGGCACTGGCACCAGTACTGGGGAAAGAGGGAGCTGTTCCGTTGGGACGGGCTTCACTTGAATCATGCTGGGACCAGTATCCTGGCGAATCGAATAACTAGGGCTGTAGATAGAGCTTTAAACTAAATAGTGGGGGGGGGAGGGTTCAGGTGGAGGGGAAATGTAAAAAGTCAAAGAGAAAGGAGAAGGCAATAGTGCAGGGTAGCGATAGGGGTAATGATAACCAGAGTGTGACAGGAAGGGACAGAGCGTATAAACATAAGAGTGCACCAGAAAGTAGAGTCAGAGCAGGGAAAAATATAAAAAGACAAAATTAAAAGCTCTTTATCTGAATGCATGCAGCATTCATAACAAGATAGATGAGTTGACGGCACAAATAAAAATAAATGGGTATGATCTGATAACCATTACAGAGACGTGGTTGCAAGGTGACCAAGGCTGGGAACTGAATATTCAGGGGTATTTGACATTTCGGAAGGATAGGCAGAAAGGAAATGGAGGTGGGGTAGCTCTGTTAATAAAGGATGAGATCAGTACAGTAGTGAGAAATGATATTGGCTCAGAAGATCAAGATGTAGATTCAGTTTGGGTGGAGATAAGAAATAGTAAGGGAAATAAGTCACTGGTGGGAGTAGTCTACAGGCCCCCTAACAGCAGCTACACTGTAGGACAGAGTATAAATCAAGAAATAATGGAAGCTTGTAAGAAAGGTACTGCAATAATCATGGGCAATTTTAATCTTCATATAGATTGGACAAATCAAATTGGCAAAGGTAGCCTTGAGGACGAGTTCATAGAGTGTATTCGGGATGTTTGCTTAGAACAATACATTGTGGAACCAACCAGGGAGCAGACTATTTTACATCTGGTAATGTGTAATGAGATAGGATTAATTAATGATCTCATAGTAAAGGATCCTCTAGGGAAGAGTGATCATAGCAAGTTAGAATTTCAAATTCAGTTTGAGGGTGAGAAACTTGGGTCTCAAACTAGTGTCCTGAACTTAAATAAAGGCAATTACAAAAGTATGAAGACAGAGTTGGCTAAAGTGGACTGGGAAAATAGATTAAAGGGTAAGATGGTAGATAAGCAGTGGCAGACATTTAAGGAGATATTTCATAACTCTCAGCAAAGATATATTCCAGTGAGAAAGAAAGACTCTAAGAGAAGGATGAACCATCTGTGCCTAACTAAGGAAGTTAAGGATGGTATCAAATTGAAAACAAAGGCATACAATGTTGCAAAGATTAGTGGTAGGCCAGAGGATTGGGAATTTTTTAGAAACCAGCAAAGGACAACTAAAAAAATAATAAAGAGGGAGAAGATAGATTATTAGAGTAAACTAGCAAGAAGTATAAAAACAGACAGTAAGAGCTTCTACAGGTATATAAAAAGGAAGAGAGTAGCTAAAGTAAATGTTGGTCCCTTAGAGGATGAGACTGGGGAATTAATAATGGGAAACAGGGAAATGGCAGAGACTTTGAACAAATATTTTGTATCGGTCCTCATGGTAGAAGACACTAAAAGCATCCCAATAATAATAGATAATCAAGGGGCTATAGGGAAGGAGGAACTTAAAACAATCACTATCACTAGAGAAATAGTACTAGGCAAACTAATGGGACTAAAGGTGGACAAGTCCCCTGGAGCTGATGGCCTGCATCCTAGAGTCTTAAAAGAAGTGGCTGCAGAGATAGTGGATGCATTGGTTGTAATCTACCAAAATTCCCTGGATTCTGGAGAGGTCCCAGCGGATTGGAAAACCGCAAATGTAATGCCCCTATTCAAGAAAGGAGGGAGACAGAAAGCAGGAAACTATAGACCAGTTAGCCTAACATCTGTCATTGGGAAAATGCTGGAGTCCATTATTAAGGAAGTGGTAGCAGGACATTTAGAAAATCATAATAAAATCAAGCAGTGTCAGCATGGTTTTATGAAAGGGAAATCATGTTTGACAAATTTGCTAGAGTTCTTTGAGGATGTAATGAGCAGGGTGGATAAAGGGAAACCAGTAGATGTGGTGTATTTGGATTTCCAGAAGGCATTCGATAAGATGCCACATAAAAAGTTACTGCACAGGATAAGAGCTCACGGGGTTGGGGGTAATATATTAGCATGGATAGAGGATTGGCTAACTAACAGAAAACAGAGAGTCGGGATAAATGGGTCATTTTCAGGTTGGCAAACTATAACTAGTGGTGTGCCACAGGGATCAGTGCTGGGGCCTCAACTGTTTACAATCTCTATTAATGACTTGGATGAAGGGACCGAGTGTAATGTAGCCAAATTTGCTGATGATACTAAGATAGGTGGGAAAGCAAGTTGTGAGGAGGACACAAAGAATCAGCAAAGGGATATAGATAGGTTAAGTGAGTGGGCAAACATTTGGCAGATGGAGTATAATGTGGGAAAATGTGAGGTTATTCACTTTGGTTGGAAGAATAAAAAAGCAAATTATTATTTAAATGGAGAGAGTCTACAAAATGCTGCGGTACAGCGGGATCTTGGGGTCCTTGTGCATGAAACACAAAAAGTTAGCATGCAGGTACAGCAAGTAATTAGGAAGGCAAATGGAATGTTGGCCTTTATTGCAAGGGGGATGGAGTATAAAAGTAGGGAAGTCTTGCTATAACTGTACAGGGCGTTGGTGAGACCTCACCTGGAGTACTGTGTACAGTTTTGGTCTCCTTATTTAAGGAGGGATATACTTGCATTGGAGGCAGTTCAGAGAAGGTTCACTAGGTTAATTCCTGAGATGAATGGGTTGTCTTATGAAGAAAGGTTGAGTAGGTTGGGCCTATACTCTTTGGAGTTTAGAAGAATGAGAGGTGATCTTATTGAAACATATAAGATTCTGAGGGGGCTTGACAGGGTAGATGCAGAGAGCATGTTTCCCCTCGTGGGGGAATCTAGAACTAGGGGGCATAGTTTCAGAATAAGGAGTCGCCCATTTAAAACGGAGATGAGGAGGAATTTCTTCTCTCAGAGGGTTGTGAATCTTTGGAATTCTCTACCCCAGAGAGCTGTGGGGGCTGGGTTATTGAATATATTTAAGGTGGAGATAGACAGATTTTTGAACTATAGGAGAGTCAAGAGTTATGGGGAGCGGGCAGAAAAGTGGAGTTGAGACCTAGATCAGATCAGCCATGATCTTATTGAATGGCGGAGCAGGCTCGAGGGGCCAAATGGCCTACTCCTGCTCCTATTTCTTATGTTCTTATGTTCTCTCTCCCTCCCCTGATCCCTCACTTCCTCCCTCCCTTTCTCCCTTCCTTCCTTCCTCACTCCCTCCCTCCCTTGATCCCTCACTTCCTTCCTCCCTTCCTTCCTTCCCCATCCTCTTCCTCGTCTTCATATTTGGTCCCTCTATCTTTAGTTCTCCTTTCTTTTCAAATAAAAAGGACAACCTAGATATCAGTGCCATAAATCTTCATGGTGGGTTGACGTTCCATCCACATTACAGTTTTACGATGCGAATAATACAATTATTTCTGAGACTCACACGCAGAAAGGTATCTCACACATTGTTAGTGCACAACGGAAAATTGCAGACACATTGCCTACATGTTTCTGTCCCATGAGTTCTTGCATGCAGTGTCACTTTGCTCCAAAATCTTGTCTGCTCTCTGCCCAGCTGCCACAGTTGAGGTGGGTGGTAGGGGAATATGAAAGTGAAACTGACTGGTGGTAGTGGTGTGTGAATTCATCCTGGTGCGCGAGAGTACGCACTGCGTACACTCGCGTATTCCCTCTGCAATTGCCGGTTTTCTGCATGCACTGCGCATGCGCTGAAAACCGGCACTTCATGTCTGGTCAGTTTCATGGATATGCGAGTAATCGCGTGGGCTGGTGATTCTGCGCGTGCGTCGGAAAATTCATGTATTTTGTGAATGAGAGTAGTGTGTGTAAGCTCCTAGCAGTTACACATTTTAAAACCAGGAGCAGCAGCCATTTATACATTTACCGAGATAGTAGGAGGAAGAAATCCTTTTGGAGTGTGGCTACTGAGGTGAGTTTTTTAAATCTGAAAGACACAAAAGTTTTAAATGAAGTCTTATATAAGTTAAGAGTTTTAAAAAAAAAATTTTAAAAACGGGTTTTGACCATTTGGAGTAGTATAGCAACTGTGGGTGTGTACAAGGCATATTTAGGTATCTATCTGTGAAAATGAAAGTTTAAAAATGAACTGTTTACGTTTCAAAAAGTTTTAAAGATGAAAATGAGTAAGTAAGTAAGTATGTATGTATGTATGTATGAATTTATGAAAATGTTACAGTTTTGGAAAATCAGCTAGGGCCGTGTGGCGGGTAGATGTGTTCCCAAGCTGATAGCGCACGTGTCCCACCATAGCCTGACCTGATTTTATAGCCACTCACTTAACTAAAGTTACTTTAACAACTATTTCCATTTTTTCATTACAACTTTCAGTTTGAGGAGGAAGCCTGTGTGAGAGAAAGATGCCCTTTTGCAATCGTCCTCCGTAACTCTGACTTATATGGCGTCCTCAACGCATTGCCTCCAGGATCCGCATGGATATTGGGCGACAAGGGCTACCCGCTAAGACCATGGCTGATGACTCCCTACCGCAAGACCAATAATGAGGCTCAGGAGAGATACAACCAGGCACACGTGTCCACACGGCAAGTGGTGGAGAGGACAATTGGAGTTCTGAAATCACGCTTCCGGTGCCTGGACAGGTCAGGGGGGACCTTGCAGTATTCTCCTCAGAAAGTGGCAAAGATTGTGGTGGCCTGTTGTGCTTTGCATAACTTTGCCCTGCAGGAAGGACTGACCCTTAACGCTGCAGATGAACTACCTGCAGAAATGGAGGACGTGGACAATGCCAATGTGCCTGTGGGAAGGCATGATGGGGAAGAGCCAACTGCTGCTCAAAGTAAGGCTGCTCGGGAGCAGCTGGTAGCCAACACCTTCACGAGGTAGTGTCGCCTTGTACCTCCCGCTCCCCCTCCCTCTCCCCCTCCCCCTCCCTCTCCCTCTCCCCCTCCCCCTCCCTCTCCCCCTCCCCCTCCCCCTCCCCCTCCCTCTCCCCCTGCCCCTCCCTCTCCCCCTCCCTCTCCCCCTCCCTCTCCCCCTCCCCCTCCCCCTCCCTCTCCACCAGCAAGGCAAATAAAGGTACAGACACAATTTAAAGTGAAACAGTGCTCTTTTATTGCAGCATTACAGACTTCTGAGGTTCATTGTTGCTTTACATAGTTTATAACTTTTCAATGTTAACTAGCTACTTTTCAACTTTGTAAACAATCGTAAACAGAAATAGGTTTTTAAAAAATTTGTTAACAGTTCTCAGTAACTTTTTTGCTTCGTTAATGCAGTAAAGACATTCAAGATGGGAAATAACTCTTTCCTAAATGTAAACAAGTTTAAATGTTCAATTTTTTTGTGAAAATAAACAATTTGAATTTTTATAAAGTGACTAAAGGCTGTACTTTTTCAATGAAAAGCTAACTTTCAGTTTCAGTGTCAAATATATATATAAATAAAGAAAAATGTAAACATGTAAGTTTTAAATAAAACTAAAAATTAAACACTTGAAAAATTTAACCACAAATAAACTATTCCTGAGGGTCAATGGATGTGCATTGTGGAACATGCAACACCCTAACGTCTCTTGCGCTTTCTTGATTGCATCATCGTTGGTGGCTCTTGGACCTGCACTGATTCTGCGCTGGGAGCAGGTAAGGTTGGTTCTGATGGAGTCACAGTAATTGCAGCAGAAATTATTCGCATGAGTCCTTCAAGAGACTCATTTATTTTACTAAGCTGCACTTCCACATTGGGTTTCTGCAACAGTCCTTCAAGAGGACTCAGTAAGCAACTCAAAGCATTTCAATCAAGATGACATTAGCATTTTATGAGACTTGCCTGGCTACAAAAGCCATAAAAATTTATGGGAGCATCTTGTGACTTCAGTTAACTCAGCTTAGCAAACAAACACTTTTTCAAGGCTTTTCATTTTAAATGTTAAGACATTTTAACATTGACTTTTGTTATAACTATACAAACCTTCAGCGTTCGATATAAATCGCTGAATTTTTTGCGACATTGCTCAGCTGTACGTGGAATGGTCGAGGTTGCGCTCACACTTTGAGCAACCTCTTTCCACGCTGCCATTTGGCCTTTTCGCGGCGGCTTGGACTTCTGAGTTCCAATTATCCGTGAACTTTTCGATTCTACCTCGTCAAGAAGTGTACGGAGATCATCATCACTGAAATTCTGTGTTCTTTTGATAAATTGGATAGTGCTGATAGCAGCCATTTATAATTGCTGATTATAAACAGTTAAATCTCTGAAAAAAATGATTTCTGTGCTTTTAAAACTATTTAAATTACTTTAAATCTCTTTGCAAATGTTTAACATTACTCAAATTATACTAAAAATCTTTAAAAGTTTACAAAACCATGCATTTAAATCCTACTTACTGCAAATTCCACCTAAAACAGTGAGAAAACTGTGTCTTCAGCAGCTGTACAATGGTTTCAGTGGAGAAAAAAATCGGGGGCGTGGCCTATGGAAAAGAGACCTTAATGGGCGTGTCTTCACTCCACATCGCACGCGATGCAACGCGCACGCTGCGCTGCAGGGCAGTGTGACGTCATACGCTGCCCTGCACTCAATCAGCCAGAAGATGAATTTTCTCCGTGGAAAAGACGAAACGGCAGATGCGGTATGTATTACCGCGCCTGCTCCTTACACCCGCGGGAACGGAGCCAGATCAATTTCTGGCCCATTGTATCCATATGAGTACACTTCCAAACAAAGACAGTGTGAAAAAGTCTGGTTAAATATCAATTTTTAAAAACCTGGTACGTCCATGCCAGATCAACTAACAGAAAAGGAAATGATTGTTATGGATCAGAGACTTGTTGTATTTCAATCATAAAAAAATGAATATTATAAGACAAAACATTCAATAAGTGAAATTCACATACAAACACTTTAAACAAGCATACTACATTCCCCTGTTCACTATTTGTATACAGTAATTAACCCATTTGAAATAAACATGCCACTTGGGCAAAGTACAAGAGGGGATTAACAGAACTGAGAACACATGAGTCAGTCGGGACTAAATTCGTTAGCGACCGTTTTCGGACGCGAACCAGGCAGCGCTCTGGAATCGTGTGCCAGAAAACACAGGCCCAAAGATCATCCTAAATTGGTCCACAGGCCTCATTATCTTCAAACCGGCTAGCTGTGGGCACCAATAGGGGCTCCTGATGCAGCTCGCTGGTTGGGGCCTGACGAGTTTTGGCCAGCTTGTACGCCAACTCAGGTAAATCCTGGGAGGGGGAAGGTGATCGGGAAGTGGGTGAGCCAGAGCCATCAGCAGTATTAATGTGGAGGTAGGAGGAGCACTTGTGCTCCACCTGGCTCTACATTGAGGTAAGTGTAAAAAGCAATACATTTAAAGAGTACTGGTTAGCCAATGCAACTGCACAGTGCAAACTCAGACAAGTCTTAACGAATATAGCAAATACACCCTGAAATGAGTGCAGGACCCTCATTTCAATATTAAAATGAGGTGTGTGCTTGTTTCAGGTAGCCGCTAGAGACGCCAAAAAAAAGAGATCCTGGTGAATTTAGCAGTGCCCAAATGCACACGCATTTCGAGCATGTGCCGTCGCATTGCTAAATTCGTCATCATTGCACCCGTTTTACGACTGTAAACGATGTTGAATTTCTCCCCCAGTGCCTTTCCGAGAGGAGGAGACAAAATAGAAGATACTTGAGTATTTTTATTATTATAATATTAATGTTTGTTCAAGGTCACAATATGTGAGTTAAAACCTTAAAATCGAACCAGCACAGGGAGATAGTCATATTCCCAGACCTGACAAAAGTATCACGGTAATTATGATTATTGTTAGACATTCTGGAGAGATGTATGTTGGACATCTTGGGGAGTTAAGGGTTAATAATCGAACTTCTTTGTATCTCAAAGCAACAGACTTTCCGATATAACATTTAAGTTGACATTGAAGTGTTGTAAAAGGAATGCATTGTCAGGCTTTCCGATATAAACAAGATTACTTTGAAGAGTCGTGAGGAGAAGGCATTGCTTGTTTTCTGAAATGTAAAGTGCTTGTGTAAGGGAATGAGTGTTAGTAATGATGCCACCCATGAGTGGTTTAGTTTTAGGGTAATAAAACAGGGGTAGCGAGACCTTTTGCTAAAGATAACATTAGGTAAAGGAAGTCTTGTTTAAGGGAAGTGGTTCTGAGGTAAACAATTGCAAACTGTTTACACAGATATTGGGCTGTATTTTGCGACCCCCACGGGTGTGTACGCGTCTGTAGGGGCCACACAAGTTCCAGATTTAGGCATGCGAAGCGCATGCACTGAAACCCAGCACTTGCGACCTGTCAATTCTTACGCCTGGTAAAAGCAGGCCTGAGGCATAAGAGTTTTAAAAAATAGAAAAATAAAACTTTATCATTCATTTATAAATTAAAAATACTCTTCAAAAATGTAAGTTTATTTATGGCCCGTAAAAACATGTAATTTTTTTTTCAAAGAATTACATTTTTGTTTAAAATATTTAATTAAATAGCATTTTAATTAATTTTAAATATGTAATTTAAAAAAATTATTTCATGTGTTGGTGTATTTTTGAAGTGATCCCCATTCATACTTATGATAGTTCCGTACGTACAGAACTGTCAAAAGTATGAATGGGGATTCCCTTCTTTTATTGGTTGGGCTGGCCCATGTGATCCCAGGAGCGCCTACGAACTGCTTGCGCCCCTGGGATACGTGGGGCTCTGCCCGTGTGGACCCGGAGAGGCCCAGGATCGCAAGTCTCCGTAGCTCCCAGGCCACCAGGTACTTTCGTAGACATTTTGCAGGTTGGAGGCGTCCGCCCGTGGGAAGCCTCCGATCGCAAGTGTTGGCCCATTCTGTTTTCAGAGGATTGGGGAAATAGATACGTCATTTTGATATTTTCCTTTGATGTAGTCAAAATATGGTGTAAAAAGGATCGTGGTTTTCAACAGTATCTCAGACTGTACTCGAAAGATACAGAAACCGGTAAAGTCACCCTTTGTATACAGTTAAAGACCGATCACCTTTACTGTATATCAATAAAGTCTGTTCCGTATACTCCATTACCAAGTCTCGTGCTTACTCGAAACGTGTTGTTGTAAACTAGAGGAGAAAGGAGGTTGACTGCTTAACAATTTTTTCAATCATTTGATTGTTAAAACGATTGCAGATGGTGAGGCTTCCTCTTTAATCTGACTATTTAATAGTTCTAACAGACTGTTCTGCCGTCTGCTCAATCTATCAGTGTTTCAACACACCTATCTAATGAGTACACATATTGTTGCTAAACAAACCTGCATAATGTGCACTTTATCGTTGAATCAAATTGGTCACTTATGCAAAGGTTCAAATTGTAACACTGATGGCTGAACTAGTGCAACAAGCAGAAACAATGTTCATCTTCTAAATCATTTATTCAGCTTTAATTAAAAATAAAATGAAGTGTTTCCTATTTACCTTGAACAATGATACCCACTGTCAGCTGTGGCTCAGTTGGTAGCACCCTTGCCTTCTGAGTCAGAAGGTTGTGGGTTCATAGTCCCACTCCAAGGATTTGAGCACAAAACAAATCTGGATTGACACTCCAGTGCATTGCTGAGGGAGTGCTGTACTGTTAGAGGTGCTGTCTTTCAGATGAGACATTAAACCAAGGCTCCGTCTGCCCTCTCAGGTGGACGTAAAAGATCCTATGGCACTATTTTGAAGTGTCGATATCGGTGTCGATATGCGCGATCTTCTTGGCGATTCTCTCCACTTTCAGTCAGGATGATTTAATTTATTGGTCTGCAATTGTAAAGTACACATGCTTTTTTTTCCATCTATATATGCTCTGACGATTCTGTATCCAATTTACTTCACCTGAGGAAGGAGCGATAGTTCCGAAAGCTTGTGATTTCAAATAAAACTGTTGGACTATAACCTGGTGTTGTGCGACCTCTCACTATTTTGAAGAACAGGGGTATTATCCGTGGTGTCCTAGCCAATATTTATCACTCAACAAACAGATTATCTGGTCATTATTACATTCCTGTTTGTGGGAGCTTGCTGTGTGCAAATTGGCTGCTGTGTTTCCTACATTACAACAGTGACTACATTTCAAGAAATACCTCATTGGCTGTAAAATGCTTTGGGATGTCTGGTGGTCGTGAAGGTGCTATATAAATGTAAGTCTTTCTTTCTTTCCACAAACATAACCACCTGTCATTATACTACAGAAATAATATTATGTAATTGGCTGTTCACACGTGTGGTGAATGCTTCTGTTATGCATTCAGTTTACTTTTTATGTTGTCATCTTTCCAGAATAATTGATGCTACTCTTTCTTTTGCTACAGTCTTCTACGTACCTGTCTTTCTGACTCTTCACCTCTGCAGGGAAGCCTTGCCCACCAAAAGTGGCTGAAAAATTGTGCACATTTACTTGAGTTTCTGAATTGTGGTTTTGGTGTGAGGTGGGTGGAGTGGGGGGGTGCGCTGGGGTTGTGGAGGAAAAGCTCCTAGCCAGAAGCACAAAGTTGGAAAATTACCCCTGTATTCCACCAAAAATACTTTTTGCACATATTTAATATTTCTCCAGTTTTGTAAATTAATTTTGTTTCTCTTTGAACAGTTACATGTATATTATAAGGTGACATTACAGTTCAGAAGAAAGGAAGCTGAAGTGTTTGTGATGAAGATTTGGTGCAAAAATACTGTTTTAAATGTATATTAAAAAGTTACAGTGGTGCATTTTTTTCTGTTTGTAAGTTGTCAAAATCAATCACTCCATAGGAATAGCGTGGGACTTTTACCACACTTGCTATAATGATTGCTGATTTTAGATAAGTGCAGCAGAGTCAGACAGTTTTTTTTCTGGGGGTGGGGTTGCGGTGAGAGGCTGCATTAAATAGGGAGATATTGAATGGGATGAGACAAGAGTTAATGATCAAGAGGGAAATGAAAGGATATGAAGTTGCAAATCTGATCGAACTAGAATTACAGATCTTTTTATTTGCGTAATCTAACTTGGGCACTAACGTTACACTTTGCATAACTGTCAAGAATGTGGTAATTTTTGTCAGCAATGCAGTAAAAAGGGCTATTTACTGCCCAAGTGGGAATGCTGAAAGTTAGGATAAATGGTGGCTTAGTTTACTGTCATGCTTCAGCATAAGTCACTTGCTTTATGTTAGAAAGGGAGAAATTGGGGGAAAAGAAGAGCTGGATGAATGTATTGAAGGTGATAAGTGTAAGGACATAAAGAGTTGATCAAATACTCAATGGAACATGATAATTCCTGAGAAGCTGGTCTATGGGAATATGTGCTCAGAGGGTGAAGCCTCACATATTGGGAAATCGCAGATGTGCTCCCCTTGATTTTCTGTGCAAATATGAATAGAACATTGTGCCAACAGGTGCTCCTGAGTGGCAAGGTGCCACACCAAGGATGCACATGTGGGAAACTGTCCGTCATTTCATACCATGGCATAAAAAGCAAATGATCAATGTTGAAAAATGTAGGTTCTGAGGTTAGCTGGATATTCTGGTGTTTCACTTGAATACTTGCAGGGAGAGGGAGAAGTATGCGGAACTTTTTGTGAGAAAATTAAATAGGTTGAGTAGAAATCAGGATAGGGAAATTGTAAACGGAAGAAATGGGCTTGATGGATCGACTGGCTTTTATATTAATGCTTAAGTTTTTGTGTGTCTATATGCTAACCGTCTTCTTAAACCCCTCTCCCCTGTCTCCTCCACCCTCACCTCCGATAACAAGTGTGAGAGCTCATGGACTTCTTTGTCTCTAAGATTGAGAACATCCGTTCAGCTGCCTCTGCCACTTCCCTTCCTTCCCCTAGCCCACTGGGCCAAACTTCCTCTAGTTCCCCTCTGCCCTAGCCTGCGCTCATCTTGTCCCTGAGACCTCCTGCTCCCTCGACCCTATTCCCACCAAACTGCTGACCACCCAACTTCCTTTTCTGGCTCCCATGTTAGCTGATATTGTTAACAGTTCTCTCTCCCCTTTTCCCTCAAATCTGCCATCATCACCCCTCTCTTCAAAAAACCAACCCTTGATCCCTCGTTCTTGCAAACTAACGCCCCATCTCCAACCTCCCTTTTCTCTCCAAAGTCCTTGAACGTGTTGTCGCCTCCCAAATCTGTGCCCATCTTTCCCGCAATTCCATGTTTGAATCCCTCCAATCAGGTTTCCACCCTTGCTACAGCACCGAAACAGCTCTCATCAAAGTCACAAATTACATCCTTTGTGACTGTGACAAAGATAAACTATCCCTCCTCGTCCTTCTTGACTTGTCTGCAACCTTTGACACGGTTGACCACTTCATCCCTCTCCAACGCCTCTCCACCGTCGTCCAGCTGGATGGGACTGCACTCGACTGGTTCCATTCTTATCTATCTAATTGTAGCCAGAGAATCACCTGCAACGGCTTCTCTTCCCGCTCCCGCATCGTTACCTCTGGTGTCCCCCAAGGATCTATCCTTGGCCCTCTCCTATTTCCCATCTACATGCTGCCCCTTGGTGACATCATCCAAAAACACAGCATCAGTTTCCACATGTACGCTGAAAACACCCAGGTCTATCTCACTACCTCTTCTCTCGACCCCTACACAGTCTCTAAGTTGTCAGACTGATTGTCCAACATACAGTTCTGGATGAGCAAAAATTTTCTTCAATTAAATATAGCGAAGACCGAAGCCATTGTTTTCGGCCCACGCCACAAACTCCGTTCCCTAGCAACTGACTCCATCTCTCTCCTTAATATCTATCTGAGGCTGAACCACACTGTTCGCAACCTGGGTGTCATATTTGACCCTGAAATGAGCTTCCGACCATATATCCGCAGCATAACTAAGACTGTCTACTTCCACCTCCGTAACATCGCCCGTTTCCGCCCTCGCCTCAGCTCATCCGCTGCTGAAACCCTCATCCATGCCTTTGTTACCTCTAGACTTGACTATTCCAACGCACTCCTGGCTGGCCTCCCACATTCCACCCTACATAAACTTGAGGTGATCCAAAACTCGGCTGCCCGTGTCCTAACTCGCACCAAGTCCCGTTCGCCCATCTCCCCTGTGCTCACTGACCTACATTGGCTCCCGGTTAAGCAGCGCCTCGATTTCAAAATTCTTATCCTTGTTTTCAAATCCCTCCTTGGCCTTGCCCCTTCCTATCCCTGTAATCTCCTTCAGCCCCACAACACCCTGAGATATCTGTGCTCCTCTAATTCTGCCCTCTTGAGGATCCCTGATTATAATCGCTCAACCTTTGGTGGTCGTGCCTTCTGTTGCCCAGGCCCTAAGCTCTGGAATTCCCTGCCTAAACCTCTCCTCCTCGCTACCTCTCTTTTCTCCTTTAAGACGCTCCTTAAAACCTACCTCTTTGACCAAGCTTTTGGTCACCTGCGCTAATTTATCCCTATGTGGCTCAGTGTCAAATTTCTTGTCTTAAAATACTCCTGTGTAGCACCTTGGGACATTTTACTACGTTAAAGGCGCTATATAAATACAAGTTGTTGTTGTTGTATACGAAGTAGTTCAGGAATATACTGAGCAAACGTTTATAATCCTTAAGAATGTATTACAATTACAGGTTGGCATAGATTAACACCAGATAGTAACAATTTGATTACTGTTGTCATATTGTCAAACCTGATTAAAGTTATTACTGTCAATAAGAATTTGCATTCCTATAGTAACTTTAACGTGAAGAAACATCCCAAGGAGCTTCGCAAATAAGTGAAGGACATAGATACTGTCAGAAAGGGAGGAATTAGGAGGGGTGATTGGAAGTTTGGTTGAAAAGATGGACTTTGAGAAGGTTTTTAAAGGTGGGGAGAAATCTGGAGAAGTTTACGGACAGAGTTCCAGAAAGTAGGACTACTCTGCTATCAATAGTGGGGGAATTGGTGGAGGTGTACAAGAAGCTATGGTCAGAGAAACAGAGTGTTTAGGAGAAAATATGGAGCTGGAGATGATTGAAGAGATAGGGTGGGGCAAAGCCAAGCAGGGATTTAAATTTAAGGGGGTATAACTTGGATAGCACCAGCCTGCCGACACGAACTACTGGCAGGGTATGATGCATAAGAACATAAGAACATAAGAAGAGCAGGAGTCGGCCATATGGCCCCTCGAGCTTGCTCCGCCATTCAATAAGATCATGGCTGACCATCGACCTCAACTCCACTTTCCCGCCCGATCTCCATATCCCTTGATTCCCCTAGAGCCCAAGCAGATAGGCCCAAAGCCCAATCAAAATTTGACATCAGGCCTCAATTTAATTAGACCAGCGAGCTGCAGATGCCTATTGTGCATCCCCAGGCAGCTCACCAGCAAAGCAGATATCAATTTTGGTCCGCTGCAACGCTGGCAGCAGCCCTCAGACAGGTCCTGGTTGTTTTGGGGGTTGGGGTGGGGGGGGGGGTCAGGTGATCAGGAGGGGAATGATCCTGATCCACATTCAGGTAAGCATTTTTTTACATATCTTACCTTTCTGGTGGCAGCCTCCAGCAGTCCTGATTGCAGCGGGCCTGGCACCAGCTGTGTTCAGGTCGGAGTCCTAAAGCAGGAGTTAGGACCCTATTTGAAAAGTCTTAACACCTGTTTCAGGCGGGGGGCCCTGAAGGTCTATACTGGAGCCTTTACCAATATGTTGGATGCCGTACTTCCAGTGTGGAATGCATGCGCGTGCACGCCACCCACCGTACTGGATGCTCAGATGCCCATTTTATGCCACCAAATTTCTCGGTCAAGGATTTGAAAACAAGAAAAATTGCCCTGGTTACAATTTCGAAGCAGTCGGCTAACCTGTTTAATGAAAAATTAAGTGGTAGTGTGATTACTAACATTTCACCTTTAATGTAGTGGTTCTCACACTAGACTAGTAATCTGAAGGTTGCGAGTTCAAATTCCCTCATGGCAAGTTGTGACAATGGAATTCAATAGATCTGGTATTCTGTGGGCTGGCACCAGAAAAATAATCATGACAGCTGCTGGATTGTTGTAAAAGCCCAACAGATTCACTAATATCTTTAGGGAAAGGAACATGCCACTTGGCTCCAGTCTCAAACTATGCGGTTTACTCTAAATACCCTCAAGGTAACTAGAGATAGGCAATAAATGTTGCCTTGCTGCTGTTGCCCTCATTCCAAGAACATTTTTTTTAAACTAGAGTTGCATATAGCTTAGACAAATAGGGTGAAAGTTTCCTTTTCATTTCTAATAATCCTAAATCACCTCCAGACTTGATTATTCCAATGCACTCCTTACTGGCTTTCTTACATCTAACCACCATAATCTCCAAAATTGTTAAAAACATAGCTGTCCATATTCTGCCCGCTCCAAGCAACGCTTACCCATCACCCTGTAGAACTACATTGGCTGCCTGTCCTGTAATATATTAAATTTAAAATCCTCATTCTCGTCTTCAAATCGTCCATGGCCTTGCTCGACCCTACCTGCAACCTTCTGCAGACTTACTTCCCTTCCCATACCCTTCGGTCTTCCGACTCTGGGGCTGTGCGAGTATTCCCACCTTCATCCTCTCATTATTGGTGGCAGAACTTTCAATTGCCCAGGCAATGCTCTCTAGAATTACCTCATTAAAACTCTCCACCCCGCTTATCATTTAAAAACCTTCTCTAGACCAACCTTTTCACCCAAGCCTTCGGTCAATCCTCCTAAACACTCTATCTGGCCTGACATTCCATTATTATGTTATTACACTGTGAAGTTCCCTAGGGATATTTTGTACCTTAAAGATGCTGGGGCACATTTCCATTGGGGTTCTCCTACTCATCCATTGTGACTTTGGCAGAAGAGCCAGGGAAACTGGAAAAAACAGTGTCAATAGAAATTGACCCCTGCTGTATAAGTGCACGTTGCTGTTGTAAATTCAATTAATTCACAGTGTAGTTCATTGCTATATTTTAACAAATTAATTTCTCTTTTTAAGTAACACTGCTGTTTTACAATATATTGTGTGAAAAATGTACATTTTTCAAAAAACAATTAAACCTGGATTTAGACAGGAGAGTAGATTTTCTGAATGATTACGTGCAATAAATACAAATATGGGTGGAGACTGGTCATGCCAGATCGCTATCCAATTAGCACCCCACTTAATTTTCAGTTCAGGTTTTCAGTTGGTGACAGAAGTGTCCCAGTTGCATTATTCTAATGAGGCCCTGATGTATCATTTAGACATCCACGCAGTTTCCTGGAGTTTGCTCGGAATAGTCATTAACCTATCCATATCATAGGATTACATAGGATTACATAGGATATACGGCACAGAAACAGGCCATTCGGCCCAACCAGTCCATGCTGGCGTTTATGCGCCACTCGAGCCTCCTCCCGCCTTTCCTCATCTAAATCTATCAGCATAACCCTCTACTCCCTTCTCCCTCATATGCTTGTCTAGCCTCCCCTTAAATGCATCTATACTATTTGCTTCAACCACTCCCTGTGGTAGTGAGTTCCACATTCTCACCACTCTTTGGGTAAAGAAGTTTCTTCTGAATTCCCCATGGGTGGCCAGAGTTGCTAGAGACTGAGTTGTATGCTGAAGTGCATTTGAAGGGCCCTAGAAAAATATTTATAGCTGTGTTTCAAGACTATTTTTGTTACTTTTTGTTGCTTTCTGTTCCTTTTTACCCTGTTAGCATTTAGTTGCTCCAGAGGCTTTCTTTGGAACAACGTTAGTATAATGGGTTCTTCCATGGGAATCTCCTTTTACTAATGTTTTTTGCAGGAGGAAGATGCCATGCTGTATCAAAGGCAGATTTCTCCCACCCATATTTACATACAAAGGAACACCTGCCTGCATTTTTCAGGAGAGCTCTGCCTGCCAATGTTCTGCATCATCAGGGAGGCACAATAGAGCTGTGCCATCTGCTGCAATGACATCTATTACTAACAAGCACCATTGAGGCTGGCACTGCCAGTGGCAGTAACATTATCTATGCCCTCAATTTCTCTGCTTCTCCCTCCTTCCAGGCATGCAGTAATTCTGTGCTATAGGGAGGGTGCCCCAGAATGACAATCAAGGCCAGTCTCCTCATTATCATCCAGTGCACCTCAGATGACCTCCACTTTGTAAGCCTCTAAATGGGTGTTTTGAGTATTCCACTGCTTCATCCAGGGTCTATATTTATTGGGCAAGTCTACAGGTTTTGGCAGCAATAATTCTATCCAAACAACCTTTGCAAAGGTTAAAATATACATTGAAAATATTAGAAGCCTTTGTAAAGACAACCTATATTTCCATTCCCATATGTGGCCTCTTACCTTTAAGTGACTACATCCTTTTAATTTTACCTATCATTCAATGTAAGCACCTTCTCTCTGACAAGCTCCCAGTATAGGCTGGGAGCTTCCCCATATTATATAAATGGGGTCAGCACACCAATTGTTGTGTGCGTACTCATAACACAGTGCCCAACTGACATCCGATTGGAAAACATATTGAAAAATCTACCCTAAATACTTTTAAATATTCAGTTATTGCTGTGAAATTTCTAAACAACATTATACTATTTGGGAATGGGTGCAAAGTAATGATGAATAGAATTTAAGATAAGCACTGAAAACATGATAATGGTTTATAATTATGGATTACTCCTGGAGATACCATATTATATATCAAGTTACTTTTATCCTTAAATTGAGTGCTACCATGATTTATGTATATTAGTATTCCATGGATCATATAATTACTACCAGAACTTTTCACCAGTGAATTATGGAATGATTTATGAAGGTAGAATCTGATTTCATTGAAGCAGAGGATATTAATCAGCTATGAGGTATTGCATGTCAAACAAGTAACATTTTGTTTGTTTGTTCAGTTGTGCCATCTGGTACCTTTTAATTACAATGGGAAACAATCATTTACTTTTGCTGAACATTATCCATATGCAGTAGCACCTACTGCTACATTAAACAAATGAACATCAAGACATGTGAAAGTAATTTACGTATAAATGATGTGAAGAAACTGTGAACTTGGACATTTATGTTTGCACAAATCACACTGACTCAGTTCCCAATAACGTTGTTTAAACAAAATAGTTACCATTAGGGTGCATTTGCATTTTGAACATGAATGTATTTCCTCCCATTTCAAATGTACATATTTGTTCATTGTAGGCAACAGAAACTGGCATGACATCGAACGCGGAAGGATTTTTGAATTTGAATACATGCTTATTTGCAGATCAAACAGATGAAGCTCTTTTAAAGAAACACTCTCTTTGGAAACACATTTTGTTGGCATTGTTCCGTTCTTTGTAAATACAGAAAGCAATAATGCCAGTATCACATTTTATATGTGTGGAATTGGGCTTGAAAAACTGCAATTCTACTCCACCACCATAAACAGTGCCAAGCTGGTCTTCTGTTTCACAAGTGACTTAAGTGATTGACCCTGTTGGAATTCCCAGGGTCAGCCAAATAGAGAATAGTGGACAAGCACCAATGCCAGTATTGGCGCAGCTGAGGCATCTGCTAGTTGAAATGGGGTCGGAATATATGACGGTGGGAAACCACTGGGGTTCTGCCAGCTCTTGACCCAAGCAGCTATTCACTGCCACATATTCCTGGATCCCTCCAACCTAGTGGGTGCCTGCCCATTATATGCTAATTGAATGCTTCTGGGAGTTTTATGATGACATCCAGCTCTGCCACTCCACCACCTCTCATGACCCCTCCACTGTCTCTGTCACCAGCTGTTCGTTCAACATCCAATCTTGTATCAGTCTTAACTTCCTTCAGTCCTCATTGGGAAGATCAAAACTATCATATTCAGCCCTTGACACAAACTCTGCTCCCTTGCCACCGACGCTATTCTCTCCTCAGCCACTGTCTCATGCAGAACCAGACCATTGACCGTTTACAACCTTGGCATCCGGTTTGACCCTGAGCTGAGTTGCTAACCCATGTCATCTCCATGCTAAAGACCATCTACTTCCATCTCTGTTACATTGTCCGCCTCCACCCTGATAAATTAACCAGTTATGAAATCACAGTAAATATAATCCTAGCCATCTTCCTTTGAAAGAAAAAAACAAACAGAAGCATGGACTGCCTTAAACTGCACTCTAAACTGGACTGGATACAGGGGCCTAGAAAATGGGCGCGGGCACCGTGATGCGAGATATGCCTGCACCCGTTCAGAAAGCGCAGGCAGCATGTCAATTTGGTGCTGCCTGCTAATTTAAACAATTGTAGCGCACAGCCTAACAACTATTGCACTGCTGACAGGCTGTGCGCTCAGCAGGGGGCCCAAGTTACCATCGCTGGAGCGAGGCTGCCTTTCCTTAAAGCTTGGCTGTTCATTTTCAAGGCAGGCTCTAGCCCTTAAAGCTGAACTGCCTTCTGAAAAAAAATTAAAAATCATTCTGAACTAGGCAGTCTGCAGCTCTTAAAGCTGAACTGCCTTCTGCACATAAAAATGGTAAAAGTGCTTCAGCACTAACACAAATGGCTCAACAGGCCAGGGAAAGGGCACCCAGGGTCTCGGATGCAGCACTTGAGCTTTGTGCAAGGGGTCAACACTAGAAGAGAGGTCCTCTACCCACAGGGGGTCAGGAGGCCCTCCAGAAAGAAGGATGTGGGACCAGATCGCCAAGCCAGTCACTGCCAGCAGTGTCACCCCCAGGACCTGGCTCCAGTGCCCAAAGTAGTTTCATGACCTCAGACGAGTGGTCAAATCAGTGAATGCATCTTCAAAAGCCATCTCCTACCAACTGCAGCACTAGCCTCAAACACTGCTCAATGCACGACCCTGATCCAATCATTCACCTACTAACAATCTCTACCAAACACGAGGCACACCTCACATTCCTAGCTTCACCTCACCCCCTTGGAGGAGATTGTGCTGGCCATTCTTGGCAGGGGCATGGTGAGCCCTTGGCCAGCAGCGGGGCTGAAAGAATACAAGATGCTCGTATCCTCATACGGTATCCTCCTTCTCACATCCCACTTCCCCCTCATCCCACAATATCTTCTGATGTACAAGCTGCACATAGTGTAAGCATGCGCCTCTTGTTTCCCACCCTCCCCTCACCACAACCCTACCCTTGTGCCTTCCTCACTTCAGACACCCAAGAAATGCAGCCTGCCCAGCCAGTGGTTGACCACGAAGAGGGAGAGGAGAGTGAAGAAGAAGCAGAAGAAGAAGAAACACCGTCACTCAATTTCACACTCCCAGCCACCAGCTCCTCGAGGTCAACCTGCAGTGTCCCCCACTGAAAGTCAGCAGCCTTCCACCTGCCATGCTGCAGCCACTGGGGTAGCACTGCATAAGAGCACTAGGAAAGGCAAAGGCAGATGCAAGAGAGTCACTAAGGGAATGCACAATAGTGATTAGTTGATTTTTTGAAGTAATATTAGATACATACATGGATAAAGATGGATTGGAAAGTTTGCTTTGTGCTGGCTTTTATTTCAGCATTGTGGCCAAGAGGACGCTGTGATGGTCAGTAACAGAGGGAAGGTAAGGTGTGGGACAAATGCTAAAAGTGGAATTAGGGTTGTGGTCACTGGTACCGCAGGCGGATGATTTGATCCCGGATATCCCGGCCAGAAAGGGGCTGTCTGGGTTGCCTCCTTCCTTCCGCTTCCTCTTCTTCTGATTTTTCCTCTTCTCCTTCCTCTTCTTCTGCTTCCTCCTCCTCCCTCTGCGAGCAGCTTGTCCCCTTTGCTGCCTCTGCTTCATCTCCATGTGATGTTGCAGCCCAAGGGGGACTGCAACTAGAGCCCCCAGGACTGTGAGCAAGTGGTGTTCTCAGAGACCTTTCTTTAACATCCAAAGCCTTGCAAGAATCCAGCAGCACTCCCTGCACACTTTAACAACTTTTTAAATGTATTGCACCAAGCCACTACTTCAAGAAATGTAAAAAAAAGTCCAAAAGTTAAAATCTAAACTTATCTGAAAGATGTCTCTGTCCCTTTAAGAAGCAGCCTCTCTGTAGTACTGCTGGATACACGTTCTTCCGTGCGTGGTTTGGAGAGGGCAGGTATCCAGAGCGGCGATGTCCAAAATCACAGTCGCGTGTCAATTCAGGCATTACACGCTGATTGACGTCACGATCTACATAGTTACATGTGGGTGGCGAGTGCAAGCAACGCCAGCACTAACGACCTCCCCAAAATGGTGGCCGCCGCATTCTGCGCCAGAAGCGGGTGGAAGCGACGCCGCCACCATTTTTTCAGCAAAACCGGCCTTAATGGCCGGCGCTAGACCTCTGAATTTCGCAGCCATGGTTCCTTAGTATTGACCTTTAGGTGATGGTTTGTTGTTAAACGTCTATAGAGCCTCTCTGAGAAATCCTTAAAAAAACACAGTGCAAAGAAAACTTAGATATGTATCTATTAACTCAAAAAGATTTACCATTAAACATTTGTACAAATAAAAACCAAAAGATGTTTGCATTTGAATTGAATGGCTTAGGCCCTCTCTCAGACATCTGGCCAAACACAGCATCTATATTTTGGATCATTTTCTTTCCGTCAACCTAATTTCTAATCCATATCCATTGTGGCAGAAAGAAAGAAACTCAAACCATGATACTTTATAGACTAAAATGCTTCAATCTTGTCACACTGCTAACCTTAAAAAAAAACCTGCTGGTGCTTAAGAGACCAAACAAATGGCCCGTGGATAATGTTTACATTCTGCGACAGGGAATAGGACAGCTTCCTTAACAAGTTTTTTTGAACAATAAAAAGGTGAAATCTCTGTACTGGGTTTTCTTGCAAGTTTTTACACTACTTAAAAACTCCAGGTAAAAAGAACTGAGGACAGACCACATGGGGGCACTATATAAAAGCCACATGAAAGGAAGGTAGAGGATAGAGAATGAAAATCTCTTATAGATACAAATGAATACATCATTAATTTTATATGCCACACCCAAATGTAATAAAACCATTTTGAACAATTTGCCCACAATTTCCCAAAATCAAGTAGTTTAAGTTTCCTCCCTAAAGCTCTCCGCCTCTCTACCTCTCTCTCCTCCTTTAAGATGCGCATTAAATTCTACTTCTTTGTCCAAGCATTTGGTCAGTTGTCCTTGTATCTCCTTATGTGGCTTGGTGTCAAATTTTGTTTGATAACGCTCCTGTGAAGCACCATGGGATGTTTCACTATGTTACAGGCGCTATATAAATACAAGTTGTTGGTGTTGTAAGTTGTCCATGAAAGGTTTAACAGATTGGTGCTAGAAAATGTTTTGGTTGAGCGCTTTTTTGAGATGCAGAACATTTTATTTCAATCTGTTGTGTAATTTGGCACAATGCCCCAATTGTTACCTTGGAGAAATTCAACATCAACAAGCTTATTCTTATAATAGAATGCAGGAGATTAAAATTCACAATGGCTCTGGGACTAATTGTTGAGTTTAACTTTTATATTTGGTGGTAAAGAATGCCTAATTTCTTGTACCTTTCAGCAGACTAGGGAAAGATTAGGTGCAGCGATTGAGGTTTAGTAGGAGCAGAGTTTTATTCTCCAGAGTTGAAAATTTATAGCACTGCTAGTATGAAAAACATCTTCACAGTTACAAGACCACAAATTGTGCAATTATGAATTCTGCTAATTAGACATAAATTGAATATGTAAATTATATTAATTAGAAAGTAGTCTCCCCATAACTCAAAGACATTCTATCTATGAAACTTGATGAGTATAATTATTATGTAATAAGGGATAATGTTATGATTAATTATACAAATTATACATGATTCACATAAGCAAATAAGGTAGATTCCAAAATAAACTTTCCCCTATAATTGAAAATCTGCAAGACATTAAGTTACAAAACTCAGAGGATAGAGCTCAGGCCACCAATTACCCTAACTATAATAAGTATGATATAGTCAATGCCATGAAAATGAATATCTGATAGGAGATTAAAAACTAACATTTGCAAAATATTTTCTCTCAGCATTTATTGTAAGTTATTCCTGATAAGTGTGAATACCTTTCCTGCCCATTTTACATATCTCATTATGGTTATAACCCAAATAACAATGCCATCCTCGAAATAAACGGTTCCTTCCCTCATTGTACCACAATGCACCAAAACACAAAGCATTCAAACTCATGATAATTTAAACAATTTCCATTTTGGAAATTATTTCAGTAAAATTAAAATAAAGTGTGCAACAGAAAATACTAGTATTTTGCATATATGTTCCAGGCAAAGGAGTAAAGTGTTGTGTCAAGCAAGTTATGTAGTTAACAGGACTGGGGCAGATTGTAGAAAAAGTATATTTGAAGTCTTATGCAAACCTCATCACGTCATTCTGCCAAATATGAACATTGCTGTTTAAATGCATTTTACACTACTTCTTTGTTCAGCCCTGCTGGCCACACTCTAAAACACTCAGAAGCTTTGTATGAAAATAATTTATTGAATTATGCTACTGCCCTTTTCCAGAAGGACTATTATGAAACTTGTCACGCTGTAACTGACAGATGGACAGCTGACACCCACAGTATCGGCCACATCAATGTGGCAAGACTATGAGATGTAGAAAATGAAAGCATCCTTAATTGATCTTCTGATGGGTGTACTCTTTTTATTTTTATTTTTTTCAGTGCTTTCCTTTGCATAATCATCCTTTCTCTCTAGTCGCACACCTATTTTTGCCCAATGGGCTCAAAATTGCTTCAACTGCACCATAGCAAATTGAATAACAATTAGGATTAAAAATGTTCATTTATAGTAAGTCCCAGATTCAGAAGAGAAGGCTATTGCTGGAGATGCTTTGGCTACAATCGGATACGAAAGAGTGGAACCAAGCGAGTATAATCCCACTAAGTTGGACAATGAAGGAGAGGCATTGGAAGAGGATGGTGTGGTCAACCATATCAAATGCTGCAGAGCGGTCAAGGAGGATGATGAGGGATATTGCACCATGGTCACTGATATCATTTGCTATGTTGGTTAGGCCTGTTTCAGTGCTGTAGCAGGGGTAGAAACATGATTAGAGAGATTCTAACATGGAGTTGCGAGAAAGCTGGACGTGGATTTGGGAAATGGCAACATATTCAAAAACTTCGGCGAGGAAACAAGGAAATTGGAAATGGAGTGGTAGTTTGCAAGAACAGAAGGTTCAAGGGTAGGTTTTTTGAAGAGGGTGGTAAGGACAGTGGTTTTGAGAGGCAGAGGGACAATACCTGAGGAGACAGAACCACTTACAATACCAGTTAGCTTAGGGGCCAGGAAAGAAAATTGGGCAGTTAGTGATTTAGTGGAAATGGGGTCAAGGGAGCAGGAGCTGGGTTGCCTGGATGAGATAACTTGGAGAGAGCATGAGAGGAGATGGGAGAGAAACTTTAGAGAGACATGGGTCCAGGGCTAGGGCAGAAAAAGCCTAGAAGAGATCTGACTTGGTGAGAAAAGGGAAGGGGGAGGTGGGGGGGGGAAAGCAGCAGAAGCAGCTGAACAGATGGTCTCAACCTTTGTGATGAAGTCATTCATGATCTCCTCACACTTGTTGTTGCAGGTGAGGGTGCAAGGGGAAGAGGAGAGAGGTTTAAGGAGATGATCATAGGGGAGAAGTGTAGCCGGGGTTAGCTTTGCTATTCAGGATGCTCCTGGAGTAGTGGATGGAATTGGCAGAGAAAAGTGAGTCACAATGATGTGCTCCTGCCAGATCTGGCAATGGATGGCTCAAGTCTGTGTCCCTTGGCCTTGAGAGAGTGAAGATGGAGGTCACAGCAGGGGGAATGACCAGGATGGGTAAGAGTTAATGTTTTGGTGGGAAGAAAGGCATCAAAGTTGGAAATGAGGGAGTGGCTGAGCAAGTCAGCAGTTGCAGAAGTATTGTGGTGAATGAAAGGCCAAAGACTGGGCAATTGGATGTTTGAAAGTGCAGTTGTAACCAATGTTCATTTTAAGCTGCGCGGCTGCGCGGTGCTCCAGGGAACCCGCACAGCCGGCTTAGAAACATAGAAACATAGAAAATAGGTGCAGGAGTAGACCATTCGGTCCTTCGAGCCTGCACCGCCATTCAATGCGTTCATGGCTGAACATGCTACCTCAGTACCCCATTCCTGCTTTCTCGCCATACCCCTTGATCCCCCTAGTTGTGAGTGTTATATCTAACTCCCTTTTGAATATATTTAGCGAACTGGCCTCAACAACCTTCTGTGGAAGAGAATTCCATAGATTCACCACTCTCTGGGTGAAGAAGTTCCTCCTCAGCTCAGTCTTAAATGGCTTCCCCTTAATCCTTAGACTGTGACCCCTGGTTCTAGTTTTCCCTAACATTGGGAACATTCTGCCCGCATCTAATTTGTCTAAACCAGTCAGGATTTTAAATGTCTCTATAAGATCCCCCCTCATTCTTCTGAACTCCAGAGGATACAAGTTCAGTTGACCCAATCTTTCTTGATATGTCAGTCCGGCCATCCCAGGAATCAATCTAGTGAACCTTCGCTGCACTCCCTCAATAGCAAGAATGTCCTTCCTTAAGTTAGGAGACCAAAACTGCGCACAATACTCCAGGTGTGGCCTCACCAAGGCCCTGTACAACTGCAGCATCACCTCCCTACTCCTGTACTCAAATCCCCTTACTATGAAGGCCATCATTCCGTTTGCTTTCTTGACTGCCTGCTGCACTTGCATTCCCACCTTCAGTGACTGATGTACCATGACGCCCAGGTCTCGTTGCACCTCCCCTTTCCCTAATCTGCCACCATTCAGGTAATAGTCCGCCTCTCTATTTTTACCACCAAAGTGGATAACCTCACATTTATCCACATTGTACTTCATCTGCCATACATTTGCCCATTCACCCAATCTGTCCAAGTCACTCTGTAGCCTCCTAGCATCCTCCTCATTGTTCACACTGCCTCCCAATTTAGTGTCATCCGCAAATTTGGAGATATTACATTTAATCCCTTCGTCCAAATCATTAATATATAATGTAAACAGCTGGGGTCCCAGCACCGAACCCTGCGGTACCCCGCTGGTCACTGCCTGCCATTCTGAAAAGTACCCATTTACTCCTACTCTTTGTTTCCTGTGTGCCAACCAGTTCTCAATCCACGTCAACACATTACCCCCAATCCCATGTGCTTTAACTTTGCTCACCAATCTCTTGTGTGGGACCTTGTCGAAGGCCTTCTGAAAGTCCAAATACACCACATCTACTGGTTCCCCCCTGTCCACCCTATTGGAAACATCCTCAAAAAATTCCAGAAGATTTGTCAAGCATGATTTCCCTTTCACAAATCCATGCTGACTTGGACCTATCATGTCGCCACTTTCCAAATGGTCTGTTATGACATCTTTAATAATTGCTTCCATCATTTTACCCACGACCGATGTCAGGCTGACCGGTCTATAATTCCCTGCTTTCTCCCTCCCTCCTTTTTTAAAAAGAGGGGTTACATTGGCCACCCTCCACTCCATCGGAACTGATCCAGAGTCTAAGGAATGTTGGAAAATGATCGTCAATGCATCCACTATTTCCAAGGCCACCTCCTTAAGTACTCTGGGATGCAGACCATCAGGCCCCGGGGATTTTTCAGCCTTCAGTCCCATCAATTTCCCCAATACCTTTTCCCGACTAATAAGGATTTCCCTCAGCTCCTCCCTCTTACCAGATCCTCTGACCCCTTTTATTTCCGGCAGGTTGTGTGTGTCCTCCACAGTAAACACCGAACCAAAGTACTTGTTCAATTGATCTGCCATTTCCTTGTTCCCCATTACGACTTGCCCTGTTTCCGACTGCAGGGGACCTACGTTTGTTTTTACTAACCTCTTTCTTTTTACATATTTATAGAAGCTTTTGCAGTCCATTTTAATGTTCTCTGCAAGCTTCCTTTCATATTTTATTTTCCCTGCCCTAATCAAACCCTTCGTCCTCCTTTGCTGAGTTTTGAAGTTCTCCCAGTCCCCGGGTTTGCTGCTACTTCTGGCCAATTTGTATGCAACTTCCTTGGTTTTAATACTATCCCTGATTTCCCTTGTTAGCCATGGTTGAGCCACCTTCCCTTTTTTATTTTTACACCAGACCGGGATGTACAATTGTTGTAGTTCATCCATGCGATCTCTAAATGTCTGCCATTGCCCTTCCACTGATAGCCCCTTAAATATCGCTTGCCAATTTAACCTCGCCAATTCACGCCTCATACCATCAAAGTTGCCCTTATTTAAGTTCTGGACCATGGTCTCTGACTTAACTGTTTCCTTCTCCATCCTAATGTAGAACTCCACCATACTATGGTCACTCTTCCCCAGGGGGCCTCGTACCACAAGATTGCTGATTAGTCCTTCCTCATTACACAACACCCAGTCCAGGATGGCCTCCCCTCGAGTTGGTTCCTCAACATATTGGTTTAGGAAACCATCCCTTAAACACTCCAGGAAATCCTCCTCCACTGTATTGCTTCCAGTTTGAGTAGCCCAATCTATATGCATATTAAAGTCACCCATGATAACTGCCGTGCCTTTTTTGCACGCACCTCTGATTTCCTGTTTCATACCCTCCCCCACCTCACTACTGCTGTTTGGAGGTCTGTACACAACTCCCACTAACGTTTTCTGCCCTTTGGTGTTCTGCAGCTCAACCCATATTGATTCCACATCCTCCAAGCTGATGTCCTTCCTAGCTATTGCATTAATCTCCTCTTTAACCAGCAATGCTACCCCACCCCCTTTTCCTTTTATTCTATCCTTTCTGAATGTTGAATACCCCTGGATGTTCAGTTCCCAGCCTTGATTGTTCTGGAGCCACGTCTCTGTAATCCCAATCACATCGTATCCGTTAACATCTATTTGCACAGTCAATTCATCCACCTTATTACGGATACTCCTTGCATTAAGACACAGAGCCTTTAGGCTTATTTTATTAACATCCTTTGTCCTTTTAGACTTATGATTTAGTATGGCCCTTTGTGTTTCTTGCCTTTGTTTACTCGGCCTTCCCCTATTGTTTCTCACCCTTCTAACATTTGTTTCTGACTGCATATTACTTCCCCCTGTTTCGCTACATAGGTTCCCCTTCCCCTGCCATATTAGTTTAAATCCTCCCGAACTGCTTTAGCAAATATTACCCCGAGGACATCGGTTCCAGTCCTGCCCAAGTGCAGACCGTCCCTTTTGTACAGGTCCCACTTCCCCCAGAACTGGTTCCAATGCCTCAGGAATTTGAATCCCTCCCTCCTGCACCACTGCTCAAGCCACGTATTCAATCTCACTATCCTGTTCTCTCTATTCTGATTAGCTCGTGGCCCTGGTAGCAATCCAGAGATTACTACCTTAGAGGTCCTACTTTTTAATTTAGCTCCTAGCTCCCTAAATTCTGCTTGTAGGACCTCTTCCCGCTTTTTACCTATATCGTTGGTACCTACATGCACCACGACAGCTGGCTGTTCACCCTCCCTCTTCAGAATGTTCTGCAGCCGCTCCGAGACATCCTTGACCCTTGCACCAGGGAGGCAACATACCATCCTGGAATCTCGGTTGCGGCCACAGAAACTCCTGTCTATTCCCCTTACAATTGAGTCCCCTATCACTATAGCCCTACCACTCTTTTTCCCGCCCTGCTGTGCAGCAGAGCCAGCCATGGTGCCATGAACCTGGCTGCTGGTGCCTTCCCCTGGTAGGCCATCTCCCCCAACAGTATCCAAAGCGGCATACCTGTTTTGGAGGGAGATGACCACAGGAGACTCCTGCACTACCTTCCTGATATTGCCCTGCTTCTTGGTCACCCATACACTGTCTGTCCTAGCCTTTACCTGCGGTGTGGACAACTCACTAAATGAGCGATTCACTGAGTTCTCGGCATCGTGCATGCTCCAGAGTGAGTCCACCCGCAGCTCCAGCACCGCCATGCGGGCTGTCAGGAGCTGCAGCTGGACACACTTCCCGCACACGTAGTTGTCAGGGACACTGGAAGTGTCCCTGGTTTCCCACATGGCACAGGAGGAGCATGAAACGGGTCCGAGACTTCCTGTCATGACTTAACCCTTATGTTACTTTATTACTAAAATTTTAACTTATTTATCTTAGGTCCAGGAGTTAAGTCCCTGAAAACAAAATATAAAATCGAACCTACCTTTTAAATTCCCTCTACCCCTAAAGGTTAGAGGAGGTGGGAGGGTGGGAGTCACTACTAGTGTAGTGTCTCGGGTTTAGCAACCGCTCCACCTATATACGGGTACCAATGATTTGGCCCCGCCCCCTGCCTTTGAAAAAGCCCGCGAAGCTCTTACCCCGCTGGGGAAAAAGGCCACGTAGCTGAGTTTATTGACTCACCTCAGGCCTCTGCCGCTCCAACCAGGTCCGCTCCTCCTTCCCCGCTGCCGACCGCTCTGTGGGAGAGAGAAAGAAAGGCTCCTCCTCCCCCGCTGTCGACGCTGGTCTGAGGCCTACCTGAGCCTCGGGCCTCCCTTTATTGACTCACCTCAGGCCTCTGCCGCTCCAACCAGGTCCGCTCCTCCTTCCCCGCTGCCGACCGCTCTGTGGGAGAGAGAAAGAAAGAAAGGCTCCTCCTCCCCCGCTGTCGACGCTGGTCTGAGGCCTACCTGAGCCTCGGGCCTCCCTTTATTGACTCACCTCAGGCCTCTGCCGCTCCAACCAGGTCCGCTCCTCCTTCCCCGCTGCCGACCGCTCTGTGGGAGAGAGAAAGAAAGAAAGGCTCCTCCTCCCCCGCTGTCGACGCTGGTCTGAGGCCTACCTGAGCCTCGGGCCTCCCTTTATTGACTCACCTCAGGCCTCTGCCGCTCCAACCAGGTCCGCTCCTCCTTCCCCGCTGCCGACCGCTCTGTGGGAGAGAGAAAGAAAGAAAGGCTCCTCCTCCCCCGCTGTCAACGCTGGTCTGAGGCCTACCTGAGCCTCGGGCCTCCCTTTATTGACTCACCTCAGGCCTCTGCCGCTCCAACCAAGTCCGCTCCTCCTTCCCCGCTGCCGACCGCTCTGTGGGAGAGAGAAAGAAAGAAAGGCTCCTCCTCCCCCGCTGTCGACGCTGGTCTGAGCTTTTCAATGTAAAAACCTTAAAGGGGCCGCACAGAGCCAGAAATAATTACAGGGAACATTGGTTATAACTGACCTGGGTGAGAGTTTATTCCAGGGCTGGATGCAGAAAGAAGTGGAGTTAGAAAGGGGTAGGGGAATGTGGATGGTGAGGGATACAAGGAAGTAGTCGGCGATGGCTTTGTCAGTGATCGAGACTGTGGGAGTAGCAATGCCTCGGAGATGACAAGGTCCAAGGGGATAGCGGTCAACCACAGTAGAGCCCAGCACTTGTTGTTTCTTTAATATGCTTTACAGTTTATATACTTTGGTCCTGAAATTTTGCCATAGAATAGTAGTATGCAGATTCTTAACCTGAAATTCCTGTCCTCTCTCTTTTAACAGAGGGTTGGCTTATATACTATTATTGTACAGCTTAATTTTAGTGTCTTTATAGTTTAACCGCTTTTCAAAATCTCAATCCTGTCCCCTCTCGATAAACTCACTTAAAAGCTGTGATGATCAACTTTAAATTCCTCATCTGAAAACCAATACTTCTGGCACAACTGTAAGCTGGAAGGAGACTATCCTGTTTCTACACGATGACAGGGCAACCTTTTGTCCTCATCGAAAATTTATGTTCTGAGTTGATGGGCAAGTTTCTTTTACTCTGCCATTTAATTATGAAAATAAATATTAATTGCATCAAGTGAATGCCTTTAGAACTCTTTACAGCTATTTAAACCGAAGTAAATTTATATAAAAGTCCATTCTGTTGTTATGTCCAACTGGTGGATCTAGTGGCATTGCTCACAATGAGTCAGGATTACAACAGGGATGTAATATGTAATGTATTAACAATGATTCACAGTGATTGAATAAGTCAAACTGCAATTGCGTTATTATGGTAGTCTGGGATTTTTAAGTTGTTTAGTGATGAAATTCCATAGCCTGTGAATTAGGAAAACCATAAACTAGTGCCCATTATTATTATATGTTCTTTTATCTGCGTACTCAATTTTTTCCTTTTACCTTTTTGAAAGCCCAGGATACATTTAACAGCACTGGAGGGGGTTGTGGGGAGGGGGCATGGGGGGCGGGGGTGGCGGTGATGGGGATTTAGCAACACTCTGGGAGTTTGGGCTGTGTTAGATTTGGGGAGAGATGATCTTGAATTTTGTCTCAGAATGTGGGAAATGCTGCCAAGGCTGCATTTATTGTCCATCCTTAGTTGTGTTTAGTTGGAGGTGGTGGGCCTTCTTCTTGAACTGCTGCAGTCATTGTGGCGATGGTGCTCCCAGGTTGAGGTGGGCTCTTGGCTTGGTCTTTGGTGAAACCTGACATTTTGCAACACAGGGGAGAGTCCAGGGAATTAGCTGCATGGGAGGAATCCTGGGGTTTAGCAGTACTGAGGCTGGTGGTCCTGGGCCTTGGCCGCACTAAGGGAGGATGCAATTCTAGAGTCTGGCAGCTGGGGGAATTCCCAGGATCTGGTGTCACTGGGTGAAAGTATTGGGGTATGGGGGTACGAAGGGACTTGTGGCATTCATGGAGGTGGGCCCCAAGCCTTTTAGCATTAAGGGAAGGTAAGCCAAGCACCATCCCTGGCTTGTAGTTCCAATTCCATGTAAGCTCCTACCTTTTTCCTGACTTCCGAAAAATTATCAGGTTTTGGGTGGACCAGGAATGGGGTGCTGCGGGCTGGGAACAGTATGCAATAGTTTGGGGTGGAGCATAAACTTAAGCTCCAGACCTGTGACACAGGCTAAGCTGTAGGGACAATACATAATGGCCTAGGAATTCAAGGGTTTAGCGCTGACCGTTAAGGCCTGTTTTGCTGAAAAAAATGGCAGCCACCTCACTTCCGCCCACTTCCGATGGGTCCCGCGGCGGCCACCATTTTCATCAGGTTGGCAGCACTGCTGATGCCCGCACTCACTGGAGATATTTAGATTAGGCAGATTGTGACGTCAGAGACGCCCGATCTGCCATTTTCGCGTTCACCGCTCCACTTACCAGCCTGTGTTAATCACGACCAGCTGACCAGGCATTCACTAGCAGGGAGGAGCCTCCAGCAGCGATATTTAAAGGGATCATCATCAACAACTTGCAGCTGACATGGGTTTTCAGTTTGACTGACTCTGTGTAACTTTCTGCAACTCTTGCAGTTTTCCAAACTTGTTTCAAGTTCCTGAGGTGACAGGGAGTGTTGGTACAAGTGGAGAACACCTTCGTTCTCATTTAAAGGCTTCTGCTCACAATGCTTGCTCACAATTATGAGGGCTCTACTGGCAGTCCCCCTCGCGCTCGAGTATCTTCGGGAGAGGGAGCAGAGGCAGCGAGGAGCAGTGTATTAGAAGGCTCAGAACTCTGCCACCTCCTGCAACCAGACCTGCAGCCTCAGAGCAGCGTGACCACGGCTCTCCCAGTAGCCCTCAAAGTCAACGTGGCCATCAATTTCTTCGCCAGCGGATCCTTCCAGTCTGCAGCAGGAGACATAGCTAACATCTTCCAGTTCGCCATCCATCGCTGCATCCAGGAGGTCACAGTGGCTCTCTCCACCAGGAGAAGGGACTACGTTGTCTTCTCTCTGAACAGAGAGAGACAGGAGGAGCGCGCATATGGCTTTGCCAGGATAGCGGACTTCCCCATGGTGCAGGGTGCCATCGACTGCACACATGGCTTTGCGGGCACCGTATACCAATCCTGAGATGTTCCGTAGCCGCAAAGACTACCGCTAACTTAATGTGCAGTTGTTGCGCGACCACGCCCGCGCATCATGATGGTCAATGCCTGCTATCCTGGCAGCAGTCATGATGCCTTCATCCTGTGCCAGTCCGGTATGCCAGCAATCTTCCAGCCACCGCGTCAAACCCAAGGGTGGCCGTTCAGAGACAAAGGCTATCCGATCTGCACCTGGATGATGACTCCCCTCTGCAACCCCACCACTCATGCCCAGCACTCATATAATGAGAGCGTGCTGCCACCAGGAACATCATCGAACAGACCATCGGGCTGCTGAAGCAACGGTTCCGCTACTTGACTGCTCGGGAGGAGCCCTCCAGTACTCGCCGGAGCGGGTGTCCCATTTCCTGGTGGTCTGCTGCATGGTCCACAACTTGGCCATCATGAGGGCCCAGCCATTGCCTCCAGGGATTGTGGGACCACCTCAGGAGGAGTACGAGGGAGAGGAGAAGGAGGAGGAGGAAGAGGAAGTGGAGGAGGATGAGGAGGAAGGGAGGAGGCATGCAGCAAATACCCATTGCAGACAGGCTGTCCATGAACGCCTCATCAGACTCTTATTCGAGTGAATGAAACCCCAGAACCCCGTTGCTCACCACATCCCCACCATACCATTCCTCCGTCATGGAACATCACAGCATCCTCCTAGGCACAAAGCTGAAATGCGTGCCACCACAAAACAAACATTCCAAACAAAATTAATAAATTTATCACTATTCAATCAACATGACAATCTGCGCTTGCGTGGCAGCAAGCTGAACCTGCAGGAGAGCAGACTGCGCTTCCACTGCAGCACTGAGACGTTGGGTCGCTTCCCCCTGTGCTGCAATGGAAGCCGTGACATTGCCCATCACATGCAGCATCATAGCTGGGTTCACAAGGTGTCTCCTGGAGTTGTCAATCATTTCCAGCCTGGAAATCATGGGCAAAGCCCCGTTCAATGTTGGAGCCGGACTCCTCCATGCTCCTTGACATTGACAAGAGGCTCTCTGGCAGGCTTGCCATTGCACCTAGCATTTCGGTGTGCATGCCATCATCACACTTCATCAAGGTCATCATCTGATTCATGTGCGTGAACTTGCCCTCCGGGGTGCTGGCCCCCGAGCTACCCTTTCCCCCAGCCTTGCTGCAGCCCACTCGTGCCCAGTGCCTCACCATGTGCAGATCCTGCCTCTATATTACCCTCTACATTCCGCGCAGTGCCAGTTTCTGAGCTGGTGTCTGCAAGTGTCAGATGCAGTGGCGGCGTGTCTTCTTCTTCTTCTCCACTCTCCTCCACAGCATGAGGAACAGACTGGCCTGCTGGCAGTTCTTGGGTATCTGAAAGCAGAAAGGCACAAGAGTCGGGTTGTGGTGAGGGGAGGTGGGGGAAGCAAGATATCCAAGCATACAGCATCAGCAGCTTGTAAGTGAGAAGAGTGTGGGATGAGGGGAAGTGGGATGTGAGAAGAAGGATTAGGAATGATCATACCATCATTGTCAGTAAGGGCTTCAACTTCTCCCATTGCCACGGCCTCAATGACTTCCCTTCCAATGATGTTGAGCATGGACTCCTCCAGTTGGGTCAAGGTCTGTACAGTAGCTTGGCCGCCTTCTGTCTGCCGTTGTTCTGAGATGTGGGTGTGAGTGTTGCAGCAGTGGTAAGGTTGTGAGGGTGAAGTGAAGCCATGATTGTGAGGTATAACTGGTGATAGGTAGAGATTGTTGGTAGGTGAGCGTGATGCTTTGAGCAGTGTGTGAGGCTTGTGGTGCAGATGGTGAGATATGGCATTTGCTGAAGTCTTCACTCACCTTGACCTGCCATGTGAGGTCATTAAACTTCTTTTGGCACTGTATCCGTGTCCTTGGCACGACACTGTTGGCTGTGACGTAGGTAGCTATCTCCTCCCAGATTCTTATACTGGTAGCCTTTGATGGCTTCCTGCCACCCTGAGGGAACAGGACTCTTTCACTCAACTGCCACTACCAAGGCCTTGAGTGCAGCATCCGAAAACCTTCTGGCTCTCTCTCTGGGTTGTTGTTGCTGTGCCATGGCTTCAGTCTGCAATGACAATGAGGTGCTGCTGCATCAAAGCACCTCCCCTTAATGTAGTGCAGAGAGCCTAGGCCAAAGATTATTGACCATTAGACTGCACCTGATATTGCCCCCCTCCGTTGAGCACTAAGGCAATCAGCAGCGCGTTTAGCGCTAAAATCAGCACTGCAATCATTATCATGAGCAGGCAGCACAAATTTTGTGTGCTGCCTGCACCACTTTCAACAGGCACAGGCAATTAGTGCTGGCTCTTGATAACCGCCTGTTTTTTGGGCCTAATCCAATTTCTAGGCCAACGTTTAGTTTCTGTTTATTTATTGGTTGATTTTACTCAGTCTTATAGTTAGGAGTGCTGACTGGTTGACGCTGAAATGATTTGGATTCATTTACTGTTTGGGTTAATTGATTGAGGTTCTACTTGGCTTCATTGGTAGATGTTGGCTGCAATGTTTAGCCGATGTGTTGAGATTTGTTGAATGTGAAATTTAAGTAAATTAGAAAGACATGTTGAAGTGAATCAGAAAGTGTACCCTTAAGTCTGACACAGGAAATGTGATGTTGGAAATCGGAAATACATGCTATTGTACCATTTTTACAATATTATAGATGATATAAGTCTAGAAATTACCATTGGTGGGTATTAGCAGATGAATGTTTTTTAACACGTTCGTATAATATTCCTCTGTATGTTAGTTTTGCAAATGTATTAACCCATTTTAAACCATCCAGATGAATGCCTGTATTAGAACAGGCTCTTTAGCATCTTTTAGGTGGACTCCCGAAAGGATTCCCACCTCCAGTGGGAAAGAGAGGATGGCAAATATCAATGGTAAGTTTTGGGCATCTTCTGCAGCAAAGCATGGCTAGCAGCTTGTGGGGATGCCCGAAATGTATTTATTTTTAATATTTGACCCAATTCCTGCCTTAGCCTATGCAATTGATTGTAAATGATGAAAAATTCATGATGGCAGATTTCTCTCATTTGCATACATTTTGAATATGCCCACCCCGACGAGGGCAGATGTATTCCACAGCCCCGTCACTTCTGGCAGAAAGCTTGGCAGTGCCAGGGGCACCATTCCTTGGCAGCTGCACTTTAATTGGGGAAATCAGCCCCAATTTTTAAAAGGATGTCAGTAGTATTGTAAGAAGCTTCGTCGAGGTGAAACCTTTGAGGGCGAAATTGTGTGCAACATCATAAATGTATTGAAGAACATGTTTACAATCTCATGGCACTTAGCAACCAGAGCAATTTTTCCACCTAGGGTCCTCCGCAATAGCTTTCCCTGCAGTTCTTTTTGCAAAGTGAACTCACTGACATGCCTGGGACTTATAAACAAATATTTTAAGGGGTGAGGTTAATGTTGATATAGTTGATTTAATTGGGGATTACCCCCTTAAATGATAGTGCCACTTAGCCGGGTTTCATTTGTTAACCAAATTATATTTTAGGAAAGGGATTTGGTTCAATTTTTTTGCACTATCGTTCTAAATGCGAAACTTGTGCAGACTAATTCAAATGAATGAATTGCCAGGTAAAATAACTGACAACAAATTTAAATCGCACAAATGCCCTAGATCGTTGTAAAGAGGGGAGGGAGGGGTTAATGTAAGGAAGAGTCTGAAAAGCACGCGTCCTTCCAGCTGAAGGAAGGTGCATGGAGCTGATTGACGTGACGAGGGAGGAAACAAAAAAACCGATGAAAACAAAGCTGCCTGCACGATGCAAAATTAACAGATTGGTGCAAAACACAAGTCCCCGCCCATAGATAGAGCAATGCATATTACTCTCAAATGCTGAACAAAGCCTTACACATAAGTGCGTAAATTTACGATTGTAATAGTTAATAGGAATCAAAATAATCGCCAGTAATTTTTAAGTCAGTTCACATATAAACAACGAGTCCCATGCATAAAAACTAGTCTCACGCATACTCTGTAGCGAATCATGTTAATAACGCCCTGTGAGGCACGGGCATTACATATGAAAACCCACGGTGCAGTTTATTATCAGGTTTTTTTTTCTATTCTTAGTTGACTAAAGGTTAAAAATACCCAACACTAAGCAATATTCACGCGCACACAGAGCCGACAATGCTCTTGTTTAACGAGCACTGGCGAAGTGGTGCTGAAGGATAGCTGGAAGCGTGCAGAGTCCAATTACAGACTCCAGCCCGGCACTTCAGATATGCGAGGAAGTGCGAGTGGAAACAATAATCACATCGATGCATTTTTTATTACCTCTGACTAATGATTGACATCACATATGATCACACAATGTTTATTGGTCAATTACGTGCATTTCTCGGATTACGACTTTCGATTGTAACATCCGCCCAACCAATCGCCAACATTTCAGCCTTTCACCCTGGGAAACGAAGGCAAATATTTCCTTTCAAAGGTGTAAAACCCATGCGGCATTGTGTACGCATCCGTATTCAAATCCACTCTTTGGGGCGGCGGCGGCGGCGGGGGGGGGGGGTTGATATGGAGATCCACTTTATTAGCTTTGCAACAGCTTACAGCTGCAATCGTAACACATCAATTTCCCTTCGATGCTTCTATATTTCCCAGCACAGGCACGTATGCAGATGAGTGTTCGTGCCTTTTCCACAATTGCCCTGGTGTGAGTCAGCTCTCCCCCCCCACCCCCCAACCTACCCTTCCCCTTCCCCTAATATGGCCAGCAACAGCAACAGCAGCGGCAGCGTGTAGGCGTGGCGACATGGCTCGGCGGTGCTGAAAGACAGCTCCCAGCGCCGAGGGTGTGGGTCTGTTTGCTCCGCCGCGATCTCCAGTCTTCTTCTGTGCACCATGAGTCCAGCGGCTCCCGGAGCGGCGCCATGAAGCGCCAGAACGTGCGGACCCTCGCCCTCATTGTCTGCACCTTCACCTACCTGCTGGTCGGAGCCGCCGTCTTCGATGCCCTGGAGTCCAAGCAGGAGACCTCGGAGAAGAAGAACCTGGAAGAAAGGAGGTTCGCGCTCATGACCAAATACAACCTGAGCGAGAAGAAATACGAGGAACTCGAGCTGGTTGTCTTGAAACTCAAGCCGCATAAAGCTGGGGTCCAGTGGAAATTCGCTGGCTCTTTCTATTTCGCCATCACTGTGATCACAACTATCGGTGGGTGTTTTTTTCTCCCCCCCCCCCCCCCCCCGTATTACGGACCTGCACTTTTCTTTCTGCATTTATATAATTGATTAGTTAAGAGAAATAATAAAGAGAAATCGTGGAAATAAAAAAGCTGATCTATCAGACCGCATCTTGGCGCTGTTTTACTCAGAAGTTAATACCTGTAGCAGTTTAAAATATTAATTTCATAACATTTGTTTCAGTTCAAGATTTTCTGTAATAGTTTGTAAAGACATAGTGATGGAAGTAAAGTTTCAAGGTTTAAACATGTTACACAATTCCATGCACTAAATATCCACAATACACGGTAGGAATGTTTTAGTGACATCTCTGTCAAATAGGGATCTTTTGTATTTAAGTTACAGTGCAGGGTACGATAGTCCGGAGTAACTGGTTCTGTCTGACCAATTTAGGAAGTTAGAATATCAAATTCATTCGCCTGCTGTAAGCCGTGGCGTCTCTTTATGCATAATTCTTGCCATCAAGCCTAGAATGTTAAAATGAAGGGATTTGCTTTCTTCCAGGGGAAAGGAAATCGTGGAAATCGCTAAAATTATTTACGCTGAACACATTAACAAGGTCGTTTCCTTGAAATATTTTATCATTCAGTATGTGGGAATCAGATATTTTCAACTGTTTGAACTGTGATTATTTATTAAACGTTGGGGAATTTGGAAAATAAGAGTCTAAATGGGATAGAGGGGCAAAGGGACCTAGGGACACAGATTCACAAATCAATAAAAGTGCCAATGCAGGTTAACAAAGTCATTAAAAAAATCAAGCAAAGCACTGGGGTTCATTTCTAGAGGGATAGAATTGAAAAGCAGAGAACTTATGTAAAACTTAAATTGAACCTTAGACCACACTTAGAATACTGTGCACAGTTCTGGTCTCCATATTACAGAAAGGATATAGAAGCACTGGAGAAAGTGCCAAAAAGATTTACAAGGATGATACCAGAACTGAGAGGTTAGAACTGTCAGGAAAGACTTGAACAGGCTGGGGCTCTTTTCTCTAGAAAAGAGAAGACTGAGGGGTGACCTGATAGAGGTCTTTAAAATTATGAAGGGGTTTGATAGGGTAGACGTAGAGGAGATGTTTCCACTTGTGGGGGAATTCAAAACTAGGGATCATAAATGTAAGATAGTCACTAACAAATCCAATAAGGAATTCAGGATGAACTTCTTTACCCGGAGAGTGGTGAGGCAAATAGCATAGGATGCTAGATAAATACATGAGGGAAAAAGGAATAGAAGGTTATGCTGATAGGGTTAGATGAAGTAGGGTGGGAGGAGGCTCGTGTGGAGCATAAACACTGGCACAGACCAGTTCGGCTGAATGGCCTGTTTCTGTGCTGTAAATTCTATGTAAATCTATGCAATTTGCTTCAGTTGTCATCGGGACCCTCCATTCACTTTTACATTGGTGTCGAGCCTTCAGGTATCTGGGTCCTATTCCCTGGAACTACCTCCCTAAACCTCCCCACCATTTTCTCCACCTTTGAAAACCTTCTCTAAATCCATCTCTTCAACCAAGTTTTAGTTCACCCTCCTGATCTTTCCCTTCCTGGCTTGCCATCTATCTTTTTACGCCTATTTACGAAGTGCCTTGGCACATTCCTATGTTATATATATTACATCAATGCAATTTGATGTTGCTGTTGTTGTTGTTTAGTGATGATCCATATTTTTAGGGGTGCGTAAATTAGGTGCAGGTTCAATTTGCTTGTATTGCTCTTCTGCAATATTTTCAGAAGCTCGGCCCATTTTAGCAACTGCTTAATCCAAGTGCGTGTCATGTTAAATTGGAAAGCTGTCAGCTTTGTGAAAAATTGACTATTTTGTTTGGACTGGTGCTATCTGTTACAAGTGATCAGATGGGCTATTTTTAACTGCTTTATTATACAGTTATTGTAACTTATTTCAGCTGTTTTATTTAGATGTGCCTGCTCTTATTCTGATAGTTCTCTATAGTTAGTATGAATGAAAGGTGCAGAAAGTGATAAAATTAACATTTCTGTATTAACTGTGGAATCCAATATCCAAATTAATAGTGAAGGTATAGGGGGCAAGCATTGACTTCCACCCAAAATGGACACACAGTCATCAGAGCAGCTGTGCGCACACCTATAGCTAGCATTGGGAGGCCCAAACCACTTTCCGGTTTGGTCCTCATTCAAATGCTACCGATGAGCTAGGATGCAACAAACGGGTGCCCCTCTGCAGCTCGCTGGGTGTAGGAGGGCAGGAAATCTGCTGGCTCCCACGCTGAGCTGGCTAACAGACTGGATGTTGAGCTGGAATATTTTTGTGGGCCCACTATTGCTCCTCCTGGCCCTTATCTAAAAATATTAAACATTTCTTCAGCTGTGTTTTTGAGTGGCCTCCAGCAATCCCATTAAGGACTGTTACCAGGAAATATGTATTCCATTAATTATTACATTTGTTTTTCTCATTTTTATGGGATGTGGGCGTTGCTGACAAAGCCAGCATTTATTGCCCATCCCTAATTGCCCTTGAGAAGGTGGTGGTGAGCCACCTTCTTGAACCGCTGCAGTCCGTGCGGTGAAGGTACTCCCACAGTGCTGTTAGGTAGGGAGTTCCAAGATTTTGACCCAGCGACGATGAAGGATCGGCGATATGCTTCTAAGTCAGGATGATGTGTGATTTGGAAGGGAACTTGGAGGTGGTGGTGTTCCCATGTGTCTGCTGCCCTTGCCTTTCTAGATGGAAGAGGTCGCAGGTTTGGGAGGTGCTGCCGAAGAAGCCTTGGCGAGTTGCTACAGTGCATCTTGTAGATGGTACACACTGCAGCCACGGTACGCCGGTGGTGGAGGGAGTGGATGTTTAAGGTGGTAGAGGGGGTGCCAATCAAGCGGGCTGCTTTGTCCTGGATGGTGTCGAGCTTCTTGAGTGTTGTTGGAGCTGCACTCATCCAGGCAAGTGGAGAGTATTCCATCACACTCCTTACTTGTGCCATGTTGATAGTAGAAAGGCTTTGGGGAGTCAGGAGGTGAGACACTCGCCGCAGAATACCTAGCCTCTGACCTGCTCTTATTGCCACAGTATTTATGTGGCAACATGCCTATGTAACCGGAGCTTTACCCATGTCCATTTGCGTGCGCACTTTGGCTGCCACTCCGGACCCGAGCCATTTAATACTTTTCCACTTTTTTCCCCTATTTTCCATTTCTCTATATGCCTCTCTGACCGCTCTCTCCTGTCGTCATGCCTTCTTTCATCTCTCCTCTCTCGGATACTCTGCCATCCCAAATCCCTACCCCAATCCTTCATTACTCTTCGACCTTCCTACTCTCCTGCTGCCGTCCCAGGCTTGATTCCCTCTTAGATAAGCCTATAGCTTCCCACTGTGCCTCTCTTGGCATCCTATGAAGGGCCCATCGAGGCACTCGTCGTTGCCGCCTTATGAGCAGCAACCCCAACTGTCTCATCCTACTCTCTCGCCAACCTTCCCACCCAGTGCGCCCACTGGGGGCAAATCTTGCCAATCTCTTCTCCGTTCAACTCAACCCCCCTCCCTCCCCCCCCCCCCCCCACCAGCGCTGACCCTGTGAACGCTGGCAGTGGGGCAGCCATCACCGACCCTCTCTGCATCTCCCTCCAGAATATCTGTTCACTTGCGAACAAGGCCCTTGCCATCCATGAGATTATCATGGATGATTGCATCGACATCATGGCCCTGACGTAAACTTGGGTGAGGGGTGATGACACCTTACCCTTAAATGAAGCCTCCCCACCTGGCTATACCTTCCACCACTTGCCCCGCTCAGACAGCCATGGTGGCGGTGTGGCTCTTATCACCAAATCACACCTTGGTCTGTCCCCTACTCCTCCGGCACATTCTCCTCCTTTGAGCATCTCACCTTATTCCACCCCTCTCACTTCTCATTTAAAATTCTTGTTTCTCTACCGCCCACCCAAGTACCATAAAATTTTTATACCAAGATATCTTCACTGCTCTCCTCCCTTAGCCTCTGCACTGAACGACTTCTCATCCTTGGTGATTTCAACCTTCTGCTCAATTCAGGTTTGCTCTCTCTCCTCTGAGTTCACTAGCCTCCTGTCCTCCCTTAATCTCTCCCTCCATGTAAACTCCCAACCCATATTCATGGCCACTGCCTCGACCTTGCTATCTCTCATGGCCTCGATACTCCCATTGTGTCAATTGCAGATAAGGCCATCTCTGACCACTTCCTCATATCGCTCTCCACCCACATCCCACTTCCACCCTTGTCTTGTCCATGAGACCCACTTCCTGCTCCCTCGACCCTATTCCCACCAAACTGCTGACCACCCAACTTCCTTTTCTGGCTCTCATGTTAGCTGACATTGTTAACGGTTCTCTCTCCTCAGGTACTGTCCCACTCTCCCTCAAATCTGCCGTCATCACCTCTCTCAAAAAACCAACCCTTGACCCCTCTGTCTTTGCAAACTACCGCCCCATCTCCAACCTCCCTTTCCTCTCCAAAGTCCTTGAAAGTATTGTCGCCTCCAAAATCCGTGCCCATCTTTCCCTGCAATCAGGTTTCTGTCCTTGCCACAGTACCGAAACGGCTCTCAACAAAGTCACAAATGACATCCTTTGTGACTGTGACAAAGATAACCTATCCCTCCTCGTCCTTCTTGACTTGTCTGCAGCCTTTGACACGGTTGACCTTATCCATCCTTCTCCAACGCCTCTCCATTGTTGTCCAGCTGGGTGGGACTGCACTCGCCTGGTTCCATTCTTATCTATCTAATCGTAGCCAGAGAATCATCTGCAACAGCTTCTCTTCCCGCTCCCACATCGTTACCTCTGGTGTCCCCCAAGGAGTTATCCTTGGCCCCCTCCTATTTCTCATCTACATGCTGCCCCTTGGCGACATCATCCGAAAACACAGCGTTAGTTTCCACATGTACACTGACGACATCCAGCTCTATCTCACTACTACTTCTCTCGACCCCCTCCACGGTCTCTAAATTGTCAGACTGCTTGTTCGACATCCAGTTCTGGATGAGCAGAAATTTTCTCCAATTAAATATTGGGAAGACCGAAGCCATTGTTTTCGGTCCCCGCCACAAACTCCGTTTCCTAGCCACTGACTCCATCCCTCTTCCTAACATCTGTCTGAGGCTGAACCACACTGTTCGCAACCTGGGTGTCATATTTGACCCTGAAATGAGCTCCCGACCACATATCCGCAGCATCACTAAGACTGCCTATTTCCACCTCCGTAACATCGCCCGTCTCCACCCTTGCCTCAGCTCATCCGCTGCTGAAACCCTCATCCATGCCTTTGTTACCTCTAGACTTGACTATTCAATGCACTCCTGGCTGGCCCTCCACATTCTACCCTACGTAAACTTGAGGTCATCCAAAACTCGGCTGCCCATGTCCTAACTCACACCAAGTCCCGTTCGCCCATCACCCCTGTGCTTGCGGACCTACATTGGCTCCCCTTTAAGCAATGCCTCGGTTTCAAAATTCTCATCCTTGTTTTCAAATCCCTCCATGGCCTCGCCCTTCCCTATCTCTGTAATCTCCTTCAACCCCACAACCCCCCCGAGATATCTGCACTCCTCTAATTCTGCCCTCTTGAGTATCCCTGATTATAATCACTCAACCATTGGTGGCCGTGCCTTCTGTTGCCTAGGCCCTAAGATCTGGATTTCCCTGCCTAAACCTCTCTGCCTCTCTACCTCTCTTTCCTCCTTTAAGACGCTCCTTGAAACCTACCTCTTTGACCAAGCTTTTGGTCACCTGCCCTAATTTCTCCTTATGTGGCTCGGTGTCAAATGTTTTGTCTTTTAATATTCCTGTGAAGTGCCTTGGGACGTTTTATAAATACGTTTTATAAAGGTGCTTTATAAATACAAGTTGTTGTTGTTGTTGGTTATGCCACTCAACGCCTGGTACAAATGGGCGGAGCATGCACAGCACACACTCTTCCCATTTGCACCTAAAAATCGCATTCAGAGTCCTACATCCAGCATAGAATACCACTTTGCATATTTAATCAGCTTCCCACCAGAAGCAGGCAGGTTTGCTGCTGGTCCATTTACAAGCCCGTCTCAAAATTGCATCAGGCAGACATTGGGCATCAGTGGAGAAGCTGAGAAGCTCCCCCTCCCAAAAATGCAAGGGCAGAGGGGTCAATGGTGTGTTTTTTGAGGAGGGGATGATGAAGGCAGATTTGAAAGTGAGGGAAACAGTACATAAGGAGAGAGAACTGTTTATATTAGCTAGCCTGGAGGCCAGGAGGGGAAGTTAGGTTGTCAATAGTTTAGTGGGAATAGAGTTGAGAGAGCAGGAGGTGGGTCGGTTCAAAAAAGTAAGGGTTTTACTGGGGACAAGGGCACCAAAGGCAGAGGTGATGGTGTGATTGAGCAGATTAATAGCTGTGGAAGTATTGTGCCAAATGGAGGGCCAAAGGCTAGACATTTGGGAGTTTTAAAGTGCTGTTGTAAGTGACTTGGGGGAGAGTTGTTTCTGGAGACAGATGCAGTGGGATTGGAATGGGAAAAGGGGATGTGAGTGATGAGGGTTACAAGGAAATGATCAGAGATGGCCTTGTCTGTGATTGAGATGATGGGAATAGAGAGGCCATGTGAGATGGCAAGGTCAAGGAGGTGGCTGTGAGTATGAGTAAGAGAGTTTATATGAAGGCAAGATAGGAAGGCAGTGAACTCAGAGGAGTGCAGGCAAGATGAGTTGAGATGGAGGTTGAAATCACAGAGGACGAGAAGTCACTCAGTGCAGAAGCTAAGGAGCGAAAGGAGTGAGGATATCTTAGTGCGAAACTTGGGGTGGGGCTTGGGTGCGGGGGTAGAAATTAAGAATTTTAAAGGAGAGGTGAGAGAGGTGGAACAAGGTTTGGTGCTCAAAGGAGGAAAAGGTGCCCGAGGAGTAGGGAGATATAACAAGGTGAGATTAGGTGAGCAGGGCCACACCCGCCACCATGGCTGTTTGGGTGGGGTGGTGGTGGAAGGTGTACCAGGCGGGGGGGTTCAGTAAGAGGCAGGATGTCATCACCTATGAGCCAAGTTTCCATCAAGGCCATACCACAAAGTGTCACAGAGCCAGGTGTTGCACTGTGACTGTTATGTTTTCTGGTCCAATTTCTTTAAGAAAAAGAGTATTAAAAATACAAATCATTGAATTAAAAGCACACCCACATGCATACATACAGACACACCTGTACACACAATAACATCCACACCAGCAATAGAATTACTCAAAATTCAGTCTGTGAAAAAGTTAAAATCCTCATCAGTCAGTCTGAAGTGCACAATGCATCAAGAAAGACTTGCATTTATAGAGCACCTTTCATGACCTCAGGATGTCCCAAAGTGCTTTACAGCCAATGAAGTACTTTTGCAGTGTAGTCACTGTTGTAATGTAGGAAACGTGGCAGCCAATGTGGACACAGCAAGCTCCCACAAACAGCAATGTGATAATGACCAGATAATCTGTTTTAGTGATGTTGAGTGAGGGATAAATATTGGTCAGGACACAGGGAACAACTCCCCTGCTCGTCTTTGAAATAGTGCCATGGAATCTTTTATGTCCACCTGAGAGAGCAGACGGGGTCCTCGGTTTAATGTCTCATCTGAAAGACGGCAACTCCGACAGTGCAGCACTCCCTCAGTACTGCACTGGAGTGTCAGCCTAGATTTTTGTTCTCAAGTCGCCTGGAGTGGGACATGAACCCACAACCTTCCTGACTCAGAGGTAAGATTGCTACCACTGAGCCACGGCTGACACAGGCAAAAAGCAAACAATAGGAGAGAGCCATAGGAGTCTGCCAGATGTCAGGATTTCTTAAAGTTCATGGTGTAATTGATTGCATCCACATCGCTCTATATGCTCCTGCACACAGTAATGCATCATACATGAATCAAAAGGGTCTGTTCAATCAATGTTGTCTGTGGCCATCTGCATAGTAAGCCAGAAGCCTGAAACTAATCCGTTTGCAATATTGATTTGAAGCGATAATTAGTTCTTCAGAGGGAGGGTTGTTACCTACAGTCCCAAGCAGTTTGTGCTATTGCGAGTAGATGACTCCTTGTGACACCTGATGGTCCAGAGCATCCTTCTTATCCATTTACACAGCAGGGAGCTTAGCCAGACAGACATTTGGAAGCCTCACCAAAAGGTAAGCTCTCATATCAAGGTAATAATTTACAATAGCAAAATCCTGCGGATGCTGGAAATCTGAAATAACAACAGAAAATGCTGGATAAACTCAGCAGGCCAGGCAGCATCCGTGGAGAGAGAAACAGAGTTAACGTTTCAGGTCGAAGACCTTTCGTCAGAACTGGTAATAATTTATATTGGAAGCTTGGTGGGCTGAGTCTGCATCTCAGAGATTTAAGGGAGAGCAGTTCACAGAGGGGCAGTCTTTCTCCGTCACAAAATGTCTCTAATCTTGACAGCCAGCAAGCAAAGGCTATCTGTCTTTTAAAGTATGAACCAGCATAGCTTTGAAGGATTAAGCTAGATAATGAAATCTTCCGTCGTAGCGCCTATGTTTAGAGAGAAAACAAGTTGAGTTTTATTGTTTTTATAACTGAGGAGTGCAGGGGAATTTATGTTTTCACTATGAAAAATGTATGCTGTTCATTATGTTATTGATCTGAAGCTTGTGCTTTGTCTCGGTAGAATGCATTGGAACATAGTAACAGGAGTAGGCCATGCAGCCCCCCGTGCCTGCTCTGCCATTCAGTTAGATCATGGCTGATCTGTATCTTAACTCCGTCTTGGGTTCTATATCCCTTAATACCGTTACCATTACAAAAATCTATCAGTCTCAGTTTTGAAATCTTCAATTGACCTAGTCGCAACAGCTTTTTGGGGAGAGAGTTCCAGATTTCCACTACCCTTTGCATGAAGAAGTACTTCCTCGCTCTAAATTTAAGGTTATGCACCCTTGTTCTAGACTCCCCCACCAGAGGCAATAATTTCTCTCTATTTACCCTATCATATCCTTTGACCATCTTAAACACCTCAATTAAATCACCTCTTAATGTCCTATTCTTGAGGGAATACAAGCCTAGTCTATGCAACCTGTCCTCATAATTTAATCATCTAACCCCTGGTATCATTCTGGTGAATCTGCACTGCACCCCCTCCCAGGGCAATATATCCTTCCTGAGGTGCGGTGCCCAGAACTGAATGCAGTGTCCAGATGCAGTCTAACCAGAATTCTATACAACTGGAGCATAAATTCCACCCCTTTGTATTCCAGACCCCTTCAGATAAAGCCTAACATTCCATTAGCTTTTTAAATTATTTTTTGCACCTGTCCACTAGTTTTTAGTGATTTCTGTGCATGAACCCCTAAATCTCTCTGCTCCTCTACAGTTCCTAGCTTCTCACAATTTAGAAAAATACTCTGATCTATCTTAGGTCCAAAGTGGATGACCTCACACTGCCCCACATTGAACTCCATCTGCCACAGTTTTGCCCACTCACTTAATCTATCAATGTCCTTTTGCAACTTTCTACTCCCATCTACACTACTTACTGTGCCACCTAACTTGGTGTAGTCAGCAAATTTGGATATGAGGCTCTCTATTCTTTCATCTAAATCATTGATAAACATAGTGAAAAGCTGAGTCACCAGTACAGATCCCTGGGGGACACCACTAGTCAAGTCCTGCCAATTGGAGTACATACTCTCTGTCTCCTACCTTCTAATCAATTCCCTACCAATGCCTATTCAGTCCACCTTCTGTAAAGAGAGGAGTGGTAGTATGTGTTGTATTTCAGTAGCTGGTATATGGAGTAAAGGTTTTGTTATGATCCTTGAGTCACGCTATTGTCTAGTTAGATATTGGGCAGAAAAAAACTGCCTGCTGGATAATATGGGATTTGCTTAAGGGAGTGACCAGGCTGCTGAAGATGAGGACATATCTAGTGTAAACACTCTTAAACTGTAACACATAGCACTGCAGTGTTGGCGCTTTAAATCACTGCAGGCCTTTAAAACTCATAGCAGGACAGAAATTCTGCCCGCCTAAAGCCCAAATGCTGAATGTAAGGCAGCATCATGCTTGCCGACCTCATGAAAAAAGCTGAACTCAGATATACAGCCAGATTCAGCGCATGCACATTAAGCGGCAGGAATTCATGTGCTGCTACAAGTCTTACATTGGCTTAAAGGGGCATGCTGCTGACTTACCTTAGAGTTCTTGGGTCTGTTCAAAATCAGCCCTGATGATTTTTGTGCTGTTGGGCCCTGGGTGGAGGCGGAGACTGTTTTTTAATGCAGTGCAGCAGCATACATGTCATCCTCGAAACCTAGCAAAAGTGACCAATAGCTTCAAAAATATGACACTGCCCCAAAAAATCTGACCACTCAAAAACAAGTAATTACACTGAAAGTGCAGTGGGATACAGGGATGAAACTTAAGCCATAGGTAAACACAATTCCTTCATTCATATTGGAAGGGGAAAATAGCACATGAAAGTCTGATGGAAGATACAAGTGTTAAATGCACAGGATCTATTTTCTTTATTTGGTGTATTTTACTTGGTGTATTTGCCAGTCTTTTGAACATGGACATTGGCATTTCTAAAATCTAAAATGGAAGGGGCATTTGTTCTATTTTCTTCAGAACTACTTTCTATTTGCCAGCTGGAAATTGATATATATTTTGAAACTTCTTTCTCCCAGTAGTAATAAGTAATCTATTATTAGGATGGAAAGGCTGCTTTTTTTAAATTGCCTAACAGCCAATAAATGGTTCACACTCTTGACCATTCTAGGCAGGATACAGAAAGCAAATTTAGAATGGTGCAAACATGTTCCAAATACTGGAACCTCATTCACCCCCTCTGCCATGGTAATTGGTTATACACTTCTAGGAGGAGTCTGGGGGTCATGCTCATCTGGAAAATTTTGAATTTTAACTTTAAAATGGTGTATTCCGGTTAATTTTAATCATTTTTATACTTCACAATTGATAGATGTTTAATCCAAAAATGTAGGAAAAGTAAGTTACATTTGGGTTATTAGCATGCCAACAAGAGCATCACTTTGCCTAAAGCTGTCTCAACAGTCTTTTTTTCTCCTACGACTCCTGTTCCCACAGTTCACAGGGACACTTAACCCCTTACAACACATAACGCAATTCACATCAGCCCTTTGTCCCCTTCCAACTAGTATTAGTAAAAAAATAGTACTGGAGAAATTAATGGGACTGAAAGCCGATAGATCCCCTGGCCCTGATGGCCTACATCCTAGGGTTTTGAAAGAGGTGGCTATAGAGATAGTGGATGCATTGGTTGTCATCTTCCAAAATTCCATTGATTCTAGAACGGTTCCCGCAGATTGGAAGGTGGCAAATGTAACCTCACTATTTAAGAAAGGAGGGAGAGAGAAAACGGGGAACTACAGACCAGTTAGCCTGACATCAGTAGTAGGGAAAATGCTAGAATCTATTATTAAGGATGTGGTAACAGGGCACTTAGAAAATAATAATAGGATTGGGCAGAGTCAACACGGATTTATGAAAGGGAAATCGTGTTTGACAAATCTGTTAGAGTTTTTTAAGGTTGTAACTAGCAGAATAGATAAGGGGGAACCAGTGGAAGTGGTGTATTTGGATTTTCAGAAGGCATTCGATAAGGTGCCACACAAGAGGTTACTAAACAAAATTAGGGCTCATGGGATTGGGGGTAATATACTAGCATGGATTGAGGATTGGTTAATGGACAGAAAACAGAGAGTAGGAATAAACGGGTCATCAGGCTGTAACTAGTGGAGTACTACAAGGATCAGTGCTTGGGCCTCAGCTATTCACAATCTATATCAATGATTTGGATGAGGGGACCAAATGTAATATATCCAAGTTTGCTGATGATACAAAGCTGGGTGGGAATGTAAGTTGTGAGGAGGATGCGAGGAGGCTTCACGGGGATATAGACAGGCTAAGTGAGTGGGCAAGAACATAGCAAATGGAATATAATGTGGAGAAATGTGAAGTTATCCACTTTGGTAGGAAAAATAGAAAAGCAGAATATTTTTTAAATGGTGAGAGATCGGGAAATGTTGTTGTTCAGAGGGACCTGGGTGTCCTTGTACACGAATCACTGAAAGTTAACGTGCAGGTACAGCAAGCAATTAGGAAAGCAAATGGTATGTTGGCCTTTTTTACAAGAGTATTTGAATATAAGAGTAAAGACGTCTTACTGCAATTATATAGAGCCCTGGTGAGACCAAACCTGAAGTATTGTGTACAGTTTTGGTCTCTTTACCTAAGGAAGGATATACTTGCCATAGAGGGAGTGCAACGAAGGTTCACCAGACTGGTTCCTGGGATGGGGGGATTGTCCTATGAGGACAGATTGAGTAGACTAGGCCTATATTCTCTAGTGTTTAGAAGAATGAGAGGTGATATCATTGAAACATACAAAATTCTTACAGGGCTTGACAGGGTAGATGCAGGGAGGATGTTTCCCCTGGCTGGGGAGTCCAGAACCAGGGGTCACAGTCTCAGAATAAGGGATCAGCCATTTAGGACTGAGATGAGGAGAAATTTCTTCACTCAGAGGGTGTTGAATCTTTTGAATTCTCTATCCCAGAGGGCTGTGGAGGCTCAGTCATTGAGTATATTCAAGACAGAGATCGATAGATTTTTGAATATTAAGGTAATCAAGCGATATGGGGATAGTGCAGGAAAGTGGAGATGAGGTAGAAGATCAGCCATGATCTTATTGAATGGTGGAGCAGGCTCGAAGGGCCAAATGGTCTACTCCTGCTCCTATTTCTTATGTTCTTATGTTAACTCTTCCAATTCATGTTGGCAGTCTTCTCCCTCTCTCCCCTTAATTTAACATGTCAACGTTTTCCTCCCCGACTCAGTTCATGTTGGCATTTTCCTTACCCACCTCCGACCTGTGGTTCATGCTGGCACTTCCCTGTACTTTCACTTCTCTCAGCACCACTCCCTGGTTCTTCCCTCTCTCCTTCCTCAGAGACACTCTGGCCATTCCTTCCTGAGCCCTGCTGCTGCCATAAGTTAAGGCAATTGAATACAGCTGCACACTGTGGGCGGGAATTCGCATCAGACCAGCACTTGCCGCCCACAGTATGTATTGATCTTTGCCCGCAAATGTGGACATGTGGATTGACCCTTAAAACACTGACTGTCCATGTCAAACGTAAACAGTTGGAATGTATGCAGCAGGCTAGGGGATGTGGGGATGCATAACATTTCTGTTGTTTTGCTTGATTACCTTTGGGGATCAGGGAATATTTATGCTGAATTTTCTCTCTGGCGACTCAATAGTTGGGGTAGATTCCATGATGAGGTAAATTGTACATATGTGGAAGGAGTGGGCTTGATGGGTCAAAGCACTTTATCTTGTTCCATACTTTCTTATGCTGCTATAACCCAAATGCTCTATTTGTGCAGTTCTGAGACCAGTTTTGTTTGGAACAGTTTGCAATGTAATCGTTTGATGGAGAGTGCATAAAGAGTTAAACTTACCACCGATCCTTGTATCAAATTACTTTTTGTACAATTCCATTCACTCTACCTCATTATTAAAAGAATTAATAAAACCAGATCCTATAATATGTTAAAGAGACAAATTGTTCACCAAACCACTTTTTAAAATTTGTTTACTAACTTGTCACAATTGTGCTAATATTTGTCATTCCATGTGATATTATGGCAACTGGCAGCTCGTCTGGCTCCTCTCTGTCTGAAAAATTTGAAAATATTTTTACCAAGTCAGTCCCTCTGTAAATGGCACATTGTGCATATGCATGTATATTTAGATACATATTTCAAGTGTGATAAAGCACGAGGTAAGGGGAAAACATTGAAAATGCAACTGAAACATTGGACTAGATATTACCCTGTACCAGGGTTACTGCTGGAGCTGTGCCAACACTACCTCTATGACCCCACCATGACCCCACCCAATGTTCCTCAAGGGGCCTAATTAAGTATTCAGAGTGGGATCCCAACACTATTGGATCTTGCCTTGGTGGGAGGGGTGGGGGAGGGAAATTATGCTGCTACAACATTTAAGTGGCTGTAGCAGCTTAACACCATTTTGTTAGTAAAACTCTGGAAACACAATAATATGTCGAGGCTGGTTCTGACCTGATAGTTGAGGTGCTACTTTCAGAAATTAGGGAAAGGAGCCCTAACATCTTTGGGACACAGGGAAGCAGGTCCACAAAGGCAGTGGCCCAGGCCAGTTGATGGAATTGGCATTGACAGTCAGTGCCACCTCCAGCAACCCTTAGATGGCAATTCAATGTGAAAAGTTTAATGACCTAACAAAGTACATCAAGGTGAGAGGAGACCGTCATAACTTGAACCAGAACAAAGTTAAAAACATATTTTCGACTTCCACCCCCTTGCCCTCCCTGTATTCCACAACATGCGCTAATGTCCTGAAATGTCCACAAAGAAGCTTGAGACCTTCACACCCTCTGTCTTCCCCTGCAACTGTTCTTCACTCACAGCCTAAAGAACTAAAAGCGTCACTTTTGTATTTCCTGCACCTGTTCTCACCCCCATTAACCATTGCTTACTCACAAATGGGTTGCATTCCGTATGATTGCAAATAAAGTTCCTTCAGACTTTACTCTCTTAAAGGAGAAAACTGCATATAACAACAAGCAGAAAAGTGCCACCTGGAGAGGACCCCAAGCCTTCACTCTTTCACCCCTTTTGAGAAAGATGGCTTGGAACTGCTGGACAGACACAAGGAGTAAGCATTGTGAGATGGAAAAGTAGGAGAGGTGTTAACAGCTACAGGTTGGTTAGTAACATTCTTGTAACATTGCTTTTCCGTTCTTGCTACTTAAATGCAATCTCGCATCAGAATGCATTAACAATGCTTAAGTTTATGACTTCTTCCAAAAATGCACTGGCATTTCACAGCTCTGCTACTCCTGCTAACCTCTCCTCTTTTTTTGTCCTGCTAGAATAACTCCAGCAACAAGAAGCAGCTTGAAGAACCGGGGTTCTGAGCTTCAGCTCCACTCAACGCCACTTCACCCATTCTTTCATTATGTCTCACCCTCACAAGCAGCAACTCAGAGACACCCACACAGGAGAGCTTTGCTAGATTGAGAGGACAACACATGCAGATGCACAAAGTAAGAGGGAGATACCATTGCTGTCTGAAGAGACAGGAGATGCCTACCCTTGATTGAGGAACCTCAGGACACCGATCTCGGGGTCCACTAAAAAAAGGATGTTTACAGAGCATCAAACCCGTGTGCAGGCAGTTTAGTCGGTGTCCCAGAAGTAGCAGCAGATGATGGGTCAGTTGGAGGAGTCAAAGGATATGGGGATAGTGCAGGAAAGTGGAGTTGAGGCAGAAGATCAGCCATGATCTTATTGAATGGCGGAGCAGGCTTGAAGTGCCGAATGGCCTAGTCCTGCTCCTATTTCTTATGTTCTTATGTCCATTAGCTGCATCTGCAGCACTATGGTGGATGTATGCATAACTATGTAGTCAACACTGAAGTGACTGGCAGGTCCAGCATGATCTGTAGCAGAGGCTTCCCCAAAAAACAAGCTAAGGTTAGTCATAGCTCCCAGCATGGTAGCTAACTGCTTTGAGCAGCGAGCAGATAAGGCTATATCTCAGGGCTACCAAGATCTGATTGGAATCATTTGGTCTGCTTTCCCACCAATCAGTGGCCAAACAGTCCAGTACTAGTGGCCTGGCAGTTGTGCACATATAGGATGATACTGCCTCTCAGGACAGTGATATTTGTGCACCTTTGTCGCATGTCTTGGGTCAGCCTCAGATATTCTTTCAGCTACAGCAGTGCTGGTCACTCCCATAAGCTGTTTGAGCGACATATGTTTAGGACTGTGCACATCCTGCCTAATATCTAATTATACAAAAGTGTAACCTAGGGGTTGTAACAATAGAACCTGAACTGGATACTGTGGCTGTGAAATTGGGAGGTTTAGCGGGGCTGTTAAGGCTGGTTTTGCTGAAAAAATGGCAGCCGTCTCGCTTCCGCCCACTTCCGGTGGAAGATTTAATTATCTGGCTTAATCCTTCCATGCAATGCCTGAATTGACGCACGATCTGTGATTTTCGACGTCGCCGCTCTTGATACTGCCCTGTCCAAACCATGCACGGAAGAGCGTGCGTGCAGCAGTACAACAGGGACGCTGCCAGTGCTTCTTAAAGGGACACACACATCTTTCAGGTAAGTTTAGATTTTTGCTTTTGGACTGTTTTTACATTTTATTGGAGTAGTGGCTTGGTGCAATACATTAAAAATATTGTTAAAGTATGCAGGGAGTGCTGCTGGACATTTGCAAGGCTTTGGCTGTTAAAGAAAGGCCTCTGAGAACACCACTTGCTCCCAGTCCTGGGGGCTCTAGTTGCAGTCCCCCTTGGGCTGCAGCATCACATAGAGATGAAGCAGAGGCAGCAAAGGGAACAAGCTGCTTGCAGAGGGAGGAGGAGGAAGAAGCAAAAGAGGAGGAAGTAGAAGAAAGGAGGCAACCCTTTCTGGTTGGGATATCCGGGATCGAATTATCCGCCTGCAGTACCAGTGAACACAACTCCAATTCCCCTTTCAACATTTGTCCCACACCTTACCTTTCCTCTGTTACTGATCATCACAGTGTCCTCTTGGCCACGATGCTGAAATAAAAGCCACCACAAAGCAAACTTTCCAATCCAACTTTATCCATATATGTTGCCAATATTACATCAAAAAATCAACTAGTCACCCTTGTGCATTCCCTTAGTGACTGTCTTGCGCATGTCTTTGCCTATCTTAGTGATGTTACGCAGTGCTACCCCAGTGGCTGCAGAATGGCTGGTGGAAGGCTGCTGACTTTCAGTGGGGGACACTGCAGATGGCCTTGCAGGACGACCTCAAGGAACTGGTGGCTGGGAGTGTGAAATCGAGTGACGGTGTTTCTTCTCCTTCTTCACTCTCCTCTCCCTCTTCTTAGTCAACCACTGGCTGGGCAGGCTGGATTTCTTGGGTGTCTGAAATGAGGAAGGCACAAAGGTAGAGTTGTAGTTAGGGGAGGGGGTTAAAGCAAGAGGTGCATGCTTACACCATGTGCAGCTTGTAAATCAGAAGATATTGTGGGATGAGGGGCCAGTGGGATGTGAGAAAGAGGATAACGTATGAGGATACCAGCATCTTGTATTCTTTCAGCCCCGCTGCTGGCCAAGGGCTCAGCCATGCCCCTGCCAAGAATGGCCAGCACTGTCTCCTCCAAGGGGATGAGGTGAAGTTAGGAATGTGAGGTGTGCCTCGTGTTTGGTACAGATTGATGGTAGGTGAGTGATGGGGGGGCGGTGTCATGCAGTGAGCAGTGTGTGAGGCTAGTGGTGCAGTTGGTAGGAGACGGCTTTTGAAGATGCATTCACTGACTTGACCACTCGTCTGAGGTCATGAAACTTCTTTGGGCACTGGAGCCAGGTCCTGAGGGTGACACCACTGGCGATCTGGTCCCACATCCTTCTTTCTGGAGGGCCTCCTAGCCCCTTGTGGGTAGAGGACCTCCCTTTCAGTGATGACCCCCCTGCACAAAGCTGGAGTGCTACGTCCGAGACCCTGGGTGCCCTTTTCCTGGCCTGTTGAGCTATTTGTGTTCATGCTGAAGCACTTTTAGCATTTTTTATGTGCAGAAGGCAGTTCAGCTTTAAGAGTTGCAAACTGCCTTGAAAAGGAGCAGGCTAGCTTTAAGTAAAGCCAGCCTCGCTCCAGTGACACGAACTCAGGCCCTCTGGTGAGTGCACAGCCTGTCAGCAGAGTGTAGGTCGCTGGGCTGTGTGCTCCTATCATGTTAATTAGCAGGCAGCACCAAATCGACGTGCCGCCTGCGATTTCTGAATGGGCATGGGAATATCGCGCATCGTGGTGCCCGTGCCCGTTTTCAGGCCTTATTGAATTTCACCCCCCATCTCTTTCGCATGCATCTCCATGCACACTTTCCCAATACTTATGAAGACAGACTGAGAAACACTTTAGTGAGACCAGGCCAAATATGAATAGTTAAGCCGCGATTATTTAGATTGAAGCCCGATGAGCAATTACTCACAAGCCTCGAGCCTCCATTTTTGGGTGCCTGCTACCATTTGGTGCTTGAAAACTTGTGTAAATTAATTTCTAGGGCCATGTGCCTTGAAGAATACTTATCACAAATGTTTGATGTGTAGATTGATATGTCGCGTGGTGGAGAAAATTTCGGGGAAAGAGGTACAGAATGTAGCAGCATGATTAGCATTGGTAGTGGGGCAGCTGACTGGAATGTTAGTATATGAATGATTGGATGCATGTCCAAAAGGGCAGGACTGGTGTAGCAGTAGGCAGAGCAATTGTTTAGCTTAAGGTGTCCCTTATGAGCTCTGCTCACAACTGTGTGGCATCTGGCAAAGGTTGCGCTTGCTCATGCTCTTCCTAAGGCAAGGCCTCAGCTGCCTGCTGAACCCGCTGTCCGACGTTACCTTCTTCTTTGTCTTCATAACGGAGATGAACTGCAATGGTCAATGAAAAGGTCATAGTCTCCTGAAGAGAATGGCTGCAGAGGCAGAAAATGCAAGGATAGAACTCCAGGAGCCATGTTGGTAATATTAGATCAGTAAAGGTGCAAAAAAGCAGAAAAAACACAAGTATTCCACAAATACTTATGAATAGACAAAAATCCGTTGACTCTTATGGCCTTTAGCATCACTTCTACTTGGCTACTGTTGCCTAGCCACCAGCAATGCCTCATATATACAGGTGTTCGTTTTCAGAGAGGCCCAGAGGCGTGAGGAGAGGGAAATCTTAAAGGAGGAAGACTGCAGCAGGCTTTTTTTTGAGCAGGGGGCAGTAAAGGGGAGGAAATTCCTGCCTGGATAATTTCTACTCTGTGGTCAGCATGTTATTCGAAAACAGATAAAATAGTCATGGTCTTCAGAATAAGAATCTATTTATCGAAATTATTAAAAACTATTAGGTAAATTTTAGGAGTTAGCGCTCCTGGCATGGAGCCTCATTCAAGGGGCAGGCGGACCAGGCGATTGACGAGATTGGTGCACACATGTTGCAGCCCTTCCAATTTTCTGGCTGTTAATTTTAATCACTGTAAAATTGTGAAAGCTGTGAATCAGACCTCAACACCCATCTTCCCTTGGGAGCGTTAACTTGTAAAATTTACCGCCTTGTATCTGTGTGGCTGGAATGTATGTCAGTGTTTACATCTTGTCATTGCTGATTGGTCCATGCTGAAAGCATGATACCCTGAACCAATCAGATCCCAACATTAGTTCATGTTACTCACATTACGCAACTGATGCATAAGATTACCACTTTTTTTTCTTTTTAGCTTTCTAATTTTTCATTATTTTTAGCTGATTTCTTCTCTATTTTTAAATTATTTGTGGGGCAGCCTCCCTGCTACTACTCCCCAGCTGAGAGCTGTGTCGTCCTGCCCATCTGACCCTGAATAGTGTACGGCAGCTTCTGGTCTCAGAGTTTGCTGAAGTCAGTTTCCTGGACTCTCCTGTTGCTGGCTCTCAGCCTCCACTCAGTAGGTAGGGACTAAACAGGGCAATCTAGGGCTTGGGGGTATTGTCAAAGTCTGTAATTGATGTTAACAAAGTTGGGAGCCAGTGGCACAGTCTGTGGTCAGGAGCTTGCAGCGATGAACTCATGCTCTATATTTCTTGAGAGGGTACTATTGTAAAGTGACATGAGATTAATTAGGCTTCCCTCAATAGCTGAAAAGTATTTTATTCTACTTCTATTATATATATATATATATATATGTAATACATTAAAGGGTAGATTTTTCTTTTCATTGTACCTGGAGAATTTTCAGTTCCCAGGCACAACGAAGATGAAATGAGGAAGGAAACCCTATGGGGGGAATTTTGCAGGGGCTCAGTGGTTAGGAACCCGCTGTCATCCTGCCGCCATGTTACTTTCCCAGATGCCGGGTCTGTCAGGGATGAACAGACCCGACACGCAGCGGCGGGGGAGGCAATTTAGTTCATTCTGACCTTGTTAACAGCCCATTAAACAGTATTTTGAGCTCACCTTTAAATTTTACGAAGTCGCCCACGGGGTCCACGCTACTCGGGGATCACGTCAGGTAAGGAGGTTGGAAGCTAAATCAGCATGGGATCATCTCATTACTTGACAGCTGCAAATGTGCTATAAAAGCTCCCATCTCACAGCTATTCACTTTCCAAGCTCAGAAGCTGCTGCTTACTGCATTTGGAAGACAGATTGGGGGAGAAATTTGGTTACACCCCGTTTGGGGGCGGTAACCGAATTAGCACCAGCCATTTAGCGCCCAGCGCGGGAGTACCGTCCCGGCCGCTAAATTGGGCTTACCGCCCAATTTAGCATTATCTCGGACACTCCACTTCCTCTCGGGGCGGTGTCTGGGGTGGAAAGCATGGTAGCGCCGGAGCACTACGTGTCTGATCTGCGTAGCGCTGATGCATTTCATCGCCCCTCCCCTTCCGTTAAAGGGGAGGGACGCTGCGCACTCTGCAGGCTGTTTGACGGCCTCCACTAGCCCACCAGGGCAGCGTGGTGCCATGGCTGCATCCCGGCACCGAGACGCGGTGCTGGGCTGCGTGATGCCGGCCATGGCCCATGCCAAGGGTCGCCACGAGGGGCCGACCTGGAGTTCGGCCAAAACAAAGAAATGGCAGTGCGGGGCGCAGCCAGGCTTCACCTTTAATTACTGCCTTGAGGGCGGAGGTCAGCCCGTTTCACAACCCGCAAGGCTGTCGCTGACATCGTCTGCGGCAGCTTCGCGGGACACAGACAAATTTCTGCTGTGGGGTGCTCAGGGGTCACGTTGCTCGGCGATTACATAATTGCGGGCGGTGCAGCACTGCGGGGCACTACTGGCTACTGCCGGCGCTAACCTCCCGCTGAGTTTCACGGGAGGCGTTAGCAGTGCTGCGCCCTGGCGCAAGAGGATTTGCGCCCCATTAGCGCCCCCCTGGGGTGCTAACAAGAGGCACAAACCAACCCAATTTTTCCCCCATTGAGCTTTATGCAGGTTGCAAGTGTTTGGAGCAAACTCTCTATCCAGTGTCACCTCATTGGAACAACCTCTCTCACCATTGACAGATTGCTTCTGTCATCTCAAGTTCACCTGCCATCTATTACATCAGCATCGGTGTCCTTTAAAAAATCTCACCTTGGTCCTCAGAATCCCACCACGATCAGCAGCACCAGGCACACCAGCAGCAGCAACAACAACACCAACCTTCTCCGCAATCAACTGATGCTGCACAGGACGCAGGGCATCAGCACCCAAGCACATTGCAGCCCGGGAGGCCAGGGATGGCCTCACCATGGCCAGATTTACTTAACTTGACGCTGTACACCCCGGCTGCCACATAATGCGGCAGGTATGCACCACCCCACACCAACACCATAAAGCACCCCTACAAAGCTCAAGCCATTCCCTTCACACTCATCATCATTGCGGGGGGTACCGTTATGTCTCACCATTCACTGCAATTCACTAAGCCACTTCCAAAAGTGCACACAAATCTGTTCAAGGACACAAAGTGTTGAAAATAAAGGTTTCAATGTTTGACACCACATTAACAGAAAATTTACATGAACATTGGCTAAAACATCCAAGTGCCTACCCTTGTGTGTTGTTCGTTGGTATGATTGGACTAGGATAAGGGTGAGTGTGAGGGGTGGCTAGTGAGATGGGGAAGTGATAATATAGATAGAGAGAGATGGGTGGAGGTGCAAGGTAAGTTTGTGTGAGTAAGGATGTGTAGGAGTAGGGTAGGGAAGGCAGAGTAATGGGGATGTGATGAGTGGCACAGCAGGATGAGGTTGAGTGTGGCTTTGCAGTAACGTTTTGTGATCTACTGAGATCATTGAAACATTTGCGCCACTGCAGCCTGGTCCTCCTGACAACATCCCTGCTTGTGTCCTCCTGTGCAATGTGCAACCAGGCTGCGTTGGTCTCCTGGGGAGGCCTCTTCCGCCCATGGGAAGGGAAGAGGACCTCCCTGTGTGCTGTGACTCCCTCCATAAGCATATGGAGAGAGTCACGGGAGAACCTGGGTGCAGCCGTGCACCTTTGTGCAGTGCTTGTCAGTGTTTGCTGCTCCTCAATGCTGTAAAACACTGACAGCAGAACTGTCAAAATCAATTTGCACATGGTCCCTTTAAGGAAACTGGCTGATGACGCGTCATCAAATGACGTCATCAGACCCGCTTCCTTCAATTGGCCGGCAAACTCGCTGGGCGGGCTTAACAAGCCCAATCAACATAAAATCATTCTGCAGAGCGGGCTGGTGCCAGCAGCGGGGTCGCGGCCCGCCACCTATGTCGCCCGCCACGGACCCGCTGAAGTGGGAAAATCGCGGCCATTGTGTCAGGTCTTCATCCCCACAATACTGCCGAAGATTTCCAGGGGTTTCTGAAATGGGCAGGACTGGGTCTGCAGGAGCAGGATGCCAGTGAGGTGGGAAGGGGCATTTCCAGCCCTCCAACATCACTTCTGCCTCACCAAGTGTAAGGCCCCTATATATTTTATATATTTTATATGTACTAGTTAAATTTAAAATGCAGGCATCTGCTTTAAAATCCCTACCCGCCATGCCTCTCCTCCCCACTCTGAGTTCCAGGCTGTTTCTCTCCTGTGGCAAACATGTTTTGTCTCTCCAACAACTGGTGATTGTTGTTTCCACAGTCTGTATAAGTGGGGCCAAAATTCCTAATCCCCACTCTGCCGCCGAAGTACGACAGATGCCGCGGACATCTGCTCCTGAACCCACCAGAGTATACGGTGTTAGAGGGAGGTCATCTAATTTGCATGTAAGTGGCGGGCACCTGTGCCACTATGGGCACATCATGCACACCTGCCAAAGGAGGGGATTTAGAAACAGTGGCGTTAACAAGTCACTTTTTCCACAGCTGGCATGGCCGATGAAGACATTTTTCCTCAGTGCAATAGGCCACCTTTGTAAGGGGCCGATATTACAAATGGAGCTCTATTTTGATTTAGGCTCCAGGCCAGGACTTATGCTTGGATCCTAGATAAGTCTCACATTTACTGATCAAAGTACCTGTAGGCCAGGTTCTTCCCAGAGGATAGGTCATTGGGCATTTGAGAAGATGCGGCCAAAGAAATTCCAGATGTGTGAATTCAATCCCTACACTCTCAGATGTCATGTGTCATATTTGGGCAAATGGAGGTTTTGCCTCCACCGCCTCATAGGCCCGTCAGAAATTCTCAGATTAGCTCGAGACCTGCCGTATTCAGGTCCTTCCTGCCTGGTTTCCCTGAGGCTATGTTGACCTCTGGTCAACTTATGCTGGGAGTGCTCCTCTGACCCGGTGGAAATTTGGGGCCAGTGTGCCTTGGGAAAATGTGTACATGCAGGATGTTGGAAAGACTCACCCATTTACTGAGTATGTTCTGGAAGTCCTGCTGCAGGAGATAAAAAGAAAAGAAAGACTTGCATTTATATAGCACCTTTCACGACCACTGATTATAAGAGTAAAGACGTCTTACTGCAATTATATAGGGTCCTGGTGAGACCAAACCTGGAGTATTGTGTACAGTTTTGGTCTCCTTACCTAAGGAAGGATATACTTGTCATAGAGGGAGTGCAACGAAGGTTCACCAGACTGGTTCCTGGGATGGGGGATTGTCCTATGAGGATAGATTGAGTAGACTAGGCCTATATTCTCTAGAGTTTAGAAGAATGAGAGGTGATCTCATTGAAACATACAAAATTCTTACAGGACTTGACAGGAGCATGTTTCCCCTGGCTGGGGAGCCTAGAACCAGGGGTCACAGTCTCAGAATAAGGGGTCGGCCATTTAGGACTGAGATGAGGAGAAATTTCTTCACTCGGAGGGTGGTTGAATTTTTGGAATTCTCTACCCCAGAGGGCTGTGGAGGCTCAGTCGTTGAGTATATTCAAGACAGAGATCGATAGATTTTTGAATATTAAGGTAATCAAGGGATAGGGGAGATAAGGTAGAAGATCAGCCATGATCTTATTGAATGGCGGAGCAGGCTCGAAGGGCCAAATGGCCTACTCCTGCCCCTGCTCCTATTTGTAAAGCGCTTTGAGACGTCCAGTGATCATGAAAGGCACTATATAAATGCAAGTCTTTCTTTTTCTTTTGTTCTTATTAGGAAGTACTTTTGAAGTGTAGTCACTGTTGTAATGTAGGAAACGCAGCAGCCAATTTGCACACAGCAAGATCCCACAAACAGCAATGTGATAATGACCAGATAATCTGTTTCTTTTAGTGATGTTGATTGAGGGATAAATATTGGTCCAGGACACCGGGGATAACTCCCCTATCTTCTTCAAGATAGTGCCATGGGATCTTTTACGTCCACCTGAGAGAGCAGACGAGGCCTCGGTTTAACTTCTCATCTGAAAGATGGCACCTCTGACAATGCAGCACTCCCTCAGTACTGCACTGGAGTGTCAGCCTAGATTTATGTGCTCAAGTCTCTGGAGTGGGATTTGAACCCACGGCCTTCATGACTCAGAAGCAAGGGTGCTACCAACTGAGCCACTAGCTGACACAGATGCACCTAAGAAGAATGGTTTTCTTTGGCGTAGTTGGGCACCCTGTTGTGAACACTGAGGTGCAAGCTGCCTGGATGGAGGTGCCACAATGAATGCAGTCTCCGAGGTCTGTAGCATAACATGTTAATTCACTAAGAGGAATGAGGAAGAAGTTTTCTTCTGTTAAGTGGAATGTCAAAGTAAATGTATCCATTTTTGCACATATTGGGCCGTATTTTGCGACCCCTACGGGTGCGTATGAGGTGCGCACACGCCCATAGGGACTGCGCAAGTGTCGTGCAAGTGCCGGGTTTATACCCACTCTTTAATTGCCAAAAGTTGAATAGCACACTTTTTGTGGGGTACACAAATAGTTTGCACTGTGACACAGAAATGTTGAAAGGTGTGCTCAGAACCAATACTGCCACTAGAAACTGCATGCATGCTATATGGAATGCAATCACACAAGAGGGATGTGTGCATGATTGCCATCTACTCTGCCTTGGGCTCTTAGGAACCCTGGCAAAAGCTCTGTGCCCTGTCTAGCTGATGCTTCCTTCCTCAATGAAAGTGGTGATCTTCACAACTATAGGAACAACCATCCCTGTGGCGGAAGTTGTCTGCAGGTTAGCATGCAGCAGAAAGTGTACATCCCTTGTGAAGTGGAGGCACGGAACAGAACATTTTATTCATAGCTACATCTGGCGTCCCAGCAGATAACCCACTAAACTCTTGAAACCTTTTTGAGGTACTTATGTTCCTCATAGAATCTTAGATGTGGTCTCCGCTGACAAGCCCAGATGGAAGTGTCTGGTCTGTAAATGCAGTTCCTGGGGTAAAGGTAGGCGCAGACATAATGCCGCAGGTATCTTTACACTTGTTTTTGGTGTCCCAGCTATTGGAACAATTGGGTTGATATGCACCTCTCTTTAGCGCCCCCAGGGGTGCTAACAAGGGGCGCAAATCCCCTAGTGCCCGGGCGTGGCGCCGCTAATGCCTCACGCGAAATTCAGCGGGAGGTTAGCGGCGACGGTAGCCGGTAGCGTCCTGTGGCGCTGTGCCGCCGGCGATGACATCATTACTGTGCGCAGTGCCCCGCTTGCGCACCGGCCGCAAACTTCCCATGCGCCCCCTGACCTATCGGCGGACGATAGGTCCGACAGGATCAGGGGGCGTTTTTGCAGCGGCGGCGGCAGTAGTTAAAGGGGCAGGTGTCGGGCGGCCATTTTTATTTTGGCCGGCTGCCAGCACCTGCCCCCTTTCCCTTTCTCAGGGTGCCGTCCACGATCGCTCAGCCCGGCACTCCTCTTAGAGCCGGGCTGTTTCCACGGCGCCCCACTCCCCGGTGGTCTAGCAGGGTCCCGGTGCATGCAGCGCTAGGCCCCTCCTCTTTAATCAGGGGAGGGAGGCCTGCAATTACGCAACACTATGTGCCGACGAGCTTGGCGTCCACCTTCTGCTTGGGGCGCTACTACTGAATTTCCGGCAGAGGGATGCTAACTTTTTCAGGGCGCTAGGCGACATTAGCGCCCCAAAAGGGGCACCACCCAATTTTTCCCTCTTTGTTTGCTGCAACGTAAATTGCAGCAGTAAGTAAGAATACTGGAGAACAGTTTTGTAAAAAAAAAATTAAGATGCAAAAAATCATAGACAGAAACTAATGGAGGAAGAAAACTGCATCAAAATATTAATGTTTTCTTTTAAACATAGGAGGACCCTCAGTAACATTTACAAAGGGCCTAACGCCTGTCTCAGGTGGCCAGCAGTAGGGTTGCCAACCCTCCAGGATTATCCTGGAGTCTCCAGGAATTAAAGATTAATCTTCTGGTCACTATTGCAAGCAACCCAGGAGAAAAAACCATTCAGGCAGTAAAAACATGTGCTTTTTAAAATTTTCTTTGCACACTTTTGTTTATTAGTTATAAAAATACTGAATATAGGAAAAAAAAATGTTTGGTTTGACTGGGCAAGGCTTTTGGAGGCAGGAGGTCATGTGATGAGCCCTCCAGGAATATGTATAACCAGAGACTCCTGAAAAATCGCCTGACCCGTACATGGGGTCAGACGCGGTCATGCGTCTTTGGAGCGTGGGACATAGCCCCATGAAATTGGTCATTTCCCCCCCCCCCATTTTCCGCCCAGAAAACAGATGCAATGAAAACCAATTGCTACCCTAAAGACTCGTCAGCTATTTCTGCTATGAAATTGTGTTTCATTCTCAGCTGATAGGTTTTTCTTTAGTTAAGATGTTAGAGTTAAGCAGACAACTAAATGAGGTATTTATGATGTTATTCTTTGTCTTTGCTGCTATGGAATAAGTCTCCAGGCTAAACAACCAGCTTTCATCCCACTTGAGCCTTTCACACTGCTTCCTTTATAACCTGCTAAGCCTCAAGGGTCCACTGCAATGTCTGAAGGATTCGGTTGCAACACTTCTAGCTTTGATTTGAAGGCATAAGATGACAGCAGAATCATACTATATACTGGGATGAAAAATTCACCATATACACATATGCAATTATTTTTATTCAGTAATAAATTTATTTCAGAAGAATGTAAATCTGTAAAATCTAAAATATCCCAAGGGAGATGGTGAGAGTGAGAAAGAGAGACAGAATGGGAGGGGCGAAGAAGACAGGAGGGTGTAGTGCTGTAACACAGCCAGTATCCTGGAAGGAAATGGAGTAACAATAACCTAGCTTGGCTTAATTGTCATAAAAGGTGCTAACATAAGGAGAACAGTTATTTTCATTATAACCTGTTTAGCAGTAGTTAGGATTAAAGTATTTTTTGTTTTATTATGATTAATAATGGCCCGTATTTTCCGATTGGAGGCTCCCTGCAAGCGTCCCTGGGATCACGTGGGCCATGGGGAACCAATGAAAGAAGGGAATCTCCCTTCATACTTTTGACAGCTTAGACCTGTCACAAGTATGAATGGAGATCACTCCAAAAACACATCAAAACATTAAATATATATTTTTTTAAATCACGTTTTTAAAATTAGTTACAATTACATTAAATTAAATATTTTAAACAGCTCGTACACACCCGTAGGGATCGGAAAATACGGGCCAATGTCACAGACTGTAAAATTGTCCAGCTTCCATGGTGGGTCAGTGAGATTATCCAGTCATTGACAACCATATAAATCAAGAAGGTTCAAGTTTGGTTTGCATTCGTACTGATTTCTGTGGAGATGGTACCTTTGAGTCAGTGAGGAGAAAATCAGGCAGGATTCCTTCTCCTGATCGCTATTCAGTAACTTCTGCTGGAAGTGAAGATCAGGTGAGGACATGATGGGACTCAGCTGTAATGCCCTCCCCCTCCTCCATCGGTTCAACAACTTACAGACACTCACGGCCAAAGCTCACAAATGAAGAATGGATATTTGGATAAGGAACTGGAGGGCGGCAGCACCTGTGGAACCACTCTTAGCAAGAAGGCAACCCCTTCAGGGGGGAGGGAAAAACTAAGTCAAGAAAATTGGTGAGAAAGTAAAAACTGGTTCACAAACTTTCAGGAAAAGGGTTGTAGTTTGCAAGTGTGGGCTTTTCACTTGACATTTGTCCCAACATTATGGACCAAGAGTGCAATCCTGGCACAGCTGGTAGTGCCTGTACCCCAAGAAGCTGACCTCGCCAGATAATGTGAGGTCAGCTCCTTAACATAATTTGCTGGCCTTACCCTGACCCAGTGAGATTGCAACAGGATCTGAGGGAGAGGGGGGTGATGGGATTTCCTGCCCTTCAAGGTGTTGTTGTTCGTCATAATCAGCTGGTGTCCCTGGTGCAGAGTTCTCCTGCTTATTTTGTGAATATTGTGCTTCTTATGCCCTCTACACTTCTGGACTGCACTTTCGTCTAGCTCTCACTGCATTATGAAATAGCCAGCAATGTCCAATGTCCATATTCTGTGCAGCTGAATAACATTGGGCCGTATTTTCCGATCGGAGGCTTCCCGCATGCGGAAGCCTCCGATCTGGAAAAAATCTACGGACTTACCTGAGGGCTCCCGAAGTCCGGACACTTCCGCTCCTGGGCCTCACCAACTCAAAATGTGCAGGGCCCACGTATCCCAGAGGTGCATGCGGTTCGCAAGCGTCCCTGGGATCACGTGGGCCATGGGGAGCCAATCAAAGAAGGGAATCTCCCTTCATACACTTGACAGATAGACCTGTCAAATATATGAATGGAGATCACCCCAAAAACACTATAAAACATTAAATATTTTTTTTAAAAACATCACATTTTTAAAATGAGTTGAAATTACAATAAATTAAATATTTTAAACAAAAATTTAATTTTTTGAAAAAAATAATTAAAGTTTTTTATGGGGCTAAAAATAAACTTACCTTTTTTAAAGTATTTTTAAATGATAAATGAGTGAAAACATTTTTTTAAACTTTTTTCAAATCTTATTCAAACCAGGCGTAGGATTTCTAAGGGTTTTCTGCAGGCGGAGGTTCTGCAGAAAGCGGAACGATCCGCCCGCAGAGGCCCTTCTCTAGGGCAGGCGTGCGATCTGTCAAGAGCATTCTTGACAAATCGGAAATACCGGTTTTCAGCGCATGCGCTTCACATGCCTGAAACCGGCATTTCCGATGTCCCTACGGGTGTGTACACAGCGCGTATATACCCGTAGGGATCGGAATATCCAGCCCATTATGTACTACTCACTTTTGAAAATACTGTACAGGCGCAATCTAATCTTGCTCTTTCTTTGTACACTAACTTCCATTCTGAATGGGTGTACGGGACTAAAGTTCTGAGATTTTCCCCTATTTGGAGATAATTATTTCAATGCACAATGTTCAAATTAAAGTTTACAAAAAAAAAGCAGGTGCCAAGCATGGACCTGGATGGACTTTTGTTCTAATTTTTATAAATTTGTTGCTGTGAAGTTAGATTTACAAAGAGTTAACTCTCAAAAGAGATTCAAGTTATTTGGGATGTTGTTTAGATCATTAATTAGATTACCAGCTGTCTCAGAATTACATACTAGATTAGTTCGAGACAATGGGGCGAAGTTGTTAGTATGTGCCAGAGAGAGACACGTCTGTAATGCGAAAATCCCTTCTGTTGATTGCATCCAGCAAGGGTCATAACTAAACAGAAAACATATTTGCCACAGCTCCAACACCAAAGGGGAGGTTTCTCATTCAAGGTGGTAGCTTTGATTGGTGGTTTGACAAGCCTTGACACACAAAGCTGAAGGAGGAGTCAGAGATCAAGCTTTTATCTGTCTGTCACTCTGATAAGGGTAGTCTTGTTCAGTTTTGAGTTTGGAACAGTCAAGCTGAGACATTAAGGTTTTGCTTTCTAAGGTTAGTGCCAGTTTTTTCTGAGTATGCTGACTTGTAAAGTGAGTTAGGCCCATACTAAATAGCATACATAATTAAGGCTCACATTTGAGTTTTATGATGCCATCAGGAACCACTGGGGGGTAGCTAAAAACTTTGTCAAAGAGGTATGGTTTAATTAGTGTCTTAAAGGAGGAGAGAGAGATGGAGAGATGGAGAGGCAGAGAGGTTTAAGGAGAGAATTTCAGAGCTTAGGGCCTAGTCAGCTGAAGGCACGACCACCAACGATGGGGCAAAGTGAATGGAGAATGCACAAGATGCCAGAGCTGGAGGAACACAGAGTTCTCTGAGGGATGTAGGGCTGGAGGAGGTTACAGTGATAGGGAAGGGTGAGGTCATGGAGGGATTTGAACATGATGGTGAGAATTTTAAAATCAAGGTGTTGATGGACTGGGAGTTAGTGTCGATCAGCGAGCACAGGGGTGATGGGTGAAAGGGACTTGGTGCATGTTAGGATAAGGCAGCAGAGTTTTGAATGAATTCAAGTTTATGGAGGGTGAAAGATGGGAGGCCGGCCAGGAGAGCATTGGAATAGTCAAGTCTGGAAGTAGCAAAAGCATGGATGAGGGCTTCAGCAGCAGATGGGCTGAGGCAGGGGCTGAGTCGGGCAATGTTACGGATGTGGAAGTAGCTGGTCTTTGTGATGAAGAGAATATGGGGTCAGAAGCTCAGCTCAAGGCCAATTAAGGTTGCGAACAGTAGCTAGAGAGAGGGTGGAATCGGTGGTGAGGAAACAGAATTTGTGGTGGGGGCCAAAGCCAATGGCTTTAGTCATTCCAATGTTTCATTGGAGGAAATTTTGGCTCATCTAGGACTGGATGTCGGACAAGTAGTCTGACAACACAATGACAGTGGAGGGGTCGAGAGAGGTGATGGTGAGGTCAACTTGGATAACATCAGCGTACATGTGGATCCTGATGTCATGTCTTTGGAGGATGTTGCCGAGGGGCAGCAAGTGGATGAGAAATAGGAGGGCAAACTTGCCTCAAAACTGCTGTGCAGGGCATCAGAAAAATTACTCGGTTCTGCTCAGGTGGAAATTGTTGTGTCTGCTGTGAAAGAGCAGAAATCTAGGGATCTGGGTTACACCCCAAACTTCGATGCCTCCGCAAACTCTGTACCAGAATTCTGCCCTGAGTGGGATTGGAGGGGTGGATTTTAATTGGAAGGATTTCCGGCGGGAAATCACTCAAAGGAATTGATTTCCTGACCACCAGCGGCAATAGTTGATTCTAGTTGTCGGTGCTCATTTAAATACTACCGGTCCACTTCCTGCCCGGAAGAGCTCCTTCTGTCCCCACAAAGGAAAGTTTCTGAATTATCTTTTGAGCCTCTTACTCCTTCCTGACTGCTTTCATCTGACAGGGACGCTGCAGTGGCTTCCCGCTCAGGCCCAGGTTAAAATGTAATTGGGGTCCTATTGAATTAATAGGACCCCAACTTGAATGTATTACTGAGGCCCCTGCCTGCTATAGGTGGGCTCCTCAGCCACCTGCAGAGCGCATTAAAACACTCTTTCCGAGCTACATTACAGACTTAGATTAAATTTTAATTCTACGTAATTAAAAACACATAAAACCACTTCCCTCAAGCTAAGTTACAGACTTAAATTAAAAATTAATTCAAGCTAAAGTCTGGAAGGGTTCTAATGACCTCTCAAGCTTTTCCAGTGCCATTTGTACTGCATCTATTTGTTGACTGCAAATCATAGCTAAAACTAGCTGTTTTTTAATGCTAAAATAGCACTGGAAGAAATTTCCCCCATTCAAAGTTCTTTTTCCCCTTTCTTTGTATTTCTTTCTTCACTTTACTGACACAAAAAGCCATAGGTCAAATCATGTAAAATAAGCAATGAAATCTTTTTCTCCCCCCTCATTTTGGCCATGAGCTTGGAAGGAAAAAGGGACAGCTGTATTCAAAAAAAAACATGCATTTATATAGAATCATAGAATCTTGCAGCACAGAAGGAGGTCATTCGACCCATCATGAATGTACTGGCTCTTTGAAAGAGCTACCCAATTAGTCCCTCTCCCCTGCTCGCTCTTCGTAGCCCCGTAAATTTTTCCTTTTCAAGTGTATATCCAATTCCCATTACTATTGAATCTGCTTCCACCACCCTTTCAGGCAGTGCAAACCAGATCATAACAGCCCGCTGCGTTAAAAAAAATTCTCATCTGCCCTCTGGCTTTTTCATCATAGTACCTTTACTGTGGAGAAACGTCACAATGCACTTTACAGAGGGAAAATTAAAAAGGAATAGGCACCAAGTGGACCAGTTTGTCTTGAAGAGGACTAATTTGCAAGGTTATGGGAAAAAAGCTGGGGTGTGGAACTAAATTGGATTGCTCTTTCAAAGAGCCGGCGTATGCATAATGGGCTGACAGGCCTCCCTCTGTGCTGTAAGATTCTATGGACGCGATTTTGCAGGCGCTCAGAGTACGGGTTCGGAGGCGGGTCTGCTGTCAAAATCGAAATGATTGACAGCGGGTTGGGAACCCGCTGCGAACCCGCCTCCATGTAAGTTTCCAAAGCGTCGGGTCTGCGATTTCAGAACAGACCCGACACCAAGTGACGGGGGAGGCATTTAAGGTAGTTAACAGCTTGGTAAGTGCTTGTTAACTACTATTTTGCCGGCCTTTTTCTATTTTCCCACATTTTTAACGGGGTTCCCGTCGTTCGGAGATCACGTCAGGTAAGTAGGTCGGGTTCTCTATGTCTCCCCATTGCTGTGAATAGGTGACAGCTGCAAAAGTGGTATGAAAGCTATTATTTCACAGCTGGTCACTTTCCAATGTCAGAAGCTTGAACCTTCAGGACTTGGAAGACACTTTTGAGCTGTATGCAGTTTGGAAGTGTTTGGAGTAAACTCTCTATCCACTGTCACCCCCTTGGAACAAGCTCTCTCAGCATTGACAGATGGCTTCTGTCATCTCAACTTCAGCTGCCATCTATTCCAGCAACATCGGTGCCCTTGAAAAAATCTCACCTTGGTCCTCTGAATCCCTCCATGATCAGCCCCAACACCAACATCACCAGGCACACCAACATCACCAACAACAATACCAGCCTTCTCCGCAATCACCTGATGCTGCACAGGACACAGGGCATCTGCACCCGACAACATTGCTGCCCGGGAGGCCAGCAATGGCATCACCATGGCCAGATTTAGTTCACTTGACGCTGTACACCCTGTCTGCCACATGATGCGCCAGGTTAACACCACCCCACACCAGCACCATAAAGCATTCCTACAATGACCAAGCCATTCCTTTCACACTCATCACCATTGCGGGGGATACCGTTATGTCTCACCATTCACTGGAACTCACTAAGACACTTCCAAAGGTGAGCACAGATCTGCATAATAAGGCAAAGTGTTGAAAATAAAGATTTCAATATTTGACAACACATTAACAGAAAATTTACATGAACATTGCATAAGACACCCAAGTGCCTACCCTTGTGTGTTGTTAGTTGGTATGATTGCACTAGGATGAGGGTGAGTGTGAGGGGTGTCTAGTGAGATGGGGAAGTGATAATGTAGATAGAGAGGGATGGGTGGAGGTGCAAGGTAAGTTGGTATGAGTAAGGATGTGCAGGAGTAGGGTAGGGAAGGCAGAGTGATGGGGATGTGATGAGAGGCACAGCAGGATGAGGTTGAGTGTGGTTTTGTACTAACGTTTCATGATCTACTGAGATCATTGAAACATTTGCGGCACTGCACCCAGGTCCTCCTGACCACATCCCTGCTTGTGCCCTCCTGTGCAATCTGGAACCAGGCTGTTTTGATCTCCTGGAGAGACATATGGAGGGAGTCATGCGATAGCCTGGGTGCAGCCCTGCACCTTTGTGCAGTGCTTGTCAGTATTTGCAGCACCTTAATGCTGCAGAACACTGACAGCACAACTGTCAAAAATCAATTTGGACATGGTCCCTTTAAGGAAACCGGCTGATGACGCGTCATCAAATGACGTCATCAGACCCGCTTCCTTTTAATCGGCCGGGAACCCCACAGGGCGGGCTTAACAAGCCCTATTAATGGAAAATCCTTTTGACAGAGCAGCTGCAGCCTGGAGCGGGACCGGGACCCTCCAACTACCTCTCCCGCCTCCACTGGGAAAATCCAACCCGATGATTCTAAGTCATGGTAGTAAACCGTAAGCTTTGTTAAAAGAAGGTTGTTATAGAAAGCTTTTAAAGGTTGCGGAGAGGAGAGGAGAGGTAGAGGATTTTAGGGAAGGAGTTTCAGAGAGTGAAGCCAAAATAACTGAGGGCTCTGCCACCATTGGTGGGATGAAGTGAGGAAGATGGAAGAAGGAAAGAAACTGAACAACAAATAAGGGATGATAGAGAAGGATGGCGTGGTCGAATGCTGTGAAGAGGTCAAGGAGGACGAGGAGGGATAATGTACCGTGTGACAGAGGATGCCATTTGTTACTTTGTCTAAGGCAGTAGTTGGAGAAGATGGATGGATCAAAGGTGGGCTTTTTGAGGAGGATCATGATGAAGGCAGTTTTGAAATGGAGAGAGATGGTGCCTGAAAAAAAGAGCAATTAACAATGTTGGCAAGCAAGGCAAGGAGGAAGAAAGGTAATTGAATAATTAGCAATCATTTGAAAAGGTAATTAAGAAGATAATCGACTTTAAAATTTTGTTTTGTTTCTTTATTTGAAACTACTTAGTGCTGAATTCTTTTAAACACACTTGGAATCGTTTTGTGAGTGAATTTGTTGCTTTATGCCTTATTTCAGTTACATTTTTTAAGCCCCTTGGATTTACTGTGATATATGGTTTGGAAAGATCTGAAGGTTGATTCTCCTCTTCCTAGCTCAGTGCCCAGGTGGAGCAAAGAGGGGAAAAAGGGAAATGAGCCATTATGTCAGCTCTGCACCCCCAGAATGCTGCCTTGGCATAACTTGGGCATCCCCAAATGAGCAGTACTGTGGCTGGATGAGATGCAGGCCCAACACTGATATCACAATCAGTCTGGAAGATGCATTCCCAGCCTACCACCTCAGTTTATTTCTGTCCGACCATTGGGCACCCAAACAGACGGGTGCCCAAACAAATCTGGTGTGGGGGTTTACGCTGGGATTCCTGTGACCAGGGAATCAGTGGGGATCCTAGGACAGCCTAAAGGTGAATTGGGAGAAATGGGTACTCTTCAAATTTTTAGGGATTCACCTCTCTCAATATTTTTTTGTGCCTCGGGGCCATCTGGCCGCTGCTGTCCAACAATACCAAAAATGTCCCGATGCTGATGGCCCCGGGGGACAACTTCAGGCCTCTCTGACCTGACGCTGTGCTCCTATTTCCCCACTTTCCCAGCACAAGGCCTTGCCAATAGGTGGGTCTGTACTGAGAGTGCATATGGCCCATGTGGATTTCCTAGGCCTGGAAGTTCAAGGGCATCTCTCCCCTTTCAGGCACTCTGCACCTCAGATACGCTGCGTCTGTTGAGTAGAGGGCCCCCAAAGGGAAATTCATGAACTGCCCTGAATGCTGCTCCCTCACTGGTGGGCATGGGTTTTAGGTAAATGGATCAGAGTAAATAGCTCCAAATGAAGAGCTAGCAAAAGCACAGGTACGAGATGCCAAATTGCCTCATTCTATGCTATAACTTTTAAGATTCTACAAAAAAGCCATGCTGAGAATGAAGCTTTCCGAACTGCTGGTCCCACCAAGTTCAAACAGAAACAAGTGAACAGTCATGCTGCAGGAAGTTAAGTACCGGAGCTCTGTGGGCCAAATAACGAGGGCTCACGGCTCACACTTGGACCATGGGCTTTATTTTGGACACCTCTGCTCTAGAATAAGGGAGCTTTCATTTTTTTGCTGAAATGGTTAAAATTGTGCCAGGTCACTGTTTTTAATACAAAGTCAATTCCCTTCTCATATCCTTTACAGATTACACAGTAGATTAAGTTTCCCTAATCTCCAGTTCAGAAACCATGCAGGGAAGAAATATGTTCCCAAATCAAAACAACTTTCTTTTAACTTGTTCATTATATTTAGTTTTCCTGATTTTCAAAATATATTATTAGCCCTATATTTATAACTAATTTTCAAAATACATTTGTCTGGTATGTGGTGTACCCTATTTAGTAAACAAATCTCACAATTTACCTTTTGTTACTTACTGTCGCTTTATCTCTGGTGATTATGCTTTATAATGCATTGCTCAAGTATTAGGATCAAATATTGTACTTGCGTGAGGATCAAGAGATATTTCAGTTTATGTGAAGGAATTCTGAGAAGATTAAAGGTTTATCGGTAATGTCAACATTTTTCAGGACAGTATCTCGTTCTTTAGGTGGAGGAAGCACTTCTTAAACTCAATTCAGTGTCCCTTACAATAAAGTAATTATGCAGGAAGCCTGCATTATAGAAGGATTTTGATAAGCTGGGAAATATACTAAAGCTCATTAAAAATGTATTCAGTATGTACTGTGTAAAAGCTGTCACTGGTGGATGTATCATAAATGTACCATATATATATATATATATATAAACAAATGTCATTAATATAGACGGCAAGCAATGGTGTATGGAAGCTGTATATTTTATGGTTGCTGTACTTATCTAAGAAGCAGGACAAATGATTCCTGGCTTCTTCATTACAAGCACATACTGTTTTGCTCTTGATAATCATCGCCTTTGCTATGCAGAGTGTACACTAGGTGTAACTGAGACATACATTAGCTTTCTATACAATATAGAAAAGAAAGAACTTTTATTTACATCATATTGTATTGCATCCTTCGGATGTCTCATATCATTTTACAGGTAATGGATTACTTTTTAAATGTACTGTTGTTATGTAGGCAAACACAGCAACCGAGTTTCAGAACTGTTGGTTGAGAGAAGAATGTTGGCCAGGAAAATTCCTTGCTATTCTTCGATTAGTGCCATGGGATCTTTTCTATCCCCCCTGTTTGGTTTACCAACTCATCTGTAAGACAGCACCTCTGACAATGCAGCACTCCCACAGCACTGCACTGGAATCTCAGCTGAGATCATGTGCTCAAGCTCATAGTGGGGCTGGAACCCACAATCTTTAGACTCAGAGGTGAGAGTACTATTGAATGAACCAAGCTGACACATGCACCAATAAATTGTCAGCTTTTATTCGTGGGTACTATTGTCATGGAAGTTGCTGATTAATTCAAAAGCATTACTTTTTTTTTAAGCACAAAGTATCCATGAATTGTGGGAATTTGTTTCCTAATGTCTAGAATGCTGGAGCCAGACACACATTTGAGTTAATTATTGTCTGATGTTTCTGGAATGCATTAACAAGCTGTGAAGCCTTATGTTGTGGCTTCAGTGTTTGCAACTCAGGCATTCCACAGACTTATCAACTAGTTTGCAATTATGGAATGATGTGACAATAAATAAAGAATACACAAGTGATGTTGGACCCACTATATTTCTCTGATGAATGATATGACTGCGTAATGTGAGTGAAATCAGATCTGCATGAAAGATAAACATATCCAACAGTAATTCACCATATGGGATATTTATAAATAGAAGCATTGAGTACAAAAGCCAGGAAGCTATGCTAAACCTATATAAAACATTAGTTTGGCCCTAGCTGGAGTATTGAGTCCAATTCTGCACACCACACTTTAGCAAGGACGCAAAGGCTTTGGAGAGGGTAAAGAAGAGATTTACTAGAATGGTTCCAGGGATGAGGGATTACAGTTACATGAATAGACTGGAGAAGATGGGGTTGTTTTCCTTAGAACAGAGAATGCTAAGAGAAGATTTGATAGAGGTGTTTAAAATCATGAAGGGTTTAGTTAGAGTGAATAAAGAGAAACTGTTTACAATGGCTGAAGGGTCGATGACCAGAGAGCACAGATTTAAGGTGATTGGCAAAAGGACCAGAGGCGACATGAGGAAAAACCTTTTTACGCAACAAGTGGCTAGGATTTGGATTGCACTGCTTGATAGGATGATGGATACAGATTCAATATTAGCCTTCAAAAGGGAATTGGATAAATACTTAAAGGAGAAAAAAATGCAGCAATATGGGGAAAGAGTGGGGGAGTGGGAATAACTGGATTACTCTTCGAAAGAGGCAGCGCAGACTAGATGGGCTGAATGGCCTCCTTTTGTGCTGTACTATTCCATGATTCTATGATTTTCTGTTTACTAGATAGATATATTTTACAGTAAATTTAAACTCGGTTGAATCTTGAGCTGTGAGAAGCCAGAAGAATGTGAAAAGCCAGAAGAGTGTGGAGTTTAGCCTCATTAGGAGTTCAGCTTTGAGGTGCAGTTTGACATGAGTCGGGATAAATGGGTCATTTTCAGGTTGGCAAACTGTAACTAGTGGGGTGCTGCAGAGATCAGTGCTGGGGCCTCAACTATTTACAATCTATATTAATGACTTGGATGAAGGGACTGAGTGTAATGTAGCCAAATTTGCTGACAATACAAAGATAGGTGGGAAAGCAAATTGTGTGGAGGACGCAAAGAATCTCCAAAGGGATATAGATAGGCTAAGTGAGTGGGCAAACATCTGGCAGATGGAGTTTAATGTAGGAAAATGCGAGGTTATCCACTTTGGTCGGAAGAATAAAAAAGCAAATTATTATTTAAATGGGGAGAGATTACAAAATGCTGGGATACAGAGGGATCTGGGGGTCCTTGTACATGAATCACAAAAAGTTAGCATGCAGGTACAGCAAGTAATTAGGAAGGCAAATGGAATGTTGGCCTTTATTGCAAAGGGAATGCAGTATAAAAGTAGGGAAGTCCTGTTACAACTGTACAGGGCGTTGGTGAGACCACACCTGGAGTACTGCATACAGTTTTGGTCTCCTTATTTAAGGAAGGATATACTTGCATTGGAGGCAGTTCAGAGAAGGTTCACGAGCTTGATTCCGGAGATGAAGGGGTTGTCTTATGAAGAAAGGTTGAGCAGGTTGGGCCTATACTCATTGGAGTTTAGAAGAATGAGAGGGGATCTTATTGAAACATATAAGATTCTGAAGGGGCTTGACAGGGTAGATGCAGAGAGAATGTTTCCCCTCGAGGGGGAATCTAGAACTAGGGGGCATAATTTCAGAATAAGGGGGCACCCTTTTAAATCGGAAATGAGGAGGAATTTCTTCTCTGAGGGTCGTGAATCTTTGGAATTCTCTTCCCCCGAGAGCTGTGGAGGCTGGGTTATTGAATATATTTAAGGTGGAGATAGACAGATTTTTGAACGATAAGGGAGTCAAGGGTTATGGGGAGCGGGCAGGGAAGTGGGGTTGAGGCCAAGATCAGATTAGCCATGATCTTGTTGAATGGCGGAGCAGGCTTGAGGGGCCAAATGACCTACTCCTGCTCCTACATCTTATGTTCTTATGAGTTTTTGTCTATAAGCAATACATTTGTGAAGCAAGTAAGCAGATTTAGATTCTTGCAAGAGTTTGGGAGTTCAGACTAACAGTACCTGTATTTTTAAGTTAAACACAGAGAAAATTGGATGAATATTTGAAGCAGAGTAAGTTGCAGGACTATGGGGAGAGTGGGGTAATGGAAATAATTTTGGATTGCTCTAGCAAAGAGTTGGCACAGACACAATGAGCTGATTGCCCTCCTTCTGTGCTATAAACTGCTATGGTTCTATCTCTAAGTTGAAAGTTGTGCTTGTATTACAGAGACTACTGTGCAATGCAAACTGTGACAAACATCTGTGATGTCCCTACTACCATCCAGTGTTCTGTGCACTGAACAGTGTTGTCATGGCAGTGAGGAATTGTAACATGTGGCAGTCTAGGCTGCATTGAATTACATGGACTTTTATCGCATCTGTTTAAATTAGACTTGTGGTCGCATGCCAATACATGTGAATAATGTAGTGTCAGGAAAAATCATGTCAAATTGGTATTATCCATCACTAGCAACTTAAACCATGGTATGAATATAAGTCCCAGTGTTAAGGATTTAAATTAATTTCCAAATGTTGATATGTTCATACTGACAAGCTGAAACACTTGGTATAAAAATGGCTGTAAGTGCAAACAAACTTGCCTTAGTTTTAACAGCACAAACAGTTCTGATTGATGAATCATTGTTGGATTCAGTCCTCAGTAATTAAAGTGGGAATTCAGAAACCACTGAAAAACATACTAGTGTTGAGGCAGAGAGCATCTGGAGGAAGTGCTAGGGTTTCAACTAATGTTCAGAAGCACCCTAGAGTCAAACATTATATATTAAACAGATTTGTAAAAGGCAGATCGTGTTTGACTAATCTAATTGAATTTTTTGATGAAGTAACAGGGAGGATTGATGAAGGGAATGCAATGGATGTTGTCTACATGGATTTTCAGAAGGCATTTGAAAAAGTACCACATAGAAGGCTGGTTAACAAAATTGAGGCTCATGGAATAGGTAGGTCAGTGGCAGCTTGGACAAGGAATTGGCTTAAGGACAGAAAACAGCGAGTTGTGGTAAATGACTGTTTTTCAGACTGGAGGATGGTAGACAGTGGTGTTCCCCAAGGGTCAGTGCTGGGGCCACTGCTTTTATTTATATTTTTATATATATATATATTTGCTGATGACACCAAACTTGGGGGTGTGGCAAACAGGGAGAATGATACCAATCAGCTACAACAGGACATAGAAAGGCTAGCAGAATTTGCAGACAAGTGGCAGATGGAATTTAATACAGAGAAGTGTGAGGTGATGCATTTTGGCAGAAGGAACAGGGAGAGGCAATATACACTTAATGGCACAGTTTTAAAGAGTGTGCAGGGACAGAGGGACCTGGGAGTTAATGTGCATAGGTCCCTGAAGGTGGCAGGACATAGGACATATTGAGAAAGTGGTTAACAAAGCATATGGAATCTTGGGCTTCATAAATAGAGGTATTGAGTACAAAAGTAGAGAAGTTATGCTGAACCTTTATAAAACGCTGGTTAGGCCACAACTGGAGTATTGCGTCCAGTTCTGGTCACCACACTTTAGGAAGGATGTGAAGGCACTTGAGAGGGTGCAGAGGAGATTTACCAGAATGGTTGCGGGGATGGGGGATCTTAGCTACAAGGACAAGTTGGAGAAGCTGGATTTGTTTTCATTAGAGCAAAGGAGGTTGCGGGATGATTTGATAGAGGTGTACAAGATTATGACGGATTTGGATAGGCTAGACAGGGAAAGGCTGTTCCCACTAGTTGATGGTACAAGGACTAGTGGACACAGATTTAAGGTTTCTAGTTGATGGTACAAGGACTAGGGGACACAGATTTAAGGTTTTGGGCAAGAGATACAGGGGGGATGTGAGGAAAAACTTTTTTACGCAGCGAGTGGTGAGGACCTGGAACTCGTTGCTGACGGAAGTGGCAGAAGTGGACACACTCAATGTTTTCAAGGGGAGAATGGATAGGCACTTGAGGGAAATAAACTTGCAGGGCTACGGGGATAAAGCGGGGGAATGGGACTGACTGGATTGCTCTACAGAGAGCCAGCACGGACTCGATGGGCCGAATGGCCTCCTTCTGTGCCGTTATGACTCTATGGGCTAAAAATTGAGTAGCGCCCTATTTGCAGCGCTAACTTCGCAGGGGCGCTACTTTTAGCACCCGGGAAAAATTAGCGCCCCCCGCACTGGAAATTGAGTGGTTGCGCCCCAAGAGGGAAGCGGGGCGCTACTGGAGGCGTCCAGCATCCCTATTGGGGCGCTGCGAGTCAATATTGCAGGCCTTCCTCACCTTAAAGGGGAGGGGCCTTGCGCAGCGCGACCCGGGGCCCAGCTGGACCCCTGGGGATCGGGAGTGCCGACAAAAGAGCCCGGCACTGAAGAGAAGTGCCGGGCTCTTGGAGCGCAGCCAGCACTCCGCGGGGCGGGGCGTTCAGGAGGCCAGGGACGGGAGCGCAGGCAGGTGCTGGCAGGCGGCCAGCAACAAAAATGGCCGCCCCGCACCTCGCCTTTAAGTAACGCCTCCCCGGCCGCAGGTAGGCCCCCCCGACCCCGTCGGAGATAGCGTCCGGCGGTAAGTCAGGGGGCGCTCCCGAAGATCGTGGCCAGGGCACTGCGCACGGTGATGACATCATCGCCGGTGGAGCAGGGCGCTACCGGTTAGCGCCACCGCTAACTTCCCGCTGAATTTCGCAGGAGGCGTGGGCGGCGCCGCACCCGGGCGCTAGTTGCTTTGTGCCCCGTTCGCGCCCTAAGAGGGCGCTAACGGGAGGTGCAAAACAACCCAATTTTCCCCCTATGACTCTATTACAGTCACCATGGAATGCATTGCTATTTCATTTTATTATAAGTCAAACTTAAAGCCCTGTCTACTACTATATCAGTTCACGTAACCTGCATTATTTTAATCATTAGAATAGACATTTTTTCTTCTGAGAATTTCTTGTTTACTAACTCTAATACCGTAGTCAGAAATGTATAAACATATTTACAAATAAAGCAAAAAATATTCTCGAATCAACTTTGATGTAATTTTAGGTGTTTAAAAACGTTACTAACTCAATACTATTTAATGATGCAATCTATCAAACATAATATAGGTTAAAAGAAATTTCAGTGGAGAAGGAGACCAATTGGCCCATTGTGCCCATGCCTGTACTAGTTTTACATTGGAATCAGTTTTATAAAATATAGGATACATTTTTCAAGGCTGTACTTCTGGAATGGAGTCTTTCAAACAGTGGATGAGGATTGGGAAATTAGGGTTCCAATTCATGCTGTGCCCAATTTTTCAGTAGGCAATTTTGGCATGAATAGGGAGGCCACGCTACCACCACAGACAGGCCTCATTAGATTGTACAATATGTCAATGCAGTCTCTAGCAGTACCTCTTCATTATTGTGGATTGCTGCCGGCATTTAGATAGTTCTGTTCAAAGTGAGTTTCGCACATGCTCGATGGTTCAGATGAGGAAAAGGAATTCATGAGTGCTCACAAATGCAGCTGCAATGGCACATAAGGGGGGTCATTTTGAATTTGGGTGATAGTGTAAAATGGACGATATTGATTCAGCTGCCCGTTATACATCTCTCCCCATTTTTATTCCTATTTCCATTGAAGTCAATCAGGAGAGATGTATAATGCGCAGCTGACCCAAAATCAAATTATTCCCAAGGTGTTTTGTCCACCTCTATCACGACTCCGAGATCTGTGTTTATAGATCCCACAACTACCTGGGCATATCAGAGGAAATCTAACCTCATTGCCACAGTTTCACAAGAAAGGCTGATGCACTGCTTTTTACATGGAATTACATGGCAAATACAACATAGAAACAGGCCGTTCGGCCAAACCAGTCTGTGGTGGTGTTTATCCTCCACATGACCATCTGCTGCAGGATGACCTTCACACAACATTGGAACAGGGACAGTTCTTCTCATAGCAGTGAAAGCTACCACAGCATGAAGCTTTCATGCAATTGGTTCCTTCTGAGTCACCACATGGTATTGTGCCTCATCAGACAATCTGTTGTGCACAGCTATGTAAATGTTTGCAAGGGGCAATACCTTCATCACTTTCCCTATTGAAAGGAGCCATCAACTGGACAGGATGCAGAGCTTTCACTGGGTGGTAGGCTCCCCTGAGTGAAAGGTATCGCAGATGATTCCCATGTGGGCATCAGGGTTCCATATCTACCTACAGGTAAAGAAAGGGCTTGCATAGAATTAATGTTCAGGTGGTATCTGGCCACAAAATATCTGTATGTGTATCGTTATTATCCAGGAAGCAGTCATCATACCATCAGAAAGCAGCTGCCCATGGTGATTGCATTTTTGAAAGGAAAAGAAACATTGATGTGGGGGAATGGCTCTTGGGAGATGAGGGCTAAACTCTGCATCCATGACTATTGACCCAACTAAGAAACTCCCTAGCAGAAGAGGGCCTTAGGCTGGAAGACTATGCATCTATTTTCTGTTCTATATCCACCATCTTCCCTTGGATGAAAAGTGTGCTATGCAGCTTTTACACAATGAAAGAGTCTGTGCAAAAGCACAACGGTTGTGTATAATGCTTGAAATTGCACTTCCCAGAGGAGGCGGAAGCTTTCACTCTAGGTATGCCAGATGTGAGGAGTATCACAAAAAAAATCTACAAAAGTGAAGGACACACTCACCTTCACCTTGCTCCTGATACCAGCAAACCCCTTCTTCATCTGCTGCCAGGTGCGGGAGACATGTGTAACCGACCTCTCTCATAGAAACATAGAAGATAGGAGCAGGAGTAGGCCATTCGGCCCCTCGAGCCTGTTCCGCCATTTAATGAGACCATTGCTGATCATCCAAATTCAGTACCCTGTCCCTGCTTTCTCCCCATATCCCTTGATCCCTTTAGCCTTAAGAAATATATCTAACTCCTTCTTGAAAATATTTAATGAATTGGCCTCAAACGCCTTGTGTGGTAGAGAATTCCACAGGTTCACCACTCTCTGGGTGAAGAAATTCCTCCTCATCTCAGTCCTAAATGGCTTACCCCTTATCCTTAGACTGTGACCCCTGGTTCTGGACTCCCCTGCCATCGGGAACATCCTTCCTGCATCTAGTCTGTCTAGTCCTGTTAGAATTTTATAAGTTTCAATGAGATCCCCTTTCATTCTTCTAAACTCTAGCGAATATAAGCCTAATCGACCCAATCTCTCCTCATACGCCATTCCTGCCATCCCAGGTATCAGTCTGGTGAATCTTCGCTGCACTCCATGCAGTTTGCACCTGTGCTTTTAATGGAGTGCTCTTTAGCTCCAAATAGGACCATGCTCACTTGGGGTGGGGGGTGAAGTGCAGACTTCCATTGGAAAATTCAGCCTGGGCAGCATTCTTTGAGTGAGTTTTAGCATTGGACCATCTGAACCCCATTTTCTCTATATTGGAAAATTAGGATTTCAGGCTCCTGGCTTCGCATCCTGGATGCTCATTGAGCAGCCTGATCCATTATGGCAGGCGGCGCATTTCCAGTGTAGAATCAGCACATGCGCACCACCCAAGATATTGAACACTTAGGCACCCATTTTACGCTTGTAAAACAGGCAAGGCACAATCAAAATTCTAGGCCAGTGTATGGTTGACACACAAACCACATTTAATACTATTAATGCTGATTCCAACTCCCCCCCCCATTGCTGGAGTGCTGACTTTTGAATTTGATGAAAAATGATTTCAAAGAAAATTTCCCAAAAGTGTTAAAACTACAGTTTATTCTTTGCTGAAAAAATAACAATTACAGCTTACCCACATTACTTACTTAATTAGTTTGTTAGTAGCACAAACACCATCCATGTGAAATATAGCATGTTAAGATTTTCTCATAAGAGTAATGGTTGTAGTCTCCTTGGATGTGTGGAAATTGATTGTCTTCAATATCTGATATGGTACTATGTGTAACCACCCTGCTGTCAGAATTGTGAAAAACAGAGAGAAAGGAAGGATTAAAACAGATGGTGCCTAGAGACAGCTCTTTATACAATTACTGTATATTAGGAACAAGAAGGTGAAATGAATTGAATAACTGTAAGGCCGCGATTTTGTGATCGGTGTCGGGATGGGTGCGGGACAGCTGGTTTCCGGGTTCCGGTACCGCCCCCAGCTGCCTCCACTCCACAGACGTGATTTTCCCTTGATTGACCTTGGTAAGCCCGCGGGCTTACCGGCCAATTAACAGGAAGCAGGTCTGATGACGTCATTTGATGACGCATCATCTACCGGTTTCCTTAAAGGGACCATGCACAAATTTATTTTGACAGTTGATTTCTCAGTGTTTGACAGCATTGAGGTGCTGAAAACACTGACGATCACTGCACAAAGGTGAATTCTTGCACTCAGGCTCTCCAATGACTCCCTCCATAAGCTGGAATAGATGGCAGCTTCAGGTGAGATGACAGAAGCGATCTGTCACTGGTGAGAGAGGTTCTCCCAATGAGGTGGCACTGGACATATTGGATTTAAAAACTTGTAAGCTAAAGAAATATGTATATGTTTTAAAAATGCAGTAACCAACATTTTCTTTGCTCTGAAACTCACCATGTGCAACATTGCATCCTTGACACCACTTCTGCAGCTGTCATCTTTTCACAAACATTACACCAGACTCACAACACACCACACTTACCTGGCGTGGTGTCCGGACGTCGGGAAACCCGACCCAGAAGCGGGAAAATCGAAAAACAGGCTGAAAACTACTGACAAGTACCTGTTAATAGGCAGGTAATTGCCTTTAATCCGTTTCCCGCTGCTAGGTGTCGGGTCCATTCGCAAATTGGGGACCCGACACTTGGGAAGGCTGTTTGGAGGTGGGTTGATGGCGGGTTCGGGACCCGCTATCAATCAATAGCACTTTAACCTCTGACCCGCCTCTTTGAGCGCCAGCAAAATCACTGCCTTAGTGTCAGATTAGAACTTTCCAAAGAATCAGAATATAGCTAGGTGCAGAATCAAAATCACGAATAGATGGTAATTTGATGTTGTGCATTCATTTTATCTGTTTCATTGCATTTACACCCACCACAACAAAAAGATTTGGGGCAATTGGTTGTACAGATATGCATTGTGATGGGGAGTGAGAGAAAAAGACTAACTGTACCCTCACGGTTCTCAGTCTGATAAGAAGTTTATATAATAGGAACATTGGAAGGTTGTAATCTAAAAAGACCATTTTGGTCCATTTGGTTGACCCCTGAATGGAAACAAAAAAAAACAGTGGGACTCCCAAATCTAGATTCCCCCTGGATGTCAAGGAGCATACAGGGCAGGAACCGAGAGCACAATACTACAGAAAGCCTAGAGGAGTATGGAGAGTGCAGGGGTGAAATTAAAAAGGAAATTAGGAAAGCAAAGAAAGGGCATGAAAAAATGTTGACATGTAAAATCAAGGAAAACCCAAAGATGTTTTATAAATACATAAAGAGCAAGAGAATAACTAAGGAAAGAGTAGGGCCTATTAGAGACCAAAAAGGTAACCTGTGTGTGGAGGCGGAAGACGTGGGTATGGTTCTTAATGAATACTTTGTATCTGTCACAGAAGACAGAGACGATGCAGACATTGTAGTTAAGGAGGAGGAGTGTGAAATATTAGATGGGATAAACATAGAGAGAGAGGAAGTATAAAGAGGTTTAGCATCTTTGAAAGTAAATAAATTGACAGGCCCTGATGAAATGTATCCCAGGCTGTTAAGAGAGGCAAGGGAGGAAATAGCGGAGGCTCTGACCATCATTTTCCAATCTAATCTGACTACAGGTGTGGTGCTGGAGAACTGCTAACATTGTGCCATTGTTTAAAAAGGGAGAAAGGGATAGACCAAGTAATTACAGGCCAGTCAGCCTAAAATTATTGGAAAAAATTCTGAGCAACTGTATAAATTATCATTTATAAAGTCACGGATTAATCAAGGACTGTCCGCATGGATTTGTTCAGGGAAGGTCATGTCTGACTAACTTGATTGAATTTTTTGAGGAGGTAACGAGAAGGGTCGATGAGGGTAGTGCATTTGATGTAGTCTACATGGATTTTAGCAAGGCCTTTTACAAGGTCCCACATAGCAGATTGGTCAAACAAAAGCCCATGGGATCCAAGGGAAAGTTGCAAGTAGGATCCAAAATTGGCTCAGTGGAAGGAGCAAAGGGTAATCGTCGACAGGTGTTTTTGTGACTGGAAGGCTGTTTCCAGTGGGGTTCTGCAGGGCTCACTACTAGGCCCCTTGCTTTTTGTGGTACATATCAATGATTTAGACTTCAATGTAGCAGGCATGATTAAGAAGTTTGCAGATGATACAAAAATTGGCTGTGTGGTTGATAGTGAGGAAGATAGCTGCAGACTGTAGGAAGATATCAATGAACTGATCAGATGGGCAGAAGAGTGGCAAATGGAATTCAATCCGGAGAAGTGTGAGGTAATGCATTTGGGGAGGGCTAACAAGGCAAAGAATACATAATAAATGGTGGGATGCTGAGAAATGTAGAGGAGCAGAGGGACCTTGGAGTGCATGTCCACAGATCCCTGAAGGTAACAGGGCAGGTAGATAAGGTGGTTAAGAAGGCATACGGGATACTTTCCTTTATTAGCCGAGGCATAGAATATAAGAGCAGAGAGGTTATGCCAGAGCTGTATAAAACACTAGTTAGGCCACAGCTAGAGTACTGCGTACAGTTCTGGTCACCACATTACAGGAAAGATGTGATTGCACGAGAGAGGGTACAGAGGAGATTTGTGAGGATGTTGCCAGGACTGGAGAATTTTAGCTATGAGGAAAGATTGGATAGACTGGGATTGTTTTCTTTGGAACAGAGGAGGCTGAGGGGAGACTTAATTGAGGTGTATAAAATTATGAGGGGCCGAGATAGGGTGGATAGGAAGGATTTATTTCCCTTAGCAGGGAGGTCAATAATCAGGGGACATAGATTTAAAGTAATTGGTAGAAGGATTAGAGGGGAGTTGAGGAGAACTTTTTTCACCCAGAGGGTGGTGGGGGTCTGGAACTCACTGCCTGAAAGGGTGGTAGAGGCAGAAAACCTCATCACATTTAAAAAGTACTTGGATTTGCACTTGAAGTGCCATAAATTGCAAGGTTACGGACCAAGCGCAAAAAGTGGGATTAGGCTGGATAGCTCTTTTTTCGACTGCCTCAGACACGATGGGCCGAATGGCCTACTTCTGTGCCGTAAATTACTATGATTCAATTGTATAAAACACAAGTCACAAAATTATGTACTTGTTATAACCAGTCGGGTTTAATCATTGCATAATTATCTCATCACACTATGAATCATGATGTTCGATTTATATGTTGATGGTTAACTACGATTGTCAAAATTTTGGTGGACAAAACTGCTTTAAATGAAAAAGGAAGAAACCAAGGGCTCACTTTTTTTGTTGAGTGGTGGAAGAATGCTATAGCTTTGCAGTGTAATTTGGTCAGCAATCTTGTTGCTGGAGTTGGGTCTTCAGAGCGTGCTGACATTGCAGAGGTTGTGGACGACCATGGGCCGTTTAGCTGTTTCTGCTGCTCACAGTCAGTTACGGCACTGTGTGCAGAGATTGCAGCACTCGGGAACAGGATTGTCATCAGGTTGGTTTTATTAGCCAGGTCTTTGAAATGGCTGCTAGTTGCCAGTTGAATTGACAATACTGTAGCTGATTTTTCGGTACTACATGTTCTCAGCCGGGGTGAGGGTAAGAGTGCTACAGTCGGCCTTAGCACATCTGGGCTAGAGAGGGAGAAAGAACATCCAGGACTTCCGCTTTCCAGTGAACCCTGCTGGAATAGTGTGTGGAAATCAGAGGAGGAAAGGATTGGGCTGGGTCGGGTTGCTCTCTGCTGTTAAATGTGCCCTCCTGTGCAATATGCAACCGGGCTGCATTGATCTCCTGGGGAGGTCTCTTCCGCCCATGGGAAGGGAAGAGGACCACACTGCGTGCTGTGACTCTCCATAAATATATGGAGGGAGTCATGGGAGAGCCTGGGTGCAGCCGTGCACTCTTGTGCAGTGCTTGTCAGTGTTTGCAGCACCTCAATGCTGTAGAACATTGACAACTAACTGTCGAGATCAATTTGGACAAGGCCCCTTTAAGGAAACTGGCTGATGACGCATCATCAAATGACATCATCACACCCGCTTCATTTTAATTGTCCGGGATGTCGCAGGGGGGGCTTAACAAGCCCAATCAACATAAAATCACTTGGAGAGTGTGGGCTGCAGTAGGCAGCGGGCTGGGACATGACACCGATCCTGGCCGCCCCGGATCCGCCTCGGTCGGCGAAACCGCAGCCATTAGTTCTTAGTATATACTGTGTTATGATAATGTTAGGTGGCACCCTGGATTCTAAAAAGGGAACACTTTGATAAAATGTTTGCATAATTCTCATTCTAAAACACATTCTAGATTTTTGTCTTCCCTGTCTGGGTGGGAATATGATGGCGCAGAACACTGGCCCTGGAACCTGCTCAATTTTCATCCATTGACTTCAACTGAATGGAAATCAGCGGGTTCTACAACTGGCGGGCCATCCACCCCACCAGATTATCGCCAAGGCGCGGAAAGATTTTTAGTGGTCGTACTGATTCCTATCCCATCGAATCCAGAACCCAGTCATTAAATGTATTGGCTTTGTAGTTACACTGTAGGATATTACTGTAACACTTAATATGGGCATCTGAAATTCCATCCTTTGCAATTTTAGTGAAAGCGTTAACCTGTTTAAATTATTAAAATAACAGTGAGGGGAATTTCAGAAAGACATTCTTACAGTAGAATCCCACACCATAATTTCACTACAAAAAAAGGCTGAAAAACCTCTGCTTCCACCACCCTTTCAGGCCGTGCATTCCAGATCACAGCAACTCGCTGTGTTTAAAAAAAAAATGTTTCCTCATGTTGCCTCTGGTTCTTTTGCCAATCACCTTATTTCTGTGTCTTCTGGTTGCCGATTCTTCTACCACAGGAAACACTTTCTCCTTATTTACTCAATCAAAGCCGTTCATGATTTTGAACACCTCTATCAAACCTCCTCTGCTCTAAGGAGACTACCCCAGCTTCTCCAGTCTCTCCACGTAACTGAAGTCCCTCATCCCTGGTACCATTCTAGTAAATGTCCTCTGCACCCTCTCCAAGGCCTTTCTAAAGTGTGGTGCCCAGAATTGGCCACAGCACTCTAGCTGGGGCTTAACCAGTGTTTTATAAAAATTTAGCATAACTTCCTTGCTTTAGTACTCTATGCCTTTATTTAGAAACCAAAGAATCGATCCCCTAGGCCTTTTTAACAGCCTTCTTAACTTGCTCTGCCACCTTCTAAGATTTATGTACATACATCCCCAGGTCTCTCTGTTCCTGCACCCCCTTTAAAATTGTAACATTTAGTTCATATTGCCTCTCCTCATTCTTCCTACCAAAATGAATAATTTCACACTTCACTGTGTTAAATTTCATCTGCCATGTGTCTGCCCATTTCATCAGCCTGTCTATGTCCCCCTTAAATCTGTTACAATCCTCCTCACTGTTTACTACATTTCGGAGTTTCATGTCATCTGCAAACTTTGGCCAGAATTTTGTTTACCTGGGCGGGTGGGGTGCGGGCAGGCGGCGTGGCAGGTCGCGACCCCATTGTTGATTCCATCCCGGTCCTAAAATCGACTTTGCATTGATGGGGCCTATTAAGCCCCCCCTGCACTTTACCCGGCCCTATTAAATGGTGCGGGTCTGATGACATCATCGATGAAGCATTTTCAACAACAACAACAACTTGTATTTATATAGCGTCTTTAACGTAGTAAAACGTCCCAAGGTGCTGCACAGGAGTATTTTAAGACAAAAAATTTGCCACCGTTCCACATAAGGATAAATTAGGGCAGGTGACCAAAAGCTTGGTCAAAGAGGTAGGTTTTAAGGAGCGTCTTAAAGGAGGAAAGAGAGGTAGCGAGGCGGACAGGTTTAGGGAGGGAATTCCAGAGCTTAGGGCTTAGGCAACAGAAGGCACGGCCACCAAAGGTTGAGCGATTATAATCAGGGATGCTCAAGAGGGCAGAATTAGAGGAGCGCAGATATCTCAGGGGGTTGTGGGGCTGAAGGAGATTAGAGAGATAGGAAGGGGCGAGGCCATGGAGGGATTTGAAAACAAGGATGAGAATTTTGAAATCGAGGCGCTGCTTAACCAGGAGCCAATGTAGGTCAGTGAGCACAGGGGTGATGGGTGAACGGGACTTGGTGTGAGTTGGGACACGGGCAGCCGAGTTTTGGATGACCTCAAGTTTACGTAGGGTGGAATGTGGGAGGCCAGCCAGGAGTGCGTTGGAATAGTCAAGTCTAGAGGTAACAAAGGCATGGATGAGGGTTTCAGCAGCGGATGAGCTGAGGCAAGGGCGGAGATGGGCGATGTTACGGAGGTGGAAATAGGCGATCTTTGTTATGCGGCGGATATGTGGTCGGAAGCTCATTTCAGCCTCAGATATGACACCAAGGTTGCGAACAGTGTGGTTCAGCCTCAGTCAGATGTTTGGGAGAGGGATGGAGTCAGTGGCTAAGGAATGGAGTTTGTGGCGGTGACAAAAAACAATGGCTTCAGTCTTCCCAATATTTAATTGGAGAAAATTTTTGCTCATCCAGAACTGTACGTCGGACAAGCAGTCTGACAATTTAGACGCCGTGGAGGGATCAAGAGAAGAGGTAGTGAGGTAGAGCCGGGATATTTAAAGGAGCCATGGCCACATTGCATTTGAAGGTTCATCTAGGAGTGTGCAGGCAGCACACTGCACCATTGGAGTGTTGCAAACATTTCCAGAGATGACTGCACAGAGGCAGAGGGCTGCACCCAAGTTCTCCGATGACTCCCTCCATATGCTTGTGGAGGGAGTCAAAGCACGCAGGGAGATCCTCTTCCCTTCTAATGGGCGGAAGAGACCTCCCCAGGAGACCAAAAGAGCCTGGCTCCAAACAGTAGAGGAGGTCAACAGCAGAGATGTTGTGAGGAGGACCTGGGTGCAATGCCAGAAACGTTTCAATGATCTCATTAGATCAGGAAAGGTGAGTGCAAAGCCACACTCAACTTCATCCTGCTGCACCTCCCATGACATCCCCATCACTCTGCCTTCTCTACCCTACTCCTGCACATCCTTACTCCCACCAACATACCTTTCACCTCCACCCATCCCTCTCTATCTACATACTCACATCCCCATCTTACTAGCCACCCCTCACACTCACCCTCATCCTAGTGCAATCATACCAACTAACAACACACAAGAAGGCCACTTGGCTTTGGCACCCCACTCCATCATAGTCTCCCTCTAAAGATGTAACCCATCCATTCCGTACACACATTCCATCACGCTCACTCAACCTTCTCTTTCCCTCCTTGCAGGAAAAGAGAGCCCACAATAAGAGGGAGAGGGAGAGAACCGGAGGTGGAATGCCATCATTGGCGACCCTAACAACAGCAGAGGAGGTTGCCTTCGAAGTTTCGGGAGTCGCCGAGCAGCTGGAGGTGGGAGACGGAGAGAGGGGGACATCTTAGCAACTTGGTGACAGAATTACATATCATACAGCTACAGGGCATACAGCAGTCACTCATATGGGGACTGATGTCAGAATCCAGTGAATGGTCATCATGTGCATAATGGTATCTGTACCATTCTTCATAAGACATATCTAACTCATCTCTTTACTCTCGCGCAGGTCCATCAAGAGCACCGCCCCCCCCACCCCCCCACCTCCCCACTGTCCAGGAGGAAGAGGAAGACGACACCTCGGAGGAGCCTCCAGCCTCTGAGGGTGCACCGTCACCAGACATAAGTGCACCCAAAACCAGCACAGATGCGCACACCTCGGTGGCTCCCAAGCGAGATAGAGTAGGGTTGTCACCTGATGCCTCACAACTCACAAGTGAGCAAGAGCAGATGGTGGAGACAGGGACAGCAGTGGAGACTCCTCGCTGGAGGGCGCACGACACTCCCAGCTCTGCTCAGCTGCGTGTAGACGCTGATTCTTGGGGGCTATCCAGAAAGAGGGTGAGCCTGGGGTGCAGTAAGAAGTGCAGGAGGCTTTGACAGGTTTTGCAACCGCGATGTCTGCAAATGTGCAGAGAATGGAGGAGTCCATCTCCAACATGAGCACCACCGTGTCGCAGGCAATGGCAACTGTATGCTCTTCCATGGATAGGATGGCCACCTGCATGGAGCAGCTAATGCGCCACTCACAGGAGAATAGATGGCTATCTATGGAGGATAGATGGCTATTTATGGAGAGTAGATGGCAGAGGCTCATGGCACTCCTCTCTAGGAGGGATGTCAACGTAGACGTTGGTCCTCATGGGCCCACTGATGTGCTGCAAGGTGCTCTCCAGCTCCTTGCTAGCAGGGAGGTGCCAGTGGCCCATGAGAGGGATGATGGTGAGAGGACACATGGAAGTGGAGGTTCCTCTCAAAGTGCTGCCTCTTCTCCCCTGTTGCCACCCCCTCAGTCAGAGCCCCAGATGGCTCCTCGGATCGCGATGGCCGAGTCTGCCCCTGCACAGTCGCAGGAGGAGTAGACTTTGGCGGCGCCATCAGAGGCTCCAAAGCCCAGAGGACGTCCGCCATGAGTGTCGCAGCAGGGAAGTGAGCAGGCTGCCTCTACCTCTTCTTAAGCCACAGGGGTAGCTCCTTGTAGAAGCACACGTAAGAGAAAGATGACACACAAGAAGATTCACAAGGGTAGCCACTTGAATGTTTAATTCAATGTTTCTGTAAAGTTTCTGTTACTGTGATGTCACACATAAAAATCTTTATTTTCACCACTTTTCGGTCTTGGACAAATTTGTGTGCACCTTTGGAAGTGGCTTAGTGAGTTGGAGTGAATGGTGAGACATAGGGCTGGATTTTGTCAGTGTGGGCGGGCTGGGGCGTGTCAGGTGGAAATCGTGTCAGGACCCCGACTCCTAAGTGATGTGTTGAAAAAGTGGGATTTCCCCCTAATTGGGCAATTGATTTCCTGCGTGTGGGAACTCCTGGCCCAATGAGTCTTTTCATACAGAAAGGCACCTCCGATGACGTCATCAATGCTGTTGCATTTAAGGCCTGCAAGCAGCCTTGCTTCTTCTGAAGACTGCAAAGCTCTGCAATTTATATGAAGGAGTTGAATTGTGGAAAATGTCAACGATCAAGCAAAAGTGTGCTCCTCGATTTGATGAGCCCTCCCTCCAAGCTCTGGTGCACGGAGCCAGCTGTAATAAGGAGGGGCTGTTCCCTTCCTCAGGGAGAAAAAAACCACCCCAGCAGACAAAAGCTGTGTGGCTACAAATGGCCCAGGAGGTCAATTCCATTTCGCTGAGCCGCAGAACCTGGCTGCAATGCAAGAAGAGGTTTCATGACCTTCTCCGCACAGGAAAAGTGAGTATGACTTTCCCATCACCCTCAATCTGATCCCCTTCACCTCTCCTCACCAGCACTCTGCTTTGCCAACCTCTTCCTCCACATGCCACATGACACTTACATCCCTGCACCCTTACCCATTCCCTCTCTATGGTCACATTTACTTAACTATTCGACCATGCAGCCCTCACACTCCCTATCACTGTGATGCCATGACAACAACAACTTTCAACACACAGGGAGGGTCCTTTGTATCCTTCTAAGCATCTATGCTATGGATTCTCTACACTCACTCCTTCATTCTCACTCAAACTCCACTTGTGTCCCTCATTGCAGGAAAAGAGAGCCCAAAATAAATGGGAAAGAGCGAGGACAGGAGGAGGGCCACCCTCAGTAGCCCAGCTCACTCCCTGGGAGGAGGCGGCCCTGGAAATTGCTGGGATCGAGGACGATACCCAAGTGGGGGACGGACAGACGGGCGCATCACAGCAAGCTGGTGACGGAATAGTTTGGAATCTCTCATTGACATTGCATGAGTCACTGATAATGAGTCTGATGCTCTAACAGATTGACTTATGATCATCTGCACTATTCAATGTGCATGTAACCTTGGCCTCACATCTCTAACTCTTTCCTTTACTCCCCCACAGAGCCATCGAAAGCCCCTGTCCCCACTATCCAGGAGGAACAGCCTGAGCCTCCAGACTCCTCAGAGGTAGCTGCAACCTCTGAGGGCGCAGCGTCAGCAGAATTCAGCGCACCCAGCACCAGCGCAGACACTCACACCTCGGTGGGACCTTCGCGAGATAGAATAGTGTTGTCACCTGGTGTATCACAGCTCACAAGTGAGCATCAGCAGATGGTGGAGACAGGGACAGCAGTGGAGAGTCCTTGTCGGAGGGTGCAGGACTCTGCCAGCTCGGCTCCGCTGCATGTCGACCTGTGCCTCCGGGTCCATCCAGAAGGAGAGCGGTGCTGGAACTCCAGGAACAGGTGCAGGAGTCTCTGGCAGGTTTTATCTCCAGGGTCACTGCGAGTGTGGAGCGAATGGAGGAGTCCATCGCGAACATGAGCAGAGCCTTTGTGGAGGCATTGGCGCATGAACGCATCACCGCGGAAAGGATGGCAACCTACATTGAAAGGATGGCTACCTCCATGGTAAGGCTGGCTACCGTAGAGGGGAGGACGGCTACGGTAGAGGAGAGGATGGCTACGTCCATGGAGGAGCTTAGTCGCCAGGGTATTGAAAACATGGTCATTGTTCAGAATAGAATGACATCTCTTGAGGAGCGATGGTCAGCTATTGAGCAAACAAACCAGACCTTCATGGAAGTCCTCTGGAGTAGGACTTCCAGTGCAGAAACGGGTCCTCATGGCCCCCCTGCAGTGCAGCAAGCTGCTGTCAAACCACTTGCTAGCTCTGAAGTGGGGCTGACCCATGAGAGGGATGTTGGTGGCAGACAACAAGGAAGTGGGGGCTCCTCTCCAAGCACTCACATGACCATGCCACAGCAAAGCCCTTGGTCAGAGCCCCACCAGAGTCCCCACCCAACTGAGATCGGCGTCTCAGCCCCTGCACAGCCGCAGTAGCAGCAGACTGTTGGCGAGCCCGCATAGCTTCGCCACCCCAGAGGACGCCTGCCAAAGGCGTCGAGACAGGAGCCGCAAGAGAGTGAGCAAGGGGCCTCCACATCTGCTGAAGCCACAGGGGAAGCACCACATAGGAGCACGCGTAAGAGGAAGATAAAGCACAAGTAGTCACAAGGGTATTCACTTGGGTGTTGTGTTGTTTTGTTTTTGGACCAGCCTTCATTGTGATTGTATTATAAAGTGTTTTGATGGTAAACTGTTGAAGCTGTGGCCTGTGTCATTTCACAAATGGGACTTTCACATTGTGGGCTTAGGGCGCCTTGCGATTGTCAGAATGGTGGTCAGAGTGATAGGATTCCGCAGGTTCTTGTCCATTGTTGATGCTCTGGTAAGAAGGAGCGAGACTAAAGTGTTTGATTGTGCAGCCTAAGCAAATCTGGCCAGGATGAGTGCGTCCCTTGCATCCCGGGCAGCAATGTTGTTGCGCGCTGGCGCCTTCTGGCCTGTGCATCTTCAGGTGGGTGACTAGCAGCTTGGCGCTCCTGTTGATGCTCCTGCTGTTGGTGCTGCTGTTGCTCATGGTTCTGCTGCTGCCGCGGCTGGTCTGCGTCTGAATCTGATGTCCAGGAGGAAAGGAAATAAATGGTTTCCATTCTTCTGGTGTATACCTCAGTTGAGGAAGCGCTTAGTCAAGGTGGGGAGAGGGGTTTCCCAGGAGGTCACACTGGAGATGGGTGTCAGGCTCCAAACTTCCACAACACTGAGTATGCCTGCTAAAAGTTCCCCCAGACCTGAGACAACAAAGTTCTGCCACCTGCAAATGATCATTGGTGAAAACTCCTTTGGAATGGTGGAGCTGCAGCTGTGAGTAAGCAATCGACTTGTGAGGCCGCCAGCATTACCTGGCGTGTTCCAGAGGAGGCGTGTAGGATGGGGGGAATGTCTAAAAATCGGAAAGGCCTCTCAAAATGGGATTATAGAGGCAATTAAGTGGTTGTTAAGGGCCTATCCCGCCTCTTGGGCTGGAAAGGGGGTCAGAAAACATAATGGTGGTCAGTGTGAAAGGAATGGGTTGGCTATTGTAGGGATCCTTTATGGTGTTGCTGTGGGGTGGGGCCAACCTTGCGCAGCTTGTGGCAGCCGTATGAGTGTACTGCGTAAAGTTAAGTAAATCTGGCCATGATGAGCCCATCCCTGGCCTCCTGGAAAGCAATGTGCTCAGGTGCTGGTGGGATCTCAGCCGCAGGGTCCTCCTGCTCCACCCCCCTTCTCGTCTTCCAGCTGATGCTCCTCCTCTGAAGAGGCTGTGCGCTCAGTGTCTTGCTCCTCATGCAGCGCTAATCCCTGCTGCTGCACTATGTTGTGCAGGGGGCAGCAGACCACAACGATTCTGGAGACCCTGGCTGGTACGTAGGGAAGGGCTCCTCCAGATCTGTCAGGGCATCTGAAGCTTATTTTGAGCATGTCTATTGTCTGCTCTATGACACATCTGGTGGAAATGTGCCTCAGCACTTGACCTTCTCAACGGTGTCATGACCAACGTCGTCAGCGGATAGCCCTTGGGGGAAAAATTGAGTCGCGCCCCTTGTGGAGCGCTAACTTCGCCGGGGCGCTACTTTTAGCGCCCTGAAAAAATTAGCACCCCCACAGCCGAAATTGAGTGGTAGCGCCCCAAGAGGGAAGCGGGGCGCTACTGGAAGCACCCCGCCTCCCTCTTGGGGCGCTGCAAGGGAATATCGTGGCGCTATGTGCCGCAGCGTCACGCGGTATTGCAGGCCTTCCTCCCCTTCTTAAAAGGGAGGGGCCTTGCACAGCGCGACCTGGGGCCCAGCTGGCAGCCGGCACTCCGTGGGGGGGGGTTCAGGAGGCCAGGGACGGCAGCGGAGGCAGGTGCTGGCAGGCGGTGAGCAACAAAAATGGCCGCCCAGCACCCCGCCTTTAAATAGCGCCGCCCCGGCCGCAGATAGGCCCCCCTGACCCCGTCGGTCATAGCGTTCAGCGGTAAATTGGGGCGCTACCAAAGATCGCGGCTGGGGCGCTAACGCAAAGCAACCGAATTTTTCCCCCTTTGTCTCCAAGCAGCCAGCTGGTAAGTCTGTTTGGACGTGCGAAGAGCTGAGGGAGGGTGGACTGGCGCAGGATGAAAGAGTCATGGCAGCTGCCAGGGAATTTGGTGCACACATGCATGATGATCTTCCTATGGTTGCAGACCAGCTGCACATTGAGGGAGTGGAAGCCCTTGCGGTTCACAAACACTCCTGGGTGATAATGGGGTGCCCTGATGGCCACATATGTGCAGTCGATGATGCCCTGCACCTGTGTGAAGCCAGCCAGAGTGGCAAAGTCCAACGCCCGCTCCGTAACACTGGCTTCATCAGCGGCAAAGTTGATATAATTGGTAGACTTGTCAAACAGGGCATCGGTGACCTGTGTAATGCATCTGTGGGTGGCCGACTGCGAGATGCTGCAAATGTCTGCTGCAGATCCCTGGAAAGAGCCTGAGACGAAGAAGTTGAGGCCACTGTTGAGGCCACAAATCAAGGAAAAAATTAACGGGCATTTGGAGAGATTTAGGGGGCTAAATTCGGTTGATTTGCGCCTCCCGTTAGCGCCCTCTTAGGGCCCAGGCGCAAATCAACTAGCGCCTGGGCACGGCGCCGCTAACGCCTCCCGCGAAATTCAGCAGGAGGTTAGCGGCGGCGCTAACCGTTTGCACCGCGTGGCGCTGCACCGCCGGCGATGGGATCATCGCCGTGCACAGTCCTCCGCTCGCGCCCCGGCTGTAACATTGGGTAGCGCCCCCTGACTTTCCGCCGGACGCTATGTCTGCCGGGGTCAGGGGGGCCTACCTGCGGCCGGGGCGGCACTGGTTAAAGGGGAGGTAGCGGGCGGCCATTTTTGTTGCTGGCCGCCTGCCAGCACCTGCCACCGTTGCTGTCCCTGGCCCCTGTGAAGTCCCCCCGCGGGGTGCCGGCTGTTCTCCGTGAGCCCGGCACTCCTCTTGAGTGCTGGGCTTGTTTGCCGGCACTCCCGATCCCTGGTGGCCCAGCTGGGTGCCGGGACATGCTGCGCCAGGCCCCTCCCCTTTAATAACGGGAGGAAGGCCTGCAGTACCGCGGCGCAATGTGTTGCAGCGCGTGCTGCTGCAGCACGTAGCGCCATGATATTGGCTCGCAGCGCCCCAAGAGGGACGCCTCTCCCTCTCGGGGCGATACCTGGGAAAATTGGCCATGGGGGCGCGAACTGGTAGCGCCCCAAATGGGCCAAATTCTTACCCCTTAAGTTAATTAAGGAACGCCAACATGGGTTGTAAAAAGAAGATCGTGTTTGACTAATCTAATTGAATTTTTTGATGAAGTAACAGGGAGGATTGATGAAGGGAATGCAATGGATGTTGTCTGCATGGATTTTCGGAAGGCATTTGACAAAGTTCCACATAGAAGGCTGGTTAACAAAATTGAGGCTCATGGAATAGGTGGGTCAGTGACAGCTTGGATAAGGAATTAGCATAAGGACAGAAAACAGTGAGTTGTGGTAAATGGCTGTTTTTCAGACTGGAGGATGGTAGACAGTGGTGTTCCTCAAGGGTCAGTGCTGGGGCCACTGCTTTTTTTGATATATATAAATGACCTGGATTTTGGAATAGAGTAGAATTTCTAAATTTGCCGATGACACCAAACTTGGGGGTACGGCAAACAGTGATGATGACATCAATCGACTGCAACAGGACATAGAAAGGCTAGCAGAATTTGCAGACAAGTGGCAGATGGAATTTAATACAGAGAAGTGTGAGGTGATGCATTTTGGCAGAAGGAACAGGGAGAGGCAATATACACTTAATGGCACAGTTTTAAAGAGTGTGCAGGGACAGAGGGACCTGGGAGTTAATGTGCATAGGTCCCTGAAGGTGGCAGGACATATTGAGAAAGTGGTTAACAAAGCATATGGATCTTGTGCTTCATAAATAGAGGTATTGAGTACAAAAGTAGAGAAGTTATGCTGAATCTTTAAAAAGCACTGGTTAGGCCACAACTGGAGTATTGCGTCCAGTTCTGGTCACCACACTTTAGGAAGGATGTGAGGGTGCAGAGGAGATTTACCAGAATGGTTCCGGGGATGAGGGATCTTAGCTACAAGGACAGGTTGGAGAAGCTGGATTTGTTTTCATGAGAGCAAAGGAGATTGAGGGGTGATTTGATAGAGGTGTACAAGATTATGACGGGTTTGGATAGGCTAGACCGGGAAAGGCTGTTCCCACTAGTTGATGGTACAAAGACTAGGGGACACAGATTTAAGATTTTGGGCAAGATATACAGGGGGGAATGTGAGGAAAAACTTTTTTACACAGCGAGTGCTGAGGACCTGGAACTCGCTGCTGATGGACGTGGTGGAAGCGGAGACACTCAATGTTTTCAAGGGGAGACTGGATAGGCACTTGAGGGAAATAAACTTGCAGGGCTACGGGGATAGAGCGGGGGAATGGGACTGACTGGATTGCTCTACAGAGAGCCGGCACGGACTCGATGGGCCGAATGGCCTCCTTCTGTGCCGTTATGACTCTATGACTGGTGACTTTGACAGCCATTGGTAAGGCGTGTCCACCCGCTCCTCTGTGCTGCAGGTCTTGCTCGAACAATGCGCAAATGACTGTGATGACCTTGCGCGATAGCCTGAGCCTGTTTTGGCACTGCTGCTCAGTCATGTTGAGGAAGCTCATCCTCTGCCTGTATACCCTGTGGTTGGGGTGTACCACCCCCGGCATGGTGCAGCCCTGCGCTGATGCCCTCTGTCCTGTGCAACATCAGATGGTTGAGGAGAAAGTTGGTGGTGTTGTTGTTGGTGCTGCTGGTGTTGGGGCTCATTGTGGTCCAATTTTGAGGACCAAGGTGAGACAGTATAAACAGCACCCATGCTGATGGAATAGATGGCAGGTCAAGTAGAAATGACAGAAGCAATCTGTCAATGAGCTGATAGGTTCTAAGAATGAGGTGAGACTGGATGGCGACTTTGCTGGAAACACTTGCAGCCTGTAGAAAGCTAAATCTGTGCTGGCAATGCAGTCAGCAACAGTGATCAGCTGTGAGGTGAGAGTTTTTATTGTACTTTTCATGCTGTGCACTAATCAGCTGGATCAATGGCCACTCAACTTCCGCCTCAGGTTGACAGACGTAGTTCTCGAGCTGTGTGATTCCCGTGGTCATCCAGGGAAATTTGAAAGTTAGGGTTAAACAGACTCTTAAGGGCCTGACAACTACCTGATAATGATTTAAATTAGCTCGTCCACCTCTGCTATTCGGGTCGTTGCTGTGCTGGCAATCGCGCCCGAGGGCAAGGCATGTGGGGGCGCATGACGGCGGGTTACCGACCCGCTCCAAGATATTGCAAATTTCCCACCCGACCCACCTCCGATCATGCCCACACGGACCCCAGAAACTTCCGGCCTTTGAAATTGTGCCTTGTATACCCAAGTCCAGGTTATTAATATATATTAAAAAGAGCAGTGGTCCTAATACCGACTCCTGGGGACGCCACTGTATACTTTTCCCCCAGTCTTCAAAAACAACCGTGCACCACTACTCTCTGTTTTTTGTCCCTTAGCCAATTTCATGTCCACATCACCACTGGACCTTTAATCCCATGGGCTTCAATTTTGCTAACAGGTTTATTATGTGGCACTTTATCAAATGCCTTTTGAAAGTCTATATACACAACATAAACCACAGTATCCTCATCAACCCTCTCGGTTACTTCATCGAAGAATTCAGTGAAGTTAGTCAAATACGATTTGCCTTTAATAAATCTGTGCTGGCTTTCATTTATTAATCGATATTTTTCCAAGTGCCAATTGATTTTGTCTCAGATTATTGTCTCTAAAAGTTTTATACCAACGCCGTAAGGCTGACTGGCCTGTAGTTGCCAAATTTATCCCTCGCCACTACTAGGGACAGATGTGGTGCTCACTGGCATCTGCAGGCTGAGGTCATGGTATGGAAGATCTCAGAAATGGTGGAAGCTGCTGCCTGGATTGGCCCTCCTATTAAAGGGGCCAATTCACCTTGCTGCCTGAACATCCCAGCTTCCCCTACATGATTTACACATAGTGTTGAGGGCGCCCACTGGCAGCATTCAGAATAAGTGACACCGCCTTGACCCCGGATCTTTTGGTGGGGTAAGGAGCAGCGGTCACCAGTGCCTGCTCCACTACACTTTCACCGGCGGTGTGGAGCTGAGGAGTTTCAACCCCATAAAGAATACACTTAGTTTAATCTCAATTCAGGCTGAGAAATCTGATTCACTTTCAAAATGAAAATAGTTCTGTTGGACTAACCTTTTCTACTCATTTCCCCTTTACCTATTCTCTGAATTAAGTTTAAACCAGTTTAGAAACACATGACAATGCCATCCTGATACCTTATGGGAAATGGCAACCCTACACACCCAAGCTTGTCTACTGCACAGAAGCTTTGCTGTTTACATTATCCTCACACAGACTTTCTCACTATTCTGTGCTTCTTTGTGACTTTGTGGATAATATTGTGCCATTAAAAAAAACTGTGTTGTAATATAAAAGGCTAAAGTTTATTACTGGGTAACCTACTGCCGCCTCAATCACGTGCTGTCACTATCGGCTCTGTTACGGTCTGCACAGAGTGGAATTAAATGGAGTGCACGTAAACAGAGTGTTTCATTTGGGAAGAGTGGGAATTCGGAGAAGAGGGGGAAGGAGTTGCTGCTTTTTGCCTACACTACTTGTAGTGCTTTGTGTTACAGGTAGATATTTAATTTCATTACCCATAACTTAATCTAGATCAAGTAAGTAGTCAAGAAACTAAACTGTAAACTGAGTTACTTAAATAAAAATGTAATTAAATTTAATTAAATCGAACAAAGTCATATAGGGATGGCAGTGCAGGTGGTGTGCCGCAACTGCAGCATGTGGGAGTTTATGGAGAGCATTGCGATCCCGGACAACCACGTTTGCAGCTTGAGGAACGTCAGCTCAGAGTTGCTGAGCTGGAGTCTGAGGTGCAGACATTGCGGGGCATCAGGGAGGGGGAGAGTTACCTGGACACTTTGATCCAGGAGGCAGTCACACCCCTTAGGTTAGGTAGTGGTACAGGTATGGTTAGTGGTCAGGGACAGGAGGGTGTGACTGCAACTCAGGCAGGTAAGGGGACCTCGGGTGCAGTGCTGGAGGAGCCTCGGCATTTGCTCTTATCCAACAGGTATGAGGTTTTTGCTGCCTGTGTGGATGAGGGAAAAGCCTGCAGGATGGATGAGCAAGCTGACCAAGGCACCATGGTGCAGGAAGCCATTCAAGAGGGGGGAGTGAAAGGGAATGTAGTTGTGGTAGGGGACAGTATAGTCAGAGGGATAGATACTGTTCTCTGCAGCCGTGACCAGGAGTTCCGAAGGTTGTGTTGCCTGCCCAGTGCCAGGGTTAAAGACATCTCCTCACGGCTGGAGAAGAACTTGGAGTGGGAAGGGGAGGATCCAGTTGTCGTGGTCCATGTAGGAACCAACGACATAGGTAGAACTAGGAATGAGGTTCTGCTGAGAGAGTTTGAGGAGTTGGGGTCCAAATTAAAAAGCAGAACCTCAAAGGTAATAATCTCTGGATTGTTACCTGAGCCACGCGCAAATTGGCATAGGGATAAGCAGATTAGAAGGTTAAATGCGTGGCTCAAAGAGTGGTGTGGGAGACAGGGGTTTTGCTTCATGGGGCACTGGCACCAGTACTAGGGAAAGAGGGAGCTGTTCCGTTGGGACGGGCTCCACTTAAACCAGGCTGGAACCAGTGTCCTGGCGAATCGAATAACTAGGGCAGTAGACAGGGCTTTAAACTAATGAAGGGGGGGGGGGAGGAGGGGGCGGTGGGAGGATTCAGGAAAGAGTAAATTTAAAAACTGCAAGAGAAATGTCAAAGCTCTAGAGCAGAGCAGAGTTTTAGGTAAAAATAAACAGAGTGGGTCAGGAAGGGACAGAGAGAGTAACAAAGGTAATAGGGCATCAGTAACTAAGGTGACATCAGGGAAAAATAGAAAAAAGGTCAAAGCTAAAGGCACCATATCTGAATGCGCAACACATTCACAACAAAATAGATGAATTAATAGTGGAGATAGAAATTAATAGGTTTGATCTAATAGCCATTATGGAGACGTGGTTGCAAAGTGAACAATGTTGGGAACTAAATATTCCAGGATACTTAACTTTTAGAAGAGATAGGCAAAATGGAAAAGGAGGAGGGGTAGCCCTGATAATAAAGGATGGAATAACGACAGTAGAGAGAAAGGATCTTAGCTCCGAAAATCAAGAAGTAGAATCAGTTTGGGTGGAGCTAAGAAACAGCAAGGGGCAGAAAATTTTGGTGGGAGTTGTTTATAGGCCCCCAAACTATAATTGTTGGGCAGAGTATAAATCAGGAAATTAGAGGCGCATGTAACAAGGGTAATACAGTAATCATGGGGGACTTTAATCTACATATAGACTGGGCAAACCAAATTTGCAGTAATAGTGTGGAGGACGAATTTGTGGAATGTAGAATAGATAAGGGAGAACCAGTGGATGTGGTGTATTTGAATTTTCAGAAGGCCTTTGATAAAGTTCCACATAAGATGTTAGTGTGCAAAATTAAAGCACATGGGATTGGGGGTAATATACTGGCATGGATTGAAAATTGGTTAACAGACAGGAAACAGAGAGTAGGAATAAATGGGTCTTTTTCGGGGTGGCAGGCAGTGACTAATGGGGTACCGCAGGGAACAGTGCTTGGGCCCCAGCTATTCACAATATATATCAATGATTTGGATGAGGGAACCAAATGTAATATTTCCAAGTTTGCTGACGACACGAAACTAGGTGGGATTGTGAGTTGTGAGGGGGATGCAAAGAGGCTTCAAGGCGATTTAGACAAGTTGAGTGAGTGGGCAAATACATGGCAGATGCAGTATAATGTGGATAAATGTGAAGTTATCCACTTTGGTAGGAAAAACAGAAAGGTAGAGTATTATTTAAATGGTGATAGATTGGGAAATGCTGATGTACAAAGGGACCTGGGTGTTCTTGTACACCAGTCACTGAAAGCAAACATGCAGGTGCAGCAAGCAGTTAGGAAGGCAAATGGTATGTTGGCCTTCATTGCAAGAGGATTTGAGTACAGGAGCAAGGATGTCTTACTACAGTTGTACAGTGCCTTGGTGAGACCATACCTGGAGTACTGTGTGCAGTTTTGGTCTCCTTACCTAAGAAAGGATATAATTGCCATAGAGGGAGTGCAGCAAAGGTTCACCAGACTGATTCCTGGGATGGCAGGACTGTCGTATGAGAATAGATTGGGTCAACTAGGCCTGTATTCACTAAAGTTTAGAAGAATGAGAGGGGATCTCATTGAAATATATAAAATTCTGACAGACTGGATGCAGGGAGGATGTTTCCCCTGGCTGGGGGCTCTAGATCGAGGGGTCACAGTCTCAGGATACGGGGTAGGACATTTAGGACTGAGATGAGGAGAAATTTCTTCACTCAGAAGGTGGTGAACCTGTGGAATTCTCTACCACAGAAGGCTGTGGAGGCCAAGTCACTGAATATATTTAAGAAGGAGATAGATACATTTCTAGACACAAAAGGCATCAAGGGGTATGGGGAGAGAGCGGGAATATGGTATTGAGATAGAGGATCAGCCATGATCATATTGAATGGCGGAGCAGACTCGAAGGGCCGAATGGCCTACTCCTGCTCCTATTTTTCTATGTTTCTATGTATACAAGATAGTTTTCTAGATCAGTATGTTGAGGAACCAACTAGGGAACAGCCTATTTAGATTTTGTATTGTGCAATGAGAAAGGGTTAATGAATAACCTTGTAGTAAAGGGGTCCTTAGGAAGAGTGACCATAATATGATAGAATTTTATATTAAGTTTGAAAGTGATTTATTTAAATCTGAAACTAGGGCCTTAAATCTAAATAAAGCAAACTACGTAGGTATGAGGGGTGAGTTGGCTAAGGTAGATTGGGAAACTACATTAAAAGGTATGATGGTAGACAAGCAATGGTTAGCATTTAAAGAATTAATACATAATTTACAACAAACATACATTCCTTTAAGGCACAAAAACCCCACAGGAAAAGTGGTCCAATCATGGCTAACAAGAGAAGTTAAAGATAGTATTAGATCAAAGGAAGAGGCTTATAATGTTGCCAAAAAGAGCAGTAAGACTGAGGATTGGGAGGATTTTAGAATTCACCAAAGGAGGACCAAGAAATTGATAAAGAAAGGGAAAATAGAATATGAGAGTAAACTAGCGAGAGACATAAAAACAGACATTAAAAACTTCTATAGGTATGTAAAAAGGAAAAGATTAGCAAAAGTAAATGTGGGTCCCTTACAGGCTGAGACAGGAGAAATTATAATGAGGAATAAGGAAATGGCAGAGAAATTAAACAAATACTTTGGGCATGATTTTCCCTGCGGAGGCGGGATGGCGGCGGGAGAGCTGGTTGGCGGGTTCCGGTCCCGCTCCTGTCTGCAGCCGCTCTCTGAAAAAGATTTTCCGTAGATTGGCCTTGATAAGCCCGCCCTTCGGGGTTCCTGGCCAATTAACAGGAAGCGGGTCTGATGACGTCATTTGATAGAAACATAGAAACATAGAATCTAGGAGCAGAAGTAGGCCATTCGGCCCGTCGAGCCTGCTCCACCATTCAATACGATCATGGCTGATCATCCAAATCCAGTACCCTGTCCCTGCTTTAATCCCCACAGTACACATATCCCACCCTACACCCGTAACCCCACGTATTTAATTCCCCCTAACATATCCCATCCTATCCCCATAACCCCACATATTTAATACCCCCCTAACACTAAGGGTCAATTTATCATAGCCAAATCAACCTAACCCGCACATTTTTGGACTGTGGGAGGAAACCGGAGCACCCGGAGGAAACCCACGCAGACACGGGGAGAATGTGCAAACTCCACACAGACAGTCACCCGAGGTCAGATTCGAACCCGGGTCCCTGGCGCTGTGAGGCACCAGTGCTAACCACTATGCCACCTTGTTGCCCTCGTGCGTCATCAGCCGGTTTCCTTAAAGGGACCATGGCCACATTGATTTTGACAGTTGTGCTGTCAGCGTTCTGTAGCATTGAGGTGCTGCAAACACTGACAAGCACTGCACAAAGGTGCACGTCTGCAACCAGGCTCACGCATGACTCCCTCCATATGCTTATGGAGGGAGTCACAGCATGCAGGGAGATCCTCTTCCCTTCGCATGGGTGGAAGAGACCTCCCCAGGAGATCAGCGCAGTCTGGTTGCGCATTGCACAGGAGGACACAAGTAGAAGTCCCTGGTGCCAACCTTTCACTCCTGTACATCCTTACTCACACCAACTTACCTTGCACCTCCACCCATCCCTCTCTATCTACATTATCACTTCCCCATCTCACTAGCCACCCCTCACACTCACTCTCATCCTACTGCAAGCATACCAACTAACAACACACAAGGGCAGGCACTTGAGAGGTTTAGCCAATGCTCATGTTAAGTTTCTGTTAATGTGTTGTCAAACATTGAAATCTATATTTTCAACACTTCACCTTATTGGACAGATCTGTGCGCACCTTAAGAAGTGTCTTAGTAAGTTCCAGTGAATGTTGAGACATAACTTCCACATGCAACCCCCCCCCCACCACCCCCGCCCCGCTATAGTGATAAGTGTGAAAGGACTGGCTTGGACATTATAGGGATGCTTTATGGTGCTGGTGTGGGATGGTGTCAACCTGGCGCATCATGTGGCAGACAGGGTGTATAGCATCAAGTGAAGTAAATCTGGCCATGGTGACGCCATCCCTGGCCTCCCGGGCAGCAATGTGGTTGGGAGCTGATGCCCTGTGTCCTGTGCAGCTTCAGGTGATGGCGGAGAAGGTTGGTATTGTTGTTGGAGATGTTGGTGTGCCTGGTGATGTTGGTGTTGGGGCTGATCGTGGAAGGATTCAGAGGGCCAAGGTGAGATTTTTTTCAATAGTTGTTGCAATAGATGGCAGCTGCAGTTGAGATGACAGAAGCGCTCTGTCAGTGGTGAGAGAGGTTGTTCCAATGAGGTGCCACTAGATATAGAGTTGGCTCTAAACACTTGCAAGCTAAGGAAATCACTGTATGTCTCACAAATGCAGTAACCAACACTTTCTGAGCTCTGAAACTGAACATCTGCAACATGGTATCCTTTATACCACTTCTGCAGCTGTCAGGTTATCAGATAAATCAAAGCAGACTCATCTCACACCAGGGTGAGCTGGCGTGTTCCCGAGCAGCGGGTAACCCATGGGAGAGCATGTAAAATTGCAAGGTAGGCTCAAAATAGCATTAAATTGGCTGTTAACAAGCCATTTAATGAGCTCAATTGTATCCCCCACCGGGTCAGTTCTGCGCAGACAGACCAGATACCTGGGAGACTCGCATGGAGGCGGAGTGACAGCGGGTTCCCTACCCGCTGTCAATCTTTGCTATTTTGACAGCGGACCGCCTCCAAACCCGCACTCGTGAGTGCCAGCAAAATTCAGCACTTTGTGTCTGTCTTCATGGAAGAAGACGCAAAAAACCTCCCGGAAATAGGGGAGAACCAATTGTCTACTGAGAATGAGGAACTGAAAGAAATTAATATTAGTAAAAAAATAATACTGGAGAAATTAATGCAACTGAAAGCCAATAAATCACCTAGACCTGATGGCCTACATCCTAGGGTTTTGAAAGAGTTGGCTATAGAGATAGTGGACGCATTGGTTGTCATCTTCCAAAATTCCATAGATTCTAGAACGGTTCCCGCAGATTGAAAGTAGCAAATGTAACCTCGCTATTTAAGAAAGGAGGGAGAGAGAAAATGGGGAACTACAGACCAGTTAGCCAGACATCAGTAGGAGGGAAAATGCTAGAATCTATTATTAAGGACATGGTAACAGGGCACTTAGAAAATAATAATAGGATTGGGCAGAGTCAACACGGATTTATGAAAGGGAAATCATGTTTGACGAATCTGTTAGAGTTTTTTGAGGTTGTAACTAGCAGAATAGATAAGGGGGAACCAGTGGATGTGGTGTATTTGGATTTTCAGAAGGCATTCGATAAGGTGCTACACAAAAGGTTAATCTACATATAGACTGGGCAAACCAAATTTGCAGTAATAGTGTGGAGGACGAATTTGTGGAATGTAGAATAGATAAGGGAGAACCAGTGGATGTGGTGTATTTGAATTTTCAGAAGGCCTTTGATAAAGTTCCACATAAGATGTTAGTGTGCAAAATTAAAGCACATGGGGTTGGGGGTAATATACTGGCATGGATTGAAAATTGGTTAACAGACAGGAAACAGAGAGTAGGAATAAATGGGTCATTTTCGGGTTGGCAAGCTGTAACTAGTGGGGTACCGCAAGGATCAGTGCATGGGCCTCAGCTATTCACTATCTATATCAATGATTTGGATGAGGGGACTAAATGTAATATATCTAAGTTTGCTGATGATACAAAGCTGGGTAGGAATGTAAGTTGTGAGGAGGATGCAAAGAGGCTCGAAGGGGATATAGACAGGTTATGTAAGTGGGCAAGAACATGGCAAATGGAATATAATGTGGAGAAATGTGAAGTTATTCACTTTAGTAGGAAAAATAGAAAAGCAGAGTATTTTTTAAATGGTGAGTGATTGGGAAATGCTGGTGTTCAGAGGGACCTGGGTGTCCTTGTACATGAATCACTGAAAGTTAACATGCAGGTACAGCAAGCAATTTAGAAAGCCAATGGTATGTTGGCCTTTATTACAAGAGGATTTGAGTATAAGAGTAAAGATGTCTTACTGCAATTATATAGAGCTCTGGTGAGACCACACCTGGAGTATTGTGTACAGTTTTGGTCTCCTTACCTAAGGAAGGATATACTTGCCATAGAAGGAGTGCAACAAAGGTTCACCAGACTGGTTCCTGGGATGGGGGGATTGTACTATGAGGAGAGATTGAGTAGACGAGGCCTATATTCTCTGGCGTTTAGAAGAGTGAGAGATGATCTCATTGAAACATACAAAATTCTTACAGGGCTTGACAGGGTAGATGCAGGGAGGATATTTCCCCTGGCTGGTAGTCTAGAACCAGTGGTCACAGTCTCAGAATAAGGGGTCGGCCATTTAGGACTGAGATGAGGAGAAATTTCTTCACTCAGAGGGTGGTGAATCTTTGGAATTCTCTACCCCAGAGGGCTCTAGAGGCTCAGTCGTTGAGTATATTCAAGACAGAGATCAATAGATTTTTGGATATTAAAGGAGTCAAGGGATATGGGAATAGTGCCGGAAAGTGGAGTTGAGGTAGAAGATCAGCCATGATCGTATTGAATGGCGGAGCAGACTTGAGGGGCCGAATGGCCTACTCCTGCTCCTAATTCTTATGTTCTTATGTTTAATTCCAACATCATCATCTCCTTGGTAACTGCATAATGGTTCAAAATACAGTAAATCAAAAACTCACAATAATTTGAAAATACATCATATATTATAGAGAATAGCAAATAGCTTTCAGATAGCATTTGGAGCAATTTCTTTCTTGGTGTTCTTCGGATAATCTAAAACCACTCAAGCTTTACTGGTTATTTATGACATCATCAGAACTATCTGATTGAATTGCTGCTGCCTTGTAACTCACTGCCAGCTGTCTATTCTATAAATAATGTAACACTTGAGGGAGGAATGGCAACATATGTATTCATCACGCACATACTCTCTATTTTAACTTGTAGAGAAACCAGTAACATTTTCAAGCCAAAGAAATACAACTGCTATTCCTTACGTCTTTGAAAATGACCAAACTTGTCAACTTGCATTCACAAAATGCAATTAATGACACTGGTTTCTTTCATTATTAGTCTCCCTTTACCTTTGCTTAGCAACATCAACAGCAACAACAAATTGCATTGATATAGTGTCTTTATTGTAGAACAGTGGCCCGTAATTTGCGATCAATGGCGAAGCAAAGGCGATCGCCGCTGGGCTCGAGGTAAGCTTCCCACAAAGATCTCGCGATCTCTGTGGCGGGAAGTTCAGCTTTTTCGATGTTCAGTTGAGATCAGCGCTCTGTAGTGGGAATCCCATTGTGCGAGCTGCTGAGACGTCAATCACAGTGCAGAATTCTCACAGACAGGGAACCAGGGAATAGAAAGCACTAATAATCACTTTAAAAAAAATTAGAGAGTGAAATAAAGATTGGGACATAAACATTGGGTTAAGGTAGAAGCTGAAATATCGTGAATAAACTTAAAAAAATTTTTAAATTAATTTTAAAATCTAATAATTTTTAACTTAATGGAGAAATTTGATATTCCATCAATATAAAATTTGTTTTTCATGGCCAGAACGGTTGTTTATCAGTAGTTATTACTCAGATCATCATTAAAAACCCAGTTATACCTCACTTGAATGGGACTAACATTTTATGGGGTTTCTAACAGTGATATTTGTTCGGAAAAGGGGAAGTCTTCACAGATCAGTGATTTCACTGATTGCTGGCTCTGGGGGGAGGGGAGGGGGGTCCGCGGCATAGCCTGTGGAGGAGCAGTGAATGACAGACCACAACTTCAGGATTTATGCGTTAGGCTGTGCATGCACCAAATCCTGAAATTGCGGTCAGTTTCAAAGGCAAATTGACAGCGAACGCTGCCAGTTTACCGTCATCTGGACCGCAAGTTCCGGGTCAATGTCCCAATCTGACAAAAATGTACATTTTTTTTATTCGTTTGTGGGATGTGGGCATCGCTGGCAAGGCCAGCATTTATTGCCCATCCCTAATTGCCCTCGAGAAGGTGGTGGTGAGCCGCCTTCTTGAACCGCTGCAGTCCGTGTGGTGAAGGTACTCCCACAGTGCTGCTAGGGAGGGAGTTCCAGGATTTTGACCCAAAGAAGGCATTGAGCCAAAGAAGGGGATATGAGGAGGGATGCCTAAAAGCTTTGTCAGAGGTTTTTTTTAAGGAGGGTCAAAGAAGAAGAGGGAGGTAGAGGGGCGGAGAGGTTTAGGGAGGGAATTCCAGGGTTTAGGGTCTAGAAGACAAGTCACGGCCGCCAATGGTGTGACACAGGGAATGGGGGCTGCACAAGGCACCAGAGTTGAAGGACTACAGAGTTATCGCAGAGCTGTGAGGCTGGAGAAGGTTACAGAGATAGGGAAGGGCAAGGCCATGAAAAGATTTGAATGCGAGGATATGAATTTAAATTTTGAGGTGTTGGAGGACAGAGAGCTAATGTAGTTCAACGAACACAGGGGTGATGGCTGAGCGGGATTTGATTTAGCATAATATACGGCAGCAGAGTTTTGGATGGGCTGAAGTTTATGGAGGGTGGAGAATAGGAGGCCAGCCAGAAGAGGAGGGTTTTGACAGCAGATGGGCTGAAGTGGGGTGGAAATAGGCTATGTCATGGAGGTGGAAACAGACGGTCTTTGTGATGGAGAAGATATGGGGTCGGAAACTCAGCTCAGGATCAAATAGGATGCCAAGGTTATGAACAGTCTGGTTTAACTTGAGACAGTGGATGGAGAAGGGGATAAAATTGGTGGCGAGGGAACAAAGTTTGTGTCGAAGGCAAAGAACAATGGCTTCGGTCTTCCCAATGTTTAACTGGAAGAAATTGCAGCTCATCAAGCAGTCTGACAACACAGAGGGTTGTAAGGGTCAAAAGAGGTGTGGAGAGGTAGAGCTGGGTGATGTCAGTGTACTTGTGGAACCTGACCCCATGTCTTTGGCTGTGTCACCAACAAATAGCATGTAAATGAGCAATAACTAGGGGCCAGGGTTAGCTCCTTGGGGAACTCCAGATATAATGGTGCAGGGATGGGAAGGAAGCCATTTCTGCAGATGCACCATTGGAGTGGAATCAAGCAAGGGCAGTGTCACTGAGCTGGACAATGGAGGAGTTGCATTGGATGAGGATGGGGTGGTCAACCGTCTCAAAGGTTGCAGAGAGGTTGAAAAGGAGAGGATGCTGAAATTGTTCAGATTTTGCTACTTTAAGTTTCACACAGCTTTATAACTTGGATTCAATTAATTTGTGCCCTGCAGACATGCCTGGAGGTTAAAGTATGGCTTAACCATGTCTCATTCTCTATGGATCTTAAAGACAGGGAAACTTTCATATTAATGGCATTAGTTGAACTGTAACCAAGTTCTACTAAAGATAAAATAGACTTTAAAGAAATACTTTGGGCCTTCACATAAGAGATTTTCTTTGCTAATGTGCTTGCTTTTGTATGATCAAAACTCATTTATGCAAAGCAATTGACTGGGTGTCCATTAGCCTCTATACTACCGATTTATTATTAAACATCACTGTAATTGGCCACACACTGTGATAAAAGGAACAGGCTGGATTCAGAAGTGTCATGCTGTACATTTACACGACAACATTTGATGTTACATTAATTGGAAGGCATTTATTTAGTATTTATGCATCCAAAAGAAACATAAGATTGTAATTGCTATGTTGAAAGTGTACTGTTGTTTAGGAACTATGTCCTTCCACATACATCTCAAATAGTGCTTTTTAACATATTTTCGATATTTTTTTTTTAGCTTATTAAGCTGAGAGATATCAGGGTTGGGGAATGGATGATTTTTTTTTACACCCATGGCAAAACCAAGTATGCCCAAACCAGGTTAAATGCAATGTGTTCCAATAATGTGGCCTAACACATTACAATACTGAGGATGTCTGCAACAAATTACAAGAAGACATTAATAAACTTGCAGAATGGGCATATAATTGGCAAATTAATTTCAGCACAGATAAGTGTGAGGTATTACTTTTTGGTAAGAAAAATAAGGAGGTCACATATATTACTTGGAAAATAAGAATCTAAATGGGGTAGAAGAGCAAAGGGATCTCGGCGTTACAAATACACAAATCACTATAAGTAGCGACGCAGGTTAATAAGGCCATAAAAAAAGCAAACCAAGCACTAGGGTTTATTTCTAGAGGGATAGAATTGAAAAGTAGAGAAGTTATGCTAAACTTGTATCGAACCTTGGTTAGACCACGCTAGGAGTACTGTGTACAATTCTGGTCGCCATATTAAAAAAAGTATATAGAGGCACTGGAGAGAGTACAAAAAGATTTACAAGGATGATACCAGAAATGTGAGGTTATACCTATCAGGAAAGGATGAACAGGCTGAGTCTCTTTTCTCTTGAAAAGAGAAGGCTGAAGGGTGACCTAATAGAGGTCTTTCAAATTATGAAAGGTTTTGATAGAGTAGATACAGAGAGAGTGTTTCCACTTGTGGGGAAGAGCAAAACTAGAGGCCATCCATATAAGATAGTCACCAAGAAATCAAATAGGGAATTCAGAAGAAACTTCTTTACCCAGAGAGTGGTGAGAATGTGGAACTCGCTACCACAGGGAGTGGTTGAGGCAAATAGTATAGATGCATTTAAGGGGAGGCAAGATAAGCATATGAGGGAGAAGGGTATAGAGGGTTATGCTGATAGAGTTAGCTAAGGAAAGACGGGAGGAGGCTCGAGTGGAGCATAAACGCCGGGATGAACTGGTTGGGCCGAATGGCCTGTTTCTGTGCTGTATATCCTATATAATCATATGTACCACCAATCCCAGAAAAGTATTGTTATTGGAGGTTGGGTGGAGCAGTGGCTTAGTTTTCTGTTCTTTCTAGCTCCTAGTGTAAATCTAAGTCATATTGGTAGGATTAAATTCTGTGCTTTTTGCCACCTATCTGGTCTAAACTTTTTTAAGAACAGGAAATAAGTCATTAGATTAATCTCATGTAGCCATTTTCTCTGTCCAGAAATAAATCGAATTGTCTTTCAAACCCATTACTTTGACTATTTTAATGACCTTCTTTGATAGCTGTTTCCTCAACTCACATAGATGCAAGTTCTTTTTTGTAGGTAACTGCCCTTCTGTTGACTTCCCTTCTTACTCCCAACTTGAGTCTGCCTATTATTTAAAAAAGTTACTACGGCAATATTAAAAAGAAACTGACAACTGTTTTGACAGTTAAAGCTGTTAATCAATGGCAATATCAAAAACCTGGGAGCGCCGTGAAAAATAGACTTGATGGCAACCCTATCGGCAGTGTTGATTTAATCCTAAAGAAAGCATTTAAGGGCTAGTCTCTGAGTGTGGAGTCCTCACCCGCAGTGTGTGCATCTCAGGAATTGGCAGGCCCACTGCCTGTGATCTTCTGTTCATTAATTTTAATGAACGGAAAATCACAGCAAACCAGCTGTGATGTCCCAAGATGTGCCCCATGTGAGCGGCACGTCCTGCTGCAAGCGTTGAATCACAGAATCACCCCTTTAATTTCAAGAACTGTTTGAGTGAACAGTTTTGCTTCTATTAAACAATCACCTTTTGAGCTTGGTGTTTACTTCCATTGTGCAATCTTTACTATCACCAGCATATTTGTTATAATATATTAACCTACGTAAAGTGCTCATTCTTGCTTGCTGATACAACAGATATGAATGATTTCAACCAACTTCTGATTGGGTATCTTAACTTACCACTGTTTTTTTGATGCTCCATGACGAGATAAGGCTTTCACCACCAGAAAAGTATCTAATGTACTTTGTCAATCCCTTGCTGGAGAGCATCAACATAATGATTGGATTTATTTTATCTCCTACATTTTTGAAAATCCCATGGCAAAAATAGAAAAAAAACGAAATCATCTCAGTGCAAAATAGCACCTAGTCAAGCTATTTTAACACTGTAACTTGATATTTTATTTTTTCTTCATACATATATATATATATATATCATTAAGATGGAAGGTATGCACATTTTTGTCCCTGGCAAGTTTAGGATAGGCAATTGTACACCCATTGATTTGAACTAGGGGATGAATGGGATATGATACCCATAAAAGTTTTGGATTATTGATATCATGGAAGTTTGTGTTCATACATATAGCTAGTACTCTTTTTATTATATTAATTTGGTGCAAAAATCAAAGAGGTAGCAGAATGAAAAGGTGACACAAGCGTAGAGAAAAGACAGATAGTGGGAGACAGAAGAGGATGAGAGAGAGACAGACAGAGAGAGAAGGACAGAGAAGAGGATGAGAGAGAGACAGAGAGAGTGAGAGAGAGAAGCAGAAGCGAATCTATTCAATAACTTTTTGCCCAACATAATTATTCCAGATATTGCATTGTCCTGAGGCAAGGTATTAAACACACAAAATGCATTCCAATAATTATTATGTCAGTTATGAATAGGGAACAAAAGGAACAACTATGAGAATTTTTGCACATAGCAGGTTGTTAGGACATGGTCTGCTGCACAAGAAACATTGGTGGAACCAGAAATCCATAATAGCTTTTAAAAGGGCAGTGGATAAATACTTGAAAACATCTGTCATTGGGAAAATGCTGGAGTCCATCATTAAGGAAGTGGTAGCAGGACATTCAGAAAATCATAATATAGTTAAGCAGAGTCAGCATGGTTTTATGAAAGGGAAATAATGTTTGACAAATTTGCTGGAATTCTTTGAGGATGTAACGAGCAGGGTGGATAAAGGGGAACCAGTAGATGTCATGTATTTGGATTTCCAGAAGGCATTCGATAAGATGCCACGTAAAAGGTTACTACACAAGATAAGAGCTCACGGGGTTGGGGGTAATATATTAGCATGGATAGAGGATTAGCTAACTAACAGAAAACAGAGAGTCAGGATAAATAGGTCATTTTCAGGTTGGCAAACTGTAACTAGTGGGGTGCTGCAGGGATCAGTGCTGGGGCCTCAGCTATTTGCAATCTATATTAATGACTTGGATGAAGGGACCGAGTGTAATGTAGCCAAATTTGCTGATGATACAAAGATAGGTGGAAAAGCAAATTGTGTGGAGGACACAAAGAATCTCCAAAGGGATATAGATAGGCTAAGTGAGTGGGCAAAAATCTGGCCGATGGAGTTTAATGTGGGAAAATGCGAGGTTATCCACTTTGGTAGGAAAAATAAAAAAGCTAATTATTATTTAAATGGGGAGAGATTACAAAATGCTGAGGTACAGAGGGATCTGGGGGTCCTTGTACATGAATAACAAAAAGTTAGCATGCAGGTACAGCAAGTAATTAGGAAGGCAAATGGAATGTTGGCCTTTATTGCAAAGGGAATGGAGTATAAAAGTAGGGAAGTTCTGTTACAACTGTACAGGGCGTTGGTGAGACCACACCTGGAGTACTGCATACAGTTTTGGTCTCCTTATTTAAGGAAGGATATACTTGCATTGGAGGCAGTTCAGAGAAGGTTCATGAGGTTGATTCCGGAGATGAAGGGGTTGTCTTATGAAGAAAGGTTGAGCAGGTTGGGCCTATACTCATTGGAGTTTAGAAGAATGAGAGGGGATCTTATTGAAACATATCAATTCTGAAGGGGCTTGACAGGGTAGATGCAGAGAGGATGTTTCCCCTCGTGGGGGAATCTAGATCTGGGGGCATAATTTCAGAATAAGGGGGCACCCTTTTAAATCGGAAATAAGGAGGAATTTCTTCTCTCAGAGGGTCGTGAATCTTTGGAATTCTCTTCCCCAGAGAGCTGTGGAGGCTGGGTCATTGAATATATTTAAGGTGGAGATAGACAGATTTTTGAAAGGTAAGGGAGTCAAGGGTTATGGGGAGCAGGCAGGGAAGTGGAGTTGAGGCCAAGATCAGATCAGCCATGATCTTATTGAATGGCGGAGCAGGCTCGAGGGGCCAAATGACCTACTCCTGCTCCTACGTCTTATGTTCTTATGTAAAAAGAAGAAAACAAGTAAAAGCTTCTGTGGAAAAGACAGGGGAGTGAGATTAAATGGATATATTTTTCAGAGAGACAGTGCAGGTCTGATGAGCCGAATGGCCTCCTTCTGTGCTGGAAATTTCTATGACTTTATGTACAACAATATTTTCCCTAAAACAGCAACTTTAAAATATAATTTCACATCCTTCAAGTGTACAAGAGATACCTATATATACTAGTGCATAATATATCAGATCTTAAGAACATAAGAATTAGGAGCAGGAGTAGGCCATTCGGCCCTGCGAGCCTGCTTCGCCATTCAATAAGATCATAGCTGATCATCCACGTCAACTCCACTTTTCCGCCCAATCCCCATATCCCTTGATTCCCCTAGAGTCCGAAAATCTATCTATCTCAGCCTTGAATATACTCAAAGACTCCGCATCCACAGCCCTTTGGGGTAGAAAATTCCAAAGTTTCACAACCCTCTGAGTGAAGAAATTCCTCCTCATCTCAGTCTAAAATGGCCGACCCCTTATCCTGAGACGATGCCCCCGAATTCTAGACTCTCCAGCTCGGGGAAACAACCTCTCAGCATCTACCCTGTCAAACCCCTCAAAATCTTTTATGTTTCAATGAGATCACCTCTCATTCTTCTAAACTGCAGAGAGTACAGGCCCATTCTACAAAATCTCTCCTCATTGGACAACCCTCTCACAAGTATGTCCTTCCTCAGATAAGGAGACCAAAACTGTGCACAGTACTCCAGGTGTGGTCTCACCAAAGCCCTGTACAATTGTAGCAAGACTTCCTTACTCTTGTACTCCAACCCTCTTGCAATAAATGACAACATGCCATTTGCCTTCCTAATTGCTTGTTGTACCTGCATGCTAACTTTCCATGTTTCCTGTACAAGGACACCTAAATAACTCTGAACACCAACATTTAATAGTTTCTCACCATTTAAAAAATATTCTGTTTTTCTATTCTTCCTACCAAAGTGAATAACCTTACATTTCCCCACATTATACTCCATCTGCCACCTTATTGCCCACTCACTTGGTCTATCTATATCCCTTTGCAGACTCTTTGTGTCCTCCTCACAGCTTACTTTCCCACCTAACTTTGTATCATCAACAAACCTGGCTACATTGCACTCGTTCCCTTCATCTAAGTCATTAATATAGATTGCAAATAGCTGAGGCCCAAGAACTGATCCTTGCGGCACCCCACTAGTTACAGCCTGCCCACTGAAAAATGACCCATTTATCCCTACTCTCTGTTTTCTGTCCATTAACCAATTCTCTATCCATGCGAATATATTACCCCCAACACCATGAGCCCTAATTTTGTGTAACAACCTTTTATGTGGCACCTTATCGAATGCCTTTTGGAAATTCAAATATACTACATCCACTGGTTCCCCTTTATCTACCCTGCTAGTTACATCCTCAAAAAATTCTAATAAATTTGTTAAACACAATTTTCCTTTCATAAAACCATGTTGGCTCTGCCTAATCATATTATGATTTTTCTAAGTACCCTGTTCCCACTTCCTTTATAATGGATTCCAGCATTTTCCCGACCACTGATGTCAGGCTAACTTGCCTGTAGTTCCCTGTTTTCCCTCTCCCTCCTTTCTTGAATAGTGGGGTTACATTTGCCACCTTCCAATCCGCTGGGACTGTTCCTGAATCTAGGGAATTTTGGAAGATCACAACCAATGCATCCGCTATCTCTGCAGCCACCTCTTTCAGAACTCTAAGTTCCTCGTTCTCATCAGCCCCTTGGTTCCCCACTATTTTTGGTATGCTTTTTGTGTCTTCTACTGATACAAAATATTTGTTTAAAGGTATTCATCCATTCCCTGGGCACCAGATTTAATTGTATATGAGAAATATCAGAGTTTGGTCATGGTACAGAAATAAAACAACAAAAATTTAATTTTTTTAATCTTCATATTGAGTCATGAAGTGATAATTTAATTTTTGCTCTATGACTCATTACTCTAACATGCTCCAACTTGTACCAAGATAGCCCATAAATTTAATTTATTGTGTGGGTCAGGGAAATTCTTAAGCTAGCCACTACTCATTTCTCGAGCGGGTTGAGCAACACATTACAATATCTACTGATGAGAATTAAAGCACTGTCTGTGTTTAATATAACTTAGATATTAATTAATTATCTTGCTTTGCAAAATAATTTGTACAAATTGAGTAAACAGGATACTAAGCAAAGAACTGTGGCGTTAACAGAAACAGTCTATACTTCACAAATGCCACACATGAGGTTCTGCCAGTTTCCTGCTTGTGGAATGAATTCTACAGCCCATCACTAAGTTTTCACATAAAAACAGAAAATGCTGGAAATACTCAGCAGGTCAGGCAGCATCTGTGGAGAGAGAAACAGAGTTAACGTTTCAGGTCGATGACCCTTCGTCAGAACTGGAAAAAGCTGGAGATCGAACAGGTTTTTAAGCAAGTGCAGGGGCAGGGAAAGGGGGGAGGGGAGGAAAGAACAAAAGGGAAGGTCTGTGATAGGATGGAAGGCAGGAGAGATTAAGAGACATTAAGAGATGGTGCAAGGCAAAAGGAGATGATAATGGGACAAGTTAAGAAACAAAAGATGGCTCTAGATGAAGTATAAATGGCAGAATGAAAGACAGCTGCCATGTGGGAGAGAGAAAAAATAAATAAATGAAAAAAAAAGGAATGGGGGCAGAGGTTTTGGTCTGAAATTGTTGAACTCTATGTTGAGTCCAGAAGGCTGTAAAGTGCCTAATCGAAAGATGAGGTGCTGTTCCTCGAGCTTACGTTGAGCTTCATTGGAACAGTGTAAGAGGCCGAGAATGGTGAGGTCTGAGTGGGAGTGGAGCGGTGAATTAAAGTGACCGGCGACCGGAAGCTCGGGGTCACCCTTACGGACTGAACGGAGGTGTTCCGCAAAGCGGTCACCCAATCTGCGTTTGGTCTCCCCAATGTAGAGGAGACCGCATCGTGAGCAGCAAATACAGTATACTAAATTGCTAGAAGTACAAGTAAATCACTGTTTCACCTGGAAGGAGTGTTTGGGGCCCTGGACAGTGGGAAGGGGGAGGTAAAAGGGCATGTGTTGTATCTCCTGCACTTGCACGGGAAGGTGCCGGGTGAAGGGGAAGGAGTGTTGGGGGTGATAGAGGAGTGGAACAGGGTGTCACGGAGGGAGCAGTCCCTCGGAATGCTGAAAGGGGAGGTGAGGGGAAGATGTGTTTGGTGGTGGGATCACGCTGGAGGTGGCGGAAATGGCGGAGGATGATCCGTTGAATGTGGAGGCTGGTGGGGTGAAAGGTGAGGACAAAGGGAACCCTATCGTGGTTCCGGGAGGGAGGGGAAGGGGTGAGAGCAGAAGTGCGGGAAATAGAACAGACACGGTCAAGGGCCGTGTCGACCACAGTAGAGGGGAATCCTCGGTTGAGGAAAAAGGAAGACATGTCGGAAGCACTGGTATGGAAGGTGGCATCGTCAGAGCAGATGCGGCGGAGACGGAGCAACTGGGAGAATGGAATAGAGTCCTTACAGGAGGCGGGGTGGGAGGAAGTGTAGTCCAGGTTGCTGTGGGAGTCAGTGGGCTTGGAGTGAATGTTTGTCAATAGCCTAACCCCAGAGATGGAGACAGAGAAGTCGAGGAAGGGAAGAGTCGGAGATGGACCATGTGAAGGTGAGGGAAGGGTGGACATTGGAAGCAAAGTGAATGAAATTTTCTAGTTCAGGGTGAGAGCAGGAATCAGCACTGATACAGTCATCAATGTACCGGAAAAAAAGGTGAGAGAGGGGACCTGAGTAGGACTGGAACAAAGAATGTTCCACATATCCCACGAAAAGGCAGGCATAGCTGGGACCCATGCGGGTTCCCATAGCAACACCTTTAATTTGGAGGAAGTGAGTGGAGTCAAAGGAGAAGTTGTTCAATGTGAGAACAAGTTCAGCCAGGCGGAGGAGGGTGGTGGTGGATGGGAACTGGTTGGGCCTCTGTTCAAGGAAGAAGCGAAGCGCCCTCAGGCCACCCTGGTGGGGGATGGAGGTGTAGAGGGATTGGACGTCCATAGTGAAAAGGAGACGGTTGGAGCCAGGAAACTGGAAACTGTTAAAGTGACGGAGGGCGTCGGAAGAGTCGCGGATGTAGGTGGGAAGAGACTGGACAAGGGGAGAAAAAATAGAGTCGAGATAGGAAGAGATAAGTTCCGTGGGGCAAGAACAGGCTGAAACGATGGGTCTACCGGGGCAGTCCTGTTTGTGGATCTTGGGAAGGAGGTAGAAGCGGGCTGTGCGGGGTTGGGGAATTATGAGGTTGGCGGCCATGGAGGGAAGATCTCCAGAGGAGATGAGGTCAGTGACGGTCTTGGAAATGGTGGCTTGATGTTCAGTAGTGGGGTCATGGTCCAGGCGGAGGTAGGTGGAGGTGACAGAGTTGACGTTCAGCCTCTGCTAGGTAGAGGTCGGTTCGCCAAACAACAACAGCACGACCCTTGTCAGCAGGTTTAATGACAAGTTTTCACTCTCTTCAATTTATTAGTTTTTTCCTATAATTTCAATAAACCATAAAAGCTCTTCTTTTCATTTGATGGCATAACAATAGGATATAGATGGAAATAACTATATCTCTGGAGTTTGACTTGGTTCAGAGCACAGGAGTTCTTAGAAAACCTGCAGCCAAACTGTTGACTTCTCAGGTTCATGAGATTGATTCATGGGATGGTTCACGAGATTGATTCCTGGGATGGCGGGACTGTCGTATGAGAAGAGATTGAGTAAACTAGGCCTGTATTCTCTTGAATTCAGAAGAATGGAGGGGATCTCATTGAAGCATACAAAATTATTACAGGGCTTGATAGGGTGGATGCTGGGAGAATGTTTCCCTTGGCTGGGGAGTCCAGAACCAGGGGCCACAGCCTCAGGATAAAGGGTAGGCCATTCAGGACTGAGATGAGAAGACATTTCTTGACACAGAGGGTGGTGAATCTTTGGAATTCTCTACCCCAGAGGGCTGTGGAGGCTCAGTCATTGGGTATATTCAAAACAGAAGTCGATAGATTTCTGACTAGTAAGGGCATCAAGGGATATGGCGATAGGGCCGGTGAATGGAGTTGAGGCAGAAGATCAGCCATGATCTCATTGAATGGCGGAGCAGGCTCGAAGGGCTGAATGGCCTACTCCTGCTCCTATTTCTTATGTTCTTATGTTCATCCGCTGTACCCCCCAGCAATCCTAGCCCATCGAATGATGGTTTATGCTACATTTGAATTTTTGTATGCGAGGGATAGTCACAGGTGAAAACTCCACCTGATGAGAGTTCAACAGGCAAGAGAATGAACAAATAAACTTGCATTTATGTAGCACCTTCTATATCTTCCATCAGCATGTCCTAAAGTACTTCAGGGCCAATTAATTACTTTTGACATGTAGTCACAGCTGCTATGTAGACACACATATTTGCACACAGCAAGGCCATAGAAACAGCAAATGAGATGAATATAAATTTTTTATTTGATGGTGCTGTTTAAGAAAGGAAGGTTGGTCAGGAGCATGGCAGAATTCTTTATTCTCTTTGAATATTGCCATAGGATTTTTTACATCTACCAAAATAAGCTGACGGGACCTTGATTTAATGTCGCATTAGAAAAACAGCATTGCTGACAGTGCAGCACTGCTTCAGTACTGCATTGTAGGGGGGGGGGCTCTTTCGGGGGGTCAGCGGGCACGTCTGGTGGTGGATGGGGTGGGAAAAAAAATGTTTTGACAGCAGGTAGGGAACCCCCTGTCAACTCGCTGCCACGCTAGTTTCCCAGATGTCGGGTCTGTCATCGCTGAACAGACCCAACACCAAGCAGCGGGGAGGCAATTTAGATTATTAAGAGCTTGTTAACAGGCACATAAAAACTATTTTAAGCTCACCTTTAGATTTTAAGAATTCGCCCACGGCTTCCCCGCTGCTTGGGGATCACGTCAGGTAAGCAGGTCAGGAGTTGTGTCAGCATGGGATCATTTCTTAACTTGACAGCTGCAAATGTTTTATAAAAGCTCCCGTTTCATAGCTGTTCACTTTCCAAGGTCAGAAGTTGTTGCTTACTGCATTTGGAAGACAGATTGAGCTTTATGCAGCTTGCAAGTGTTTGGAGCAAACTCTGTATCGTCTCATTGGAACAACCTCTCTCACCATTAACAGATCGCTTCTGTCATCTCAACTTCACCTGCTATCTATTCCATCAGCATTGGTGCCCTTGAAACTATCTCACCTTGGTCCTCAGAATCCCACCACGATCAGCCCCAACACCAGCAGCACCAGGCACACCAGCAGTACCAAAAACACCAACCTTCTCCGCAATCAACTGATGCTGCACAGGACACAGGGCAACAGCACTCAACCACATTGCTGCCCGGGACGCCAGGGATGGCCTCACCATGTCCAGATTTACTTCACTTGATGCTGTACACCCTGGCTGCCACATGATGCACCAGGTTGGCACCCACACCAACACCATAAAGCTTCCCTACAATGCCCAAGCCATTCCTTTCACACTCATCGCCATTGCGGTTAGGGGGGGGGGCTACCGTTATGTCTCACCATTCACTGCAACTCACTAAGCCACTTGCAAAGGTGCACACAAATCTGTCCAAGAACGCAGTGTTAAAAAGAAAGATTTCAATGTTTGACAGCACATTTACAGAAACTTCACATACACATTGGCTAAAACACCCAAGTGTCTATCCTTGTGTGTTGTTAGTTGGTATGCTTGCAGTAGGATGAGGGTGAGTGTGAGGAGTGGCTAGTGAGATGGGGAAGTGATCAAGTAGATAGAGAGGGATGGGTGGAGGTGCAAGGTAAGTTGGTGTGAGTAAGGATGTGCAGGAGTAGGGTAGGGAAGGCAGAGTGATGGGGATGTGATGAGTGGCACAGCAGGATGAGGTTGAGTGCGGCTTTGCAGTAACGTTTTGTGATCTACTGAGATCATTGAAAGGTTTGCACCACTGCAGCCTGGTCCTCCTAATGACATCTCTGCTTGTGCCCTCCTGTGCAATGTGCAACCAGGCTGCATTGGTCACCTGGGGAGGTCTCTTCTGCCCATTGGAAGGGAAGAGAACCTCCCTGCCTGCTGTGACTCCCTCCATAAGCATATGGAGGGAGTCATGGGAGAGCCTTTGTGCAGCCCTGCACCTCTGTGCAGTGCTTGTCAGTGTTTGCAGCACCTCAATGCTGTTGAACACTGACAGCAGAACTGTCAAAATCAACTTGCGCATGGTCCCTTTAAGAAAACCGGTTGATGACGCATCATCAAATGACGTCATCAGACCCGCTTCCTTCAATTGGCCGGGAAATGTTCTGGGCGAGCTTAACAAGCCCAATCAGCGTAAGATCACTTTGGACAGCGGGCTGGAGCCAGCAGCAGAGTCGCACCCCAGCACCCACCCCGGCCGCACTGGACCCCCCTCGGTAGGCAAAATCGCAGCCGTGGTGTCGGCCTATTCTCAAGAGTGGTACCAACTGAATGAAGCTGACACAGAAACAGTGTTCAACGTTTTGTTACAGGTTATCGAGGCAGAGTTTCGGTTTGATAGAGATGTAGGTGCAGCTGTTTTGGTTTTCCTGGCACAAATATAGAGCTCAATCTTAAGCAACCGCGACTCTTGCGTTACTGCTCCAGTCATAACTTTAACAACCCCCTTGCGATAAAAGCCAGAATGCCATTTGCCTTCCTAATTGCTTGCTGTACCTGCATGCTAACTTTCTGTGTTTCTTTTACGAGGACACCTAAATCTCACTGAACACCAACATTTAATAGTTTCTCACTATTTAAAAAATATTCTGTTTTTCTATTCTTCCTACCAAAGTGAATAACCTCACATTTCCTCACATTATACTGCATCTGCCACCTTATTGCCCACTCCCTTAACCTGTCTATATCCCTTTTCAGGCTCATTGTGTCCTCCTCACAGCTTATTTTCCCACCTAGCTTTGTATCATCAGCAAACTTGGCTACATTGCACTCGGTCCCTTCATCTGAGTAATTTAGATGGTAGATAGCTGAGGCCCAAGCATTGATCCTTGCAGCACCCCACTAGTTACAGCCTGCCAACTGGAAAATTACCCGTTTATTCCTACTCTCTGTTTTCTGTCCGTTAACCAATCCTCTATCCATGCTAATATATTACTTCATGAGCTCTTATCTTGCGTAGCAACCTTTTATGTGGCATCTTATCGAATGCCTTTTGGAAATCCAAATATACTATATCCACTGGTTCCCCATTATCTACCCTGCTAGTTACATCCTCAAAATGGTTAATAAATAAATTTGTTAAACACGATTTCCCTTTCATAAAACCATGTTGCCTCTGTCTAATCATACTATGATTTTCTAAGTGCCCCGTTACCACTTCCTTTGTAATGCATTCCAGCATTTTCCCGACAACTGATGTCAGGCTAATTGGCCTGTAGTTCCCTGTTTTCCCTCTCCCTCCTTTCTTGAATAGCAGGGTTACATTTGCTACTTTCCAATCCACTGGGATCATTCTAGAATCTAGGGAATTTCGGAAGATCACAACCAATGCATCCACTATCTCTGCAGCCACCTCTTTAGAACCCTAGGATGTAGGCCATAAGGTCCAGGGGATTTGTTGGCTTTTAGTCCCATTAATTTCTCAAGTACTTTTTCCCTACTGATATTAGTTACTTTAAGTTCCTCGCTCTTATTTGCCCCTTCGTTCCCAACTATTTTTGGTATGCATTTTGTGTCTTCCACTGTGAAGACAGATACAAAATATTTGTTTAAAGTCTCTGCCATTTCCTTATTACCCATTATAATATCACCTGTCTCAGCCTCTAAGGGACCAACGCTTATGTTTGCTACTTATTTCCTTTTTATAATCTTGTAGAAGCTCTTACAATCTGTTTTTATATTTTTGCTAGTTTACTCTCATTCTATTTTCTCTTTTTATCAATTTTTTGGTCATCCTTTGCTGGTTTATAAAGCTCACAGAATCACAGAATCACAGAATCCCCACAGTGCAGATGGAAGCCATTTCGGCCCATCGAGCCTGCACCGACACATATCCCACCCTATCCCCGTAACCTCACGTATTTAATCCCCCTAACACTAAGGGTCAATTTATCATAGCCAAATCAACCTAACCCGCACATCTTTGGACTTATTCTCTTCCCAATCCTCAGGCTTACTACTATTCTTCGCAACAATATAAGCCTCTTCTTTTAATCTAATACTATCCTTAGTTCTTTAGTTAGCCACAGATGGATCACTTTTCCTGTGGAGTTTTTATTTCTCAATGAAATGTATATTCATTCAGAATTTTGGAATATTTCTTTAAATGTTTGCCACTGCTTATCTACCGTTACACTTTTTAATTTAATTTCCCAATCTGCCTTAGCTAACTTGCCCCTCATACCAATGTAATTGGGTTTATTTACGCTTAAGACGCTCATTTCCGACTGAAGTATTTCACTGTCAAACTCAATGTGAAATGTTATCATATTATGATCACTCTTCCCCAGAGAATCCTTTACTATGAAATTACTAATTAACCCTGTCTCATTACACAATACAAGATCTAAAATAGCCTGTTCCCTGGTTGGTTCCATGACGTATTGTTCTAGTAAACTGTCTCAAATGCATTCCATGAACTTGTCCTCCAGACTACCTTTACCAATTTGATTTGCCCTGTCTATATGAAGATTAAAGTCCCCATGATTATTTTATTACCTTTGTTACAAGCTCCTGTTATTTGTTAATTTATACTCTGTCCAGCAGTATAGCTACTGTTTGGGGGCCTATAAACTACTCCCACCAGTGTTTTCTAGCCCATGTTATTTCTTATCTCCACCCATACTGATTCTACTTCCTGATCCTCCAAGCCAGATCCTTTCTCACGACTGATGCACATACCCACTACCCTGACAGAACAAAAGATTTTTCTAATCTCTAACCTTACTCAAGGCTTGTGAGTTTTGCACTTGTACCTTTTAGTCCTATGGTCATGATATAATTTTAATAGCTTTGCTTATTTCATCCTTACATTATTGACCTGCATCATGTCACTCTACAGTATTGTCTCCAGTGGAAATATGTTTAGTCACTTTAACCTTTTTTCATAACTTAACTATTGTGGTAATATCTTTCAAACTGTTTTAAATATGGCATTTTCTGCAATCATGAAGTAAAGTGAATAAAATTCAAATATTTTAAACTTTCCATTGATTTTATTAAATAATCCAAGTGCAAATTCTAGCAGTTAGTATCGATTCAATCTGGTGTATTTGCTTCTGTTTGCTATTGCTAGCAAGAAGTTTAAATGGATAAAAGTGGGTTTTTCCTGCTTTGTACTCACAGCAAATTTTTCAATGACATTAGTGAGAAAATATGTCTCATTTAATATTCTTGAGAAAACTGCTTTGCAGCAATCATGTTATCGGGTACCTCAATGCTAAGTTTCAGACTAATGTAGTAAAATTAGTTATTATTGGTATTGAATCCTATATGATAACAAATGGATGATGATGTACATTTTTCTTTGCAGGGTATGGCCATGCTGCTCCGAGCACTGATGGAGGGAAGATTTTCTGTATGTTTTATGCCCTGCTTGGGATTCCACTCACCCTGGTCATGTTTCAGAGCATGGGAGAGAGAATCAATACATTTGTCAAATATCTCCTACACAGAATCAAGAGGTGCCTTAGGATGAAACGAACAGAGGTCTCCATGGCAAACATGGTCATCATTGGCTTTTTCTCTTGCATTAGCACCCTATGTATTGGGGCTGCTGCATTCTCATATTACGAGGATTGGACTTTTTTCCATGCATATTATTATTGCTTCATCACACTCACCACCATTGGTTTCGGGGACTATGTGGCTCTGCAGAAGCATGATGCTCTTCAAAAGAACCCTCACTATGTGGCATTTAGCTTTGTCTACATTTTGACAGGCCTGACAGTAATTGGAGCTTTCCTCAACCTGGTAGTTCTGAGGTTCATGACGATGAATGCAGAGGATGAAAAACGTGATGCAGAGCAGAAAGCCTTGCTTATAAGAAATGGACAAACTACCATCCGCACAACAGAAACCTCTGGCAACTTCCGGAACATGTACGCAGAGGTTCTTCATTTTCACTCCATGTGTTCATGTCTCTGGTATAAGAGTCGTGAGAAGTTGCATTATTCAATTCCTATGATCATCCCCAGAGACATATCGACGTCCGACACTTGCATCGAACAAAGTGATGCATCTCCAAATAGGCTTCCTGAGACCTTTTCGAATGGGTGCGTATGTAATCTGCACAGGTCTACTATTAGCTCTGTGTCTACAGGACTCCACAGCTTGTCTGCCCTCAGAGGACTAATGAAAAGAAGAAGTTCTGTGTAATAAGAATTCGACAGATTAATTCAGATGTTAATGGATGTGATGTACATAATTAACAGTATTTAGAAGTTAGTAAGTCAATTGGACCATATCCATTTTGTTTAATATATTACCAGGCGAAAATCACTTGGTGTTTATTCAAAAACGTGGCATCGAAACATATCAGTTATGGTGTTTGCTTTGGGCTTCATACTAACAAGTTTGAGAAAGAATGCAAACAAATCGCCTAACACACTTGCAAATACAGGGATGGAAACAATTCTTAAAAAGAGCACCTGTCTGTGGAAGTGGTACTAGAAAACTACAGCTTGCCTGATTAAATACCACCTGGGATAAACATTAGACACACAGTCAACTACACTTAACAACTACCCCGACTGAATGAATCACCACCTATAGTGTACAGATTTAAAAGTCTCAAATTGCTTGCAATGTTACTTAATGGTAATTCTGCTCGCATATAATGAGCAATGTTGTTATGCAGTTCAGGATATTCAAATCTGTCAAAGCCGAAGCTGGTGTCAAAATGTTTGCTTTTAGGTCGCGTTTATTTCCAACACCAGATTTCTGATTGATCACCTTGGAGGACAAGACCTGATTTCTGATTGGTCCCCTTGGAGGACAAGACACACCCAGCAATTTCTCCAGAATGTGTAATTAGATCCTGCCTGCTTAAGTAATCAATTACTTTGCAAAGTGTAATTCGAGCCATTCTGACTGCTAGGCTCCAGACAGAACAGAGCTCACATAGAACAGACAGGACTCACCCTCGCAGATTAAGACCTTCTCCCACCCCCCCCCCCCCAAACAAGTTCCTGCACCCACCCCCCAACAAGTTCCTAACCTTTCTCCCACCCCAGAGTTTCTGACCTTTTCCCTCCCCAACAAGTTCCTGACCTCCCCCCCCCCCCCCCCCCCCCCCGCCAAGTTCCGGACCTTCTCCCCATGCCCAAGTTCCTGACCTCCCCCACCCAAGTTCCTGACCTTCACCCCCCACCGAGTTCCTGACCTCCTCCCCCACCCAAGTTTCAGACCTCTTTCCCCAGCCCAAGTTCCTCCTGGTCGCCCCCCGCACCGGTTCCTGACCTCCCCCCCCGCTAGATGGGGCATTGTGTGTGGGTCACAGATTGTTAACAAGTTTATTGGGTATGAAGTGAATAGTGACAGTGTCATGACTTCTGGATTTCGTCCAGTCCAATGATGTCACTTGCCACACACGCATCAAGCTTTCCGAGAAATCAACCGGGTCCAGGGGGTAGAGAGGGAGAACGTGGTGCAGGCGTAAAGGGGGTTGGAAGAATGTGATCCATCTTACCATCTGGATCACATTCCCGCTCTCATTCCCCCCCACTTTAGACCTGGATCACATTCTTCCCCCATCCTCACTGTGCTCCCCATGCTATTTATACACCACCAGTTCCTGACCTCCTCTCCTCTCTCCTCCGATTCCCTCTCCCCCACCCCCACCCCTCTGATTTCCTCTCTCCCCTATCGATCCTCTCTCTTCCCCCGGCCATCAACGGATCCAGTGACCCAGTGACCTTCTCCCATGGAGTGGAGGAAAGCGTGGCCCATGCTGCGGGCCGCAACTGTTGGGTACTGCGCATGCGCAACTTCGGTAAACAGCGTGCAGGTGCAGGAGGGTCAGGGTGCGCATGCGCGGCCCCGGGATACCGCGTGCATGCGCAGAAGGCCACAAAGGTGTTTGTTGAAGATCATCACTCCGTTGCTTTTAACACCAGCGAGTGGGAGCCTGGAACGGAACTGGTCGATTGAACTCCCAATATGGCGGGCAGGAAGCGCGCGTGCGTGCGTACGCATTTCCGGCTGGGGTTGCACTGCCCGCCATATTGGATAAGGTAGATGCACTGGAGGATGGAGCGCACTTCGGGAATATTTAATGGCCAGAATAATTTATTCAATTTAGGGTTCTGCGTATCTTACAGGATCAATTTTCGATTTTCGAATGCCCCACTGCTTCACTCGCCATGTGCTGAACTTACACAGTACAACATGGCAGTAACCCGCAGGGAGGCCCCTATTCTTGCCTGAGGGCCACTGTGACACTAGGTGGTAGCTCTGTACAGCTCACCCTCCATGGAAATGAGGCCCAAGGCCCAGTATTGGGAGCGCCTCGGGCTTCAGCATTCAGGTGCAGGGATTGTGCCCTTTTCATTGTCAAGACTTGAACATGAATAATCGCCACTTAGAAGAGATACTAAGGACAATCTATGGCTGTACATCAAACAGCCAGCGCCTTCAAGAGGAGGAGGGGGAAAAAGTTGCAGAGAAAAAATTGAAAATATCACTGCTGGAATAGCTGATCGGAATATTAATACCCAGTTAATAACCATTTTCTTGCACTTTTACAATGTGCAATGCATTCTATGTACAACTGGTGACTAGTTGAATTTAGGAAACAAGATGATACAATCAACCCCACATTTTGCAAACTCCCACATATAACAAATGTTTAGCTTGGCAAATAGTTGTTTGTTATACTTGGGGTTGACTGTGTAAATAGTTTCACAAAATGATAACTCATTGCTGGCTGATTGGTTCAGCCCAATTCAAATCAAAATGACTTCTCTTTACTCTTGTACATGATTGAATACTTCTGCATTTTATCAAGAATGCCACTTTCCCCTGTTGTCTGTCCAATTCAGCATCCCACTGCGGACTTGATTAGCTCATTCAGCTATTAAATCTTATTACACATTACTAGACAGATTTTTTTTTAACAAAGTCACTTCCACCTGTGGTGCTTATTTCTTAACTACTTGTTGCCAACATAATTTGTAAATATAGTGAACATCATAATAGGATGAGATCCACTGGATGAAATAAAATTACAACCTAAAGAAATATATATCATGAATTCGTCCCCCTATTGCACTGTTAGCTTGATAGGAATAAAACGGCTTTGAAAACAAAACAAAATTCTGGAAATACTCAACCACTAAAAAGAGAAAAGACTGGTCAATGTTATTGGCAGAACCTTCTAGATGTGGACAGGCCTGCTGCGTATTACCAACATTTTTTTTCTCATTTTATTTCAGATTTCAGTTTTTCTCTTTATCGGTACTTTAAAATGGTTGACATAAAGCTATTTGTGATATTACGCCATGCCATTCTTATCAGGTTATTGACAGTTGAGGACACTGCATAAATGCACGTGTGTTACTGGGTATCTTAATGGTCAGACATTAGAGGTCATTTTCTAACCTCATGCTGCTGGCAGCAGATATCAGAAATTCACAAGCCGAGAGGCTCCTTGCAGCAGTGCAAGTGCAAAAAATAACCTGATTTAGTTTAACTATTTTCAGTCACCTAAACATGAGTAAACTGACAACTAACATACACTGTTTTGCTAATGTAGATACAACTAATATAAATAAAAACATATAAAATTGGGATTTAAATTCAAATGTATGGTTGCAAAATGCTGAGAGGTACTGATGAAGTGCTGATCGATAATTTTCTTATTTCATCTGTGGTGATACTACTTCTTTCACTGTTTGGTATCTTACTGGTATAGTTATAATTTAACTATAGGGAGGACCACAGTGTCGAAGAACAACAATATACTGAGAAGGTTGACTTTAGGGTTAAAGATCTAATAATTATGAAATTCTCTATTATATTTTGCTTAAGGTGCAGCTAATAGAATCCAAATCTCCTGGAAATGTGCACAGGGCTCCTTATTCTACGTTGGTCTCTCCTATCTATAAAGAGTTCTGAAATCAATGGGGTAGATTTTTATTTTGTGCGATAGTGTAAAACGGGCGGTAGCAAGTCGGCAGCCCGTTTTATATCTCTGCTGATTTAAATGGAGATGTAAAACGGGCTGCTGACTATCATCCCATTTTACATGAACGCTCAAGGTCAAGATCTGCCACAATGTCTCCAAAAATAGATGAAAATGCACTGAGACCCTTACAGTGTTATTCGGTGGAAATTTCCTATTTTGATCTGTAGTTTAATGTTATGCAGCATTTAAGCTGTAGGCTAGTGTTTGTGGGGTAGATATGTTTATTTGCATTTTGCGATGCATGAAATTTATCCCTATAAATTGCATGTTATATCAGATTGTTCAGTTGACTTTTCAGTAATTTTGAAACACTAGCCTATTTTTCTCTGTCAATTGAATTGCTGTGCACTTCCAGCATTTTTGTTTCTTTTGTTCTTTCCGTAAATCTAAAAATGATCTATATCAAGAAGCCAGATATTACAAACAAACAATTTACAAGTTGAAACAGGAAAACTAACTAATAGTTAACAATAAATGGACCAGGTATAAACAATTCTTTAAGTTTAACATTAAAAGAAAAATCTACATAAGAGAAAATCACACACTGGTATTCTCAACATGGCATTCACAGAAGGGCGCAACAGCAGCATGGCTGTGTCAAAAGTGCTTCAGATCTTCACAGAGATGGAGTGGAAGCACCATACTCAGACACGGGGGGTACATAGGTACGACTTGCCCCTCTTGGATGAATGCTGGGACAGATGTGGGCAGAGTGGTGCTCTTACATAACCGTATTGGAAAACAATTTGGGTGCCTCTTAGGGCATGATCAGAATCGATGTCCTCTCCAATCCATGCCCTTATCTGTTGTGCGTGTCCTAGGGAGGTAAGAGCCACCTGAGATGCATAGGCTGGCACAGCTCTCACTGCTAGTGGCAAAAAATGCATCCCTCCACTAAAGCGAAACCCTACTCCTCCCACCACAAACATGTGGATTAAGCATCTGTGGGACATATGCCAGTCAGAGCCCGTGATGTACGGCCTCTGCTTCAAACTGCGAAAGCAGTTTCTGTTATTTCTGATTTCTTGATTGTTCTTTCTATCTCTATCCAGTAGCCTCTAGCTGTAGCAGCACTGCATGCCTGTGTTCTACATTCCAATGACCTCCTCACCAGTAGAATCAGCAGGGCTCAATGCCCTTTTTCATCAATATAAATCAGGAAGAACAGTATTTTGTACATATGTATGTATATATATATATATATATTTAAAAAAACTGGTCAGTGAATAAATTGTAGACGTATAAATATCCTTCATTGGTTTGATGCTTTTATGTGCATGAGAAGTGATTGACCTAAAACTAACTCGGGATCACATACATGTGCGTCATTCATCCCTAACCAGATCTTATTCTTAATCTCTGACATTAAATCGGTAAATTAGTTTTCGTCCAAGAGTCTGCAGCCTGCACTGAATTGCAATTGTTGTTGCATGATTTATCTTGTAAAGTTAAAATATACGTATCTAATTCTGAAGGATAAGTGAAGATTTCCCATTTATTGTTTCCTAATTTTAAGATTTAAGAATTATTTTTATCCCTCAGCAAATTAAAATGGCTAACGATCTTTGCATTGCATTTTTTTTCTGGTGGACTTATTACATTTATTAAACCACATCTGTTCTATTTCCAGCTGAGTAAAACTATGGATTAATTGCACTGCCTGAAAGGGTGGCGGAGGCAGATTCAATCATGGCTTTCAAAAGGGAATTAGATAAGTACCTGAAGGAAAAAAATTTGCAGGGCTATGGGGAAAGGGCAGGGGGAGTGGGACTAGCTGAAGTGCTATTGCAGAGAGCCAGCACGGGCTAGATGGGCTGAATGGCCTCCTACTGAGCTGTAACGATTCTATGATTCTAATTGGAGGGCATATCTGCTTTATGTCCCAGGGGACATAAAAGGTGTTTGAAATCCTGAGCATTTTGATACATTGTGCTATCAAAAGTCAGGTAATCAAGGTAACAAAAGAGCAGATATTTTATCTTTGCTAAGTTACTATAAAGCATGTCTGTTTGTCCACTGTTTTCATTTAATGTTTAATGCTGATGAATAGTTATAATTTATTATTTGTAAAATATAGGAAGTGCACTACTGCTCTCTACGGGCTTTGTGCATGGACTATCACTTTCTAATGTTAGACTTTATGCTGTTATGGGATCTTCACAGAAGCATGCCTCTCTATAATGCCGAAAGTGCTTGGCTTCCAAAGAGCATGCTATAATCAGGACAGAGTGTACTTTCAATCATAATGTTTCACAATGAACTGAAGAGTGTACTGAGGCTTATAAAAAAATACTTTACAAGCATACAACCACATGTAGCACTTTCAGACCTATAAATTCATCTCAGGCGGTGGTGTAAAACGAGTGGTATGGGATCGGACGCCCGTTATACACAGTGCCTGATATTCAGTTACATTGACTGCAATGGAACTGAATATCAGATGCTGCGTATAACGGGCGACTGCTCCGATACCGCCCATTTTACGCCACCGCCCGAGATGAATTTCTAGGCCCAAATTCCACAACTCAATGCGAGATTCAGAAGTAAAATGTCTTGCAGTCTTCAGTGGAATAATACTGGACTGATAGCTTGTACATAGAGGAATATGTGAGGGGAAAACAAAGCATTATTTTTCAATTTTCTTTTCGGGCTTTAATCGTGAATGATTATGTTACTGAAAAATACATATCTTGAAAATTGTAAATTAAGTTTAGTATTCAAAATTCACATGATAATGAACCAATCACACTATGTGATTTATTATTGATAGTGGACTGATGACTGGCTCATCTGCAGGTGGTGTAACTCTCAGCCACTGAAGGCCTCAATATGTATTGAATAGGGACAATTTAACACAAGTACATACATTACATTCCAAATAGTCTGTTGGACACATACTGTAAATTTCAGATGTACATACAATAAAAATTAAACTGATGTGAATAAGTTTACAGTTTAATAATCTGCACTCAAAGTATATTAATTTTTAAATATATTTACATATCAAGTGAATCATCAGCACACATATTTGTCCGTCTACTGTATCTGACTTTTTTGTGTTTATTTGTCTTAAGTGAATGACATTTTTATTTACTCATTAATTTACACCAATATTAAGCAACTAAAAAGTCATACATTAGACATTTTATATTTTCTGTTACGTTGAGCTGAAAAGATTTATAATATGTTTAAAAGTCAGAAAATGTCAAGCAGAACTTTAGAGAATAGCTAAGTGTAATTTCAGATGTAAGTATAGGAATTCTATTAACTGGAGTTGGTAACAAAAATATTGAACGATTATAGCTGCAGGGATCATAATGTACTTCTGAGAAAAATAAAGCAAAAATGAATCCAGAACTCACAATATATGACTAGGGTGGCAAACATGAGAAATGGTGCAAAATAAGTGTTTTTGCCAGAAGTTTATTCATTTTAAGATACTAGATATTTACCTGATGAATGAAAACTGGCTTATTTGGAATCAATTACATCTAACTTCTTTTCCAGTTGTCTTTCCTGCAAGCTCATACAGTACATGCACACATATCTGTTACTTATTTGTGTTTATAATCTCCCAGCTTTAGAGTTTGGCATCCTATAAATATTTTATTTTTTATCAAGAAACCAAGGTTGATAACAGTAAAAGAGAAGACAAGGTAAACCAATCAGTAGTGATTAGGTTGAGTCTTAAGACCCTGAATATTGGAGCAGGAAGAAAAGACTGAATGAAAGAGGCAAGGTAAACTGATTTTGAGGAAGAATAATGTACATTGCAAATAAATGCTCAATATGAGCTAAAAATAAAGTAACTGTTCATTACCTGTTTGGTCTTGATGTTAATGTAAGTAACAGTTGCTTCTTCTGGGATGATCCTTTGAGAGTAGTCAGTGCATAAAGTGAGCAGCACGTGCAGGTATAGTAACATCTATATTTTCAGGGAGTTATTTTATGAGTTGCCAATGGGGAGTTTTGTCTGCTGACAGCACAAATCTGGGTGCACACTGCCCATGGTTTTAATATTCAGAAAATAATGGGCAGCGCACACCTAAATTTACGATTTGCACTACAGGTGGGTGAAACTCCCCAACTGGCAGCATGTATTGATAAAAGTACCCCCTTAAAGTGAATGCCAAACTGCACTTTTAATCTGAGAGTCAGGCATACCGGGTACCTTGGGACCATTCCACCACTTTCTCTGTACCTCTGTAGTCAAACATTGGCTCACCTCTAATTAATTTAAAGGTGCCTCACAACTATTAAAGGAGCATGCTGATTGACAGCATATCACCTTGTAATGTATGTTCAAATTGACTCATACAACATCATCTTGTACATTGAATAGTTAAATATAACTACAGGAACTCACAAATGCCAAATTCTCAGTGCATCACTGTGAGTTGCTGCTGCATATTTAGAGCATTAATTCATGCTAAAGGAATAAAGGTGGATGAACAGTTTGCATGAATTTTGCATGAGAGGTGTTTTAAACTTGTGTACTGCCTCTGAAAATGCCCTAAAGCATGATTAGTCAAAAACTTGTGTAATGAGGCACAATAAACCACACCTTGTCATTGTAAATATACAGTGTATTTTTCTTTATAACTGGGTGTGGGATCATCCAAGTTATAATAGCAATAATGAACAGCAAATGGTACAATAATTGATGATATATATGTCAACATTACTTGGATTACAGCAAGGTACAGGGCTATGCGGACAGAGCAGGACAGTGGGATTACTTTTGGAATGCTCCAGCAAAGAGCTAGCATAGACTGATGAGCTGAATGGCCATCTTCTGTGCTGTAAACTGCTATAGCTCTATAGACATTCAACAATTAATGTACAATGCTCATGTTCATTGTTGCTTATTGAGCTTTTGCATTCCAGTGCACATGCCCTATAAAACTACACTGCATAATGGCAATCTGTTTTCCTATGGTATTTGTTATTATGAAGCATATTTCCATGATGTACTGGGATAAATAAACACATTTAGCATTGTCTCAATCTATGTTGTACATAACTTTACAGATAATGCTAGAGTACCTAACTTTGTGTGTGCTGTTTCTGAATATACCCAAGATGTTTTGTGCTATACTTCGTTGTAAATAAAATTCATAGTTTAATAAAAATGATTTGCTCAACAGTTTTCAAATGACTATTTTGATTAATAGATATTCTACTATTACTAATTCTACACCATAGACTTTTGGAGACACTTAAAAGAAAAACAAAATCAATAATGCTTGGTAATTGGGAATGCTTACTAAAAAAAATCTGACTTTCTTTGTTTAAAGAGACTACTAGAGTCACAAAAAAACAGGCTTTCTGCTTGGGCGAGAGGAGCTATGGATCATTTTCTTCACATTGCCATCCCATGCAATTGGTGTAATGATGCATTTCAATATGATTTACGTCATCATATCATGTGTTTGTAAACAAATGATAAAAGATTTTCCAATCATACTTTTATGATGCTTTTTCATGTAATATAATTTGTCAGTGTTTGCAATGTACAGAAGCAAGATAATAGCTGCAAGCTTTATACATTATTGTAAAAAAATAAAAGGTTTTATAGTACATGGAGTTTCCATTAGGTAGAATGTTTGATGAGGGGGTGATGTTGATAGTATTATCTGGGCATTTGAATTATTGTCCAATCAACACAAGGAGGACAAAAATAAATGGGACAGCCAGCTCACAATGTCACTACGTGGAAAAGCGCTCACTAAATTTTCTCGATGTGGAGATGCCGGTGTTGGACTGGGGTGGACAAATGTGAGAAGTCGCACAACACCAGGTTATAGTCCAACAGTTTTATTTGAAATCACCTGACGAAGGAGCAGTGCTCCGAAAGCTTGTGATTTCAAATAAAACTGTTGGACTATAACCTGGTGTTGTGCGACTTCTCACATAAATTTTCTCGGGTCAATTCGGCACAGATTTAAGAAACTAAGGAAGAATCTGGGCATTATTTTATTAAGAATTGGTTATTCAGCTTAGAGATAAGTGGTTAGAAAACAAAGGCATAACAGACTACGAAGGGTTTCATATTTAACGCTGAGGGATGGGAGGTGCAGCCAAGCAGCATTTCTGAAGACAACAACAAGTGTTTGAAATGTGGTGAGGTGGGTCACAAGGCCAGTGGTGGTTTCTTGGAAGTGCTGCTGTGCAAACCTGGAGGCCATATGAGCTGAGACGGTACGGGACGGCCATTTGTGTGGTGACCGCTGATCTAGATAGGTTGACCCCTTACCTTCAACTAGAAATGCTGACTGGGATACACATAAAGGAGTTTGCGAGACACTCGCTGCTCTCTCACAATAATGCATGGTGAACACGTGAAGGAAAGTAGACTGTATTCCGGCTTTGTGGATGATCACATAATTACCCATGGTCAAGAGTTTGGCTGGAGTATTCTGATTACAGGGGTCACAGAAATGAGAGTTTATTCATTTATTCACCATTGCTGTTTGGTGTTTTAATAGTGACGCAGACAGGGGAGGGGGGAGGTTATAGACAAGCAGCTCAGGGTGACATTTGTCACATTTTGGAATTTTTAAACTATTTTTCCACAAAAAAAGATTTAGAAAATAGATTTACTTTGTATGGTTGGGTTCTTAAAGCAAAGTTTATTCACACTTGCATTTCATAATAATAAAAAATTAATGAACATGCTCTGCCACTGCACTTCAGTGGATCATCTTGCTTGACTTAATCAAAGTAGTTGCTAACGACCTGACTACATTCTTTTTCTGCCCTCAAATCTTTCTGTTTTAATGACCTGACTGACTGACTGTGTCTCTGACTTGTTTCTATTATCCTGTGCTCACAACCAGCAGGGAAGGCTTGCCAGAACAAAAGTTGAGCTCTTGGGACTGGAGACTTCCCAACACAATGGGTGTGAGATGTTTATCGATTAATGAAGCAGATTAGTGCATTCCTTATCATTTGTACTCTCTGGGGAAGCAACACCAAACTTAACATATTAGTATTTTAATCTCCTTCCATCTTAGTGCCATATTTTTTTAATGTGTGAATGCACTTTGCTCTAAAACCCTTTTCTATGATTGGCATATCTGTTAATTCTCTCTTTGTCTCCCCATCCCCCTTTACATTTCTTTATTTTTCTCAACCCTGTTAAAATAGCTACTTATCTTTCAGTCTTCAGAAAGATTACACAACCGAAGGCTCCGTAAGCAGTCTTTTCTCATTACTGAGACTGACACGCCGTGCATTTTCAGATTTCCAGCATTTGCAGTTTCTTCTTTTTATTAAACTCCTGTGTACAATTCACCTGGAATTTCCGTGGGGTTTCTCCCAAATCTTCTGCCATAATTTTTGCACAAGATCGGCAGAACCCCCGGAGAAATGGTGTAAACAGCTAAAAACAGCTGTTTCTCCAAGGTTACAGTTGGAAATATTCGAACACCACATGGAAATTCTGTCCCATTGACTTCTCTCGCTGCAGCAGTGATACTTCAAAATCATCACTTTCATGAAGCTCACTAATGCTAGGTCTGATCTGGAGTGAAATACTCTACAGCTGTGGAATAGTGCACTAGTTCATCATGAGATGACCTTTAACAAAATCTTACCTGCTTAAATTGGTCTTTTTTCTTGCTTCTCACTTCCCTTTTTCTGCTCCCTTTTCAGGTGTATGAATGCTCAGAACTGCACTAAACATCCGAAGAACATCTGTTCATGCTGCCTCCCAATATTCCACAAACCTTTGCCCAAATTTACTTTCTTGAGAAGATGAGAGGATACTGACATAAACATTCTTGTCTCTAACCCTGTGCTTGACTGTCCTGTACGAGGATGTACCCAGTGCGTTCTTCTTGTATACAAAGGGTTGTGTGAGCTGTTTAAAAGAAAGAAAAAGAAAATAATGGAAGCTTTAAGATAAAGTCATGTGACCTAATTGGTGAATTAAGTTTCAGAACATGGCACGAGAAATTACTTTTCATGGATTATGTTATAAGATAATATTTGCTAAATAATGTTGTACGTTCTTAGGGCTAGAAATTCAGTAGCACCCAGGAAGGGGTGCTAACTCTTGAGAAGTTGGAAGTTTAGCGCCAGGCGCTAATCAATCTCGTTGCCTGCTAACAACAACACCGTCAACCTTCTCCTCAACCACCTGATGCTGCACAAGGCAAAGGGCATCAGTGCAGGGCTGCACCACGCAGGAGGAAGATCATCATGCACGTGTGCACCAAATTCCCTGGCAGCTGCCATAACTCTTTCGTCCTGCGCCAGTCCACCCTCCCTCAGCTCTTTGCACCTCCAAACAGACTTACCGGCTGGCTGCTTGGAAACAAGGGTTATCCACTGAAGATGTGGCTCATGACACCTTTGAGGAGGCCAAGGACTGAGGCCGAGGAGCGTTATAATGAGAGCCACATCTCCACCAGATGTGTCATAGAGCAGACAATAAGGTTGCTCTAAATGTGCTTCAGATGCCTTGACAAATCTGGAGGAGCCCTTCAGTACGCACCAGCCAGGGTCTCCAGAATCGTTGTGGTCTGCTGCGCCCTGCACAACATAGCGCAGCAGTAGGGATTAGCGCTGCATGAGGAACAAGGTGCAGAGCGCACAGCCTCTTCAGAGGAGGAGGAGGAGGAGCATCAGGTGGAAGACGAGGATGAGAAAGACCTGGAGGAGCCGGCGGTCCAGATTCTACCAGTACACGACCACATTGCTGCCCATGAGGCCAGGGATGGCCTCATCATGGCCAGATTTACTTAACTTTACACAGCACAGCCATGTGGCTGGCACATGCGACGCCAGGTTGGCTACACTCCACATCCATACCATAACGCATGCCTGCAATGACCAGTCCATTCTTTTCACAGTCACCACCAATGCTGGAGCTTAAGGTAGCCCTGCCCGTTCACTCTGCCACTTCCAATTGTGCACACAAATTTGTCACGGACCGCAAATTTTTGAAAATAAATGATTTAATACCAAAGACGATTTGAACGTAAACTTAACAATACCATTTAAAAAAGCACCCAAGTGACTACACTTGTGTGGCATCTTTCTTTTTTGTGTGCTTCTACCCCTGTGGTTTCAGCAGAGGTAGAGGCAGCCTCCTCACTTCCCTGCTGCGCCTGCTTAGAGGTCATCCTCTGGGTTTTGGAGCCTGAGAGGGCCCTGCCAAAGTCTGCTCCTCCTGCGACTGTGCAGGGGCAGACTCGGCCATCGCTGTCCGGGGAGGCTCAGACTGAGGGATTGGCAAGGGGGGAGAAGTGTGAGCGCAGCCCCCATTTCCATGTCCCCTCCCATCAGCATCCCTCTCATGGGCCACCCGCACTTCCCTGCTAGCAAGGAACTGGAGAACACCTTGCTGCACATCAGTGGGGCCATGAGGACCCACGTCGACACTGACATCCCTCCTAGAAAGGATGTCTATGAGCCTTTGGTTTCTATCCTCCGTAGATACCCATCTATTTTGCAGGGAGACCATGTGCTCGTGCGACTGGCGCATTTGGTCCTCCATGCAGGTGACCATCCTATCCATGGAGGAACCTACAGCCGTGATTGCCTGCGCCAGGGTGGTGCTCATGTTGGAGAAGGACTCCTCCTCCACACTGGTGATGATTGCAGGGCCTCCTCCCATTCTCTGCCTCTCCCTTGTGTTGTGGGCTATCTTTTCCTGCAAGGAGGGAAAGAAGAGAAAGTTGACTTAGAGTGATGGAATGAAAGAGTTACATAATGATGGAGTGGGGTGACAATACCAAGTGGCCTCATTGTGTGTTGTTAGTTGGTATGATTGCATTAGGATGGCTAGTGAGATGGGGATGTGATGATGTAGATAGAGAGGGATGGGTGAGGTGTAAGGGATTTTTTTATTAATTCATGGCATTTATTACCCATCCCTGAGCCGCCTACTTGAACCTCAGATGGCAGTTAAGAGTCAACCACATTGCTGTGGGTCTGGAGTCACATATAGGCCAGACCGGGTAAGGACGGCAGGTTTCCTTTCCTGAAGGAGCAGATGGGTTTTTACAACAATCCAGTAGTTTCATGGTCACCATTACTGATACTGGCTTTTAATTCCACATTTATTTAATTGAATTTAAATTCCCCAGCTGCCTGTGGTGGGATTTGAACTCATGTCTCCTGGATCATTAGTCCAGGCCTTTGGATTACTAGCCCAGTGACATTACCACTATGTTACCGTACCCGATGTTGGCGTGAGTAACGATGTGCAGGAATAGGGCTGGGAAGGCAGAGTGATGGGGATGTGATGAGAGGCACAGCAGCATGAAGGTAAGTGTGGCTTTGTACTCACCTTTCCTGATCTTACAAGATCATTGAAGCACTTGTGGCACTGCACCCAGGTCCTCCTGACCACAGACCTGCTTGTGACCTCCTGCTCAATCTGGAGCCAGGCTGCCAAGGTCTCCTAGGGAGGTCTCTTGCAGCCACTGGCAGGGAAGAGAACCTCCCTGCATGCTCGGACTCCCTCCACAAGCACATGGAGGGAGTCGTCAGAGAATCATGGAGCAGTCCTCTGCCTCTGCGAACTCATGTTAACTATAAACAAGCACTCACTGTAGCTTCCACACTCTTAGATGAACCTTCAAATGAAATGGGGCCATGGCCCCTTCAAATATACCGGCACCAAACGCGTCAGCGCTGACGTCACCAGACCCACACTTTTTAATTGGGCCAGGTAACGCGCTGGGCGACCTTAACAAGTCCCATTACGGCAAAGTTTTTTTGCAGCGGGATGCAGGCAGCAACGGGTTGCGGCCCGCCATGGACCCCGATGGCACCGGACCCGCCCAGGTAGGGAAAATCGTGGTCTAAGTAATTCCAATAGTCATAAATATTAAATTATCAGAGCATGTTGCATTGCATAAGGATTAATATTTAATGCAGCAATAGAAGAAAATTAGCAGAATTTGGTTTGATTGAAGCTTCTTTTATCATTTGGGAGAGAAATTCAGGTAGTATTATACCAAATGCATTATGAGCACAAAAAATATATTGTTCCATTCAGCTGCTATGCTATATATGTGCATTAATTCAGAGCTACATCAGCCTGCCATTATTTTCCCAAGTACTTAGTTTTTTTTGTTTTCAGGCATAAGATGAAGGCTTTTTGCATAAATATTTGCAAAAAGATCCTCCTTTTTCACCAGTTTGTCTGAATTTCATTTTATTTTTTAAATGGTAGAAATCCCAAACTGTAAGCCATGAGGTCAGCAGCAGGGATGTGGTGAGGAGGACGTGGATCCAGTGCCACAAAATATTCAATGATCTCATGAGGTCAGGAAAGGTGAGTGCAATGCCACATTCACCTACATACTGGTGTGCATGTCACCCCAACCCCATCACTCTGCCTTCCCAAACCTACTCCTGCACATCACTCCTCACACCAACCTATCTTGCATGTGCACCCATCCCTCACTCTCTATGCACCTACTCACATCCCCATCTGACTAACCACCACTGACACGCACCCTCATCCTAATGCAATCATAGCAAGTAACACCACAGAAGGAGGCCATTTGGCAATGTCATGCCACTTCCTCATAGTCACCCTCTACAGATGTAGCCCATTCATTCCTTACACTCATTCCATCACTCTCAATCAAAGTTCTCTTCTTTCCCCCCTTGCAGGAGAAGAGGATCAGGAGGCGGTTTAGCAGCGGCAGTGCCACAAGTTAAAGGGCAGGTGTCGGGCGGCGATTTTTATTTTGGCCGACTGCCAGCACCTGCCCCCTTTCGCTTTTGTGTGCGGGGTGCCGGCCGCGATCTCTCACTCCTCTTGAGTGTCGGGCTGCTTTCACAGCACCCCGCTCCCCCATGGTCTGGCAGGGCCCCGGTGCGCGCAGTGCTAGGCCCCTCCCCTTTAATCAGGGAGGAGGCCTGCAATGACGTGGCACTACAGGGCGCTTGGGGCGCTACTACAGAATTTATGGCGGGGGGGTACTAACTTTTTCTCCAAAACCCAGAGGACGTCCACCAAAAGTGTCTAAGCAGTCGCAGCAGGGAAGTGAGCAGCCTGCCTCTTCCTCTGCTGAAGCCACAGGGGTTGCACCTCGTAGAAGCACTCGGAAAAGAAAAAAGTCACAATCCTAGATGCACAAGGGTATGCACATGGGTGTATGAAAAAATGTTAATGTTAAGTTTCAGTTATAATTATGACGCACATAATATTATTACTTTGCACCACTTTCCTGTCTTGTCCATTTTTGCCTGTTACCTGGGAAGTGGCTTTGTCACTTGGAGTGAATGGTGAGACATTACTTAACCTTGAGCAATGGGGGTTTGGATGACAGGAATGGCTTGGTCATTGTAGGACTGCTTTGTTGTGTTGTTGTGGGGGGGAAGTTAGTACAGCATCTGGCAGCCATATGGGTGCACTGGTGCAAGTTAAGTAAATCTGGCCATTATGAGGCCATCCCGAGCCTCCCGGGCAGCAATGTGCGCCGCTGCTCGTGCCATCTCCACCTCAGGTTCCTGCTCCTCCTCCTCCTCGTGTTCCACCTGTTCCTCCTCCTCTGAAGAGGCTGTGCACTCTGCGCTCTGCGCCTTGCTCCTCCTGCAGCTCCAATCCTCGCTGCTGCACTGTGTTGTGCAGAGCGCAGCATACGACGATGATTCTGGAGACCCTGTGCATACTGAAGGGCTCCTCCAGATCTGTCAAGGCATCTGAAGCGCATCTTCATCATGCCGATTGTTTGCTCTATGACACATGGTGGACATGTGGCTCTCATTATAGTGCTCCTCGGCCTCAGTACTTGGCCTCCTCAAGGGTGTCATCGGCCATGTCCTCAGTGGATAGCCCTTGTCGCCAAGCAGCCAGTCGGTAAGTCTGTTTGGAGGTGCGAAGAGCTGAGGGAGGGTGGACTGGCGTAGGATGAAAGAGTCATACCAGCTGCCAGAGAATCTGGCGCACACATGCATGATAAGCTAAAGAAATATGTATATGTTTTAAAAATGCAGTAACCAACATTTTCTTTGCTTTGAAACTCACCATGTGCAACATTGCATCCTTCACACCACTTCTGCAGCTGTCATCATTCCGCAAACATTACAGCAGACTCACAACATGACACACTTACCTGGCGTGGTGTCCGGACATCGTGAAACCCGACCCAGAAGCGGGAAAATCGAAAAACAGGCTGAAAACTACTGAGAAGTACCTGTTAATAGGCAGGTAATTGCCTTTAATCCGTTTCCCACCGCTAAGTGTTGGGTCCATTCGCAAATCAGGGACCCAACACTTGAGAAGGCTGTTTGGTGGCGGGTTGACGGCAGGTTCGGGAGCTGCCGTCAATCAAAAGGACTTTAACCTCTGACCCACCTCTCTGACCGCTGGCAAAATCGCGGCCAAAGTATTTGTTTAATTTCTCTGCCATTTCCTTATTCCCCATTATAATTTCTCTTTATCAGCCTGTAAGGGATCCACATTTACTTTCGCTAATCTTTTCCTTTTTACATACCTATAGAAGCTTTTACAGTCTGTTTTTATGTCTCTCGCTAGTTTACTCTCATATTCTATTTTCCCTCTCTTTATCAATTTCTTGGTTCTCCTTTGCTGAGAAGGCTGCTGTTGTGGTTGCTGCTGCTGGTGTTGGTGGTGCTGGGGCTCATCTTGGTCCGATTCTGAGGTCCAAGGTGAGAGAGCATAAGCAGCACCCACGCTGATCTAATAAATGGCAGGTAAAGTGGAGATCAGAGGCACAATCCTTCAATGTTCTTATAGTGACTAGCATTGTGGTGAGAGTGGCTTCTGAGGTTGCAGAAATGACCTGCAAACTCCTGACAGCTAAATCTTTGCACAAAATGATGTCAGCAAGAGCCTTTCCATTAGGCAAGCAAGCAGGTGTAATGTGTGAGTATTTATGTGTTTTTTCCAGCTGTCACTTAATGGACTCGTGCAATGGCCACTGAGCTTCTGCCTCCCCTTCACAGGCGAGGTTCCCGAGGTGCGTGAATCCCGTGCGCAACCAGTTAAAGCCAAAACCTGAGGTTAAAAAGGCAGTTAAAGGTCTCTCAATAAGCAGTTAAGTACCTCAATGCGATCGCTCGCCTCTCCCGAGCAGGTCACTGGCGCACCTCGAAACGCGACTGAGTTAAAGGCGGAAGTCAGTGGGATGACATCAGGTTCCCGACGCGCTGTCAATTTCCATGCTTTAAACTGCCGACCCGCCCCCAAACCCACACGCTCAGCAATGGGAAAATTCGGGCCACAGTTTTTGAAAACATTTGATTCTACTCAAAGACATTTTCTGGGGCATGTCTGGCTATTGTCTTATATGAAGGTTTACTTTTCAAGACTAGTTGCAGCTGCTTTTTGGTGATAAGAAAGATGTTCTTTGGTGTGAATACATTAACTGGCTTTATTGGGCATTGTTGTCACTGCACTGACGGAATTGTCAAGGTTTGGACATAAAGGAGGCAATTTTCACCTTCAAGAATAGGGTAAATGGTGATAAGCTTTACTGAATTTAAATAAATTACACTGCGCGTTCTATATTTAGGATTCGCTACAGAGTTCTGCTATAATGTGTGATGTGGGGCTGTCAGCTTGTTTGTGTTTGAGTCACAGCGCCTGGTTACATATTATAACTTTTATTTTTTTATCATTTTGTTTACATGCACATGGTTGAGGCCTAACATTACCTTGAAGAAACCAGGAAAAAAGCACGTGCATCATACTAAAGCAATCAATACCAATGGGGAAGTATGAAAATTAACATCAGTAATCCATCAGGCTATAATGGCCATCCCCATTATGGAGGCAATCAGTCAGGTGCATCTGACAGCACAAAGTTCAGCTTGCCATGCTGATTTCTGGGGGGAAAATGTGCATTTTATTTTTTTAATGATTTTAGACTGCAATGATTTTTACTTTCACTGAAAGAAAATAAAGCTTTTTGACAGGTTCAAAAGAGCACATATGCTAGAAATCACTGTTGGTGATAATAGTGGATGAATGTTTAATACGTTAGTTTGACATTCTTCTAACTGTTATTTTAACAAATTATATTAACCCTTTTATTTTGACTTATTGAATTCTATACGGCTGCATTTCTTTTCACATTTCAATTATCTCTAACCCTTCCAGGAGAAATTAGATTTGGGTTCAAAGGCAGAGTTACAGAAACCTCTAAAATGTCAGAAAATGCTGGTGGGCGTACCTCTGACCCCCCGTATACATGCTGATAATTAGCATTTGAGGGCAGAGTCAGCATCTCAGCATTTCCTGACATAAATCAACACAACCCCACATGTCCTTCTCCTCCTGAGTCTGGTGGACTACACTCAGCCAGTGCTTCTTCTTCCTGCCTCTTTCAGCAAATATGGCCCAGATTGCCACCTTTGTATGCTATGGGTGAGAACTCTCGCAAGAGTGCAGAAGCATGGAGTAAAGGACATAAATGATTGAACTGGAAGCACACAAACAAGGATGAGCTGTCCAGTACATTAGCCTCCAGACTCGGGTAGGAGCGGAGAGGGAGAAATTGCATGGTAAGGAGAGGGGACAAACTATTTGGAAAGGAGGGAGTGACAAATTCATGGCAAAGGAAGGGGAAAGGGGCATAATTCTATGCAAGGGGAGGAGAGGTGGCAGAATCCAAGGCAAGGGGGAAATGAACAGTGTCACCAACACACCAAAAGTATGAAATTCTGATCTATTTTTGATTTTTACAGTACCGACAAACTGAGCATTAAATAGAACAATTTTATTATTTTCGTCATGAAACAGTTTTACCAATGTTTCATAACTGTCACATATTCCCTCTTCATTGGGAGTTGCATTATGATTTTATTGCTATGAAAAAGTTTCTAAATCAACCTAAAGGCATACAAAGTGAAAAGGAAAAACTGCAATTGCTGGAATTCTGAAACTAAAATATAAAATACTGGAAATACACAGCATATCATTCAGCATCTTTAAAGAGAAGACAGGTTATGACAATTTGGATGTGTATCTTTCGTCAGAAGTGAAGCCTGAAACATAGACAGGCATTTTAGTAAGGATAGAAGAAAATAAAGAGAATAAAAGGTGAAGGGAAGTGGAGAGCACCAACAGATACACCAATCAGAAAGGGGTGGGTAAAATGACTTGCCAGCTGCTTAATAGAAAACAAGTAATCATCAATGTGAAGATACAGAGATATAAAAAGGAGAAAAAAATGTGCAATTTCATTTTTACATCATAGACCTTTTATTACTTGAAAGGTGCTATATAAATATAGTTATTCTTACTGTTTTTGCAATGTATCAAAGGGTTGATATCCTGGAATTCCTTACGTAGCACTATCGTGGGAGCACCATCACCACGAGGAATGCAAGAAGGCAGTCTACCAGCATCTTCGCAGTGCTTCTAGGGATAGACAATATATGTGGCCTGGTCAGCGTTGGCCACATCCTGAGCACAAATTATAAAACAAGGTTCAAGAGTACTGGTTTGAACACCCAACATCATTGGCCTGCAATAGTTCAGAAAAAAAATAAGACTTAGTAACGATGATTACACAGTTGTCCGTCGGGATTAACTGTCACATTCCTGTCGATTGTTGGAGAGGATATGGAGGTTGAGCTCACTGCTACTTATATTTTCAAGGGTGCAGTGGAAGATATATACAGGTTACAGCATAAACTCACTTTACATTTTTGTTGACAAGCATATACTCAGCTAGAAATGACAGCTTAAACTTGTCAATCGACTGCTACCCTAGCACGGCCAAAGTATTCCTGCTACAACACTCTGAGTTAATTCTGTCTTGCCTCCTCTTCAAGTCCCTCCAGCTCTTACGTTGTCCTGTTGCTGTTGTAGTGAAAGCTGAACTGATTGAACATGACAACATAGTGTGGGCAGGAACCGAGCTGCATTCAATCATCGCAGCTTGAAGCAACAAGACAAATTAAGATCTGGCGAGACTAGGGTAGGAGTGAAGCAGGATTGATTCATGATGCTGTGGTGGGACTCAGGTTAGGGAGAGGAAGAGAGAGGGGGAAATCTGGGAGTGGCCTGGGAGATGGGGAGAACAGGTTTCCAGAATTGACTTGGATGGAAGCAATGTTTCTTCCATTGTGGTGCATGTAGTCTCACGTTGAAGTGCCACTTTCCAGCCTTGTTTAACTGGTGCTCCATCTCTGCACTATCTGTCCTCCATGACGATCCACTAATATACCAAGCTGGTTTCTGGAACAGTTCATTTTCTTCAGTCTGTTTTTCACTTTGTTCCACAGATCAGGGGACAAAAACCCTCTCCCAGGCTTTCAGCTCCCAATCATTCTGTCTTGCTACAACAACACAAAAGCAAATGCGGATGCTGGAAATCTGAACTAAAAACAGAAAATGCTGGGAATACTCAGCAGGTCAGGCAGCATCTGTGGAGAGGGAAACAGAGTTAACGTTTCAGGTCGATGACCTTTCGTTGGATCCTTTCTTTCTTGCTACCCACTCCCCCCCTCCAACTCTGCCCCCCTCCCCCCCAGGCTTCCCGTTCTATTCTGCAGACTAGTTCTTGAGTGGCCACTGGTTGCTGGTTCCTGATGATTGGCAGCAGACTGACTGCTGATGCCTTGCTGGTTGCATATGGTTTGCTACTGGCTAGCTGCTGGTGTTTGCTGATGGTGGCTTACTGCTGGTGACTGGCTGATGGTGGCTGGCTGCTGGTGATTGCTGCTGGTGACGGCAGCTGGTGACTGTCTGCTGGTGATTGTTGATGGTGGCTGGCTGCTGGTGATTGCTGCTGGTGACTGTCTGCTGGTGACTGGCTGCTGGTGAATGCTGATGGTGGCTGGCTGCTGGGTTAGTACTGGTAGATGGCTGCTCTTCTTTGCTGTCTGTTTTCTGGATGCTGGTAGTGGCTGGCTGGGGTTTGCCTGGTTACAGACTGGTGGGCTGACTGCAGGCTGGTGAGCTGTTCTGCTCCGACTGGCTCCGCTACTCATTAGATAAAATCATGGAATCATTAGGGGAGCATGTTTTATGTGCTTTCATTGTATAGTGTGATTTTACACATCATGAAGCAATATACACATCACAAAGTACTTATGTATATGCAAGTATAAGTGCAATCGAAAATGTTGGCAAATGTACCAAATTAAATGTCAAAACCAAATATTTTCTGTGGGTTGAGAAACCCCAAAACCTCCTGGAAAAAAAATTCTTGTCCATAATAGGGGGGCATAGCCAATACTGAGGAGAACAGCAACAAATTACAAGAAGACATTAATAAACTTGTAGAATGGGCATATAATTGGAAAATGAAATTCAACACAGATAAATGTGAGGTATTACATTTTGGTAAGAAAAATAGGGAGGTCACATATTACTTGGAAAATAAGAATCTAAATGATGTAGAGGAGCAAAGGGATCCAGGAGTACAAATACACAAATCACTAAAAGTATCAACACAGGTTAACAAGGCCATAAAAAAAGCAAACCAAGCACTAGGGTTTATTTCTAGAGGGATAGAATTGAAAAGTAGTGAAGTTATGCTAAGCTTGTATCGAACCTTGGTTAGACCACACTAGGAGTACTGCGTACAATTCTGGTCGCCATATTATAAAAAGAATATAGAGGCACTGGAGAGGGTGCAGAGAAGATTTACAAGGATGATACCAGAAATGCGAGGGTACACCTATCAGAAAGGATGAATAGGCTGGGTCTCTTTTCTCTTGAAAAGAGAAGGCTGAGGGGTGACCTAATAGAGGTCTTTAAAATCATGAAAGGTTTTGATAGAGTGGATACAGAGAGAGTGTTTCCACTTGTGGGGAAGAGCAAAACTAGAGGCCATCAATATAAAATAGTCACCAAGAAATCCAATAGGGAATTCAGAAGAAACTTCTTTACCCAGAGAGTGGTGAGAATGTGGAACTCGCTACCACAGGGAGTGGTTGAAGCAAATAGTATAGAAGCATTTAAGGGACGGTTAGATAAGCATATGAGGGAGAAGGGAATAGAGGGTTATGCTGATAGGGTTAGATGAGGAAAGACGGGAGGAGGCTCAAGTGGAGCATAAACACCAGCATGGACTGGTTGGTCCGAATGGCCTGTTTCTATGCTGTATATACTATGTAATAATGTATAGTACACCTACTTCTAAAATTGCTTTAACACTGCTGTATATTTTGATGCTGAAGCTCTGACGAGGTTATTTCCACTGTCTCCTTAGTGACAGGCCAGTGTGTTCTCAGGTACCCTGTCAAACGTCTGCTGGATTTCCCCTTGGAGCCGATACATGTAACATGAAATGATTCCAAGGCGTATTGCTGGCCATGCACCAGTGCATAACATATGGAAGAAAACATAAGCACCACAGCCACTAGCATAGCTGCACCTCCTAAGAGAGACTCTGGCAATGGAAAGGATTATGCTTACCTTATGCATGTGGGTATAGTTTTTTTTTTAAGTTTTGGTCCCCAGCGCACCTAGATCACTTCTAATAGCTGCAGGCAACAAACGTTGCTCACTAGCAGGCTCCTTCAGTAATTGGCCATTAATAGGTCAATTATTATAGCCAGGATATTATTTGTGGCATTAGCTGGGGGAATACATAGTAGAATTTATTTATGCAGACATAGTATCCCATGGTAATTGTGTTTGAATTTATGTTTCACTCCTGTTAATTAGATTCTGTAAATGTAATTTAATCAGCTCTACTGGAGGTCTCCTTTGGACCAGACATCAGCTGCACTGATCTTATCTGTACAGTTCTGTCAATTCTCTGGTGATGTTTGATATACCGTTTAGTATGCTACCCACTTATGATTTCTGTCTTTGCGATAACTGAATAAAACCTCAATGGACATTATAAAGAATTCTTAGCCTTTGTAAGTATACTAAACATGTTGATGTTGATGTTATCAGTCATCACAGATCAAAAATGCTCTGCGAATGTTAAGAAATGGTCCTCAAAAAGAGTGAAACTTGTCCAAAAATAACCCATAGAAATTAACTGCAGACATACGAGCATTTGGGATGGTGAAAAATTTCCATAGTGACCAAATTGGATTTTCTGTTTATACCTGTTCTGGGATCCAAGCATCCCTAGAAATTCGAAACCAGATGACACCACACATGCCAACCTAGAAAATAGCAAAAACTGACCAACACCTTCAAACAAATTGGCACAGGCCACAAAATCTACAACTCAAAACATCCCTTAATTTGCACTAGAGTTAAAAAAAAAATAAGTGAATGAAAGCGTGAAGGGAAAATCCAACTGTTGGAGGCACAAAATTGGTGGTGGATTTATAGTGGGGTGGGTGAGGGGGAGGGGGTGGGGTGCAGGGCGATGTGGGGGGCAGGTCATGCTAACCTGGATAATTTCTGATTTTTACATTAAAAATCATGCACTATTGTTCATTTTAAGCACTTTCATATTTCACAAATAATACATTTTTGATCTTATAAAAAGAAACACAAACATTTGCATTTTCAACAGATCATCAATTACCCAAACATTGCCTCAACAGTCACACTTCCACATCCAATCCCCCTGCCCCCCATGTGTATAAGAGCTTGCTGCAGAAGCCGTTAATGTTTAAATTAAGCACAAACTGCTCACAATTTTCTATTCATTAAAATGAATGGACAGGAAGTTGTGGACAGCCCTTTTTCTATCCACTGCTGCAGAGAAAATGTACCCCAATTTGTTCTCTTCCAACCCTCCCAGTTCATTCTGGCACTTTTCTCCTACACAGTTATGCTGGTATTCTTCTCCCACTCTGCTGCCCCCATTCAACCTGGCACTCGTCACACCGCCCCCTACCCTCATGATCATCCTGACACTCTTCCCTCTGCCCCGCCCCCCCACTCCATTTACTGCTGGCATTCTTCTTTCTCTCAGCTAATGGTGGCACTCTCCTTCCTGTCCACCATAAAGTGTCACCTCCAAACATCTACCCTCTTCCCCCACAACAAGCACCGCTGCCAAATTTTATCTCTCCCCTTCATCAGCATCCATTTCCTCCTCCTTTAATTGTCATCTATTTATCTCTACCTTCATCGCCAGCCATTTCACCGTTCTCTCTCCTTCATTTTCCCCCTTCTCCATTTCCATCTTTCACTGTCATCCACTCCCCTCTCACTGCTATGCATTCTTCTACCCTCCCAATTAATTTCCCCCTCATACTATTTCCCCTTGCCATTCTGCCCCCCCTTGCCAACTATTTCCCACCTACCCTCCACAGGCTAATTATTTCTCGCCTCCCCTTGCCAACCATTCCCCCTTCTCCTACCAACCATTTCCACCATCCCTTGCCAACGAATTCTCCCTTCCCTTGCCAAATATTTTCCCATTCCCTTCCACCAACCATTTCCTGCTGCTGGTTCCTACCTGAGTCTGATGTCTTACACAGACCCTGCTCTTCCAGGCTGCGTGCGCCCAGGGCTGATAGCTGGGATTGCTGTCTATGTGTACAGTAGGCAGGGTTCCTGTTCACCCAAGAGTTACCACCTACACTATACACCGGAGACAATCACAGCCATTAGCAATTGGAGCGAGCTGACTGGAGGCCTGACTGGTGTATAAACCACCAGACTCAGGAGTGGCGGGACAAGGCAGAGGGAATGGGTCCAGGGGTGGGGTGGGGGAGTGCGGGAGGACTGGGGCCAGCGAGCAGAAGGGCACCTTTCACAACCTCAGGACGTTCAAAAGCACTTTACAGCCAATGAAATACTTTTGAAGTGTAGTCACTGTTGTAATGTAGGAAAGGTGACAGCCAATTTGTGCACAGAAGGTCCCATAATGACCAGATCATCTGTTTTAGTGATGTTGGGTGAGGGATAAATATTGGCCAGGACACCAGGGATAACTCCCCTGTTCTTCGAAATAGTGCCATGGGATCTTTTACGTCCACCTGAGGAGGCAGGCAGGTAGGTCAGCAGAAATAAGGTATAGAGGCAGAGGTGCTTACACTTCAGTTGCAGCCAAGATTTTAATAGAGAAGTAACAACAAGTAGTTATAACAATGACAGCTTCTGTGCATGGGAAGGCCAAGAATGCTTTCTTGATTGGTGTAGACATTCCTTTAACAATACTCCTGGAATATTTAAATTTTCCTTGTCCCTGAGAAGCATTTCAGCAGTGACAACCATGGAACAGATAAACACATATGAAATTTATTCTTACACAAAATGACCTCTATATAAACCTGGTAATGGGGCCTAAATTCATCAGCGTCCAAAATCAGGCATGACTCATGCGGCACCAAGCGGCGTGAACGGAGAGGCCTGAGGGCTGTCCTAAATTAGTCCACAGGTCTCATCATAAAACATTGTAATCTAAATTAGATAGAAAAACAGAACATGCTGGAAATACTCAGCAGGTCAGGCAGCATCTGTGGTGAGAGAAACAGAGTTAAAGGGGGAGAAATTTGTGTGGTTTGCGCCACACGTTAGTGCCACGAGATGGCGTTAAAACACCGTTGAGAGCTTTAACGCCACCTGATGCCAGTTCTGGCACTGCATGCCATGTCGGTGTTGCCAGTAGCGCTGCCGCTGAACGTGATCACCGGGGACCTTGCCATCACGGAGATCGTGACATCAGTGAGTGTGCAACACTCACTTGATGCCCGATCTCCCAACTTCTTGCAGCCAATGAACTTACTGGCTGGAGAAAACAACGGCAGCTTCAGAATGGCATGCAACAGCAGGAAGCCGGCTCCAACGATGCTATTTAAAGGGATCATCATCAATCACTCGGACCTGACAGGTTTTTGAAGTTTGAGTGGCTGTGTGCTACTTCCTGCTACTGAAAGAGTTTTCTTTATTCATTTCAACGTTCTTTGGTATCTGGGAGTGTTCTGGCAAATACAAAACTCCATAATTATTTCTGAAAAGCTTCAACCTACACCATTTGTTAAAAGTCATGGGGGCTGTACTGGCAGTGCACCTCACTCTCCAGGATCTACGGTAGAGGGAGCGGTGGCAGTGAGATAGTCAGCCTTCCAGACGGGCGGTCCATGACCGGCTCATCAGATTCTGATTCGCATGAATGAAAGCCCAGATCCCTGTAGCTCACCACATCCCCATCATACAATCCCTGTCTCACGCCATATCACAGCGTCCTCCTGGGTGCAAAGGTGAAATGAGAGAGACCACAAAATATTTCAAACACAATTAATAAATTTATCTCTAAATGTATCACACATATCACATGAATTCTAATAATGAATGACCCTTGTGCCTGCCATAGTTGAATAGCTGTCATTGTATGCAAGGTGTGAGATGTGGGTGTGAGTGTTGCTAGGTAGAGATTGTTGGTGGGTGAGTGCTGGGGGTGTGGTGCCTTGAGCAGTGTGTGAAGCTTGTGGTACAGATGGTGGTATGTAGCATTTGTTGAAACCTTCACTCACCCTGACCATCCATGTGAGCTCGTTAAGCTTCTTCCTGCACTGGGTGTGGGTCCTGGGGACCACAGTGCCATCCGATGTGGTGTGCCACCTCCCTCCACATAGTCCAGCAGACTTGTGGCGAGGACCTCCTGCCAATTGGTACAGGGCCGCCCGCCTTCTCTCCACCACTAAAATCAATGCCTCCAAAATTTCATAGAAAAACTTCCGGGCTCTCTCCTTGGAGCAGTGATCTGCCATCAGGATTTGTAAATAAGTGCTCCTTCTCCTTGTCCTTCTTCTTATGGTTGTTGAGGCAGCTGCACAATGCTGAGAATGAGGTGCTACAGCATCAATGAACCTCCCCGTTAAGTAGTGAAAGAAGCCTGTGGCAATCATTACTTGCATTTAGACTGCCCCGATATTGGTCCATCCTTTCAGTGTAATGCCAATGAGCTTGGACTTTTAGACGTAAATCATGACTGCAATTATTTTAATGAGGAGTGAGGATGAATTTTGCGTGCTACCTAGACGATTTTCAACTGGCGCTACTTAACCATTTTGGGGGAAAAATTCAGTTGGTTGCGCCTCCCGTTAGCGCCTTAAGAGGGCGCTAATAGGGCGCAAAACAACTAGCGCCCGGGCGCGGCGATGTTTGCGCCGCTCGCGAAATTAACTAGACATTTTGCGGCGGCGCTAAACAGTACCGCCACGATCTCCTGCGCCGGCAGATCGTGACATCAGTCGAGTGCGCAACGCCCCAGTAGCGCCCCGGTAGTGCCCCGGAGTGGATATTGAGTGGCGCCCCCTGCCTTACCGCCTGCCGCTAGCAACGACAGGTTGAGGGAAGCGTTTTGCAGTCAAGAAGGGACTGGGGGAGCGCTATTTAAAGGCGACCGCTTCCTGCCTTTTTTTATTGGCGACGTCTTTGAACCACGCATTCTGAGAGAGAGAGAGAGAGACTTCTGGAGAGATTCAACGCTGTGTGAAGGAGTTTTGGGTACTGAGCAGCACTTTGCAGGTTCATTTTGATTTGCCCTTCCTTGTATCGATTTAGAAGAGACTGTGGGGGCTGCACTCTGAGCTCTTTCCCTGGTACTCTCCATTGTTCTTTCCAACAGATTTGATGTACAGGTCTCTCCAGGCCGAGATTCAAGGCTGCAATGAGCAGGATGTGGATGGAAAGCAAGATCAACCCTCCCCTTTAAGAACTGGCCGGGGCCATTGTGTCTGTGTTCCATTGCTGACTGACATCACATGAGCTTCGCCAGCGCTCTGAGTTAGCGCCTCGCTCCTCGGCCTTTGCACCTTAAGACAGATGTGTAGCGCCTGATTTAGCGCTCCAATCACCTCCAGGGTCGATAAAAATCAAGTTTGCAGTCGGAGGTGATAATTAGCGTCAGGCGCTAATCTTTGCGCCCGGCCGATAATTGCGCCCCAAACGGGGCGATACTGAATTTTTCCCCCTTTTAGTCTAAACATTGCCCATTTACTGGTCATAACAAATTTCTAGCCTGTCCACCATCATCCCTTTTATCATTCAATCACTCCTGCCTTCCACCCTATCACAGACCTTCCCTTTTGTTCTTTCCTCCCATTCCCCCTTTCCCTGCCTCTGTACTTGCTTGAAACCTGTTGCATCTGTAACATTTTCCAGTTCTGACAAATGGTCATCAACCTGAAATGTTAACTCTGTTTCTCTCTCCACAGATGCTACCTGACCTGCTGAGTATTTCCAGCAATTTCTGTTTTTATTTCAGATTTCCAGCATCCGCAGTATTTTGCTTTTGTAATCTAAATTAGATATTGTGGCCTAGAAATTCCGTTGCTTCAGTAGGCCGATGGTCTGCTCGATGATGTTCCTGGTGGCAGCATGGCTTTCATTATATGAGTGCTGGGCACGAGCGTTGGGGTTGAGGAGGGGAGTCATGAGCCAGGTGGAGAGCGGATAGCCCTTGTCTCCGAGCAGCCACCTGTGAGCTTGACGTGGTGGCTAGAAGATTGCTGGCACAGGATGAAGGCATCGTGGCTGCAGCCAGGATAGCGGGCATTGACATTGAAGACTCGCTGTGTGTGGTCTCACACCAACTGCACATTAACAGAGTGGTAGCCCTTGCGGTTAAAGAAGATCTCAGGATTGTTATGCGGTGCCCGCAAAGCCACGTGGGTGCAGTCGATGGCGCCCTGCACCATCGGAAGCCCGCTATCCTGGCAAAGCCACGTGCACACTCATCCTGCTTCTCTCTGGTGATCAGGAAGCCAATGTAGTCCCTTCTCTTGCCATAGAGAGCCTCAGTGACCTCCTGGATGCAGCGATGGATGGCGAACTGTGAGATGTTAGATATGTCCCCTGCTGCAGACTGGAAGGATCCACTGGTGAAGAAATTGAGGGCCACGGTGACCTTGACTACCACTGGGAGAGCTGTGGTCACCCTGGTCTGAGGTTGGAGGTCTGGTTTCAGGAGGTGGCAGAGTTCTGTGATCACCTCCTTGGTGAAGCGGAGCCTTCCAATGCACTACTCCTCACTTAATTGAAGGTAGGAGAAGTGATGTTGGAAGACCCTAGCAGGGTAAGGCCTCCTGTTGAGAGCCCTGATGGCCCTCCTCCTCCCTCTGTGCACATGTTCCCATCTTTCTCGCTGTCTCCGCTCCCTCCGCCGTAGATGCTGGAGGGTGAGGATGACTGCCAGTACAGCCCCCATGACTTTTAGCAAGTGTTGAAGTTTGAAGCGATTGGTGATGATCCCTTTAAATAGCGTTGCTGGAACCGGCTTCCTGCTGCTGCATGCCACCTGAAGCTATCGTTGTTCTCGCCAGCCAGTAAGTTCATTGGCTGTGACGAAGATGGGCGATCGGGCGTCAAGTGAGCATTGCACACTCACTGAAGTCATGATCTCTTGATGGCGAGGTCCCCGGAGATCCAGTTCAGCGGCAGCACTACTGGCAAGACTGATATGGCGTGCAGGTGTTGGAGCCAGCATCAGTTGTCATTAGAGCTCTCAACGGCATTTTAGCGCCATCTCGTGGTGCTAACGTGTGGCGCAAACCACACGAATTTCTCCCCGTGTGTGTTTGGCACCTGATCTCATGTGCTTTTCACAGCAATTCACAACCTGAAGGAATGAGACGCCACACTTTAAATTGTTCACTTTCTGGGCAAGAGAGGTTGATTGGCAGTCATTAACAAATATCACATCGTTAAAAGGGTTCTTTTGACATGGTCTGCACAGAGTGATCCTAAATGGAGTGCTTCTAAATGGAGTGCTAAGGTTGGGAATTTGGAGAGAGTGGGAATTCAAAGCAGAGGGGGAAGGAGGAGAGAGTGAAAGGAGCGGCCAGAAAAAAAGGTTGGCCCAAGAGCCCAGAATCCGGAGGGAGCGCGAGCATCAGGGAGCGAGGTAAATGACATCAGGACAAGGGAAGGAGCTGAAAAGAAAAAATATTGCTGAGTAACTAGTGATTTTTTTTAAGTCTTGAGTTTAATTCTGTTGCTACTTAATAGTCTATTAAATAGAGGCATGGAAGGGCACCGCAGTCCTGTGGAATGCACATCTTGTGCCATGTGGGAACTCCAGGATGCTTCCCGTGTCCTGGACAACCACATGTGCAAGAAGTGTCATCAGCTCGAGCTCCGGATTTTGGAGGAGGTGCGGTGGCAGTATTGATTAAGGAGAATATTACTGTGCTGGAGAGAGAGGATGTCCTGGAGGGGTCAAGGACAGAATCTATTTGATTAGAGTTGAGAAACAATAGAGGTGCCATTACACTACTAGGTGTATTCTATAGGCCATCAACTGGTGGGAAGGATATAGAGGAGCAAATTTGCAGCAAAATTACAGAGAGGTGCAAAACTATAGAGTAATGATAATGGGGAACTTCAACTATCCTAATATAGATTGGATAGTAAAAGTGTAAAGGGCAGAGAGGGGGAAGAATTTCTGAAGTGTGTTCAGGAAAACTTTCTTGATCAGTACATTTCCGGCCCAATGAGGAAGGAGGCATTGCTGGATCTGGTTCTGGGGAATGAGATGGGTCAAGTGGAGCAAGTGTCAGTAGGGAAACATTTAGGGAACAGTGATCATAGTATCATAAGGTTTAGATTAGCTATGGAAAAGGATAAGGAGCAAGCTAGAGTAAAAATACTTAATTGAAGGAAGGTCAATTTCAGTGGGTTGAGAATGGATCTAGCCCAAGTAAACTGGAATCAAAGATTGGCAGGCAAAACTGTAATCGAACAATGGGCTGCCTTTAAAGAGGAGATGGTTCGGGTACAGTCAAGGTACAGTCCCACGAGGGGGAAAAGTAGGGCAACCAAAGCCAGTGCGCAAAAGAGTTAGAGTAAGATGAAGCAGAAAAAGGGGGTGTATAGCAGATGTCAGGTTGAGAATACAAGTGAGAACCAGGCTGAATATAGAAAGTTCAGAGGGGAAGTGAAAAAGGAAAAAGGAATTAACAGGGGTAAAGAGAGAGTATGAGAATAGATTGGCAGCTAACATAAAAGGGAATCCAAAAGTCTTCTATAGGCATATAAATAGTAAATGGGTAGTAAGAGGAGGGGTGGGGCCAATTAGGAACCAAAAAGGAGATGTACACATGGAGGCAGAGGGCATGGCTGAGGTACTAAATGAGTACTTTGCATCTGTCTTTACCAAGGAAGAAGATGCTACCAAAGTTATAGTGAAAGAGGAGGTAGTTCAGGTACTGGATGGGATAAAAATTGATAAAGAGGTGGTACTAGAACTAGTTGGCTGTACTTAAAGTAGATAAGTCACCAGGACCAGATGGGATGCATCCTAGGATGCTGAGGGAGGTAAGAGTGGAAATTGAAGAGGTACTGGCCATAAACTTCCAATCCTCCTTAGATATGGGGGTGGTGCCAGAGGACCGGACAATTGCAAATGTTACACCCTTGTTCAAAAAAGTGTGTAAGGATAAACCCAGCAACTAGAGGCCAGTTAGTTTAACCTCGGTAGTGGGGAAGCTTTTAGAAACAATAATCCAGGACAAAATTAACAGTCATTTGGACAAGTGTGGATTAATTAAGGAAAGCCAGCATGGATTTGTTAAAGGCAAATTGTGTTTAACTAACTTGATTGAGTTTTTTGATGAGGTAACAGAGAGGGTTGATGAGGGCAATGAGGTTGACGTGGTGTACATGGACTTCCAAAAGGCATTTGATAAAGTGCCACATAATAGGCTTGCCAGCAAAGTTGAAGCCCATGGAATAAAAGGGACAGTGGCAGCATGGATACGAAATTGGCTAAGTGACAGGCAACAGAGAATAGTGGTGAATGGTTGTTTTTCGGACTGGAGGAAGGTACACAGTGGTGTTCCCCAGGGTTCGGTACTAGGTGACTTATCAACTTTAAGTACAGACAGCCTTTCTAGTACCTCCGCTTTATCAATTTTTATCTTATTCAGTATCTCCACTACCTCCTCTTCCACTATGACTTTGGCAGCATCTTCTTTTTTGGTGAAGACAGATGCAAAGTACTCATTTAGTACCTCAGCCATGCCCTCTGCCTCCATGCGTAGGTCTCCTTTTGTTTCCTAATTGGCCTCACCCCTCCTCTTACCACCCGTTTATTATTTATATGCCTGTAGAAGACTTTTGAATTCCCTTTTATGTTAGCTGCCAATCTATTCTCATACTCTATCTTTGCCCCTCTTATTTTCTTTTTCACTTCCCCTCTGAACTTTCTATATTCAGCCTGATTCTCACTTGTATTCTCAACCCGACATCTGTCATATGCGCTCTTTTTCTGCTTTATCTTACTCTCTATCTCTTTCGTTATCCAGGGAGCTCTGACTTTGGTTTCCCTACCTTTCCCCCTCATGGGCATGTACCTCAAATGTACCCAAACCATCTCCTCTTTAAAGGCAACCTCTGCTTTAATACTTTCCTACAATTAAGTCTGCCAAGATTCTTTCTAATGTAACCTGACACTCTATGGGAGCAAGCTTCACAAATATATTGTAGTGCAGAAGCTAAATTATAGAACTGGTTTGGAACTTTTGTTGCTGCTCCGGTATCCTAGGGAAACAAATACAGTAACCTGTTCAATATGGCCTGTATGATGGCATCACATGGGGCAAATTGGTTGATGCTGGAAAATCCCCAGCAAATAATAGGAATGAGTCAGTGGCATAGATATTATATACTATGCCTATCATTTAAAGACAGTAGCAATAGATTCACATATAATATGTCTGTTCTTATGGTACATCTAAACAGAAGTTTTAAAGCATAAAGCATCTCCTAAGGGGGTTAAAACAATTGTGGAATCTATCAATAGCTGTTAGAGCTTTCAAAATCTGTTCACTGTAAAAATAAAATCCGAGGGAATTTGATCTCTCTGCCACCATCATGGATCACGGCAGTAGCACTGTGCTAATTGATAATGCCTCCTTACATAAGCAATGATGTTCAAAGATCACTTCAAAACAACACGATGAGAGCTTTACTAAATTACGACAGCCAATCCCAAACAAAACGTTTAAATCTATTTAAAACAAATATTCTGTGGCACAAAATTTAAAACTATTCTGTCACGTTTGCGTCATGTTGATTTCCCCAAATAAATGAGCAATGAAATGTTCAAATACGTATAAAGTGCTTCTACTTCTGCTTGCATTAACTTTGGATTTTCAAACATTAAGACAGAAAGATCTCAGATCCCAGCAGATGTCCTTAATGGAAAATTCAGTGGTACTGATTTAATTCAGAAGAGGTCTGGTGCAGTAAATGAAAGGGAAAAACTGTGTCATCTCCTAAAACCTCTAGCCATCTGTTAACAAATTATGTCTGCTACACAAAGCACATCGACTTCAAAGGAAGAGGCTGTATTTTCACCCCGTCAGTGCTGGATGCTCTTTGATGCTTTAGATCACACATTTTGATTCTGGGTTTTACCTCTCCCGATGAGACTTTTTCAGATTAATGTTTGATCTCCTGTGGCATAAATCACTCTCCCTCTCCCTTTATATCTAGGTACATTAAACCATTATTACACAAGTCTTCATTTGACAAACACTCACAAATTCATGATTTATGCAATCTTTTCTTTAGATCTAGTAAATGTGGAGTTTAAATTTAGCATTATGAAGGTCAATTCTATAAATGTGTGGAGAGCCCCGCCTGTTGGGTTCTTGATCAGTAGCACACATTCATAAAACCCGCCCTTAATTACAAGTGTAAATTTGTGTTGTGATTTTACCTCAGTTTCATTGCCAATTTATGGGTTCAGGTGGGTTGGGCCAGGAAGGGCTTGGAGTGGGTCAGCTTGGGAATGACTTGGGATGGATTGGGCTGGGAAGCACTTGGGGTGGGTCGACCCAGGAAGGACAAAGGTGGGTTGGGCCTGAGAATGCTTGGGGTATGTCTGGCCAGAAAAGTCTTGGGATGGGGAAGGCTGGAAAAGATGTGGAGCAGAGCAGATCAGGCCAGAAAGCAACACCTGGAGAGATGTTCTGCATGTGCCAGGAGCACCAAATTGGAACATCTCCCCTATAATTCATTAACAAAAGTTATTGGCAGAGAATTTGCAGTCAGCGGCGAAGCAAAGGCATTCGCCGCTGGGCCTGAAGTAAGCTTCGCACAAAGATCTCTCAATCTCTGTGTTGAGAAGTTTGGGTTTTCTGACGCGTAATTCAAATCAGCAGAGTACAGTGGGGATACCCTTATACGAGCTGCTGTGACATCAACAAGCTGTCTAAGCAGCCAATCAAAACACAGAATTCTCACAGACAGTGCACAAGAAATTGAGTAATTGGGGGAGAAATTCCCGACCTGAATGCCACCAGTTAGCACGGCGTTAAATCAAGAAAGTGGCGGCCGCCACTCTTCCGTCAGCTGGTGGCAGGTCCCGCAGCACCCTCCACTTTCGATGCTCTGGTAGTGCTGCTGCTCTCAAGTAGCGCCCTGAAATAAAATGGCGGAATGGGCACGTGGACTTAACATCACCACTGCGAACTTCGACCCTAGCACTGAGTTCAGCGCTGGGTCCTAAGCACGCCAGGTAAATGTAGCCAGCAAGCAGACTGACAGAGGCGCTGTCAGCACCTTTTAAAGGGACACACACATCTTTCAGGTAAGTTTGCATTTAAACTTTTGAACTGGGTCATTTTGATTTTATCGAAGTAGTGGCTTGCTGCCATAGATGTTAAAAGATTTTTATAGGATCATAGAATCATAGAATTGTTACAGCACAGAAGGAGGCCATTCAGCCCATCGAGCCCATGTCGGCTCTCTGCAAGTGCACTTCAGCTAGTCCCACTCCCTCGCCCTTTCCCCATAGCCCTGCAAAAATGTTTCCTTCAGGTACTTATTCAATTCCCTTTTGAAAATCATGATTGAGTTTGCCTCCACCATCCTTTCAGGCAGCGAATTCCAGATCCTAACCACTCATTGCGTAAAAAAGTTTTTCCACATGTCGCCTTTGGTTCTTTTGCCAATCACCTTAAATCCGTGTCCTCTGGTTCTTGACCCTTCCACCAATGGGATCAGTTTTTCTCTATCTACTCTGTCCAGACCCCTCATGATTTTGAACACCTCTATCAAATCTCCTCTCAACCTTCTCTGCTCTAAGGAGAACAACCCCAGCTTCTCTAAAGTGTGGTGCCCAGAATTGACACAAGTGTGTATGGAGTGCTGCTGGATGCTTGCAAGGCCTCAGATGGTAAAGGAAGACCTCTGAGAAGACAGAAAATGCTGCAAATACTCAGCAGGTCAGACAATATCCATGGAGAGCGAAACAGAATTCACATCTCAGGTCGAGATGCTACCTGACCAGCTGAGTATTTCCAGCATTTTATGCAGTAATTTCAGATTTACAGCATCCACTCACAGAGGAAACAGGAAGACACAGAAGAGGAAGAAACAGAAGAGGAAGAAGCTGAGGAGGAGGAACTAGAAGAGGAGGAAGCTGAAGAGGAGGAAGCAGAACAGGAGGAAGCAGAAGGAAGGATGCAACCCAGACAGCTCTTTCTGGCCGGGATATCCGGGATGGAAACATCCACCTACGTTCCCAGTAACCACAACCCCAATTCCCCTTTCAACATTAGCCCCACACCTTACCTTCTGTCTGTTACTGACTATCACAGCATCCTCTTGGCCACAATGCTGAAATAAAAGCCATCACAAAGCAAACTTTCCAATCCAACTTTATACATCTATCCATCCAATATGACATCAAGAAATAAACTCATCACCCTTATGCAATCTCTTAGTGACTGTCTTGTGTGCACCTTTGCCTATCTAGTGATGTCATGTAGTGCTACCCCAGTGGCTGCAGCATGGCTGGTGGAAGGCTGCTGACATTCAGTGGGGGACACTGCAAATGGCCTTGCCGGTCGACCTTGAGGAACTGGTGGCTGGGAGTATCAAATCAAACTTCTTCTTCTTCTACTTCACTCTCCTCTCCCTCTTCTTGGCCAACCACTGGCTGGGCAGGCTGCATCTCTTGGGTGTGTGAAATGAGGAAGGCACAAGGGTGGAGTTGTGGTGAAGGGAGGGCAGGAAAGCATGAGGTGCATGCCAGAAGGAGGGTAACGTATGAGGATACCAGCATCTTGTATCCTTTCTGCCCCACCGCTGGCCAAGGGCTCAGCCATGCCCCTGCCAAGAATAGCCTGCACCATCTCCTCCAAGGGGGTGAGGTGAGGCTATGAATGGAAGATGTGCCTCGTGATTGGTACAGATTGTTGGTAGGTAATTGATTGTTGGGGGGTGGGTGCCATTCATTGAGCAGTGTGCGAGGCTAGTGGTGCAGTTGGTAGGAGACGGCTCTTGAAGATGCATTGACTGACCTTGACTACTGGTCTGATGTCATGAAGCTTCTTTGGGCACTGGAGCCAGGTGGTGGGGGCGACATTGCTGGCAGTGATGTCCCACATCATTCTTTCTGGAGGGCCTCCTGGCCCCCTGTGCGTAGCGGACCTCTCTTGCAGTGTTGACCCCGTGCACAAAGTTGGAGTGCTGCGTGCAAGACCCTAGGTGTCCCTTTCCTGGCTTGCTGAGCCATTTGTGTTAGTGCTGAGGCACTTTTACCATTTCTTTAGGTGCAGAAGACAAGTTCTAAGAGCTGAAGACTGCCATTTGGGACTGAAAAATGCATTTTTTCACTTGATTTTAATTGTTATTAGTTTTGAACGCATTGCCCCTTTAAATCATAGCCCTTTTAACTACCCACAATTCATTGCGAACTCCACAGCCTCACTCCCAGAGGCTGCAAGAAGTAGCAACGCTGCTCTTGGACGGGAACTTCGGGTCAGATGCCTCCACCGAGGCCGCGGTGACATCGGCAGGTTTCTGTCGATGTCCAATTTTTCCCCCTTAAAATTCTAAGGGGAAAAAATTGAGTCGGAAAGTAGCTCCCCGGAAAAATTAGCGCCCCCCACAGCCGAAATTGAGTGGTAGCACCCCAAGAGGGAAGCGGGGCGCTACTGGAAGTGCCCCGCCTCCCTCTTGGGGCGCTGCGATGGAATATCGGCTGCGGCACGTCGCGCCGCGATATTGCAGGCCTTCCTCCCCTTCTTAAAGGGGAGGGGCCTTGCGCAGCGCGACCCGGCAAAAGAGCCTGGCACTCGAGAGAAGTGCCAGGGCTCATGGAGCGCAGCCGGCACTCCGCGGGGGGGGGGCGGGATGGGAGAGGAGGCAGGTGCTGGCAGCCGGCCAGCAACAAAAATGGCCGCCCGGCACCTCGCCTTTAAATAGCACCGCCGTGGCCGCAGGTAGGCCTCCCTGACCCCGTCGGACATAGCGTCCGATGGTAAGATCGCAGCCGGGGCACTGCGCACGGCGATGACGTCATCACCGGCGGCGCAGCGCTGCGAGGCGCTAATGGTTACCACCGCCGCTAACCTCCCGCTGAATTTCGCGGGAGGCGTTGGCGGCGCCGTGCCTGGGTGCTAGTTGCTTTGAGAGGGCGCTAACGGGAGGTGCAAAGCAACCAAAATTTTCCCCCTAACTTTTTAAAAATGTTAGAAAGAGCAAAACAAAGACTGGGGCCGTCACATGGAGAAAAGGTAAACCTGAAATAAAGATGAACAAACTTGAAATGTAAAAAAAAAAAATTCTTTAAAAGTTTCTTAAAATCCTGAAGTTGTGGTCAGTTTCCAAGGCAGCTGTGTAATGCACCTCAACAAAAGGTATGTTTAGAAACAAGTGAAAAATTTGGAAATGCAATGGAGTACATAAAAAACAAATACTGCAAATGCTGGCAATCTGAAATAAAAACAGAAAATGCTGGAAATATACAACAAATCTATCAAGATCTGAAAACAGAAAAGACAGATTAAGGTACAGATCCTTTAGTGAGTTCTGACTGAGAGTCTCTACCTGAAATGGTAACCTATCTTTCCAGCATGTTCTGCTTTTATTTTAAATGAAATGAAGTAATGCCTGTCATATTGGATATGCCTATATGCAGACATGCTAGCCATTGTGTTTTGCACAATCTGCATTTGACCCCAGTGTCCACTGGCCGACTTTTGAGGAGAAAGGTCAACAGCGCCATTCTGTCAACCAATGAAATGTCAGGGCTGCAATTGATGGGGCCCAATAAAAAGTGGATAGGCTTGGCGCAGAGCAATGAAAGGACATGGCAGAGTTATTGCTAACCAATGAGGTAACTATGTTATCTCAGAAGCTGGTGGTGCTATCTGTATGAGGCAGCTGCTGACAAGAGCCGGACTCACATCCAAGCAAACTGGCACCTGAGTCATCACCGGAGTAAGTCATCTCAATATCAAAGACTAAAATTGTGTTAATCGTCTGACTGAACAAAAACTTATCAGATTTAATCATAAGTGGCTGTTCAGTATTTTACTGATTAGAAATCCCTGTGTATTTCTCCCACAAAGACAATTTGTGATATTTTCGCTGTTGTGGACTTCCTATTACCAGATTTTTCAGAGGTGGGGATTGTTGTCAGCACTAATTCATGTTAAGATACACAGACAGCACGAGTAGTTTCATTAGAAACCACAGAATGAAAACACATTAGGGTAAAAAAAAATCCTGAACCACACTCCCTGTGAGTACTGCTCCCAGCTTTGAGTGCAGGATCACGGAATCATCCCAGAAGATGTTACAGCACAGAAGCTGCCCTTTTGGCCCATCAAGTCTGTGTCAGTGTTTTTCTCTACATAAGGCACTTCATCTAATTTATAATGCTCGGATATTTCGGTAATTTTTAATCCCAGCTATTTTTTTTTTCAAAGGTGCACAATCTACCAAATTTCTTTGCTCCTTGCAAAGAAAGGAAGCAATCAGACATTTCTATAAATAAGGCAGGCAGCATCCGTGGAGAGAGAAACAGAGTTAACGTTTCAGGTCGAAGACCTTTCATCAGAACTGGAAAAAAGCAGGAAATTAAATAGATTTAAAGCAAGGATAAAGCTTTATCGTTGCTTTAAATCTATTTCATTTCCTGCTTTTTTCCAGTTCTGATGAAAGGTCTTCGACCTGAAACGTTAACACTGTTTCTCTCTCCACGGATGCTGCCTGGCCTGCTGAGTTTTTCCAGCGTTTTCTGTTCTTATTTCGGATTTCCAGCATCCGCAGTATTTTGCTATCATATTTCTATAAATAAACCCAACAAAGTTAATAACTCTAGAATGATCGAGATATCCTGTCCAAAATGTGGCATAATGCTTACTGGTAAACATGTTTGGGGTTAGTTTATTTATGAATCTAAAAATATAACGCTGTTCTTCTTTTCAAATTTATTTATAATCACATTACAGATTTTAGATATTGCAACTTAGTTTATACACTATCATTTTCTAAGTTCCAGGTAATCATTCGTTTCTTATGAAAATTTAAAACAACTGTTTCTCTGTTCTGGTTTTAAAGGTGGATTGACTATATGAAAAAAATACTTTTAATAGCCTTGAGTGTTCTTGTGCTATTAACAAATCACGATGTACTTTAGATCAAGATGTTACTTGCCTTAATCTTGGCGTGTTATTTATATGCCTTTTATAATCATTTAACGATGTTTTAAGTGAGCCTACACTCCATTCCCATTTATTGTGCCTCTTTTCACTATGGTGCCTGTATATGTGTAAACCTTTATATTGCCTTCTGATGTTTGGTATGGAAATAGTTTGGGTCAGAAATTCAAAGGGTCCATGCAGGCGCGATCGGAGGCGGGTCGGGTGGGAAATTTGAAAAAAGTCGGAGCGGGTCGGGAACCCGCCATCATCCCGCCCCCACGCACCTTTCCCTTGGGCGTGTTTGCCGGTGCAGAGCGAATTGAAATCATTATAACAATAACAAAATACTGCGGATGCTGGAAATCTGAAATAACAACAGAAAATGCTGGAAACACTCAGCAGGTCAGGCAGCATCGAGGAGAGAGAAACAGAGTCAACGTTTCGAGTCGGGGACCCAACACAGGGTATACAGGCGAGTTCTGACGAAGGGTCCCCGGCTCGAAATGTTGACTCTGTTTCTCGCTCCTCGATGCTGCCTGACTTGCTGAATGTTTCCAGCATTTTCTGTTGAAATCATTATAAGCTTGTTTTCAGACAGTTAAGAGCCTTTTCTCCCCCTACATTTCAAATTTCCCTGCATGGCCACGGGATTCACGCAGCTCGGGAACCTTGTCTGTCAACCTGAGGTGGGAGCTGAGTGGCCATTGCTCCAGCTGATTAGTTGACAGCATGAAATGTACTATAAAAGCTCCCACCTGACAGCTGATCACTTTCCTCAGGCAGAAGCTGTTGCTCACTGCATTCCCAGCACAGATTGAGTTATCTGCAGGCTTCAAGTCTTTCCAGCAAAGTCTCCATCTAGTGTCACCTCATTGGAATAACCTCTCTCATCATTGACAGATTGCTTCTGTCAACTCTACTTGACCTGCCATCTATTCCATCAGCATGGGTGCCGTTTATACTGTCTCACCTTGGTCCTCAGAACCTGACCACGATGAGCCCCAATACCATCAGCACCAGGCACACCAGCAGCACCAACAACAACACCACCAACCTTCTCCTCAATGCCCTGATGCTGCACAGGACAGAGGGCATCAGCACAGGGGTGCACCGTGTCGGAGGCGATACCCCCAACACAGGGTATACAGGCAGAGGATGAGATTCTTCAACATGACTGAGCAGCAGTGCCAAAGGAGGCTCAGGCTATCGCGCCAGGTCAGGCAGACTTTGCACATTGCTCAAGCAAGACCTGCAGCCCAGAGAGCCCAGGAGCGGGTGGACACGCCTTACCAGTGGCTGTCAAAGTCACCAGTGTCCTCAACTTCTTCGCCTCAGGCTCGTTCCAGGGATCTGCAGCAGACATTCGCGGCATCTCGCAATCGGCCGCCCATAGATGCATCACACAGGTTACCGATGTCCTCTTTGATAAGTCAGCCAATTATATCAACTTTGCCACTGATGAAGCCAATGTTACTGAGTGGGCACTCAGCTTTGCCGCTCTGGCTGGCTTCCCTCGGGTGCAGGGCGTCATCGACTGCACACATGTGGCCATCAGGGCACCCCATCAGCACCCAGGAGTCTTTGTCAGCCGGGGCTTCCATTCCCTCAATGTGCAGCTCGTCTGCAACCATAGGAAGATCATCATGCATGTGTGCGCCAAATTCCCTGGCAGCTGCCATGACTCATTCGTCCTTCACCAGTCCACCCTCCCTCAGTTCTTTGCACCTCCAAACAGACTTTCCGACTGGCTGTTTGGAGACAAGGGTTATCCACTGAAGACATGGCTCATGACACCCTTGAGGAGGCCAAGCACTGAGGCTGAGGAGAGATATAATGAAAGCCACATTGCCACCAGATGTGTCATAGAGCAGACAATAGACATGGTCGAAATGCACTTCAGATGCCTTGACAGATCTGGAGGAGCCCTTCAGTATACACCAGCCAGGGTCTCAAGAAACATCGTGGTCTGCTGCCCCCTGCACAACATAGCGCAGCAGTGAGGATTAGCGCTGCATGAGGAGCAAGGCACTGAGCACACAGCCTCTTCAGAGGAGGAGGAGCAGGAGCAGGAGCATCAGCTGGAAGATGAGGAGGAGCAGGAGCTGGAGGAACCTGCGGTGCAAATGGCACCAGCACACGAGCACATTGCTGCCCGGGAGGCCAGGGATTGCCTCACCATGGCCAGATTTACTTAACTTTACGCAGTACACCCATATGGCTGCGACATGCTTCACCAGGTTGGCAACACCCCACAGCCATACCATAAAGAATCCCTATGATGGCCAATCCATTCTTTTCACAGTCACCACCATTGCTGGAGGTAACGTTATGTCTGACCCTTCACTCCAACTAACTAAGCCACTTCCAAAGGTGCACACAAATTTGTCCCAAACCCGAAAGTTCTGAAAATAAAGATATTTATGGTTCACATGACAATAACTGAAACTTCACATTAACATTGAATAAAACACCCAAGTGGCTACCCTTGTGAATCTACTTGTGTGGCATCTTTCTCTTCTGCGTGCTTCTACGTGGTGCTACTCCTGTGGCTTCAGCAGAGGTAGAAGCAGCCAGCTCACTTCCCTGCTGCGACTGCTTAGACACTTTTGGCGGTCGTCCTCTGGGTTTTGGAGCTTGCGATGGTCCCGCCAAAGTCTGCCCCTCCTGCGACTGTGCAGGGGCAGACTCAGCCATCGCTGTCCAGGGAGGCATCTGACTGAGGGGGTGGCAACGGGGGAGAGGTGTGAGCGCTTTGAGAGGAGCCTCCACTTCCATGTCCCCTGTCACCATCATCCCTCTCATGGGCCACCCGCACTTCCCTGCTAGCAAGGAGCTGGCGAGCATCTTGTTGCACATCAGTGGGGCCATGAGGACCCACTTCTACGCTGACATCCCTCGTAGAGTGGAGGTCTATGAACCTCTGCCATCTATCCTCCATAGATAGCCATCTATGCTCCATAGAGACCATGTGCTCCTGTGAGTGGCGCATTAGCTGCTCCATGTAGGTGGCCATCCTATCCATGGAGGACCCTACAGTCACCATCGCCTGCGACACAGTGGTGCTCATGTCGGAGATGGACTCCTCCATTGTCTGAACATTTGCAGACATTGCACTTGCAAAACCTGTCAGAGCCTCCTGCACTTGTTCCTGCAGCTCCAGGACTGCCCTCTTTCTGGATGGCCCCGAGGCCTAACGTCTGCATACAGCTGAGCAGAGCTGGGAGAGTCCTGCTCACTCCAATGAGGAGTCTCCACTGCTGGCCCCATCTCCACCATCTGCTCTTGCTCACTTGTGACTTGTGATAGACACGGTGACAACACTACTGTATCTCACGAGGGACCCACCGAGGTGTGCGTCTCTGTGCTGGTGCTGGGTGCGCTTTTGTCTGGTGACGGTGCACCCTCAGAGGCTGGTGCTTCCTCTGAGGAGTCGTCTTCCTCGTGCTCCTGGACAGTACGGGGGGGGGCGGCGGGGGGCGGGGGGGGCTCTTGATGGACCTGTGGGAGAGTAAAGAGATGAGTTAGATATGTCATATGTAGATTGGTACAGATACCATTATGCACATGATGACGTCAGTCCCCATATAAGTGACTGATGTATGCCCTGTAGCTGTATGATATGTAATTCTGTTTCCAGGTTGCTGAGATGTCCCCCTCTCTCCATCTCCCACCTCCAGCTGCTCGGCGACTCCCAAAATTTCTAAGGCAGCCTCCTCTGCTGTAGTGATGGTAGCCATTGATGGGGTTCCACCACCAGTTCTCTCCCTCTCCCTCTTATTGTGGGCTCTCTTTTCCTGCAAGGAGGGGAAGAAGAGAAGGTTGAGTTAGAGTGATGGAATGAGTGTAAGGAATGGATGGGTTACATCTGTAGAGGGAGACTATGATGGATTGGGGTGGCAATTCCAAGTGGCCTCCTTGTGTGTTGTTAGTTGGTATGATTGCACTAGGAGGAGGGTGAGTGTGAGGGGTGGCTAGTGAGATGGGGATGTGATAATGTAGATAGAGAGGATGGGTGGAGGTGCAAAGTATGTTGGTGTGAGTAAGGATGTGTAGGAGTAGGTTGGGAAGGCAGAGTGATGGGGATGTGATGAGAGGCACAGCAGGATGAAGGTGAGTGTGGCTTTGGACTCACCTTTCCTGATCTAACAAGATCATTGAAACTTTTGCGGCACTGCACCCTGGTCCTCCTGAACACATCCCTGCTGTTGACCTCCTCTGCAATTTTGAGCCATGCTGTCTTGGTCTGCTGGGGAGGTCTCTTCTGGCCATCAGCAGGGAAGAGGACCTCCCTGCGTGCTCGGACTCCCTCCACAAGCATATGAAGGGAGTCATCGGAGAACCTGGGTGCAGCCCTCTGCCTCTGTGCAGTCTTCTTCGCTGGTCTGGGTAGCAGTGGAATTGTGCAGTGCCCTGACTGCACTATCCTAGATAAGCCTTCAAATGCAATGTGTCCATGGCTCCTTTAAATATCCGGCTGAAAACACGTAATCGATGACGTCACCAAACCGCACCATTTAATAGGGCCGGGTAATGTGCAGGACGGGCTTAATAGGCCCTATTAACGTAAAGTCGTTTTGTGGAGCGGGATGGGACCAGCAACGGGCTCGTGATCCGCCATGGCGGACGCCTGCACCGGACTCGCTCGGGTAGGGAAAATTCCGGCCAAAGATTTTTTTAATGCAAAAGTGGTATAGTTCTGGCAGAGGGGACTGTACTTTAGGGCTTAAGTTATACATCAGGGTTAAAGCCGTACTAAAATATACATTGTATTGCGGTTGAATCGTCTGCTAGCAGAAAATGCTCCTGCCCCCAAAGGCTCATGTGTGCAAATAACAGGATAATGAGGGAAAAAGCTGCTGTCCCAGAAATTCTGTCATTTATACCAGACTTGCACCTGACTTAAATTAACCTTGTAGAAAAGAGTAGAGAAGAGGGGTAAGTTACCTGCATGATTTATAGTTGAGTTCACAGGCTTTGAATGTCCACAACCTTTGTCTGAAACATCAGCTTCATCTGAAACAATTAGAACATTATTTTCTCTGCTGTGCAACTAAGAGAAGGAGGAGGGAAATGTTTTGTGTCCCACCCTTCCATCATGCAGCCTTTACATAGGGTAAGGCTACACCAGAGGAGACCAACGAGGAGGTACCCTTCCATCAGAGTCTACGACCATGTCACTCCCTCGATTATGTGTAAGAAGTGGTCTACTTATGGAGGCAATGGCTCAGTAAAGAGGCAAAGAAGGAACTCTGTCTCCTGTTGTAAACTGACCTCCAAACATTCTCTCAAACACAAAAAAACTTGGCTTACTTTAGAACACTGGACTTCATATCACGGAGTAGTTTTACTGTGCACATATATATTTACAACAAGTGCATCTTATTACCACCATGCCTATCCCTGGTGTCCTTCTATACTGCTCTTAAACCTATCCAAGGTGATGAGGGCCAGGGGCACCAGTGACACTTGGCTGTGCTGTGGATTCATGAGCCTCTTGGGACTAAGGTACCCACATCTCATGATTTCTGAGTCCCAGGAGAATTCTTCAGTAGGCTGAGTTGTCACCGCAGGTGTGTGGGCAGCCTGGTCCCGTATCCTGACACCTATAAGAGCAGGCATCTGGCTGTTATCCTTGTTGCCCAAGTTGGCTGTTTCCTCCAGTGTTTCCATTGCCTCTTTAAGCAGCGGTAGGTTGTATATCCAGCTGCTGCACCAGATCTCTGCCTCTGCTTCAGGTATTTTCCACTCCTGACCGCCCAATCCTTCTTCCCACCCCTGCTTGCAACCACCCCACCCCCAGCAAATCCCACTCCCCGACCTGTCTCACCTAACCCCACCCTCCCAGGTAATTTCCAGACCCCTCTTCATTATGGCCTATTTGAGTTCCAACTCCTGCCTGTGCGGCAGTTTTCAGCACTCTCCCCCAGTGTATCTGCTCACATAGCCAGCAAACCTCTGTCTATTTCAATGAGGTCATGATGTGGAGATGCCATCGTTCGCAGCAGATTACCCATCTTTCAGGCGAACAGCAACCAAGACACCACACAACCCTGCCACGGCAACCTCTGCAAGACATGCCAAATCATGGACACAGATACCATCATCACACGTGAGGACACTACCCACCAGGTACACGGTACATACTCATGTGACTCGGCCAACGTTGTCTACCTGATACGTTGCAGTAAAGGATGCTCCAGAGCATGGTACATCGGCGAGACCATGCAGACACTGAGACAACGTATGAACGGACACCGCGCAACAATCGCCAGGCAGGAGGGTTGCCTCCCAGTCGGGGAACACTTCAGCAGCCAGGGGCATTCAGCCTCGGATCTGCGGGTAAGCGTTCTCCAAGGCGGCCTTCGAGATACACGACAGCGCAAAATCATAGAGCAGAAACTGATAGCCAAGTTCCGCACTCATGAGGATGGCCTCAATCGCGATATCGGGTTCATGTCACGATACAGAACGTGACTTGACATCATGGCCGGTCTTCCCAGGTTTTTTTTTTAAAAAAAAAGGCTAACACAAGAACCTACACAGATTGACAGGATATGCAGCCAGCAGGTGGTTTGACACGTTGGACCCCCTGGGACACATCTCATTGTCTTGGCTATGCTCTTTGATGTAGGGAAAGATTTGAATATATTTTGTCTGTGTTTAAATTGTGAATTCTGGGAGATTCTCTCACTGCTAAACTTACCTGACGAAGGAGCGAACTGCTCCGAAAGCATGTAAAATTAAATAAATCTGTTGGACTATAACCTGGTGTTGTGCGACTTCTTATTTCAATGAGGTCAGCATCATGACCTGAAGGTGGGTCATAGTCCTGCTCTACCTCAGTTCCAATGGCGCCATTATAACTTTGGGCACCATATTTATAAACTTAAACTACATTTATGGTTGTTTTTCAGTTGCCAGCTGTTGGAAGCTATTGTTCAGTTTGTGCAAGTTTTCTAGCACGATATATACGTGCGTGTTCATGATATTTGTAAATATGTTCCTGCAAATAATGTAAAAGTGATAAAATATGCAAGTTTCCTGAACTGGTAACAGCAGTGGGCAAGTCTTGTGCTCAGTCAGAAAAGAATCTTTTCAACGGAACCCTGTAAATATATTTTGTAATCAAGCATTCTTGTAATGACCCCAGTTTTAGTCCTTGGGGGCCATTTTAAACATACACCCAAAACAGGCACGATGTCAGTGGAGTAGCCGCACCACCGTCCAAACCCAGGGTCAGTAGGCACGCATCAGTTTTGGGTTTGGACCTCAATTGAATGCAGCCGGTGAGTTGCGGGCGCCAAATGGGTGCTCCGGTCCACTGCAGCTCACTGCTTGTGGTAGGGCAGGAAATCAGCCAGCTCCAACGCTGCCGGGGGGGGGGGGGGGGGGTGGTGGGGGGGGGAGGTGGCGTGGCTGCTTATGGTCCCTTTAAGGACCACTTGTTAGTGCTGTGCTCCCATTTACAGGCCCGCCTGAAAATTGCATCTGGCGGGCCTTTGGCATCCAAGGGGCAGTCGAGGCTCCCCTCAATTTTCCTCTGCTGACAGCCCATTTCTCAGGCATGGGGGTTAGCTGAAATTTATCCCTCTTGTACTCTCTGGAAAAGACAAATTCAATTAATGTTAATAGCAGGTTGAATATCAGCCGTGGTAGTAAATTTCAGTAGTAATGTGCTGCTCCTCAGTATATGTTAATTCACATTACAATGTTCACATTTTAACAGAATTTTGTGCTACTAATCTTCAGCACTGTGGAGATTTTACAAATTAAAGCCCCCAGCACGGAGCCAAGGGCATAGTGGCAATTCAGGCATGGAAGTCCTATGGTTGGAAGGCAGTGCAGGATTTTCCATCCATTAGAATTAATATTGACTTGTTGTCCCCTGTACCATGAATTCCCATTACGCGCTCCAGATGTGCAAAGCCACATTCAAGAGACAATTAAAAAAAAATCTACCCTATGCTGTATAACAATATAACCAATGGCTTTGACATCAATGGTAACACATTCTCCAGGATCCACATCGTGGTATTTGCAGCATATGGTGTACTTTTTCCATCAGGTCAGATTAGGGTTTTCTGTACTCTCCCTGTCAGTCTTAACTTGTCTACTGTTGGTTTCCATCTTTTCCAGAACTCCATGTTTGAATCCCTTCAATCAGGTTTCCGCCCTTGCCACAGTACCGAAACGGCTCTTATCAAAGTCACAAGTGACATCCTATGTGACTGTGACCATGGTAAATTATCCCTACTCAACCTTCTTGACCTGTTTGCAGCCTTTGACACAGTTGACCACACATCCTCCTCCAACGCCTCTACCGTCGTCCAGCTGGGTGGGACTGCACTCGCCTAGTTCCATTCTTATTTATCTAGTCGTAGCCAGAGAATCACCTGCAATGGCTTCTCTTCCTGCTCCTGCACGTTACCTCTGGTGTCCTCCAAGGATCTATCCTTGTTCCCCATCTATTTCTCATCAACATGATGCCCCTCTGCAACATCATCTGAAAACACAGTGTCAGTTTCCACATGAAGACTGACGACACCCTGCTCTACCTCATCACCACCTATCTCAACCCCTCCACAGCATATGATTTGTCACATTGCTTGTCCGACATCCAGTATTGATAAGCAAAAATTTCCTTCAATTAAATATAGGGAAGACCGAAGCCATTGTCTGCAGTTCCTGCCACAAACTCCATTCCCTAGCTACCAACTCCATCCCTCTCCCTGGCAATTGTCTGAGGCTGAATCAGACTGTTCGCAAACTTGATGTGGTATTTGACCCTGAGATAAGCTTCCAACCACATATCCGCGCCATCACTAAAATCGCCTATTTCCACCTCCATAACATCGCTCGACTCTGCCTCTACCTCAGCTCATCTGCTGCTGAAACCCTCATCCATGCCTTTGTTACCTCTATTCCAAAGCACTCCTGGCCGACATCCCATCTTCCACCCTCCGTAAACTTGAGGTCATCCAAAACTCTTTAATCTTTAATCCAAAAATCTGTAACCTCCTCCAGCCCTACAACCCTCAGAGATATCTGAGCTCCTCCATTTCTGGCCTTTTGTGCATCCCCAATTTTAATCGCTCCATCATTGGCGGTCGTGCCTTCTGTTGCCTAGACCCTAGGCTCTGGAATTCCCTGCCTAAACTTCTCCGCCTCTCTACCTCTCTTTCCTCCTTTAAGATGCTCTTTAAAACCTTCCTCTTTGACATCTGCCCTAATATCTCCTTATGTAGCTCATTTTTAAATTTTGTCTCATAACGCTCCTGTGAAGCACCTTGGGATGTTTTACTAAGTTAAAGGCGCTATATAAATACAAGTTGTTGTTGTTTTTGTTTATGTACCATTCTATTCCTTCCACTGCTCTAAAGCCATACCTTGTACAGACCTGATTAGTGTAATGGGAGCTGGATAGCAAACCCAAATCATTTTACGCAAATCTAGTTCACTGCTACTTAATGCTTTTAACAAACAATAAAATCACATGACGCCGGGGTCACTGTGTTACTGTGTATCACACCCATTTACTCCTATGAGCAATTTTAGGAATGTGGGCAAAATTAACAAAAGTTCAATAAACAATAGCACAACAATTACTATACTAAAATGCTTGTGCACCAGCTTGACACAGAGCAATTTTACCCCAATAATGGTTAACACAAATCAAATTCTACACATCGTTGTCAATTAACTTCGACCATTGAAGATATTTGTATTTAGAGCAACCTCTCTGAATTCTAATCTTAACACCATGATTGAAAAAGACCAATATATTTATTTTTAATCTATATATTTCAGATCAGTCTTTCATTAAATTTTACATTAAAAGTTTCCAATGACATATGTATATATATATATATCTGTTACAGAGACTCATAGTTTGAGAGAACAGTTAACAGTTGGGATGGCTCTCTGATGTAAATGTAAATTTATTCTTACAGACTGGCACTAATATTTACTCGACTGATATATCTTTTGTTTAACACCTCTTGTTATAGGGCTGGCACTGGCACCATGAAAGGCTGCTGTGAAACTGAGAAGTAGTGTGGGAAGACAACACCATCAATGACATACTCAGCAAGGAGAAGTTCAAAAGGGCCGACGGGCCTTCTTCTTCCCATCCTATTTTCTGATCCTGTGATCAATCTATATTCACGACTCTTGTGCTGCTGTGAACAATAAACATAACACCTGCTTTGGATTTATACAAGAATTATAACTAGCTGATTTTAACAACAAAGTAAGAGAATCATCAGGAGGCTTAGACATGACTATCTTATTTTAGCAGAGTGTTAACTCTCATTCCACAATTGAACAGGAACAGAATCCCTTTGTTTGTTTCTGCCTCGCAAAATATCTTTGGAAATTCCTATTCTAAAAGCTGCCCACATGGTATTTGCTTCCTTCTGAAAGCATGTTTTCATAATAAACATAAATTGACTTGGATGAATCTATTACAGGAAAATGCACTGATGTTTTTAATGGAAATCTTGGCGCACTCTAGATGCCACATTGATTTACTTTCCATGCCCATTCCTCTTCCTGCTCAAGAAAAACTTCATAACAGTTCAGTTCTCAAGTTCTGAAGTACAGTGTGCAGTTTTGAGTGTCTCATTACAGCGAGAAATTAGAGCCATGGGCTGGGAATTTCCTCACAGCTGCTCCTGCTCTGCCACCGTAACTTTGCCGGAAGTGCGGCAGAAACACTGTTAACACACTTAAACAGGATTACCATCGCACATAGTTACCGCGGCGGAACGGGAGCAGCTCCGAGGAAATTCCCAGCTATAGAGAGTATACTGCATAGATTCGCCAGAATGATGTGAAGGATGGGAAACTACAATTATGAGGAGAGACCGGAGCAGAGAAGGAGATTTAATGGGAATTTTTAAAATTATGATGGGTTTTGATACAGTGAATAGTGAAAGACTATTTCCTCTTGCAGAATCAGTAATAAGGGATCATCAGTTTAAAACTGTCATTAAGAGAGGTTAGGAGAGATTTCTTTACACAGCAGGTTGTTGGCGCATGGAATGCTTTGTCACAGGTTGAAGTAGAGACCACTCTATCTTTAAAGCAAAAATTGGATAAATATTTGAAACAGAAAAAGATACAGAGCTATGGAGAGAGAGCAGGACAATGGAATTAGTTTTGGATTGCTCTTTCAAAAAGCCGGCAAAGACACAATGGGCCTATTGACCTCCTTCTGAGTTGTAAACCGCTACCTTTTTTCTGTAAATGTATTCCTGTTCTTTAAGCACATTGTGCTACCTGCAATAAAAGGTAAAGATCTTATACCCTTTCTATATCATACTGTAGTTGCAGTTGTTTCAATATTCCAAATAGGTGCTCTGTAATTCTTTTACTTATCTTTCTTCTCCTGCCTCCCTGCTCCCAGGATATTGCCCCCTGACGTGGGAACACATCCAAACCGACAGGTTTTTTTTAGAAATGCAATCAAAATTAGAATTTGAGTAGTTAATAATTGATTCATTATAAAATCTAAATAAAACTACTTATGTACATCAATGATTTTAAATAGACATTATTTTTTTCTAATTGAATTTTTTGAAGAGGTAACAGAGAGAGTAGACAATGGTAATGCAGTAGATGTAATTTATCTAGATTTTCAAAAGGCCTTCGATAAGGTACCCCATGATAGACTAATGAATAAGGCCAGAGAATGTGGAGTCAGAGGACAAGTAGCAGAATGGATTGCTAGCTGGCTTCAAGACAGAAAGCAGAGAGTGGGAGTAAAGGGTAGCTATTCACAGTGGCAGAAGGATCAGTGCTGGGATCACTGCTGTTCACAATTTACATCAACGATTTAGAATTTGGAATCAGAAACACAATTTCTAAATTTGCAGATGATACCAAATTGGGGGGGGAGAGTCAATACTGAGGAGGACTGCAACAAATTACAGGAGGACATTAATAAACTTGCAGAATGGGCAAATAATTGGCAAATGAAGTTCAACACAGATAAATGTGAGGTATTACATTTTGGTAGGAAGAATAGGAAGGTCACTTATCACTTGGAGGATGCGAGTCTAGGTGGGGTTGAAGCAAATACTATAGATACATTTAAGGGGAGGCTGGACAAGCATATGAGGGAGAAGGGAATAGAAGGTTTTCGCTGATAGATTTGGATGAGGAAAGACGGGAGGAGGCTCGAGTGGAGCATAAACGCCGGCATGGACTGGTTGGGCCGAATGGCCTGTTTCTGTGCTGTATATCCTATGTAATCCTATGTTATTGTATTGAAATCAATACGATTATAGTATATTTAAAATAAAGACAGATGGATTGCTGGCCTAGTCCACAGTTTCAGCCCCCATTGAAATTCATAGAATTGCCCCAGGACACCAGCGATTTGTCCCCATTACTGACATCATCAGAGTAGCAATAGAAGGAAGGAGACTCAAAATGGTCAATCTTCATTAGGTAGTAAGTTCAATCATAGTTTAATAAAAGTCATAAAAAATAAATATATCTATTACTTTTAGATAAACAACACCGGCAACTTGCATTTATATAGCGCCATTAACATAGTAAAATGTCCCAAGGCGCTTCACAGGAGCGATTATCAAACAAAATTTGACACCGAGACACTTAAGGAGGTATTACTATAAGTGACCAAAGACTTGGTCAAAGAGATAGGTTTTACGGAGCATCTTAAAGGAGGAGAGAGAGGCAGAGAGGTTTAGGGAGAGAATTCCAAAGCTTTGGGCCTAGGCTGCCAATGGTGAAACAAAGAAAATTGGGGATGTGCAAGAGGCCAGAATTCGAGGAGAGCAGAGATCTCGGAGGGTTGTAGGGCTGGAGGAGGTTACAGAGCTAGGGAGGGGTGAGGCCATAGAGGGATTTGAACACGAGGGTGAGAATTTTAAAATTGAGGCATTGCCATACCGGGAGCCAATGTAGTTCAGCGAGCACAGGGGTGATAGGTGAACGGAACTTGGTGTGAGTTAAGATATGGGCAGCTGAGTTTTGGATGAGCTCAAGTTTATGGAGGGTACAAGGCTGGAAGCGGGCCAGGATAGCATTAGAATAGTCAAGTCTAGAGGTAACAAAGACATGGATGAGGTTTTCAGCAGCTGATGAGCTAAGGCAGGGGTGGAGACGGGTGATGTTACGGAGCTGAAAGTAGGCAATCTTGGTGATGGAGAGGATATGGGGCCAGAAGCTCATCTCGGGGTCAAATAGAATGCCAAGATTGCGAACGGTCTGGTTCAGCTTCAGAGAGTGGGCAGGGAGAGCAATGAAGTTGGTGGCTAGGGAACAGATTTTGTGGTGGGGACCGAAGGTAATGGCTTTGATCTTCCCAATACTTAATTGGAGTAATTTTCTGCTCATCCAATACTGGATGTCCGACAAGCAGCTTGACAAATCCGAGGCAGTGGAGGGGTCAAGAGAGGTGGTGGCGAGGCAGAGCTGGGTGTCATCAGCGTACGTGTGAAATCTAATGTTGTGTTTTCGCATGATGTCACCGAAGAGCAGCATATCGATGAGAAATAGGAGGGGGCCAAGGATAGATCCTTGGGGGACTCCTGCAGGAGCGGGAAGAGAAGCCATTGCAGATGATTCTATGGCTACGACTGGATAAATAGGAATGCAACCAGGCGAGGGCAGTCCCAGCCCAGCTGGAGAACGGAGGAGAGTCATTGGAAGAGGATGGTGTGATTGACCGTGTCAAAGGCTACAGACAGGTTGAGAAGAATGAGGAGGGATAGTTTACCACAGTCTAGTCACATAGGATGCCATTTGTGACTTTGATAAGGGTCATTTCAGTGCTGTGGCAGGGGCGGAAACCTAACTGGAGGGGTTCAAACGTGGAGTTGCAGGAAATGTGGGCACGGATTTGGGAGGTGACAACATGCTCAAGGACTTTGAAAAGGAAAGGGAGGTTGGAGATGGGGCAGTAGTTTGCAAGGACACTGGAGACAAGGGTGGGTTTTTTGAGGAAGAGGGTGATGATGGCAGATTTGAAGGGGAGGGGGATAGTACCTGAGGAGAGAGAACCGTTAACAATATCAGCTAACATGAGGGCTGTAATGTATTACCACATAGTTTGGTATGAGCATGCTCAGTTCACTCTGGCCTACTCAAGCAAGCATATGGACGAGCAACTAACAGTGTCTCTGTCCTTCATTTGTTCTGCCCAAGTATATTACATTTTGATGACGAGGATGAGATCCCAAAGCCATTTCTAGAGATCATGGAAGGACACAGTGTTCAACCTTCGAGTGAACAAGTTTAAGGTGAAGTTGTGACATCTAAGTTGAATTTTTGCGATATTTTACTGTTATGCTCATACAGAATCATCTGTGCTTCGCCTTCGTGTGTATGTATACACAGCAACAGTGGCGTTGATTCTCACATGTACACATGTAGTGTGCTGAGTCACTGTTCGACATGATCGGGACAATCATGGCCGTGCCTACAGGATTCATCAGAAGCCTCGGCATGTATGAGCCGAGCTCGTGAACCATTCAGTTCTTACATTGAGCAGATGGAGATGTTTTTTAGGGCCAATAACATTATTGAGACTGAAGGTGCAGATGAGAATGTTAAAGCTCAAAATAAAGTAACTTGTGAATGGAAGAAAACAATTTTTTTAACGGAGATCGGGCCAGATGTCTACGGAACGTTGACAAACATACTTGCACCAGAGAAAGTAAAGGATGTATTATTTGAAGACATTGTCGAGAAACTCGAGGACCATTTCGACCCAAAGTCGTTAGAAATAGCAGAGAGCTATAAGTTTGGTACCAGAAACCAAAAACAAAGTGAAACCATCAGTGAGTACATTGTAGCTCTTAAGAACCTGTCTTTGCATTGTAACTTCGGCACATTTTTGGATCATGCGTTGCGAGATAAGTTTGTGTGTGGACTGGTGGATGAGCACACACAGTCCAAGTTACTGAACACTCCGAACCTAACGTTTGACATAGCATGCAAAATTACCCTATCTATGGAGATGGCGTCTAAGAATGCTAGGGAGCTCCGTCCAACTCAAGTGACTAATGCAGCTGAGGTCTACAGTCACAAAGCCACCGCCAAACCTGAAGCTGTGAGACCGAGTCTAAAGCATGACAGTGAGAGCAGTTCAGTGAACTTTTATTGCTGCAATAGAAATCACTCACCACAGTCCTGCCAATACAGAAATGTGAAGTGTTTTCACTGCCAGAAGCAAGGCCATATTTCAACAGCTTGCAGAGCTAGATCGAAAGCAGGAAGTAAGAACCATTCTCAGTGGCAATGCAAAGCAGTGACAACAAAAAGGAGGAGTTCACAATATTGAAGTGAACACACCTGATGTTGAAGAACTCGGCATCTACAGTATCTATGCCACTAGCGGCAATGCTAGCAGTCGTGAGAAAGACTTCCGAACAAACCTTTTGATCAATGAGCAATATATTGATATGTGTATTGACACGGCGGCGGACTGCTCTATCATGAGTAAGGACACATATGAGAGTAAGTTTAATAAAATACCACTTACAAAGAGTACTGTAGAGTTAGAAACCTACTCCGGAGAAATCCTAGAGACATGCGGACAAATGGAATGTACAGTTCAACACAATGGCCAGTCAGTAAAGCTGCCTATTATTGCAGCGAGCTACAACAACAGACCAACTCTCAAGGGGAACGACTGGTTGAGAAAGTTAAAACTAGACTGGAAAAACATCTTCAGTGTAGATGCTTCAAAGAAGCGACTCGACACAATGCTGAACAAGTATGAAAGCATGTTCACAGACAGTTATGAGGGCATCACTGGGTATGACGCGCATATCCGCATCAAGTCCAACGTGAAGACTGTCCATTGTAAGGCAAGGCCGGTCCCCTATGCATTGAAAAGTCAGGTGGAGGAAGAGCTAGCAAAGCTCAGAGAGAATGGAGCGCAAGTAAAAACTGACAAAAGTGAATGGCCGTCCCCGATTGTGGTAGTGCCCAAAGCAGACAAAACTGTACGCTTGTGCAGTGACTACAAAGTTACTATCAACCAAGCAGTTGACAATGAGCAGTAACCATTACCTACATCGCAAGATTTGTATGCAGCACTCTCTGGGTCAAAGGTTTTCTCCAAGCTTGACCTGTCACATGCTTACGTTCAGCTGAATGTTGACAAAGAGAGTCAACAGTATCTCACCATCAACACACACAAGGGACTGTATTCATACACCAAGCTGTCGTATGGTGTAAAGTCCTCCCCCAAAATCTTCCAGGCTACGATGGATAAGATTTTGCAAGGAGTTCCAAATTGCTTATGCAATCAAGACGATGTGCTGATCGCAACAAGCAGCAAAGACGAAAATCTAGAAGTGTTAAATATAGTGCTTCGAAGGTTGAATTCCGACAATGTCCAATTGAAAAGGAGCAAATATGCTTTTCTACAGCCCGAGGTTGTGTACCTTGATCTGAAAATTGATGCAAATGGCTTGCAACCTGTGAAGGAAAAAGTTGATGCTGACATCAATGCTCCAAAGCCACAGAACGTGTCTGAGTTAAGATATTTCCTTGGAATGGTCCAGTACTACGTACATTTTTTTACCTGAGTTAGCGACCGTGTTAGCTCCATTGCACGAGCTCCTCAAGAAGGATGTCCAGTGGAAGTGGACGAAAGCACAACAGGAAGCTTACAACGGTTGTAAGAGAAGTCTCTCTAGCGATGCTCTACTTGTGCACGATGACACAGAGCGTGAGCTTAAGTTAGCGTGTGATGCTTCCAGCTACAGTGTGGGCAGTTGTCATAAGCCACGTAATGGATGACGGCCAAGAGAAACCAATCACGTTCACATCGCGAACCCTCACAAAGAGCGAAAGAAACTACGAGCAAATTGAAAAGGAAGCATCAAGAAATTCCAACAGTTCCTGATAGGCAGAGAGTTTACCCTGATAACCAATCACAAACCACTCCTAGCAATATTGGGGCCCAAATCTGCCATCCCTGCAATGGCCGCATCAAGAATGGCAACGTTGGGCAGTGTTGTTGTCACAATATGACTACACGATTGAATATCGCACTTCAAAGCAAAACGCAATCGCAGATGCCTTGTCCAGGTTGCCACATGAGGAGTCGTGTGTTGGCAGTGAAGGTGCGATTTTCACGCTAGGTGCAGTTGACAAAGACTTTCCCATGAATGCAACTGAGATTGCAGATGAGACTCAAAAGGACTCACTACTGAAAAGAGTGTATGAAAACACCTTGAATCGATGGACTGATTATCGTATGGACACAGAATTGAAACCATTCCATAACCATCATTCTGAATTGTCTTGTGAGCAAGGTTGTATCAAGTGGCGAAACAGAGTGGTGGTACCTACTTCTTTGAGAGATAGAATTCTGGCCGAATTTCATACTGAACATCCAGGGATCATCAGTATGAAATCAATTGCAAAAAGTTTAGTTTAATGGCCTGGCTTGGACAGTGATCTTGAATCACTTGTCAGCAAATGCAGCAATTGCCAAAATTGCAGAAACAAACCACCCAAAACTCCACTACAACCCTAGTCATGGCCAAGTAGATCTTTTCAGAGAGTACATGTAGACTTCTGTGAGAAAGCAAATGATTATTTCCTGGTACTTGTAGCTAGTGACTCAAAGTTGATTGAAGTGAAACACATGGGTTCAAACAAGTCTGAGATAGAAACAGGATCATCTTTGAGTTCGGAACCAAAACAAAACAGCTTGAAAATTGTTTCAACACCAAAAACTTCTGCAAGGAGATCAGAAAGGCTCCGCAAACCTGTTATTAAACTGGATTTGTAGTTCATTAAAAAAAAAGCCAGGAGTTTTTGTTATGTGGTACATGTAATACTGGGAAAGGTGGGACTATAGTTTTGTTGTATTTGAGAGGAGAATACATACATTTTTTAAGGAGGAAAGCAGTGTAATGTATTACCACGGTATTATCAAGGGCAACACGGTGGCATAGTGGTTAGCACTGGTGCTTCACAGCGCCAGGGACCCGGGTTCGAATCTGACCTCGGGTGACTGTCTGTGTGGAGTTTGCACATTCTCCCCGTGTCTGCGTGGGTTTCCTCCGGGTGCTCCGGTTTCCTCCCACAGTCCAAAAATGTGCGGGTTAGGTTGATTTGGCTATGATAAAATTGACCCTTAGTGTTAGGGGGGGATTAAATATGTGGGGTTATGGGGATAGGATGGGATATGGTAGGGGGAATTAAATACATGGGGTTACGGGGGTAGGGTGGGATATGTGTACTGTGGGGATTAAAGCAGGGGACAGGGTACTGGATTTGGATGATCAGCCATGATCGTATTGAATGGTGGAGCAGGCTCGACGGGCCGAATGGCCTACTCCTGCTCCTAGATTCTATGATTCTATGATCACATGGTTTGGTATGAGCATGCTCAGTTCGCTCTGGCCTAATAAAGCAAGCATATGGACTAGCAACTCATCGTGTCTGTGTCCTTCATTTGTTCTACCCAAGTATATTACAGGGGGCCCTACCGGTGGGAACAACCAGGGTGAGAGAGAGTAATGGTTTTAATGGGGACAAGGGCATCAAAGGTGGAGGTGAGGGTGTGATTGAGCAGATCGGTAGCTGCAGAAATGTTGTGGTGAATGATGGGCCAACAGCTAGAAAGTTACATTCAGGAGGGAGATGCGGAGAGGGGCGGTAATAGCTGATCTGCTGGCATAGTCCAAAGGATCATAAGAACATAAGAATTAGGAGCAGGAGTAAGCCATACAGCCCCTCGAACCTGTTCCGCCATTCAGTAAGATCATGACTGATCTTCGACCTCAACTCCACTTTCCCCCCGATCTCCATATCCCTTGATTCCCCTAGAGTCCAAAAATCTATCTCAGCCTTGAATATACTTAATGATGCAGCATCCACAGCTCTTTGGGGTAGAGAATTCCAAAGATTCAAAACCCTCAGAGTGACGAAATTCCTCCTCATCTCAGTCTTAAATGGCTAACCACTTATCCTGAGACTATGCGCCCTAGTTCTAGACTCTCCAGCCAGGGGAAACAACTTCTCAGCATCTACCCTGTCAATCCCCCTCAGAATCTTACACATTTCAATGAGATCACCTCTCATTCTTCTAAATCAGAGAGCATAGGCCCAATCCACTCAATCTCTCCTCACAGGACAACCCTCTCATCCCAAGAATCAATCGAGTGAACCTTCGTTGCACCACCTCTAAGGCAGGTATATCCTTCCTTAGATAAGGAGACCAAAACTGTGCACAGTGCTAGGAGGGCTGAATATGACAGGAAAGAGGTTGGCAAGATTAGCCCCCAGCGGGCAAGCTGGGCAGGAATGTTGATTAGAGAGTAGGATGAGGCAGTTGGGGTTGCTGCTCATAAGAAGGCATCAATGAGTGCCTCGATGGCCCTTCAGTGGATGCCAAATGAGGCACAGAGGGAAGCTGCAGGCTTATCCAAAAGGGAACCAAGCCTGGGACTGCGGAAGGAGAGTAGGAAGATCGAGGAATGGGGTAGGGATTTGGGAGGGCAGAGTACCCAAGAGGGGAGAAATGTAAAGATGCACGATGAAAGGAGAGAGGGGCCTAGGAGGGGTAAAGAGATAAGAAGAAAAAAAGGGGGAAAATAGAAGTGATGGGCTCAGGTCCGGAACAGCTGCCAAAACGCGCGCACGAATGGACACATGGAAACTCAAGTTACATAGACATGGTTACATAGCAAGATTAGGATAGATATGTCCTGGTAATAAACAAAGAATAGTGAGAAGACAATCGAGGGGCATCCAAAGTTAAAGTCAGAGGTTCCTTGGTGGGATAAAGTTGACATAGATAGGGTGGAGTCAACTAGGTTCGGAGACTGGTGTGGAGGGCGAATGAGTCAAGAAGCTATTTGAAGAGTCGAGTACTAGAGGCTACACTGCTTGAGGTACTTCCCTGGAAATGAAGAGCTAGGAGGTGATAAGAATCAATCGTGCGGCAGAAAATTGGTGGCGAAACGGACTTTCCTTCATCTTTGGCTTAGCTAAATAATGCCTTGTAATATGTACACGGTATCAATACAGTATGTCACATGGCACGGTTGCACTGCAGTGTGAATCACTGTCTACAGTACTGCTGCAGAATGAATCACTGTCTACAGTACTGCTGCAGAATCAATCACTGTCTACAGTACCGCTGCAGAATGAATCACTGTCTACAGTACTGCTGCAGAATGAATCACTGTCTACAGTACCGCTGCAATGTGAATCACTGTCTACAGTATCGCTGCAGAATCAATCACTGTCTACAGTACCGCTGCAGAATGAATCACTGTCTACAGTACCGCTGCAGAATGAATCACTGTCTACAGTACTGCTGCAGAATCAATCACTGTCTACAGTACCGCTGCAGAATGAATCACTGTCTACAGTACTGCTGCTGAATCAATCACTGTCTACAGTACCGCTGCAGTATGAATCACTGTCTACAGTACCGCTGCAGAATGAATCACTGTCTACAGTACCGCTGCAGAATGAATCACTGTCTACAGTAGCGCTGCAGTATGAATCACTGTCTACAGTACCGCTGCAGTATGAATCACTGTCTACAGTACCGCTGCAGAATGAATCACTGTCTACAGTACCGCTGCAGAATCAATCACTGTCTACAGTACCGCTGCAGAATGAATCACTGTCTACAGTACCGCTGCAGAATCAATCACTGTCTACAGTACCGCTGCAGAATCAATCACTGTCTACAGTACCGCTGCAGAATCAATCACTGTCTACTGTACCGCTGCAGAATCAATCACTGTCTACAGTACCGCTGCAGAATGAATCACTGTCTACAATACCGCTGCAGAATCAATCACTGTCTACAGTACCGCTGCAGAATGAATCACTGTCTACAGTACCGCTGCAGAATGAATCACTGTCTACAGTACCGCTGCATTGTGAATCACTGTCTACAGTACCGCTGCAGTATGAATCAATGTCTACAGTACCGCTGCAGAATGATTCACTGTCTACAGTACCGCTGCAGAATGAATCACTGTCTACAGTACCGCTGCAGAATGAATCACTGTCTACAGTACCGCTGCAGAATGAATCACTGTCTACAGTACCGCTGCAGAATGAATCACTGTCGACAGTAACGCTGCAGAATGAATCACTGTCTACAGTACCGCTGCAGTATGAATCACTGTCTACAGTACCGCTGCAGAATGAATCACTGTCTACAGTACCGCTGCAGAATGAATCACGGTCTACAGTACCGCTGCAGAATGAATCACGGTCTACAGTACCGCTGCAGTGTGAATCACTGTCTACAGTACCGCTGCAGAATGAATCACTGTCTACAGTACTGCTGCAGAATCAATCACTGTCTACAGTACCGCTGCAGAATGAATCACTGTCTACAGTACCGCTGCAGAATGAATCACTGTCTACAGTACCGCTGCAGAATCAATCACTGTCTACAGTACCGCTGCAGAATGAATCACTGTCTACAGTACCGCTGCAGAATTAATCAATGTCTACAGTACCGCTGCAGAATGAATCACTGTCGACAGTACCGCTGCAGAATGAATCACTGTCTACAGTACCGCTGCAGTGTGAATCACTGTCTACAGTACCGCTGCAGTATGAATCACTGTCTACAGTACCGCTGCAGAATGAATCACTGTCTACAGTACCGCTGCAGAATGAATCACTGTCTACAGTACCGCTGCAGTGTGAATCACTGTCTACAGTACCGCTGCAGAATGAATCACTGTCTACAGTACCGCTGCAGAATTAATCACTGTCTACAGTACCGCAGCAGAATGAATCACTGTCTACAGTACCGTTGCAGAATGAATCACTGTCTACAGTACCGCTGCAGAATTAATCACTGTCTACAGTACCGCTGCAGTGTGAATCACTGTCTACAGTACCGCTGCAGAATTAATCACGGTCTACAGTACCGCTGCGGAATTAATCACTGTCTACAGTACCGCTGCAGAATTAATCACTGTGTACAGTACCGCTGCAGAATTAATCACTGTCTACAGTACCGCTGCAGTGTGAATCACTGTCTACAGTACCGCTGCAGTGTGAATCACTGTCTACAGTACCGCTGCAGAATGAATCACGGTCTACTGTACCGCTGCAGAATGAATCACGGTCTACAGTACCGCTGCAGTGTGAATCACTGTCTACAGTACCGCTGCAGAATGAATCACTGTCTACAGTACCGCTGCAGAATGAATCACTGTCTACAGTACCGCTGCAGAATGAATCACTGTCAACAGTACCGCTGCAGAATCAATCACTGTCTACAGTACCGCTGCAGAATCAATCACTGTCTACAGTACCGCTGCAGTGTCAATCACTGTCTACAGTACCGCTGCAGAATGAATCACTGTCTACAGTACCGCTGCAGAATTAATCACTGTCTACAGTACCGCTGCGGAATTAATCACTGTCTACAGTACCGCTGCAGAATTAATCACTGTCTACAGTACCGCTGCAGAATTAATCACTGTCTACAGTACCGCTGCAGAATGAATCAATGTCTACAGTACCGCTGCAGAATCAATCACTGTCTACAGTACCGCTGCAAATGAATCACTGTCTACAGTACCGCTGCAGTGTGAATCACTGTCTACAGTACCGCTGCAGAATTAATCACTGTCTACAGTACCGCTGCAGAATGAATCACGGTCAACAGTACCGCTGCAGAATGAATCACTGTCTACAGTACCGCTGCAGAATGAATCACTGTCTACAGTACCGCTGCAGAATGAATCACTGTCTACAGTACCGCTGCATTGTGAATCACTGTCTACAGTACCGCTGCAGTATGAATCAATGTCTACAGTACCGCTGCAGAATGATTCACTGTCTACAGTACCGCTGCAGAATGAATCACTGTCTACAGTACCGCTGCAGAATGAATCACTGTCTACAGTACCGCTGCAGAATGAATCACTGTCTACAGTACAGCTGCAGTGTGAATCACTGTCTACAGTACCGCTGCAGAATGAATCACTGTCTACAGTACCGCTGCAGAATCAATCACTGTCTACAGTACCGCTGCAGAATCAATCACTGTCTACAGTACCGCTGCAGAATGAATCACTGTCTACAATACCGCTGCAGAATCAATCACTGTCTACAGTACCGCTGCAGTGTGAATCACTGTCTACAGTACCGCTGCATTGTGAATCACTGTCTACAGTACCGCTGCAGTATGAATCAATGTCTACAGTACCGCTGCAGAATGATTCACTGTCTACAGTACCGCTGCAGAATGAATCACTGTCTACAGTACCGCTGCAGAATCAATCACTGTCTACAGTACCGCTGCAGAATGAATCACTGTCGACAGTAACGCTGCAGAATGAATCACTGTCTACAGTACCGCTGCAGTGTGAATCACTGTCTACAGTACCGCTGCAGTATGAATCACTGTCTACAGTACCGCTGCAGAATGAATCACGGTCTACAGTACCGCTGCAGAATGAATCACTGTCGACAGTACCGCTGCAGAATGAATCACGGTCTACAGTACCGCTGCAGAATGAATCACGGTCTACAGTACCGCTGCAGAATGAATCACTGTCTACAGTACCGCTGCAGAATGAATCACTGTCTACAGTACTGCTGCAGAATGAATCACTGTCTACAGTACCGCTGCAGTGTGAATCACTGTCTACAGTACCGCTGCAGAATTAATCACTGTCTACAGTACCGCTGCAGAATTAATCACTGTCTACAGTACCGCTGCAGAATGAATCACGGTCTACAGTACCGCTGCAGAATGAATCACGGTCTACAGTACCGCTGCAGTGTGAATCACTGTCTACAGTACCGCTGCAGTGTGAATCACTGTCTACAGTACCGCTGCAGAATGAATCACTGTCTACAGTACCGCTGCAGAATGAATCACTGTCTACAGTACCGCTGCAGAATCAATCACTGTCTACAGTACCGCTGCAGAATGAATCACTGTCTACAGTACCGCTGCAGAATGAATCACTGTCTACAGTACCGCTGCAGAATCAATCACTGTCTACAGTACCGCTGCAGAATCAATCACTGTCTACAGTACCGCTGCAGAATGAATCACTGTCGACAGTACCGCTGCAGAATGAATCACTGTCTACAGTACCGCTGCAGTGTGAATCACTGTCTACAGTACCGCTGCAGTATGAATCACTGTCTACAGTACCGCTGCAGAATGAATCACTGTCTACAGTACCGCTGCAGAATGAATCACTGTCTACAGTACCGCTGCAGTGTGAATCACTGTCTACAGTACCGCTGCAGAATGAATCACTGTCTACAGTACCGCTGCAGAATTAATCACTGTCTACAGTACCGCAGCAGAATGAATCACTGTCTACAGTACCGTTGCAGAATGAATCACTGTCTACAGTACCGCTGCAGAATTAATCACTGTCTACAGTACCGCTGCAGTGTGAATCACTGTCTACAGTACCGCTGCAGAATTAATCACGGTCTACAGTACCGCTGCGAATTAATCACTGTCTACAGTACCGCTGCAGAATTAATCACTGTGTACAGTACCGCTGCAGAATTAATCACTGTCTACAGTACCGCTGCAGTGTGAATCACTGTCTACAGTACCGCTGCAGTGTGAATCACTGTCTACAGTACCGCTGCAGACAGTCAGTAATCACGGTCAGAATGAATCACTGTCTACAGTACCGCTGCAGAATGAATCACTGTCTACAGTACCGCTGCAGAATGAATCACTGTCTACAGTACCGCTGCAGAGTGAATCACTGTCTACAGTACCGCTGACAGATGAATCCCTGTCTACAGTACGCTGCAGATCATGCTGTCTACAGTACCGCTGCAGAATGAATCACTGTCTACAGTACCGCTGCAGAATGAATCACTGTCTACAGTACCGCTGCAGAATGAATCACTGTCTACAGTACCGCTGCAGAATGAATCACTGTCTACAGTACCGCTGCAGAATTCAATCACTGTCTACAGTACCGCTGCAGAATGAATCACTGTCTACAGTACCGACTGCAGAATTATCACTGTCTACAGTACCGCTGCAGGAATTAATCACTGTCTACAGTACCGCTGCAGAATTAATCACTGTCTACAGTACCGCTGCAGAATTAATCACTGTCTACAGTACCGCTGCAGAATGAATCACTGTCTACAGTACCGCTGCAGAATTAATCACTGTCTACAGTACCGCTGCTGAATAAACACTGTCTACAGTACCGCTGCAGTGTGAATCACTGTCTACAGTACCGCTGCAGAATTAATCACTGTCTACATTAACCGCTGCAGAATGAATCACTGTCTACAGTACCGCTGCAGAATGAATTCACTGTCTACAGTACCGCTGCAGAATGAATCACTGTCTACAGTACCGCTGCAGAATGAATCACTGTCTACAGTACCGCTGCAGAATGAATCACTGTCTACAGAACCGCTGCAGAAGCAATCACTGTCTACAGTACCGCTTGCAGTGTGAATCACTGTCTACAGTACCGCTGCAGAATGAATCACGGTCTACAGTACCGCTGCAGTGTGAATCACTGTCTACAGTACCGCTGCAGAATGAATCACTGTCTGACAGTACCGCTGCAGAAGAATCACTGTCTACAGTACCGTCTGCAGAATGAACCACTAGTCTACAGTACCGCTGCAGAATGAATCACTGTCTACAGTACCGCTGGCAAAATAAATCACTGTCTTACAGTACCGCTGCAAAAATGGAATCACTGCTCTACAGTCCGCTGCAGAATGAATCACTGTCTACAGTAACGCTGCAGATGAATCTGTCTACAGTACCTGCTGCAGAATGAATCACTGTCTACAGTACCGCTGCAGTGTGAATCTCTGTCTACAGTACAGCTGCAGTATGAATCACTGTCTACAGTACCGCTGCAGAATGAATCACTGTCTACAGTACCGCTGCAGAATGAATCACTGTCTACAGTACCGCTGCAGAAGTGAATCACTGTCTACAGTACCGCTGCAGAATGAATCACTGTCTACAGTACCGCTGCAGAATTAATCACTGTCTACAGTACCGCTGCAGAATGAATCACTGTCTACAGTACCGCTGCAGAATGAATCACTGTCTACAGTACCGCTGCAGAATGAATCACTGTCTACAGTACCGCTGCAGAATTAATCACTGTCTACAGTACCGCTGCAGAATTAATCACTGTCTACAGTACCGCTGCAGAATGAATCACTGTCTACAGTACCGCTGCAGAATTAATCACTGTCTACAGTACCGCTGCAGTATGAATCACTGTCTACAGTACCGCTGCAGTGTGAATCACTGTCTACAGTACCGCTGCAGTAAGTGAATCACTGTCTACAGTACCGCTGCAGATGAATCACTGTCTACAGTACCGCTGCAGAATGAATCACTGTCTACGTACGGAGATGAATCACTGTCTACAGTACCGCTGCAGAATGAATCACTGTCTACAGTACCGCTGCAGAATGAATCACTGTCTACAGTACCGCTGCAGAATAATCACTGTCTACAGTACCGCTGCAGAATGAATCACTGTCTACAGTACCGCTGCAGAATGAATCACTGTCTACAGTACCGCTGCAGAATGAATCACTGTCTACAGTACCGCTGCAGAATGAATCACTGTCTACAGTACCGCTGCAGAATGAATCACTGTCTACAGTACCGCTGCAGAATGAATCACTGTCTACAGTACCGCTGCAGAATGAATCACTGTCTACAGTACCGCTGCAGAATGAATCACTGTCTACAGTACCGCTGCAGAATGAATCACTGTCTACAGTACCGCTGCAGAATGAATCACTGTCTACAGTACCGCTGCAGAATGAATCACTGTCTACAGTACCGCTGCAGTGTGAATCACTGTCTACAGTACCGCTGCAGAATGAATCACTGTCTACAGTACCGCTGCAGAATTAATCACTGTCTACAGTACCGCTGCAGAATGAATCACTGTCTACAGTACCGCTGCAGAATTAATCACTGTCTACAGTACCGCTGCAGAATTAATCACGGTCTACAGTACCGCTGCGGAATTAATCACTGTCTACAGTACCGCTGCAGAATTAATCACTGTCTACAGTACCGCAGCAGAATGAATCACTGTCTACAGTACCGTTGCAGAATTAATCACTGTCTACAGTACCGCTGCAGAATTAATCACTGTCTACAGTACCGCTGCAGAATTAATCACTGTCTACAGTACCGCTGCAGAATTAATCACTGTCTACAGTACCGCTGCAGAATTAATCACTGTCTACAGTACCACTGCAGTGTGAATCACTGTCTACAGTACCGCTGCAGAATCAATCACTGTCTACAGTACCGCTGCAGAATGAATCACTGTCTACAGTACAGCTGCAGTGTGAATCACTGTCTACAGTACCGCTGCAGAATGAATCACTGTCTACAGTACCGCTGCAGAATGAATCACTGTCTACAGTACCGCTGCAGAATGAATCACTGTCTACAGTACCGCTGCAGAATGAATCACTGTCTACAGTACCGCTGCAGGAATAATCACTGTCTACAGTACCGCTGCTGAATGAATCACTGTCTACAGTACCGCCGCAGAATAATCACTGTCTACGTACCCGCTGCAGTGTGAATCACTGTCTACAGTACTGCTGCAGAATGAATCACTGTCTACAGTACCGCTGCAGAATTAATCACTGTCTACAGTACCGCTGCAGATGAATCACTGTCTACAGTACCGCTGCAGTATGAATCACTGTCTACAGTACCGCTGCAGATGTGAATCACTGTCTACAGTACCGCTGCAGAATGAATCACTGTCTACAGTACCGCTGCAGAGTTAATCACTGTCTACAGTACCGCTGCAGAATGAATCACGTCTACAGTACCGCTGCAGTTGAATCACTGTCTACAGTACCAGCTGCAGAATGAATCACTGTCTACAGTACCGCTGCAGAATGAATCACTGTCTACAGTACCGCTGCCGTATGAATCACTGTCTACAGTACCGCTGCAGATGGAATCACTGTCTACAGTACCGCTGCAGAATCAATCACTGTCTACAGTACCGCTGCAGATGTGAATCACTGTCTACAGTACCGCTGCAGAATGAATCACTGGTCTACAGTACCGCTGCAGTGTGAATCACTGTCTACAGTACCGCTGCAGAATGAAATCACTGTCTACAGTACCGCTGCAGAATGAATAACTGTCTACAGTACGCTGCAGAATGAACCACTGTCTACAGTACCGCTGCAGAATGAATCACTGTCTACAGTACCGCTGCAAAATAAATCACTGTCTACAGTACCGCTGCAAAATGAATCACTGTCTACAGTACCGCTGCAGAATGAATCACTGTCTACAGTACCGCTGCAGAATGAATCACTGTCTACAGTACCGCTGCAGAATGAATCACTGTCTACAGTACCGCTGCAGTGTGAATCACTGTCTACAGTACCGCTGCAGAATGAATCACTGTCTACAGTACCGCTGCAGTGTGAATCACTGTCTACAGTACCGCTGCAGAATTAATCACTGTCTACATTACCGCTGCAGAATTAATCACTGTCTACAGTACCGCTGCAGAATGAATCACTGTCTACAGTACCGCTGCAGAATTAATCAATGTCTACAGTACCGCTGCAGAATGAATCACTGTCTACAGTACCGCTGCAGAATGAATCACTGTCGACAGTACCGCTGCAGAATGAATCACTGTCTACAGTACCGCTGCAGTGTGAATCACTGTCTACAGTACCGCTGCAGTATGAATCACTGTCTACAGTACCGCTGCAGAATGAATCACTGTCTACAGTACCGCTGCAGAATCAATCACTGTCTGCAGTACCGCTGCAGTGTGAATCACTGTCTACAGTACCGCTGCAGAATGAATCACTGTCTGCAGTACCGCTGCAGAATGAATCACTGTCTACAGTACCACAGCAGTGTGAATCACTGTCTACAGTACCGCTGCAGAATGAATCACTGTCTACAGTACCGCTGCAAAATGAATCACTGTCTACAGTACCGCTGCAGTATGAATCACTGTCTACAGTACCGCTGCAATGTGAATCACTGTCTACAGTACCACTGCATTGTGAAACACTGTCTACAGTACCGCTGCAGAATGAATCACTGTCTACAGTACCGCTGCAGAATGAATCACTGTCTACAGTACAGCTGCAAAATAAATCACTGTCTACAGTACCGCTGCAAAATATATCACTGTCTACAGTACCGCTGCAAAATGAATCACTGTCTACAGTACCGCTGCAGAATGAATCACTGTCTACAGTACCGCTGCAGAATGAATCACTGTCTACAGTACCGCTGCAGAATGAACCACTATCTACAGTACCGCTGCAGAATGAATCACTGTCTACAGTACCGCTGTGAAATAAATCACTGTCTGCAGTACCGCTGCAAAATGAATCACTGTCTACAGTACCGCTGCAGAATGAATCACTGTCTACAGTACCGCTGCAGAATGAATCACTGTCTACAGTACCGCTGCAGAATGAATTACTGTCTACAGTACCGCTGCAGTGTGAATCACTGTCTACAGTACCGCTGCAAAATGAATCACTGTCTACATTACCGCTGCAGAATTAATCACTGTCTACAGTACCGCTGCAGAATGAATCACTGTCTACAGTACCGCTGCTGAATGAATCACTGTCTACAGTACCGCTGCAGTGTGAATCACTGTCTACAGTACCGCTGCAGAATTAATCACTGTCTACATTACCGCTGCAGAATTAATTACTGTCTACAGTACCGCTGCAAAATGAATCACTGTCTACAGTACCGCTGCAGAATGAATCACTGTCTACAGTACCGCTGCAGAATGAATCACTGTCTACAGTACCGCTGCAGAATGAATCACTGTCGACAGTACCGCTGCAGAATGAATCACTGTCTACAGTACCGCTGCAGTGTGAATCACTGTCTACAGTACCGCTGCAGTATGAATCACTGTCTACAGTACCGCTGCAGAATGAATCACTGTCTACAGTACCGCTGCAGAATGAATCACTGTCCACAGTACCGCTGCAGTGTGAATCACTGTCTACAGTACCGCTGCAGAATGAATCACTGTCTACAGTACCGCTGCAGAATTAATCACTGTCTACAGTACCGCTGCAGAATTAATCACTGTCTACAGTACCGCTGCAGAATTAATCACTGTCTACAGTACCGCTGCAGTGTGAATCACTGTCTACAGTACCGCTGCAGAATTAATCACGGTCTACAGTACCGCTGCGGAATTAATCACTGTCTTCAGTACCGCTGCAGAATTAATCACTGTCTACAGTACCGCTGCAGAATGAATCACTGTCTACAGTACCGCTTCAGAATGAATCACTGTCTACAGTACCGCTGCAGTGTGAATCACTGTCTACAGTACCGCTGCAGAATCAATCACTGTCTACAGTACCGTTGCAGAATGAATCACTGTCTACAGTACCGCTGCAGTGTGAATCACTGTCTACAGTACCGCTGCAGAATGAATCACGGTCTACAGTACCGCTGCAGTGTGAATCACTGTCTACAGTACCGCTGCAGAGTGAATCACTGTCTACAGTACCGCTGCAGAGTGAATCACTGTCTACAGTACCGCTGCAGAATGAATCACTGTCTACAGTACCGCTGCAGTGTGAATCACTGTCTACAGTACCGCTGCAGAATAAATCACTGTCTACAGTACCGCTGCAGAATGAATCACTGTCTACAGTACCGCTGCAGAATGAATCACTGTCTACAGTACCGCTGCAGAATCAATCACTGTCTACAGTACCGCTGCAGAATCATTCACTGTCTACAGTACCGCTGCAGTGTGAATCACTGTCTACAGTACCGCTGCAGAATGAATCATGGTCTACAGTACCGCTGCAGTGTGAATCACTGTCTACAGTACCGCTGCAGAATGAATCACTGTCTACAGTACCGCTGCAGAATCAATCACTGTCTACAGTACCGCTGCAGTGTGAATCACTGTCTACAGTACCGCTGCAGAATGAATCATGGTCTACAGTACCGCTGCAGTGTGAATCACTGTCTACAGTACCGCTGCAGAATGAATCACTGTCTACAGTACCGCTGCAGAATCAATCACTGTCTACAGTACCGCTGCAGTGTGAATCACTGTCTACAGTACCGCTGCAGTGTGAATCACTGTCTACAGTACCGCTGCAGAATGAATCACTGTCTACAGTACCGCTGCATAATGAATCACTGTCTACAGTACCGCTGCAGTATGAATCACTGTCTACAGTACCGCTGCAATGTGAATCACTGTCTACAGTACCGCTGCAGAATGAATCACTGTCTACAGTACCGCTGCAGAATGAATCACTGTCTACAGTACCGCTGCAAATGAATCACTGTCTACAGTACCGCTGCAGAATGAATCACTGTCTACAGTACCGCTGCAGAATGAATCACTGTCTACAGTACCGCTGCAGTTGAATCACTGTCTACAGTACCGCTGCAGAATGAATCACTGTCTACAGTACCGCTGCAGAATTAATCACTGTCTACAGTACCGCTGCAGAAGTGAATCACTGTCTACAGTACCGCTGCAGAATTAATCACTGTCTACAGTACCGCTGCAGAATGAATCACGTCTACAGTACCGCTGCAGAATGAATCACTGTCTACAGTACCGCTGCAGAATAATCACTGTCTACAGTACCGCTGCAGAATGAATCACTGTCTACAGTACCGCTGCAGAATGAATCACTGTCTACAGTACCGCTGCAGAATGAATCACTGTCTACAGTACCGCTGCAGATGAATCACTGTCTACAGTACCGCTGCAGTATGAATCACTGTCTACAGTACCGCTGCATTGTGAATCACTGTCTACAGTACCGCTGCAGAATCAATCACTGTCTACAGTACCGCTGCAGAATGAATCACTGTCTACATTACCGCTGCAGAATTAATCACTGTCTACAGTACCGCTGCAGAATGAATCACTGTCTACAGTACCGCTGCAGAATCAATCACTGTCTACAGTACCGCTGCAGAATCAATCACTGTCTACAGTACCGCTGCAGAATTAATCACTGTCTACAGTACCGCTGCAGAATGAATCACTGTCTACATTACCGCTGCAGAATTAATCACTGTCTACAGTACCGCTGCAGAATGAATCACTGTCTACAGTACCGCTGCAGAATGAATCACTGTCTACAGTACCGCTGCAGAATCAATCACTGTCTACAGTACCGCTGCAGAATGAATCACTGTCTACAGTACCGCTGCAGAATGAATCACTGTCTACAGTACCGCTGCAGTGTGAATCACTGTCTACAGTACCGCTGCATTGTGAATCACTGTCTACTGTACCGCTGCAGTGTGATCACTGTCTGCCAGTACTGCTGCAGAATCAATCACTGTCTACAGTACTGCTGCAGAATGAATCAATGTCTACAGTACCTCTGCAGAATTAATCACTGTCTACAGTACCGCTGCAGATCAATCACTGTCTACAGTACCGCTGCAGAATGAATCACTGTCTACAGTACCGCTGCAGTGTGTATCACTGTCTACAGTACCGCTGCAGAATCAATCACTGTCTACAGTACCGCTGCAGAATGAATCACTGTCTACAGTACCGCTGTATTGTGAATCACTGTCTACAGTACCGCTGCAGAATCAATCACTGTCTACAGTACCGCTGCAGAATTAATCACTGTCTACAGTACCGCTGCAGAATCAATCACTGTCTACAGTACCGCTGCAGAATGAATCACTGTCTACTGTACCGCTGCAGAATGAATCACTGTCTACTGTACCGCTGCAGAATGAATCACTGTCTACAGTACCGCTGCAGAATGAATCATTGTCTACAGTACCGCTGCAGAATGAATCACTGTCTACAGTACCGCTGCAGAATCAATCACTGTCTACAGTACAGCTGCAGAATGAATCACTGTCTACAGTACCGCTGTATTGTGAATCACTGTCTACAGTACCACTGCAGAATCAATCACTGTCTACAGTACCGCTGCAGAATTAATCACTGTCTACAGTACCGCTGCAGAATGAATCACTGTCTACAGTACCGCTGCAGAATGAATCACTGTCTACAGTACCGCTGCAGTGTGAATCACTGTCTACAGTACCGCTGCAGAATGAATCACTGTCTACAGTACCGCTGCAGAATGAATCACTGTCTACAGTACCGCTGCAGATGAATCACTGTCTACAGTACCGCTGCAGAATGAATCACTGTCTACAGTACCGCTGCAGAATGAATCACTGTCTACAGTACCGCTGCAGAATGAATCACTGTCTACAGTACCGCTGCAGAATGAATCACTGTCTACAGTACCGCTGCAGATGAATCACTGTCTACAGTACCGCTGCAGAATGAATCACTGTCTACAGTACCGCTGCAGAATGAATCACTGTCTACAGTACCGCTGCAGAATGAATCACTGTCTACAGTACCGCTGCAGATGAATCACTGTCTACAGTACCGCTGCAGAATGAATCACTGTCTACAGTACCGCTGCAGAATGATCACTGTCTACAGTACCGCTGCAGGGATCACTGTCTACAGTACCGCTGCAGAATGAATCACTGTCTACAGTACCGCTGCAGAATGTATCACTGTCTACAGTACCGCTGCAGAATGAATCACTGTCTACAGTACCGCTGCAGAATGAATCACTGAATCACTGTCGACAGTACCGCTGCAGTGTGAATCACTGTCTACAGTACCGCTGCAGAATGAATCACTGTCTACAGTACCGCTGCAGGAATGAATCACTGTCTACAGTACCGCTGCAGAATGAATCACTGTCTACAGTACCGCTGCAGAATGAATCACTGTCTACAGTACCGCTGCAGAATGAATCCACTAGTCTACAGTACCGCTGCAGAATGAATCACTGTCTACAGTACCGCTGCAGAATGAATCACTGTCTACAGTAACCGCTGCAGAAATGAATCACTGTCTACAGTACCGCTGCAGAATGAATCACTGTCTACAGTACCGCTGCAGAATGAATCACTGTCTACAGTACCGCTGCAGAATGAATCACTGTCTACAGTACCGCTGCAGAATCAATCACTGTCTACAGTACCGCTGCAGAATCAATCACTGTCTACAGTACCGCTGCGGAATTATCACTGCTACAGTACCGCTGCGGAATTCACTGTCTACAGTAACCGCTGCAGAATTAATCACTGTCTACAGTACCGCTGCAGAATTAATCACTGTCTACAGTACCGCTGCAGAATGAATCAATGTCTCCAAGTAACCGCTGCAGAATCACTCACTGTCTACAGTACCGCTGCAAATGAATCACGTCTACAGTACGATGCAGTGTGAATCACTGTCTACAGTACCGCTGCTGAATTAATCAATGTCTACAGTACCACTGCAGAATAGAATCACGGTCTACAGTACCGCTGCAGAATGAAACACGGTCTAACAGTACGCTTGCAGTGTGAATCACTGTTACAGTACCGCGCAGATGGAATCACTGTCTACAGTACCGCTGCAGAATAATCACTGTCTGCAGTACCGCTGCAGAATGAATCACTGTCTACAGTACCGCTGCAGAATTAATCACTGTCTACAGTACCGCTGCAGAATGAATCACTGTCTACAGTACCGCTGCAGAATGAATCACTGTCTACAGTACCACTGCAGAATGAATCACTGTCTACAGTACCGCTGCAGTGTGAATCACTGTCTACAGTACCGCTGCAGTATGAATCACTGTCTACAGTACCGCTGCAGAATGAATCACTGTCTACAGTACCGCTGCAGAATGAATCACTGTCTACAGTACCGCTGCAGTGTGAATCACTGTCTACAGTACCGCTGCAGAATGAATCACTGTCTACAGTACCGCTGCAGAATTAATCACTGTCTACAGTACCGCAGCAGAATGAATCACTGTCTACAGTACCGTTGCAGAATTAATCACTGTCTACAGTACCGCTGCAGAATTAATCACGGTCTACAGTACCGCTGCGGAATTAATCACTGTCTACAGTACCGCTGCAGAATTAATCACTGTCTACAGTACCGCAGCAGAATGAATCACTGTCTACAGTACCGTTGCAGAATTAATCACTGTCTACAGTACCGCTGCAGAATTAATCACGGTCTACAGTACCGCTGCGGAATTAATCACTGTCTACAGTACCGCTGCAGAATGAATCACTGTCTACAGTACCGCTGCAGAATGAATCACGGTCTACAGTACCGCTGCAGAATGAATCACTGTCTACAGTACCGCTGCAGAATCAATCACTGTCTACAGTACCGCTGCAGTGTGAATCACTGTCTACAGTACCGCTGCAGAATGAATCACTGTCTACAGTACCGCTGCAGAATGAATCACTGTCTACAGTACCGCTGCAGAATGAATCACTGTCTACAGTACCGCTGCAGAATCAATCACTGTCTACAGTACCGCTGCAGAATCAATCACTGTCTACAGTACCGCTGCAGTGTGAATCACTGTCTACAGTACCGCTGCAGAATGAATCACGGTCTACAGTACCGCTGCAGTGTGAATCACTGTCTACAGTACCGCTGCAGAATGAATCACTGTCTACAGTACCCTGCAGAATGAATCACTGTCTACAGTACCGCTGCAGAATGAACCACTATCTACAGTACCGCTGCAGAATGAATCACTGTCTACCGTACCGCTGCAAAATAAATCACTGTCTACAGTACCGCTGCAAAATGAATCACTGTCTACAGTACCGCTGCAGAATGAATCACTGTCTACAGTACCGCTGCAGAATGAATCACTGTCTACAGTACCGCTGCAGAATGAATCACTGTCTACAGTACCGCTGCAGTGTGAATCACTGTCTACAGTACCGCTGCAGAATGAATCACTGTCTACAGTACCGCTGCAGTGTGAATCACTGTCTACAGTACCGCTGCAGAATTAATCACTGTCTACATTACCGCTGCAGAATTAATCACTGTCTACAGTACCGCTGCAGAATGAATCACTGTCTACAGTACCGCTGCAGAATTAATCACTGTCTACAGTACCGCTGCAGAATGAATCACTGTCTACAGTACCGCTGCAGAATTAATCACTGTCTACAGTACCGCTGCAGAATCAATCACTGTCTACAGTACCGCTGCAGAATCAATCACTGTCTACAGTACCGCTGCAGTGTGAATCACTGTCTACAGTACCGCTGCAGAATGAATCACTGTCTGCAGTACCGCTGCAGAATGAATCACTGTCTACAGTACCGCGGCAGAATTAATCAATGTCTACAGTACCGCTGCAGAATGAATCACTGTCTACAGTACCGCTGCAGAATGAATCACTGTCGACAGTACCACTGCAGAATGAATCACTGTCTACAGTACCGCTGCAGTGTGAATCACTGTCTACAGTACCGCTGCAGTATGAATCACTGTCTACAGTACCGCTGCAGAATGAATCACTGTCTACAGTACCGCTGCAGAATGAATCACTGTCTACAGTACCGCTGCAGTGTGAATCACTGTCTACAGTACCGCTGCAGAATGAATCACTGTCTACAGTACCGCTGCAGAATTAATCACTGTCTACAGTACCGCAGCAGAATGAATCACTGTCTACAGTACCGTTGCAGAATTAATCACTGTCTACAGTACCGCTGCAGAATTAATCACGGTCTACAGTACCGCTGCGGAATTAATCACTGTCTACAGTACCGCTGCAGAATTAATCACTGTCTACAGTACCGCAGCAGAATGAATCACTGTCTACAGTACCGTTGCAGAATTAATCACTGTCTACAGTACCGCTGCAGAATTAATCACGGTCTACAGTACCGCTGCGGAATTAATCACTGTCTACAGTACCGCTGCAGAATGAATCACTGTCTACAGTACCGCTGCAGAATGAATCACGGTCTACAGTACCGCTGCAGAATGAATCACTGTCTACAGTACCGCTGCAGAATCAATCACTGTCTACAGTACCGCTGCAGTGTGAATCACTGTCTACAGTACCGCTGCAGAATGAATCACTGTCTACAGTACCGCTGCAGAATGAATCACTGTCTACAGTACCGCTGCAGAATGAATCACTGTCTACAGTACCGCTGCAGAATCAATCACTGTCTACAGTACCGCTGCAGAATCAATCACTGTCTACAGTACCGCTGCAGTGTGAATCACTGTCTACAGTACCGCTGCAGAATGAATCACGGTCTACAGTACCGCTGCAGTGTGAATCACTGTCTACAGTACCGCTGCAGAATGAATCACTGTCTACAGTACCCTGCAGAATGAATCACTGTCTACAGTACCGCTGCAGAATGAACCACTATCTACAGTACCGCTGCAGAATGAATCACTGTCTACCGTACCGCTGCAAAATAAATCACTGTCTACAGTACCGCTGCAAAATGAATCACTGTCTACAGTACCGCTGCAGAATGAATCACTGTCTACAGTACCGCTGCAGAATGAATCACTGTCTACAGTACCGCTGCAGAATGAATCACTGTCTACAGTACCGCTGCAGTGTGAATCACTGTCTACAGTACCGCTGCAGAATGAATCACTGTCTACAGTACCGCTGCAGTGTGAATCACTGTCTACAGTACCGCTGCAGAATTAATCACTGTCTACATTACCGCTGCAGAATTAATCACTGTCTACAGTACCGCTGCAGAATGAATCACTGTCTACAGTACCGCTGCAGAATTAATCAATGTCTACAGTACCGCTGCAGAATGAATCACTGTCTACAGTACCGCTGCAGAATGAATCACTGTCGACAGTACCGCTGCAGAATGAATCACTGTCTACAGTACCGCTGCAGTGTGAATCACTGTCTACAGTACCGCTGCAGTATGAATCACTGTCTACAGTACCGCTGCAGAATGAATCACTGTCTACAGTACCGCTGCAGAATCAATCACTGTCTGCAGTACCGCTGCAGTGTGAATCACTGTCTACAGTACCGCTGCAGAATGAATCACTGTCTGCAGTACCGCTGCAGAATGAATCACTGTCTACAGTACCACAGCAGTGTGAATCACTGTCTACAGTACCGCTGCAGAATGAATCACTGTCTACAGTACCGCTGCAAAATGAATCACTGTCTACAGTACCGCTGCAGTATGAATCACTGTCTACAGTACCGCTGCAATGTGAATCACTGTCTACAGTACCACTGCATTGTGAAACACTGTCTACAGTACCGCTGCAGAATGAATCACTGTCTACAGTACCGCTGCAGAATGAATCACTGTCTACAGTACAGCTGCAAAATAAATCACTGTCTACAGTACCGCTGCAAAATATATCACTGTCTACAGTACCGCTGCAAAATGAATCACTGTCTACAGTACCGCTGCAGAATGAATCACTGTCTACAGTACCGCTGCAGAATGAATCACTGTCTACAGTACCGCTGCAGAATGAACCACTATCTACAGTACCGCTGCAGAATGAATCACTGTCTACAGTACCGCTGTAAAATAAATCACTGTCTGCAGTACCGCTGCAAAATGAATCACTGTCTACAGTACCGCTGCAGAATGAATCACTGTCTACAGTACCGCTGCAGAATGAATTACTGTCTACAGTACCGCTGCAGAGTGAATCACTGTCTACAGTACCGCTGCAGAATGAATCACTGTCTACAGTACCGCTGCAGAATGAATCACTGTCTACAGTACCGCTGCAGAATGAATCACTGTCTACAGTACCGCTGCAGTATGAATCAATGTCTACAGTACCGCTGCAGAATGAATCACAGTCTACAGTACCGCTGCAGTGTGAATCACTGTCTACAGTACCGCTGCAATGTGAATCACTGTCTACAGTACCACTGCAGAATGAATCACTGTCTACAGTACCGCTGCAGATGTGAATCACTGTCTACAGTACCGCTGCAGATGAATCACTGTCTACAGTACCGCTGCAGAATGAATCACTGTCTACAGTACCGCTGCAGAATGAATCACTGTCTACAGTACCGCTGCAGAATGAATCACTGTCTACAGTACCGCTGCAGATGAATCACTGTCTACAGTACCGCTGCAGTGTGAATCACTGTCTACAGTAACCGCAGCAGAATGAATCACTGTCTACAGTACCGCTGCAGTGTGAATCACTGTCTACAGTACCGCAGCAGAATGAATCACTGTCTACAGTACCGCTGCAGAATGAATCACTGTCTACAGTACCGCTGCAGAATGAATCACTGTCTACAGTACCGCTGCAGAATGAATCACTGTCTACAGTACCGCTGCAGAATGAATCACTGTCTACAGTACCGCTGCAGAATGAATCACTGTCTACAGTACCGCTGCATTATGAATCACTGTCTACAGTACCGCTGCAGTATGAATCACTGTCTACAGTACCGCTGCATTGTGAATCACTGTCTACAGTACCGCTGCAGAATCAATCACTGTGTACAGTACCGCTGCAGAATGAATCACTGTCTACATTACCGCTGCAGAATTAATCACTGTCTACAGTACCGCTGCAGAATGAATCACTGTCTACAGTACCGCTGCAGAATCAATCACTGTCTACAGTACCGCTGCAGAATCAATCACTGTCTACAGTACCGCTGCAGAATTAATCACTGTCTACAGTACCGCTGCAGAATGAATCACTGTCTACATTACCGCTGCAGAATTAATCACTGTCTACAGTACCGCTGCAGAATGAATCACTGTCTACAGTACCGCTGCAGAATGAATCACTGTCTACAGTACCGCTGCAGAATCAATCACTGTCTACAGTACCGCTGCAGAATGAATCACTGTCTACAGTACCGCTGCAGAATGAATCACTGTCTACAGTACCGCTGCAGTGTGAATCACTGTCTACAGTACCGCTGCATTGTGAATCCCTGTCTACTGTACCGCTGCAGTGTGAATCACTGTCTGCAGTACTGCTGCAGAATCAATCACTGTCTACAGTACTGCTGCAGAATGAATCAATGTCTACAGTACCTCTGCAGAATTAATCACTGTCTACAGTACCGCTGCAGAATCAATCACTGTCTACAGTACCGCTGCAGAATGAATCACTGTCTACAGTACCGCTGCAGTGTGAATCACTGTCTACAGTACCGCTGCAGAATCAATCACTGTCTACAGTACCGCTGCAGAATGAATCACTGTCTACAGTACCGCTGTATTGTGAATCACTGTCTACAGTACCGCTGCAGAATCAATCACTGTCTACAGTACCGCTGCAGAATTAATCACTGTCTACAGTACCGCTGCAGAATCAATCACTGTCTACAGTACCGCTGCAAGAATGAATCACTGTCAACTGTACCGCTGCAGAATGAATCACTGTCTACTGTACCCGTCTGCAGAATGAACCTGTCTACCAGTACCGCTGCAAGAATGAATCATTGTCTACAGTACCTGCTGCAGAATGAATCACTGTCTACAGTACCGCTGCAGAATCAATCACTGTCTACAGTACGCTGCAGACATGAACACTGTCTACAGTACCGCTCGTATTGTGAATCCACTGTCACAGTACCACTGTACCACGCAGAATGAACAATGTCTACAGTACCTGCAGAATGAATCACTGTCTACAGTACAGCTGCAGAATGAATCACTGTCTACAGTACCGCTGCAGAATGAATCACTGTCTACAGTACCGCTGCAGAATCAATCACTGTCTACAGTACCCGCTGCAGAATGAATCACTGTCTACAGTACCGCTGCAGTATGAATCATCTGTCTACAGTACCGCTGCAGATGAATCACTGTCTACAGTACCGCTGCAGATATGAATCACTGTCTACAGTACCGCTGCAGAATGAATCACCTGTCTACAGTACCGCTGCAGAATGAATCACTGTCTACAGTACCGCTGCAGAATGAATCACTGTCTACAGTACCGCTGCAGAATGAATCACTGTCTACAGTACCGCTGCAGAATGAATCACTGTCTACAGTACCGCTGCAGAATGAATCACTGTCTACAGTACCGCTGCAGAATGAATCACTGTCTACAGTACCGCTGCAGAATGAATCACTGTCTACAGTACCGCTGCAGAATGAATCACTGTCTACAGTACCGCTGCAGTGTGAATCACTGTCTACAGTACCGCTGCAGAATCAATCACTGTCTACAGTACCGCTGCAGAATACTCACTGTCTACAGTACCGCTGCAGAATGAATCACTGTCTACAGTACCGCTGCAGAATGAATCACTGACTACAGTACCGCTGCAGTGTGAATCACTGTCTACAGTACCGCTGCAGAATTAATCACTGTCTACAGTACAGCTGCAGAATGAATCACTGTCTACAGTACCGCTGCAGAATAATCACTGTCTACAGTACCGCTGCAGAATCAATCACTGTCTACAGTACCGCTGCAGATGAATCACTGTCTACAGTACCGCTGCAGTAGTGAATCACTGTCTACAGTACCGCTGCAGAATGAATCACTGTCTACAGTACCGCTGCAGAATGAATCACTGTCTACAGAACCGCTGCAGTGTGAATCACTGTCTACAGTACCGCTGCAGGATGAATCACTGTCTACAGTACCGCTGCAGAATGAATCACTGTCTACAGTACCGCTGCAGAATGAATCACTGTCTACAGTACCGCTGCAGAATGAATCACTGTCTACAGTACCGCTGCGAGATGGAAATCACTGTCTACAGTACCGCTGCAGTGTGAATCACTGTCTACAGTACCGCTGCAGAATCAATCACTGTCTACAGTACCGAATGCAGATTGATTCACTGTCTACAGTACCGCTGCAGTGTGAATCACTGTCTACAGTACCGCTGCAGAATGAATCACTGTCACAGTACCGCTGCAGAATGAATCACTGTCTACAGTACCGCTGCAGAGTGAATCACTGTCTACAGTAACCGCTGCAGAATGAATCACTGTCTACAGTACCGCTGCAGAATGAATCACTGTCTACAGTACCGCCTGCAGTGTGAATCACTGTCTACAGTACCGCTGCAGAATGCAATCACTGTCTACAGTACCGCTGCAGAATGAATCACTGTCTACAGTACCGCTGCAGAATGAATCACTGTCTACAGTACCGCTGCAGAATGAATCACTGTCTACAGTACCGCTGCAGAATGAATCACTGTCTACAGTACCGCTGCAGTGTGAATCACTGTCTACAGTACCGCTGCAGAATGAATCACTGTCTACAGTACCGCTGCAGATTGAATCACTGTCTACAGTACCGCTGCAGAATGAATCACTGTCTACAGTACCGCTGCAGAATGAATCACTGTCTACAGTACCGCTGCAGAATGAATCACTGTCTACAGTACCGCTGCAGAATGAATCACTGTCTACAGTACCGCTGCAGAATGAATCACTGTCTACAGTACCGCTGCAGAATGAATCACTGTCTACAGTACCGCTGCAGAATGAATCACTGTCTACAGTACCGCTGCAGAATGAATCACTGTCTACAGTACCGCTGCAGAATGAATCACTGTCTACAGTACCGCTGCAGAATGAATCACTGTCTACAGTACCGCTGCAGAATGAATCACTGTCTACAGTACCGCTGCAGAATGAATCACTGTCTACAGTACCGCTGCAGAATGAATCACTGTCTACAGTACCGCTGCAGAATGAATCACTGTCTACAGTACCGCTGCAGAATGAATCACTGTCTACAGTACCGCTGCAGAATGAATCACTGTCTACAGTACCGCTGCAGAATGAATCACTGTCTACAGTACCGCTGCAGAATGAATCACTGTCTACAGTACCGCTGCAGAATGAATCACTGTCTACAGTACCGCTGCAGTGTGAATCACTGTCTACAGTACCGCTGCAGAATGAATCACTGTCTACAGTACCGCTGCAGAATTAATCACTGTCTACAGTACCGCAGCAGAATGAATCACTGTCTACAGTACCGTTGCAGAATTAATCACTGTCTACAGTACCGCTGCAGAATAATCACTGTCTACAGTACCGCTGCAGAATTAATCACTGTCTACAGTACCGCTGCAGTGTGAATCACTGTCTACAGTACCGCTGCAGAATGAATCACTGTCTACAGTACCGCTGCAGAATGAATCACTGTCTACAGTACCGCTGCAGAATGAATCACTGTCTACAGTACCGCTGCAGAATGAATCACTGTCTACAGTACCGCTGCAGAATGAATCACTGTCTACAGTACCGCTGCAGAATGAATCACTGTCTACAGTACCGCTGCAGAATGAATCACTGTCTACAGTACCGCTGCAGAATGAATCACTGTCTACAGTACCGCTGCAGTATGAATCACTGTCTACAGTACCGCTGCAGAATGAATCACTGTCTACAGTACCGCTGCAGAATGAATCACTGTCTACAGTACCGCTGCAGAATCAATCACTGTCTACAGTACCGCTGCAGAATGAATCACTGTCTACAGTACCGCTGCAGAATGAATCACTGTCTCAGTACCGCTGCAGATTGAATCACTGTCTACAGTACCGCTGCAGAATGAATCACTGTCTACAGTACCGCTGCAGAGTGAATCACTGTCTACAGTACCGCTGCAGTGTGAATCACTGTCTACAGTACCCTGCAGAATGAATCACTGTCTACAGTACCGCTGCAGAATGAATCACTGTCTACAGTACCGCTGCAGAATGAATCACTGTCTACAGTACCGCTGCAAAATAAATCACTGTCTACAGTACCGCTGCAAAATGAATCACTGTCTACAGTACCGCTGCAGAATGAATCACTGTCTACAGTACCGCTGCAGAATGAATCACTGTCTACAGTACCGCTGCAGAATGAATCACTGTCTACAGTACCGCTGCAGTGTGAATCACTGTCTACAGTACCGCTGCAGAATGAATCACTGTCTACAGTACCGCTGCAGTGTGAATCACTGTCTACAGTACCGCTGCAGAATTAATCACTGTCTACAGTACCGCTGCAGAATTAATCACTGTCTACAGTACCGCTGCAGAATGAATCACTGTCTACAGTACCGCTGCAGAATTAATCACTGTCTACAGTACCGCTGCAGAATGAATCACTGTCTACAGTACCGCTGCAGAATGAATCACTGTCTACAGTACCGCTGCAGAGATGAATCACTGTCTACGTACCGCTGCAGTGTGAATCACTGTCTACAGTACCGCTGCAGTATGAATCACTGTCTACAGTACCGCTGCAGATGAATCACTGTCTACAGTACCGCTGCAGAATGAATCACTGTCCTCAGTACCGGGGATCTGTCTATGGGTGTGAATCCACTGTCTACAGTACCGCTGCAGATTAATCACTGTCTACAGTACCGCTGCAGAATGGAAACTGTCTACAGTACCGCATGCAGAATTATCACTGTCTACAGGTACCAGCTGCAGAATTACTTCACTGTCTACCAGTACCGCTGCCAATTTGGAATCACTGTTTCCAGACCGTGGCCAATGTGAATCACTGTCTACAGTACCGCTGCAGTGTGAAACACTTGTCTACAGTACCCCGCCGCAGTGTGAATCACTGTCTAAAGGACCCGCTGCACGTATGAATCACTGTCTACAGTACGCTTCGCAAATGATCACTGTCTACAGTACCCGCTGCAGAATGATTCACTGTCTACAGTACCGCTGCAGATGTAATTCACTGTCTACAGTACACTGCTGCAGTGATGAATCACTGTCTACAGGTACCCGCTGCAAATGAATCACTGTCATACAGTACCGCTGCAGAATGAATCACTGCTACTACCGAGACCGCTGCAAAATAAATCACTGTCTACAGTACCGCTGCAAAATATATCACTGTCTACAGTACCGCTGCAAAATGAATCACTGTCTACAGTACCGCTGCAGAATGAATCACTGTCTACAGTACCGCTGCAGAATGAATCACTGTCTACAGTACCGCTGCAGAATGAATCACTGTCTACAGTACCGCTGCAGAATGAATCACTGTCTACAGTACCGCTGCAAAATAAATCACTGTCTACAGTACCGCTGCAAATGAATCACTGTCTACAGTACCGCTGCAGAATGAATCACTGTCTACAGTACCGCTGCAGAATGAATCACTGTCTACAGTACCGCTGCAGTGTGAATCACTGTCTACAGTACCGCTGCAGAATGAATCACTGTCTACAGTACCGCTGCAGAATGAATCACTGTCTACAGTACCGCTGCAGTGTGAATCACTGTCTACAGTACCGCTGCAGTATGAATCACTGTCTACAGTACCGCTGCAGAATGAATCACTGTCTACAGTACCGCTGCAGAATGAATCACTGTCTACAGTACCGCTGCATGTGAATCACTGTCTACAGTACCGCTGCAGATTGAATCACTGTCTACAGTACCGCTGCAGAAGTGAATCACTGTCTACAGTACCGCAGCAGAATGAATCACTGTCTACAGTACCGCTGCAGAATTGAATCACTGTCTACAGTACCGCTGCAGAATGAATCACTGTCTACAGTACGCCTGCAGCATGGAATCATCTGTTTACAGTACCGTTGCAAGTGTGAATCACTGTCTACAGTACCGCTGCAGATGAATCACTGTCTACAGTACCGCTGCAGATTGATCACTGTCTACAGTACCGCTGCAGAATGAATCACTGTCTACAGTACCGCTGCAGAATGAATCACTGTCTACAGTACCGCTGCAGTATGAATCACTGTCTACAGTACCGCTGCAGTATGAATCACTGTCTACAGTACCGCTGCAGTGTGAATCACTGTCTACAGTACCGCTGGCAGAATCAATCACTGGCTACAGTACCGCTGCAGAATGAATCACTGTCTACATTACCGCTGCAGAATTAATCACTGTCTACAGTACCGCTGCAGAATGAATCACTGTCTACAGTACCGCTGCAGAATCAATCACTGTCTACAGTACCGCTGCAGAATCAATCACTGTCTACAGTACCGCTGCAGAATTAATCACTGTCTACAGTACCGCTGCAGAATGAATCACTGTCTACATTACCGCTGCAGAATTAATCACTGTCTACAGTACCGCTGCAGAATGAATCACTGTCTACAGTACCGCTGCAGAATGAATCACTGTCTACAGTACCGCTGCAGAATCAATCACTGTCTACAGTACCGCTGCAGAATGAATCACTGTCTACAGTACCGCTGCAGAATGAATCACTGTCTACAGTACCGCTGCAGTGTGAATCACTGTCTACAGTACCGCTGCATTGTGAATCCCTGTCTACTGTACCGCTGCAGTGTGAATCACTGTCTGCAGTACCTGCTGCAGAATCAATCACTGTCTACAGTACGCTGCAGAATGAATCAATGTCTACAGTACCTCTGCAGAATTAATCACTGTCTACAGTACCGCTGCAGAATCAATCACTGTCTACAGTACCGCTGCAGAATGAATCACTGTCTACAGTACCGCTGCAGTGTGAATCACTGTCTACAGTACCGCTGCAGAATCAATCACTGTCTACAGTACCGCTGCAGAATGAATCACTGTCTACAGTACCGCTGTATTGTGAATCACTGTCTACAGTACCGCTGCAGAATCAATCACTGTCTACAGTACCGCTGCAGAATTAATCACTGTCTACAGTACCGCTGCAGAATCAATCACTGTCTACAGTACCGCTGCAGAATGAATCACTGTCTACTGTACCGCTGCAGAATGAATCACTGTCTACTGTACCGCTGCAGAATGAATCACTGTCTACAGTACCGCTGCAGAATGAATCATTGTCTACAGTACCGCTGCAGAATGAATCACTGTCTACAGTACCGCTGCAGAATCAATCACTGTCTACAGTACAGCTGCAGAATGAACCACTGTCTACAGTACCGCTGTATTGTGAATCACTGTCTACAGTACCACTGCAGAATGAATCACTGTCTACAGTACCGCTGCAGAATTAATCACTGTCTACAGTACCGCTGCAGAATCAATCACTGTCTACAGTACCGCTGCAGAATGAATCACTGTCTACAGTACCGCTGCAGAATCAATCACTGTCTACAGTACCGCTGCAGAATCAATCACTGTCTACAGTACCGCTGCAGAATGAATCACTGTCTACAGTACCGCTGCAGTATGAATCGCTGTCTACAGTACCGCTGCCGAATGAATCACTGTCTACAGTACCGCTGCAGTGTGAATCACCGTCTACAGTACCGCTGCAGAATGAATCACTGTCTACAGTACCGCTGCAGAATGAATCACTGTCTACAGTACCGCTGCAGTGTGAATCACTGTCTACAGTACCGCTGCAGAATGAATCACTGTCTACAGTACCGCAGCAGAATGAATCACTGTCTACAGTACCGCTGCAATGTGAATCACTGTCTACAGTACCGCTGTAGAATGAATCACTGTCTACAGTACCGCTGCAGAATGAATCACTGTCTACAGTACCGCTGCAGAATGAATCACTGTCTACAGTACCGCTGCGGAAACAATAACTGTCTACAGTACCGCTGCAGAATGAATCACTGTGCTACAGTACCGCTGCAGAATCAATCACTGTGTACAGTACCGCTGCAGAATGAATCAATGTCTACAGTACCGCAGCAGAATGAATCACTGTCTACAGTACCGCTGCAATGTGAATCACTGTCTACAGTACCGCTGCAGAATGAATCACTGTCTACAGTACCGCTGCAGAATGAATCACTGTCTACAGTACCGCTGCAGAATGAATCACTGTCTACAGTACCGCTGCAATGTGAATCACTGTCTACAGTACCGCTGCAGAATGAATCACTGTCTACAGTACCGCTGCAGAATGTATCACTGTCTACAGTACCGCTGCAGAATGAATCACTGTCTACAGTACCGCTGCAGAATGAATCACTGTCTACAGTACCGCTGCAGAATGAATCACTGTCTACAGTACCGCTGCAGTGTGAATCACTGTCTACAGTACCGCTGCAGAATGAATCACTGTCTACAGTACCGCAGCAGAATGAATAACTGTCTACAGTACCGCTGCAGAATGAATAACTGTCTACAGTACCGCTGCAGAATCAATCACTGTCTACAGTACCGCTGCAGTGTGAATCACTGTCTACAGTACCACTGCAGTGTGAATCACTGTCTACAGTACCGCTGCAGAATCAATCACTGTCTACAGTACCGCTGCAGAATCAATCACTGTCTACAGTACCGCTGCAGAATCAATCACTGTCTACAGTACCGCTGCAGTATGAATCACTGTCTACAGTAATGCTGCCGAATGAATCACTGTCTACAGTACCGCTGCAGTGTGAATCACTGTCTACAGTACCGCTGCAGTGTGAATCACTGTCTACAGTACCGCTGCAGAATGAATCACTGTCTAAAGTACCGCTGCAGTGTGAATCACTGTCTACAGTACCGCTGCAGAATGAATCACTGTCTACAGTACCGCTGCAGATTGAATCACTGTCTACAGTACCGCTGCAGAATGAATCACTGTCTACAGTACCGCTGCAGAATGAATCACTGTCTACAGTACCGCTGCAGTGTGAATCACTGTCTACAGTACCGCTGCAGTGTGAATCACTGTCTACAGTACCGCTGTAGAATGAATCACTGTCTACAGTACCACTGCAGTGTGAATCACTGTCTACAGTACCGCTGCAGTGTGAATCACTGTCTACAGTACCGCTGCAGATTGAATCACTGTCTACAGTACCGCTGCAGAATGAATCACTGTCTACAGTACCGCTGCAGAATGATTCACTGTCTACAGTACCGCTGCAGAATGAATCACTGTCTACAGTACCGCTGCAATTTGAATCACTGTTTACAGTACCGTTGCAATGTGAATCACTGTCTACAGTACCGCTGCAGTGTGAATCACTGTCTACAGTACCGCCGCAGTGTGAATCACTGTCTACAGTACCGCTGCAGTATGAATCACTGTCTACAGTACCGCTGCAGAATGAATCACTGTCTACAGTACCGCTGCAGAATGAATCACTGTCTACAGTACCGCTGCAGAATGAATCACTGTCTACAGTACCGCTGCAGTGTGAATCACTGTCTACAGTACCGCTGCAGAATGAATCACTGTCTACAGTACCGCTGCAGAATGAATCACTGTCTACAGTACCGCTGCAAAATGAATCACTGTCTACAGTACCGCTGCAGAATTAATCACTGTCTACAGTACCGCTGCAGAATGAATCACTGTCTACAGTACCGCTGCAGAATGAATCACTGTCTACAGTACCGCTGCAGTGTGAATCACTGTCTACAGTACCGCTGCAGAATGAATCACTGTCTACAGTACCGCTGCAGAATGAATCACTGTCTACAGTACCGCTGCAGAATGAATCACTGTCTACAGTACCGCTGCAGAATGAATCACTGTCTACAGTACCGCTGCAGAATGAATCACTGTCTACAGTACCGCTGCAGAATGAATCACTGTCTACAGTACCGCTGCAGAATGAATCACTGTCTACAGTACCGCTGCAGAATGAATCACTGTCTACAGTACCGCTGCAGTAGTGAATCACTGTCTACAGTACCGCTGCAGAATGAATCACTGTCTACAGTACCGCTGCAGAATGAATCACTGTCTACAGTACCGCTGCAGATTAATCACTGTCTACAGTACCGCTGCAGATGAATCACTGTCTACAGTACCGCTGCAGAATTAATCACTGTCTACAGTACCGCTGCAGAATGAATCACTGTCTACAGTACCGCTGCAGAATGAATCACTGTCTACAGTACCGCTGCAGTATGAATCACTGTCTACAGTACCGCTGCAGAATGAATCACTGTCTACAGTACCGCTGCAGAAGTGAATCACTGTCTACAGTACCGCTGCAGTGTGAATCACTGTCTACAGTACCGCTGCAGTGTGAATCACTGTCTACAGTACCGCTGCAGAATGAATCACTGTCTACAGTACCGCTGCAGAATGAATCACTGTCTACAGTACCGCTGCAGAATGAATCACTGTCTACAGTACCGCTGCAGAATGAATTACTGTCTACAGTACCGCTGCAGTGTGAATCACTGTCTACAGTACCGCTGCAAAATGAATCACTGTCTACAGTACCGCTGCAGAATGAATCACTGTCTACAGTACCGCTGCAGAATGAATCACTGTCTACAGTACCGCTGCAGAATGAATCACTGTCTACAGTACCGCTGCAGTGTGAATCACTGTCTACAGTACCGCTGCAGAATGAATCACTGTCTACAGTACCGCTGCAGAATTAATCACTGTCTACAGTACCGCTGCAGAATGAATCACTGTCTACAGTACCGCTGCAGAATGAATCACTGTCTACAGTACCGCTGCAGTGTGAATCACTGTCTACAGTACCGCTGCAGAATTAATCACTGTCTACAGTACCGCTGCAGAATGAATCACTGTCTACAGTACCGCTGCAGAATGAATCACTGTCTACAGTACCGCTGCAGAATTAATCACTGTCTACAGTACCGCTGCAGAATGAATCACTGTCTACAGTACCGCTGCAGAATGAATCACTGTCTACAGTACCGCTGCAGAATGAATCACTGTCTACAGTACCGCTGCAGTGTGAATCACTGTCTACAGTACCGCTGCAGTATGAATCACTGTCTACAGTACCGCTGCAGAATGAATCACTGTCTACAGTACCGCTGCAGAATGAATCACTGTCTACAGTACCGCTGCAGTGTGAATCACTGTCTACAGTACCGCTGCAGAATGAATCACTGTCTACAGTACCGCTGCAGAATGAATCACTGTCTACAGTACCGCTGCAGAATGAATCACTGTCTACAGTACCGCTGCAGAATTAATCACTGTCTACAGTACCGCTGCAGAATGAATCACTGTCTACAGTACCGCTGCAGTGATGAATCACTGTCTACAGTACCGCTGCAGAATGAATCACTGTCTACAGTACCGCTGCAGAATGAATCACTGTCTACAGTACCGCTGCAGAATGAATCACTGTCTACAGTACCGCTGCAGAATGAATCACTGTCTACAGTACCGCTGCAGATTGAATCACTGTCTACAGTACCGCTGCAGAATGAATCACTGTCTACAGTACCGCTGCAGTATGAATCACTGTCTACAGTACCGCTGCAGAATGAATCACTGTCTACAGTACCGCTGCAGAATGAATCACTGTCTACAGTACCGCTGCAGAATGAATCACTGTCTACAGTACCGCTGCAGAATGAATCACTGTCTACAGTACCGCTGCAGAATGAATCACTGTCTACAGTACCGCTGCAGAAGTGAATCACTGTCTACAGTACCGCTGCAGAATGAATCACTGTCTACAGTACCGCTGCAGAATGAATCACTGTCTACAGTACCGCTGCAGATTAATCACTGTCTACAGTACGCTGCAGAATGAATCACTGTCTACAGTACCGCTGCAGAATGAATCAATGTCTACAGTACCGCTGCAGAATGAATCACTGTCTACAGTACCGCTGCAGAATGAATCACTGTCTACAGTACCCGCTGCAGAATGAATCACTAGTCTACAGTACCGCTGCAGTGTGAATCACTGTCTACAGTACCGCTGCAGCATGAATCACTGTCTACAGTACCGCTGCAGAATGAATAACTGTCTACAGTACCGCTGCAGAATGAATAACTGTCTACAGTACCGCTGCAGAATCAATCACTGTCTACAGTACCGCTGCAGTGTGAATCACTGTTACAGTACCGCTGCAGAATGAATCACTGTCTACAGTACCGCTGCAGAATCAATCACTGTCTACAGTACCGCTGCAGTGTGAATCACTGTCTACAGTACCGCTGCAAAATGAATCACTGTCTACAGTACCGCTGCCGAAATCAATGTCACTGACAAACAGTACCGCTGCAGAATGAATCACTGTCTACAGTACCGCTGCAGAATGAATCACTGTCTACAGTACCGCTGCAGAGTCAATCACTGTCTACAGTACCGCTGCAGAATGAATCACTGTCTACAGTACCGCTGCAGAATGAATCACTGTCTACAGTACCGCTGCAGAATGAATCACTGTCTACAGTACCGCTGCAGAATGAATCACTGTCTACAGTACCGCTGCAGAATGAATCACTGTCTACAGTACCGCTGCAGAATGAATCACTGTCTACAGTACCGCTGCAGAATGAATCACTGTCTACAGTACCGCTGCAGAATGAATCACTGTCTACAGTACCGCTGCAGTGTGAATCACTGTCTACAGTACCGCTGCAGGATGAATCACTGTCTACAGTACCGCTGCAGAATGAATCACTGTCTACAGTACCGCTGCAGTGTGAATCACTGTCTACAGTACCGCTGCAGAATGAATCACTGTCTACAGTACCGCTGCAGAATGAATCACTGTCTACAGTACCGCAGCAGATATGAATCACTGTCTACAGTACCGCTGCAGAATGAATCACTGTCTAACAGTACCGCTGCAGAATGAATCACTGTCTACAGTACCGCTGCAGAATGAATCACTGTCTACAGTACCGCTGCAGATTGAATCACTGTCTACAGTCCGCTGCAGTAGTGAATCACTGTCTACAGTACCGCTGCAGAATGAATCACTGTCTACAGTACCGCTGCAGAATGAATCACTGTCTACAGTACCGCTGCAGAATGAATCACTGTCTACAGTACCGCTGCAGAATGAATCACGGTCTACATACCGCTGCAGAATGAATCACTGTCTACAGTACCGCTGCAGAATGAATCACTGTCTACAGTACCCGCTGCAGAATGAATCACTGTCTACTGTACCGCTGCAGAATGAATCACTGTCTACAGTACCGCTGCAGAATGAATCACTGTCTACAGTACCGCTGCAGAATGAATCACTGTCTACAGTACCGCTGCAGAAGTGAATCACTGTCTACAGTACCGCTGCAGAATGAATCACTGTCTACAGTACCGCTGCAGAATGAATCACTGTCTACAGTACCGCTGCAGAATGAATCACTGTCTACAGTACCGCTGCAGAATGAATCACTGTCTACAGTACCGCTGCAGTGTGAATCACTGTCTACAGTACCGCTGCAGAATGAATCACTGTCTACAGTACCGCTGCAGAATGAATCACTGTCTACAGTACCGCTGCAGAATGAATCACTGTCTACAGTACCGCTGCAGAATTAATCACTGTCTACAGTACCGCTGCAGAATGAATCACTGTCTACAGTACCGCTGCAGTGTGAATCACTGTCTACAGTACCGCTGCAGAATGAATCACTGTCTACAGTACCGCTGCAGAATGAATCACTGTCTACAGTACCGCTGCAGTGTGAATCACTGTCTACAGTACCGCTGCAGAATAAATCACTGTCTACAGTACCGCTGCAGAATGAATCACTGTCTACAGTACCGCTGCAGAATGAATCACTGTCTACAGTTACCGCTGCAGAATGAATCACTGTCTACAGTACCGCTGCAGAATCATCACTGTCTACAGTACCGCTGCAGAGTGAATCACTGTCTACAGTACCGCTGCAGAATGAATCACTGGTCTACAGTACGCTGCAGTATGAATCACTGTCTACAGTACCGCTGCAGAATGAAATCACTGTCTACAGTACCGCTGCAGAATGAATCACTGTCTACAGTACCGCTGCAGTGTGAATCACTGTCTACAGTACCGCTGCAGAATGAATCACTGTCTACAGTACCGCTGCAGAGTGAATCACTGTCTACAGTACCGCTGCAGAATGAATCACTGTCTACAGTACCGCTGCAGAATCAATCACTGTCTACAGTACCGCTGCAGTGTGAATCACTGTCTACAGTACCCGCTGCAGTGTGAATCACTGTCTACAGTACCGCTGCAGAATGAATCACTGTCTACAGTACCGCTGCATAATGAATCACTGTCTACAGTACCGCTGTCTACAGTACCACTGCAGAATCAATCACTTGTCTACAGTACCGCTGCAGTGTGCATCACTGTCTACAGTACCGCTGCAGAATAAATCACTGTCTACAGTACCCGCTGCAGAATGAATCACTGTCTACAGTACCGATGCAGAATCAATCACTGTCTACAGTACCGCTGCAGAATGAATCACTGTCTACAGTACCGCTGCAGAATGAATCACTGTCTACAGTACCGCTGCAGAATGAATCACTGTCATACAGTACCGCGCAGATGAATCACTGTCTACAGTACCGCTGCATTATGAGTCACTGTCGACAGTACCGCTGACAGTATGAATCACTGTCTACAGTACCGCTGCTATGGTGAATCACTGTCTACAGTAACCGAGGCTGCAGATCAATCACTGTGTACAGTACCGTCTGCAGAATGAATCTACTGTCTACATTACCGCTGCAGAATTAATCACTGTCTACAGTACCGCTGCAGACTGAATCACTGTCTACAGTACCGCTGCAGAATCAATCACTGTCTACAGTACCGCTGCAGAATCAATCACTGTCTACAGTACCGCTGCAGAATTAAATCACTGTCTACAGTACCGCTGCAGAATGAATCACGGTCTACATTACCGCTGCAGAATTAATCACTGTCTACAGTTACCGCTGCAGAATGAATCACTGTCTACAGTACCGCTGCAGAATGAATCACTGTCTACAGTACCGCTGCAGAATCAATCACTGTCTACAGTACCGCTGCAGAATGAATCACTGTCTACAGTACCGCTGCAGAATGAATCACTGTCTACAGTACCGCTGCAGTGTGAATCACTGTCTACAGTACCGCTGCATTGTGAATCCCTGTCTACTGTACCGCTGCAGTGTGAATCACTGTCTGCAGTACTGCTGCAGAATCAATCACTGTCTACAGTACTGCTGCAGAATGAATCAATGTCTACAGTACCTCTGCAGAATTAATCACTGTCTACAGTACCGCTGCAGAATCAATCACTGTCTACAGTACCGCTGCAGAATGAATCACTGTCTACAGTACCGCTGCAGTGTGAATCACTGTCTACAGTACCGCTGCAGAATCAATCACTGTCTACAGTACCGCTGCAGAATGAATCACTGTCTACAGTACCGCTGTATTGTGAATCACTGTCTACAGTACCGCTGCAGAATCAATCACTGTCTACAGTACCGCTGCAGAATTAATCACTGTCTACAGTACCGCTGCAGAATCAATCACTGTCTACAGTACCGCTGCAGAATGAATCACTGTCTACTGTACCGCTGCAGAATGAATCACTGTCTACTGTACCGCTGCAGAATGAATCACTGTCTACAGTACCGCTGCAGAATGAATCATTGTCTACAGTACCGCTGCAGAATGAATCACTGTCTACAGTACCGCTGCAGAATCAATCACTGTCTACAGTACAGCTGCAGAATGAACCACTGTCTACAGTACCGCTGTATTGTGAATCACTGTCTACAGTACCACTGCAGAATCAATCACTGTCTACAGTACCGCTGCAGATAATCACTGTCTACAGTACCGCTGCAGAATCAATCACTGTCTACAGTACCGCTGCAGAATGAATCACTGTCTACAGTACCGCTGCAGAATCAATCACTGTCTACAGTACCGCTGCAGAATCAATCACTGTCTACAGTACCGCTGCAGAATGAATCACTGTCTACAGTACCGCTGCAGTATGAATCGCTGTCTACAGTACCGCTGCCGAATGAATCACTGTCTACAGTACCGCTGCAGTGTGAATCACCGTCTACAGTACCGCTGCAGAATGAATCACTGTCTACAGTACCGCTGCAGAATGAATCACTGTCTACAGTACCGCTGCAGTGTGAATCACTGTCTACAGTACCGCTGCAGAATGAATCACTGTCTACAGTACCGCAGCAGAATGAATCACTGTCTACAGTACCGCTGCAATGTGAATCACTGTCTACAGTACCGCTGTAGAATGAATCACTGTCTACAGTACCGCTGCAGAATGAATCACTGTCTACAGTACCGCTGCAGAATGAATCACTGTCTACAGTACCGCTGCGGAAACAATAACTGTCTACAGTACCGCTGCAGAATGAATCACTGTCTACAGTACCGCTGCAGAATCAATCACTGTGTACAGTACCGCTGCAGAATGAATCAATGTCTACAGTACCGCAGCAGAATGAATCACTGTCTACAGTACCGCTGCAATGTGAATCACTGTCTACAGTACCGCTGCAGAATGAATCACTGTCTACAGTACCGCTGCAGAATGAATCACTGTCTACAGTACCGCTGCAGAATGAATCACTGTCTACAGTACCGCTGCAATGTGAATCACTGTCTACAGTACCGCTGCAGAATGAATCACTGTCTACAGTACCGCTGCAGAATGTATCACTGTCTACAGTACCGCTGCAGAATGAATCACTGTCTACAGTACCGCTGCAGAATGAATCACTGTCTACAGTACCGCTGCAGAATGAATCACTGTCTACAGTACCGCTGCAGTGTGAATCACTGTCTACAGTACCGCTGCAGAATGAATCACTGTCTACAGTACCGCAGCAGAATGAATAACTGTCTACAGTACCGCTGCAGAATGAATAACTGTCTACAGTACCGCTGCAGAATCAATCACTGTCTACAGTACCGCTGCAGTGTGAATCACTGTCTACAGTACCACTGCAGTGTGAATCACTGTCTACAGTACCGCTGCAGAATCAATCACTGTCTACAGTACCGCTGCAGAATCAATCACTGTCTACAGTACCGCTGCAGAATGAATCACTGTCTACAGTACCGCTGCAGTATGAATCACTGTCTACAGTAATGCTGCCGAATGAATCACTGTCTACAGTACCGCTGCAGTGTGAATCACTGTCTACAGTACCGCTGCAGTGTGAATCACTGTCTACAGTACCGCTGCAGAATGAATCACTGTCTACAGTACCGCTGCAGTGTGAATCACTGTCTACAGTACCGCTGCAGAATGAATCACTGTCTACAGTACCGCTGCAGAATGAATCACTGTCTACAGTACCGCTGCAGAATGAATCACTGTCTACAGTACCGCTGCAGAATGAATCACTGTCTACAGTACCGCTGCAGTGTGAATCACTGTCTACAGTACCGCTGCAGTGTGAATCACTGTCTACAGTACCGCTGTAGAATGAATCACTGTCTACAGTACCACTGCAGTGTGAATCACTGTCTACAGTACCGCTGCAGTGTGAATCACTGTCTACAGTACCGCTGCAGATTGAATCACTGTCTACAGTACCGCTGCAGAATGAATCACTGTCTACAGTACCGCTGCAGAATGATTCACTGTCTACAGTACCGCTGCAGAATGAATCACTGTCTACAGTACCGCTGCAATTGAATCACTGTTTACAGTACCGTTGCAATGTGAATCACTGTCTACAGTACCGCTGCAGTGTGAATCACTGTCTACAGTACCGCCGCAGTGTGAATCACTGTCTACAGTACCGCTGCAGTATGAATCACTGTCTACAGTACCGCTGCAGAATGAATCACTGTCTACAGTACCGCTGCAGAATGAATCACTGTCTACAGTACCGCTGCAGTGTGAATCACTGTCTACAGTACCGCTGCAGTATGAATCACTGTCAACAGTACCGCTGCAGAATGAATCACTGTCTACAGTACCGCTGCAGAATGAATCACTGTCTACAGTACCGCTGGCAGAATGAATCACTGTCTACAGTACCGCTGCAGAATGAATCACTGTCTACAGTACCGCTGCAGAATAATCACTGTCTACAGTACCGCTGCAGAATGAATCACTGTCTATACAGTACCGCTGCAGATGAATCACTGTCTACAGTACCGCTGCAGTGAATCACTGTCTACAGTACCGCTGCAGTGAGAATCACTGTCTACAGTTACCGCTGCAGTGTGAATCACTGTCTACAGTACCGCTGCAGAATGAATCACTGTCTACAGTACCACTGCAGTGTGAATCACTGTCTACAGTACCGCTGCAGTATGAATCACTGTCTACAGTACCGCTGCAGAATGAATCACTGTCTACAGTACCCCGCTGCAGAATGGAATCACTGTCTACAGTACCGCTGCAGTGTGATTCACTGTCTACAGTACCCGCTGAGAATGAATCACTGTTACAGTACCGCTGCAGTGTGAATCACTGTCTACAGTACCGCTGCAGTGTGAATCACTGTCTACAGTACCGCTGCAGATTGAATCACTGTCTACAGTACCGCTGCAGAATGAATCACTGTCTACAGTACCGCTGCAGAATGAATCACTGTCTACAGTACCGCTGCAGAATTAATCACTGTCTACAGTACCGCTGCAGAATGAATCACTGTCTACAGTACCGCTGCAGAATGAATCACTGTCTACAGTACCGCTGCAGAATGAAATCACTGTCTACAGTACCGCTGCAGTGTGATCCACTGTCTACAGTACCGCTGGCAGTATGGAATCACTGTCTACAGTACCGCTGCAGATGAATCACTGTCTACAGTACCGCTGCAGAATGAATCACTGTCTACAGTACCGCTGCAGTGTGAATCACTGTCTACAGTACCGCTGCAGAATGAATCACTGTCTACAGTACCGCTGCAGAATGAATCACTGTCTACAGTACCGCTGCAGAATGAATCACTGTCTACAGTACCGCTGCAGAATTAATCACTGTCTACAGTACCGCTGCAGAATGAATCACTGTCTACAGTACCGCTGCAGAATGAATCACTGTCTACAGTACCGCTGCAGAATGAATCACTGTCTACAGTACCGCTGCAGAATGAATCACTGTCTACAGTACCGCTGCAGAATGAATCACTGTCTACAGTACCGCTGCAGAATCAATCACTGTCTACAGTACCGCTGCAGTGTGAATCACTGTCTACAGTACCGCTGCAGAATGAATCACTGTCTACAGTACCGCTGCAGAATCAATCACTGTCTACAGTACCGCTGCAGTGTGAATCACTGTCTACAGTACCGCTGCAGAATGAATCACTGTCTACAGTACCGCTGCAGAATCAATCACTGTCTACAGTACCGCTGCAGAATCAATCACTGTCTACAGTACCGCTGCAGAATGAATCACTGTCTACAGTACCGCTGCAGAATCAATCACTGTCTACAGTACCGCTGCAGAATGAATCACTGTCTACAGTACCGCTGCAGAATCAATCACTGTCTACAGTACCGCTGCAGAATGAATCACTGTCTACAGTACCGCTGCAGTGTGAATCACTGTCTACAGTACCGCTGCAGAATGAATCACTGTCTACAGTACCGCTGCAGAATGAATCACTGTCTACAGTACCGCTGCAGAATGAATCACTGTCTACAGTACCGCTGCAGAATGAATCACTGTCTACAGTACCGCTGCAGTGTGAATCACTGTCTACAGTACCGCTGCAGTGTGAATCACTGTCTACAGTACCGCTGCAGAATGAATCACTGTCTACAGTACCGCTGCAGTGTGAATCACTGTCTACAGTACCGCTGCAGTGTGAATCACTGTCTACAGTACCGCTGCAGATTGAATCACTGTCTACAGTACCGCTGCAGAATGAATCACTGTCTACAGTACCGCTGCAGAATGAATCACTGTCTACAGTACCGCTGCAGAATGAATCACTGTCTACAGTACCGCTGCAATTTGAATCACTGTCTACAGTACCGCTGCAATGTGAATCACTGTCTACAGTACCGCTGCAGTGTGAATCACTGTCTACAGTACCGCTGCAGTGTGAATCACTGTCTACAGTACCGCTGCAGAATGAATCTACATTACCGCTGCAGAATTAATCACTGTCTACAGTCCGCTGCAGAATGAATCAATCGGTTCTACAGTACCGCTGCAGAAATGAAATCACTGTCTACAGTACCGCTGCAGAATGAATCACTGTCCTACAGTACCGCTGCAGAATTAATCAGCTGTCTACAGTACCGCTGCAGAGAACTGTAATACCGCGGAGAAATAATCACTGTCTACTGTACCGCTGCAGTGTGATCACTGTCTACCAGTACCGCTGCAGAATGAATCATGTCTACAGTACGTGGTACAGTACCGTCCCCGCTCTGCTGAATGAATCACTGTCTACAGTACCGCTGCAAGATGAATCAACTGGTCTACAGTACCGCTGCAGAGAGAAATCACTGTCTACAGTACCGCTGCATAGATTCGAATCACTGTCTACTGGACCGCTGCAGAGAGCAATCACTGTCTAGCTGTACCTGCTGCAGAATTAATCACTGTCTACAGTACCTGCTGCAGATGAATCACTGGTCTCCAGTACCTCTGCAGAATTATCATCTGTCTACAGTACCGCTGCAGAATAATCACTGTCTACAGTACCGCTGCAGGAATGAATCCTGTCTACAGTACCGCTGCAGAGAGCAATCACTGTCTACAGTACCGCTGCAGAATGAATCACTGTCTACAAGTACCGCTGCAGAATGAATCACTGTCTACAGTACCGCTGCTATTGTGAATCACTGACTACAGTACCGCTGCAGTGTGAAATCCCTGACTACTGTACCGCTGCAGTTTAATCACGGTCTACAGTACCGCTGCAGAATGAATCACTGTCTACAGTACCGCTGCAGAATGAATCACTGTCTACAGTACCGCTGCAGAATGAATCACTGTCTACAGTACCGCTGCAGAATGAATCACTGTCTACAGTACCGCTGCAGTGTGAATCACTGTCTACAGTACCGCTGCAGTGTGAATCACTGTCTACAGTACCGCTGTAGAATGAATCACTGTCTACAGTACCACTGCAGTGTGAATCACTGTCTACAGTACCGCTGCAGTGTGAATCACTGTCTACAGTACCGCTGCAGATTGAATCACTGTCTACAGTACCGCTGCAGAATGAATCACTGTCTACAGTACCGCTGCAGAATGATTCACTGTCTACAGTACCGCTGCAGAATGAATCACTGTCTACAGTACCGCTGCAATTTGAATCACTGTTTACAGTACCGTTGCAATGTGAATCACTGTCTACAGTACCGCTGCAGTGTGAATCACTGTCTACAGTACCGCCGCAGTGTGAATCACTGTCTACAGTACCGCTGCAGTATGAATCACTGTCTACAGTACCGCTGCAGAATGAATCACTGTCTACAGTACCGCTGCAGAATGAATCACTGTCTACAGTACCGCTGCAGTGTGAATCACTGTCTACAGTACCGCTGCAGTGTGAATCACTGTCTACAGTACCGCTGCAGAATGAATCACTGTCTACAGTACCGCTGCAGAATGAATCACTGTCTACAGTACCGCTGCAGTATGAATCACTGTCTACAGTACCGCTGCAGAATGAATCACTGTCTACAGTACCGCTGCAGAATGAATCACTGTCTACAGTACCGCTGCAGATGAATCACTGTCTACAGTACCGCTGCAGAATGAATCACTGTCTACAGTACCGCTGCAGAATGAATCACTGTCTACAGTACCGCTGCAGAATGAATCACTGTCTACAGTACCGCTGCAGAATGAATCACTGTCTACAGTACCGCTGCAGAATGAATCACTGTCTACAGTACCGCTGCAGATTGAATCACTGTCTACAGTACCGCTGCAGAATGAATCACTGTCTACAGTACCGCTGCAGAATGAATAACTGTCTACAGTACCTTTGCAGAATCAATCACTGTCTACAGTACCGCTGCAGAATCGATCACTGTCTACAGTACCGCTGCATTGTGAATCACTGTCTACAGTACCGCTGCAGAATGAATCACTGTCTACAGTACCGCTGCAGAATCAATCACTGTCTACAGTACCGCTGCAGAATCAATCACTGTCTACAGTACCGCTGCAGAATGAATCACTGTCTACAGTACCGCTGCAGAATGAATCACTGTCTACAGTACTGCTGCAGAATGAATCACTGTCTACAGTACCGCTGCAGAGTGAATCACTGTCTACAGTACCGCTGCAGTGTGAATCACTGTCTACAGTACGCTGCAGAATGAATCACTGTCTACAGTACCGCTGCAGAATGAATCACTGTCTACAGTACCGCTGCAGAATGAATCACTGTCTACAGTACCGCTGCAGAATGAATCAATGTCTACAGTACCGCTGCAGAATGAATCAATGTCTACAGTACCGCTGCAGAATGAATCACTGTCTACAGTACCGCTGCAGAATGAATCACTGTCTACAGTACCGCTGCAGAATGAATCACTGTCTACAGTACCGCTGCAGTGTGAATCACTGTCTACAGTACCGCTGCAGAATGAATCACTGTCTACAGTACCGCTGCAGAATGAATCACTGTCTACAGTACCGCTGCAGAATGAATCACTGTCTACAGTACCGCTGCAGAATCAATCACTGTCTACAGTACCGCTGCAGTGTGAATCACTGTCTACAGTACCGCTGCAGAATGAATCACTGTCTACAGTACCGCTGCAGAATCAATCACTGTCTACAGTACCGCTGCAGTGTGAATCACTGTCTACAGTACCGCTGCAGAATGAATCACTGTCTACAGTACCGCTGCAGAATCAATCACTGTCAACAGTACCGCTGCAGAATGAATCACTGTCTACAGTACCGCTGTAGAATGAATCACTGTCTACAAGTACCGCTGCAGAGTGAATCAACTGTCTACAGTACCGCTGCAAGAGTGAATCAACTGTCTACAGTACCGCTGCGGAAACAATCACTGTCTACAGATACCGCTGCAGAATGAATCACTGTGCTACAGTACCGCAGCAAGAATCAATCGCACTGTGTACACAGTTACCGCTGCCGAATGAATCACTGTCTACAGTACCTGCAGCAAGCATTGAATCACTGTCTACAGTACCGACTGCAATGTGAGAAACTCTGTCTACATTACGCTGCAGATGTGAATCACAGGTCCTACAGTACCGCTGCAGAATGAATCACTGTCAGTACGCTGCAATCCTTCTCTACAGTACCGCTGCAGTGTGAGATCACTGTCTACAGTACCGCTGCAGAATGAATCACTGTCTCACAGTACCGCTGTCAGAATGAATCACTGTCTACAGTACGGCTGGCAGAATGAATCACTGTGTACAGTACCGCCTGCAGAATGAATCAACTGTCCTACATGTACCGCTGCAGAGTGAGTCACTGTCTACAGTACCGCTGCTGTGATGAATCACTGTCTACAGTACCGCTGTAGAATGAATCACTGTCTACAGTACGCACAGCCACGAGTGAATCACTGTCTACAGTACCGCTGCAGAATGAATCACTGTCTACAGTACCGCTGCAGAATGAATCACTGTCTACAGTACCGCTGCAGAATGAATCACTGTCTACAGTACCGCTGCAGAATGATCACTGTCTACAGTACCGCTGCAATTTGAATCACTGTTTACAGTACCGTTGCAATGTGAATCACTGTCTACAGTACCGCTGCAGTGTGAATCACTGTCTACAGTACCGCCGCAGTGTGAATCACTGTCTACAGTACCGCTGCAGTATGAATCACTGTCTACAGTACCGCTGCAGAATGAATCACTGTCTACAGTACCGCTGCAGAATGAATCACTGTCTACAGTACCGCTGCAGTGTGAATCACTGTCTACAGTACCGCTGCAGTATGAATCACTGTCAACAGTACCGCTGCAGAATGAATCACTGTCTACAGTACCGCTGCAGAATGAATCACTGTCTACCGTACCGCTGCAGTATGAATCACTGTCTACAGTACCGCTGCCGAATGAATCACTGTCTACAGTACCGCTGCAGAATGAATCACTGTCTACAGTACCGCTGCAGTATGAATCACTGTCTACAGCACCGCTGCAGTATGAATCACTGGCTACAGTACCGCTGCAGAATGAATCACTGTCTACAGTACCGCTGCAGAATGAATCACTGTGTACAGTACCGCTGCAGTGTGAATCACTGTCTACAGTACCGCTGCAGAATGAATAACTGTCTACAGTACCGCTGCAGAATGAATAACTGTCTACAGTACCTTTGCAGAATCAATCACTGTCTACAGTACCGCTGCAGAATCGATCACTGTCTACAGTACCGCTGCATTGTGAATCACTGTCTACAGTACCGCTGCAGAATGAATCACTGTCTACAGTACCGCTGCAGAATCAATCACTGTCTACAGTACCGCTGCAGAATCAATCACTGTCTGCAGTACCGCTGCAAAATGATTCACTGTCTACAGTACCGCTGCAGAATGAATCACTGTCTACAGTACTGCTGCAGAATGAATCACTGTCTACAGTACCGCTGCAGAGTGAATCACTGTCTACAGTACCGCTGCAGTGTGAATCACTGTCTACAGTACTGCTGCAGAATGAATCACTGTCTACAGTACCGCTGCAGAATGAATCAATGTCTGCAGTACCGCTGCAGAATCAATCACTGTCTACAGTACCGCTGCAGAATGAATCAATGTCTACAGTACCGCTGCAGAATGAATCAATGTCTGCAGTACCGCTGCAGAATGAATCACTGTCTACAGTACCGCTGCAGAATGAATCACTGTCTACAGTACCGCTGCAGAATGAATCACTATCTACAGTACCGCTGCAGTGTGAATCACTGTCTACAGTACCGCTGCAGAATGAATCACTGTCTACAGTGCCGCTGCAGAATGAATAACTGTCTGCAGTACCGCTGCAGAATGAATAACTGTCTACAGTACCGCTGCAGAATCAATCACTGTCTACAGTACCGCTGCAGTGTGAATCACTGTCTACAGTACCGCTGCAGAATGAATCACTGTCTACAGTACCGCTGCAGAATCAATCACTGTCTACAGTACCGCTGCAGTGTGAATCACTGTCTACAGTACCGCTGCAGAATGAATCACTGTCTACAGTACCGCTGCAGAATCAATCACTGTCAACAGTACCGCTGCAGAATCAATCACTGTCTACAGTACCGCTGCAGAATGAATCAATGTCTGCAGTACCGCTGCAGAATCAATCACTGTCTACAGTACCGCTGCAGAATGAATCACTGTCTACAGTACCGCTGCAGAATCAATCACTGTCTACAGTACCGCTGCAGAATGAATCACTGTCTACAGTACCGCTGCAGTGTGAATCACTGTCTACAGTACCGCTGCAGAATGAATCACTGTCTACAGTACCGCTGCAGAATGAATCACTGTCTACAGTACCGCTGCAGAATGAATCACTGTCTACAGTACCGCTGCAGAATGAATCACTGTCTACAGTACCGCTGCAGTGTGAATCACTGTCTACAGTACCGCTGCAGTGTGAATCACTGTCTACAGTACCGCTGCAGAATGAATCACTGTCTACAGTACCACTGCAGTGTGAATCACTGTCTACAGTACCGCTGCAGTGTGAATCACTGTCTACAGTACCGCTGCAGATTGAATCACTGTCTACAGTACCGCTGCAGAATGAATCACTGTCTACAGTACCGCTGCAGAATGATTCACTGTCTACAGTACCGCTGCAGAATGAATCACTGTCTACAGTACCGCTGCAATTTGAATCACTGTTTACAGTACCGCTGCAATGTGAATCACTGTCTACAGTACCGCTGCAGTGTGAATCACTGTCTACAGTACCGCCGCAGTGTGAATCACTGTCTACAGTACCGCTGCAGTATGACTCACTGTCTACAGTACCGCTGCAGAATGAATCACTGTCTACAGTACCGCTGCAGAATGAATCACTGTCTACAGTACCGCTGCAGTGTGAATCACTGTCTACAGTACCGCTGCAGTATGAATCACTGTCTACAGTACCGCTGCAGAATGAATCACTGTCTACAGTACCGCTGCAGAATGAATCACTGTCTACAGTACCGCTGCAGTATGAATCACTGTCTACAGTACCGCTGCCGAATGAATCACTGTCTACAGTACCGCTGCAGAATGAATCACTGTCTACAGTACCGCTGCAGTATGAATCACTGTCTACAGTACCGCTGCCGAATGAATCACTGTCTACAGTACCTCTGCAGAATGAATCACTGTCTACAGTACCGCTGCAGTATGAATCACTGGCTACAGTACCGCTGCAGAATGAATCACTGTCTACAGTACCGCTGCAGAATGAATCACTGTGTACAGTACCGCTGCAGTGTGAATCACTGTCTACAGTACCGCTGCAGAATGAATCACTGTCTACAGTACCGCTGCAGAATGAATCACTGTCTACAGTACCGCTGCAGAATCAATCACTGTCTACAGTACCGCTGCAGAATGAATCACTGTCTACAGTACCGCTGCATTGTGAATCACTGTCTACAGTACCGCTGCAGAATGAATCACTGTCTACAGTACCGCTGCAGAATCAATCACTGTCTACAGTACCGCTGCAGAATCAATCACTGTCTACAGTACCGCTGCAAAATGATTCACTGTCTACAGTACCGCTGCAGAATGAATCACTGTCTACAGTACTGCTGCAGAATGAATCACTGTCTACAGTACCGCTGCAGAATGAATCACTGTCTACAGTACCGCTGCAGTGTGAATCACTGTCTACAGTACTGCTGCAGAATGAATCACTGTCTACAGTACCGCTGCAGAATGAATCACTGTCTACAGTACCGCTTCAGTGTGAATCACAGTACCGCTGCAGAATGAATCAATGTCTACAGTACCGCTGCAGAATGAATCAATGTCTGCAGTACCGCTGCAGAATGGAATCACTGTCTACAGTACCGCCTGCAGAATGAATCACTGTCTACAGTACCGCTGCAGAATGAATCAATATCTACAGTACCGCTGCAGTGTGAATCACTGTCTACAGTACCGCTGCAGAATGAATCACTGTCTACAGTGCCGCTGCAGAATGAATAACTGTCTGCAGTACCGCTGCAGAATGAATCACTGTCTACAGTACCGCTGCAGAATCAATCACTGTCTACAGTACCGCTGCAGAATGAATCACTGTCTACAGTACCGCTGCAGAATGAATCACTGTCTACAGTACCGCTGCAGAATCAATCACTGTCTACAGTACCGCTGCAGTGTGAATCACTGTCTACAGTACCGCTGCAGAATGAATCACTGTCTACAGTACCGCTGCAGAATCAATCACTGTCTACAGTACCGCTGCAGAATGAATCACTGTCTACAGTACCGCTGCAGAATGAATCACTGTCTACAGTACCGCTGCAGAATGAATCACTGTCTACAGTACCGCTGCAGTGTGAATCACTGTCTACAGTACTGCTGCAGAATGAATCACTGTCTACAGTACCGCTGCAGAATGAATCACTGTCTACAGTACCGCTGCAGAATCAATCACTGTCTACAGTACCGCTGCAGAATCAATCACTGTCTACAGTACCGCTGCAAAATGATTCACTGTCTACAGTACCGCTGCAGTGTGAATCCCTGTCTACAGTACCGCTGCAGAATGAATCACTGTCTACAGTACCGCTGCAGTGTGAATCACTGTCTACAGTACCGCTGCAGTGTGAATCACTGTCTACAGTACCGCTGCAGAATGAATCACTGTCTACAGTACCGCTGCAGAATGAATCACTGTCTACAGTACCGCTGCAGTATGAATCACTGTCTACAGTACCGCTGCAGTATGAATCACTGTCTACAGTACCGCTGCAGAATGAATCACTGTCTACAGTACCGCTGCAGAATGAATCACTGTCTACAGTACCGCTGCAGAATGAATCACTGTCTACAGTACCGCTGCAGTGTGAATCACTGTCTACAGTACCGCTGCAGTGTGAATCACTGTCTACAGTACCGCTGCAGAATGAATCACTGTCTACAATACCGCTGCAGAATGAATCACTGTCTACAGTACCGCTGCAGTATGAATCACTGTCTACAGTACCGCTGCAGTATGAATCACTGTCTACAGTACCGCTGCAGAATGAATCACTGTCTACAGTACCGCTGCAGAATGATTCACTGTCTACAGTACCGCTGCAGAATGAATCACTGTCTACAGTACCGCTGCAATCTGAATCACTGTCTACAGTACCGCTGCAATGTGAATCACTGTCTACAGTACCGCTGCAGTGTGAATCACTGTCTACAGTACCGCTGCAGTGTGAATCTCTGTCTACAGTACCGCTGCAGAATGAATCACTGTCTACATTACCGCTGCAGAATGAATCACTGTCTACAGTACCGCTGCAGTGTGAATCACTGTCTACAGTACCGCTGCAGTGTGAATCACTGTCTACAGTACCGCTGCAGTGTGAATCACTGTCTACAGTACCGCTGCAGTGTGAATCACTGTCTACAGTACCGCTGCAGAATGAATCACTGTCTACAGTACCGCTGCAGCGTGAATCACTGTCTACAGTACCGCTGCAGTGTGAATCACTGTCTACAGTACCGCTGCAGTGTGAATCACTGTCTACAGTACCGCTGCAGTATGAATCACTGGCTACAGTACCGCTGCAGAATGAATCACTGTCTACAGTACCGCTGCAGAATGAATCACTGTCTACAGTACCGCTGCAGTATGAATCACTGTCTACAGTACCGCTGCCGAATGAATCACTGTCTACAGTACCGCTGCAGAATGAATCACTGTCTACAGTACCGCTGCAGTATGAATCACTGTCTACAGTACCGCTGCCGAATGAATCACTGTCTACAGTACCTCTGCAGAGTGAATCACTGTCTACAGTACCGCTGCAGTATGAATCACTGTCTACAGTACCGCTGCAGAATGAATCACTGTCGACAGTAACGCTGCAGAATCAATCACTGTCTACAGTACCGCTGCAGAATGAATCAATGTCTACAGTACCGCTGCAGAATGAATCAATGTCTGCAGTACCGCTGCAGAATGAATCACTGTCTACAGTACCGCTGCAGAATGAATCACTGTCTACAGTACCGCTGCAGTGTGAATCACTGTCTACAGTACCGCTGCAGAATGAATCACTGTCTACAGTACCGCTGCAGAATGAATAACTGTCTACAGTACCGCTGCAGAATGAATAACTGTCTACAGTACCGCTGCAGAATCAATCACTGTCTACAGTACCGCTGCAGTGTGAATCACTGTCTACAGTACCGCTGCAGAATGAATCACTGTCTACAGTACCGCTGCAGCATCAATCACTGTCTACAGTACCGCTGCAGAATCAATCACTGTCTACAGTACCGCTGCAAAATGATTCACTGTCTACAGTACCGCTGCAGAATGAATCACTGTCTACAGTACCGCTGCAGTGTGAATCACTGTCTACAGTACTGCTGCAGAATGAATCACTGTCTACAGTACCGCTGCAGAATGAATCACTGTCTACAGTACCGCTGCAGAATCAATCACTGTCTACAGTACCGCTGCAGAATCAATCACTGTCTACAGTACCGCTGCAAAATGATTCACTGTCTACAGTACCGCTGCAGTGTGAATCCCTGTCTACAGTACCGCTGCAGAATGAATCACTGTCTACAGTACCGCTGCAGTGTGAATCACTGTCTACAGTACCGCTGCAGTGTGAATCACTGTCTACAGTACCGCTGCAGAATGAATCACTGTCTACAGTACCGCTGCAGAATGAATCACTGTCTACAGTACCGCTGCAGTATGAATCACTGTCTACAGTACCGCTGCAGTATGAATCACTGTCTACAGTACCGCTGCAGAATGAATCACTGTCTACAGTACCGCTGCAGAATGAATCACTGTCTACAGTACCGCTGCAGAATGAATCACTGTCTACAGTACCGCTGCAGTGTGAATCACTGTCTACAGTACCGCTGCAGTGTGAATCACTGTCTACAGTACCGCTGCAGAATGAATCACTGTCTACAATACCGCTGCAGAATGAATCACTGTCTACAGTACCGCTGCAGTATGAATCACTGTCTACAGTACCGCTGCAGTATGAATCACTGTCTACAGTACCGCTGCAGAATGAATCACTGTCTACAGTACCGCTGCAGAATGATTCACTGTCTACAGTACCGCTGCAGAATGAATCACTGTCTACAGTACCGCTGCAATCTGAATCACTGTCTACAGTACCGCTGCAATGTGAATCACTGTCTACAGTACCGCTGCAGTGTGAATCACTGTCTACAGTACCGCTGCAGTGTGAATCTCTGTCTACAGTACCGCTGCAGAATGAATCACTGTCTACATTACCGCTGCAGAATGAATCACTGTCTACAGTACCGCTGCAGTGTGAATCACTGTCTACAGTACCGCTGCAGTGTGAATCACTGTCTACAGTACCGCTGCAGTGTGAATCACTGTCTACAGTACCGCTGCAGTGTGAATCACTGTCTACAGTACCGCTGCAGAATGAATCACTGTCTACAGTACCGCTGCAGCGTGAATCACTGTCTACAGTACCGCTGCAGTGTGAATCACTGTCTACAGTACCGCTGCAGTGTGAATCACTGTCTACAGTACCGCTGCAGTATGAATCACTGGCTACAGTACCGCTGCAGAATGAATCACTGTCTACAGTACCGCTGCAGAATGAATCACTGTCTACAGTACCGCTGCAGTATGAATCACTGTCTACAGTACCGCTGCCGAATGAATCACTGTCTACAGTACCGCTGCAGAATGAATCACTGTCTACAGTACCGCTGCAGTATGAATCACTGTCTACAGTACCGCTGCCGAATGAATCACTGTCTACAGTACCTCTGCAGAGTGAATCACTGTCTACAGTACCGCTGCAGTATGAATCACTGTCTACAGTACCGCTGCAGAATGAATCACTGTCTACAGTACCGCTGCAGTGTGAATTACTGTCTACAGTACCGCTGCAGAATGAATCACTGACTACAGTACCGCTGCAGAATGAATCACGGTCTACAGTACCGCTGCAGTGTGAATCACTGTCTACAGTACCGCTGCAGAATGAATCACTGTCTACAGTACCGCTGCAGTGTGAATCACTGTCTACAGTACCGCTGCAGTGTGAATCACTGTCTACAGTACAGCTGCAGTATGAGTCACAGTGGTAAGGTCTCATTGTAATTTGAGTCCCATGATACATTCCTTGGAGCATGCCATTCATCTGAAATGGCCTCACATTAAAACTTAATTTGACTAAAACAATAAAAAAATTCCATTATTGCTACATTATAAAACTTTGATAAATCAGTCTGTCTTAGCTATCCCAATGTATGATGTCAGCTGAACTCCTCAGTGGATTGAAGACTTATAATACACTTCTAGCCATACGCGGTCCTGTATGCAATTAAATAGATATGCTGTATTTAGACAAGCGCAAGAGTCAAATGTTGCAGTTTGGTGGATTTCTGGTGTGTTTTTAATAATTCTAGAAGAAATGTTGTGGAAAATTCCTGAAATGCCCTGCTGAGTATACGAGCACAATCTCATCAGCAATTTTGTTAGAATATGCAAAGGGCCTAACACCTGTTTCAGGTACAGGCTCTGTACGCCTCTTTTGATGCCTTTACCAATTTGGCGCGCGGCTCAGAATGCGTGCCTGCACTCCGCCTGCCATATTGGACGCTTTTGCACCTGTTTCACGCCTGTATACCGCCCATTTGTAGACAAATTTCAATCGAGGTCCAACAATCGGCATTAGGACCTCAATTTGCATACGCAGATACAAAGGGCTGGATTTTCTCAATGGAGACGAGTTGGAGGCGGGACTGCTGCTTGTCGTGTCAATGTCCCGCCTCCATCCTCGTCTGACCAACCAGAGAGATTTTCCCCTGATTGAGCTTGTTAAGCCTGCCCTGTGGGTTCAGCAGGCCAATTAGAGAGGAAGTCACTGACAGAGCACGTCAACATCAGACGTGCTATCTGTCAAGACTTCTTGGAAGAAGAAATGTCAGCATTTGACAGCTTTGTGAAGCTGTCAAACACTAACATTCTCTGTAGTTTGATGAGTCCTTGTGTTCAGGACTCATCAAACCTTTCAACTTTGTCGATTTCAGATGGCTGTTGTTTTGGAGGATCCAACAGCCAGTCTGTGAAATCGACAATGAGGGTGTCGTGTCTCCCGATCCAGAGAGGATGAAGGCTGTAGGAAGAAAATAAGGTAAGTGAACATTTTTTTACACTTATCACTCACCTTACATACTTACCACTCCACACTTGCACCCATCACTCACCTCTACATCTTACCTCCAGGTGCCTTCGACCGCCGCAGACCTCCTTCACGTCTCCTCCAACCCGACGGGGTTCTCCGAGGTCGGGAAGCCTTCACCTGTGAAGGTAAAATGGCACTAATCCTTTTTTCTGCCTGTTAACTACCCATTAACAGGCAGTTAAAAGTATTTAATGCATTTCCTGCCTCCAGGAGACGGGACCCGAAGCAGCAAAAGGGCACGGAGGCAGGATGGGGGCAGGTTTGCCATCCACCCCCACTTTCTGCTACTTTACCAGCAGTCCCGCCTCCATGCCCGCCTCCTCGGGGCTTGGAAAATCCAGCCCATAGCATCTGGTTCAGGCCCTAGCCACATAAAAGTCGCCAACTTCTAATTCAGCAGCCAGAACACTTCTGGTTCAGATCAGGCGCAGGAGACCCCGAACCGAAAATTGGTCTCCCCAACCTTCATTTTACATACCATGATAATGAATTTCTATCCAGGGTGCTGTGAGATGCTTGGTTCAAGGTGGACATTGGGCTCTGCCATTTCCTCCTCTTTGCTACTTACAGAATGGAAATACACATTTTGGAATGCTGGCAGTAAGACTGCCCATGAAACAGAGCGTACATGGCAACACAATTCAGTATGTTATAATACAATGTGTGCCTGTGTATGAGTGATTGAAGGAGGGAGGGAGCGATTGAGTGAGTGAGTGTGTGAGAGAGTGAGTGAGTGTGTGAGAGAGTGAGTGAGTGATGGAGTGAGGGAGTGAGTGAATGAGTGAGTGAGGAGATAAAGAATAAAAAATAAAGACTGATACTAGCTATGTTGTTCGCAGAGCCCCCTGACCTCTTCCTCTCCCACTCCCTCTATTGCCTCCAAGCACAAACTTTCCAGTGCCTACTCCTCCTAAGGAGTCAAAGGTCTCAGATGAGGTGACTTCCCCCCCACCCCCCACCCCCCGCCCTCTGTCCTGCATGTGCGGCCACCTGCCATGTGCAGCACTTTTCCTCAAGGCAGATAGAAAAGGGACTTATGTTGGGATGAGGAATCTGAGAGAAATGTTGCACTGAGGTGCCCAGGTCAGCTGTTACTTTGGGTAACTGTGAAGATGCAGCATGCAGAGATAAATTAATCAAGTGAACAAACATTCAGGGAATGTGACAGAGCAGATGGCCGGATTATACCAGCCTCCTCTAATAAAATTTGCTAAATTTCTAGTTTAGGTTATTTGCAGGGATTCAATTTGGGCAGAAAGCAATAAGTAATGAATAGCTGAAGCACGCAGGAATGAAAAAAAGTGAGGAAAAAAAGCTATGCTGAGCAAACAGACATGGAAATATGGAATTCCCGTACACTGGACTTTTGAACACCTGGCAGTCGGGTTAATGTTAAAAGCACATTTCTCTTGTGTGCTAGATGTACTCTCTCAGGATGACAGCACGTCTGTTTCCTCATCACGCTCTCACTCAGTACCCTTGTTGTGCTATACAGCCAGCTGGGCCTGACTGCCCTGCCACTGCCGAAATACTGCAGTCCACAACTGGGTCCTCTAGGGCCACAACTACTCAAGGTCACCCCCCACCCAACCGCCCCCCTCCCCCCCCATCACCCCCTACCCGCTCCCACCCCCCCGCCCCCACGGCCATCTCAGGAGTCCTCAATGGAAGTTCAGCAGCCTTTTACCTCCCTTGCTGTAGCCACAGGGCATGCACCTTGTAGGAGCACTTGAAAAGGTAAGCAAGCACAGGAGACAGGTACTAGGGCTTTTCACAAGGATGATTTTTTGTTCTCTATGTTCAATATAAGCATTTGTCAAATATCTCCAGATCATCACTCCAATCAGGTTTCTGCCCCTGTCAAAGCACTGAAACGGCCCTTATAAAAGTCACAAGTGAAATCCTGTGTGACTGTGACCGTGGTAAACTATCCCTCCTCAACCTTCTCGACCTGTCTGCAGTCTTAGACCCGGTTGACCACGCCATCCTCCTCCAATGCATCTCCTCCGAGTGGGACCTGGTTCCTTATCTCCCTATTGTAGCCTCTCTTCCTACTCCTGCACCGTTACCTCTGGTGACCCTCAAGGATCTATCTGCAGCAGGTCCCGGTGCAAGGCCCACTGTCAGGTTTCTTGGGGTACCCTTCCATTTGAGCAGCCAAAGAGGAAAGTGCGGCAGGACCCAGGGAATGCTCCCTCCCAGCTAATCTACATGCTTACACTGGGCCTGTGCCTACTCTAGTCACAGGCCCAGTGGTGCGAATTTGGAGAAGCCCAGCAAATCTCAGGGCAGCAATGTGAGGACGGAGACCCGATGCAATGACTCTCTGCCTCCATTTCCTCTTCACTATGTCTTGGAACTGACTGTTTCCCAGATGCAACAAAGAGGAAAATCTCCCCTAAGTCACCCATTTTTCTTTCAAATTACAGTTCTTACAATTACCGGTTTCAATTTCAACTGCCAATATTCTACCCAATTAGAAATGTGGCTGCTTTATCAGCTTAGTACTGTCTGTAAATCTGACCATTTTAGACTGATCTCGGAATCCAAATCATTCTTGTAAATTAGAACCACAGGGACTGAAGCACAGCTTCTGGAGATACTCCACTCAGTACTTCCACACCCTGACATCACTCCCCTAACAACTACCTGCTTTCAATATTTTACTAATTTCCAGATTTTTACCTTGAATTCCCACTATTTCTGCTTATGTAGCAGCATTTTGTGCAGAACAGTATTTTGGAACATTAGGAACAGGAGTAGGCCATTTATCCCCTCGAGCCTGCTCTGCCATTCAATTAGATTATGGCTGATCTGCACCTCAACCCCATTTACCCGCCTTTGTTCCATATCCCTTGATATCCTTACCTAAGAAAAATCTATCAATCTCAGTCTTGAACATTTAAACTGACCCAGCATCCACAGCCTTTTGGCGGACACAGTTCCAGTTTTCTCCTACTCTTTCTGAGAAAAAGTGCTTCCTCATTTCACCCCTGAATGGCCTAGCTCTAATTTTAAAATTATGTCCCCTTGTTCTTGATTCTCCCACCAGAGGAAATATTTTGTCCGTATCTACCCTATCGAATCCTTTTAACATTTTAAACACTGTTAAACATTTTGGGGGAAAATTTCAGTTGCTTTGCGCCTCCTGTTAGTGCCCTAAGGGCGCTAATGGGTCGCAAAGCAACTAGCGCCCGGGCGTGGCGATGTATGCGCCGCTCGCGAAATTGACCAGACATTTTGCGGCAGTGCTAAACACTACTGCCACGATCTCCTGTGCCTGCAGATCGTGACATCAGTCGAGCGTGCAACGCCCCGGTTGCGCCCCGAACCAGATATTGAGTGGCGCCCCCTGGCTTACCGCCTGCCACTAGCAATGACAGGTTGAGGGGAGCATTTTGCAGTTGGGAAGGGACTGGGGGAGCACTATTTAAAGGCGACCGCTTCTTGCCTTTTTTTGTCAGCGACATTTTTGCACTACGCATTCTGAGAGAGAGAGAGAGCGACTTCTGGAGAGATTCAACGCTGTGTGAAGGAGTTTTGAGTACTGAGCAGCACTTTGCAGGTTCATTTTGATTTGACCTTCCTTGCATCGATTTAGAAGAGACTACGGGGGCTGCACTCTGAGCTTTTTCTCTGGTTCTCTCCATTGTTCTTTCCAACAGATTTGATGTACAGGTCTCTCCAGGCCGAGATTCAAGGCTGCAATGAGCAGAGTGTGGATGGAGAGCAAGATCGACCCTCCCCTTTAAGAACTGGCCGCACCAGTGTGTCTCTGTTCCATTGCTGACTGACATCACATGAGCTTCGCCAGCGCTCTGAGGTAGCGCCTCGCTCCTCGGCGTTAGCGCCTTAAGAGAGGTGTGTAGCGCCTGATTTAGCGCTCCAATCACCTCCGGGGCGATAGAAGTCAAGTTTGCAGTCGGAGGCGATAATTAGCACCAGGCGCTAAATTTTGCGCCCGGCCGATAATTGCGCCCCAAATGGGGCAATACCGAATTTCTCCCCCCTAAAAACTTAACTATTTTTTCTATTTCATTCTGACTCATCTTATATTTCTGGAATGTAATTAGAGACAAATATGTGTGGAGGATTAATCTACTACAGAAGAAATGGAAGATAAGACGTATGGGTATATTGCACCCAGCTGTCCTTTCCTTTTATGAAATTAGTAAGTGGATTAATTTAAACTTTGTGAATTTTAATTGCCTTTGTAAAATAGATTGTACTACACCAACATCAATCAGAAATATGTTTTGTATTATTGTTTATCGTAATAATAAAATCCATTAAATGGGCATGAAAGAACAGGTACTGTAGGAATGGTGCCGATTTTAATCTTTGGTTGCCTGACATAAATGGGGCAGTAGAAGCCTGAAATTGGCATTGGGTCACTTAGTGCTCCATTTACGCTGGCACCACCTTGACGAGGGCCATTGGATGGGCAGCCAGAGTGTTGGCTTGTTTCAGGAGGAGGAGGCCACTTTTAATATGCAAATCAGGATCCCATTACATATAATGGAGCCGGTTGGAATTTTAACATATAAATGGGCGGAATGTGTGCCATGCCTGCTCCGCCCATTTGTACCAACGTAAAGCGGTTCTTAAATGGACCACTGGAGGCTCCTCAAAAAATGGCCCAAAACCATTTACATCTTTTGTGGGGCCAAGAGAGCAGAAATGTTCCTCCTGACCCCTCAAAAATACACCTGCCCACTTCCGCCCATGTGAAATTCCCCGCCAGGGTTGAACTCCCCCCAGATCCGGACTGTTTCTTGGCCCTGCGTTGGATCTGGCTGGTTTCCCACTCTCTTCAAGCTGAGTGCTGGAGCACTGGTTTGCCGTGCGCAGCTCACTGGATCTGTGCAAACAAGACCCTGGCGGCAAAATGGTTCGGGCCTCATGACAGCAACAAAAGGTGGGCAGCAGGTGCGCTCTGCCTGCTAACCATCTGGTTTGTGTCAAAAGTTAAAATTGGCTCCATTGTGTGAAATGATGGCTCCAACAATAACTACAAGGTGAGAAGGGAGTGGGGAGAATTTGCAGGCAAGAAACCCGGAAATATGGGTTTCCCACAGGCCCTGCCGAACTTAACAACAGGACCTGTTTTAAATGTTTTCAGATTGACAGTCCGGGTGGCTGTTGGGCAGGATTGCAGCCAGGAAGCGGAGCGAGGGTGAAGTCGGACACCACGGGGGGGTGGGAGGGTGGGGGGGGAGTCGAACATTGCGGGGGGGAGGCAGACATGGCAGGGGAGGAGGCAGACATGGCGGGGGGGGGAATTGGACATCGCGGAGGGAGTCGGACACTGTGGGGGGGTGAGTCGAACATGGCGGGGGGAGGCAGACATCACAAGGGGCAGTCGGACATCGCGTGGGGGAGTCGGACACTGTGGGGGGGGGAGTCGGACATGGCAGGGGGGAGGCAGACATCACAAGAGGCAGTCGGACATCGCGGGGAGGAGGTGGACGTCGCGGGGGGCTCAGCCGATTACAGAGGTTTCATCGCCCGGGTGGGTCGGCCAACTGCGGGGCTCCGATCGCATGCAGGTGGGCTGGGGGGGGGGGAAACACTCCTACTCCTCCTGGCCCATAAGCAGCGTTGTAAAGCCACTTACCTGATGGATCCGGCTCGCCTCCCTTCAGCTGCCGGGTTTCCTGAGGCCCAGGAAACCTCGCTTAAAGGCATTAAAACTAAAAGTTAATTTAAATTGGAGGCACGCAGCCCTCTAAAAATATTTTAGTGACCGACCCGCTTCCTGAGAGCAGTTTGGTCGCCCGCCCCCCAACCTGCCTCCATTGAAGCCAGAAGTGGATGGGTTGGGGGGTGGGTTGGGGGGCGGGTTGGGGGGTGGGTTGGGGGGCGGGTTGGGGGGTGGGTTGGGGGGCGGGTTGGGGGGCCCATTTTAAAATGTTTATACCCGCCACCATCCTAAGGGGTTAAAATTACTCCCGATATCTTGGCAATAGTGATGTGTGAAGTAGAATTTAATTTAAATATATTGAATATTAATAAGATGGGTAAGCCTCTAATAGATTCATCACTTAACATTCATTTAACGTAGAAGAATAATAAAGTATAAAAAGCAAAATAAGAATAACGATGTTTTGTGATAATTTCTCCCTTCTCCATTGTTATTAAAATTATTTCATAACATTTTGAGAGAAGCAGTACAGCAAACTAGAAACTCATTTATACCAGAACTGCAAATTGACAAGAAATGGCCACATGAGCAACATTTTTACTAATTTAGTAATTCAAAGTAAAAAAATTCTCATCTCTTGATGCAAGGTTTGGTTTGGACTGTGAGACAAGAGATTTTCATCAGATGCATATAAACAGCTTTAATGTGAATCCCCTGCTGCTTTCTGAAAAGAAATTTAAAAAGAACGAGCACACAAATCCCACAGATGATGCAAAGCTGCCAACAGTTAAATGAACTGGGATAAGCCTAAATTATATCCTCTGAGATCATGAGATCCTGTCGATGGGAATCAAAGTGTAAACAGGACACCAGTGGCTTTGCATTCTAGTTGGGAAATGAAAAGTTGAGGTTCATGAAAAATCCTATTTACTACACAAACCAATAGTGTGTCACATGATATGACAAATTAATTTTTGTCATTATAATAGAGGGTGGCCTTGCACTCAGCTGTGCCGCTATGCAGGAGTAGAATGTGTGGAGAGAAGATGGAGAATTTGGTAATTCCTTCTGCTGGTGTTTCTCTAACCAACTACATTGTGTGTGTTAGAGTGATACATTCACTCAAATGTGTGAAAAAATATTTAAATGGCCAATAATCCAGTGGCACCTGGACCACTGTTCTTCGGGCACTGCTGTATCTGTAGTGCAGAAAGCTGACCAGCTGGTGTGGGGAAATATATTGGAGGAGAAATTCAGTATCGCCCCATTTGGGGCGCAATTATCGGCCGGGCGCAAAGGTTAGCGCCTCGCGCTAATTATCGCCTCCGACTGCAAACTTGACTTTTATCGCCCCTGGAAGTGATTGGAGCGCTAAATCAGGCGCTTCACACCTGTCTTAAGGTGCAAAGGCCGAGGAGCGAGGAGCGAGGCGCTACCTCAGAGCGTTGGCGAAGCTCATGTGATGTCAGTCAGCAATGGAACACACACACAATGGCGCCGGCCAGTTCTTAAAGAGGAGGGTTGATCTTGCTTTCCATCCACATCCTGCTCATTGCAGCCTTGAATCTCGTCCTGGAGAGACCTGTACATCAAATCTGCTGGAAAGAACAATGGAGAGAACCAGGGAAAGAGCTCAGAGTGCAACCCCCACAGTCTCTTCTAAATCAATACAAGGAAGGTCAAATCAAAATGAACCTGCAAAGTGCTGCTCAGTACCCAAAGCTCCTTCACACAGCGTTGAATCTCTCCAGAAGTCTCTCTCTCTCTCTCTTTCAGAATGCGTGGTTCAAAAATGTCACCAACAATAAAAGGCAGGAAGCGGTCGCCTTTAAATAGCGCTCCCCCAGTCCCTTCCTGACTGCAAAACGCTCCCCTCAACCTGTCGTTGCTAGCGGCAGGCGGTAAGGCAGGGGGCGCCACTCAATATCCGCTCCAGGGTGCTACCGGGGCGTTGCGCACTCGACTGACGTCACAATCTGCCGGCGCAGGAGATCATAGCGGTAGTGTTTAGCGCCACCGCAAAATGTCTAGTTAATTTCACGAGCGGCGCAAACATCGCCGCGCCCGGGCGCTAGTTGCTTTGCGCCCCATTAGCGCCCTCTTAAGGCGCTAACGGGAGGCGCAACCAACTGAATTTTTCCCCCATTGTCTTTACAGCTCTGTGTGTCTCAAGCCCATATAAGGCCTGATTCCATGATTGAATGCGCAGCAGGCCTCACAGGGAGTAACAACTGAGGTGCTCAATAGGCTGGCACCGGAAAAAAATGACCATGAAAGCGGGTGAGCTACATCGGTGCGCCCGATTGCCCACCGCATCCCACCGCATATATGTTCATGAGGCCCAGCCATTATGGACAGAAAATAATGAGCAGCACGTGCCTGAATTCCTGAAATACATTCAACGAGGGTACATGTTCGGAGCGCAGTTTTGTAAAATTGCCCCAAATATTTACACTCCAACTAATACATTCTTTATGCGTTCTTTTTAAATCCAAAGAATTGGCTCCATCTGGAAGAACTGACATATAAATTAATATGGTATATTTTACAGTCCAAAGTATTTTCTCAAAGCTCAGACTTAGAACTTTAGATTTTTATAGATGAATTTCTTGTTTTTATTATCGTTGGCTGTACATCCATTTAGTTTAATCTTTTCTTAATGATTCTCTTTCATTGAATGCTGAGTAAATGGCCTGCCAATGCTTTGGCTCCAGATTTCTGCATTGAGCAGAGAGGCTCTTCTGATGAGGTTCCAATTTTGGAGCTGGAGCTGCTCCCACATTAAAACATTGCAATTGTTAAAAGGCTATTTTCACTTTTTCTCCAAACCTCTCCCTCCACCTTTGACTTACTCACACTTTGTTTCCCTCTTCACCCTCAGCTCTTCATCTGTTTTTCTGCCCCACTCTAACTGAACCATTTGTTGATTCTGGAACTGAATTGCAGTCTGCTATGAGTGTATCTGCGGTCCACCTTTCAAAGAGAGAGGAATCACATGTCAACGTGTGGTTCATTCCAGTAGCCAGTCCACAGAGGGCCTTCTGTTGTGATCCTTGAGTGTCACTATCACTTGCCGGGTGTTGGGCTGAAAAAGGCACATTCTGGATAGTAGAGGATATGGGGTCCACTTACTAAGAAGATAGCCATTGCAAAAAAACAAAACCTTCACAGTATTGTTGATCATGCTTTATTATGCATATTTAGTTCATTGCAATGGTATTTAGAATGTTATGTTTTCAAGTTAGCATGCATTGTCTTAATGCTGAAGTATACAGAGCTGTTAAGGCTGGAACGGAGTATTCCTTCCTGTGGTTTTAAACAATGCAAACAATTTTCCTCCTCCTCCCACTGCTGGAATATGGCCAGGGTGGTGTATTGCCAAAATGTACCCAACTACATTACGCCATGTTTCCTATACTACAACAGTGACTACACTGCAAAAGTACTTAATTGGCTGTAAAGCACTTTGGGACATCCTGAGGTCATGAAGGGTGTTATACAAATGCAAGTTTGTTCCATCTTTCTCAACTGGAGGACAGTTGATTCCGGGTGAATTTCTGGGTTCGGCTAATGTCCATGTCTTTTATCTGAAAGGCTTGCAGGAGCACTAATGCCAGCCAGCTTTGGGGCTTTCTGGCCACTGTCAAAAACAGATGGCTTCCAGTCCCATTGCCTCTCCTTGCTGGCCCAAAATAAAAATAAACATGCCTCTCTGGAGATTGTTGGAGGTAACTGGCAACCCCTTTTCAGATCTGCCAATCTGAATCATAGGATCATAACATCAATCGAATCTTACAGTACAGAAGGAGACCATTCGGCCCATCATGCCTGTGTTGGCTCTTTGAAAGAGGCTAACTACAGGCCAGTTAGTAGAGTCTCAGAGAAGGTTAGCCATCCTGACCTACTATTAACTAAACCAACAAAAAGTTACTAAAATAACAAAATGAAATCAGAATGACAAAATCAGGAAAAATAAAAGGAAAAATTTGATGAGATACCCACTGATCACAGAAGGCATTCAGTGAGCCAATAGACATCAAGGCCTAGAAATTGGCCTCCTTAGCGCCTCCCGTTATCGCCTCCGGGGGGCGATAACGGGGCACTAAGCACTTACCGATCAGGCACGGCGAGAAGATTGACTTCCGTTATATTCGGCGGGAGGTTTACGGCGGTGGTATGGCGTTGCTCCCCGATCTCCTTCGTCCCGGTAGCGTCCTGGACCCGAACTTCGGTACCGCCCCCTGCAGCATCGCCGGGCGAAAACATCGGCAGCTGCAGCAGGCGTGCATCGGGAGGCCGGCAGCTTCAGGGGCGATACTTAAAGGTGAGGTGGCCGAGGTAAGTGAAAAAAATTGTGAAATGCTCTTTCTGGGTTTTTTTCATTTTTCTTCGCCAGCGATCGATCAGCTCGGCACTCTGCTGCAGTGCATCGGGCTGATCGGGCCAGATCGCGGCTGCCATTGGGGACCAGGTAAGTTTTGCTCTTGCAGAGCCTGCAGCGATGGCTCTTCCTTTAAGGGAGGGAAGGAGCCTTCCAACGCGGCAGTGCTGCACACCTACCGCTCCGCCTGCTGCCTGGTGCGCACCAGGAAGGAAGTGCAGCGGTTGATTTAGCACTCCACTTCCTTCCTGGAGCGCAAAACCGAATTTTTTAAAAGTTGAAAAACATCAGCGCCTGGCATTAACCCAAATTCTCCCCCCAGGACCCCAAAAATCCATGGCACTTCTGACACACTTAGTAGGCCCACAAATGAGGCCAGATCCAGATATGCTGAGACCTGGCCTTGTACAGTTATTCCCGCTCACCTTTGGCAAAACACTCAACAATTAATATTGACTCCACCCCATTAAAATCAGTGGCGATGAGTTTAGTTTGATCACCGCAGCCAGCCAGACCATTACAGAATGGTGCTGCTGGCCTTGGAATGTTTGGTATAATCACAGGAATAGGAAAAATCCTGAATACTTTGGTTTTGAAATGCAGAATATTGATGATGTAAATAAATCAATATTTGAATTAACTGGCCCAAATGATAAGTCCATACTTTGTGATCTGTTGAATTGTATTAAAGAAACTACTTTGGGAAAAAAAACAACTATCTTGCAGAGCTTCAGGTGTGACGAAAACTCACCCTGTTCCGGCCGTTGTTTATAGTATCTGATGGCTCGTGTTTGAAACAGCATTTTTGGGGGATTTCCATGTGTATAAACTATCACAGGTAAGGGGTAACATCGCTTTTACACCTCGAATTACTATCAGTAGCCCAGTAAAATGCTCAACGCCTTCTGTTTAAATTCATAACCAATTCATTGTGCTACATTTTATTTACACCGCCCCCTCCCAATTTTACAGATATATCGGCCTTAACAACTCATTCCACTTCGGATAGGATGAGAGGACTGTCCATTTCTGCCACTGGTCAACACAGATCAATTTTAATCTGAGGTCCCAGCCACACAGCACTCTGAAAGGACAAAATATTGAATGAACTTTCCCTAGAGATTGTGTAGAATGGGCATATACCCTCTGGAGTTTGGAAGAATGAGAGAGAGGTGATCTCATTGAAACATACAAGATTCTGAAGGGGATTGACAGGGTAGATGCGGAGAGGTTGTTTCCCCTGGCTGGAATGTCTAGAACTGGGGGGCATAGTCTCAGGATAAGGGATCAGCCATTTAAGACTGAGATGAGGAGGAATTTCTTCACTCAGAGGGTTGTGAATCTTTGGAATTCTCTGCCCCAGAGGGCTGTGAATGCTGAGTCTTTGAGTATATTCGAGGCTGAGATAGATAGATTTTTGGCCTCTAGGGGAATCAAGGGATATAGAGATCGGGCGGGAAAGTGGAGTTGAGGTCAATGATCAGCTATGATCTTATTGAATGGCGAAGCAGGCTCGAGGGGCCATGTGGCCTACTCCTGCTCCTAATTCTTATGTTCTTAAACCTCCCCATAGTGGTAAGGAAGCAGCTGAACAGAAAAATCTGATTTAAACCGATGGTGAAGAGCAGCAAGTCAGTCCTTGTCCTTGTGCGACTGCAACAGCTCAGCTCCATTCCATTTCTGCCACTGGTCAACACAGCACACGGCCCAGGTCAATTTTAATCTGAGGCCCCAGCCACACAGCACTCGGAAAGGACAAAATATTGAGTGAACTTTCCCCTTGGAACATTGGCTGGTTTGAATGTCAGTCGTGTGCACAGATGCTCCCTATTGAAGTTTGCAAATATTATCACTTTATTATCTCGTTATTTACTCTTTATACAATGTGCAGCGATTTGTTCGTCGCATTGATTTACATTGTTACATTTCACTTGATTTAAAAGAAGCAGTGGAGACCTATATATGCTCATGAAATGTCTAAGATTATTTCGCCGTGAATTCCAGGCCATTGAATTTAAATAGTAATGCAATGCATATTTTATCTGGCAATTTGTTGTTATATTAAATCCTAAGTAAAATGCAGTTAATATGTGTTGGTTCAGCTGTTACACAAAGTGTTTCCTTTTACTGCAGTGCTTTTTGAGATGAACTGTTTTGAGAAATAATACTTGATGCCTTTGCCCTTTCTCATTGCTGCAGAGATATCCATTGGCTGTGCCATTTCTGGATTGATGTGGCGTCTTCCAAAGAGTTCTCCAGCAAATGTTGGTGTAAATTCAGCACTGGAAGATTGGGGAGACAGCGGTCTAACCGATTACTTTTGTCGCCAATATCGCCGTTACAGCGAATTCTGGGCCAACGTCTACTAGATTCCAAGATCTCTAGGGCACCATTTCAGAGGGTTTGCAGGATATTCAGTATACTCTTTCTCAGGGATTAAGGGATATTAGTAATTCCATGAGCTCTGTTTTTCTGCAGATCAATGACACCTAATATTCTGAGCCTATGCCTAATGGGAGAGCAGGAGAGGACTCCAACGATTCTGCCTTCCCTCAGGACAGCAGCTCCAGACAGTTCTTTTCTGTCCCTTCAGATGCCTTCACAGGTGAAAAAAGTCAGCAGGCCAAGGCTGTGGAGGCTGCAAGCCCCAGAGAATCAGTCTATTGCAGGTCCATCCCAGGACGCAGCGGCATCTCCGTCCCAATAAGCTTATAGTCATATAGAGCAGCCACCCATATCGCAGGCCCCAGGCCTTCAGGTGGGGTTTAGAAGTGTTATACTAGAAATGAGGAATGTCAAAAAGTCACAAGGGGAGAGTACAGTGTGATTCTAATTGACTTCTCAGTTATAAAGTTATAGAAACTTTATATAATTATTGTCAGAAATATTGTTATGATGTTCATGAAAACATAAAATTGCACTGAAGCTGAAAAAAATGTTTATGGACTTTGGACTCTCAAGGGACTTTTGCTTTTAATATAAATGGAGTATTCTGAAGGGTTGTAGATGTAAATTATTTAGGGCATCCTGGTTATTACAGATGTTGTATAGCTATAATATGATCAGACATTACTGAAAGTCTCTCCAATGCGATCGTTTTATAGCTCTCTCCCAGAGGCTGTCTCTGACCCTGCTGCGTCCTCTCATGTCTGAGTTCCTCTGTCTCGGGTGAGTACAGCTTCTGACTCTCTCGCCTCCTCAGGAATCTAAATTTCCAGGCCTTTTTGAGGATAAAAATTGTGGAGGACATAGTAGGACTCTACAATTTGTGAGACAATGTTGGGAGTGTACCAGCGGGAGTCCCTGGACCTACCCAAAGCACCTGAATGTTCACTTCAGCCACATGCCAGCAGCCGAGTTCATTTCAATTCAAGTGTGGGCACGAGCCTCGTTGTAGTGTTCCTCCACTTCAATGATGGTCCTTCTCAATGATGTTTAAAACCATGATAGTATTGTATACCCCTTGTCTCCAAGAAGCCAGCCAGTGCCTTGCCCATGATTCTGAAAGAGTGGAGGGACACTGGATTTTGAAGGGTGGATGAATCATAGCAACTCCCTGCATACTAGACATTGACTGCAGAAACCTGTGCTTGTAGTCATACACTAATTAAAAATTAAGGGAGTGAAATTCTTTTTGGTTGACATAATGATGTGGGTAGACCTTAGGGTACCGTATGGCCACATAAGTGCAATCTATAGCTCCAAGTACTGAGTCCTGGGAGAACTCCTCACAGCAGACTGTGTTGCCATTGCTTGCCTGTAGGTGGGCTGGTCCTGTATTCTGACATCTATCTGAGGGGTGGGGTGCTAGAAAGATCACATGAGTTGTCACAAGGCGAGAGGCTGGCATCATGAAAGTGACTTCTGGCTACATTACTTGTGCAAGATCCTAGATCTGGGAGCCACTGATCAGCAGGAGAGCAAATCTCGGGGCATCGGTTAGATCCTATAGGCTCTGAGTGATGTCATTGTGAAGTCCTCAGAAGACTCTTTCCATCTATCTCTCCAAATGGTCCCCCAAAGGCTGAAGACCAGTAATCAAAGTATCTACTTGTGATGGGTTGACTGTTGTGGAGGTCTCTTTGTTGGGGGAACAGATGTAGATGTTTGTGGTGTCACCACCTATTCCAGGTAGTATTGCATTCTGTTGACTCCTTCTTGGATATTGGCAATGAGGATTGTATTGGACTCTGTTGTGACCCCTGCAATCTGTCTCAGGTCCTCCGACCTGTGTTTATATTCCACACGAGCCTCCTCCCACCCCTCTTCATCTAACTCTATCAGTATAACTCTACCAAAGAGCCAGCACAAGCACAATGGGCTGAATGGCCTCCTTCTGTGTTTATCTAGCTTTCCGTTAAATGCATCTATGTTATATAGACAGAATTTACAGATGTTTACTACTGGTGTAATGCTTTGTGTGCCTGGAGCACACATTTGGAATTTGGGAAATCAGTGGATACTAAAGAATTTTACGCCCATTAATTTTAATGGGTAGAAACTGCTGTGAGGCCCATTGACATCCATGGCTGAAATCCTGATTTTCAGTCTCAGTGCATTATAGTCCATGCCAGGAGGGTCAATTTATCAAATCTGCTCTATAATTTGCACTGTGAAATACCAGAGGATGTGAATGAAAAAGAAGGAAAGATTGCCTCCTTTTTAAGGGTATTAATGTTTTTATAAAGCATTCTCTGCATACTAAGATCTCTTCTAATTTTCTGCAACCTCCCTCTCTCAGAGATTAAATGTAATATTTTTCAGTAAATTATTGCATTCAACATTTTTCTGTCAATTGTGTTCTGCTGCTCTGAAAAAATCTCTATAAAAGTCAATGTAGAAAGGGAGAGTCAGATGTACAATACTGTCAACTTTAGTGGAATTTTTTCAGATGGGCAAAAATAAATGTGTTAATGCCTGCCTTAAAATAACACTGACAGGAATTTGATGCAAGCATCTTCAGCACCCATAGCAGAAGATCACCCATTGGAACATTTCTTAATATTACCAATGCCAAAAATGTCTAAAGGGGTCTGCGCTCTTGTGATTCTCACTTCTGGCAATCTGGGTTTACCCTTCAAAAGCATGGAGGATGCTTCGCTCAAAGAACAAGGAGGATATTACACAGCAGTTATTCTTTTATGGTTTTATCACACTATTGCTTGTTTCGTCAAAGTGGTGAAACAAACATTTCTATGCTGGAATACATGATGGCTGAACACCTTGCTTCCCAGTAAATATGGGCTTGACATGATTTTCATAAATTTGGTCTTTTCTGCTCTGGAGCTGATATTTCTGGAGCCCTACTCCACTGCAGGAAGTGTTGTGGAGTGTGACATCCGGCAGCCACTGAGTCTTGGAGTTAACCCCTTCCCAAATCATTAACATGGTGGACAGCCCCCACCCGTAGAGGTATAACAGAGACACCTGCCCCGATGAGCACGTTGTAGCTGGAATAACCCCTGCTGCTCTTACAGGAGGACTGCAAAGCCTGGGTAGGGCTGAAGAAATGCTTTGGAATGCTTCTTAGGCAATAAAGGAGCAACATTTTAATGGTTAATTAGGAATGATTATCTTTCTTTGGGCAATCTTAGAGCCTTCCTATGGGACCAATGCCTGATTGCAGCAAAAGTAGGTCCTGCCAGGCCTAACAGGTGTACCTGGACATGCTCCAGACATCCCCCAAAAGCTGGCTGTGGGTGTGGGGATAGGGGTGCGACTGGCATTCGGGATGGATTGTAGATGGTACAGGAAACTGGCAGCTCTTGATTCCACCTCAATGCCCTGGCACCCTGCAGCTGATCCACTTCAGTTGTGCCCTCCTGTACTGCAGAAATTTTCACTGCACTGTATCATCCCATGGATTTAGATTGATGTGTTACTTTTGGAATTGTCTGCAACAATTTATGCTACTTTTGTGGCAATGAATGTCTTTTTGTTTCTACCTTTAGTGCGGTATTTAATACAATAATTTTGCTAGTCATAATATCTCACTGTTTACAAGTGCTACTTTTATTTCCAAGTAACAAAATATATAACACAGGCACAGGGGCTTTAAAGCCTTTGATCATACTGAAAATGGTTCTGAGGTTGGGCCAAATGGGATAATGTAGTTTTTAACACAATTCTCAACTGACTACACTTTTTTATAACTCCACAATCTTAAAGTGCGCTTTACATGGTCTAAAACAATGCAGCAACTCCACTTTCATTACCTTCAGCTCTCATTCACTCAATAACTGAATACAGATTTTCATCTAAATTCTCCTTGGAGTAAAGTTTCTTTACAAAAGTCACAGATACCCTTAATGGTTCCTTGGAGAAAATCAATTGCTGAACTTACTGCCTGCTTCCCCTTCACAGTTGATGATTATTCCAATTGACATTTCTGCCATTATGGCTTAGAGCTCCTTCTTGCAGCGCTGAATAAAACCTGTGCAACAAGATTGGTATGGACATCTAGGCTTGCTCAACCTCGATTAAAAAGAATTAGAAAATCATTTTCTTCTATGGGTTTCTCCCAAATCTGATGATAGAAAGGCTCGAATGGTATTGTTAATGATGTACTTGAGGGTTCAAAGACAGAGGGCTGGATTTTGATACTGGGGCGGACTGGGGTCGTGTAATCTGCATTTCGTGTTAGCCACCCGATTCTAAATCGATGTGGGAGAATGATGCCATTTTAACCTAATTGGCCAATTGAGTTCCAACGTGTGGGAACCCATGGCCAGTGAGTTTTTCCAGTCTGAAAGTCGCCTCCGATGACGTTATCATTGCTGCTGCATTTAAGGTCTGCAACAAGCCTTGCTTCTTCTGCAGACTGCCAAGCTTTTGCCCTTGCATGTTAGAGGCACCTGCAGGAAGAATGGCCAGCCAGAGACCTAGGTCTGCACCCCGCTTTGATGACGTTGCCCTGCAGGCTTTAGTAGAAGGAGCAAGAGCAAACAGAGGTGCTCTTCCCTTCTTCAGGGAGGAAGAAGCCTCCCCAGCAAACCAAGGCTGTGTGGATCCAGGTGGCAGAGGAGGTCAACTCTTTGTCAATAACCCGCAGAACCTGGCTTCGGTGCAGGAAGAGGCTTCATGACCTTCTGCGCACTGGAAAAGTGAGTATGAATTTCCCATCACCCTCAATCTGATCCCCATTGCCTCTCCTCACCAGCACTCAGCTTTAGCAATCTCTTCCTCCACATCCCACTTGACACTGACATCCATGCACCCTTACCCATTCCCTCTCTCTCTATGGTCACATTCACCTAACTATTCGACTATGCAGCCCTCACACTCCCTATCACTGTGATGCAATTACAACTTACAACACACAGGGAGGGCCCTTGGTCTTGCCACCTCACTCCATCTTTGTCTCCTTCTAAGCATCTATGCTATGGATTCTCTACACTCACTCCTTCATTCTCACTCAAACTCCACTTGTCTCCCTCATTGCAGGAAAAGAGAGCTCACAATAAGAGGGAAAGAGCGAGGACAGGAGGAGGGCCACCCTCAGTAGCCCAGCTCACCACCTGGGAGGAGGCGGTCCTGGGGATGGTGGGAGTGGAGGAAGATTCCCAAGTGGGGGACGGACAGACGGGTGCATCACAGCAAGCTGGTGACAGAATAGTTTTCCATCTCTCTCAATGACATTGCATGAGTTGCTGATAATGATTCTGAAGCTCTAACAGATGGACTTATGATCATCTGCAATATGCAATGTGCATGTAACCTTGGCCTCACATCTCTGACTCTTTCCTTTACTCCCCCCCAGGACCATCGCAAGCACCCGTCCCCACTATCCAGGAGGAAGAGCATGAGCCTCACCACTCCTCAGAGGAAGCTGCAACCTCTGAGGGTGCAGCGTCAGCAGAATTCAGCGCACCCAGCACCAGCGCAGACGCTCACACCTCGGAGGGAAAATCGCGAGATAGAGTAGTGTTGTCACCTGGTGTATCACAGCTCACAAGTGAGCATCAGCAGATAGTGGAGACAGGGACAGCAGTGGAGAGTCCTAGTCGGAGGGTGCAGGACTCTCCGAGCTCGGCTCAGCTTCATGTCAACCCTCTGCCTCCGGGTCCATCCATAAGATCAGCGGTGCTGGAACTCCAGGAACAGGTGCCGGAGTCTCTGGCAGGTTTTGTCTCCAGGGTCGCTGCGAGTGTGGAGCGAATGGAGGAGTCCATTGCGAACATGAGCAGAGCCTTTGTGGCACATGAACACATCACCACGGAAAGGATGGCAACCTCCGTGCAAATGATGGCAACCTCCGTCGAAAGGATGGCTACAGTAGACGAGAGGATGGCTGCGGCCATGGAGGAGATAAGTCTCCAGAGTGTTCAGAATAGAATGACATCTCTGGAGGAGCGATGGTCATCTATTGAACACAGAAACCAGACCTTCATGGAAGTCCTTCTGAGTAGGACTTCCAGTGCAGATACAGGTCCCCATGGCCCCCCTGATGTGCAGCAAGGTGCTCTCAATCCACTTGCAAGCGCTGAGGTGGACCTGACCCATGAGAGGGATGTTGTTTTCAGAGAACAAGGAAGTGGGGGCTCCTCTCCAAGCGCTCACACTTCCATGCCACTGACAAGTCCTCGGTCAAAGCCCCACCAGAGTCCGGACCCAACTGAGATCGGCATCTCATCCCCTGCACAGCCGCAGGAGCAGCAGACTGTTGCCGAGCCCTCACAGGTTCGCAACCCCAGAGGATGCCCGCCAAAGGTGTCGAGACAGGAGCAGCAAGAAAGTGAGCAAGGGGCCTCCACATCTGCTGAGGCCACAGGGGAAGCACTACGTAGGAGCACGCGTAAGAGAAAGATAGTGCACAAATAGTCACAAGGGTAGTCACTTGGGTGAATTTCGATGTTTTATGTTAAAAAGCCATCAGATGATTACTGTAAATAAAAAATCTGATGGCTACTGCTGTAGTTGTGGCGTGTGTCATTTCGCGAATGGGACTTCCACATTGAGGGCTTAAGATTACTTGCAATTGTCAGTATGGTGTTCAAATTGCTAGGAATCCGCTGGTTCTTGGCCATTGTTGATGCTCAGGTAAGAAGCTGCGAGGCAAAAGTGCTTGATTGGCTAGGCTAAGCAAATCTGGCCAAGATGAGTGCTTTCCTTGCATCCCGGGCAGCAATGTTCTCGCGTACTGCTGCCGCTGGTTGATGGGCCTCTGCAAGATGTTCGTTTTCGTTCTCCTCCTCCTCCTCCTCCTCCTCCTCCTCCTCCTCCTCATCTGAGGAGGATATGTGACGAGCCACTTGGTCCTCAGGAATCTGCAAGCCACGACGCTGTGCCATGTTGTGAAGTGCACAGCAAACCACGACGATTCTGGAGACCCTGGCTGCTGAGTACTGCAGGGCTCCACCTGATCTATCCAGGCATCTGAAGTACATCTTCAGCAAACTGATGGTTTGCTCAATTATGGCTCTGGTGGACATGTGGCTGGAGTTGTAGCTCTCCTCAGCTTCGTTGGATGAGATCCTCAACGGCGTCATTAGCCACGTCTTCAGGGGATAGCCCTTGTCTCCAAGTAGCCATCTGTTAAGTTGGTCTGGCGGACTGAATAGCGGAGGCACACTAGACTGGCGCAGTATGAAGGATTCATGGCAACTGCCAGGGTACTTGGCACAAACATGCAAAACTTCCTTCTTGTGGTCACACACCAGCTGAACGTTAAGGGAGTGGAAGCCCTTGCGGTTGACAAAAATACCTGGATTGCGATGGGGTGCCTTAAGGGCCACATGTGTGCAGTCAACGACGCCCTGCACCCTTGGAAAGCCTGCCAGATTAGCTAATCCAACCGCACGCGCCGTGATACTTGCTTGATCCTTGGTGAAATGGATGTGATTGTGCGCGATGGCAAAGAGGGCATCGGTTACCTGCGTGATGCAAGTGTGTGCGGCCGCTTGGGAGATGCCGCTGATGTCTGCTGCTGATCCCTGGAATGAGCCTGAGGCAAAAAAGTTGAGTGTGGTGGTGACTTTGACGGCCACTGGTCAGGGTTGTCCACCTGGTCCTCTGGGCTCCAGGTCTTGTTGCAGCATTGCGCAGATGTCACCCACTACCTCTCACGAAAGTCGGAGCCGCCTTTGGCACTGCTGCTCAGACATGTTGAGGTAGCTGACCCTGTGTCTGTAGACCCTGTTTGGGGGGTATCTCCTGCGCCGACGGGCTTCCATGCGCTGGCCCCTTCTGGCCTGTGCAGCTTCAGGTGGGTGAGCAGCAGCTTGGCGCTCCTGCTGTTGCTGCTGCTGTTGGTGGTGCTGTTGTTCATGGCTCTGCTGGTGCCGCCGCTGGTCTTCGTCCTCATCTGATGTCAAGAAGGGAAGGAAATAAATGGCTCCCATGCTTCTGGTATATGCCTCAGTTGAGGAAGCGGTCAGTCAAGGTGGCGAGAGGGGTTTCCCAGGAGGTCACACTGGAGATGGGTGTCAGGCTCCAAACTTCCACAGCTGTGGTTATGCCTTCTAAAAGTTTCCCCAGACCTGAGACAGCAAAGTCCTGCCACCTGCAAATGATGGCTGATCAAATCTCCTATTTAATGGTTGAGCTGCAGCTGATAGTCAGCAATCCAATTGTGCTACCGCCAGGTTTCACCGTCATGTTTCAGAACAGGCGTGCTTCATGTGGGAAAAGGGTTAAAATCACAAAGGCCTATCAAAATGGCATTATAGAGGCAATTTAGTGCTTATTAAGGGCCTTAACGGCCTATCCCGCCTCTTGGAGGCGGGACGGAGACAGGACCAGTAGACACGATTTAATGAAAATTGCTTGGAGGCGGAATGGAGGCGGGGTTGGGCCTGCCCGCCAGTTTTTGCAATTTTAACCACCCACACACCTCCAATCCCGCCTCAACGGCCCGATGAAATTCGAGCCCAGAATCTCTTTGGTTAGAATTAAGGAACAATAGAGGAGCTATTACGCTGCTGGGTGTATACTATAGGTCACCAAACAGTGGAAAGGAGATAGAGGATCAAATTTGCAGGAAAATTACAGAAAGATGCAAAAACTATAGAGTAGTGATAATGGGGAACTCCAATTATCCTAAAATAGACTGGGATAGTAACAGTGTAAAGAACAAAGAGGGGGAGGAATTCCTGAAATGTTTACAAGAGAACTTTCTTGATCAGTGTATTTCCAGCCCAATGATGAAGAAAGCAGTGCTGGATCTAATTCTGGAGAAGTAAGTGGGGCAAGTGGCACATGCTTCAGTGAGATAGCATTTAGGAAACACAATATCATTAGGTTTAGAGTAGTTATGGAAAAAGACAAGGAAAAATCAAATGTGAAAATATTCAGTGGTTGACCCAGAAGAGGAAAAGGATAGTGAAGAAGAAGAAGAAGAAGAAACACTGTCACTCGATTTGACACTCTCAGCCATTGGCTCCTCAAGGTCAACCAGCAAGGCCATCTGCAGTGTCCTCCACTGAAAGTCAGCAGCTTTCCACCCGCCATGCTGCAGCCACTGGGGTAGCACTGCGTAACATCACTAGGATAGACAAAGGCAGATGCAAGACAGTCACTAAGGGGATGCACAAGGGTGATAGCTGATTTCTTGATGTCATATTGGATGGATAGATATATAAAGTTGAATAGGAAAGTTTGCTTTGTGGTGGCTTTTATTTCAGCATTGTGACCAAGAGGATGCTGTGATGGTCAGTAACAGAGGGAAGGTAACGTGTGGGACTAATATTGAAAGGGGAATTGTGGTTGTGGTCACTGGTAGCGCAGGCGGATGATTCCATCCCGGATATCCCAACCAGAAAGGGGCTGTCTGGGTTGCATCCTTCCTTCCACATTCTACTCTTCTGCTTCTTCCTCTTCCCTCTGTGAGCATATGCTGTAAATCTGAAATAAAAGCAGAAAATGCTGGAAAAACTCAGCAGGTCAGGCAGCATCTCGACCTGAGATGTTAACTCTGTTTCTCTCTCCACAGATGCTGCCTGACCTGCTGAGTATTTCCAGCATTTTCTGTCTTCTCAGAGGCCTTCCTTTACCATCCAAAGCCTTGGAAGTGTCCAGCAGCACTGCCTGCACTTCCTGCACACTTTAAAATCGTTTAACATCTATTGCAATAAACCACTACTTCAATAAAATATTTTGTTAAAGTCCAAAAGCTTAAATCCAAACTTAGCTGAAAGATGTGTGTCCCTTTTAGAAGTGCTGACAGCGTCTCTGCAGGGCTGCTTCACGCTTGCTTTTCTGTGCGTGCTTAGGACCCAGCGTTAAAGAGAGCAAGAATGTCCAAGTTTGCAGACGTGTGTCAAGTCAGGCGTTGCACGTCAATTGACGTCACGATCTGCTAATTTACATTTCAGGGGCCACGCTGTCAACGGCAGCGCTATGGCCCTTACCAAAATGGTGGCCTCTGTGTCCTGCCGGAAGCGAGGCGGCCACCATTTTTTCCAGCAAACCAGCGTTAATGGCCGGCACTCAGGTAAGCAATTTTTAGACCATAGAGATTAAAATGAAACAGAAAAAGGAGGCTTATGATAAATGTTTGGTTCATAGTTCAGTAGAGAACTAAGCTGAATACAAAAAGTACAGGGGAGAACTGAAAAAGGAAATAAGAGGGCAAAGAGAGAGTATGAGAATATATTAGCGGGTAACATAAAAGAAAACCCAAATGTCTTTATAAACATATAAATAGTAAAAAGGTAGTCAAAGGAAGGGTAGGGCCAATTAGGGACCAAAAAGGAGATCTTCTTATGGAGGCAGAGAACATGGCTGAAGTACTAAATGAGTACTTTATATCTGTCTTCACTAAAGAAGAGGATGCTGCCCATGTTACAGTAAAGGAAGAGGTAGTAGAGAATTTGGATAGGATAAAAATAGATAAAGAGGAGGTACTTAAAAGGTTGGCAGCGCTCAAAGTAGAAGTCACCCTGTCCGGATGGGATGCATGCTAACTTGCTGAGGGAAGTAAGGGTGGAAATTGCGAATCCTCCTTCCAATCCTCCTTAGATATGTGAGTGGTGCCAGAGGACTGGAGGATTGTAAATTTACACCCCTGTTCAAAAAAGGGAAGAGAGATAAACACAGCAATTACAGGCCAATCAACCTAACATCAGCGGTGCGGAAACTTTTAGAGACATTAATCTGGGACAAAATTAATTGGCACTTGGAAAAGCATGGGCTAATAAATGAAAGCTCACACGGATCTCTTAAAGGAAAATCATGTTTGACTAACTTAGTTGAGTTCTGTGATAAAGTAACGGACAGGGTTGACGTTGTGTATATGGACTTTCAAAAAGCGCTGGATAAAGTACCACATAATAGACTTATTAGCAAAATTGAAGCCCATGGGTTTAAAGCGACAGTGGTAGCATGGATACAAAATTGGCTAAGGGACAGAAAGCAGAGAGTAGTGGTGAACGGTTGTTTTCAAACTGGAGGGAAGTGTGCAGTGGTGTCACCCAGAGGTTAGTGTTGGGACCACTGCCCTTTGATATATATTAATGACCTGGACTTGGTATACAGGGCATAATTTCAAAGTTTTCAGATGATATAAAACTTTGAAATGTAGTAAACAGTGAGGACGATAGTAACAGACTTCAGGAGGACATAGATGGACTGGTGAAATGGGCAGGCACATGGCAGATGAAATTTAACGCAAAGAAGTGTGAAGTGATTCATTTTGGTAGGAAGAATGAAGAGAAGCAATATAAACTAAATGGTGCAATTTTAAAGGGGGTGCAGGAACAGAGAGACCTGTGGGTGCACGTACACCAATCTTTGAAGGTGGCAGGACAAGATGATAAGGCTGTTAAAAAAGTGTACAGGATTCTTGGCTTTATAAATAGAGGCATGGGCTGGATTTTCAATGACCCGTGGAGTCGGGTTTGGAGGCGTGTGGGGGGTTAAAGTAGCAGATTCGGGGGTCCCGACCCCATCCCGACTCCAACCCGCCTCCACGCAATTTTGACAAAATGGGTCGCGGGGTTCCCGACTCCGTCCCGCCTCCAAGAGGCGCGAGAGGCCATTAACGCTCTTAACTATCCCTAAATTGGCTCTGTAATGCCATTTTGAAATGTTTTAGCTAGTTTAACCCTTTTCCGACGTGAAATACACCTGATGTGAAACACGCCAGTGAAACCTGGCGGGAGCACAAGTGGATAGCTGACTATCAGCTGCAGGTCCACTATTACAACGGAGATGTGATGAAGGCAGTAGTAGTATTTCTATTTCTTTTTCTCTCTCTCTCTCTCTCTCTCTCTGAGCTGCTGCTCATTTTGCATCCAGGTCCACTCACAGCAAAAGCCAGTCTCTGACCTGACCTGCAATGCATCAGCAATGATGACATCATCAGAGGCGACTTTCAGACTGAAACCACTAATTGGTTCATGGGTTCCCACATGCTGGAACTCAATTACCCAATTAAGTGAAAATTGCATCAATCTCCCACATCCAATTGCAGGCGGGTGGATAATATGAAATGCGGATGACACGACCCCAACCCGACCCCAAGACAAAATCCAGCCCATAGAGTACAAAAGCAAGCAAGTTATGGTAAACCTTTATAAGTCAGTGGTCAGGCCTCAGCTGTGTCCAATTCTGGACACCACATTTTAGGAAGGATGTCAAGGCCTTGGAGAGGCTGCAGAGGAGATTTACTAGAATGGTACCAAGGATGAAAGAGTTCTGTTACATGGAGAGGCTAGAGAAACTGGAGCAAAATACTGCAGATGCTGGAAATCTGAAATAAAAACAGAAAATGCTGGAAGCACTGGTATGGAAGATGGCAATGTCAGATCGGATGTGACAGAGACGGAGAAACTGGGAGAATGGATTAGAATCCTTACAGGAAGCGGGGTGGGAGGAAGTGTAGTCCAGGTAGCTGTGGGAGTCAGTGGGCTTATAGTCGATATTGGTCAATAGCCTATCCCCAGAAATGGGACAGAGAAGTCAAGGAAGGGAAGGGAAGAGTTGGAGATAGTGTTAGCTGTGACTCAGTTGGTAGCACACTCACCTCTGAGTCAGAAGGTTGTGGGTTCAAGTCCCACTCCAGGGACTTGAGTACATAAAGCTAGGCTGACACTCCAGTGCAGTGCTGAGGGAGTGCTGCACTGTCGGAGGTGCCGTCTTTCGGATGAGACGTTAAACCGAGGCCCCGTCTGCTCTCTCAGGTGGACGTAAAAGATCCCATGGCACTAATTTGAAGAATATTTATCCCTCAACCAACATAACAAAAACAGATTATCTGGTCATTATCACATTGCTGTTTGTGGGACCTTACTGCATGCAAATTGGCTGCCGCGTTTCCCACATTACAGCAGTGACTCCACTTCAAAAGTACTTAATTGGCTGTAAAGCACTTTGAGACATCTGGTGGTCGTGAAAGGTGCTATATAAATGCAAGTCTTTCTTTTATGGACCATGTGAAGGCAAGGGAAGGGTGGAAATAGAAACAAAGTTGATGAATTTTTCCAGTTTGGGGCAAGAGCAGGAAACGGCACCAATACAGTCATCAATGTATCGGAAAAAGAGGTGAGGGAGTCGACCTTAGTAGGACTGGAACAAAGAATGTTCCACATATCTCACAAAAAGGCAGACATAGCTGGGACCCATATGGGTTCCCATAGCAACACCCTTTATTTGGAGAAAATGAGTGGAGTCAAAGGAGAATTTGTTCAATGTGAGAACAAGTTCAGCCAGGCGGAGGAGGGTGGTGGTGGATGGGGACTGGTTGGGCCTCCATTCAAGGAAGAAGTGGAGAGCCCTCAGGCCGTCCTGGTGGGGGATGGTGGTGTAGAAGGATTTGACGTCCACGGAGACGGTTAGGGCCAGGAAACTGGAAACTGGAAACCGTTAAAGTGGCGGAGGGTGTCGGAAGAGTCCCAGATGTAGGTGAGAGCAGACAGAACAAGGGGAGAACAAATAGTCGAGATAGGAAGAAATCAGTTCCATGGGGCAAGAACAGGCTGAAATGATGAGTTTACCAGGGCAATCCTGTTTGTGGATCTTGGGAAGGAGGTAGAAGTGGGCTGTGCAGGGTTGGGGGATTATGAAGTTGGAAACCCTGGAGGGAACATCTCCAGAAGAGATGAAGGTCTGTGACAGTCTTTGAAACGATGTGTTGATGTTCGGTGGTGGAGTCATGGTCCAGCGGGAGGTAAGAGGATGTGTCAGAGACTTGCTGTTCAGCCTCCACAAGGTAGAGATCGGTTCGCCAATCAACAGCAACATCACCCTTGTCAGCAGGTTTAATGACAATGTTAGGGTTGGATCTGAGAGAACAAAGTGCTGCAAGTTCAGAGGGAGGTAGGTTGGAGCGAGTGAGGGGAGCAGAGAAATTGAGATGGCCGATGTCATGGCAACAGTTCCCAATGAAAAGATCTAGAGAGGGTAAGAGGCCAGAGGGAGGGGTCCAGGTGGAACGAGAATTTTGAAGACGGGAGAAAGACTCCTGGCCAAAGAGGTGGCGTGGTGACGAAGGCAACAGAAGAAGAGCTCAGCGTCATGTCAATCTCATAATTCATTGGGTTGGGGGCATAAGGAGATGAAGCTGAGGCCTTTGTTGAGGACTGATCGTTCGGGGTCAGAGAGGGGAAGGTCAGAGGGGTTAGTGAAAACACTGCAAGGGGTGAGATTGGAAGAAAGGATGGGGTCAGAGGAAATTGAAAGGGAAGAAAGTTCTGAAGGGCGTTGGTGTCCAAGAGTTGTTAAAACTTGTGATCCTTGACACCTGAAAGGAAGAAAAAAGTTTTTGTTAACGCGCCGGATGAGGCGAAGGAAGAAATGGAACTGCGGACCAGGACAGCTTTGAGATAGAGTGAGTTGGTGCTGCTGAAGAGCGAGGTCAAGAGCATGCATGTGGTGACGAATGGCATTGAGCGTGGAGCTCAGGATGCAGTGAGAGCAGTGGTTCGAGGAACACTGAATATCTTGGAGATATCTGTAATCATGGGTGGATCTGAAACATGAAGTGTGGAATTTCCGTTGAAATCCACATGGAATAAGTCGGAGCCGAAGACTGTTGCTGAGGAAAGAGATGTGGCTGTGAAAGCGAGTTTTGGTGGATACTTGATCAAAGACGAGAAGGGTAATAGAAAGCAATGAAGATGAACAAGGTAAAAGGGACAATCAGGAATCCAGTTGGAGAGAAGAGCAGAACTTCTTCAAGGTGGGCATTCCAGGAAGAGAAGCAGCAGTGAATTAAACATTAATACAAAAGCAAAATACAGCGGATGCTCCCTCTCCTCCTCTTTCAGCATTCCGAAGGGACCGTTCCCTCCGCAACACCCTGGTCTACTCCTCAATCACCCCCAACACCCCCACAACACCTTTCTGTGCAAGCGCAGGAAATACAACACCTGCCCTTTTACCTCCTCCCTTCCCACTGTCCAGGGCCCCAAATACTCCTTCCAGGTGAAACAGCGATTTACTTGTACTTCTTTCAATTAAGTATACCGTATTTGCTGCTCACGATGTGGTCTCCTCTACATCAGGGAGACCAAACACCGATTGGGTGATCACTTTGTGGAACACCTCCCTTCAGACAGCAAGCGTAACCCCGAGCTTTCCGGTCGCTTGTCATTTTACTTCTCCGCCCCACTCTCACTCTGACCACTCTGTCCTCGGCCTCCTCCACTGTTCCAATGAAGCTCAACATAAGCTTGAGGAACAGCACCTCATCTTTCTATTAGGCACTTTACAGCCTTCTGGATGCAACATCAAGTTCAACAATTTTAGATCATAAACTTTGCCCCCATTTTTTCAGACGGCAACTGTTGATGATTCTGCAATTCCCAATTACACCTCTTCTAAACCTATCTTTTGTTCTTTACTTGTCCCATTACCATCTCCTTTTGCTTTGCACCATCATACCTTTTGTCATTTTAATCTCTCCTGCCTTCCACCCTATCATAGACCTTCCCTTTAGTTCTTTCCTCCCCTCCCCCCCTTTCCCTGCTTCTGTACTTGCTTAAAACATGTTACATCTCTAACTTTTTCCAGTTCTGACAAAAGGTCATCGACCTGAAACGTTCGGCCGCGATTTTATCGGCACTGAGAGGGCGGGTTTGGAGGCGGGTAAAAGGTTAAAATCATTTTGATTGACAGCAGGTTCCGATCCCGCCATCAACCCGCCTCCAAACAATTTTCCCAAGTGTCGGGTCCCCGATTTGCGCATGGACCCGACACCTAGCGGCGGGATTAAAGCCAATTAACTGCCTGTTAACAGGTAGTTGAGAGTAGTTGACAGGCTATTTTTTAATTCTGCCGCTTCTGCCTCGAGTTTCCCGATGTCTGGACACCACGCCAGGTAAGTGTGGCGTGTTATGAGTCTGCTGTAATGTTTCTGCATTGATGACAGTTGTAGAAGTGCTGTGAAGGATCCAATGGTGCACTGGTGAGTTTCAGAGGTAAGAAAATGTTGGGAAATTCATTTTTAATGCATTTACACATTTCTTTAGGTAACAAGTTTTGAAATCGATGTCTAGTGCCACCTCATTGGGAGAACCTCTCTCACCAGTGACAGATCGCTTCTGTCACCTCACCTGCAGCTGCCATCTGTTCTAGTCTATGGAGGGAGTCATTGGAGAGCCTGGGTGCAAGAGCTCACCTTTGTACAGCGTTTTCAGCACCTCAATGCTGTCAAACACTGAAAAATCAGCTGTCAAAAAAAAATTGTGCGTGGTCCCTTTAAGAAAACCAGCAGATGACGCGTCATCAAATGGCATCATCTGACCGGCTTCCTCTTAATTGGCCGGCAAGCCCGCAGGGCGGGCTTAACAAGGTCAATCAATGTAAAATCACGTCTGTGGGCCGGATGCAGTTGGGGGCGGGACTGGAACCCGGAAACCACCTGACCTGCTCCCAACCCGCATCCAATGACAAAATCGCGGCCGTTAACTCTATTTCTCTCTCCACAGATGCTGCCTGACCTGCTGAGTATTTTCAGCATTTTCTGTTTTTATAATGGAGAAACTGGGGTTGTTCTCCTTAGAGCAGAGAAGGTTAAGAGGAGATTTGATAGAGGTGTTCAAAATCTTGAAGGGTTTTGATAGAGTAAATAAGGAGAAACTGTTTCCAGTGGCGGAAGGGTCGGCATCCAGAGGACACAGGTTTAAGGTGATTGGCAAAAGAATTTGCAGCGACATGTGGAAACATTTCTTTACACAGCGAGTTGTTGTGATCTAGAATGCACTGCCCGAAAGGGCAGGTGGAAGCAGATTCAATAATAAATTTCAAAAGGGAATGGGATAAATACTTGAAAAGGAAAAATTTGCTTAGCTATGGGGAAAGGGGAGGGGAGTGAGACTAATTGGATGGCTCTTTCAAAGAGCCGGCACAGGCACGATGGGCCAAATGGCCTCCTTCTGTGCTGTATCATTCTACGATTCTATGAACTCAGGCCTAAAAATTCTAGTACACTGGAAACCTGCTGATAACAGCGCTGGCCAAGGCTAATGGCCGCCTGCCGAGAAAGCGGTATTTTGGTGCAGCCTGCTAATTAACATCAGTGGTGCGGAGAATTTGTGGTGTAACGCGCTCTTTCCAGCCCTAAGCTCAGCAGGAGGCCGAAGGTCGCGTCTGTGTCCCGCTTGCAGTGCAGGAGAACGGGGAAGAAATGAGCGAGCCTGTGGGCCACGTACGGAACAGTTGCCGTATTTGTGACAACAATATTACCTGCCACCCGCTGAGCGATCAGTGTTACAGGCAAATTGTTTATGCATTTTTGGGGAGTCTGTCGGCTGCGCCGGGGAAGTCTGTGCTTTGATTTTCTTCGGGTTTTATGGGTTAGGAGGAGAAGCAGGGAGGGTGTGGGTGTACAACAGGGCAAATTAATTCTCGGGAGTCTGTACCTCTCATAGCGCTGCGAAGGCTTGCAGCATTCAGTGCTGTTGAAAGGGACAACGGGCAATTTTATTTGAGCCAAGATGGCCCATGTAATGCTTTCAAGGACTCTCTCCTTTCACTTTACCCACATGCCTCATTCTAAAGGAATAGAGACTAAGCCAAGCTCTTTATTTTAAGTGCTTGTTTAAATTTTCATGTAGCAGGAAGAAAAAGATGTAGGACAGGAACAATCAAATCCAGCGCTTTGTGGTTTTTGAAACCTTTACACTGTAGTCATAATTTCATTGATATGCTGAGGACACTTTCGTCACTGGCTTAGGAGGGTCTGACAATTGAGAGCATTTTACTATTCCTTGGTGAGGACAGAGTGCTCATATCTGATAACTTAAAAAATTTGAATTCACACTTCAGATTTCAGAGATCGAAACACTATGGGCTGGATTTTGATACTGGGGCGGGTTGGGGTCGTGTCATCCGCATTTCGTGTTATCCACCCGCCTGCAATCGGATGTGGGAGATTGATGCAATTTTCACTTAATTGGGCAATTGAGTTCTAGCATGTGGGAACCCATGAACCAATTAGTGGTTTCAGTCTGAAAGCCGCCTCTGATGATGTCATCATTGCAGGTCAGAGACTGCCTGGTCTCAGAGATTGCCTGGCCTTTGCTGTGAGAGGACCTGGATGCAAAATGAGCAGCATCTCAGAGAGAGAGAGAGAGAGAGAGAGAGAATTTTTTTTGCAACCAAGTCCTCCCAGGCAGTCTCTGAAGACATTCAATGCAGCAGCATCAGAGGCGACTTTCACACCAAATACTACTACTACCTTCATCACATCTCCGTTGTAATAGTGGACCTGCAGCCGATAGTCAGCTATCCACTTGTGCTCCTGCCAGGTTTCACTGGTGTGTTTCACATCAGGCGTACTTCACGTCAGAAAAGGGTTAAACTAGCTAAAACGTTTCAAAATGGCATTACAGAGCCAATTTAGGGCTTGTTAAGGGCTTTAATGGCCTCTCCCGTCTCCTGGAGGCGGGACGGAGTCAGGAACCCCGCGACCGATTTTGTCAAAATTGCGTGGAGGCGGAATGGAGTCGGGATGGGGTCGGGACCCCCGAATCTGCAACTTTAACCCTCCACACGCCTCCAAACCCGACTCCACGGGTCATTGAAAATCCAGCCCTACATCTCTCAAGGGTTACCTTTCAAGGCCTAGGCTTGCGAATGATATAAACACTGATATGTGGAGAGTCCTGGCTGTCTTATATTTGTCAGTTGAAGCGTCCTCATGGCTGTTAACACTGCTGAAGCTTTGACGAGGGTGGCAAGAGGAGCGGCGATATCCAAAATGGATGAGTGGGTGTCAACTCGGCGTTGCACGGCGATTAACGCTCCGACTAATTACAATACTTTCGGCGAGCGCAGGCAATGGCAGCGCTGCCGACTTGCCGAAAATGGCAGCCGCCGCGGGACCCACTGGCAGCCGGTGAAAGTGCAGCAGCCGCCATTTTTTTCCCCGAAATGGGCCTTACCAGCCAGCAGTAAGGCCTCTAATTTCTAGCCCTCAGGTTAATAATGTGATCCTAGGCACCTATAGAGCAGCTGCTTGTCAAACAGTGGCAGCCCCGCATTCTGGAACGCTGAGGCCTGAGAATTTCATACGGCGCCGCTAACGCCTCCCAAGAAATTCAGCGGGAGGTTAGCGGCGGCGGTAGCTGGTAGTGCCCCATGGTGCTGCGCTGCTGGTGATGACGTCATCGCCATGCACAGCGTCCCACTCGCACCCCGGCCACAAACTTCGGTTGCGCCCCCTGACCCATCGCCGGACGATATGTCTGACAGGGTCAGGCTGGCGTTTTTGCAGCAACGGCGTCGCAAGTTAAAGGGCAGGTGACGGGCAGCCATTTTTCTTTTTGGCCGACTGCCAGCACCTGCCCCCTTCCCCTTTTTTCTTCGGGGTGCCAGCCGCGATCACTCAGCCCGGTGGTTCATGAGGGCCACAGTGTGCGCAGCGCTAGCCCCCTCCCCTTTAATCAGGGGAGGAAGGCCTGCAATTGCGCAGCACTACGTGCCGACAAGCGTGTCGCTGCTGCACGTAGCGCTGTGAAATTTGCTGGTAGCGCCCCAAGAAGGAGGGGGAGCGCTTCCCGCCTCCTGCTTGGGGCGCTACCACAGAATTTACGGCGCGGGGCGCTAACCTTTTTGGGGCGCTTGAAGTTAGCGCCTCAAAGTGGGCGCCACCGAATTTCTCCCCCGTGGTGTACTGTGTGACCCAAAAACACCTTTGGCACTGAGAGCCTGCGAATCCACTGTACGCTAGGCTCATTATGGGCCTGAATTTGATGCAAATTAGGAAAGAGCTCCATAATACTCTTGAAACACCTGAATAACCTGGTGCTCAGTGCCCGTATGAGGTCCGTTACTTAAAGAGGACTAGCTTGGTGGCAGTAGCTGCTGAGATTCTTTGCATGTATTTCAGTACTTGATAGTCTCAGTAAATGCTTTTTCAAAAAGAAACTTACTGAAAATTCCTTAAGTCTGGAACAATTCTACTATTTGTGCCTTTCTTTCTAGGGCTATTTCATTGTGTACTTTACAAAATATCCCCCAGCCATTTATTTATTTGTAATTCTGGAGAAGCTGGATCAGTAGAGGCATTTTTTTAAAATCATTCATGGGATGTGGGCATCACTGGCAAGGCCAGCATTTATTGCCCATCCTTAATTGCCCTTGAGAAGATGGTGGTGACCCTACTTGAAGCGCTGCAGTCCGTATGATGAAGGTACTCCCACAGTGCTGTTAGGGAGGGAGTTCCAGGATTCTGACCCAGTGAAGTTGAAGGAAAGGCGATATTTTTCCAAGTCAGGATGGTGTGTGACTTGGAGGTGGTGGTGTTCCCATGCGCCTGCTGCTCTTGTCCTTCTAGGTGGAGGTCGCGGGTTTGGGAGGTGCTGTCAAAGAAGCCTTGGCGAGTTGCTGCAGTGCATCTTGTAGATGATACACACTGCAGCCACGGTGCACCGGTGGTGGAAGGAGTGAAGGTTTAAGGTGGTGGATGGTATGCCAATCAAGCAGGCTGCTTTGTCCTGGATGGTGTTGGGCTTCTTGAGTGATGTTGGAGCTGCACTCATCCAGGCAAGTGGAGAGCGTTCCATCACACTCCTGACTTACGCCTTATAGATGGTGGAAAGTCTTTGGGGAGTTAGGAGGTGAGACACTCGCCACAGAACAGCCAGCCTCTTACTAGCTCTTGTAGCCACAGTATTTATGTGGGTGGTCCAGTTAAGTTTCTGGTCAATGGTGAGCCCCAGGATGTTGGGGGATTTGGCGATGGTAATTTTTTTTTATTCGTTCATGGGATGTGGGCGTCGCTGGCAAGGCCAGCATTTATTGCCCATCCCTTATTGCCCTTGAGAAGGTAAGACAACTGGCTGGCTTGTTAGGCCATTTCAGAGGGCAGTTAAGAGTTAACCACATTGCTGTGGGTCTGGAGTCACATATAGCCCAGACTGGGTAAGGACGGCAGATTTCCTTCCCAAAAGGACATTAGTGAACCAGATGGGTTTTTACGACAATCCAGTAGTTACATGGTCACCATCACTGATACTAGCTTTTTATTCCAGATGTATTTAATTAACTATTTAATTTTTTTAATTAAAATATCCGACAGGTGTATTGGCACCTTAGGGGGATTACTCAGAACCTACCCTTCTGCTGCCACCCATGTTTGTGGGCCAGACAGTCATATCTGAACATGTCTGAAGATACCTCCATGCCAAGAGTATGGCCGGCTATTTCCTCAGAGCTGTCCCTGCTCCATCACTGTAACTTCGCCAGAATTGTGGCAGAAACCCTGTTTACTGCAGAGTGGGCTCCAGATCCAAAAAGGACCAACTTTCTTTCAAAGACCTTCTACTGCAGTATCTCCAAAGCAACTTTGCTGTTTTGAGCAGCTTGATTTCTTGAATTTACTCCAGCCATTTCATCCCCAGGATCGCTTTAAGGGCCAACAGTAACCCTTTAAAAGCTGCTACTACCCCCTCCCTGCCATCCCAAACCTTGCATTATGGCACGATATCCACTCAGTGCAGAGCAGGTGTATGCAGCACTCAAAGAGCAGCAGTGTCTGGCACTGCAGTGCCTGGACTACAGCATCATTGCTGTAGTTTCCAATATAATGCCTAGAGTGCAATAAATTATTAAGTCTAGAACTGAACCTTCGAGGTGCTGTGCTCTGCTTAGTGGAATTATACAGGCTGAATTTTAAAACTACTAAACAACATATTATAAAGCAGCAGTTCTAACCCCTTCAAGCTCAGTAGATAAATGTGTGCTGTGACATTCAGGCAAAAAGATACTGAAAGCCGTAGTTTTGATCGGTGGTCTGTGCTGATTTAGCCAATCTCTGCCAGGGTAACAATAGTGATACTACACATGACCTCAGTTTTTCTGGGCTGGGAAGGTGAGTAGTAAAATAATTGGTCAATGTTTCCATGTTGATTATTACGCAGCTCCTGCAATGCAGAAAGGTGGAGGAGATAATTCCTCCTGTTAATATTGGTAATCGGGGAGTACGAATTAAAATATAAGAAATATACAGTGTGATTGGTCAGTTTCCCATTGTCCCTCGGAATAAAACCACCTTAACAGACAGTCTCTAGATGTAAACAGCAAAAAAATGGGCAATTAATACTTTTTTGGTGGCTCAAAGAAATCATCCCCCTGGTGAAGACAAGTTCACGTCCAGTTGAAGGCCTATCAAAATTATTGTTGAAGCTCATACACCAAGAATGGCCATTTGGATAAGATATTAAGGGGCTGCTGCTGTTTGGGAGACCATATTCCAAGGTGAGTCATCACCCTTAGGAAAAAAGCAGTAAGAGGAGAAAATTAGTAGAAAGAAAAACTGTAAAAATCACTTAATGCCATCCCTTTCCCCCTCTACACACATTAATGAAATTTTAATATTCTCACTTTATAACTGGAAGGCTGAAATACTGATCAATGCTGACAGAAATTTCAAAAAAAGAGCAAAGAAAGAATCACAATATAAATTTGAGTAATTTATGCTTAAATGATTAAACCAGCTTAGAATTTAAATTCTTGGAGGATGTACATATTCCTGACTGCATGCTGAAATGAATAAAAATGAATTATTACATAAATGATCAAAAATGAATTATTACATATTTACAGCACAAAAACAGGCCATTCGGCCCAACAGGCCTATGCTCCACACGAGCCTCCTCCCACCCTACTTCATCTAACCCCATCAACAATTATTGCAAAAGTCTGTAAAAAAAAATTGCTGTAAACAATGACTTGTGCACTTTATGCATTTGTGCATTATGTATCCATTCAAGTGCAGAGTATTAGTGTTATTTTCAGACATTATTAAATAGGCACATGGGGTTTCTCTTGCAAATTATTCTCTATATTCTACTTTAGAAATCTGCACACATGTAAATCAATAAATGAGATTAATTTGCTCTATTTGACATTAACAGGGAGCAAACAGTATTAGCTCAGGGATTACAAATTGAAAACATGTCATAGTAACCAACTACTTATAGGCATTCGAAGGACAAGACTTTGATTCCCATCAGGCATGAATTAAACCCAGGCCCAAGAGAATTGTTCTATCCCTTCTAATCCAATACATCATCCAATCCCCTAAAAGAAAGGAAAGGAAAACAAATATATCGACTTGCTTTCTTGACTAATAAAGGTCTTAACTGAAATAAACATTGAGACAAAGCCACTGAGGAAGTCAAGTGAATACGTTACTCTAATGGGAACATCTGTAGGCCCTGGATTAAACTGCTTGCCTCGACGCACACACTAATCTTACAGCGATATGTTGACCAGCAAACAGTATTTGATTGATCAGGATTCTCTTGAGTTAATCATATGGTCGATACACGTTAACCACAAATTCACACTGCATTTGAGAATTATATTTTTTATTGTTGGAATCTACAAATTCTGATTCAGAATGAATCCCAGACATTTGTGATAAAGCACTCCTCTCTCTGTTGACTCTTCAGGACCATTTCAAATCAGTTCTGAATAGATAAATGACCTGGTATTCAACACGAATTGACACTACTCAGAAGTGTGGGAAATAGAAAAGTCATCTTGGAACATTAGGGATTGTCTTTCTTGGAGAGAATTGTCTGAGGATCACAAGCTTTTGTTCTTGATCTATGTCATTCTGTTAAGGCTATCAGATACTGTGATACAAGTGTCATTGCTCATCTTGATCAGCATACCAGGACAAAACAAATCAATAAAAACCATCAAAAAGATGTAACTTAGCTGCTCCAGTGATGATTGAAGGAAAAATGTAATTTATCCATTTCCTATCTTTATCAGTGTGTTTCTGTTGGTAAATCATTGGAGGAGCATTGTGACTCAGGTGTAAATGTTTGGAGAGATACATTGAGGGAGAGAGAGCCAGATATGGGAGAGTAAGAAGCTGCTGGTATAGCGGTGGCTTGTGTCTTCACCACGATGGTGGATCTAGGGCCAATTTTAAGCCTCCATGTCCGACGAGAGTGGGGCATGTGGGGGATTAAAATATCAACAGCGTGGGTACTCACCTTGTCTACACCAGTGCCATTTGGGGCAGTGTCACAGGCACTCACCCCAGACAGGTGACGGCCTCATTGAAATGCAAGAGTTGGGGTGATGACATTCAGACCCCGATGAGAATTTAACACACAATCACATGTTCGACGCCCAGTGCTGGCCTCACCAGGGAAACCTGCCACCACGCAGGTGAAGGCCTAAAAGAGGGCCGAGAAGAACATAAGAAAATAAGAAATAGGAGCAGGAGTAGGCCAATTGGCCCCTCGAGCCTGCTCCGCCATTCAATAAGATCATGGCTGATCTGATCCTAACCGCCAATCTACTATCACAGAACCATCTCCTGAACCTAACAGAATTGGACACACGAAATAGGAGCAGGATCAGGCTACATGGCCCCTGGGCCCACTACGCTACCCACAGGGCCATGACCGATCCGAGCCTAGACTCATGTCCAAATTCCTGCCCGCTCCCCGTAACCCTTAATTCCCTTTACTTCTAGGAAACTGTCTAGGTAGGTTAATTAAATTTTTTAATGTTTCCTTGTGGACCAGGAGGAGCAGGAATGCCACGGGCTCTCCCCTTTCCTTCGACCGCAATCATGTCCGCCCCCCCCACCCCAATGCACCTCACTGACTGCCATGAACAGTTCCTGCGGGTCCCCGGCAGCGGCCTTCTGCCACGCTCGCCCCGCCCGCCTGCCTTCACGCCATCGCCATAAGGTTCATGCGGGTGTCGGGCTTAGAGTTAAAATGGGCTCACGTCAGCGAGGCCAGCCTGCCACTCGCTCCCCCCCACCCCCTGTCTGCCCCACGCTGACCACTCACCCCAAGTTTAAATCAGGCCTCATATTTTTTTTTAATCTGGTTTGTCAAACTGCTCACAAAAATAAATGAGGTTAACACAGCGTAAAAGGCTGAGCTATTTTTAGCTGCATATTGTTTAACAGCGACCACTGATAAAATAAATTAAATCTGTCATGTCTTTGATTTAATGGTTATTCTAATTGAGCCTGGGAACTCCCGGTACCCATAAATTTTAAATGCCACAATACATTGCTGCCACATACCTGATTAAATTGTCTACTTTACAGACTCCAGAGCTTGTTTAATAATTCAGTTTTATTTTTCCTTCTTTCCAGGTAGTAAATGGTTTTTGTATTAAAAATTCAGCCAGATAAAAGCAATTTTGATTAAAACTATATTTTTCCTTTTTCGTGTGCTTTGTCAGAAGAGAGTGTATTGCATAAATAATGTACAAGAGCTGTAGGTGATTTGTGACCTATTCTGGTGCTTCAGATTAACATAAAATGTTCTGATTCTTCACAGAAAATATGTAAGGGGTAATTTTCTGACTTTGCATTCGTGATGGTGAGCCTCAGCCGCCAAGAGGCTATATGGTCAGAAAATCATGCGCAGTGCATGCCCCCTTTCTAATATGCGCTCCTCAGTGGACGAGGCTCCCCACTGGGAGTGTCAAGTCAAAACATCACCCCTATAATGTACAACAAAATATGACTTCAAATGAAATTCTTCACTTCTTTCGCTTCTTCCTCTATTAGTTATCCCTTTCATCTGACACAGAAATAATATCCCCAATTTAAACGCCGGGCCTAGTTTTCAGCGGGTGGGTTTTGAGCCGTGATTTTAACACCCTTTCACCCAGTGAGAATGGAGCGTGGGAGGGTTCGAACCCCTTGTGAGTCACAAGGAGCAGGAGTGCTCCACTGCTCCCTCCAGGCCCTGCAAGGAGTCCTTGGGCCTCTCCAACCCCAGGCTCCCCGCGATCACACTGGAACCGCACTCCCCCTCCTCCACCCCCGCCCCGCAGATCGGCTTTAGGCCCCATCTCCCACAGACTGCCGGGGTCCATTCCTATGGGTCCCCAGCTGCGGCCTCCTGCCCCCACATTTCCATTCCCACCTGCCGGCCAGGTATCAGGTGGGACTCCAGGAACTTTTATTGACATGAGAACCTGCCGTTAAGATCGACAGGGCCTCCGCATCCCCAAGCTCTCCCGGTGCGCCGCCTGCTTTGAGGCTTGTGCGCACCATTCCCGCCCTACTTGTAAAATCGGCACCAAGATGTCAGTTCAAAACTCACCCCCTGCAGCAAAAAACAGGCCCAGGGCATTTTAACTGTCGGGCCTCATTATGACCTTAAATAAGTGTTTCCCACTCGATTTGCTGATCCGTCAGGAAACCTGCCCACCTCCGGAGTGAAGTTTCTGGGGGGTTTGCCAAATGCCTATTTAAAGCGGAAATGCACTTCTTAAAGCGAGGTGGCATTCTCTTATGGTTAATCTCGCTGTTGGAGTGTACTAAATTACCTTTGTGAGTTAAAAACAATCCATATATATTCATAAAGTCTCAAAATTAACTAACCTGGCAACATTCACATTACTCATAGTTTCTTGTATTTGAAGGATTTATTATCATGTCTCCTCTTAATTCTGATGCACTACTTTGAAATCATTCTAACTGCTCTTTAAAGGATTCAGCAAGTTAAACATTGACATCATCCTATAAAACTTCAACCTGTCTTTCTCTTTCAGATTCTGAGTGACCCACTTTAGCATTTTCTGCTTTAAGATCTATATTTGCCTGATTCATGTCTTACTGCTTTTTTGGATATCAGGTTACACAAGCCATATGTTCTATGGTCACAGGAAAAATGAAAACAAAGCCAGCAACAGGAAAGAGCGGAGCTAACATTACAGCTGACTGAAGACAATGACAAGTTATTGTGATATCATCACTACAGAATAATATCAGAGCAACATATGGTAAGGGGATAATTTTCCAGGACTAAAGGAGAATTACAAGGGAATTAGTTCTTATTTCATGTTCTAAAACAATTAACAGCACTTTACCTAGTGAGTTATTGTAAAATAAAGTCAAGGGCCCTGAATTTCCTCAGCCCTTTGCTGCTGTGCCGCTGTAGCTTCACTGGAAGTGCGGTGCAATTCCCATTTTCATGCATCAACGGGGTTTCCGAACAATTCCAGTGAGGATACGGGGGCGCAGCGGCAGTAAGGCTGAGGAAATTCAGGCCCAATTCCTTTTTTTAATGTTCATCTACTTTAAAGTGTAGAAAAATTGTGAACATTTTATAAACCACATAAAAAAGCCAAGATGAAATTAAATCTCTTTAAAAGGGGGAAAGTTGGCTTTTAAATTACAGTTGTTATAACTCTCAGGGGCTATCCTGGCTTCTATTATATTTAAAAAAACCTCTTAACAATCCTTGACAGCATTTGTAATTTTCTCCCTCTGAAGAATATGCAATGACTCATCTTTCAACAGCCATTACCTTAAGGTCCTTTCCCTTGTTATGAGGTAGATCTCCTGTCAGCTGAGATTTGATTTTAAGGCATTCCTGCTGTTATAGAAATATAACTTAGCAATATCGGGTCCTTAGTCAAACATGCAATGTCGTCATTTGTTATTCTCAGCAGCTCCATATCACATGGAAGAAAATTCAGTGAATCTCATCGAATGAACTATTTCCTGAAAACTGGCAGCTTTCATTTTAATGTCTGTACGACTTTGACTCTGTAATTAATTGGTTTGCAGTTTCATACTGCCGTTTTGCGCATAATTTTCTTTCTTTGCATTTAGCAGGTTTGGGTTTCATGCATTAAAATTAATTCAGATTGAGACAACACTTATTTAAGAGACAACTGATGCCTGATGCCTGATGCCATCTGACAGATGCCCATGATGAAACTTTGTCTATGCTATTCATCCTAGTGATCTCATGAGGAGCAAGTACTGTACAACTGATGATCATTTTTGTGCAGGTTATAATTGTGCTGGTTCAATATGCAGCCAACATTATGATATTAACTTCCTTGGCAGCAGCTTTAACTCTTAGACTGACTAAATTTCTGCAACATTTCTTTCCGTTGCTTTTATTTAAAATTTGAATCCTCTTGCGTTAGACCAGTTGTAATAGCACATTTTAGAATGAACCCTCAACAGCCTATACAGTTTTGGAAATATAAGACTTCAGGCTACGTATAAAGTACATATTTTGTGCTACTTTTATCTCAGAGGTGCAAAATGTATAAATAAAAAACAATGTTTTTTTGTAAAATATTGGCTACAAATTTACACACAAAACTAATGGGCAGAAAATTCTGTTTGGCCACTAACCTTCACGGCTGAGTTCCTGAGATGTGCTTCCAGTGGGTGAAGCAGTGCTGGGAGTGTAAATTCAGAAAATTTAATCTAATGAATATAAAATTGTGAAACAATACTCATAAATAATTATGCATATATAGAATGAGATTTTCCAAGGCCTCGTGGCACTGGCAGGGTCCCATAGGAGCAGGAGTAGGCTATTCAGCCCCTCGAGCCTGTTCTGCCATTCAATTAGACCATGGCTGATCTGTGTCTTAACTCCATCTACCCGTCTTGGTTCCTTAATACACTTGCCTAACAGAAATCTATCAATCTCATTTTTGAAACTTTAAATAGCCTCAACAGATAGGGACATAGGATCGGATACAACCAACCAGCTTATCAGAAAATCACTGGTGTGGTGATTTTCCAATAAGCCACCCGCTGCATGCAATGCCTCGGTGTCATGTAGGGGATGATTTTGCCAATGGGGACGTGATGGAGGCGGGACTGCTGCTTGTCAGGTTTTAGTCCCGCCTCCATCGACGTCCGGGCCAACCCACGCTATTTTCCCTTGATTGACCTTGTTAAGCCCGCCCAGCGGGTTTAGCAGACCAATTAAGGGAACGCCGGTGACAGAGAATGTCAGCGTATGACGTTTCATCTGTCAAACATTTTTGACAGATGAATTGTTATCGTTTGACAGCTTTGAGAAGCTGTCAAACACTGACATTCTCTGTTGTCTGGTGAGTTCTTGTACTCAAGGCTCACCAAACCTATTTCCTGAGCAGAAAGCAGATGGCTGTTGCATCGGAGAATACAGCAGCCATTCTGTCATCTCTGCCTCCGGATCCCCAACGATTGAAGCCTGCAGGAAGAAACAAAGGTAAGGAAACTTTTTCGAACACTTTTCACTCACCTCACATACTTACCTCTCCACACGTGCACCCATCACTCATCTCCACAGCGCACTTTTCGACCCCTCTCACCCCCGCAGACCCACTGCTCGCCTCACAGACCCTGGCGGGGTTTCCCAATGTCAGGAAGCCCGCACTTCTGTTGGAAAAATGGGGATAATTCTCTTAACTGCCTGTTAACTACCTGCAATTTTCCTGGCAGTCCCACCTCCAAACCCGCCTCCCCAGGGCTGGCAAAATCGCCCCCACAGTCTCAGAGCATTTACCCCCATAGTGTAAGCTTTTTAAGTGCTGGTACATGAAAGTTGTACACAAAACCATTTTATAATGTAAAGTTTGACCTGCTAATCAGAGTTTATACAGGGTTAATTCCTCTGCTAAAATGTCACACAGAGAAATGTGATACAAATGTGTTAAACTTTCACATGCTGGTATCACTGACAGTAATTGTCATGTTACTATTCCTATTGTTGTAACTTGTCAACCAACAAGGAAAGGACAAGTTCATGAGTCACTCTATTTAACCAACTTCTGATATGTAGCAGCATTTAACCTCATAGAAAGTGTGTGTTTTATACCAAACCTAATTGGCTTGTTGGGGTGCTGATTCATAGAATCATAGGGGTAAAAATTCAGTTGGTTGCGCCTCCCGTTAGCGCCTTAAGAGGGCGCTAATGGGGCGCAAAGCCACTAACGCACGGGCGCAGCGATGTTTGCGCCGCTCGAGAACTTAACTTGAGATTGTGCGGCAGCGCTAAAACTTACCGCTGCGACCACCTGCGCGCGCAGATTGTGACGTCATTCCATGGTGCAACGCCCTTGTGGCGCCCCGGAGCGGAAATTGAGTGGCGCCCCCTGCCTTACCGCCTGGCGCATCCAACGACCAGAAGACTGGAACGCTATCAATCGCTGTGGGGCTGGGGGTGGCGCTATTTAAAGGGGGCCTCTTCCTGTCTTTTATTGTTGGTGGCATTTTTGAACTATGCATTCTGAGAGAGAGAGGGAGAGACTTCTGGAGAGATTCAACGTTGTGTGAAGGAGTTTTGGGTACTGAGCAGCACTTTGCAGGTTCATTTTGAGTTGCCATTCCTTGTATCGATTTAGCAGAGACTGTGGGAGCTGCACTCTGAGCTCTTTGCCTGGTACTCTCCATTGTTCTTTCCAGCACATTTGATGTGCAAGTCTCTCCAGGCCGAGATTCAAGGCTGCAATGAACAGGATGTGGATGGAAAGCAAGATTAACCATCCCCTTTAAGAACTGGCCCGTGCCATTGTGTGTGTGTTCCATTGCTGACTGACATCGGGAAAACAAAAGTCAATAAATAAACTAAAACTAGAAAATTAAAAAGTAATATAAGGGTTAAGTCATGGCAGTAGAGCCTGTGTCATGCTCCTCCTGTAACATGTGGGAAATCAGGGACGCTTCCTGTGTCCCTGACAACCATGTGTGCGGGAAGTGTGTCCAGCTGCAGCTCATGTGGGACCGCATGACGGCCCTTGAGCTGCGGATGGACTCACTTTGGAGCATCCACGATTCTGAGAGGGTTGTGGATAACACATTTAGTGAGTTGGTCACACCGCAGGTTAAGGCCAGCGTAGATAGTACATGGGTGACCAAAAGGCAGAGCAAGGGCAGGAAGGTAGTGCAGAAATCCCCTGGGGTTGTCTCCCTTAGCAACAGGTTCACCGCCTTAGGTGCTGTTGTCGGGGGGGATGACTCATCGGGGGAAGGCACCAGCAGCCAGGCTCATGGCACCATGACTGGCTCTGTTGCAAAGAAGGGAGGGAAAAAGAGTGGCAGGGCTATAGTAATAGGGGATTCGATTGTAAGGGGAATGGATAGGGGTTTCTGTGGTCGCGACCGAGACTCCAGGATGGTATGTTGCCTCCCTGGTGCAAGGGTCAAGGATGTCTCGGCGCGGGTGCAGAACATTCTGGAGGGGGAGGGGGAACAGCCAGTTGTCGTGATACATGTTGGTACCAACGACGTAGCTAAATAAAGGGAAGAGGTCCTACAAGTAGAATTTAGGGAGTTAGGAGCCAAGCTAAAAAGTAGGACCTCGAAGGTAGTAATCTCTGGATTACTACCAGTGCCACGTGCTAGTAAGAGTACAGAGAACAGGATAGTTAGGCTAAATACGTGGCTTGAGCAGTGGTGTAAGAGGGAGGGTTTTAAATTTTTGAGGCATTGGAACCAGTTTTGTGGTAGGTGTGACCTATACAAAAGGGACGGTCTACACCTGTGCAAGGATGGAACTGATGTTCTCGGGGTAATTTTTGATAAAGCAGTTCGGGAGCATTTAAACTAGTATGGCAGGGGGCTAGAAACCTATGTAGTGAAATAGAGGAAAGTGAAAGGCAGACAGAAATAAATGGTAAAAGGGTGAGGAACAAAAAACAAAGGGCCAAACCAATTCATAAAAAATGTGAGCATAAAAAAAGCCTGAGGGTATTATACCTTAATGCGAGAAGCATCAGGAACAAGGTAGATGAATTAGCTGTGGAAATAGAGGTTAATAATTATGATCTAATTGGGATTACGGAAACATGGTTGCAGGGTGAGCAGGGCTGGGAGCTTAACATACAGGGGTATTCAGTATTTAGGAAGGATCGACAAAAAAGAAAGGGAGGAGGGGTAGCATTGCTGGTAAAAGAAGGGATAAATGCAATTGAAAGGAAGGATATTAACTCAGTTAATACAGAATCTATATGGGTGGAGCTAAGAAATAGCGAGGGGCGAAAAACATTAATAGGAGTGGTATATAGGCCTCCAAATGGTAAAATAGAGGTTGGGGAGGGCATCACGAGGGAAATTAGAGAAGTGTGCAATAAGAGCACAGCTGTCATCATAGGTGACTTTAACTTACATATAGATTGGAATAGCCTAATCAGTAAAAATAATGAGGAGGAGGAATTCCTTGAGTGTTTAAGGGATGGTTATCTGGATCAATATGTCGAGGAACCAACTCGGGAACAGGCTATATTGGACTGGGTACTGTGCAATGAGAAGGGACTAATTAGTAATCTTGTTGTACGGGGACCCTTGGGTCAGAGCGATCATAACATGATCGATTTCTCACTCGAAATGGAGAGCGAAGAAATTGACTCAGATACTAAGGTCCTGAATTTAAACAAGGGGAATTATGATGCCATTAGACGGGAACTGAGTAGGTATGATTGGACAACGTTCCTGGGAGGACTGGAGGTAGATAAACAATGGCAAGCATTTAAAGATAGAATGACAAAATTGCAAAAATTGTTTATACCAATCTGGCATAAAAGGAAATCTAAAAAGGTGACTCAACCGTGGATAACAGGGGAAATTAGAGACAGCATAAAATCCAAAGATAGGGCGTATAAAATAGCCAAAAAAAGCACCAGAGCGGAAGATTGGGAACAGTTTAAGATAGAGCAAAGGAGGACAAAGGGCTTAATCAAGAGGGGCAAAATAGCTTACGAAAGCAAGCTGGCGGAAAATATAAAAACTAACTCCAAAAGCTTTTATAAGCATATCAAGAGGAAAAGACTGGTGAAAACCAAAGTTGGCCCATTGCAGTCAGATACGGGGGAATATATAACGGGAAATAAAGAAATGGCAGACCAACTAAATGCATACTTTGGGTCAGTCTTTACGAAGGAAGACACAAAAAACCTCCCTGGGATATCGGGAAAAATAGGGACATTTGCAAAGGAGGAACTGACGCAAGTCAATATCTCTAAGGATATGGTGTTAAGGAAGCTAAAGGGATTGAAGGCGGACAAATCCCCAGGGCCTGATAACATGCATCCTAGGATGCTGAAGGAGGTGGCCCTAGAGATAGCGCATGCACTAAGTATGATTTTTCAGAATTCATTAGACTCGGGAACAGTGCCCATGGATTGGAGGGTAGCTAACGTTACCCCACTATTCAAAAAGGGGGGTAGGGAAAAAGCAGGTAATTACAGACCTGTAAGCCTTACATCAGTTGTGGGCAAAATGCTGGAGTCCATCATTAAGGATGAAATAGCGGAGCACTTAGCAAATGGGGACAGGATAGGACAGAGTCAACATGGATTTACAAAGGGTAAATCGTGCTTGACTAATCTATTGGAATTTTTTGAGGGAGTAACTGGTAAAATAGATGGGGGAGAGCCAGTAGATGTGGTGTACCTGGACTTCCAAAAGGCCTTCGATAAGGTCCCACATAAAAGATTAGCAGGGAAAATTGAAGCTCATGGGATAAAGGGGAAAGTATTGACGTGGATAGAGAACTGGCTGTCAGATAGAAAACAGAGAGTTGGAATAAACGGCTCATTTTCTGAATGGCAGGCAGTAACAAGTGGGGTACCACAGGGATCTGTCCTGGGTCCCCAGCTGTTCACAATTTACATTAATGACCTGGATCAGGGAGTCGGATGCAGCATTTCCAAATTTGCAGACGACACTAAACTAGGAGGGGGGGTGGGCTCAGAGGAGGAGACCAGGAAGCTCCAGAGCGATTTGGACAGACTGGGTGATTGGGCGGATAAATGGCAGATGCACTATAATGTGGACAAGTGCGAAGTTATCCACCTTGGGTGCAGGAACGGGAGGGCAAATTATTATTTAAATGGCAATAAATTGGGAGAGGGGGAAGTACAGAGAGACCTGGGTGTTCTTGTACACCAGTCACTGAAGGCGAGCATGCAGGTGCAACAGGCGATCAAGAAGGCAAACGGTATGCTGGCCTTCATAGCAAAAGGGTTGGAATACAGGAACAGGGATACCTTGCTGCAGCTGTACAGGGCACTGGTGAGACCACACCTCGAGTACTGTGTACAGTTTTGGTCGCCTCATCTGAGGAAAGATGTTCTTGCCATGGAGGGGGTGCAGCGGCGATTCACCAGGCTGATACCAGGAATGGCGGGATTGACCTATGAGGAGAGACTATGTAGTTTAGGGATGTACACACTGGAGTTTAGAAGATTGAGAGGGGACCTCATAGAAGTGTATAAAATTCTGACAGGTCTAGACAGACTAGATGCAGAAGGAATGTTTCCCTTGGCGGGTGAGAACAGAACTAGAGGACATAATTTAAGGATAAGGGCTAAACCATTTAGGACAGAAATGAGGGGGAATTTCTTCACTCAGAGGGTGGTGAACCTGTGGAACTCATTGCCACAGAGGGCAGTGTACGCCAGCTCATTAAATATATTTAAGAGGGAATTAGATATATTTCTACAGGCAAAAGGGGTTAAGGGTTACGGAGAGAAGGCGGGGACGGGATACTGAATTGGAGGATCAGCCATGATCTCATTAAATGGCGGAGCAGGCTCGAAGGGCCGGATGGCCTACTCCTGCTCCTATCTTCTATGTATCTATGTATCTATGTATTACATGAGCTTCGCCAGCGCTCTGAGTTAGCGCCTCACTCCTTGGCCTTTGCGCCTTAAGACAGGTGTGCAGCGCCTGATTTAGCGCTCCACTCACCTCCCGGGGCGGTAAAAGTGAAGTTTCCAGTCAGTGCCGATAATTAGCGCCAGGCGCTAATATTTGCGTCCAGACGATATTTGCGCCCCAAATGGGGCGCGACCTAATTTCTACCCCATAGAAATTTACAGCACAGAGGAAGCCATTCGGCCCATTGTGTCTGCGCCGGTCGAAAAAGAACTATCTAGCCTAATCCCACTTTCCAGCTCTTGGGCCGAAGCCTTGCAGGTTGCGGTACTTCAAGTATATATCCAAGTACTTTTTAAATGTGATGAGGGTTTTTGCCTCTACCACCCTTTCAGGCAGTACGTTCCAGACCCCCACCACCCTCTAGGTGAAAAAATTTCTCCTCAACTCCCCTCTAATCCTTCTACCAATTACTTTAAATCTATGGCCCCTGGTTATTGACTTCTCTGCCAAGGGAAATAGCTGCTTTCTATCCACTCTATCTCGCCCCTCATAATTTTATACACCTCAATTAAGTCTCCCCTCAGCCTCCTCTGTTCCAAAGAAAACAACTCCAGCCTATCCAATCTTTTCTCATCGCTAAAATTTTCCAGTCCTGGCAACATCCTCGTAAATCTCCTTTGTACCCTCTCCAGTGCAATCACATCTTTCCTGTAATGTGGTGACCAGAACTGTACTCAGTACTCTAGCTGTGGCTGAACTAATGTTTTATACAGTTCTAGCATAACCTCTCTGCTCTTATATTCTATGCCTCGGCTAATAAAGGAAAGTATCCCGTATGCCTTCTTAACCACCTTATCCACCTGTCCCGTTACCTTCAGGGATCTGTGGACATGCACTCCAAGGTCCCTCTATTCCTCTACATTTCTCAGTATCCTACCATTTATTGTGTATTCCCTTCCCTTGTTAGCCCTCCCCATATGCATTTCCTTACACTTCTCCAATTGAATTCCATTCCACTTTTCTGCCCACCTGACCAATCCATTGATATCTTCCTGCAGTCTACAGCAATTCAATACATCAAATTGCTCTTCCACAGCACAACCCCCTCATCTATCAACAAATACCAGTCAAGAGCCTTCTTTTCTCTTCGTAGCTCATGTTCTTAATCCAAGGTGCCCTTCACTGTACCCTTCCCAATGGCAAGATGTTCAATTATTCTATATCTCAGATAATCTTAAATACTTTAGTAAGATCTCTATAAGCTTTCTTTTCTCCAGTGCAAATACTCCCAGTTTCTGTAGCCTTTCCTTGTAGATAAAGAGCCTAATCCAGGGTATCTTTTATTGCCCTTTGCGTACCCTCTTTAAGAGCAGGATGTCCTGGTGACAAGGTATTCCAAGTGGGACTGGTCCAGTACTTAAAAGTTCATTTTCACTTCCTGGCTCTGTCTATGTCTATACACCCAACTTCCTTTTTTGACTGAATCATCATACAATGCTGAAGATTTCAGCAAGCTAACCACAATGTATCTCCAGATCCCTCTCTCATGTTTTGTCCCAAAGACCGATACCGTGTAGCTTCTAATCCAACTACTTATTCCATCTTCGTAGATTCATTACTTTTCATTTATCCATATTAAACAGCATCTACCATAGTTCTAGTGCATTATAATGTTTCGTGTCCTGGGTTCCCGTTTTATTTTGCCTCTGAATTATCTGCTGGGTGAAGGGCTTAATAAAGAAGCTTAAACTAATTATGTGCCATGCAAATGTGGAAAATAGCGAGAGAATTAAATTATGCACACTCCAATACCTTCTGACAGCTCCGTTGCCTTCACAAGACCCAATAGGATAATGAGTGCAAAGAAGAATTGCTTGGTGTCAGTCTGCTTTCATTCCTGTAAATATGATTTTAGTCACGCTCCTCCACCACTCTCTGGGTGAAGAAATCTGAGGCTTTACAGCCAATTTCAGCTCATGTTCAGTACAAAACTAAGAACACAGCCACCTGAAGATCTGGTGCAGCAATAAATTGGTATAAATTCCACTGATTGTCAAGAATACAGCTCTGCAGATGCATTTCTACTCATTATAGCTATAGTTTATTGCCCCTCAGCTCTTTTGCCTATAATACTTCTTCCGCGACATTTGTTGTCAGCCATTGCAGATGGTGGTTATGTTAGGCTACAATTGTGTCTTTGTTCTGTAAATGCAGCCTACTTTTTTCTGTTCTTTGTATACAACAGATGGTGTGATTAGCAAATTTCTTCCAGTGCTTCATCCTCATGTGTCCATGATTTTTGGACCTGTAAAAAAATCATTAGAGCTATCCAGATGCACTAAGTGTGTACTTAGGTATCATTTTATGCATTAACATTAACACAGCAGTCTGACATTTTTGCCCACACTCCCAAAGTTGTTTCTCGTAGTAAACCAGTTTAGTGCATGTTAATACACAGACCCGGCATCAATGTTCTTACTAAAATCAAAATAGTAAAATATTTTACAGGCACATCAATAAAAAAAGGAAGGTTGGGATGAGAATAGGGCCATTAAGGGATGGACAGGACAATACTACAGGTAACGATAGGGAGATGGCAGAAATATTAAATCATTACTTTGCTTCAGTATTTACCAGGGAGATAGAACAGGTGGACATGACATTGGATGATGAGATGAGTAATGAGATATGTGCATTTAAAATTAAAAAAGGAGATATATAAAATAAACTAATCAACTCAAAGAGATAAAACCCTTGGTCCGGATGGATTGCATCCACGCATTTTAAAGGAATCTAGGGAAGAGATAGCAGAGGCATTACTACACATATTTAATGATTCATTAGAAAAAGGTGTAGTTCCAGAGGACTGGCAGATAGCTAACGTAATACCTATATTTAAGAAGGGGGATAGAAAATGTCCAGGGAATTAAAGACCGTCAGCTTAACATCGGTGGTGGGAAAAATAATGGAATCCCTACTAAAAGAGAGAATAGAAGAACATCTAGGAATGAAAAGTATAATAATGAATAGTCAGCATGGATTTCAAAAGGGAAAATCTTGCTTGACCAACCTCATTGAATTTTTTGAAGAGGTAACAGAGAGAGTAGACAATGATAATGCAGTAGATGTAATTTATCTAGATTTTCAAAAGGCCTTCGATAAGGTACCCCATAATAGACTAATGAATAAGGTCAGAGAATGCAGAGTCAGAGGACAAGTGGCAGAATGGATTGCTAGCTGGCTTCAAGACAGAAAGCAGAGAGTGGGAGTAAAGGGTAGCTATTCACAGTGGCAGAAGGTGGGTAGTGGTGTTCCACAAGGATCTGTGCTGGGACCACTGCTGTTCACAATTTACATTAATGATTTAGACTTTGGAATCAAAAAGACAATTTCTAAATTTGCGGATGATACCAAATTGGGGGGGATAGTCAATACTGAGGAGGACTGCAACAAATTACAGGAGGATATTAATAAACTTGCAGAATGGGTAAATAATTGGCAAATGAAGTTCAACACAGATAAATGTGAGGTATTACATTTTGGTAGGAAGAATAGGGAGGTCACTTATCACTTGGAGGGTGGGAGTCTAGGTGGGGTAGAGGAACAAAGGGATCTCGGAGAACAAATACACAAATCACTAAAAGTTGCGCCACAGGTTAGCAAGGCCATTAAAAATGCAAACCACGCGCTAGGGTTTATTTCTAGAGGGATAGAATTGAAAAGTAGGGAAGTTATGCTAAACCTGTATTGAACCTTGGTTAGACCACACTTAGAGTACTGCGTGCAGTTCTGGTCGCCATATTATAGAAAGGATATAGAGGCACTGGAGAGGGTGAAGAGAAGATTTACAAGGATGATACCAGAAATGCGAGGGTATACATATCAGGAAAGGATGAACAGGCTGGGTCTCTTTTCTCTTGAAAAAAGAAGGCTGAGGGGTGACCTAATAGAGATCTATAAAATTATGAAAGGATTTGATAGAGTGGATACAGAGAGAATGTTTCCACTTGTGGGGAAGAGCATAACTAGAGGCCATCAATATAAGATAGTCACCAAGAAATCCAATAGGGAATTCAGAAGAAACTTCTTCACCCGAAGAGTGGTGAGAATGTGGAACTCGCTGCCACAGGGAGTGGTTGAAGCGAATCGTATAGATGCATTTAAGGGGAGGCTGGACAAACATATGAGGGAGAAGGGGATAGAGGGTTTACCCTGATAGATTTAGATGAGGAAAGACGGGAGCAGGCTCGAGTGGAGCATAAACACCGGCATGGACTGGTTGGGCCGAATGACCTGTTTCTGTGCCATATATCCTATGTAATCCTATGTAAAATCAAAGAATCATAGAATGATACAGCACAGAAAGAGGCCATTCAGCCCATCGTGCCTGTGCTGGCTCTTTGAAAACTATCAAATTAGCCCCGCTCCCCAGCTCTTTCTCCATAGCCCTGCAAATGTTTCCACTTCAAGTATTTATCCAATTGTCTTTTGAAAGTTATTATCGAATCTGCTTCCACCACCCTTTCAGGCAATTGATTCCCGATCATAACAACTCGCGGTGTAAAAAAAATTCTCCTCATGTCGCCTCTGTTTCTTTTGCCAATCACCTTAAATCTGTGTCCTCTGGTTACCGACCCTTCAGCCACCGGAACAGTTTCTCCTTATTTAGTCTATCAATACCCTTAATGATTATGAACACCTCTATTAAATCTCCTTAAAATTAAACCTTCTCTGCTTTAAGGAGAACAACCCCAGCTTCTCCAGTCTCTCCACGCAACTGAAGTCCCGCATCCCTGGTACCATTCTAAGATATCTCCTCTACACCCTCTCTAAAGCCTTGACATCCTTCCTAAAATGTGGTGCCCAGACTTGGACACAATGGGGGAAAAATTCGGTATCGATCATTTTGGGGGTGCTAACATCACCTGGGTGCTAACAGCGAAATTGAGTTTTAGCACCCCAAGAGGGAAGTGGAGCACTAAATCAAATGCTCCATTTCCTTCTTAGGGTGCTAACGTCGGAGAGTGGGGCAGAGACTTCAGCAGTGCTGCACACTGGGCCGTGCAACGCTGCCGCGTTCAAAGGCTCCTTCCCTCCCTTAAAGGGAAGGGCCATCGCTGCAGGCTCTGCAGTAGAAAAATTACCTCCCTGGATCACCAAGGCAGCCGCGATCCAGCGCGATCAGTCCAGCTCTCAATCAGAGTGCTGGGCTGATCGATCGCGGGCAGGAACCCGCGAGAAAAACCTAGAACAGGAAAGGTAAGTTTTTTTTTCACTTACTTCGGCCACCTCGCCGGGCGAAGGAGATTGGGGTGCAACGCCGCCGCAAAACTCCCACCGAATATGGCGGCAGTCGATGTCAGCGCCACGCCTGGGGCGCTAATGGGAGGTGCAAAGGCACCCAATTTCACCCCCAATGGGCTGAGTCTTGACAGGGGCGGGCTGCGTAGGCAGGTGGGGGGTGGGGGGGGCGGGGGGGCGGAGTTTCTGTCGGGAAACCCAGAAATGCGTAGTTTTGGTTTGGCAGGTTCCCCGCTTGACGTCAGCCTGATTCATAGGCTTGGCTTCCAGTCGGGCAGGGCGCACTTCGGAGCAGTCCACAAGACCAGGTAAGTCACTGCTAATGGGAGCTTGGGGGGGGGGTTCCGATCCTGGGAGGGGGGGGTCCGATCCCCAACCCCCTTGGGGTGGTGTGACCCCAGTGGGGGGTTCCGATCCTGGGCGGAGGGTCCGATCCTCGACCCCGGGGTGTGGTGCGACCCCAGGGGGGGTCCGATCCTGGGCGGAGAGTCTGATCCTCGACCCCGGGGGGTGGTGCGACCCCAGGGGGGGTTCCAATCCTGCGGGGGGGGTTCCGATCCCCAACCCCGGGGGGTGGTGCGACCCCAGGGGGGTTCCGATCCCCGACCCCGGGGCGTGGTGCGACCCCAGGGGGGGGTCCGATCCCGGGAGGGGGTTCCGATCCCCAACCCCGGCGGGTGGTGCGACCCCAGGGGGGTTCCGATCCTGGGCGGAGGGACTGATCCCCGACCCCGGGGGGGTGCTGCGACCCCAGGGGGGGGTTCCGATCCTGGTGGGGGGGGGGTCCGATCCCCGACCTCGGGGGTGTCTGATCCCCGACCCCGGGGGGTGGTGCGACCCCAGGGGGTGTTCCAATCCTGCGGGGGGGGGGGTCTGATCCCCGACCCCGGGGGTGGTGCGACCCCAGGGGGGTTCCGATCCTGGGCGGAGGGTCTGATCCCCGACCCCGGGGGGGTGCTGCGATCCCAGGGGGGGTTCCGATCCTGGCGGGGGGGGGGGTCTGATCCCCAACCCCTGGGGTGGGGGGCTCAGAGTGGTCTGATGGGGAGAGCTTGTGGGGTCTTGGGGGAAGGAACTTACCTTCTCCCTGAAGCTGTCCTCACCTCGCTTCAGATGTCGGGTTTCCCGAGGCCTGGGAAACCCGGCCCACCACTGTTAAACTTGCAAACCTGGTTAAATCATAGGCTGCCAGCCTCATTAAAATATTTAATTGGCCAACCCGCCTCCTGGGAGCGGGTTGGCTGCCCACCCCCCGTCCCGCCTCTGTTAAAACCGGAATCGGGCGGGTTGGGGTCGGCTTTGGGATTTTTTAAGTTGTAACATCTCACCTGACCCCAACCCACCAGTTTTTGGGAGTTAAGATTCAGCCCAATACTCCAGGTGGGGGCTACAAGTGATTTATAAAGGTTTGGCATAACTTGCTTGCTTTTGTAGTCAATGGGGGAATTTTAACCCCCAAGGACGGGTGGGGTGGGGGCGGGTGTAAAGTAAAACAATTTAAAATCTCAAACCCGCCTCCAACCCACCCACTTCCAGTTTTAACGGAGGCAGGTCGGGTGTGGTGGGGGGGTGGTGGGGGTGGCCGACCAATCCACTCTCACAAGGCACGTCGGTCAGTAAAAGCTTTAAGGAGACTACGTGCCTCCATTTTAGCAGGATTTTTATTTTTAACCCATGGAGGATGGGTTTCCTGGGGCTCGGGAAACCTAGCAGATAAAAGGAGGCAAGAAGGACCAGATCCATGAGGTAAGTGCATTTACAGCACTGTTTGTGGGCCAGGAGGAGCAGGAGTGTTTCATCCAGACCCAACAAGCTAACCTCTTTACACACCCCATAATCGTCCGACCCCCCCCACCCCACCGACCCCCCCGTGATCTCCAACTCCCCTGCAATCTCTGACTCACCCTACAATCTCCAATTCCCCACACCCTCCTCCCGATCTCCGACATCCCCCACCTGCCCCCGCGATCTCCTACTTACCTGCCATCCGCTCCATGACTGCTTTCCTACCTGACAGGCAGCCAGCCTATCAATCAGCCAGGCTGTCGGGTGAGAATCCAGCTGAAAAAATGTTAAAGACGTCCTGCGGTTAATTTCAGCAGGATGTCCAGGAAGCACTTACTTCTGGGTTTCCCACCCGGAAATCCTCCCCTCCCCCCCCACCCTGCTTCACAGCCCCGAGTAAATATCGGAGGGAATGCTCCATTAATAAAGCTAAGGATTCCATATGCTTTTTTAACAGCCTTCTCAACTTGTGCTGCCATCTTCAAAGATTTCTGTACATACACCCCCAGGTCTCTCTGTTCCTGCACCCCCTTTAACATTGTATCATTTAGTTCATATTGCCTCTCCTCATTCCTGCTATCAAAATGCATCACTTCACACTTCTCTGTGTTAAATTTCATCTGCCATGTGTCTGCCCATTTCACCAGTCTATGTCCCCCTGGAGTCTGTTACTATCCTCCTCACTGTTTACTACATTTCTGAGTTTCATGTCAACTGCAAGCTTTGAAATTATTCCCTGTATACCCAAGTCAGATCATTAATATATATCAAAAAGGGCAGTGGTCCCAACACTGACTCCTGGGGGACACCACTACACACTTCCCTCCAGTCTGAATAATAACCATTCACCACTGCTCTCTGCTTTCTGTCCCTTAGCCAATTGCGTATCCACGCTACCACTGTCCCTTTAATCCCATGGGCGTCAATTTTGCTAACAAGTCTATTATGTGGTACTTTATCAAACACCTTTTGAGTAGCTATATATATAATATCAACTGCACTACCTTTATCAACTTTGTTACTTCATCAAAGAATTCAATCAAGTTTGTTTGTAAATTTCTGATTAATCAGTGATTTTTGGAGAATGTACAAATTTATTGCACAGAAACAGTCCAGTTGGCATCTATGGCCCGTCAATTCTGCAGTGGGGTTTTCTTCCAGATGAGCCATGTATTAAAATTCCAGTGTTCTCCTAATTTGCATGTTCTTCAATATTACTCTTTTCAAGCAACTGTCTATTCCCTTTATGAAAGGTATTTATGGGCTGTGCTTCAACAACAGTTTGTGACAGATAATTCAATATTTTAACTATTCTCTGTATAAAGACATTTTTTCGAACTTTGCTTCTGCTTGATTAAGGCCCGTTTTCAGGTACATAACGAGTGCCCCAACCAGGTTGCCCAAGACCAGCCAGAAATTGAACCTCAAGCCTCATTAACATCTTCTGACTGAGCTGCCGGTGCCTATTGCGCCTCCACAGGCAGCTCGCCCATTTGGTAGAGATGAATTTTGGGCCTGCTTGCCTCACAGGATTTATGTTTATTTTCATATTTTTAAATTTAAAATACATACCTTTTAGCACCGGCCGCCGAAGAGTGCAGAGAGGAGTGGGCCTGGCTGGTCTGCAATGTCAAATTTAGCAAAGGGGGCCTAAAATAGGCGTTAGACCTCTAATTTACATACGTATGCCTGTTCCTGTGCTCTGTAAGCATGCCACTATGATGGAATGAAATCTGTCTGATTTCAAGTTATAAGACCTTCTATATATTCTACACTTATATCCTGAGGTGTTGCACACAGTAAGTTGAAGAATATGGTTTCTCTCTTAGCTGCCTTTTCTGCTTTTGTGTTGCTGTTTTTTTCTCTGTCTCGCCTCTTCATAGTAACACAATAAACGAGCCTCTGTTGAGTGATTACTGGAATGGAATTTGTTTATCTTCATTGGATGGAAAAATTATATGTTGAGTAGCAGCAAGTATTCTCTCCTAGCTGTGAACATTTGTAATTATCGCAGTAATAGTTGAACTACAACCCAACAAGTTTTGGATCCTTTGTAGGACAATGGAGGTGTTATTTTGTACTTTCTTATTGGATGCATAATGATTACCTAGCTATTTGTAACGCCTATCAAGTATTAGATAATATAGAGTTTAGAAGGCCAGGAACAGGGAATGGTGGCGTAGTGGTAATGTCACTGGGCTAGTAATCCAGCGGCCTGGACTAATGATCCCGAGGCGTGAGTTCAAATTCCACCTCGGCAGCTGGGGAATTTAAATTCAGTTAATTAAATAAATCTGGAATAATTACTAATATCAGTAATGGTGACCATGAAATCTATCAGATTGTCATAAAAGCCCATCTGGTTCACTAATGTCCTTTAGGGAAGGAAATCTGCCGTCCTTACCTGGTCTGGCCTATATATGACTCCAGACCCACAGCAATGTGGTTGACTCTTGACTGCCCTCTGAAATGGCCTAGCAAGTCACTCAATTGTAACAAACCGTTACAAAACACAATAATAAGAATAAAACCGGACCGACCTTGGCACGGACACAAACACGGCAACGGCACACCCAGCCCAGTCAACCCTGCAAGGTCCTCCTCACCAACATCTGGGGACTTGTGGCAAAATTGGGAGAGCTGTCCCACAGTCTAGTCAAGCAACAGCCTGACATAGTCATACTCACAGAATCATACCTTTCAGCCAATGTCCCAAACTCCTCCATCACCATCCCTGGGTATGTCCTGTCCCACTGGCAGGACAGACCCACCAGGGATGATGGCACAGTGGTATACAGTCGGGAAGGAGTGGCCCTGGGAGTCCTCAACATTGACTCCAGACCCCATGAAGTCTCATGGCTTCAGGTCAAGCATGGGCAAGGAAACCTCCTGCTGATTACCACCTACCGCCCTCCCTCATCTGATGAATCAGTACTCCTCCATGTTGAACACCACTTGGAAGAAGCACTGAGAGTAGCAAGGGCAGAGAATGTACTCTGGGTGGGGGACTTCAATGTCCATCACCAAGAGTGGCTTGGTAGTACCACTGCTGGCTGAGTCCTGAAGGACATAACTGCCTGTCTGGGCCTGCGACAGGTGGTGAAAGAACCAACACGAGGGAAAACCTACTTGACCTCATCCTCACCAATCTACCTGTTGCAGATGCATCTGTCCATGACAGTATTGGTAGCAGTGACCACCGCACAGTCATTGTGGAGATGAAGTCCCGTCTTCACACTGATGACACCCTCCATCATGTTGTGTGGCACTACCACTGTGCTAAATGGGATAGATTCAGAACAGATCGAACAACTCAAAACTGGGCATCCATGAGGCACTGTGGGTCATCAGCAGCAGCAGAATTGTATTCCACCACAATCTGTAACCTCATGGCCTGGCATATCCCTCACTCTACCATTACCACCAATCCTGGTACAATGAGGAGTGCAGAAGAGCATGCCAGGAGCAGCACCAGGCGTACCTAAAAATGAGGTGTCAACTTGGGGAAGCTGCAACACAGGACTACATGCATGCTAAACAGCGGAAGCAGCATGCTATAGACAGAGCTAAGCGATCCCACAATCAACAGATCAGATCAAAGCTCTGCAGTCCTACCACATCCAGTCGTGAATGGTGGTGGACCATTAATCAACTAACGGGAGGAGGAGGCTCCATGAATATCCCCATCCTCAATGATGGTGGAGCCCAGCAAGTGAGTGCAAAAGACAAGGCTGAAGGGTTTGCAACCATCTTCAGCCAGAAGTGCCGAGTGGATGATCCATAGCGGCCTACTTCTGAGGTCCCCACCATCACAGAAGCCAGTCTTCAGCCAATTCGATTCACTCCACGTGATATCAAGAAACGGCTGAGCGCACTGGATACAGCAAAGGCTATGGGCCCCGACAACATCCCGGCTATCGTGCTGAAAACTTATGCTCCAGAACTAGCCGCGCATCTAGCCAAGCTGTTCCAGTACAGCTACAACACTGGCATCTATCTGACAATGTGGAAAACTGCCCAGGTATGTCCTGTCCACAAAAAGCAGGACAAATCCAATCTGGCCAAATTTTGCCTCATCAGCAAAGTGATGGAAGGTGTCATTGACATCATCAAGCAGCACTGATGCCCAGTTTGGGTTCCACCAAGACCACTCGGCTCCTGATCTCATTACAGCCTTGGTCCAAACATGGACAAAGGAGCTGAATTCCAGAGGTGAGGTTGAGAGTGACTGCCCTTGACATCAAGGCAGCATTTGACCGAGTGTGGCATCAAGGAGCCCTAGTAAAACTGAAGTCAATGGGAATTGGGGGGAAAACTCTCCACTGGCTGGAGTCATACCTAGCACAAAGGAAGATGGTTGTGGTGGATGAAGTTCAATCATCACAGCCCCAAGACATCGCTGCAGGATTTCCTCAGGGCAGTGTCCTATGACCCAACCATCTTCAGCTGCTTCATCAATGAACTTCCCTCCAACATAAGGTCAGAAATGGGGATGTTCGCTGATGACTGCACAGTGTTCAGTGCCATTCACAACTCCTCAGATAATGAAGCAGTCCATGCCCGCATGCAACAAAACCTGGATGACGTTCAGGCTTGGGCTGATAAGTGGCAGGTAACAGTCACGCCACACCAGTGCCAGGCAATAACTATCTCCAACAAGCGAGAGTCTAACCACCGCCCCTTGACATTCAATGGCATTACCATCATCGAATCCCCCACCATCAACATCCTGGGTGTCACCATTGACAAGAAATTTAACTAGACCAGCCACATAAATACTGTGGCAACAAGAGCAGGTCAGAGGCTAGGTATTCTGCGGCGAGTGTCTCACCTCCTGACTCCCAAAGCCTTTCCACCATCTACAAGGCACAAGTAAGGAGTGTGATGGAATACTGTCCACTTGCCTGGATGAGTGCAGCTCCAACAACATTCAAGAAGCTCGACACCATCCAGGACAATGTAGGCCGCTTGATTGGCACCCCATCCACCACCTTAAACATTCACTCCCTCCACCACCAGCGTACCGTGGCTGCAGTGTGTACCATCTACAAGATGCACTGCAGCAATTTGCCAAGGCTTCTTCGGCAGCACCTCCCAAACCTACGACCTCTTCCACCTAGAAGGACAAGGGCAGCAGGCGCATGGGAACACCACTACCTCCAAGTTACCCTCCAAGTCACACACCATCCTGACTTAGAAGTATATCGCCGATCCTTCATTGTCGCTGGGTCAAAATCCTGGAACTCCCTCCCTAACAGCACTGTGGGAGTACCTTCACCACACAGACAGCAGCGGTTCAAGAAGGCGACTCACCACCACCTTCTCGAGGGCAATTAGGGATGGGCAACAAATGCTGGCCTTGCCAGCGATGCCCACATCCCATAAACGAATATTTTTTTTAAATGTAGCTCAGTGTCAGATTGTGTCTGATAATGCTCCTGTGAAGCGCCTTGGGACGTTTTACTATGTTAAACGTCATTATTGTTGATATCTCTGATAGAGCAAAAGGAGCACGCTAGCGGACCGTGTGACTTACCAATTTTAATTTATTGCAAGATGCAAATTTTTAAAGGAACAAGGAAGATCAGTAGATAAAATTATTAATATGGCACTTAACTTGCACGGGTGCTTTCAACTGTTTAATAAATCCAAAATAAAACCAGTCTTTTGATGCTTTTATTAACTTAAGCACCCAGCTTTGTATTAACAGACTTCTGTTTTGTTGCAATGACCTGGAAATATGGTTGATCCAAGTGAACTGAAGCATTGCCCAGCAGCTGCTGTATGCATTCTCAGCCTGGGAGGCCTCTATGCAAAAGGCTGTCAATCAAGCCAGATTTCAAAGACACAAGGGCTGCCTCTGAGATACCTGATTCAGGCAGCCTCTCACTCATCCAAGATAAAGAAAATCTGTCACTCAAGGCAAGAAGTTTGCTGGCCGAACAGCCACTGGTAGGGCAGCCATTACAGTTAATTGTTTCTAGCGACTGGGCAGGATTGTCATTTCTTTATTTGTTTTCAGGATGTGGGTGTTGCTGGAAAGGCCACATTTATTGTCCATCCCTAGCTGATATTTACAAAGGCAGTGATGGTGGACCTTCTACCTAGCACAAAGGAAGATGGTTACGGACCTTGTGACGATGGTGTTTGGTCAGGAATTCTAGGATACTGACCCAGTGATGATGAAATAATGGTGATTATATTAAAGTCAGAATTCCTCTCTCTCCTCTGCAACTTTGACCACCAAGGAAGACAGGAACATTGCTTCACTTGTCATTTTTTTTTTATTTGTTTTTATGGGATGTGGGCATCGCTGGCAAGGCCAGCATTTATTGCCCGTCCCTAGTTGCCCTTGAGAAGGTGGTGGTGAGCTGCCTTCTTGAACCGCTGCAGTCCGTGTGGTGAAGGAACTCCCACAGTGCTGTTAGGGAGGGAGTTCCAGGATTTTGACCCAGCGACAATGAAGGATCGGCGATATATTTCTATGTCAGGATGGTAGGTGACTTCGAGGCTAACTTGGAGGCGGTGGTGTTCCCATGCGCCTGCTGCCCTTGTCCTTCTAGGTGGAAGAGGTCGCGGGTTTGGGAGGTGCTGTCGAAGAAGCCTTGGCGAGTTGCTGCAGTGCATCTTGTGGATAGTACACACTGCAGACACGGTACACCAGTGGTGGAGGGAGTGAATGTTTAAGGTGGTGGATGGGGTGCCAATCAAGCGGGCTGCTTTGTCCTGGATGGTGTCGAGTTTCTTGAGTGTTGTTGGAGCTGCACTCATCCAGGCAAGTGGAGAGTATTCCATCACACTCCTTACTTGTGCCTTGTAGATGGTGGAAAGGCTTTGGGGAGTCAGGAGGTGAGACACTTGCCACAGAATACCTAGCCTCTGACCTGCTCTTGTTGCCACAGTATTTATGTGGCTGATCCAGTTAAGTTTCTTGTCAATGGTAACCCCCAGGATGTTGATGGTGAGGGATTCGGCGATGGTAATGCCGTTGAATGTCAAGGGGCGGTGGTTAGACTCTTGCTTGTTGGAGATAGTCATTGCCTGGCACTTCTGTGGCGCGAATGTTACCTGCCACTTATCAGCCCAAGCCTGAACGTCATCCAGATTTTGTTGCATGCGGGCAGGGACTGCTTCATTATCTGACGAGTTGTGAATGGGGCTGAACACTGTGCAGTCATCTGCGAACATCCCCATTTCTGACCTTATGTTGGAGGGAAGTTCATTGATGAAGCATCTGAAGATGGTTGGGCCTAGGACACTGCCCTGAGGAACTCCTGCAGCAATGTCCTGGGGCTTTGATGATTGACCTTCAACCACCACAACCATCTTCTTTTGTGCTAGGTATGACTCCAGCCAGTGGAGAGTTTTCCCCCCAATTCCCATTGACTTCAGTTTTACTAGGGCTCCTTGATGCCAGACTAGGTCAAATGCTGCCTTGATGTCAAGGGCAGTCACTCTCACCTTACTTCTGTAATTCAGCTCTTTTGTCCATGTTTGGACCAAGGCTGTAATGAGATCGGGAGCTGAGTGGTCTTGGTGGAACCCAAACTGGGCATCAGTGAGCAGGTAATTGGTGAGTAAGTGCCGCTTGATGATGTCAATGACACCTTCCATCACTTTGCTGATGATTGAGAGTAGACTGATGGGGTGAAATTTAGTCGGATCGGATTTGTCCTGCTTTTTGTGGACAGGACATACCTGGGCAGTTTTCCACATTGTCGGAGGGATGCCAGTGTTGTTGCTGTACTGGAACAGCTTGGCTAGAGGCGCAGCTAGTTCTGGAGCACAAGTCTTCAGCACGATAGCCGGGATGTTGTCGGGGCCCCATAGCCTTTGCTGTATCCAGTGCACTCAGCCGTTTCTTGATATCACGTGGAGTGAATCGAATTGGCTGAAAACTGGCTTCTGTGATGGTGGGCACCTCAGGAGTAGGCCGATATGGATCATCCACTCGGCACTTCTGGCTGAAGATGGTTGCAAACGCTTCAGCCTTATCTTTTGCACTCACGTCCTGTGCTCCACCATCATTGAGGATGGGGATATTCATGGAGCCTCCTCCTCCCATTAGTTAACGAGATATTAGGACAAATGACCAGAAACTTGGTCGAAGAGGTAGGTTTTATGGAGCAGCTTAAAGGAGGTGAGAGGGGTAGAGAGGCGGAGATGTTCAGGGAGGGTATTCCAGAACTTAGGGCCTATGTAGCTGAAAGCATGGCTGCCAGTGGTGGGGTGATGGAAATCAGGGATGCGCAAGTGGCCACAATTGGAGGAGCCCAGATATCACGGAGGTTTGTAGGGCTGGAGGAGGTTACAGAGAGAGGGAGGGGGAGGCGCTATGGAGGGATTTGAACTCAGTGTTGAGAATTTTAAATTTGAGGCATTGCCAGACCTGGAGCTAATGTAGGTCTACGAGCACATGGGTGATGGGTGAGCGGGACTTGGTGCGAGTTAGGACACAGGCAGCAGAGTTTTGGATGAGCTGAAGTTTATGTAGGGTGGGAGACAGGAGGCCGACCAAGGGGGCATCAGAATAGTCGAGTCTAGAGGTAATAAAGACATGGATGAGGATTTCAGCAGCCGATAGGCTGAGGCAGGGGCAGAGATGGGCGATGTTACAGAAGTGGAAGTAGGCAGTCTTGGTGATGGAGAGGATATGGGGTTGGAAGCTCAGCTCAGAGTAAACTAGGATAATAAGGGTATGGAGCAATGCCATAAAAATTTCTGGTATGAACAGCAATGGTATAGGGTAGATTTGTTTTTTTCCCAGCAGCATGCCCTCACTTCATAGGCTTGCCTGTGAAAGCTGACTATTGTGGTGAGCATGAATAAAGTAATGGAGAGTAGTATAAATTCTAATACAGGTGGTAACTACCAGTCTTTGAGAACAGAGACAATTGCATTGCAGGGAGATCGCTGCATCACTCCTACATGGTTTCCCTGATTTCCAGGTGCATCTAAGCTGAAGTATCCTGGACTGTGGACTTCTGTGCGAAATGGCCCAATCATCCTCATCACCTGCATGTCGTAGGTCTCCCTTGCTGATGCCACCAGTGCAGTCCACAGAGCAGACAATCCCTGCTTCACAACCTTCCCAAACTGGGAAATAGAATCCGGAACAATAGCACACCAATTTTGTAGTGCGTTATGTATTCATGAATTATCATGTTTCCGAATTGGCCCCATGATAACGGAATCACAAAGCATTTCAACAGGGACCATGCCCCTCTATGCCTCTGCTCAGCAGTAGCTAGCCATTTTTCAGAAATCACCTTTGCCCCTTTCTCATCCACGAGAAAAGACTCGGTCCCTGTGTTTTCTATTCTAATCACTAAAAATCTCAGCAGTGTGTATCAGTGGTCTGATGTCTGCTTCAAATGATACGGAGTGCTAAAGTGAGGCTTGTTGGTCAGAGAGAGATTTCTGCCTTTGGGGCTCAGCTATGTATATCTGTTACAAGAAAAAATGGGCACAAGATGAGTACATGAACTTTGTTAGGCATAGGTATAGACAATGCATGTAACGTTTCACAGCATAACACAGTCATTGCTTTATGCACTACAGTCACACATTTATACCTGCTAAAATACATTACACAGCAAAGTTATCCAATTATAATTGTACAAATAGTTATGTGCTCCATCTTGTGCTCCACCTGCAATGTATGTGGGTTCCAACCCTATGTTCTCCATTACTGCCTCCTCGAAGTACGTATAAGCTGGTTCTCATCAAACTTCTGATTTGAGAGAGACTGTGTGGTACAGTGGGTCAAACTGGGTTTGGAATCAGTATGACGAAAGGAAAGCCCCCTTTCTTGTCATTCCATGGTTTGGTTCAATACTTTGGTTCTGTCTTCATGGAAGAGGGCACAAATAACTTCCCAGAAATACTGGGGAACCAAGGGTTTAGTGAGAAGGAGGAATTAAAGGAGTTTAGTATTAGTAAAAAAATTAATGGGACTGAAAGCTGATAAATCCCCAGGGTCTGATAATCTGCATCCCAGAGTACTCAAAGAGGTAGCCATGGAAATAGTGGATGCATTGGTTGTCATCTTCCAAAATTCTATAGATTATGGAACAGTTCCTGCAGATTGGAGGGTGGCAAATGTAACCCCACTATTTAAAAAAGGAAGGAGAGAGAAAACAGGGAACTACAGACCGGTTAGCCTAACATCAGTAGTAGGGAAAATGCTAGAGTCTATTATAAAGGATGTGATAACAGGACACTTAGAAAATATCAACGGGATTAGACAAAGTCAACATGGACTTATGAAAGGGAAATCGTGTTTGACAAACCTACTGGAGTTTTTTGAGGAAGTAACTGGTAGAATAGATAAGGGAGAACCAGTGGATGTGGTGTATTTGGATTTTCAGAAGGCCTTTGATAAAGTCCCACATAAGAGGTTAGTGTGCAAAATTAAAGCACATGGGATTGGGGGTAATATACTGGCATGGATTGAAAATTGGTTACCAGACAGGAAACAGAGAGTAGGAATAAATGGGTCTTTTTCGGGGTGGCAGGCGGTGACTACTGGGGTACCACAGGGATCAGTGCTTGGGGAGCTGTTCACAGTATGTATCAATGAATTGGATGAGGGAACCAAATGTAATATTTCCAAGTTTGCTGATGACACAAAACTAGGTGGGATTGTGAGTTGTGAGGAGGATGCAAAGAGGCTTCATGGCGATTTAGACAAGTTGAGTGAGTGGGCAAATACATGGCCGATGCAGTATAATGTGGATAAATGTGAAGTTATCCACTTCGGTAGGAAAAACAGAAAGGTAGAGTATTATTTAAATGGTGATAGATTTGGAAATTTTGATGTACAAAGGGATCTGGGTGTTCTTGTACACCAGTCACTGAAAGCAAACATGCAGGTGCAGCAAGCAGTTAGGAAGGCAAATGGTATGTTGGCCTTCATTGCAAGAGGATTTGAGTACAGGAGCAAGGATGTCTAACTACAGTTGTACAGGGCCTTGGTGAGACCACACCTGGAGTACTGTGTGCAGTTTTGGTCTCCTTACCTAAGAAAGGATATACTTGCCATAGAGGGAGTGCAGCAAAGGTTCACCAGACTGATTCCTGGGATGGCAGGACTGTTGTATGAGGAGAGATTGGGTCGACTAGGCCTGTATTCACTAGAGTTCAGAAGAATGAGAGGGGATCTCATTGAATGGATGTGGTGTATTTGGACTTCCAAAAGGCTTTTGATAAGGTCCCGCATAAGAGATTAGCGTGTAAAGTTAAGGCACATGGGATTGGGGGCAAGGTATTGACTTGGATAGAGAACTGGTTGGCAGACAGAAAGCAAAGAGTTGGAATAAACGAGTCTTTTTCCGAGTGGCAGGCAGTGACTCGTGGGGTACCGCAGGGATCGGTCCTTGGACCCCAGCTATTCACAATATATATTAATGATCTAGACAAGGGAACTAGATGTAATATCTCCAAGTTTGCAGACGACACAAAACTGGGTGGGCGTGTGTGCTGCGAGGAGGATGCCGAGAAACTCCAGGATGATTTGGACAGGTTGGGTGATTGGGCAGAAGCGTGGCAGATGCAATATAACATGGATAAATGCGAGTTTATCCACTTTGGTGTCAAAAACAGAAAGGCAGATTATTATCTGAATGGCAATAGATTGGGAGAAGGGGAAGTGCAACGAGACCTGGGTGTCCTTGTGCACCAGTCGCTGAAGGTAAGCATGCAGGTGCAGCAGGCGGTTAAGAAGGCAAATGGTATGTTGGCCTTCATAGCGAGAGGGTTTGAGTACAGGAACAAGGATGTCTTGCTGCAGTTGTACAGGGCCTTGGTGAGACCACACCTTGAGTACTATGTGCAGTTTTGGTCGCCTTATCTGAGGAAGGATGTTCTTGCCATGGAAGGAGTTCAGCGAAGATTCACAAGGCTGATACCTGGGATGGCAGGAATGACGTATGAAGAGAGATTGGGTCAATTGGGCTTATACTCGCTGGAGTTTAGAAGAATGAGAGGGGATCTCATTGAAACTTATAAAATTCTGACAGGACAGGACAAACTAGATGCAGGAAAGATGTTCCCGATGGTCGGGGAGTCCAGAACCAGGGGTCACAGTCTAAGGATAAGGGATAAGTCATTTAGGACAGAAATGAGGAGGAATTTCTTCACCCAGAGAATGGTGAACCTGTGGAATTCTCTGCCACAGAAGGCAGTGGAGGCCAATTCATTAAATAGATTCAAGAAGGAGTTGGATATATTTCTTAAGGCTAAAGGGATCAAGGGATATGGGGAGAAAGCAGGGACAGGGTACTGAATTTGGATGATCAGCCATGATCGCATTGAATGGCGGAGCAGGCTAGAGGGGCCGAATGGCCTACTCCCGCTCCTATCTTCTATGATTCTATGAAACGTATAAAATTCTGACAGGGCTAGACAGACTGGATGCAGAGAGGATGTTTTCCCTGGCTGGAGGGTCTAGAACGAGGGGTCACAGTCTCAGGATATGGGGTAGGACATTTAGGACTGAGATGAGGAGAAATTTCTTCACTCAGAGGGTGGTGAACCTGTGGAATTCTCTACCACAGAAGGCTGTGAAGGCCAAGTCACTGAATATATTTAAGAAGGAGATAGATAGATTTCTAGACACAAATGGCATCAAGGGGTATGGGGAGAGAACGGGAATATGGTGTTGAGATAGAGGATCAGCCATGATCATATTGAATGGCGGAGCGGGCTCGAAGGGCCGAATGGCCTACTCCTGCTCCTATTTTTCTATGTTTCTATGTATTTGTGGAATGAGTTTTGGGCAGTCCAAATTCAGTTCCTAAAGGGTGTACTTCAGCCCAGAACTGTCTATGTACTCATTATAGCAACGGCTTTACTCAGAGACACATCAATACTGTGAGAAATGGAAATGTTAGACTCCAGGAGCAGTGGGCACTCTTCCCTGTGCTGAGGCAGTGCAGGGGGAGTTTTACTTTGAACTTATACTATTCATGACTTGAGAGTGCCTTTAGCACAAAAATAATAATGGTAACTGATTACTTGATTGGTGTTACTGAAACTAAACTTCTACCTTTTACTCAATCTTGATTCCATATACTGGACATATGGAGAAAGTGCAGGGACATGTGATTAGAGTAGATTGCTCTGATGTGGCGCTAGTACTGGCACAGGCACAGGCACAATGGACCATATGGCTTCCTTCTGTGCTGAAATGTCCATGTCTGATAAGGGGTTTGATGTGCTATTTCCCACCACCAGTTTAACCTCAGGGTATTTTTAGGGCATTATGCATAGTTCACCTGAATGTAAAATACCCTGCCCACAAAATTTCTCTACAAAATGCAATCAGATTGTCAGATGTATGTGTGAATAACATTAGTCAGCCTTCAATCCATGTAATCTCCTGGGAGAGGCGAAAAATCAGATAAAAATCCAGGCCAATTAGGGAACAAAACCTGGAAAATTCCTCTCTGATACCCTTAAGGTGATCGAAACTAGTCCAGGAGACCACTCTGGCCCTGATTAACATTATACGGTACTACCTTTTGTACAAAGTGATTTCTGTCCCAACCAGAAACAGGTACAGCTCTCATTTGAAGGAATTCAACAAATCAGCTTTCACCGCACGAGCTGGCAGCCAGCTCCACAGCTCCACTATTCTGTGGGAAAAGAACCACCTCCTGACATCTAACCTAGATCTGCTTTTACATTAGCTTGAGATTGCACAACCTGTCCTTATAATTTAACTCTTTAAGCCTCAGACCATCTGGTGAATCTGTGCTGTACTCCTTCCAAGGCCAATATATCTTTCCTGAGGTTCAGTATCCAATACTGAATGCAATACTCTAGATGGAATCTGACCAAGGCTCTGTACAACTAAAGCACCACCAACTCTCTTGAGATAAAAAAACAATATTCCATTCGCCTTTTTGATTACTTTTGTACCTCTACGCTGGCTTTTAGTGACTTGTGCACATGAACACCTAAATCCCTTTGCTTTTCCACCACTCCTACTAGCTAGGGGCTAGAAATTCGTTATAGCCAAGGAATGGGCGGTATTAAGTCAAAAGATGGTGAATTAGCGCCAGGCGAAAATGCTCTAGACTGCACACAAAATTCGTCCTCACTGCTCAATAAAATGGTTGGGGGGGGGAAATTTGGTATCGACCATTTTGGGGCGCTAACATCGGCTGGGCACAAACTTTAGCGGCCGGCACAAATTAGCGTCGTCAACCGCGAAAATCGTCTCCCGCGCCCCTGGAGGTGATTGGAGCGCTAAATCAAGCGCTACACACTTCTCTTAGGGCGCTAACGTTGGGGAACTGGACACTACCTCAGAGCGCTACTCAAGCTCAGGCGCTGTCAATTACCTAGTACTCAGACAGACTGGCGCCTTCCAGTTCTTAAAGGGGAGGTTCAGTCATGCTGCGCAGACTCACCCTGATCATTGCTGCTTTTGACCTGGGCCTGCAAGAAGGTGCAATTCTTCAACCACGAATATCATGGCTGCTCAGAGGCCCAGGGAGAGAGCTCGCCGGTTCAGCGACCAGGCATTGGAGGCTCTGGTTGTGGCTGTGGAACGCTGACAGGCAGTGTTGTTCCCAGACACTGGCAGGACGCCATTGCCCCGGGAGTTCACAAGGATGTGGAGGGAGGTGGCCCATTACGTCTCAATCAGAAGTGTGGTCCAAAGGACTCACACCCAGTGCCACAAGAAGTTCAATGACCTCACTCGGGTGGTCAGGGTGAGTAGATGCTTGAAATACCTCTACATCCCACCATCTCAACCTCACTCTGTGCACAGACGATATAAACTGCGAAATCCTCAACACTCACCCAACAACTATGCCCATCTACTAAAAGTCACATCCACATCTCACACCTTGCAGACATTAACGGCTATTCAACTATGGTAGGCACATCTGCCAAACACATGGCTGCACACTCACTCACACGCAGTCCTTTTTCTTGCAGGCCAAGTTCGCTCATAACAGGAGGCGGTCAGGTGGAGCTGCACCCCCTCACAGCTGGAGGAGCGAGTGCGCAACATCATCACGAGCCATGTCATGGCGCTGTGGCAGTCGGAGAGGTCGACCCCTTGGGGACAGCAACGGTATGTTCATCACCTCTCCATCTTCTCTCATACCATTTCCCCTTCACAACACAAGCCCTTCCCACTTTCCATCCAAGTATAATGTCTCCATTCTTACTCCCTTCCTGCCCTCCTCCCCTCACGTTAAACCCACTCTTGTGCCTTCCTGCATTCAGATAGTGAGCCACCATCTGAACAGCCTGTTCCTCAGCCTCCCAGTGGCTGCGACACGGGAGAGAATCAGGAACACCAAGCCAGACCCTCACAGCCAGTGTCTCCCGCGGGCGACACATTGGATACTGGGGCCACGCGGTCACTGGAGGGGAGCAGAGGAATTGGCTCTGATGTGGGTGAAGCTCCAGGACCCACCGGCCTGCAGCAATGCCATGGGGGAAGGGAAGCTCAGGGGCCATCTTCCCGGAGAGTTCTGCTGCACAGGACTCGGATGAGGACCTCGATATCGCGACAATGAATACTCAGGTGATGAGCATGCATACTGAGCTCATGGGTGCAATGGCCAGGGTGCCCGAGAGCATGGATGTACTGGCTAGGGACGTGGAGGAGTCCGCCGCCAGCACAGCTGTCATCCGTGCGCAAACCCTCGATCCCATCCTTGCCTCTTTGCAGAGGATGGTTGACTTGCAGGGAGACCGTGGGGACCCAGAGCCCATGCTATGTGTAATGGGTGAGGTGGCAGCATCTATTGCAGCACAGGCCGAGGCAATGCAACGGCTAAGTGCTGGAATCGAGTCATTGGTTGGTGCCATCCAATCTCAGACTGCTCTGATGCAGACAAGTGCTGGCTGCTGCCATCGTAGCTGGGTCGACCACTGTCTACCGGGGATCTGACGGTGCCGCAGCAGGCCAGCAATCTGTGCTCGAGCAGATTGCTTCGGATGCTGTGGTTCTGCCCCGGGGGAGTGGCAGTGTGTTGGTCGAGCAGGAAGGTGCTGTCCTCTCTCAGGATGACATCATTCCTGCTCCCACCACTGCCACTCCGCCATTGCACTTGCCACAGCCTATAACCCAGCCAGCCCAGACTGCTGCCGCCCATGCAGAGTTGGTCCTGCAAGGCCATCTGCAGTCTCTGGCTCCCAGATTCAGCAGCCTTCCACCAGCCTTGCTGCAGCCACTGGGGCCACATTACGGAGGAGCAGTAGGGTTGGGAGGGGGGAAATGCAAAGGGGAGGGAGATCATTGAGGAAGGCCCACTAACTAAATTTTTTAGACCAAATGGGGGGAGTGTTTGTACCAAAGTTGGATGTGTTTGTAAAAATATTCTTCACTTTGTTAAGAATTATTTCGATGTGCTAAGAACCAGTTCTGTTTATTAATAAAGTGTTGTGTTTGTTTGTTATTGGTTGTGCTTAATAAAACACAGTTGTTCAGAATAATAAAAATTGGGCATTCAGTGAGCATTGCACACTCACTGATGTCACAATCTCCCTGGCATTGAGGTCCCCGGTGATAGCTGTTACCGGCAGCGCTACGGAGGTCCCAATTTGGCGTGCGGCGCTGGATTCGCCTTGCCCTGTCGGTACTAGTCTCAACGCCGCATTAGCGCCATCTACTGGCGCTAACGGGTGGTGCTAAGGGGATGAATTTTTCCCCCCTAGTCTCTCACCATTAAGAAAATATTCCAATCTGTCTTTCTCAGATCCAAAGTGGATTAGCTCACACTCCTCACATTGAACTCCACCTGCCATAGTTTTGCCCATTCTCTTGGTATGTCTATATCCCTTTGTAACCTCCCGCTAACACCTACACGACATACTATGCCTTCTAACCTAATGTCATTTGCAAATTTAGATGTACAACTCTCTATTCCTTCATCTAAATTATTTATATATATACGGGGGTACGGTAGCATAGTGGTTATGTTACTGGACTAGTAATCCAGAGGTCTGGACTAATATCCAGACACGTGAGTTAAAATCTCAAGAGGAGTGCCGGGCTCACGGAGAGCAGCTGGCACCCCGCGGGGGGGGCTTCACGGGGGCCGGGGACAGCAACGGGGGCAGGTGCTGGCAGCAGCCAGCAACAAAAATGGCCGCCCGCCACCTCCCCTTTAATTAGCGCTGCCCTGGCTGCAGGTAAGCCCCCCTGACCCCAGCGGACATATCGTCCAGCGGTAAGTCAGGGGGCGCCACCCAATATTACAGCCGGGGCGCGAGCGGGGCGCTGCGCACGGCAATGATGTCACCGCTGACCTCCCGTTGAATTTCACAGGAGGCGTTAATAGCGCCGCGCCCAGGCGCTAGTTGATTTGCGCCCCATTAGCGCCCTCTTTGGGCGCTAATGGGAGGCGCAAATCAACCGAATTTAGCCCCCTTTATCCCTACTCTCTGTCTCCTACTTACCAACCCATGTCACAAGGTTACCTCCCATTCTGTGGGCTATCATCTTGTGTGTTCAAATGCTTTCTGGAAGTCCATACAGACAACATCCACAGACCCTCCCCTATCCACCATGCTAGTGACCTCTCCAAAACATTTAATTAAATTGTCAGACAAATCTATGCGGACTCTCTTTTACCAGCTGATACTTGTTCAAGTGCTCAGTCACTCGTTCCCTGATGATAAATTCCATTAACTTCCCCACAATTGATGTCAAATGGACAGCTCTCTGATTATCTGGTTTCTCCCTCCCTCCCTTTTTGAATAATGGAGTGATATTTGCAATTTTCCAATCCAAAGGCACAATTCCTGAATCTAGAGAGCTTTGAAAAATTGTGACTAAAGCATCTGCAATTTCCTCACTTATTTCCTTTAATACCTGGGGTGGAAACCATCAGGTACTGAAAGTTTGTCTAACTTAAGTTCCAGTTATATTTTCTATTACCATTTTCTTACATATATTAAATTCACTAAATTTCTCCCCTTGATTTTATTTTTATGTTCCCCTGTATCGCTGGTATTTTGTCCTCTTGCTCCACTCTGAAAACGGAATCAAAACACTTCTGTTATTTTGAAACTCTTTCCTATGACATAATATTCTGTATTTTCATCTGCTGCTCTGAGCTTTGCTCGGTTTAGCAGACGTAATATAGCGAAAATTTGTAACTGTGCAAAAATAACTCATGACCAATGTTCCCCCTAAGGGGCTAGAAATTCGTGGCATTAGCGCCACTCCGTAGCGTCATTAAATGGTGCAAAAACGGCGGCCGCCGCTCTTTCGCCAGCTGCTGGCAGTTCTCGCGGCGGCCGCTGTTTTCGCCATTACTTTTGCGCTGCCGGTAAGTGGCAGTGCCATCCCCAACAAAATGGCAGTGTTGTGACGTAAATCAGTGTGCAACGCTGACTTTACGTCACAAGCGTGAACTTCAACCTGAGTGCTGAATTCAGCGCTGGGTCCTAAGCATGCCAGGTTAACTCGGCGTGCAAGCAGGCTGACAGTGGTGATGTCTGGACCTCTTAAAGGGACACACACATCGTTCAAGTAAGTTTGAATTTAAGGTATTGGACTGGGTTTATTTGATTTTACTGAAGTGGTGGCTTGCTGCAGTAGATGTGAAAAGTTTTTTCAGGGTATAGGGAGATCTGCTGGATGCTTGCAGGGGCTCGGGTGCTAAATGAAGGCCTTTGAGAAGACAGAACATGCTGCGAATACTCAGCAGGTCACGCAACATCCGTGGAGAGAAAAGCAGAGCTCACAGCCAGAATTTTCTCAAGGGAGGTGGGTTGAGGGTGGGGGGCCTCCGAGACGGGCGGGAAACCAGGAAGGCAGGGTTTTCCGCAGGCCCTGCCGACTTTAACAGCAGGGCCTGATTTGAATGTGAGGCCTCAGATTCCCACCTGCAGCCAGCCAGCTTGAGAGGCTGGCTGGCTGAGGATGGGTAGGCCTCAGATGCGAGGGGTCAGTCCAGGGGAGGGATCACGGGGTCAGCATGGTCAGGGATGGGGAGGTCACCAGGGGTGGGGTTGGGGTGATCGCAGGGGTTCGGGGATCAGGAGGGGGTTGGAGGATCGGTAGGGGATTGGGGATCGGGAGGGGGTTGGAGGATCGGGGGGGGTTCAGGGATCGGGAGGGTGTTGGAGAATCGGGAGGGGGGGGTCAGCCGGGGATCGGAGGGATCGGGAATCGGTGGGGAGGGGGTTGAGGATTGGCATGGGCTAGGTCGGGGGGGGAGGTCGGGGATTGTGGGGGGTCAACAGGGTGAGGTGGTCGGCAGGATGGAGAGAGGATCGGGGCCGGCCTCAGCATCATTGGTGGGGTGGTGGGGGGGAGGCATCATGATGGGGATCGGAGGGCAGGGGAGGAGGAGGAGGAGGCCTGGGAAGGTGATCAGAGGCCTCATGGCGGGGTATCCGATCGTGGGGGGGTGGGTTAGGGAGGGACCCTGGAGTCAGGAGATAAGTATAAAGCCACTTACCTCCTGGATCCAGCAGTCCCCACCTCGGTTTAACTGCCGGGTTTCACGAATTGTGTGAAACCCGTCCACAGGCAGTTAAATTCAAAATGGAGGTGAAGAAAGGGCTCATTACAATATTTAAATTAAGGTACCTTCACCGGGAGCGGGTTGGCCGCCCTGTCACCCCCCGCACCCCCACCTGTCCCCCCCCCCCCCCGCCCCCCCGCTGTCCCACCTCCGTCAAAACCGGAAGTGGGCAGGTTGGAGGCGGGATGAGGTCAGGAATCCCATTTTTAACAATTTAACTGCCCCCACGCTCCAACCCCCCCTTTTTTTTAGGGGAAAATTCCGGCCCACGTCTCAGGTGGAGATGCTGTCTGACCAGCTAAGTATTTCCAGCATTTTAATCTGTCATTTCACATTTACATCATCCTCTTGCAGAGGGAAGAGGAAGACACAGAAGAGGAGGAAGCAAAAGATGAGGAATCAGAAGGAAGGTGGCATCCCAGACAGCCCCTTAGTGGCTGGGATATCCAGGATGGAATCATCGCCTCCGGTCCCAGTGACCAGAACCCCAATTCCCCTTTCAACATTAATTCCACACCTCACCTTCCATCTGTTACTCACCAATACAACGTCCTCTTGGCCACGATGCTGAAATAAAAGCCACCACAAAGCAAACTTTCCAATCCACCTATATACGTCTATCCATCCAATGAGATATCAAGAAATCAACTCATCATCCGTATGCATTCTCTTAGTGACAATCTTGTGTGTGCCTTTGCCTACCCTAGTGAGGTCACGCTGTGCTACCACAGTAGCTGCAGCATGGCTGGTGGAAGACTGTTGACTTTCAGTGGAGGATGCTGCAAATATCCTTGCTGGTTGACCTTGAGGAGCTGGTGGCTGGGCGTGTTAAATCAATCTTCTTCTTGTTCTTCTTTACTCTCTCTCCCTCTTCTTGTTGACCCACTGGTTGGGCAGGCAGCATTTCTTGGGTGTGTCAAATGAGGAAGACACAAGGGTAGAGTTGTGGTGATGGGAGGGCGGGAAAGCATGAGGTGCATGCCAGAAGAAGGATAATGTATAAGGATTTTTTTTTTATCTGTTCATGAGATCTGGGCGTCGCTGGCAAGGCCAGCATTTATTGCCCATCCCTAGTTGCCCTTGAGAAGGTGGTGGTGAGCTGCCTTCTTGAACCGCTGCAGTCCGTGTGGTGAAGGTACTCCCACAGCGTTGTTAGGGAGGGAGTTCCAAGATTTTGACCCAGCGACGATGAAGGATCGGCAATATATTTCCAAGTCAGGATGGTGTGTGACTTGGAGGGGCCTGCTGCCCTTGTCCTTCTATGTGGTAGAGGTCGCAGGTTTGGGAAGTGCTGCCGAAGAAGCCTTGGCGAGTTGCTGCAGTGCATCTTGTAGATGGTACACACTGCAGCCACGATGCATCGGTTGTGGAGGGAGTGAATGTTTAAGTGGTGGATGGGGTTCCAATCAAGCGGCCTGCTTTGTCCTGGATGGTGTTGAGCTTCTTGAGTGTTGTTGCAGCTGCACTCATCCAGGCAAGTGGAGAGTATTCCATCACACTCCTGACCTGTGCCTTGTAGATGCTGGAAAGGCTTTGGGGAGTCAAGAGGTGAGACACTCGCCACAGAATACCTAGCCTCTGACCTGCTCTTGTTGCCATAGTATTTATGTCGCTGGTCCAGTTAAGTTTCTGGTCAATGGTGACCCCCAGGATATTGATGGTGGGGGATTCGGCGATGGTAATGCCGTTGAATGTCAAGGGGCGGTTGTTAGATGCTCGATTTTTGGAGATAGTCATTGCCTGGCACTTGTGTGGCGCGAATGTTACCTGCCACTTATCAGCCCAAGCCTGAATGTCGTTCAAGTGTTGCTGCATGCGGGCACGGACTGCTTCGTTATCTGAGGAGTTGCGAATGGCACTGAACACTGTGCAGTCATCAGCGAACATCCCCACTTCTGACCTTGTGATGGAGGGAAGGTCATTGATGAAGCAGCTGAAGATGGTTGGGCCTAGGACGCTGCCCTGAGGAACTCCTGCAGCGATGTCCTGGAGCTGTGATGATTGACCTCCAACAACCACAACCATCTTCCTTTTTGCTAGGTATGACTCTAGCCAGTGGAGAGTTTTCCCCCGATTCCCATTGACTTCAATTTTACGAGGGTTCCTTGATGCTACAGTTGGTCAAATGCTGCCTTGATGTCAAGGGCAGTCACTCTCACCTCACCTCTGGAATTCAGTTCCTTTGTCCATGTTTGGACCAAGGCTGTAATGAGGTCTGGAGCCGAGTGGTCTTGGCGGAACCCAAACTGGGCGTCAGTGAGCAGATTATTGGTGAGTAAGTGCTGCTTGATAGATGCCAGTGTTGTAGCTGTACTGGAACAGCTTGGCTAGAGGTGCGGATAGTTCTGGAGTACAAGTCTTCAGCACGACAGCCGGGATGTTGCCAGGGCCCACAGCCTTTGCTGTATCCAGTGCGCTCAGCTGTTTCTTGATATCACGTGGAGTGAATCGAATTGGCTGAAGACTGGCCTCTGTGATGGTGGGGACCTCAGGAGGGGGCCGATATGAATCATCCACTCGGCACTTCTGGCTGAAGCTGGTTGCAAACACTTCAGCTTTGTCTTTTGCACTCACGTGCTGGGATCCACCATCATTGAGGATGGGGATATTCATGGCGCCTCCTCCTTCCGTTAGTTGTTTAATGGTCCACCGCCATTCATGACTGGATGTGGCAGGACTGCAGAGCTTTGATCTGATGCGTTGATTGTTGGATTGCTTAGCTCTGTCTATACCTGCATCTTTTATCCTTTCAGCCCCGCCGCTGGCCAAGGGCTCAGCCATGCCCCTGCTAAGAATGGCCTGCACCATCTCCTCCAAGGGGGTGCAGTGAGGCTAGGAATGGGAGATGTGCCTCATGATTGGGGCAGATTGTTGGTAGGTAATTGATTGGGGGCGGGGGTCATGCATTGAACTGGTATGAGGCTAGTGGTGCAGTTGTTAGGAGATGGCTTTTGAAGATGTATTCACTGACCTTGACCAGTGGCCTGAGGTCATGAAGCTTCTTTGGGCACTGGAGCCAGGTGGTGGGGGTGACACTGCTGGCAGTGACGGCCTCAGTGATGTACTCCCAAATCATTCTTCCTGGAGGGCCTCCTGGCCCCTGTGGGTAGAGGACCAGTCTTACAGTGTTGACCCCCTGCACAATGCTGGAGTGCTGTGTGTGAGACCCTGGGTGCCCCTTCCCTGGCTTTTGAAGATGTATTCCTGAGCCATTTGTGTTAGTGCTGAGGCATTTTTCCCCTTTTTGGAGGTTAGGAAGGGTATTCAGCTTTAAGAGCTGAATATTCACATTTGGGACTTCTTTTTAATGTTAAATATTTTTTTAAAAGGCAGAAAGGGCTGAAAATTGTATTGTCTCACTTCATTTTAATTTGTATTGATTCAGTGTGCATAGCTCCTTTAATTTTCAGACCTCTTCATTGCCCACAATTCCTTGCGATCTCTACAGCCTCGCTGCTAGAGGCTGTGCGAAACTCGAACACTGCTCCTGGACGGGAACTTCATCTCGGATGCTTCCAGCAACGCCACCAAGACGGCGGTGCATGGAAGGTGAGCGCTGCGCCAACAATCTGCATCTCCGCCAGACCAATTTTGCTCCGTTAGCGTTGCGGTCATTTTCAGCGGCCGTTAAATCCAGCTGTCGATGACACCGGCAACTTTGCTGGCTAACACAAATTTCTCCCCCAACGTGCGCAGGCGTGTGGCCGCACATCAATCAGGAGGTTCCGCACAGGCCGTGACCGCGCAGCAAATTTAAAGGGACTACGGACGAAAAAAATTAGAGGGAACATTGCTCATGACTGAGAAATAAAACATTGCACTACAGAAACATTCTGTGCCTCTTTTAAATGGCCCTGCATTTACACCCAATAGCTAAAACACAGTACCAATGTAATAGGCACCATCATTATTTCTACATTATAAATGTAACAAACCAGCATAAAAATAAGCCTTTCGTTCCTCTCTTCTGCAAGTGCATACTTTGGAATTGTTTCTCCTGTAAGCAAGAGCTGGGTTTTTTTGGCAGAATGATTTAACCTCTGTCGGAATAGATAAGCTTATTAGAATTCAGCTGCCTCAGGTCATAAGGAAGTAGAGCTCAAATCATAAAACAATTAGACTTTGCATTTTTTACATTTGTTTATTCTTTACTGCTCTACGGAGGATGGAAAGTAATTTATTATTACTCTGTCTACAGAACAAAATTATTTTTCATCTTTTTACCCTCTGAAATCCATTTGATGAAAACAAAAATGTTATTACCTTTCCAGTTCCATTAATAACATTTATGGGGGGAAAATTCAACTTATGTTGGCCCATTTTACAAGCTTAAAATTGTTATTGGGCCTGCGAATTTTGGGCCATGATCTCTTGTACCAAACCTACCCCAGAGGTGCGCCGGTCGGCATATTGGATTGGGCAACTTTTGTCACCCAGGGTGGCTGTGTGAAAGCAGCAGAGGCCTCATGAATATATTAAAATTACAGTCCTGCGCCTGTTTAAGGACTACTTTGTCAAATTGAATGGTGAGAGCGCTGGATATGCTTATTCTTAGATCCACCTATTAATCCTTGCCGCCAATAGTCGGGAGATATAAAAACAGTATGTAAGAGCTTCTACAAGTGTGTAAAAAGGGAGAGAGTAGCGAAACTAAACGTGGGTCCCTTAGTGGTTGAGACAGGAGAAATTATAATGGAGCATAAGGAAATGGCAGAGATGTTAAACCAATATTTTATATCTGTCTTCACAGTAGAAGACGCAAAAAACATACCAGAAATAATGGGGAACCAAGGGGCTAATGAGAGTGAGGAACTTAAATTAATTAATATTAGTAAAGAAAAAGTACTGGAGAAATTAATGGGGCTAAAAGCCGACAAATCTCCTGGACCTGACGGCCTACATCCTAGGGTTCTAAAAGAGGTGGCTGCAGAGATAGTGAATGCATTGGTTGTGATCTTCCAAAATTTCCTAGCTTCTGGAACGGTCCCAATGAATTGGAAGGTAGCAAATGTAACAATGCTATTAAAGAAAGGAGGGAGAGAGAAAACAGGGAACTACAGGCCAGTTAGCCTGACATTAGTCGTTGGGAAAATGCTGGAATCCATTATTATGGAAGTGGTAACAGAGCACTTGGAAAATCATAATATGATTAGACAGAGTCAACATGGATTTATGAAAGGGAAATCGTGTTTGACAAATCTATCAGATTTTTTGAGGATGTAACTAGCAGGGTAGATAAAGGGATGTATATATTTGGATTTTCAAAAGGCATTCAATAAGGTGCCACACAAAAGGTTGTTACACAAGCTAAGGGCTCATGGGGTTGGGGGTAATATATGGCATAGATAGTGGATTGGTTAACAGAGAGTAGGAATAAACGGGTCATTTTCAGGTTGGCAGGCTGTAACTAGCGGGGTGCCGCAAGAATCAATGCTGGGGCCTCAGCTATTTACAATCTATATTAATGACTTAGATGAAGGGACCGAGTGTAATGTATCCAAGCTTGCTGACGATACAAAGCTATGAGGGAAAGTAAGCTGTGATGAGGACACAGGGGCGGAAAAATTCATGTGCGGCAACATAATTGCCAGTGTCACTGACAACTCGAGTTAACAGCCACTGAAAATGGCTGCAGCGATAGCGGTGAAAAATTCACGCTGGGGTTTGGTGATGTTGAGCCCAGCCCTAACTTATCATGCAACACTGTCCTGGTGGTGTTAATGGAGGCCTCCGACCCGAAGTTCTCGTCCACAGTCGGCGTTGCAGCTTCTTACAGCCTGTAGGAGCGAGGCTGTGGAGTTCACAAGGCATCGTGGGCAATTAAAGGGGCCATGAATTAAAGGGGCAATGCATTCAGAACTGATAAAAATTACAATGCAGTGAAAAAATGCAGCTTTCAGCCCTTACTGCTTTTCAATAAAAAAATGAACATTAAAAAGAAGTCCCAAATGGGATTCTTCAGCACTTAAAGCTGAATTCCCTTCTGAACCTCAAAAAATAGGAAAGGTGCTTCATCACTAACACAAATGGCTCAGCAAGTCAGGAAAGAAGCACCCAGGGTCTCGCATGCAGTACTCCAGCTTTGTGCAGGGGGTCAACACTGTAAGAGAGGTCCTCTACCTACAGGGGCCAGGAGGCCCTCCAGAAAGAATGATGTGGGACCACATTAGCGAGGCTGTCACTGCCAGCAGTGTTGTCCCCAACACCTGGCTCCAGTGCCCAAAGAAGTTTCACAACCTCAGACCATTGGTCAAGGTTTTGACAGGATTTGAGAGGATAAAAAGTGACAGATCATTTTTTCTGGCTGGTGAATTAGTAACAAGAGGGCATAAACGTAGGACGTTTTGCTACGTTAAAGGCGCTATATAAATGCAACTTGTTGTTGTAGAGTGAATATTAAAAGAATAAAGAGATAGGCTGGGAGAAATTTTAGAATATGGGATAAATGACAGCAAGTAAATCATAACATTTAAGAGAAAAGTAGAGATGATGATGATGATGAAAAATGTTACAGGGAAAAAGTAAAAAAATAGAATTAGAGTAGATAACTTTAATTTGGAGCTAGCACTGGCACAGGTATGATGAGCCAAATGGCTTCTGTGTTGACATTGTTATGATTCTATCATAAAATGGTTTTACTCAATGAATATACAGGTGTTTTAGAATAAGAAGTATACAGCTATGTTTTCAGACCACTGGTCAAGGTCAGTGAATGCATCTTCAAAAGCCGTCTCCTACCAACTGGACCACTAGCCTCACAGACTGCTCAATGCATGACCCCCAGTCACTCACCTACCAACAATCTGCACCAATGATGAGGCACATCTTGGCAGGGGCATGGTTGAGCCCTTGGCCAGCGGCAGGGCTGAAAGGATACAAGATGCAGGTATCCTCCTTCTGGCATGCACCTCTAGGTTTCCTGCTCTCCCGTCAGCACAACTCCATCCTTGTGTCTTCCTCATTTCACACACCCAAGAAATGCAGCCTGCCCAGCCAGTGGGTCAACAAGAAGAGGTAGCCTGCCCAGCCAGTGGGACCACAGGCAGATGATTCCATCCCGGATATCCCGGCCACAAAGGGGCTGTCTGGGATGCATCCTTCCATCTGATTCCTCCTCTTCGGCTTCCTTCCCTTCTGTGTCTTCCTCCTCTGCGTCTACTTATTCCCTCTGCAAGCAGATGCTGTAAATGTGAAATGCCAGCATATAATGCTGGAAATACTCAGTTGGTCAGGCAGCATGTCGACCTGAGACGTGAACTCTGTTTTTCTCTCCACGGATGTTGCCTGACCTGCTGAGTATTCGCTGCATGTTCTGTCTTCTCAAAGGCCTTCATTTACCATCTGAGCCCTTGCAAGCATCCAGCTGCACTCCCTACACACTTAAAAAACTTTTCACATCTATTGCAGCAAGCCACCACTTCAATAAAATCAAAAAAATCCAGTCCAAACCCTTAAATTCAAACTTACCTGAATGATGTGTGGGTCCCTTTACGAGCTGCAGACATCGCCACTGTCAGGCTGCTTGCACAGCGATTGACGTCACCACCCCACCATTTTTTTTTCCAGGGTGCTGCCAGTTACCGGCAGTGCAAAGGGGGAGAGGAATATGGCGGCCGCCGCGGGACCCGCCACCAGCTGGCGAAAGAGCGGCGGCTGCCATTTTATCGCCATTTCATGGTGCTATGGAGTGGTGGTAAGTAAATGAATTTCTAGCCCTTAATGTTTAAGGTGGTGGATGGGGTGCCGATCTAGCAAACTGCTTTGTCCTGGATGGTGTTGAGCTTCTTGAGTGTTGTTGGAGCTGCACTCATCCAGGCAAGTGGAGAGTATTCCATCACACTCCTGACTTGTGGCTTGTAGATTGTGGAGAGGCTTTCGGAAATCAGGAGGTGAGTCGCTCGTCACAGAATATCTGACCTGCTCTATTAGCCACAGTATTTATGTGGCTGGTCCAGTTAAGTTTCTGGTCAATGGTGACCCCCCCAGGATGTTGATGGTAATGCCATTGAATGTCAAGGGAAGGTGGTTAGACTCTATCTTGTTGGAGATGGTTATTGACTGGCACTTGTGTGGCACGAATGTTACATGCCACTTATCAGCCCAAGCCTGGATGTTGTCCAAGTCTTGCTGCATGCGGACACAAACTGCTTCATTATCTAAGGAATTGTGAATGGCGAGGAACACTGTGCAATCATCTGCGAACATCCCCACATCTGACCTTATGATGGAGGGAAGATCATTGATGAAGCAGCTGAAGATGGTTGGGCCTCGGACAATGCCCTGAGGAACTCCTGCAGCAATATCCTAGGGCTGAGATGATTGGCCTCCAACAGCCACAACCATCTTCCTTTGTGCTAGGTATGACTCCAACCAGTGGAGAGTTTCCCCCGATCCCTATTGACTTCAATTTTACTGGGGCTCCTTGGTGCTACACTCGGTCAAATACTGCCTTAATGTCAAGGGCAGTGACTCTCAGCTCACTTCTGGAATTCAGCTCTTTTGACCATGTTTGGACCAAGGCTGTAATGAGGTCTGGAGCCGAGTGGTCTTGGCGGAACCCAAAATAGGCATAGGTGAGCAGGTTATTGGTAAGTGTCGCTTGATAGCACTGTCAACAACACCTTCCATCACTTTGCTGATGATTGAGAGTGGGCTGATGGGGCTGTATTTGGTTGGATTGTATTTGTCCTGCTTTTTGTGGACCTGACATACCTGGGCAATTTTCCACTTTGTCCGGAGACGCCAGTGTTGTAGCTGTGTAGCTGTACTGGAACAACTTGGCTGAAGCGCGGCTAGTTCTGGAGCACAAGTCTTCAACACTACAACCAGGATATTGTCGGGGCCCATAGCCCCTGCTGTATCCAGAGCACTCAGCCATTTCTTGACATCATGTGGAGTGAATCGAATTGGCTGAAAACTGGCTTCTGTGATGGTGGGGACCTCAGGAGGAGGCGAAGATGGATCATCCACTCGGCATTTCTGGCTGAAGATGGTTGCGAACGTTTCAGCTTTGTCTTTTGCACTTAAATGCTCCGCTCCGCCATCATTGAGGATGGGATGTTCATGGAGCCTCCTCCTCCTGTTAATTGTTGAATTGTCCACCACCATTTACAGCTGGATGTGGGAGGGCTGTAGAGTTGTGATCTGATGCGTTGAGTGTGGGATCACTTAGCTCTGTCTATAGCATGCTGCTTCCACTGTTTAGCATGCTATAGACTGTCTAGCATACATATAGTTACCAAAGTCCTTAGTGCCAGGGATGACTCTTTTCCTTCCCCCAGGAGATAAAGATAGACCAAGAAATGGTGAATACAATTGAGACCAAAGATAGGATGGACAATAGATTCAGAATACTTACACCATTAATCATGTTACATTTAGATACAAATGCCTTGGATTAACTCATACTGAACATTTTTATAAAAATAATAATAAAAAGCACCAATCCATATTATTTCTTTACCTGTCCTGCCTGCTGGAAAGTCCACACCCACCAATATCTGTTCTGCTTTTCTTTGTAAATTAAAATTTTTAGAGCTGGCAAACTTCATGTTAACATTGTTATCAGATGTCGTGCTCACAGGATTTGTTTAAAGTGTCTCTACATTTTATGGATTGATTTAGTTATGTTAATGTTTCCAGGTGAAATTGTTGCTAGGTTGGTAGCTGGTATTGTTTGACTTTATGGTGTGTACTCCTATTCTGAAATGAGGTTGTGTATTTTGAAGCAGTGTGTCCATATTATTCCATTTGGTTTTGTTTACTTTTTTCTTCATTGTGTGATAGGGAAGTATAACTGATAGGGTTCAAAGGATGTTGCATCAGACAAATATAATCTTCAGTTTACTAGTCTCTGTCCACATGAGTGTTATAAAGTTAGTAATAAACAAACAAATTGCCGCCATAAATGTAAATGAACTGCAACAGGTTTTATTTTAAACTTAATTGAGAGTTGTTACAGCAGAACATTTAATCTTGCAATTGTTCTGTTCTGAATTTGGGTACTTGTGTTAGCATCGGGAATTGGTAAGCTAGCCACTTATCTTGAAATGTGGCTAATCCAGAGGCTCGTGCTTGTGTGCTTGGCTTGTCCTGTTCCACTACAAATGTGTGTGGCACCTGTGTGCCTGAGGTCTCCCATGACACTGATATGTACTTACCAACCTGGCGGCCACCTGGCATTAGGCCCCTTGGATTTGCTAATAAGGGGCCTAATGCTTACTTAAGTACCCTCCCGGAAATTGGTCAGCACATAGCGGGGAATGCACCGGGGCATGCTCTGCACAGGATTTCCTGTTCTTGTTCAAACCAACTTCTAGTTCAAAGTGTTTATCCTGTTCTGAGTTTATAAAACTTTGTCTAACTTTAGCACTGAAAGTAAAACCCTAGGGCCTAGGCCTTTGTTGATGTGCCACTGACGAAATTACTCACCATTCCAGCTCATTTGCAAATGATTATTATTAAGGCAACAGATGCAGTTGCAATTAAGTCTGTCCGGAGATTGAAATGAAGCCTGACTGATCTAATTTCCAGTATCAGAGTCCAGACTTTCTGAACATTGAACTGTGTAAATATGGTAAAGATTGGACCCTTCATTTCTGAGTTGTCATGGAAAATGAAAACACATGCCATAAAACTACCACTGGCAGCTGGCTCCTTAATTCCATTGCCTGTTTGAAATAGTGACATCTTCCTGGCACAGAAGTAAAGGCAGTGCTCAAGCTCTAGGTTTGATGAAGACTTAGGGGGAAAAATTCGGTATCTCCCATTTTGGGGACACAAAGTTTAGTGCCTGGCGTTAATTAGTGCCGCCGACTGCAAAATTAGTCTTTATTGCTCCTGGAGGTGATTTAAGCGCTAAGTCAGGCGCTACACACCTCTCTTAAGGCGCAAACATCAGGGAGCGGGGCGCTACCTCAGGACGCTACCGAAGCTCAGGCGATGCCAATTACCATGGAGGCCAGACACACTGGCGCCATCCAGTTCTTAAAGGGGAGGGGCCATCTTGCTGGCCAGCCACACCCTGCTCATTGCAGCCTTGAATCTCGGCTTGGAGAGACCTCAAAAGCAATTGTGTTGAAAGCACTAATGGATAGGTCCAGGGAAAGAGCTTGGCACTTAAGAACATCAAACGTGGTGCTGAGGGCCAAAACTCCTTAGGATAGCGTTAAAACCAAAAATTTTGCCGACAAGAAAAGGCAGGAAGCGCCCGCCTTTAAATAGCGCTCCCCCAGCCCCTTCCCGACTTGAAAACGTTCCCCTCTACCTGTCGTTCCTAGCGGAAGGCGCTAAGGCAGGGGGAGCGACTCAATATCCGGTCTGGGGTGCTACCGGGGCGTTGCCCGCTTGACTGATGTCACGATCTGCGGGCACAGGAGATTGTGGTGGTAGTGTTTAGCGCCACCGCAAAACGACTGGTCAATTTCGCGAGCGGCGCTAAAATTGTCGCGCTCGGGCACTAAGGGGGAAAAATTCAGCTGCATGCGCCTCCCGTTAGCGCCTTAAGAGGGCGCTAATGGGGCGTAAAGCAGCTAACGCCCGGGCGCAGCGCCGCCCACGCCTCCCGTAAAATTCAGCGGGAGGTTAGCGGCAGCGCCAGCCGGTAGCGCCCTGTGGCGCTGCGCCGCCGGCGATGACGTCATCGCCGTGCGCAGCACCCCGCTCGCGCTCCAGCCGCGATCTTCAGTCGCGCCCCCTGATTTACCGCCAGACGCTATGTCCGACGGGTTCAGGGAGGCGTACGTGCGGCCGGGGCGGCGATATTTAAAGGGGAGGTGGCAGGCGGCCATTTTTGTTGCTGGCCGCCTGCCAGCACCTGCCCCCGTTGCTGTCCCCGGCCCCCGTGAAGCCCCCCCACCGTGAAGTGCCGGCTGCGCTCCAAGAGCCCGGCACTTCTCTTGAGTGCCGGGCTCTTTTGCCGGCACTCCCAATCCCTGGGGGCCCAGCTGGGCCCCGGTTCGCGCTGCGCAGGGTCCCTCCCCTTTAAGAAGGGGAGGAAGGCCTGCAATACCGCGGCACGTAGCGCCAGGATATTCCCTCGCAGCGCCCCAAGAGGGATGCGGGGTGCTTCCAGTGGCGCCCCGCTTCCCTCTTGGGGCGCAACCACTGAAGTTCCGGCGCGGGGCCGCTAATTTTTTCGGGGCGCTAAAAGTAGCGCCCCGGCGAGGTTAGCGCCCCAAATGGGGCGCGACTCAATTTTTAGCCCTAAGTTCCTAGCGCCTTGTTAGCGCCCCCGGAGGCGCTAACGGGAGGCGCTAACCAACCGAATTTTTCCCCCTTAAAGTTGTCATATAGGGATGTCAACTCTGGTTAGATGTATTCCTAGAGGTTCAATTACATGACATGTGATCACATGGCATTCAATCACGTGACATAGTCTGGGCTCACACATGAAGAATGGTCACTCGGGGGTGGCTGCCGCCTATGGAACTGAACCCCAGCAAGAGTCGGTGCCAGGGGAACTGTACCACTGTGAGAGTCGGAGCCAGGGGAACTGTACCACTGTGAGAGTCGGAGCCAGGGGAACTGTACCACTGTGAGAGTCGGAGCCAGGGGAACTGTACCACTGTGAGAGTCAGAGCCAGGGGAACTGTACCACTATGAGAGTCGGAGCCAGGGGAACTGTACCACTGTGAGAGTCAGAGCCAGGGGAACTGTACCACTGTGAGAGTCGGAGCCAGGGGAACTGTACCACTGTGAGAGTCGGAGCCAGGGGAACTGTACCCCAGCAAGAGTCGGAGCCAGGGGAACTGTACCCCAGCAAGAGTCGGAGCCAGGGGAACTGTACCACTGTGAGAGTCGGAGCCAGGGGAACTAAACCACTGTGAGAGTCAGCGCCAGGGGAACTGTAACACTGTGAGAGTCGGAGCCAGGCGAACTGTACCCCAGCAAGAGTTGGAGCCAGGGGAACTGTACCCCAGCAAGAGTCGGAGCCAGGGGAACTGTACCCCAGCAAGAGTCGGAGCCAGGGGAACTGTACCCCAGCAAGAGTCGGAGCCAGGGGAACTGTACCCCAGCAAGAGTCGGAGCCAGGGGAACTGTACCCCAGCAAGAGTCGGAGCCAGGGGAACTGTACCACTGTGAGAGTCGGTGCCAGGGGAACTGTACCACTGTGAGAGTCGGTGCCAGGGGAACTGTACCACTGTGAGAGTCGGAGCCAGGGGAACTGTACCACTGTGAGAGTCGGTGCCAGGGGAACTGTACCACTGTGAGAGTCAGTGCCAGGGGAACTGTACCACTGTGAGAGTCGGAGCCAGGGGAACTGTACCACTGTGAGAGTCAGAGCCAGGGGAACTGTACCACTGTGAGAGTCAGAGCCAGGGGAACTGTACCACTGTGAGAGTCGGTGCCAGGGGAACTGTACCACTGTGAGAGTCAGAGCCAGGGGAACTGTACCACTGTGAGAGTCAGAGCCAGGGGAACTGTACCACTGTGAGAGTCGGTGCCAGGGGAACTGTACCACTGTGAGAGTCGGAGCCAGGGGAACTGTACCCCAGCAAGAGTCGGAGCCAGGGGAACTGTACCCCAGCAAGAGTTGGAGCCAGGGGAACTGTACCACTGTGAGAGTCGGAGCCAGGGGAACTGTACCCCAGCAAGAGTTGGAGCCAGGGGAACTGTACCCCAGCAAGAGTCGGAGCCAGGGGAACTGTACCCCAGCAAGAGTCAGTGCCGGGGAACTGAACCCCAGCAAGAGTCAGTGCCAGGGGAACTGTACCCCAGCAAGAGTCAGTGCCAGGGGAAAGTGCAGCTCAGAGAAGCTCAGTGACTTCAGGAGAGGAGGAATAAACAAACAGAAATGCTCTTGAGAAGGACCATTATTTTATTGAGGAAGGAGAATTTGCCTTTAAATACTGGGCTGCTTACATATATGCTGTCCCTTTTAAGAGGTGTGTTGCTGACCTTTTTGATGTTTGGTCCAAAGCATTCATGTTGTTTGTCAGGAGCTGAAACTCGCTTATTCAGATTCTTCCCTCTTCGTGTAGATTGAGCGAGTCGGTTTAAATTTCAGGTGGGAGGCCAGCCTCAGGAATTCCCCCTTGTCTCTGAGCCATGGGCAGGTAGACCCACACCAGCCTCACCTGCTCGCCGAAAAAGTAGCATTATGTCCCGTTGTTGGCATGCAGCACGGCCACCAAATTCCGACTTACTGCAGGCAAAGCTGGAGGCAGTCCGAGAAATGAAAGTGTGCACGCAAAACGCGAATGTGAAGTAGTTTACTCCCAAGTTTCCAGCAGCAGGGAGACGAATCGTCGATTTCAAGAGACGAGTTGGCATCTGTCATCCATGCTTCTTATTTTTCTGTTATGTCCTTATTTGGATTGCTAACTGGGGCATCGTACCCAAGGATGGGAAAAGTTAAGAGAAGCTGCCTTGCAGTAAACGTGACCCCTAATGGCTACATTTGGAGGGATAATACTCTCAAAATCAAAGACATCATAGGCTCAGGAGCACAACTTTCTGGAAAACTCAGCACAGACCATGCCAGTGCTAGCTCCATATCAGAGAATCATAGAATGATACAACACAGAAGAAGGAGGCCATTGGCCCATCGTGTGTGTGCTGGCTCTTTGAAAGAACTATCCAATTAGTCCCACTCCCCTGCTCTTTACCCATAGCCCTGCAAATGTTTCCTTCCAATTCCCTTTTGAAAAGTTATTATTGAATATGTTCGCTGGCTGAAGTCCTACATGTCAGCCTGCCCCCTGCCTGTCTGCTGCTGCTCCCACCGGTTGTGAGCCAACTTGGCCTGCAAGAGAAAGAGAAGTGTGTGAGAGAGTGTGGTGCAATGTCTTTGGGTGATGTGCCTGCCATAGTTGAATAGTGGTCATTGTGTGCAAGGTGCGAGATGTGGGTGTGAGTGTTGCAGCAGTGGTCAGGTTGTGAGGGTGAAGTGAAGTCATGATTGTGAGGTGAGTGATGATCGGTAGAGATTGTTGGTAGGTGAGTGATGGGAGTGTGCAGCATTGAGCAGTGTGTGAGGCTTGCGGTGCAGATGGTGGTGTATGGCAGATGCTGAAGCCTTCACTCATCTTGACCACCCATGTGAGGTCATTAAACTTCTTTCTGCACTGGATGGCGAACCTTGGCACTACAGTACTCGTCGTTACGTGGTCGGCTATCTCCTGCCACATGGTACGGGAGGTGTACAGCAAGGGCTTCCTGCCACTTTGGGGGTAGAGTACAGCCCACCTCCTCTCCACAGCCGCAATAAGTGCCTCCAGAGCTTCATCCAAGAGCCGCCTGGCTCTCTCCCTGTTACGACGCTCTGCCATTGCGCTCCTGGCTCCTGGCTCCCAGCTCCCGGCTCCCGGCTCCCGGCTCCCGGCTCCCAGCTCCCAGCTCCCAGCTCCCAGCTCCCGGCTCCCGGCTCCCAGCTCCCGGCTCCTGCTTGTTGGAGCAGCTCCAGTTGCAACTGCCCTGACAATGAGGTGCTGTAGCATCAATGCACCTCCCCTTTAAGTAGTGGGAAAAGCCTGTGCCACATATGACTGTGAATTAGACTGGCCCCGATATTGGTCCACCTGTTGAGCGTTAATCCAATGAGCAGCAGTTTTAGCGCTGAAATCATGACTATAATCATATTAATGAGGAGTGAGCATGAATTTTATGTGCTACCTAGACCATTTTGAGGTGGCGCAGCTCAACATCGTTTGGCCTTAACACTGCCATTTTGTGGCTGTATCCAATTTCTAGGCCTTTATCTTTAATCATCCAGGGAGCTCTAGCTTTGGATGCCCTTCCTTTCCCCCTGGTGGGAATGTGTCTAGTCTGTACCCGAACTATCTGCTCTTTGAAGGCCTCCCATTGCTCATTTACTGCTTTACCTACCAATCTTTGATTCCAATCCACCTGGGCCAGATCCCTTTTCAACTCACTGAAATTAACCCTGAAACATGCTCCACTGAAACATGCTCTACTTGCCCCACTTCATTCCCCAGAACTAGATCCAGCACTGCTTCCTTCCTAGTTAGGATGGAAACATACTGATCAAGAAAGTTCTCTTGTACACATTTCAAGTGTTCAGCTGTTCCAGTACAGCTACAACACTGTCATCTACCCGACAATGTGGAAAACTGCCCAGGTATGTCCTGCCCACAAAAAGCAGGACAAATTCAATCCAGCCAGTTACCGCCCCATCAGTCTACTCTCAATCATCAGCAAAGTGATGGAAGGTGTCATTGACAGTGCTATCAAGCAGCACTTACTCACCAATAACTGAGTGTGACATCAAGGAGCCCTAGTAAAATTGAAGTCAGTGGGAATCAGGGGGAAAACTCTCCTCTGGCTGGACTCAAACCTAGCACAAATGAAGATGGTTGTGGTTGTTGGAGGTCAATCATCTCAGCCCCAGGACATTGCTGCAGGAGTTCCTCAGGGCAGTGTCCATCTTCAGCTGCTTCATCAATGACCTTCCCTCCATCATAAGGTCAGAAGTGGGGATGTTTGCTGATGATTGCACAGTGTTCAGTTCCATTTGCAACTCCTCAGATAATGAAGCAGTTCGTGCCCGCATGCAGCAAGACCTGGACGACGTTCAGGCTTGGGCTGATAAGTGGCAGGTAACATTCGCGCCACACAAGTGCCAGGCAATGACTATCTCCAACAAGCGAGAGTCTAACCACCGCTGCTTGACATTCAACGGCATTACCATCGCCAAATCCCGCCATCAACATCCTGGGGGTCACCATTGACCAGATACTTAACTGGACCAGCCACATAAATACTGTGGCTACAAGAGCAGGTCAGAGGCTGGGTATACTCCGGCAAGTGTCTCACCTCCTGACTCCCCAAAGCCTTTCCACCATCGACCATGCATAAGTCAGGAGTGTGAGGAATACTCTCCACTTGCCTGGATGAGTGCAGCTCCAACAACACTCAAGATGCTTAACACCATCCAGGACAAAGCAGCCCGCTTGATTGGCACCCCATCCACCACCTTAAACATTCACTCCCTCCACCACCAGCGCACCGTGGCTGCAGTGTGCACCATCTACAAGATGCACTGCAGCAACTTGCCAAGGCTTCTTCGGCAGCACCTCCCAAACCCGCGACCTCTTCCACCTAGAAGGACAAGGGCAGCAGACGCATGGGAACACCATCACCTGCAAGTTCCCCGCCAATTTACACACCATCCTGACTTGGAAGTATATCGCCGATCCTTCATCGTCGCTGGGTCAAAATACTGGAACTCCCTCCCTAACAGCACTGTGGGAGTACCTTCACCACACGGACTGCAGTGGTTCAGAAGGCGGCTCACCACCACCTTCTCAAGGGCAATTAATGATGGACAATAAGTGCTGGCCTTGCCAGTGACACCCACATCCCAGGAACGAATAAAAAAAAATACATTTCAGGACTTCCTCCCCTCTTTGCGCTTTACACTATTATTTTCCCAGTGCATATTAGGATAATTGAAGTCCTCTATTATCATTAATCTAAAGTTCTAGGGGGCGAAATTGGGTGCCTTTGCGCCTCCCGTTAGTGCCCAATGGGGCACAAATGGCGTTGCGACCGGGCGCGGCGCTGACATCGACTCCCGCCATATTCGGCGGGAGTTTTGCGGCTGCGCTACGGCGTTGCGCCCCGATCTCCTTCGCCCGGAGATCGTGACGTCATCGCCATACGCATCGCCCCGGTAGCACCCCGGACCCGAACTTAACTTCCGCCCCGTGCAGCAGCGCCGGGCAAAAACACTGAGAGCTGCAGGAGACGTACATCGGGCGGCCGGCCGCTTCGGGGGCGATGATTAAAGGCGAGGTGGCCGAGGTAAGTTTAAAAAAAACTTACCTTGCTTGTTCCGCTTTCCTTGCGGCTGCCTTGGTGGTCCAGGTAGGTACTTTTTATATTGCAAAGCCTGCAGCGATGGCCCTTTCCTTTAAGGGAGGGAAGGAGCCTCTGAACGTGGCAGTGCTGCTCGGCCCAGCGTGCAGCACTGCTGGAGTCTCCGCCCCGCCTGCTGCCAATTGCTCTCCAAGAAGGAAGTGGAGCTTGATTTAACGCTCCACTTCCTTCTTGGACCGCAAACGGCAAATTTTTCAAAAGTTTGAAATCGTTAGTGCCTGGCGCTAACGATTTCAAACTTTTGAAAAATTAGTGCCCCAAACGGGGGCGATAGTGAATTTCTCCCCCCAGCATCTTTCTGCAACTTGACTGCAAATTTGATCCTCTGTCTCCTTCTCACTACTTGGTGTCCTATCGTATACACTCAGCAGTGTATTAGCTCCTCTATTGTTACTTAATTCGAAAAAAATAGATTGGGCTAGAAATTCATTATAGCCCAGGAATCGGTGGTGTAATTAGAAAAGTTTGACAATTAGCGCCAGGCGCTAATGCTTTAGACTGCACGCAAAATTCATTCTCACTGCTCAAAGAAATGATTGGAGCGCTAATTCGAGTCTTAAAGGCTGATCTCATTGGCGTTACACTCAAAGGCTGGACCAATATCGGGTGCAGTCTAATCGCAAGTCATCATTGCCACAGGCTTTTCCCAATACTTAAAGGGGAGGTTCATTGGGGGAGAAATTCAGTATCGCCCCGTTTGGGGGCGGTAACTTTTGAAAGCTGGGAAACTTAGCGCCAGGCGCCAATGATTCCCAGCTTTTAAAAAATTGGGTTTTAGCACTCCAGGAAGGAAGTGGAGCGTTAAATCAAGCGCTCCACTTCCTTCCTGGAGCGCTAAAGGACGCAGGAGGGGCGATAGAGCTGCAGCGCTGCACACTGGGCCGTGAAGTGCTGCCGCGATCCGAGACTCCTTCCCTCCCTTAAAGGGAAGGGCCATCGCTGCAGGCTCTGCACTGGGACGAGTTAGTTGGTTCCGAACGGCAGCCAGGATCCAGCCCGATCAGCCCCATGCACTCCAGCAGAGTGCCGGGCTGATCGGTTGTGGCCCAGGAGAAGTAAAAAAATTGAACAACAACATTTCAGAAAGGGCAACCTCCCCTTTAACTTTCACCCCCGAAGCGCCCGGCCTCCCGATCAACGCCTCCCACGGCTGTCGGTGTTGTCGCCCGGCGATGCTGCAGGGGGCAGAACCGAAATTCGGATCCGGGGCGCTATCGAGGCGATGCGACAGCAATGATGTCACGATCTCCGGGCAAAGGAGATCGTGGCGCAAAGTGTTACTGCCGCCGCAAACCTCTGACCTAAGTTTGCGGGAGTCGTTCATCTCGCCGTGCCCGGGTGGTAAGTCGTTAGCGCCCCGTTATCGACCCCCGGGACCGCTAACTGGAGGCGCTAATCCACCGACTTTCTCCCTCATAGATGCTGCAGCACTTCATTCTCAGCATTGCTGGCTGTGCAGCTGCCTCAGCAAGCAGAAGCAGAACAAGGAGAAGGAGCCGGAGGACTGAAGCAGGTGTCCTCATGGCAGATCCACCTCAGTCGGGTGGTCAGGGTGATTGAATGCTTCAACAAATGCTACATACCACCATCTGTACCACAAGCTTCACACACTGCCCAAAGCACTCACCCACCAACAATCTCTACCTACCAACATTCACACCCACATCTCACACCTTGCACACAATGACAACTATTCAACTATGGGAGGCACAAGGGTCATTAGTTTTTTAGAATGAATGTGCTATGTGTGATATGCTTATGTATAAATTTATTAATCGAGTTTGCAATATTTTGTGGTCTCTCTCATTTCACCTTTGCACCCAGGAGGACGCTGTGATATGGCATGACACAGGGATGGTATGATGGGCATGTGGTGAGCAAAAGGGATCTGGGGTTTAAGTCATCCTGGTGTGAGGCTGGAGGTCTGTTTGGAGGAGGTGGCAGAGTTCTGTGACCACCACTTTGGTGATGCAAAGCCATCTAATACACTGCTCGTCGCTTAATTGAAGGTAGGAGAAGTGCTGTCGGAATACCCTCGGAGGGTAAGGCCTCCTGGTGTGAGCCCTGATGTCCTTCCTCATCCCTCTGTGCACATGTTCCCGTATTTATCGCTGCCTATGCTCCCTCCGCCATAGATCCTGGAGGGCGAGGTGGCGCCAGTGCAGCCCCCATTAATGTTGCCAAGTGTAGCAGTTTGAATCTTTGAACAATAAATGTAGCTACTTTGTAGTTGCCAGAAGACTGCTGATACAAAGGAAATGACTCATAGAAACTGTTCGAGTGGGTGAAACTGACAACAAACCATTGAAACTAACCTGCCCTGACAGATGCGAGTGATTAATGCTGATGCCTTTAAATAACGTTGCTGGAGCTAGCTTCCTGGAGCTGCACGCCAGTTCTCCCTGTCGCTAGCTGGTCGAGGCGCTAAGGTAAGTGGCGACAATGAATTTTCCAGATCGAGCGGCCAGTGAGCGTTGCACGCTCACTGACGTTACGATCTGCCTGGCGTTGAAGTCCCCGGCGGTACCTCGTACCGGCGGCGCAATGGGGGGGCGGGGGGCCAGATTTGCCGTGCATCGCTGGATTCGCCTCGCCCCGGCACTACTGCATCAGGGCCCCGTTACCGCCATCTGCTGCCGCTACTGGGAGACGCTAAGGTACTGAATTTTTCCCCCATTCTGTCTTTGAGCCCTCAAGCTCTTCATCCCTTTCTAGTGCTGTAACAGTACCCTTGATCAATCCGGCCAACTTGCCCCTCCCCTTTTTTCCCTTCCCTATCTTTCTGAATACATTGTAGCCAGGAATATTGCCCATTCCTCCCCTTGTTTGAGCCAGGTCTCCGATATCTCCACTATATCCTACTCGTGCCTGCAGCTCACCAATCTTATATACCACGCTCAGGGCTTTTACGCACAAGCACTCTAAACGCATTGTATTTCTACCCCCTCCACCCCTCCCCGCTTGATCCCTTTTATTTCTGAACTGCTTTTAATTCTAATACTGTTTGTCTCTCTCAGTTCTCTGTACGCCTTGTATCTCTTCTCTACTGCTTCATTCTGGTGCCACTACCTCTGCCAAATTAGTTTAAACCCTCCCTCACAGAACTACTTACATTGGTCCTGCAGTGACTCCAGCTGCTCCTCGAGCTCAGAAACCCTGAGCTTGAGTTCGAGCAACTGGAGGCACTTCCTGCACACGTGGTTATCCATGACACATGAAGTGTCCTGGAGTTCCAACATGGTACAGGAATTATAGGCAACGGGTCTCAGCCGTCCCATCATTTTGCTTAAAAGTCTATCTATTTATGTTATATATATTATTTTTAGTTTAGTATCTTTTTACGCCTATTTATTATTTAATTATTTATGTATACCAGATATTTTATTTAATGCAATTCGAATCCCTTTAATGTTGGTATCCTCTACTTAGTTCATTTTAATGTTATCCCCTTAGATCTAATTAATTACTCTGATTATTTAAATATTTACTTATTTACTGTTGCACCTTGGTTTAAATTACTTAGCACCTCATTCCCATCATCCCTCTGTTTAGCAAGCCACTCCATTTAGCAGATTCACCCACCTCTCACACAGTTCTGTGCACACAGCTCTGTGCTATAGCAGATATCCCTCTAATATATACATTTTAGTTACAATTGCTCAGTCAACTGCCAGCCACAATAATTAAGAAGTCAGGGACCCACTTACAGCTGATTAGCGCCCCGGAGAAATTAGTGGCCCCGCGGCCGGAATTGAGTGGTAGCGCCCCACGCTGCGGCACGTCGCGCCGCGATATTGCAGGCCTTCCTCCCCTCCCTTGCGTAACGCGACCCGGGGCCCAGCTGGGCCACCAGGGATCAGAATGCCGGCAAGGGATCCCGGCACTCAAGAGAAGTGCCGGGCTCATGGAGCACAGCCGACACTCCGCGGGGGGGCGGGTCAGGAGGCCGGGGATGGGAGCAGAGGCAGGTGCTGGCAGGCGGCCAGCAACAAAAATGGCCGCCCGGCACCTCGCCTTTTAATAGCGCCGCCCTGGCCACAGGTAGGGCCCCCCTGACCCTGTCAGACATAGCGTCCGGCGGTAAGTCAGGGGGCGTTACCGAAGACCGCGGCCGAGGCGCGAGTGGGGCGCTACGCACGGCGATTACATCATCGCCGGCGACGCAGCACCGCGGGGCGCTAACGGTTACCACCGCCACTAACCGCCCGCTGAATTTCGCGGGAGGCGTTAGCGGCGCCGCGTCCGGGCGCTAGTTGATTTGCACCCCGTTAGCGCCCTCTTAGGGAGGCGCAAAGCAACTGAATTTTTCCCCTGTAGTTTTAAAGTAAAGTTTTAAAGTAAGAAAATTAAGTTAAATTTCAGTTTGATAACAACACACTATCTGTACTACTCACCCACTATTTACCAGTGAATTCCTACTCTCACCAAATTCCCGCTGTCACTACTTTAGCAGATTCACCCAATTCTAACCCAGTTCTGTGCTCACAGAAGGAGAAACAAGAGCAGCATGAGGTCAGAGAGAAGAGAAACACGAGCATGAGTTCAGAGAGAAGGAGAAACAGTGCCAGCATAAGGCCAGGGAGAAGGAGCTGTCCCAGCTTAAGGCTGACACGAGGGAGAAGGAGATTTGCACTGCTCTCGAACTGGCAGAAAAACATGCATCAGCAGTGAGTCTGCTAAGTGGCTCAGAGAACTTTGTGCCCCAATTTTTTTTTATGAAATCTTATTTTAAATTTTAAGGTGAGGGATGATGTTAAAAGTTTTATCTAGGGTTTTGGATTGTTTGCTGGCCACCACAAGTGGGACAAAAATGGATGGTTGAGCCAATTTGCAATGCCACTAAGCTGAAAAAGCTCACTGCGTTTTCTCATACAAATCACATAGTATCTACAGCACAGAAACAGGCCATTCGGCCCAACAGGTCCATGTTGGTGTTTATGCTCCACACGAGTCTCCTCCCACCCTACTTCATCGAATCCTATCAACATAATGGCCCAGAAATTGATCTCGCTCTGTTCCCGCGGGGGTAAGGCTTCCCCGCGATCTCTCACTCCGCGTTGGCTTTTTCAGATCCAGCTCGCACGAACTTGATGTTCCAGACATCAGCTGGGCAGTGCTTGCGTATCCCACCGGCGTAGTGAATTCGTGCGAGCTGTGGGATCACGTGACTCAGTTAGAGCCAATGGCAGCACACCATCTTCCATTCATAAGTTTCACATACGTGCTGTGAAAGCTATGAATCTTACACCCCCTCAAAATAACAGCTAAACCTCAATTAAATTTTAAAAAAAAACCATCACATTAATAAAATAAGTATAGTTAAATAAATTAACCATTTTAAATAAAAAATAAATTTTTGAAAAAATTTAAAATCTTTTAAAAAGTTATAAAAATAAACTTACCTGTCTTTAAAGTCTCTAAAAAAGATATACCTGTTAAAAAAAATTCAAAAAAATACTTAATTCACTACTTACCTTGTTAAAAGTGGGTCTTACTCCTCCTTTTTCCATTTCTAAAATCTTCCGTCCTTACCTGCGCGTCCAAAGCACTAAGTGCACAGCGTGCGCGCAGCCTGTAGCGCGCACGCGATGCACCGAGGAACCGCCCCCTTTTCCAAAGACCAAGTGCCGGTTTTCAGCGCATGCGCAGGGCATGCAGAAAACCGGCAATTGGAGAGAGAATACGCGAGAGTACACAGTGCGTACTCTCGCGCAGCGGGATCAATTTTTGGCCCATTGCCTTTCTCCCTCACGTGTTTATCTAGCTTCTCCTTAAATGCATCTATGATAGTCACCTCAACTACTCCTTGTGGTAACAAGTTCCACATTCTAACCATTCTCTGGGTGAAGAAGTTTCTCCTGAATTCCCTATTGGATTTATTAGTGACTATCTTATATTTATGGCCCTTAGTTCTGGTCTCCCCTCAAGTGGAAAATCTTCTCTATCCCTATCAAATTCTTTCATAATCTTAAAGACCTCTATCAAGTCACCGCCTCAGTGTTCTCTTTTTTAGAGAAAAGAGCCTTAGCCTCGTCAACCTTTCCTGATTGGTATAAGCTCCCAATTCTGGTATCATCCTTGTAAATATTTATTGCACGTTCTCCAGTGCCTCTATATCCTTTTTATAAAATGGAGACCAGATTCTCCGAGTGTGGTCTAACCAAGGTTCTATATAAGTTTAACATAACTTCTCTGCTTTTCCAATCTATCCTTCTAGAAATGAACCCCAGTGCTTTGTTGCTTTTTTTATGACCTTATTAACCTGTGTTGCAACATTTTTCAGATTTGTGTATCTGTATCCCTAGATCCCTCTGCTCTTTTACCTCATTTAGACACTTAGGGCTGGATTTTGAATCTGGGGTCGGGTTGGGGTCGGGAATCACACATTCTGGCTTGTGAACCCGCCTCCATCGAGATGTGGCCAACCCACTGTATTTTCCCTTGATTGACCTTGTTGTAAGGGTTTTGACCCGTGTGGCTCTGTGCTCAGCCTGGGTGCTAGTGCGAGGTTAGGCCTTGTTGCCTGTTCTGGTCTCCAGCCAGTCTGGGAGCACTAGACACCTGTGAGTGGTTCGACCCACTCGCCCTTACGGTTCTGACACTGGACTTAGATGCGAGAGCAATAATGGAGAAAAAACTCAGGTAGACCCGGTTGAATGGTACGAAATGGAAAATCTTTATTGCATATTATTCAAGATTACGAAATACATGTCATAAGCACAGATTAATGACAGTACAATCTTACACGCAGTTATGTAACTAATTTTAGGGAAACGAGGAACGAACGACACATCGTAAATGGGGGCACACATTACAGTTATCCTTAAAACTTAAACCCTCCCCTATCAATACCTGCTCTAAACTAGATTTGTAGGATCGAGACTCATGCTCACCACTCGTGATAACTCGGAGAATTCCGAAAACTCTGCTCGGATGTTTTTACCGCAGCACCTGATCACCCACGTGTTGATCAGGGGTCTCTGTACCCCACTTGTTTACTCGTTTCTGCTCCGGCTAGCGGGCTGGACCGTCTGCTGTCATGAAGATCTGTGTTGTCCTCGGAGTTCCGACACTACTCAAAAAAGAGTCTTCCTGTGCCCTCGCCCTGATGCGATAAAATTCGAAGAATGGTCTTCCGATGCCAGTTCTGTAAAACTCAAAAGATAGTCTTCCTGGGCAAGGAAAGTGTCTATTCGACCTACAGGCGCGGTCGGGGCTTACTGACCGTGGCGATACGTATGGTCGTCTTCTTCTCTTCTCATCTCATCTCATCTCATCTCATCTCATCTCGGGCCTTCGGTTCCAACACCGTTTACCGACTTCTCGGGATGGTGTGCCCGTTTCAAGGCTTCACAGCCCAGTTCTACACAGATCTTCGCGGCAAGCCACGAGGCTGATCCTGGCGGATCAGAAAGTTCAACAGTCTTTAAGAGCTGCAAGAGGCAGAGGCACAATGCAAGCGGCAAGAGGCAGGAGAATAAGAGAAAGATGGACGGTTGTAGCTTAGTTATAGTGCTGAAACTCTTCTTTTCCCGCCCAACCTTAATGTCTTTTCTTTTGTTAGGGTTTTGGCGCTCAAATTTCTTGTATAGGGTGATCTCCGTTTTAATGGGTTTTGGGGATACTCGTAACTGTCTGAGTACCTGTTAATACTTTTCCCATTGTGTAACCGGTCAGTATTCTCCCTGGAGGGGTTTTGGGGCTTCCAAATGTTTTCTGTAACTACCCGCAAACGGCTCTCTCATCGTAGAGTCGTGGGGATTTTGCATATTAATGTCTTTGGATGGGTTCTTGATCGCTTGGTACAATAGCCCTTATTCGCACCTGGGAGACCGATTTCAGTATTTATGTGTATACTGCAAACCCATAGGGGTAAAAATTCACTTGGTTGCGCCTCCCGTTAGCGCCTTAAGAGGGCGCTAATGGGGCGCAAAGCCGCTAACGCCCGGGTGCAGCGATGTTTGCGCCGCTCGAGAACTTAACTTGAGATTGTGCGGCGGCGCTAAAACTTACCGCTGCGACCACCTGCGCGCGCAGATTGTGACGTCATTCCATGGTGCAACGCCCTTGTGGCGCCCCGTAGCGGAAATTGAGTGGCGCCCCCTGCCTTACCGCCTGGCGCTTCCAACGACCGGAAGACTGGAACGCTATCAATCGCTGTGGGGCTGGGGGGGGCGCTATTTAAAGGGGGCCTCTTCCTGTCTTTTATTGTTGGTGGCATTTTTGAACTACGCATTCTGAGAGAGAGAGGGAGAGACTTCTGGAGAGATTCAACGTTGTGTGAAGGAGTTTTGGGTACTGAGCAGGTTCATTTTGATTTGCCATTCCTTGTATCGATTTAGCAGAGACTGTGGGAGCTGCACTCTGAGCTCTTTGCCTGGTACTCTCCATTGTTCTTTCCAGCACATTTGATGTGCAAGTCTCTCCAGGCCGAGATTCAAGGCAGCAATGAACAGGATGTGGATGGAAAGCAAGATTAACCATCCCCTTTAAGAACTGGCCCATGCCATTGTGTGTGTGTTCCATTGCTGACTGACATTACATGAGCTTCGCCAGCGCTCCGAGTTAGCGCCTCACTGCTCGGCCTTTGCGCCTTAAGAGAGGTGTGCAGCGCCTGCTTTAGCGCTCCACTCACCTCCCGGGGCGGTAAAAGTGAAGTTTCCTGTCAGTGCCGATAATTAGCGCCAGGCGCTAATATTTGCGTCCGGACGATATTTGCGCCCCAAATGGGGCGCGACCTAATTTCTACCCCATAATGTCTTGTGTATTATCTCAAATGTGCTGAGTCTTGATCGATCTCGCACAAATGTTTATTGGAACGCCATCTTGTCTGCTTATCGAAAAGTCTAGAATGTTCTGCCACGAGGCGTGGCGTCCATTTTACAGGCTGCTTGTGTCCACTTTGAAAACCTGACAGCATTCTGCTGAAATAAAGCTGTTTGAACGAAACTATGTGTTTTCTCCTTATTTATAAAATCGCGATTATATTGCGAATTCTACATTGTTGAGCCCGCCCAGTGGGCTCAGCAGGCCAATTAAGGGCCACCCGGCAACAGGTGACGTCACAGACTGACATTTCATCTGTCAAGAGCTTTTGACAGATGAAATATCAGCTTTTGACAGCTCTGTGAAGCTGTCAAACACTCACAATATGATTTCTAACTTCAGTCCTTCCTCTCAGGCTGAGTTAGAAATCATTCCAGCACGGAAAACAGAAGGCTGCAGGTTTTGTCAGAACCACGGCTTTCCCGCTTTCTGTGCCGGTGAGATTTCTAACTCCCGAGAACTGAAGGGCTGACACCTGCAGGAGGAAGTTAAGGTAAGTAAAACTTTTTCCAACACTTAGCACTTACCTTATACACTTACCTCTGCACACATGCACCCATCACTCACCTGCCCACCGGACATATCGACCCCTCCAACCCCTGCAGACCCACAGTCTGCCCCGATAACTTGGCGTGGTTGCCACCTGTCGGGAAGCCCACACTTATCTTTTTAAAATAGGGATTATGCAAAAAACTGCCTGTTAACTACCTGTTAACAGGCAGTTAATTGTCACTAATCCCTTCCCGCCTCGGGGAGTCGGGTCTCAGACCAGGTCGGGTACCCGCCGCCAGAGAAACTGGCATGGAGGCGGGTTGGAGTCGGGATGGGGTCGGGACCCCCGAATCTGCAACTTTAAACCCCCCCCCCCCCCGCCGCCTCCAAACCCGACTCCACGGGTCATTGAAAATCCAGCCCACATTTTCCAAGATGTATGTGGCCTCCTTATTCTTCCTACCAAAATGTACCACCTCACTTTCCTATACTGAAGTTAATTTTCCAATTCACGTGCCCATTCTGCAAGTTTATTAATGTCTTCCTGAATTTTGTCGCAGTCCTCCTCAGTATCAACTATCCCCCCCCTGCCCCATTTGATGTCGTCTGCAACTTCTGAAATTGTACTTCCAATTCCTGAGTCCAAATTGTTTATGTAAATCCTGCCAATAGTATAACAACAACTTATATTTATATAGCACCTTTAACGTAATAAAACTTATGATCAATGATGTTGTAAAATGTGCTATTCTCATAGCTTATGATTTAATACATGTAGCATACATAAATATATCTTTCTCCCCCTCTCTTGTCCTCCCCTCTCTTTCCCAACTTCTTTCCCATTTTTCTCTCTTCCCTACCCCATTTCCCATCTCCCTCTTTCACTTCTCCCTCTCTCTCCCTCTCTCTACGTACTTCCTCTCTCCTCCCCTCTTTCTTCCCTTTCACTCTCTCCCCATCTTCTCTCCCCCACCCCATCACAATCTCTCCAATCACTCTCTCCTCTCACTCTCTCCCACCTCCCTCACTCTCTCCTTCCCCTCACATTCTGTGCCTCTCACTCTTCCCTCATTACTACCCTCCCCGCACTTCTCATCAATTTAAAATTTGTCAGTGAGAGAGTGAGTAAAAGAAAGGTCTTTACATCGAAAGTCAATAGATCATGGAATGCTTTGCTACAAGAAGGAGCTGAGGCAAAAAGTATTGTGGGGGTAATTTTCACCATTGATGACTGGGCGGTGAAATCAATGGGTTGAAAATCAGACAAGTTCTGCAACGGGCAGATGATACGCACTGCCAGATTACCACCCAGGCAGTGAAGGGGAAAATTTACGTATGCATCTTTTAAGAGAAGAGTAGATAAATATTTTTGATGAAGAGTAAGATACAGGGCTAAGCGGATTTGTTTTGTATGGCTTTGTCAGAGCCGACAAAGATACAATGAAATAAAAACAGAAAATGCTGGAGATACTCAGCAGGTCAGGCAGCATCTGTGAAGAGAGAAACAGGGTTAACGTTTCAGGTCGATGACCTTACGTCAGAACTGGAAAAAAGCAGGAAATGGAACAGATTTTTAAGCAAGTGTAGGAGCTGGGAAAAGGGGGAGGGGATGAAAGAACAAAAGGGAAGGTCTGTGATAGGATAGAAGGCAGGAGAAGTTAAGAGACATTAAGAGATATTCATGGCAAAAGGAGATGGTAATGGAACAGGTTAAGAAACAAAGGATGGATCTAGATGAAGAGTAAATGGCACTGGCAGAATGAAAGACAGCTGCCATGTGGGAGAGAAGAACAGAAGGCACAAACAAAAAGTGTGGATAAAAAATATATATATGATAGGGGCCGGGTTATGATCTGAAATTGTTGAACTCTATGTTGAGTCCAGAAGGCTGTAAAGTGCCTAATCGAAAGATGAGGTGCTGTTCCTCGAGCTTACGCTGAGCTTCCATGGAACAATGCAAGAGGCCGAGGACGGTGAGGTCTGAGTGGGAGTGGAGCGGAGAATTAAAGTGACAGGCAACCGTGAGCTCGGGGTCCCCCTTACGGACTGAACAGAGGTGTTCCGCAAAGCGGTCACCCAATCTGCGTTTGGTCTCCCTAATGTAGAAGAGACCACATCGTGAGCAGCGAATACAGTATACTAAATTGCAAGAAGTACAAGTAAATCGCTGTTTCACCTGGAAGGGGTGTTTGGGGCCCTGGACAGTGGGAAGGCGGGAGGTATAAGGGCATGTGTTGCATCTCCTGCGCTTGCACGGGAAGGTGCCGGGCGAAGGGGAAGGGGTGTTGGGGTGATAGAGGAGTGAGCGGTCCCTACGGAATGCTGAAAGGGGAGGTGAGGGGAAGATGCGTTTGGTGGTGGGATCACGCTGGAGGTGGCGGAAATGGCGGAGGATGATCCATTTAATGTGGAGGCTGGTGGGGTGAAAGGTGAGGACAAGGGGAACTCTATTGTGGTTCCGGGAGGGAGGGGCCAGGGGTGAGGGCAGAAGTGCGGGAGATAGAACGGACACGGTCGAGGGCCGTGTCAACCACAGTAGAGGGGAATCCTCGGTTGAGGAAAAAGGAAGACATGTTGGAAGCACTGGTATGGAAGGTGGCATCATCAGAGCAGATGCAGCGGAGACGGGGAAACTGGGAGAATGGAATAGAGTCCTTACAGGGGGCGGGGTGGGAGAAAGTGTAGTCCAGATAGCTGTGGGAGTCAGTGGGCTTGTAGTGAATGTTAGTCAATAACCTATCCCCAGAGATGGAAACGGAGACGTCGAGGAAGGGAAGGGAAGAGTCGGAGATGGACCATGTGAAGGTGAGGGAAGGGTGGAAATTGGAAGCAAAATGAATGAAATTATCTAGTTCAGAGCGAGAGCAGGAAACGGCACCGATACAGTCATCAATGTACCAGAAAAAGAGGTGAGGGAGGGGACCCGAGTAGGACTGGAACAAAGAGTGTTCCACATATCCCACGAAAAGGCAGGCATAGCTAGGACCCATGCAGGTACCCATAGCAACACCTGTGATTTGGAGGGAATGAGTGGAGTCAAAGGAGAAGTTGTTCAATGTGAGAACAAGTTCAGCCAGGCGGAGGAGGGTGGTGGTGGATGGGGACTGGTTGGGCCTCTGTTCAAGGAAGAAGCGGAACGCCCTCAGGCCATCCTGGTGGGGGATGGAGGTGTAGAGGGATTGTCTGAAATAAAAACAGAAAATGCTGGAGATACTCAGCAGGTCAGGCAGCATCTGTGAAGAGAGAAACAGAGTTAACGTTTCAGGTCGATGACCTTTCGTCAGAACTGGAAAAAAGCAGGAAATGGAACAGATTTTTAAGCAAGTGTAGGAGCTGGGAAAGATACAATGAAGGTCATTTTAACTTTTGTCAAGAGTGTGAAAAGGATGATATTAGATTGGCTGCCCCTTCCACACCTCTCCCGATTTTCATTTCCATTGACTTCAACCCATCTGATATCGTCAGTTTCACACTATTGGCAAAAGTTAAAATTACCCCCAGTGAATGGATTGGCCATCTTCTGTGCTGTAAACTCTTATGTTTTTGTAGGGTCTTCTCCCATAATCATCCACTCTGGTGCCTCAGTATTAAAAAACAGCGCTGATGAAGAAAAGTGCACAGATGCAGCTGTCTTATCTGCACAGATGAGTCAGGCATAGCACTTTTGAAACCGAGGATAATATGCCAGTCATTCCTGGCTGTGTAAAATTATGCATAGGACACACCAATTCAATCACACCATTTCAAAACAGGATGTAAGTGACAGTGGATTTACATATTCCTTCCATATATAATGTCTCTCTTTCCAATTTCCAGACAGTTACTTGCCTTTATTGGACATTGTGCTTTCCTTACAAATATGAATTAACAACAGTCCCAGGTTATATAGTCAGACATGTAGGGAGGGATTCTCCCCGCAACCGTACCCAATTCCGGTTCTGTTGGGCACTGCTCCATCTCTGCAGTAAGTACTCCCTATATAAAAAAAGCTTCTTTTATTTCTTATACTACAACACATAATCAGGACTGCTAGTATTTCAAGAACATTCATGGAACATATAAAGTAATATACTTTTGTTCATTTAACACAAAGATATACCATATGTAATTTAAAATGCTTATGACTAAATTGAGTCACTCTGGGAATATTTTCCGTGCCTCAGAAACGAGCTGTGTTCTCTAATCTGTTCTTTTTTAATTGAGAAACCCAGGTGAAGGGTCAAGACTCATCGGGGGAGAAATTCGGTATCGCCCCGTTTGGGGTGAAATTATCGGCCGGGCGCAAAGTTTAGTGCCTGGCACTAATTATCATCTCCGACTGCGCTAAATCAGGCGCTACACACCTCTTAGGGCGCTAATGGGAGGCACAAAGCAACCAAATTTTCCCCCCATAGAGCGGGACATAAACAAGAAACAATTGATTTTAATTAAGTTGCTGAGAACCAAATATCAAATATTTCATACGAAATTTAATGGTATCCTAGAGTTATCTTTGCAATTGGAAATTCCTCATGGCCCATTGCTTCTGTGTGCTCAATTGAAAATAAAATATTAGAGTGGAGGTTAACTGAACCCCAGTTTTCTTCAACTCATGCTCTGAAGGGTAATATATTGTTTGATTTATATGTAACTGTGAATTCATGTCAATCAGCTGGACTGGCAACAAATACCAGCGTACAGAAATGAAGTCAAACACTGTTTACTACACTGCCCTCTGGCTGCACTCTGAGCCCTGCACAAGCTTTCCAAAGAGATTCACAAAACAGTTAGAAACATTGAATCATAGAATAGTACAGCACAGAAGGAGACCATTCGGCCCATCGAGTCTGCGCCAGCTTTTTCAAAGAGCAATCCAGTTCGTCCTACTCCCCCGCTCTTTCCCCATATCCCGGCAATTCTTTCTCCTTCAAGTATTTATCCAATTCCCTTTTGAAGGCTACTATTGAATCTGTATCCACCGCCCCATCAGGCAGTGCATTCCAAATCCTAACCACTCGCTGCGTAAAAAGGTTTTTCCTCATATCGCCTCTTTTTCTTTGATGATCTGCAAACGTGGAGACCGGTGAGGTGGGAATTGAGGACATGGAGGATCTTGTGGCTGTTATGAGAGGAAGAAGAGGCGGTGAAAGTACTGACATAAAAAAAGTGTAATCTGTCTACAGCCATGGGGAAGCCGAGGCTGAGAAAAAAAAACATTACAGAAGTTATAGTGTCAGAACTGGAGTCATCAGAGCAGATACAACAGGATTAGAGAAATTGGGATGAAAGGATGCAATTGTTACAGGAAGCAAGGTGAGAAGATGTATGGTAGTTGTGAGAGTCTTTGGGTTTGTAAAGAATGTCTGTGGCAAGCCCATTGCCACAGACGGAGAGCAACAGAAATCTAGGAAGAGAAAGGAAGTGTCAGAGATGGACCACCCAAGGGTAAGGGATGGTTTAGAAGCACATTCAATAAAATACCCAAAATTAGAGTGAGAGCAGTGAGTGGCACAGTCGTCAATGTAATTGGGGATGAGAACAGGGAGCAGGCCCGAGTCCAATTGAAACAAACCGTATTCTACATAAAGGCAGGCACAACGGGTTCCATTAGCAACACCTTGTACTTGAAAGTGAGTAGTGTTAACAAGTTGTTTGGGGTGAGAAGAGGTTTAGCCAAATGGAGCAGAATGGTTCGAGACTGGCTAGGCCACTGTTCAAGGAAGGAGCGGAAGGCTCGGAGAGCATCCTTGTGAGTGCTGGAGGTGTAGAGGAAATGAACATACATGGTGAAATGTAGATGATTGGGGTCAAAGAACCTAAAATTGTTAAAGTGGCACTGAGCATTAGAAGATTTAGGTGGGCAATAGGCAAAAAAATCGTGTCAAGATCAAAGGAGAACATAAGAGAACCGAAGAAATAGGAGCAGGAGTAGGCCATTCGGCCCCTTGAGCCTGCTCCGCCATTCAATAGGATCATGGCTGATCTTCTACCTCAACGCCACCTTCCCAGACTATCCCCATATCCCCATATAGTTCAGTGTTTTTTTTTTTATTTTGTTTTTTTTGGGATGTGGCCGTCGCTGGCAAGGCCAGCATTTATTGCCCATCCCTAACTGCCCTTGAGAAGGTGGTGGTGAGCTGTCTTCTTGAACAGCTGCAGTCCGTGTGGTGAAGGTACTCCCACAGTGCCGTTAGGTAGGGAGTTCCAGGATTTTGACCCAGCGACGATGAAGGATCGGCGATATGCTTCTAAGTCAGGATGGTGTGTGACTTGGAGGGGAACTTGGAGGTGGTGGTGTTCCCATGGGCCTGCTGCCCTTGTCCTTCTAGGTGGAAGAGGTCGCGGGTTTGGGAGGTGCTGCCGAAGGAGCCTTGGCAAGTTGCTGCAGTGCATCTTGTAGATGGTACACACTGCAGCCATGGTACGCCGGTGGTGGAGGGATTGAATGTTTAAGGTGGTGGATGGGGTGCCAATCAAGCGGCCTGCATTGTCCTGGATGGTGTCGAGCTTCTTGAGTGTTGTTGGAGCTGCACTCATCCAGGCAAGTGGAGAGTATTCCATCACACTCCTTACTTGTGCCTTGTAGATGGTGGAAAGGCTTTGGGGAGTCAGGAGGTGAGACACTCGCCGCAGAATACCCAGCCTCTGACCTGATGATTGACCTTCAGCAACCACAACCATCTTCCTTTGTGCTAGGTATGACTCCAGCCAGTGGAGAGTTTCCCCCCCCCCCCCGATTCCCATTGACTTCAGTTTTACTAGGGCTCCTTGATGCCACACTTGGTCAAATGCTGCCTTGATGTCAAGGGCAGCCACTCTCACCTCACCTCTGGAATTCAGCTCCTTTGTCCATATTTGGACCAAGGCTGTAATGAGGTCGGGAGCCGAGTGGTCTTGGCAGAACCCAAACTGGGCATCAGTGAGCAGGTTATTGGTGAGTAAGTGCCACTTGATAGCACTGTCGCTGACACCTTCCATCACTTTGCTGATGATTGAGAGTAGACTGATGGGGCGGTAATTGGCCGGATTGGATTTGTCCTGTTTTTTGTGGACATGACACACCTGGACAGTTTTCCACATTGTCGGAGAGATGCCAGTGTTGTAGTTGTACTGGAACAGCTTGGCTAGAGGCGCGGCTAGTTCTGGAGCATAAGTCTTCAGCACGATAGCCGGGATGTTGGTGGGACCCATAGCCTTTGCTGTATCCAGTGCGCTCAGCCGTTTCTTGATGTCACGTGGAGTGAATCGAATTGGCTGAAGACTGGCTTCTGTGATGGTGGGGACCTCGGGAGTAGGCCGATATGCATCATCCACTCGGCACTTCTGGCTGAAGATGGTTGCAAACGCTTCAGCCTTGTCCTTTGCACTCATGTGCTGGGCTCCACCATCACTGAGGAAGGGGATATTCATGGAGCCTCCTCCTCCCGTTAGTTGTTTAATGGTCTACCACCATTCACGACTTGATGTGGCAGGACTGCAGAGCTTTGATCTGATCCGTTGATTGTGGGATCGCTTAGCCCTGTCTATAGCGTGCTGCTTCCGCTTTTTAGCATGCATGTAATCCTGTGTTGCAGCTTCCCCAGGTTGGCACCTCATTTTTAGGTATGCCTGGTGCTGCTCCTGGCATACTCTTCTACACTCCTTATTGAACCAGGGTTGGTCCCCTGGCTTGATGGTAATGGTAGAGTGAGGGATATGCTGGGCCATGAGGTTACAGATTGTGGTGGAATACAATTCTGCTGCTGCTGATGGCCCACTGCGCCTCATGGATGCCCAGTTTTGAGCTGCTAGATCTGTTCTGAATCTATCCCATTTTGCACGGTGGTAGTGCCACACAACACGATTGAGGGTATCCTCAGTGTGAAGACAGGACTTCGTCTCCACAATGACTGTGCGCTGGTCACTGCTACCAATGCTGTCATGGACAGATGCATCTGCGACAGGTAGATTGGTGAAAACTAGGTCAAGTTGGTTTTTCCCTCGTGTTGGTTCTCTCACCACCTGTCGCAGGCCCAGACTGGCAACTTTGTCCTTCAGGACTAGGCCAGCTCGGTCAATAGTGGTGCTACCAAGCCACTCTTGATGATGGACATTGAAGTCCCCCACCCAGAGTACATTCTGTGCCCTTGCTACTCTCAGTGTTTCTTCCAAGTGGTGTTCAACATGGAGGAGTACTGATTCGTTAGCTGAGGGAGGGCAGTAGGTAGTAATCAGCAGGAGGTTTCCTTGCCCATGCTTGACCTGAAGCCATGAGACTTCATGGGGTCTGGAGTCAATGTTGAGGACACCCATGGCTAATCCTTCCTGACTGTATACCACTGTGCCGCCACCCCTGGTGGGTCTGTCCTGCTGGTGGGACAGGACATACCCAGGGATGGTGATGGAGGTGTTTGGGACAGGAAAAAGCTGAAACAGTGGGCCTGCTTGGTACAGACCCATTTGTTTATCTTTGGGAGGCGGTGGAGGTGGAAACTTGCTGTGCGCGTTTGGGAATTATTTAAATAGAAAAACCAAGGCTACAATGAGGTGAGGCAAGGTAAATTTTCTTTTGTCAGTGTGTTCCAACATACTGGTTAAGCTTGCGGATCGGCTACCTCTTCCATCTACTAGGCCATAAATTGGTATCACTGCTCGCTATAAAGGCTGCTTAAATGTTGTTAGTAACTAATTAATTAATTAATTAGTTGCTGTCTGACCAATGCTGGTCAATTGGTTTCTTGCATAGTCGGATGCTAACCAATCAGTTTTATGTAAATAATTACTGACAGTATTTAAGGGGCCTCCATTTTGGTTAGTGGTGCCAATTGTATGCTCCCGAAGATGAAAGTGACGTGTCTTGTGAAAGTTCCGTCAGCAATGTTCCCCCTAAGGTGCGCAACCGCTGCCGCTGGAAGATACTGCGCACGCGAGGCCGTGCACCGCCCACTTAGAGCGCAAATTAGAAGCAGCATTGCCCATCAGTGTTCATTACAGAACATTATGGAAACAGGAAAACTATATTTAAGTAAGAAAATTAACATATTCACAGTGGCCCTCAATGCAAAAACACCATAATTTAGACAGGTAAGGGGCAGAATTTTGGGGCCGGACCCAATTGCACCGGGTCCCTGTCTGTTTCTCCACCTGCCAAAAATATCCTGGAAGTGAAGGCGGTCGCATAACAGGCCTGCATATATATGGATGGGAATGCGTCACGTGTTTCCCGTCATTAATGCCCCAGCAATTATGGGAACAAGGTATGTGTCTGGTGGCCAGTGGGTAGGGTCTAAGGGCCTTGGGTAGGGTATATTTAAAAGGTTGGTTTCAGCAATGCAATCGATCACTGCACTATCCCCCGACTTGAGGCCCATTTCCTAGCATAACATGGACTGAGGTCCCATTGCACCGAAGATCCGTTGCCATTGCAGCAGACAGGAAATTTGGGGCCAGTTTTTCTTTGTTGCACATGATCGTGTGGAAGCCTTGACGGTCGTTTTATAGCTGATGCCCATGTCCCCCCCGGCCAGAGCCGCCCATTGCAGCGGCAGGCCATGCTACTGATGCTCAGGACTGCAGCAAATCAGCTGTGATCGAATTGAATGGCGGATTAGGCTCGAGGACCTGAATGGTTGCTATGTTCCTATGTTTCACTTCCCAAGGCCACGTACTTCTTCTGCCCAAGCTCTGTACCAGTCGGACAAGCCACGCGAGACCAGGCTTCTCAGGAGCACCCACCACTGATGCAGCCAGCAGCAGACCCATCATAGGAGGCAGCTCCCTGTAGTCAAACCACACCTCTGCCCCATGTCCCTTTGGAACAGCATCAGGATTCCCCCACTACCCAACGCCCTGATCTTGGCCATCACATAGGACTCAGAGGCCATCAACGTAGTCAAAGACCTCGTCTATGTCCGGTGGGGGGTGGGGGGGGGCAAGGGTGGGATCATGGGGCAGTAGTGTGCCTTCTGCCTGCAGAGTCAACCTCCTTCTGCTGCTTCTCATCCTCAGCAGTTCCGCAATTACCCTTTCAACTGCAGAATTGTACTAATTTGTAAATAGTTAGTGTAAAACTTACACTTGTTATTGCTACGTTTAGAAGCAGTTATGTTGACACGTTGGTTTCTCAAAAATAGTTTAATACCATTGAAGAAATTTCCATTAAAAGTGTTGTTACAGGAGATGTTTTGCACAATTGCCCCCACTATGCACAACTTTATAATTGACTAGGTGGGCATGTACTTCTTGCAATTTAATATACTGTATTCGCTGCTCACGACGCAGTCTCCTCCACATTTGGGAGACCAAATGCAGATTGGGTGACTGCTTTGCGGAACACCTCCGTTCAGTCCGTAAGGGTGACCCCGAGTTTCCGGTGGCCTGTCACTTTAATTCTCCGCTCCACTCCCACTCAGACCTCACCTGTCCTCGGCCTCTTACACTGTTCCAATGAAGCTCAACGTAATCTCGAGGAACAGCACCTCATCTTTTGATTAGGCACTTTACAGCCTTCTGGATTCAACATTGAGTTCAACAATTTCAGACTATAACACCCCCCCCCACTCCCATTTTTTTCAGGCGGCAGCTGTTGATGATTCTGCCATCCCCATTTGCAACATTTTATCTCTCCTGAGTTCAATCCTAGCACAGACCGTCCCTTTAGTTCCTTCCTCCCCCCACCCACCACCCCCCATCCCCCCTCCCCCTTCCCTGCCTCTGCACCTGCTTAAAACCTGTTACATCTCCAACTTTTTCCAGTTCTGACGAAGGGTCATCAACCTGAAACGTTAACTCTGTTTCTCTCTCCACGGATGCTGCCTAGCCTGCTGAGTGTTTCCAGCATTTCCTGTCGTTATTTTATAATTGACTACCCCAACTCAGTGTTACAGGCAGCGATGTAGACACGTTTGTTGTGGAAGAGTTAGTGACTACTTTTTTTTTTATTTATGGGATGTGGGCGTCGCTGGCAAGGCCAGCATTTATTGCCCATCCCTAGTTCCCCTTGAGGAGGTGGTGGTGAGCCGCCTTCTTGAACCACTGCAGTCCGTGTGGTGAAAGTACTCCCACAGTGCCGTTAGGTAGGGAGATCCAGGACTTTGACCCAGCGACGATGAAGGATCGGCGATATACTTCTAAGTCAGGATGGTGTGTGACTTGGAGGGGAACTTGGAGGTGGTGGTGTTCCCATGCGCCTGTTGCCCTTGTCCTTCTAGGTGGAAGAGGTTGCGGGTTTGGGAGGTGCTGCTGAAGAAGTCTGGGCGAGTTGCTGCAGTGCATCTTGTAGATGGTACACACTGCAGCCACGGTACGCCAGTGGTGGAGGGAGTGAATGTTAAAGGTGGTGGATGGGGTGCCAATCAAGTGGGCTGCTTTGTCCTGGATGGTGTCGAGCTTCTTGAGTGTTGTTGGGGCTGCACTCATCCAGGCAAGTGGAGAGTATTCCATCACACTCCTTACTTGTGCCTTGTAGATGGTGGAAAGGCTTTGGGGAGTCAGGAGGTGGGACACACGCCGCAGAATACCCAGCCTCTGACCTGCTCTTGTTGCCACAGTATTTATGTGGCTGGTCCAGTTTAAGTTTCTGATTAATGGTGACCTCCCAGGATGTTAATAGTGGGGGATTCGACGATGGTAATGCCATTGAATGTCAAGGGGAGGTGGTTAGACTCTCACTTGTTGGAGATAGTCATTGCCTGGCACTTCTGTGGCACGAATGTTACCTACTGTTGAACAAAGTTCTATTTAAAGTGTTGTAACAGGAACTTTTTCGTACAGTTGCTAATACTATGCACTGCTTGAAAACTGACTACTTCACAACAGTGTTACTGTTACTGGCTTTTTAGTCCTCAGACACCTTACTTGTTGCATCTGCTGTGTTGCTGCCCAGCAATGCTGTTTTATGTAAAAGGGTGTCGACCTCACCATTTGTGTCGTCCGGTTTTAAAACAGTTCAGTTTTCAGCAGATGTCTCTTGCTGAGTAAACGTTTTCCTAATGTTGTTAGTCATGGATAAAAGTTTACTGCTTCTGTGTTGTCCTCTGCTTTTACACTGGTGCTGTTTACATACAAAATAACAGACGTCACTTGTAATTCATACATAGTAAATTTAAATCTCCCCTGAGGGTTAGTGTATAAAGGCACCACCTGGTTTATGTACTAAGCCAAGCAAACTAGAAGGTCCCAGGTTCAATTTCCAGTCTGTACTGAGTTCATCTCAGCTAGGGTAACAGTTGGGCTGCTGCAATTGGCCTCAGCATCCCTTGCACACACGTTAACCTAGAAATTTAGCAAAAGCTGACAACTCAAAACCAACTCTAAATATAGGCCTATGATCAGGGCTACTGATTAAGTTAAATTCCATTTTAATTGTTTCGGATTCCAAGATTTTTACCAGCATTTTAGAGATTATTTTCCGTAGTTTGGTCCATTTTTATCTGAAAACCAAAATCCATTGGCCTATGACATGTGAAAACATATAGTTACACTGAATGAAGTGGGACTTGTCGTAACTTGAGTTGCAAATTCATCCAACATTCTGTGGTCAAATAGAGAATGTAGAGTAGGATTTCCTCTATGGGTGGCCAGTGAATGTCGACTGGTTCAGCGCATCTGAAGTGCGCTGCCCACATTTTTCTTCACTTGTCCACTTGCATTGCCCAGGGGAACTCCAGGCAGAGGACAGCCTCCTGATTGGGCCGTGTGCATGATCAGTGGACAGGAAATCCCAGCTTGCAACTGCACACCAGGCCGCTGAGATCATGGCCTTCCGTCAGAAGCTACAGAGTAGCAGAAGGCTCCAAATGCTTCCATTCTTTCTGGGGCGAGAGAGTAAAATTTAAATTTAAAATTTCCCTTGCTGTCTTCAGCCGGCTCCCAACACTTCCATCAACTGGTAATCAATGGGGAGACTGGGGCAGGCCATAGAGCCAGATTCTAACAGGCACCACTCTCCTGGAATGCCCAGTGAGTGGATCCAATGGAGAATGAGGCTTAAAGATGGGAATTCCTCTTCTGCCTCATTAGAATGGGAACTCTGGGCCTGCTCCTACGACAGGTGTAGGACCAGTTTCATCACTAGCGGGAGCTCCAGGAAATTCCGTAGCAGCAAGCTAGAATCAGAGACCTGAAGCAATGAGTCTCCGCCTCTTTTTCCTCTGCACTGTGCTTGAAGAGTGCGGATTCTCCAGGTGCAGGGCAGAGGGAAATCCGTCCTTATCTTCTCTGCATAATACAGATACCAGCTGGTGTGTCGCCTGGTCTGGCAGATTTCTTCATTTCCTACCTGCAGAAAGAAGAGCTCGAGGGGCCATTTTCCACCATTCCAGAAACCAGTCAGTATCATCATAAGCTATCAGCTAAATCTTACCAGAAAAGGGTGATATATACCTGGACAATTCCTCAGAGACTGTATGATCTAATTTTCTTGCTGTATTAAATGTAGTTTGCAATGTATTGATTGAGTTCAATGTCCATCACCAAGAGTGGCTCGGTAGCACCACTGCTGACCGAGCTGGCCAAGTCCTGAAGGACACAACTGCCAGACTGGGCCTGCGGCAAGTGGTGAGAGAACCAATGTGAGGGAAAAACCTACTTGATGTCGTCCTCACCAATCTACCTGTCACAGATGCATCTGTCCATGGCAGCACTGGTAGCAGTGACCACCGCACAGTCCATGTGAAGACAAAATCCCATCTTCATACTGAGGACACCCTCCATCGTGATGTGTGACACTACCACCATGCTAAATGGGATAGATTCAGAACAGATCTAGCAGCTCAAAACTGGGCATCCATGAGGTGCTGTGGGTCATCAGCAGCAGCAGAATTGTAATCCACCACAATCTGTAACCTCATGGCCTGGCATATTCCTCACTCTACCATTACCATCAAGTCAGGCGACCAAACCTGGTTCAATGAGGAGTGTAGAAGAACATGCCAGGAGCAGCACCAGGCGTACCTGAAAATGAGGTGCCAACCTGGGGAAGCTGCAACACAGGACTACATGCATGCTAAAAAGCGGAAGCAGCATGCTATAGACAGGGCTAAGCGATCACACAGCCAACAGATCAACTCAAAGCTCTGCAGTCCTGCCACATCCAGTCATGATTGGTGGTGGACCATTAAACAACTAACGGGAGGAGCAGGCTCCATCAATATCCCCATCCTCAATGATGGCGGAGCCCAGCATGTGAATGCAAAAGACAAGACTGAAGCATTTGCAATCATCTTCAGCCAGATGTGCCGAGTGGGTGATCCATATCGGCCTCCTCCTGAGGTCCCCACCATCACAGAAGCCAATCTTCAGACAATTCGATTCACTCCGCGTGATATTAAGAAACAGCTGGGTGCATTGGATACAACAAAGGCCGTGGGCCCCGAAAACATTCTGGCTGTAATGCTGAAGACATGTGCTCCAGAAATAGCCGCGCCTCTAGCCAAGCTGTTCCAGTACAGCTACAAAACTAGCATCTTCCCGACAAAGTGGAAAATTGCCCAAGTATGTCCTGTCCAGAAAAAGCAGGACAAATCCAATCTGGACAATTACCGCCCCATCAGCCTACTCTCAATCATCAGCAAAGTGATGGAAGGTGAATCTTTTATTCAAACCAATAATACAAATTACATAGTAAAACCATTACATTCATCCATCAAAATACAGTACAAATACCCCCAAACAAAGTGATGGAAGGTGTCATCAACAGTCCTATCAAGTGGCACTTACTTACCAATTACCTGCTCACCGATGCTCAGTTTGGGTTTCACCAGGACCACTCGGCTCCAGACCTCATTACAGCCTTGGTCCAAACATGGACAAAAGGAGCTGAATTGCAGAGATGAGGTGAGAGTGACTGCCCTTGATATGAAGGCAACATTTGACCGAGTGTGCCACCAAGGTGTCCCAGTAAAATTGAAGTCGATGGGAATCAGGGGGAAAACTCTCTACTGGCTGGAGTCATACCTAGCACAAAGGAAGACGGTTGTTGTTGTTGGAGGCCCCAGGACATCACTGCAGGGGTTCCTCAGGGCAGTGTCCTAGGCCCAACCACCTTCAGCTGCTTCATCAATGACCTTCCCTCCATCATAAGGTCAGAGGCAGGGATGTTCACTGATTATTGCACAGTGTTCAGTTCCATTCGCAATTCATCAGATAATGAAGCAGTCCGTGCCCGCATGCAGCAAGACCTGGACGACATTCAGGCTTGGGCTGATAAGTGGCAAGTAACATTTGTGCCACCCAAGTGCCAGGCAATGACTATCTCCAACAAGCGAGTGTCTAACCACCTCCCCTTGACATTCAATGGCATTGCCATTGTCGAATCCCCCACCATCAACATCCTGGGAGTCACCATTGACCAGAAACTCAACTGGACAAGCCACATAAATACTGTGCCTACAAGAGCAAGTCAGAGGCTGCAGCGAGTGACTCACCTCCTGACTCCCCAAAGCCTTTCCACCACCTACAAGGCATAAGTCAGGAGTCTGATGGAATACTCTGCACTTACCTGGACGGATGCAGCTCCAACAACACTCAAGAAGTTCGACACCATCTAGGACATGAAGAAAAAAAATTTGCAGGGCTACGGGAAAGGGCGGGGGAGTGGAACTAGCTGAAGTGCTCTTGCAGAGAGCTGGCACGAGCTCAATGGGCTGAGTGGCCTCCTTCTGTGCTGTAACCATTCTAGGACAAAGCAGCCTGCTTGATTGGCACCCCATCCACCACCTTAAGCATTTACTCCCTCCACCACTGGCGTACCGTGGCTGCAGTGTGTACCATCTACAAGATGCACTGCAGCAACTCGCCAAGGCTTTTTCGACAGCACCTCCCAAAGCCGCGACCTTTATCACCTCGAAGGACAGGGGCTGTAGGTGCATGGGAACACCACCACCTCCAAGTTCCCCTCCAAGTCACACATCATCCTGACTCGGAAATATATCGCCATTCCTTCATCGTCACTGGGTCAAAATCCTGGAACTCCCTCCCTAAAAGCACTGCGGGAGTACCTTCAGCGCATGGACTGCAGTGGTTCAAGAAGGTGGCTCACCACCACCTTCTCAAAGGCAATTCGGGATGGGCAATAAATGGTGACCTTGCCGGCGGCATCCACATCTGTGAATGAATGAATTTTTAAAAAGTTACAGTTGAGCTTTTGGTAGGTAAATAAGTACACAAATGGTTTATACAAATTATTCTATTTAATGTTCAAATGCAAGTAATAATGTTCAAAAAATGCAATGTATCAGATGGTGATAGTGAAATAGCTACTGATGATGGGTTTTGTAGTTTGTTGCACCTGCTCCAACGTTCTTATTTTAATTTCTATTGTATATTTTATTAAACCAGCATGTTTTTGAGTCTAAACATCTGTGTGAAATCTTATTTCAGTAATAGCACACAGAGCCAGAATTCCATTGCTTGTATTACAGTGAAAAACTACAGTACATAAAAGTGCAGTTTTTACAGGGCTGGATAAATGAAAATGCAAACAGGAGAACAATGACATACAAGAGGCTGAGGTATTTTGCTGTAAGCAACTCTACAATATCGGAAAGTAGCTTCCCCCTGAATTCTGGAAACAAAGTATTTTTTTAAAGCCACATATTTAAAGCCTTGTGTTTAATCATCCATTGTGAAATAATGTAAAAGTAACAATATAATTACTACTCCTCAAAGTAAAGGTTAAAATTAGCTTTAATTGGTGAGCTCCCCTGATCTGCTCCCAACATTATGTAGCAAAGTTATTTATTCATCTGTACAATTAGAGGCATCCGTGACTAATTTCAAATCTGCTATTGCCAGATTGCCTCCTTATTTAGAAAAAACAGTAAAATATATAACACAGCCCATGTTGTTGTCTTAACAACTGTCAACATCATAGAATCCTAGAATCAGAATCCTAGAATCAGAATCAGTGACTGATACAGCACAGAAGGAGGCCAGTTGGCCCATCGTGCCTGTGCCGGCTCTTTGAATGAACGATCCAATTAGTCCCACGGCCCTGCAAAAAATTTCCCTTCCAAGTCTATATCCAGAGTAATGTTAAAAGTGAGATTTATGATCATAAATAGACGGCCTGCAACCCCATTTACTCTGTGCAGATGTTTTTTTTTCAATTTTTAAGCGTTTTTAAAAAATTAACTAAACCCCCAAAATATGTGAATCTCACTGGAATTAAGTGTGGCTTTTAATCACCCTGCTGGTCAAACAGTGAACACTCCGCAAAGTTTATCCTTGGTGCTCAGGCTATCCAGCTCTCAGCTGACTGAACCATGTGATTGCTTGTTCCTGTTTCCCTTTAAAAGCCGCAAAAAGAAAAAGGTGCTGAGAACGGGTTGACCATGGCGTGGACCAGGTACCAGCTTTGCCTGGCAGCGATGATGCTCATTACAGGGTCTATTAACACGCTGTCGGCCAAGTAAGTAGGAAATGTATCATGGGGGAGGTTTGAGCGCTGCAGGTTGTTTCCTTTCTTTCTCTCTCTTTAAACAGATCATCCTTCCGCATTCGCCAGGATTTACCATTCGCACCCGGAGATTGCTTGTAAAGCTTCTGATTTTGTTTCTATTTGTAATCCGCCAGTGCAATAGTTCCTAAACTCACTTATTCGAGCTCGCATTCAGCAGTGGAATGGAAATTAATTGCAGCCAGCGGTGGGGCCAAGGGGTGGGCTAAATTGAGGTGTTGGCATTAAACAGAATCGAAGATTTATTTTTAAAAATGCTGTTATGAATCCCTATTGTGGGATTATAGTCGTCGCCTTGCACCCGAAATGAGACCTCCACATGCAACTAAATGTGAAGGACTGCAAGTCCCAGGCAGCACTGCAGCGCGCTCTGCAGCAACAGGACGCGCAGGGTCAGTAGCTACAGGGAGTGAACTCCTGGCATATACTCTTCCTGTTCTACTGCATACCGCTTGCTGCAAGTGACCATTGCGCAATTTAGTTGAAAACCCTGATATTTTATGATTTGTTATGCTTAAAAGAAATGTTGGCTCCTGTTTAAATGCTTTGCCCATCTGTATGGCACTTACTGATCATAAATATCTCTTTCCCAGTGTTTGTAACATGGTCTGTGTGACTCTTTGGAAACAGTTGATTGTTTCCTTCTGGGGCAGAAGAGTGCACCGCCCAACTAATCAGCTTTCATAATTTGCATCTCATTAGCAGGAGTGCTGATCCATAGTGGTGCAGGCCTGTAATTCCATGCTGTTTCTGGAGCCTAAAATAAGAGCATTTTTTCCTTGCCTGGTTAATTGGGGTGGCAATCACTTCAACTGGCTTTTTGCACCTGAATTCAATATTCTGGTTTGGCCTTGCCTGTGAGTCCTCCATGTAGCTAATTTAAAAGAAGGTTGTGGTGCAGGTGCCCTAAATTAGTCTCTCTTTGTTGTGCCCTATGGCAGTGCTGGTCTTGCTTCTGACTGCCTGTTGTATTCTCTGTTTGCTATTATAATGGAGAGGATGAAGGAAAGGAGTATTTGAGGAGGCTATACCCTAAGAATTTCTCCTTCTCCCAAACAGTTGATATGGGTTCATGAGAAACTCTTAACTCCTACTCCCCACCTTCAAATAAAGTATAATTCCTTCACTCTTGTGATATTGCATAATGTGACTCTAAATCTTCATTAGAAATAAGTGCACCTTTTCCTAATGACTAATCTTCATGAACAACAAAGGATGACTGACACTTTTTTCTTGTGGCAAGCTTGTTCCTGGGAATGAATTGCTGCTGCCTGCACCTTGGCAGCTTGTGTCTGGGGAGTCAGGTTTTGCCTTGTACACCACTGGCCTGGTGTTCTTGAGGGTGAAGGCCAGATGCCTGGCTTATGCTGAGAAATGGCACCCTTAAGCAAGTCTATTCCAGCCACTTTCATTTCACTGGGCCCTGGTTCTGTCTCCCCACTGACCAGTAGGATGGCTGGTTTAATGCTAACCACTGCCCCATGACATTCAATGGCATTACCATTGCTGAATCTCCCACCATCAACATCTGGGGGTCACCATTGGCCAGAAACTTAACTGGCCCAGCCACAAATACTGTGGCTACAAGAGCGGGTCAAAGGCTGGGTATTCTTTGAGTGACTCACCACCTGGCTCCCCAAAGCCTTTCCTCCATCTACAAGTTGGGAGTGTGATGGAATATTCTCCACTTGCCTGGATGAGTGCAGCTCCAACAACACTTGCAGCTCGACACCATCCAGGACAAAGCAGCCCGCTTGATTGGCACCCCATCCACCACCTTAAACATTCACTCCCACCACACCGTGGCTGCAGCAACTCGCCAAGGCTTCTTCGGCAGCACCTCCCAAACCAGTGACCTCTACCACCTAGAAGGACAAGGGCAGCAGGTGCATGGAAACATCATCTGCAAGTTCCCCTCCAAGCGCCAAGTCACACACCATCCTGACTTGGAAATATATTGCTATTCCTTCATTGTCGCTGGGTCAAAATCCTGGAACTCCCTTCCTAACATCACTGGGAGTACCTTCACCACAGGACTGCAGCGGTTCAAGAAGGCGCCTCACCACCACCTTCTCAAGGGAAGTTAGGGATGGGCAATAAGTGCTGGCCTTGGCAGTGATGCCCACATCCTAGGAATGAATTTAAAAAGTCAGTCCTGAGACAGTGGCCTGTATCTGGACCCTCAGGTTCTGGAAGCTGGGATACAGGGTACTGTCTAATCTGTCCCCCCTACTGCCACTGGAGCTGTACTTTCCTCTTCCATAAGAGGTGGAGGCACCAACCCTCTCTCTGAGGTGCCACTCACCACCACCCACTGCCCAAGATTCCAGTGAAGGAATCACATGCACCATTGAAGCTGCAAATGATGGCTGTAGATTTGAGTCCTGGCAATCCATTACCTCTCCTCCTTGGAACATATATGTAGGTGTGATGTTATTCAAACATGCATTTCAGGTAAGTACACAAGATCAAGGTCCCACGACTCTGAAGCCATGGGCACCATTTTATGGCTGCATATAGTGACACCATTATTCATGGCCAGAATGGTGCTGATTGGATAATTCCCCTGTCAATCATGCCTGGATGCAAGTGCTGTAAGTGTCTAGGATTGACTTTTTTATGTAACTATCCTCCACTCTCAGCAGGGAGCTATCCCCAGCAAAATGCATTTACCAGTAAGTTCCTGCAGTTTCAGCCATTGGGTTCTGCTTGCTGTAGTTCATAAGACTTTTTTTAAATAAAAAAAAATAGACTCTGCAGACTGTTTGCTGTAGTGCACTGTTTAAACAGACTCTTGCTGCAAGTCCTGCCCTGTCTAGTCTCATTCATTGGCAGACACAGTGGTGTTAATAGCCATTCTACCTTTACCTGTCCTCTACTGAGGAGGTAGCACACTCTTCCCCCCCCCCCCCCCCCCCCCCACTCCTCAGATTCCTTTGTGCTCTGTGAATCACCCGGTGCCACATCCTCGCCAACAATAATTTTCCCCTGGGGAACCCTCCACCCCAGATGGAGCATGGGAGTGAGTGATTTCATGTGGGGAGAGATGGAGGAGATCATGGTTGAGGAATTGGGGATAGAATCTTGGTTGAGAATGCTGTGAGCTTGACATCATTCTCTTTTTTTTTTTAATCCCACCCCCTCTGCCCCTAAAACCTATTGTGATGGATCTTGAGGGAAGGTGGGTACAGTCTAATGATTGGTGAGAATTGCTGTCTTGGGATTAGGGCGACCATCTGAGTGTGGAAGATTTTGGCTGTCTGCTGCTTTACAGGGTGGCAGGGTCACTCTAGATGGCCACTCACTAATCTAGCGCAAACCCTGTCCCACCAATCTTGCTATTTGCCATGGCTAGATCAGAGTGCCTCCCCAGCAGCTCCATGTTGGGAATGCCCCCCTCCAGGCCCCTGGCTCCTGTGGACATTGTGCATAATTTTCTCCTGCAACAGGTCCTTGTAACCACACCCTCCTGCCCCCCCCCCCCCCCCCCCCCCACTCCATTTTGTGACACAACCAAGGGAAGAAGGGGGAAAAGAACAAGTTTTATTTTGCATTTCCAGCATCTGCAGTGTTGCAATGCTGTCTTCATAACTGCTCTTTTGAGAGGCTGCTTTCCAGTGATTTGATATTGGAAGTCTACTTCAGCCTGTAGTTTGGTCCTGTGAGTGATAATGAATTGGTGGATAAAAGAGGAGGAACAGTTTGGTAGAAGCCTTGAAGGGAGGCAGCCCTACTTTCCCATCCCACAGTTTCCTCAATTTTTCTGTACCCCAGTCCTCTTGCATGAACTCCTCCTTGTAGATGGTGGAGGTTGGGGGAATCCTTCTCATTATGTGCAGTTGTCTTCTGCAGAGTAGAAGGGTATTGGCAGGAGGCGATACAGAAATATCAATGTATCAGCATGAACACCTCCCTTGGTGAGTGATTACATGAACATGCTTCATACAAGTACAGTAAATGAGTTGGGATGTGAGGCACTCCTGCATGGTCCTCTTAACATTGCTGTTGGCATTAATATGTATTGCCACCTCCTAACCATCCCTTGTGTTCTGACCATAATCTGCAGGAAAGAGCCCCGTCCTCCCTAGTGTACTTGCTGCAACTAATATTTCTAGCACCTCAGTAAACTGGGGTGCCCTGCTCTTGGAACAAGTATTAGTTGTGGATATAGCTACACCTGTAACAAAGTTGGATTGTTCCCCTATCCTGATTTTTTTTTTTTTTTTTAACTGATTGGGACCCCTTTAAACTGCTGCAAGCCCACAAATAGTGAACAAGCTCACTGAGGGTGTCAGTTCACCTCTGCTCACAAAATGCTAATTGAGCCAACTGTGGAAATATAAGCAGGGTCAGTGTCCAAGTGTGTGCTGGTAACATCTTGCCTGTCCTGCACCACTGCATGAGATGAAAATTGGGCCCCTGTGGATTTAATGAAGAATTTTTTTTTTAAAAAGCACTTTATTTGATATTTTATTATAAATCTGACTTGGGATTCTTGCTTTGGTAAGAAAAGGAGACCATGCCATCATATGTGGAAGTAAGCATTGTGGAGCTTGTGTATAATTGCTTTCAATAGTAGAGAAACCTGTGTTTTGATCTCTTGTTGCTTAAATACTAAGTTAACAATACCTATCAAAAGTAATGCCTTAACAGAATTCTGAATGATATTAATTTGGAAGGGCTGATGTTGAGAGCAGTGCATTTGTTAGAATGTAGGATTATCTTAAACCGTTTTTTTCAGCATTCCAGCTGATGCTGCCAAGCTCCATTACAAACAGATTTGAGGTTACATGGACCCTTTACCTTTTTTATTGTAAAACTTCCTTAGGCAGTCAGCATCATTGCATTTTCCCTCAAAAGCAAATTAGGGCAGGCAGCTTCATTAATGACTACAATTGTGTAGTTAAGAGATGACTCCGGAAAACTAATTACTGTAGACTAGTTATAAAACCAGAAATTTACAAGAAACTTACTTTTTTGAAAGCAATTGTATAAACTTGCAATTGATGCAGATGGTTTAACCACACGGATGGAATAAGCCATTGCTAAAAATCTTGGCTGCCACAACTCCAAATGTCCCATTTGCTTTAATCTTTGAAGTCAGTCAGGATGTCTGGGGCTGTTTTGAATTCTACACGGTAGAAATTGCTTATAACAGAACCATCTGTAAGGACTTTATAGCCACGTACAAACTTTTTAAAAATTAGAACTAAGTTAATTAAGATGATGTTGCCTATTTTAAGACCAAGAGTTTGCCTAATGATTGTTTGTTTGGGTTACTTGACTGCCAGACTGTCAGGTTCCAGTGAATGGTGTATGCATCAGCTGCTGTACCAAAGCATCAGGATACAGTTGGGCACAGCAACACCAGGCAGGTGTTTGTGCTCCATTCCAGGATGAGGAAAAGGCCTTCAGCGTATAGTGCTCACTCCTATCTTTCAGTTGGCTTCTTGCCCAAGCATCAACCTTCCCTCATCTCCTCGGAGAGGCAAAAAACTTGTAGCTAATTCAGGAATTCTCTGTCCACATGGGTGACAGGGATATTTTAAAATAATCTGACAAACTCCAGGAGGTCCCAAATCCATGCATTTTTTTGCCAGAATAATTTATATCCGATGATTAACTTGTTTTTTCGGATATCCATCAAACTCCTTCTGTCTCCACTACCTCCTCAAACATAATATCTACTTGCATGATGATCATGTTTAATAAGTCTTAAATGCCTGGATTTGAACTTGCCCAGCAAGTACAAACCCAAGATGTCAAGTCTATCCTTGTAGCTCAATGATCCCTCGTTGCCCTTCTCTGCACCTTTTCCAGAGTCATAGTCCTCCCTGAGCTGGGGGACCAAAATGGGGCATAGTACTCCAAATATCATGTACAATCTTGTATAACCCTTTTATTGTGGTCCTGGTTTTGTAATGAATCAGCTGGGCTAAGACTTGCTTTGACTGTACCCTCTTGACTTGAACCCTGAGTGAGTGATAATTACTTGTGCTTTCTTTTTTCTTCTCCCACTGCCCACCCCAAGAAAGAAGGAATGACTTGCATTTATGTAGTGCCTTTCACTACCACTGGACATCCCCAAAGTGCTTTTCAGTCAATGAAGTACTATTTAAATACTAATATCATTTGTATGTTCTGCCCTTGTTCCTATGTTCATAATTTGCACACTTCTATATTTGCTAGTCTTACACCCACTTCCATAGTCTTAAAATTCATTCACAATCTATTTCCCTCTTCTAGGTTGTTGACTTTGAAAGAAAAAAACTTGCATTTATATAGTCCCTATGTCCCAAAGCACGTTACAGCCAATGAAGTGCAAGTGTATTCACTGTTGAAATGTAGGAAATTTAGAGTTGTCTGCAAATTTAGTTACTGTGCTGCCTATGTCTTGCTCCTCTGGCTCATTAAATAAACAGAAGGGAACTCTGACTCAACCCTGGGGCACCTCATTATTTTTGGACCCCACTGGGAAGCAATGCCATTGAATATCTCTCGTTTGCAGTCTCAACCTTTTTTTAATCCACCTGCAAAACTGAGATCTAGTTTGCTTATGTAGCTCTTTTTAAAAAAAAAACACACCTTTTTTGGAATAGAGGTAGATGTGTTTAGCAAGTATCCTGGATTCACCATCTCTGAATTCTAAATCTTAATTTATAGCATCTCGTGATAGTTTCCATTAACTTCACTACTAGTCATTACATTTACTGATCTATAGTTCCAGGACTTTGAAAAGGGACCATGTGTGCTTCCTTTCACCTAAATGGTTACAGGCAACAAAGTACTGTCAAATAAGATGAACCTAGAGTGACTGACTTCATTATAAGTAGCTTACAAATATCATGTATTAACTTACTAGCATACTTTTTTTGCAACAGCTTTATCAACTTGCACTCCATCTTTTAAAGGTTTGTCGCCAAAATCCTACATCTTTTTACCATTTAGTGTATATTTGCTCATTTTCCTTCCAAATGCATCAGGTTGTATTTCTCTGCAGTAAATTTCATCTGACATGTCTCAGTCTTTGTCCTCCCAAAGTTGCTTACTGTCCTTAATGGTTAACAATGCAATTTTTTGTGGGTAAAATGGAAAAGATTAATTATCTGGTAATTGGGAATTGCCTGTGAAATCTCATGCCTGCCTTAAGTAATTTCTGAATCCACCACTGTTGTGTAAACTGCATTTTTTGTTTTTCCCTGCTACATATTGATCATGACAAGCCCATGTCCCTGTTGTACTTTCATTTGAGCTCCTACTAGTTTTGTCCTAATGTCTACGTTCAGGGTTGTCTACTCGTTTGATGCTGTTGATCAGCTTTTGCTAGTTAGGTTGGCATGTATGCTCTTGTATATTTTTTTAATATGCTCTTGTATCCGATGCAAGATACAAGTGCAAAGAACTGTTAAAATCACAGAACAAATAGAATTAAATTCTCAAGTTTGTTTTTAAAAAGCTTTATGATCTAATGAATGCAAACCATAGGTGGTGAAATTCAAATGGCCATTTCATTAATGATTCACTACTTTTTTCAGCACTATTTGTATTTTAGAAACCGGAACATGGATTGCAATTTTTTTGGCTGAACAGTAACTATCACTGGCCTTAAACTGTTCCATGGTTACTTGCAGAAAAATGTTTCTCTCCATCCCCACTTTTAGTGGAGGTGCTAATCTACTTTGAAATTGTCTACTGTAACTGATTAAAATAATGGAGACAGGTATTTTGGACAAATGCCATGAGCATTTGTATGGAAGTATGCCACACTAATTTTAAAGCCAGTAACCTTATTTTTAGAAGTGCTAATCTTGCTCTTCTAATGCACATCAGATTTGGAATAATCAAGGCCTATGACACTACATGGTTATGGAAATTCCCTTGCACCAGGGAAGTGACAGGAGAGGTGCAAAAGAGCCTATTTTTTTACTGTACATTCTAGATACAGAAATATTTAAACCAGGTACTAGAGTGCAAGACTGCTTGAAAAAGCTGACTACCTTTTTGTGCCTCTTCTGCTGGATACCAGGGGCTGTGAGCCCCTTCCCCTTGAGCTGAGAACTAGTTAGCTGGCTATGCTTCAGCTGCTGTTCTGACTTTCCTCTTCCCTCTAGTACAGTACTATCATTCCAAGTGCCTCCCTCTCCAATTGTGGTGGGGTTTTTTAAATCTAAAAGTTGCTGCTGTTAAACTTTTCAGATACAAATATGCATTGAGCACTTAGTAGCCACTAGACTCGCTGTAGAAGTTGCTTAAGCTTGCCACAGTCATTTAAGGTGCCTTAGGATTGCAAGACCCTGGTGATGGTGCACTTTAATTGCAGACTGCTTAATGGTGTTTTTTTGTAATCCTGCTCCCTGGACTGTAGAAATCACCTGATTTTTATATAAAGTGGTTTCTACAGCAGACAATTTGACTTCAAAACCACTTGTGCGTATGTGGAAGTCTTCAGTGATGACTCTTACTTCCTTAGTGGCTGGAGAAGTTCTATGCCGGTCAGCAATTACAGAACTCCTTTACTGCTATTTATTTTAGGTAGGGGTGCACTAGGGTGAGCATTTTTTTGATACTCAATTGGCAAAAAAAACTGCTATTTTATACCTGTACCTGAGAAAAGTAAACAATTTTTTTTAAATGGGCTTCTGCAAAGGCAGGAATTGGAAGATAATGCAAGAGTCTAGTATGACTATGAATTAGTGTTGACTTCACATCACGTGCCTTTTACAGCAACAATGAAACTGCACCTCCACAGTGGACCACTAAAGCAGAAGTGAAACTATTAATGTTGTAGCAGATTGTGATTAGTGCAGCTAACATCTTGCAGTGGGTATTTGTTTTGTTTCATGCTTTCTGCTTTTACTGTTCTCTAGCTCCATGTGTGTTTGCCACATTGACTACCAGTGACCGCTGCAGTCTTTTGCAAAGTACCTGCTGGGAAGTACTAAACAAAATGGTGGTCATGACTTCAGTAGCCAACTCTGTTAAGGATCCCTCAACTGATTTTTTTGCCCCTCTTGTGTTCAACTAGCCCCAGGAACCAGCAGTTCCTCCAGTAAAATGATCACCCAAACTGAGGCAGAGCTTGATTGCAGATGAGTGTGAGTCATTTATCATGTGAGGAGTGCTGAGCAACAGTTTTTCTTTGCGCCAGTAGTTCCTTTGTTAGGCACGAGGGATGTAGCAACTGCAGTTTACAAGCTACTCCAATCTGCTGTAACTTTAGTGGCTGTAGAATATTCCAGCAGTTATTTCTTGTTGATGAGAGAATGATGCAGCATAGGAGGCCAGTCAGCCCATCATGCCTGTGCAGGCCCATTGGTAGAGCTATCCTATTAATCCCATAGCCCTGTAAATGCTTTCCCTTCAAGTATTTATCCAATTCTCTTTTGAATGTTACTATTGAATCTGCTTCCATTTTTAGGCAGTGCATTTCAGATCTCAACAACTTGCTGTATTTAAATATTTTTTAAAGTTGCCTCTGATTCTTTTGCCAATTACCTTAAATCTTTGTCCTCTGGTTGCCAACCCTCCTGCCACTGGAACCTGTTTCCCTCATTTACTCTTACTCTTACAAAACCATTCATGATTTTGACCCCTTCTATCAAATCTCCTCTATCAATCTAACTTCTCTGCTCTAAGCAGAACAGCCCCAGCTTCTCTGGTCACTCCACATAACTGAAGTCACTCATCCATAGTACTGTTCTAAAAAGAAAGACTTACATTTATATAGTGCTTTTCACAACCACCAGACATCTCAAGTGCTTTACAGCCAATGAAGTACTTTTGGAGTGTAGTCACTGTTGCAATATAGAAATTCTAGTAAATCTCTTCTGCACCCTCTCGAAGGCCTTGATATCCTTAAAGTGTGGTGCCCAGAATTGAACACACTACTCCAGCTGAGGCCTAACTTTTATACAAAGACTTAGCATAACTGCCTTGCTTTTGTACTCTTCCTCTGTTAATAAAGCCCAGGATCCTGTGCTTTTTTAAGTCTTTTCAACTTGTCCTGAAAGATTTGTGTACATACACCCCCTAGGTCTTGCCTTTCCTGCACATCCTTTAACATTGTTACATTTTATATTGTCTCTCCTCATTCTTCCTACCAAAATGCATCACTTCACACTTCTCTCCCTTAAATTTCATCTGCCCATTTTACCTGTCTGTCCTCCTGAAGTCTGTTACTGTCCTCCTCCATTGTTTACTACATTTCCAAGTTTTGTATAATAAGCAAACTTTGGGACTTGGGTATACAGGCATAATTTCAATCATTAATATATATATCAGAGTAGTGGACCTAATACCAACCCCTGGGGAGCATCACTGTATACTTCCCTCCAGTCTGGAAAAACAACTGTTCACCACTGCTCTCTGCTTTCTGTCCCTTAGCCAATTTTGTATCCATGTTGCCACTGTCCCTTTAATCCCATGGGCTTTAATTTTGCTAACATGTCTGCACTACACTGATTTTTGCACTAATCCTCCATACAAGTGAAACTCTAACTCGCTTAAGGATAATGTCACCAAAATTATCAAACCAGTCAACAAAATCGCTCATACGATATTGAAACTTGGAATAATTTGAAGTCATATGACATCACGCACAATTCTCTTGTAGAATTTGAAGACCAGAGTGCTTCCTGACACACACAACACGTTTTATGTTGAAGGCAGTAATGAGACCTGTGCGCACTTTTTTACTTTTGATAGTGCTATTGAGACTGGTAGAGGCAATGGAATGGGGACCCACATTTCCTGTGCCTAGACAACTTGTGCATGGGAACCACTAATGGGTTTTGGATACTAGAGGGGTGGCATTGCACACCAGAAAATGTAAATTTGGATGTGCTCTTAAATTTTTTTTTTTGCACCCAGGGTGTCCAGGCTAAGTGTAATCTCCAGATGAAGTGGGGTTAGAGAGCAGAGGATAATCAGGCCATGCATTCTGCCCTTTTACTTTTGGGGAAACTTTTTTTTTGTTATTTGTAGTCCAATAGTGAAACTTCTGCCAATTTGGGCTGTAGAGTTGGTTGGAGGAGTTTCTCTGCAGTAGTCTAGATGCAAAACTTGAGGGGTTGCAGTGAAATTTGGCTGTTGTCGGGTGAGTACCCGTAAGGCCACCTGAAGTGCCAGTTTCCTGCATGCGCGGGAAACTGGAACTTCTGTTCCCCCTAAAAGGGAGGGGGTCAAGTCAAATGCATGCGCGGGAGAGGCTGCGCGCACGCAGCGAACTTCAGGTTTTTTGGGGTTTCTCCGGGAAGGTAAGTATGAAGAAGCTGCGCTTTTTAAAAAAAAAAGAGGTGCAAGGCCTGTTTTTAACAAGGTAAGTGGTTAATTACAATTTAAACATTTTTTCAATAGGCTTATCTTTTTTAGATACTTTAAAGAAAAGTAAGTTTATTTTTAGCACCGTTACAAAGTATAATTAATCTTTCAAAAATTTAAACTTTTTACAGTAGTTAATTTATTTAACTTAGTTTTAAAAAATTTGATTTTTTAAAAAATTTATTTGAAGTTTAAGTGTGGTTTTGGGGCCGATCTCTATTCATAGATTTGACAGGTCTTCCTGTCAAATCTATGAATGAAAATGCCCTGCTAGGATTGGCTCTCCATGGCCCACGTGATCCAGGGGACGCTTCGAACTAACTGCGCCCCTGAGATACACAAGCACTGCGCGCCGGCAGCTGCAGGAGGCCCAGGACCCGAAGTCCTCGTGGGCCCAAAGTACAACTGCAGGCACGGTAGGCAAGTACGCGCACGAGGCTTGCACCCGCAGGAAGCTGCAAAGCCGAATTTCTGGCCCAATATGAATTCCCATCTGCACATTTCTAATGGAGGGAGAAAGTTGACACGTGATGTGTGTTGACATAAGGGCTTGGCATTTCCACTAAGTTGTGCTGGTTTTTTAGCACAATTCAGCCAAACCAGCATGAGGAATTTCAAGTGCAAATCGCATTTCCATGATCTCTTGCCTACAACTAGCTACTCCACTAGATCGAATTAATTACCATGCCGTGTTTCTGTTAATTGTCCATTAATGATCTGGCGATGAGTTCAAATCCCACCATGGCAGTCTGGGAATTTAAATTCAGTTTAAATAAATCTGGAGTGAAAAAAGCTAGTAGCAGTAATGGTGAGCATGAAACTACCAGATTGTTGTAAAAAACCCATCTGGTTCACTAATGTCTTTTTTTAGGGAAGGAAATCTGTTGTCCTTACCTGGTCTGGCCTATGACTCCAGACCTGCAGCAATGTGGTTGACCCTTAACTGCCCTCTGAAATGGCTGCACAAGCCAGTCAGTTGTCTTACCACCACCTTCTCAAAGGCAATTGGGGATGGGCAATAAATGCTGGCCTTGCCAGCAACGCCCACATCCCACAAACGAATTTAAAAAAAATATATCTATTTTTTGAAGAGAAGGTAAGTAGCATCTAATTTTTGTATTGATGGTTAGAGGGTTTTTATTCATGTGGGCATTGCTGGCAAAGCCAGCATTTATTGCCCAAATTGTTCAAGGTGGTGGTGAGCTGCCCTCTTGAACTGCTGCAGTCCATTTGATAGAGGTACTCCCACAGTGCTGTTAGGGAGTTCCAGGATTTTTGACCTAGCCAGCAACTATGAAGGAATGGCAATTATATTTCCAAGTTAGGATGGTGTGATTTGGAGGGGAACTTGGTGGTGGTCCCATACACCTGCTGCCCTTGTCCTTCTAGGCAGTAGGGTTGCAGGTTTGGAAGCTACTGTCAAAGCCTTTGCAACTTGTTGCAGTGCATCTTGTAGATAGTGCAGACTGCATCTATGATGCATTGGTGGAGGGAATAATTGTTTAAGGTGGTGGATAGGGTGCCGTTCGAGCGGGCTGCTTTGTCCTGGATGGTGTCACGCTTCATGCTTGTTGGAGCTTCACTCTTTCAGGCAAGTAGAGAGTATTCATCACACTCCTTACTTGTGCCTTGTAGATGGTGGAAAGGCTTTGGGGAGTCAGGAGGTGAGACACTCTCTGCAGAATACCTAGCCTCTGACCTGCTCTTGTTGCCACAGTATTTATGTGGCTGCTCCAGTTGAATGGTGACCTCCCTTTCCTCCCCCCTATTGGAGATAGTCATTGTCTGGCATTTATGTGGTGTGAATATTAATTGCCACTTATCAGCCCAAGCCTGAATGTTGTCCAGGTCTTGCTGCATGTGGGCATGGATTGCTTCATTATCTGAGGAGTTAATGGAATTGAACACTGCAATCATCAGCGACCATCGCCACTGCTGATCTTGTGATGGTGGGAAGGTCATTTGAAGCAGCTAAAAATGTTTGGGCCTAGGACCCTGCCATGAAGAACTCCTGCAGTGATATCCTGGGGCCAACCACAACCCAACCCTCTTCCTTTTTGTGCTAGGTATAACTCCAGCCAGTGGAGAATTTTCCCCAATCCCTATTGACTTCCATTTTACTCGGCTCCTTGCTGTCAAGGGCAGTCACACTCTTCACTTTGGAATTCTGTTTTTTTTTGTCCATGTTTGGACCAAGGCTGTAATGAGGTCGGGAGCTGAGTATCCTGGCAGAACCCAAACTGAGCATCGGTGAGCAGGGTATTTGTCCTGCCTTTTGTGAACTACCTGGGCAATTTTCCACTTTGTTGGGTAGATGCCAGTGTTGTAGCTGTACTGGAACAGCTTGGCTAGAGGTGCAGCTAGGTCTGAGCACTTCAGCACACCAGCTGGGATGTTGTCTGAGGCCCATAACCTTTGTTGTATCCAGTGCACTCAGCCATTTGTTTATCACATGGCGTGATGAATCAAATTGGCTGAAGATTGGCTTCTGTGATGGTAGGGACCTCGGGAGGAGGCAGAGATGGTTCATCCACTCGGCACTTCTGGCTGAAGATGGTTGCAAACGCTTCAGCCTTGTCATTTGCACTCGTGTGCTGGGCTTCATCATTGAAGATGGGATGTTCATGGTGGTTCCTCCTCCTGTTAATTGTCCACCATTACAACTAGATGTGGCAGGACTGCATAGCTTTGATCTGATCCATTGGTTGTGGAGTTGCTTAGCTCTGTCTATAGCATGTTGCTTCCACTGTTTAGCATGCATGTAGTCCTGTGTTGTAGTTTCACCAGGTTGGCACTCAATTTTCAGGTACACCTGGTGCTGCTCCTGGCATGCTGTTCTGCACTCATTGTACCAGGATTGGTCCCCTGGCTTGATGGTAATGGTAGAAGTGAGGGATATACCAGGCCATGAGGTTACAGATTATAATGGAATACCATTCTGCTGCAACTGAAGGCCCACCGTGCCTCATGGATGCCCAGTTTTGAGCTGCTAGATCTGTTCTGAATCTATCCCATTTAGCATGATGGTAGTACCACACAACCTGGAGTGTTCTGTGTGTAGATGGGACTTTGTATCCAAGGACTGTGCAGTGGGCACTGTCACTGACCAATGCATCTCCGACAAGTAGGTTGGTGGGGCAACACAGTGGCATAGTGGCTAGCACTGTTGCCTCACAGCGCCAGGGACCCGGGTTCGAATCCGGCCTCGGGTGACTGTCTGTGTGGAGTTTGCACATTCTCCCCGTGTCTGCGTGGGTTTCCTCCGGGTGCTCCGATTTCCTCCCACAGTCCAAAGATGTGCGGGTTAGGTTGATTTGGCTATGATAAATTGACCCTTAGTGTTAGGGGGATTAAATACATGGGGTTACGGGGACAGGGTGGGATATGTGTCAGTGCAGGTTTGATGGGCTGAAATGGCCTCTATCTGCATTGTGGGGATTCTGTGAGGTCAAGGTTCAGTAGGTTTTTCCCCTCGTTGGTTCTCCTGCCACAGGCCCAATCGAGCAGCTATGTCCTTCAGGGCTCTCAGTAGTGGTGCTAATGAGCCACTCTTGGTGATGGATATTGAAGTTTCCCACCCAGATTACATTCTGTGCCCTTGCTACCCTCCATGCTTCTTCCAAGTGGTGTTCAACGTGGAGTACTGATTACCACCTACCGCCCTCCCTGAGCTGATCAATCAGCAGGAGGTTTCCTTGGCCATGTTTGGCCTGATGCTAAGACTTCATGGGGTCCAGAGTCCATGTTGAGGATTCCCAGGGCCACTCTCTCCTGACTGTGTGCCACCACCTTTGGTGGGACAGGACATAACCACAGATGGTGATGGAGTCTAGGACATTGGCTGAAAGGTCCATGAGTATGATTGGCTGTTGCTTGAATAGGCTGTGGGACAGCTCTCCCAATTTTGGCACAAGTTCCCAGATGTTAGTGAGGAGGACTTTGCATGGTTGGGCTGGGTGTGCCTTTGTCATGTCTGGTGCCTAGGTCTATGTGGCTTACCATTTTTTTTGTAGCTGTTTGATACAACTGAGTAGCTTGCGAGGTCATTTCAGAGGGCAGTTAAGAGTCAACCACATTGTTATGGGTCTGGAGTCACAGATGCCAGATCAGGTAAGGGCAGCAAACTTGGATAAATGTATATTGTACTGTTTGTTCATCTGTCTTGGGTGAAGAAAACCACTTGGTTTGGAGCACAAGTCTTGATCTAGTACTTTGCTTCTCAGGAGAATCATGTGGAGGCACATGATGCATTCCAATAGCTGATGTGTGGGGTAGAGTTATGATGGTAGCTGGTGACAATTAACTTGAGAAAATATCTAGTGTAACAACAGTGAAATGATATGATCATTCCCACTGGAACCCAGACATCAACATCACTTACCTCTCTAGCCACTGAGCAGTGCCTTGGAGCAAGTTGTTTCCAACCTTCAGTGGGACAGACTTTCAGTCAAAAGAAAGATCTTGCTGCTGCATCTCCAGAGGGGATGTTCAGACACATTGGCCCAGAAATTAAACACCGAGTGTTCACGCTGGGGTAAGGCTTCCCCGCGATATCTCACTCCGCGCCTACCTTTTTCCTCCGGGCCCACACTAACTTTAGTTTCAAGGCTGCAGCTGTGCAGTGCTTGCGTGACCCAGAGACGCAATTAGTTTGTGCGAGCTCTGGGATCACGTGATTCAGTTAGAGCCAATGGCAGCACACCATCTTTCATTCATAGTTTTGACAGCAAGGGCTGTCAAAGCTATGAATACTATACCCCCCCAAAAAACAGCTAAGCCTCAATTAAATTTAAAAAAAAAAGCCATCACATTAATAAAATAAGTATAGTTAAATAAATTAACCACTTTAAACAATTAAATTTTTGAAAAATTTAAAAATCTTTTTAAAAGTTATAAAAATAAACTTACCTTTCTTAAGTCTCTAAAAAAAGATAAACCTGTTGAGAATTTTAAAATAATACTTAACTACTTACCTTGTTAAAAGGGGGTCTTACGCCTCCTTTATGTGCAAAATCTTCCATGCTTACCTGCGCGTTCAAAGCACTAAGTGCACTGCGTGCGCGCAGCCTGTAGCGCGCACGTGGTTCACTTAGGAACCGCCCCCTTTTGAATTCACGAAGTGCCGGTTTGCCGCGCATGCGCAGTGCATGCTGGAAACCGGCAATTGGAGACCTAAAACACGAGAGTGCACAGTGCGTACTCTCGCGTATTAGGTCTAATTTTCGGGCCATTTAAACCACAGCAAGCATGGCATTGTTATTGAGCACTCCTGCTGTCTTGAAAGATGTAGCCGTGTGAGTTCCTGATCAATTGCTGATCAAGTAATGCTTGTCTGAGAATGATGCAATTAAGTCAGCTGCCTGGCTTTGGTTTATGACTGCATTGAGTGTAGGATGACTGCACTTGTTTGCTAGCTATTGACCAAGGAACCAGTATATGCTGGCATTGTACTATCTAACTAGTAAGAACCAGTTTAAACCACAGTAGCATTCACCTCATCCCTACGTGCAGAAGAATCTCTTGGCTCCTGGCAAAATGCACTGGAATCCACTTGTTTAATCGTGGATGTCTTTTATCATACAGTACTAGAATGTAGCAATATTAACATTTTTAAGCTTAAGAAACCAATAATACATTGGAATTTATGTATCTCCTCATTAAAATTCTTTGTCTGGCACATGACCCTTGTACCTCAGTGGCAACCTGTTCATATGGCAAGCAATTGTGGCTTGTTCAAAAGCCACTTTTCTATTTAAGTAGTCAGATGTTGGATTGGGAAATGTGGAAAAAAAATTGCCATGAATCAAATGCTGAAACTTCCTCTTGCTGTGTTTTGACCTTCACTTGGGTCTGTGTACATTCAAAATTCCTGCTATAAGTGTCTCCCATATAGGCTTGCCTTTTTGTCTGGGGTTTGATTCATAACTTTCACTTTGTTCTTGGGTGCTGGGGATTTCCAGCAACTGGAGAAATTGTGTGTATAAAATTACACTTTTCTGCTCCTGTGCAATATCCCAAATTCATAAGCTACAATAGCCAGGTAGCAAATGGCTGGGAGTTGCTGCTCCTCCCAATCTGCTTGTCTGTGATGCAGCTTGGATTGTACTTTCTTCCTGTACCTGTGGATCTACAATACCCAGAGTGTACTGACCGCCAAGCAGAGAATTTACAAATCACTAAGTACAGCTAGGTGGTTTGGGGGGGGGAGGGAGGTGGTCTTGCCATTAAATACAAATTCTAAGCTACCTTTGGGGCGAGAGTTTTTCTTTTCTGAAGGGGTGGAAGAGGAGTGAACAATAAACCAAACACTTGCATCTTCAATAGAATAAAAGTGCCTTGGTGTAAATTCTGCCCCCTCTGGCCCCACCCCCCCCCCCCCAGCAAAAAAAATCTTACTAGTCACTTTGTACCTTTTGGTATTCAGAACACTTGGGGACTTTCATCTTTTTCAATCAGTGTGTAGTATTTGGTCATGCACCTGTACAGTAAATTTGCTGTATTACTTTGACAGGTTAACTGCAGTCACTTTTTAGGCTGCAGCAAGACTATGGTAAACCAACTCCAGTCCAGGTGCTGCATTACCTGTGAACAACCCATTATTCACAACCCATTTAGTAAAAGCTGTTTAAAATTTGAGCTTGAAGTTGATCTTGCCTTAAAAAAAAAAAATCTACTAGTTTATATATAATGGTGCATGTGCTCATCGATGTGGTACTGAATCATTCTTGGACCAGGAAGGCCCCAGCTTTAGATCCCTGAAACCAAGGCAGCAGTGATGATACAGTTGTGCCCCTCCCCAATATGGAGAGAAAATCAACTGGATTTCCTGTTCCTGATTAGGTAGAGACGATTGGTCTTTGCCCCCCACAGTCTGTCAACAGTCACTGTAGAGTCCTACATTAAGATTGGTAACCTTGGTGGTGAGGTACTGTAGGCTTCCTAGTGCTTGTGGGACTGTATCAAATTAGTCTTCCATGAAAGTGTAGAAAATTTTGCAGGGTAGGGGAAGTACCTAAATATTAAAATGGGCCACTTTATTTTTTTAAAAAAACCTTGCATAAAGAGAATCTCCACTTTTTATACTTAAATTTTTACAGAAATGGGCTGTGAATAAATAATGGGTTGACCATGCTTCCCACTTTACAGGGAGTGGATAGTATTTGCTAAATGTTTCCACCAGGCTTCCATAACCAGCCAACAGAATGAACTCTTCTGAATTGTATTGTTAGAATTTGGGCTCTCTTGTCCAACATTCTGATACTGAACATATGGGCACAGCTGAACCTCCTGTGTCTCTTTGATTTTAAAATATTGCATCGCTAATTATCTAGGCTTCCTTGCTAGCATTTCTCACATCCCAAAAGTTTTATATTAGAATATCTTCCTTCTCTCCCATTTCCCCCTCGGCTTTGCCCCCCAAAGCCGAGGGGGGGGGAGGGGGAGGAGAGGAGAGCTGCAGAGCTCAGACTTCTGTACCCAGTGGGAAAAGCTCTATGCAAGGTGTGTGCATTTTCCAATATGTAACAAATATTTTGTAGAAATGCAGAATTAAAAACTGACCAAGTCTTCAATTTTCCCAGGTGGGCTGATGGGTTCAGTGCTGGAGGTTGCCATGGATCACCAAAACACAAGTTCAATCATCCCTTCCTTCAGGTGAGTGTACGCCAGCTGGAGTGATGGAGAACAATGGCATAACACTTTTTTTTGAAAAGAACTTGAACCATTAATTTCTGCAAGGGCAATCATTCACTGAAGGTCCACAAAAACCACCGGCATGGTGATTAGGCAGGGAGAACAATTATTCTCTCCAGGAATAAAGAATGATCTGTTTAAGCCAAGTGTTAGCACTTTTTTCTGTCTCCTTTGACCCTAGTTTTTGAACCATACCTACAGTGGCTTCCTGACTCCATGAACAGAATTTAAAATGCTTTTCTTTAAATCCCTCCATGGCCTGGCCTTGCCCCACCCTGTCTCTGCAATTTCCACCCAGCTTTATCTCCTTTACCATCTAATTCTGCACCACCACCCAACCACACCTGCCCCCCCCCTCAGCTCCATTAGTGGCTGTGCATTTAGTTGCTGGAACCCCCACTTTTTTTAACCAAAAAAATCTGTCCTTTTCAACCAAGCTTTGTCACCTTTTTTTCATACCTATTTTTAACATTACATTTTTTAATTCCCCCACCCCAACATGTAAAGCAACTTGAACACTTTGTTTGACCTGCCTCCATTTAACATCCCATCTGAAAGACCATGCCTCTGGCAGTGTAGCACACTCACTCAGTACTACATTGAAGTATCAGCTTAGATATGTGCTCCAGTATCTGGAGTGAGACTTGAATAAGTCTGAATCTAAGGTAAAAGTGCTACCATTGAGCAAAGACTGATGCCTCGTGAGCACCTACCAGCTAAGCATAAAGCAGGGTTGTGCCTGATTGGAGCTTTTGGTATTTCATTCCTCCTCCATCCCCTCAAAGGAAGGAGGATCTGTGAAATGAGATGGGAAGAACATGAAGGTCAATCTTGCTGAACTAAGAAAAAAAATAAGACCATGCAAAATCTAATGCTTTCTCATTTGGGTTTTGTCTCTTGCAGGCAGTGGGAATGTTCCTTGGTGAAGTCTCCTGTTTGGCTGTATTCTACATAATTTTATGCCATGATAGACAAAAACCAGAACCCCAAATGGCATCTGCAAGGAAGTTCAACTCGTTCCTTTTCCTACCACCTGCTCTATGTGATATGACCGCCACCAGCATTATGTACATTGGTAAGAACTACTGACTGCCAGTATTTGAAGGAGACCAATATAAACCCAAATAATAAATATTCAGTGGATCTCCTTTAGAGTAATTATAACATGATTTCTTCAATGATGTAAAAACACAGGTGTCTTTTTGGGGGCTGTTAATGGCATTGTTTGTGCACCACACAATTTCCAAACATTTGGGATTATCTACCAATTTCTGGTCAGCAGTAGAATGTTATGACTTTCTGTAATCTAAGCCACACCACCCAATTTGTACCTCTGCTGTGTTGATATGGGGTTAATTCACGAAAGCAAACTGAGTTTCTTCATTTCTACTACACATTTTGTCCAATAATTCAGGTGCATTAGTAAATGTGCCATTTGAGCCATCACTGCTGACTCCATCTATACATGGGTTGTTGGATAGTACCTTTTTCTACTAACCACTCGCCACTCCAAACCTTTGGACACTGAACTGCCATTAGCTGTTCTCTGCTGCTCCAATTGAGATTGCCAATGCACAGATCTGGAATTGGACCTTTTTTCTGGTCTATGACTGACTCAATACCACAGCACATGGTGCATTTGCTCAATGAATCACCAGGGAGACCAAGCAGTATGACTCCACAAAAGCAAACTTCAAATGTCCACAGATATTGAGATTGCATTAAGAACATATAACTACTGAATTTACAACACTAACTTTTTTTTTATATTGAACTGATGTGCAGTAGAGCTGTTCTAGCAGTGACATGACAATAAAATGACTGCTGGAGTTGAAGATGGACAGCAGTATGTGAATATCATTCTAAATTTTGTTCTTGCAAGATGCAGGAAGATTGCTTTTTGTGTTTCATTTGTGACCTTTTTATTGATCTGTTCCATGAAGTTCAAGAATCCTGCAAATAACTAGAGAAAAACAAAATCCCAAATTGGTCATGCTGGGTCAACTTGAAACCTAAAATGTTGGGACACAAGAATTTCTAGATTATACTGCATGTTACATGCATCTAGTCTGTTTTAACTTTAGTCACCATTATGGCATGCATGCCACTTTCACCTAGTGTCTACTTGGCAGCTTTTTGCAATCAAACTGTGAACTGCTCTGTGGATAGCCAGCCTTTTTCTTAACCTAGTGTCCACATTTGATGGTGAAAGTCAGTGGGGATTCAAGCTGCTTGTGTTCCATGGCAGTTGCCCCATGAGCTGTCATGGTTCAACTGTAGTAGTTCTGTTCCTCCCATCCTGTCTACTTCCTATAGGTGATGAAGGGTAAAAGGATTGAATGCTGCTGCACACTGAATAATTTAAGAGCAGGTTTGTCTATATCTCTGATAACCATATCAGTCTGTATTTTTATCAAGGTTTTTTCCTCTTTGGATTGTATTGGCACTTTTTTTTCTGAAGTTGTTGATCTGCTTTTGCTCACTTTCTAGCTTGGTGTGTATGCTGCCTGTAGGGCCCCATACATTGAGATACTTGTTTCTGTACATGCCTCCCTCCTTTTTTTTCTCTTTCAGCTTTAAACTTGACCAGTGCATCCAGTTTCCAGATGTTGCGTGGAGCTGTGATCATCTTCACTGGTCTGTTCTCTGTTGCCTTCTTAGGCCGCCGTTTAATAACCAGCCAGTGGGTTGGTATTTTCTTCACCATCTGTGGCCTTGTGGTAGTGGGGCTTGCTGACTTTGTCAGTGGAAATCATGACCAAGGGCACCACTTGTCTCAGATTATTACAGGTAATGAAGCATGTTTACTGTTCCTTCTAACCCTGGGGGTGGATCCATGTTTAACAAATCCTCAAGCATACAGGTTTTAGGCTATTTGAATTCCTGTTGGCTCGTTATCCGATACTTCTATGGCTGGCAGGGTGAACCCTTTTTAGCTTGTTTATTGAGCAGCTCCACATTTGAGTTAATTGAACATTTAGATAAAATAATTGTACTTTTTTCCATATTGTGTACTGCTCATCAGCCCCAAATATTTTGGATTGATTTGTGGATGTTTCTTAGAAACTGGTTTTAAAATAGAAACTATATTGCTAGTCCATCCACTTGCCAGGTATCATTCACAAGTCATAATCTGAGCAGAAAGCAATCTCCTAAAATGTTTGTTTGTAATGCTCTTGTAACCCTTTGGTAAGAATATGCTTTTCTTTGGAGTACATTTACAGTATACCAGAATCCTGTCTACTGCCTTGGCTGGGACTGGAAATTGATCTAAAGTGAGAGCCTGATATTTCTAGCTTTTATATATTAAAAAAAAAATGTTTAGAAGGTGGTGGTATCTGTGCTCAACTTAAAGGTCAGGTAGGTTCAAAAGGAGGCCCAACTGTTGGGTACTGCACTGGCTTTGCACTGCATGCTGTGTTGAATTGAAGCAGTGAGACTACTGTCTCCAGGGTCTTGCTTCATTTTCACTTTCACCTTGGAGTCAGGTTGGCCCTTGATGCAGCCTTTACACTGCTGGTTCCACTTTGCACTGACTTCGACTGGCACCCCAGATGCAGGATGAGATCTAGTTGCAAAATATTTTAAATTGATCAGTTGTTTCATAATGTTAAATATTACATCTGTTTAGTGTTTCTTTGACCTTTTCTTGCAAAGTTTCTGTGGTTTAGAACTGCTGGTTGGAACAGCAGGAGAGCAGGCCACCTTTTTTTGTGGACCTCCCTGTTGCATATTGTGCTGTTCCAACCATGTATGGCTGCCGATGTCTCCGCTTTGGAATGTTGATATTGCAGATGTTTTATGCAAAGAGGTTTGCTCCCAGACTACCTGTACTCCGAATTCAACAAAGTAATGTGTAAAATCCATTGGAAATTTAAATTGTCATACTATTAATTCTCAAGTATGAGCTCATTTTATATTTAAATATACATTTACCTATGAAACCATTGTACCTTTTTTGATTTGCATGGTGCTTGTAGAAGATGGAGTTATTTGACTCTGCTGGAACTATTGTGGGTCAGGGAGGTTTGAAGCAGCTTGTTTGGTGTTCTGGGTGTTTAGTTAAGCTTTGGGAAGGCCCTGAATATTAGTGGCCTGGCTGGTTGCTGAGCTGGGTTGAGCCCCAGGGGGAAAAATTGGGGGTATCCCATTTTAGGGCACTAATATTGGCCAGGTGCAAAGTTTAGCTAATTATTGCCTCTGACTGCAAACTTTGCCTCTATCGCCCCTGGAGGTGATTTGAGCACTAATCAGGTGCTACACACCTTGAGGCACAAATGTCTGGAGCGAGGCGCTACCTCAATGCTTCTGATGATGTCTGTTACCGTGGCAGCCAGGCAGACTGGCATCATCCAGTTCTTAAAGGGGAGTGGCCATCTTGCTGGCCAGCCACACCCTGCTCATTGCAGCCTTGGATCACGGTGGCATAGTTAGCACTGGTGCCTCAGCGCCAGGGACCCGGGTTCGAATCTGGCCTCGGGTGACTGTCTGTGTGGAGTTTGCACATTCTCCCCGTGTCTGCGTGGGTTTCCTCCGGTTTCCGCCCACAGTCCAAAAATGTGCGGGTTAGGTTGATTTGGCTATGATAAATTGACCCTTAGTGTTAGGGGGGAATTAAATACATGGGGTTACGGGGATAGGGTGTCAGTGCAGGCTCGATGGGGATTCTGTGAGAAAGCAGGGACAGGGTACTGGATTTGGATGATCAACCATGATCATATTGAATGGTGGAGCAGGCTCGACAGGCCGAATGGCCTACTCCTGCTCCTAGTTTCTATGTTTCTATGGAGAGACCTCTAAAGCAATTGTATTGGAAGCATTAATGGATAGGCCTAGGGAAAGAGCTCAGTGCTTGGGAACCTCAAGTGGTGCTAAGGGCCAAAACTCCTTAGGACAGCGTTCAATCTCTCCAGACGTGTCTCTCTCCCCCTCAACCTGCATGTACAAAACTTTTTTCCGACAGACAGCAAGTGCCTGCCTTTGAATAGCGCTCCCCTGACCCTTCCCGACTTGAAAACATTCCCCTCTACCAGTTGTTCCTAGTGGCAGGTGCTACAGCAGGGGGCGCGACTCAATATTCAGTCTAGGGCATTGCACACTCAACTGACATCATGATCTGTGGGCGCAGGAGATCGTGGCAGTAATGTTGGATGCCAAGTTCCTAGTGCCCCTGGAGGTGCTAACCAACTGAATTTCCCCCCCCTTAAAAGACTTTGGTATTTCTGTAGTCTTGTGTTGCACTGAAATTTGCTACTCCCAAGAGTGGAAGCAGCCCATAATCACACTTGGATAGGGTAAGCACAATTAAGAATTTCCTCTGCCCAATACTGCCTGTTTGAGTTCCAGTCTGATCACTGACCTGGACAGTCTCTTCAATTCTGTCTCCAACACCTTCTGCTCAACTACAGCCATAAAATTCCAATCTGGGTGAGGATTTGTCCTTGTTTTAAGTTGGTCTTGAGTCTCTGACCAGTGCTGGATATAACATTTGTAACTGAGCTGGTATTCTTTTGATTCTTAATCATGTGATTACTTTTGTCTGGAACATCATGGTGAATATTAAACTCTAATGGCTGGCTGGGCTAATCCTGCATACTTTTCTATACACAATCATGGGTTTCAGTCGATCACTTAGTTTTCCACATTTTTGAGAATTTCAGGAAAATGAAATGGTCACTTAGGTTTCCCATTTCAGTCCCGTTGAACTTTTTCCCTTTTTAATACCTAGGAGACCTCCTCATTATCATCGCACAGATCATTGTGGCTATTCAGATGGTGCTAGAAGAGAAATTTGTTTATAAACATGATGTACACCCACTTCGAGCTGTGGGCACAGAGGGTATGTTCTTAGTTTCTTTTGAGGCCAACATTTTTACATGTCAGGTAAAAACTTTTTGTCTTTAACTAGTAGTGGAAAACCCTAAAACTTTTATTAAGGGAGGATGTCTGTTTGTCACAAAGCCCTTATTGTAGCTTTCATTTGTCATTGTGTTGAAATATATTTTAACTGGGGGTAGTCAGTTTGGGATTTCTATAAATAGCATAGCTGGGAATATGTTGGAGTGCAATAACTATCTGGTGGATCAGATGACTAAGCTACACTATCATGGACTATAGCCCAACTCATTTAATCCCTTAATGAAATATGGATAAATACACCTTCTCCCTTCCACCCCCACACATGGAATTGAGGAGCACGCTAGATATTCTTTGATCTTACTCCTAGTTTGGGTTATTTTGTTTTACACAGATTGCACGAGCCAGAGATTTTGCATTTCGGTAAATGCTGCCTGCTTGGTTTTTTTGTAGTAAATTTTGCAACAATCCAGGTGGAAAAAATGTTAGTTCTAGGGATAATTCCACTTTTTTTGTATCTGGTGTTGGCATCAACACTTCCATGCCTTGCACACCATCTCCAAACAGCACCTGCTGCTGTGCCAGTGTAAACTTCCCACTTAATCATTCTAACCTCAGACTGGCAATTTGGTCCCACTCTGTAAATGTAATGGTTTTTCTTTGAATTGTTGTATAATAACACTGCGGCAGTGGTTTTCTAATGTTGCATCTGAAACGAGTGTTTCTACATGTCAATGAATATTGCTAGCCTTTCATTTCCCTCTTCCAACCCGTTCAACTAACAATAGGATGAACTGAGTACAGCTCCTGGTTTACACACTGGTAAATACCTTCGATTATGGTGCTAACAGTGGCACAATACCAATTTAAGTTTTCTAGAAATGAGTTGGGTTCATGTACGGGGGGGAATTTACACAACTAGTCATCATCTCATTGCTGTTGGACGCAAAGTGACTGACTGATGCCACATTTTGCCTACTAAAAAGGGGAATGTTTGAGCATAGTGGTCATCTAGTATACGCCAGTCTTAATTAGAAGTACAAAAGTGTAGCATTCTTTAGTAAACCTGGTTCTAATTTCTAAATGTCTGTCTGCATCAGTGAGGAAATTCCATATACAAAATTGGCTACCTTTGTCACCTCTTGGCATTTGTTAATCTGTATAACTCACTTGTGTTATGTCTGCTCAAGTTACTTGTTGCTAGCTTTCAAACCTTCCTATCCATTTTGTAATTTTTTTTTTCTCTTTTTTTAGGAATGTTTGGCTTCATCATCCTAACTCTGCTGTTGATTCCAATGTACTATATCCCTGTGGGCAGTTTCGGTGGCAACCCCAGAGGTGTCCTTGAAGATGCACTTGATGCTTTCTGTCAAATAGGGATAAAACCATTAATCTTTCTGGCCCTCTTGGGAAACATCTTAAGTATTGCATTCTTCAACTTTGCTGGTATTAGTGTCACAAAGGAAATCAGTGCAACCACGCGCATGGTTCTGGACAGCCTACGGACCATCGTAATCTGGATAGTGAGCCTCGCAGTGGGTTGGGAGCAATTCCACGGTCTCCAGATCCTAGGCTTTTTCATCCTGCTGGCAGGTGCTGCACTCTACAATGGGTTCCATAAACCAGTCCTAGCCAAGCTTCCCTGGTGCCGGGAGCGTATGGAGGAAGATTCCGAAAGGGAACAATTATTGACTGACAACAAAGACTCCATAAATGGCCCATGAAACTAATGGATTCAAGTTCTCGGTTTATAATTTTGTGTGGATAATGTCTTGCTTTTCAACAATGATTAGGAAGGTTTTTGCCTTTTTTATAATTGGAATAATCTGATAGCTGTTTCACTAACATTTTTTCCAATTGAGGAGGAAAAAGCAGATGCATAGAAACATGGTTGTAATGGAGTGCAATTTAATGATGCTTGTAGACCGCAATATATTACATAGTGATTTATTGCAGGAATGATTATAATGCAGTATAACTGACTTAGATTATCAGGGCTGATTTTTTTCTGAAGGTCAGAATGTACTGGAGGTGCACTGTGCCTGTGAAGGAAGAGTCTACCAAAGTTTTCTGGCTGGGGCCTTTGCATGGTCCAGCTCTGATCAGAGGGGGCCTTTGCATGGTCCAGCTCTGATCGGAGGGGGCCTTTGCATGGTCCAGCTCTGATCGGAGGGGGCCTTTGCATGGTCCAGCTCTGATCGGAGGAATGGAAACTGAAATGTGGTTGAGTGGCTTGCAGCTGTGCACCTAGCTACCATAATTCAATTGGGCTTCAGTTACTGAGAGCAGCAGTCAAAAGGCCCAAAGATGGGGATGGGAGGAAAATTAACAGACCTTGTGATGGTTCCCCAGGAGCTCAGATCCTCCAGTCTGCTGCAAGCCCTAATGCATGCCCCAGTGTCTCGAGAGCTCTCCCCTAGGTACTGCGGTTCTGCAGTGAGGCAGGCAAATTGGAACCCCCTGCTTTATCTGCAGTTACACTGGGCCTATTGCAGATGCAGGTTTCAGAGCACTCCTTTCATCTGTGGAAATTCCAGGGCAATGTAGTGGAAACCTGATGCAGTGATTCTCCATCCCCATTTCCTGTTTACTATGCCTGGGAACTCTCCAGGCACAATGCAGAGGAAAATCTATCCTATAAGTTTATGCAATTTTACAGCTGAGCTTGTTGCCTTTTGGATCACTCTAAAAACAAATTACTATTCTTTGGAAGTCTTTTTAAAAAGACAGTAACCTGTGCTACATGAGACTCTCTCTGAAATTGATAAACTTCCAATACCAAGATTCTCCATGTATATTTAAAAGGGCATTATTTTACAGATCTAAAGCAAAATTATAGGGAAATTGTATGTACATGTCTAATTGCAAAGCTGTGCTTTTCTATAAATCATGCGGCAGGATCTCCTGTTACTTGGGAAAACTTAAACTTTAAAACCTGTAAAGGGTGCAGCAGGTTGATGTCATTTGATATTATACAGTGTCTGCATACTCTAACTTTTTTTTTTGCTACTGAGATTTTGGTCACTGAATCAATAACTTCTCCATCACTTCACTGTCCACATCTCCTGAGCCAGGGATTGTACACAATTGCCAGAACATGGGTGATATCTTGATTGGCTGCCCATTTATTTAAAAAAAAATACTACCTTTTCTTCCCCCCCCCCCCCCCCCCCCCCCCCCTGCCCTTTCCATTGAAGTTGATTTTATATCTCCTGATTTACACCTCCACCAAAGTTGAAGTTCTTGCCAATGTATCTAGATGTTAGTGCCTTTATACCCCATTTACCATCCTGTGCCCAGTCTATCACTTCCTGCTGTGCCTATTGTAAAGGTGCATGCCTGTGCCTTATGGTGGCTCAGTATACATTTAAATAAGACTTGGTGTTCTTGTGTGAAAGGTATTCATATGCCTGCTAAAATGGTGCAGGAGGTGGTGGAGAGACTGGGCAAAACTTTTTTTTTCCCCTCTAAGTTGGTTGTTGTATGCTACCTTTGAATATACACAGATCAACATTTGATTTGTGCCCCAGTTGCTATTCAACTATAGAAATACATAGATTTTTGGCGTTGTTCTTAATGCCACCGTATTTCTTCTGCATTTTCTTCCAGGGCCAATAGACTGATGTAAGAAGGCTAACTTACTCTGCTGCACCTCCTGCAGCCAGACTGCCAATGGCTCCATAGAAAAGGAGGGAGCCTTCTCTTACTATTACTTACCTCTTCTCTTCCCCCCACTATTACTTACCTCTTCTCTTCCCCCCACCCCCCCCCCCTCCCCCACACTTTTTGAACACCCATTTTTGAACCCAAATAATTCTAGTAACCTTTGTAGTCAGATTAATTCAAAAGTCAATTAGCTGCTGCTTTACTGGACTTTGCAACTACCTGCCTTCCTGTACATGACTGTGCAGGGATATGTGTAAATTAATATTAGTTTGTTGGTCTCTTAAAATCAGGCTTATCATAGGCCTCTCGACTGTTATCGAGTTGTTTTTAAGCAGTTGGCCAGTTTTTCTCAATTTAGGAAGTTGGCATATATGCAGGACATTGCCATGACACTCCGTCTTTGCACCAGTATTATCCTGTTTCTAGAAATCAGCCTTCCAGTTTGGTCATTAACCATGAAAATCACTGTAGCAACAAACACATATGCACAACCAACATGTTCTGTATGTTGCATGCATAAATTAAAAAATCACTCCAGTTTAATGAGAAGCCTGATTTTAGGCAAACTTTTAAGTGGGAAGATTGATGGTATTGGCTTTGTCCTTGTTCCTTCACTTTTTTTTAATAAAACAAATCCACAAAATAAAACTGGATGTTGTCTGGATTCAGTCATCTGCACAATGAACGTTATAAGAAAAGGCCAGCTGATCAGCAAGGCTGTCGTGTACCGTCATGATCAAATTGAGCATAATGATTTCCATTGTCTGCGCCCACCAGTCGCTATATAATCTCCCTGGGAACCACAAAACAAAAGGTGGTTAAAAACTTTAGGACAGTGCAGGAGCAAATGATCTGGGAAAATTCTCCAATCCCTGAAGGTGATCAAAATGAGTTTCCAGACCATGCAATACCTCCCTTACCTTTTGTACAGTGATATCAGCCACAGCCAGCAACTCATCCAGCTCCCTTTTGAGAGCTTAGTGAATCTGCACTCATTGCATAAGCCAGCAACTTATTCCAAAGGTCAGTAACCCTCTGAAATGAAAAAAACCCTGGCAGCTAATCTAGTTCTATATGTAATTTATACACATGTCCCCTCAATCTTCCTACCCTCAATCTTCCTACCCTATCTAATTCAAATAATCTATCCACTTGGTCCCAGTCTAGTCCCTTCATTATTTTAAAGATCTCAATCAAATCTCCCTGAAGTCTGTTTTTTCTAGAGTAAAATGCCCCACCAGCTCGAAGACTCCTGTCGTAACTAAGCGCTTTTAAACGAGGTATCAGTTTAGGGCCCTCTGAATCTTTGCGAGGGCTTCTAAATCACCTACCTGTGAGCAGACCAAACCTCGACCGTCTCCATAGGTCAGAGCATGAATTGGGTAATGGGTACTAATGACAAAAAACAATTAAGTCTGGTACACCTACATTTTGTTTTCTCTTGTATACATTAGCATTACTCTCTGGAATTTTAATGGGCTGATAGCACAGGCTGAGATGTGTTCTGTGCTGTTATAGAAACATAGAAACATAGAAACATAGAATCTAGGAGCAGGAGTAGGCCATTCGGCCCGTCGAGCCTGCTCCACCATTCAATACGATCATGGCTGATCATCCAAATCCAGTACCCTGTCCCTGCTTTAATCCCCACAGTACACATATCCCACCCTACCCCCATAACCCCACGTATTTAATTCCCCCTAACATATCCCATCCTATCCCCATAACCCCACATATTTAATCCCCCCCTAACACTAAGGGTCAATTTATCATAGCCAAATCAACCTAACCCGCACATTTTTGGACTGTTATAATTGGCTTAAAAGTAGAAGACGAGGGTGAATAGTTCTCCATAACTAGACTACACCGTGATTTAAAATAGCATGTTTACAAGTGAGCGTTTGTGTGGCGTGCAAGTTGAGTATCATCAAAATGAATGGGAAAAGGCCATCTTGTTTGACATGCTCTTAAGTGGCGCAGGCCATGTTTACACATTGATTAGTCAGTATTGAAACACATCAGGGCCCTCATGTTTGGCTGAAACAGAATCTTTAAGTGTTTTTCTGGGGGGGGCTGCTGACTCATGTTGAGGGCCATAGTTTTCCTCAAGCAGCATTGCAATAAGTAAACACAATCCTCTTGGTGCTTGAGAATGGTATCGTTCTTGACTATTCCCAGAAGCAGTCTGGCAGGATTTTGTGTAATTGCTGTTTTTGTGATTTTTTTAAACTACAGTCCTCAAGGGTGAGTCAGCAAAGCTTAAGTACTTGAGCTGGGCACTTGGTAAACCACTTCATGTGGTTCACTTTATCCTGAAGTCTCAATTGTCATTAAACCAAAAGGGAAGTCTGTAACTTGAGGTTTATTTTTTTCTTTGCTATGCTTTTTTTTAAAATAAAGTTAATCTGCCCTTTTTTGTTTTGTAAAATTTCAGTGGGGGCTCCCCATCTCCTGCCGTAAATTTGGCAGAAACCCGAGAGAAACCTTTCCGCTGATCTCTTGCCGAAGTTGCAGCAGGAGCACCCTGTGGGTATTACTGGTGCTTTTGTTTTATATTTCCTTCAATTTCCCCAAACAATAGTGTTTTCATTAAATGTCCTCCATTAAGTCACAACAAGAAATTGCAGTTCTGATGAGTATACTGTGTAGTCTTCTCATTGGAACTGCAATTTCTTGTGACTCAATTGAGCACATTTAATGAAAACACTATCAAGGCATTTACGACCCCTGCTCCAATTGTAATACTAAGTGCTACAGCCCACATCAGCTGAACAGCTCCAATCGACTGGATACAAAATCTTCCTGGGATCTGAAACTGCAGTGAAAATGACTCCCAATGGTTGCTTTTAGCAATGAATGAGTTAATAGATAAAACTCCAGCTCTATTGAGTTCCACTGAGTTTGCTGCAATTCGCACACAAAATACTAAGCGGTGGCTGAAAGCAAATTTGCGACAATAACTACACAAATGTTGTATTTGTTTGGTATTGAATACAGCAGCACTTCGCATAACCTAGGAAATCTGCGGCCAGACTGGTCAGTATGGTTTGAGTGTAGAACACCCCAATTATTCTATCTGAGAAACGTGCAATACTCTGACTCCAACAATGAGTCACGATAGAAAGTTAGTTGTTCACTTTAAGGACTAATTTCATTGTTCAGCTGTACATGTAAGTAGGATTGCAATCTCTTACCAAGATAAGAATCTGTATCCTAAGACGAAGAAGTTTATAAAAAAAAAAATCAGTCAGATTTAGGTGGGTAGATTGTGTTCCTTTTACCACATGCATGAACAGCAGTACCCGAGTAGGAAAATTGAGCGGGCTACATGATGGGATGGCGATTTTCCTCATTGTGTTATGCCCAGGTGAAGTTTATCGAGCTTCTTGAGTGTTGTTGGAGCTGCATTCATCCAGGCAAGTGGAGAGTATTCCATCACACTCCTGACTTGTGCCTTGTAGATGGTGGAAAGGCTTTGGTGAGTCAGGAGGTGAGACACTCACTGCAGAATACCCAGCCTCAGACCTGCTCTTGTTGCCACAGTATTTATGTGGTTGGTCCAGTTAAGCTTCTGGTCAATGGTAACCTCCAGGATGTTGATGGTGGGTGATTCAGTAATGGTAATGCTGTTTAATGTCAAGGGGTGGTAGTTAGACTCTCTTGTTGGAGATAGTCATTGTCTGGCACATGTGTGGTGCGAATGTTACTTGCCGCTTATCAGCCCAAGCCTGAATGTTGTCCAGGTCTTGCTGCATGTGAGCACGGGCTGCTTCATTATCTGAGTTGCAAATGGAACTGAACACTGTGCAATCATCAGTGAACATCCCCATTTCTGACCACCTGTTGGAGGGAAGGTCATTGTTGATGCAGCTTAAGATGGTTGGGCCTAGGACACTGCCATGAGGAACTCCTACAGCAATGTCCTGGAGCTGAGTTGATTGGCCTCCAACAACCACAACCATCTTCCTTTGTGCTCGGTATGACTCCAGCCAGTGGAGAGTTTTCCCCCTGATTCCCATTGACTTCAATTTTACTAGGGCTCCTTGATGCCACACTCAGTCAAATGCTGCCTTGATGTCAAGGAAAGTCACTTTCACCTCACCTCTGGAATTCAGCTCTTTTGTCAAGGTTTGGACTAAGGCTGTAATGAGTTCTGGAACCGAGTGATCCTGGCGGAACCCAAACTGAGCATCGGTGAGCAGGTTATTGGTAAATCATCTTCTTTCATGTGGTAGTAGCAAAGCAAATCAAATGTCAATATCTATGTCATATCCAGGCCAAAGCTTACGGTGTAACAGCGTGGATATCTTGTTGGCTGCTTGCAAATTTCCTCTGCAGTGTTCATTGGGTCTGATTAGGAGCTCCACAGTTGCATGATGGGGATGCTTTAATCTTCCACCTATGGAGAAGGTGGCAGCATCTACCATGCGAGGAAGGTTTGATTCTTCAGGTTGTACTGTGGGGCCCTCTATGGAATCCATTCCGTATGTCAAGCGTTTCGCCATTGGTCATCAAGGCTGAGGGGAAATTGCTCGAATGCATCAGTGACAGTCTACAATGGCCTTTTAGAATTGAGACAGGTTGGTGGTAGGTTGTCCAAGTTGGCCTGGATCGGCATGTCTTTGCTGGTGTTGCCGTTGTATTCTCTGGAGACTGCATATTCGCAGCATAGCTGTGGTAGTGTAATATTTGCAAGCACAGGCGCCAAGGTGTTGGTATCGATATAATCATACCGGTGATAATTCTCATCGTAGAATTCAGCTGGACATCAACGAATTTGACATGCGGACTTGATAGCTGTAATGTATTATCACATGTTTTGTCACATGGTTTAGTATGAGCATGCATAGTTCGCTCTGGCCTAGTAAAGCAAGCACATGGACTAGCGACTCATCATGTCTCTGTCCTTCATTTGTTCTACCCATATATATTACATTTTAGTGATGAGGATGGGAGCCATTTTTAGGGATCATGAAACGACAGTGTTCAACCTTTGAGTGGACAAGTTTAAGGTGAATTTGTGACACCTAAACTGAATTTTTTGCGATGTTTTACTATTAATGCTGATGCAGAATCATCTGTGCTTTGCTTTCACGTGTATGTATACACAGCAACAGTGGCATTGATTCTCACAGGTACACCGGTAGCGTGCTGAGTCACTGTCCCGATCCTATTGAACAATCATGGCTGCGCCTACAGGATTCATCGGAAGCCTCGACATGTATGACCGAGCTCGCAAACCATTCAGTGCTTACATTGAGCGGATGGAGATGTTTTTTAGGGCAATAACATTATTGAGACCGAAGGTGCAGATGAGAATGTTCAATCTCAAAATAAAGTAACTTGTGAATGGAAGAAAGCAATTTTTCTAACGGAGATCGGGCCAGATGTCTACAGAATGTTGACAAACCTACTCACGCCAGGGAAAGCGAAGGATGCATCATTTGAAGACATTGTCAAGAAACTCGAGGACCATTTTGACCCAAAGCCATTAGAAATAGCAGAGAGCTATAAGTTTGGTACCAGAAACCAAAAATAATGTAAAACCATCAGTGAGTACATTGTAGCTCTTAAGAGCCTGTCTTTGCATTGTAACTTCGGCACATTTTTGGATCGTGCGTTGAGAGATAAGTTTGTGTGTGGACTGGTGGATGAGCGCACACAGTCAAAGTTACTGAACACTCCAAACCTAACGTTTGACATAGCATGAAAAATTGCCCTATCTATGGAGATGGCATCTAAGAATGCTAGGGAGCTCCATCCAACTCCAGTGACTAGTGCAGCTGAGGTCTACAGTCAAAAAGCCACTGCCAAACCTAAAGCTGTGAGACCGAGTCAAATGCATGACGGTGAGAGCAGTTCAGTGAATTGTTATCGCTGCAATAGAAATCACTCACCACAGCCCTGCCAATACAGAAATGCGAAGTGTTTTCACTGGCAGAAGCAAGGCCATATTTCAACAGCTTGCAGAGCTAGATCGAAAGCAGGAAGTAAGAACCATTCTAGTGGCAATGCAAAGCAGTGACAACAAAAGGGAGGAGTTCACAATATTGAAGTGAACACACCTGGGGGTAAAAATTGAGTCGCGCCCCATTTGGGGCGCTAACCTTGCCGGGGCGCGACTTTTAGCGCCCCGAAAAAATTAGCGGCCCCGCGCCGGAACTTCAGTGGTTGCGCCCCAAGAGGGAAGCGGGGCGCAACTGGAAGCAGCCCGCATCCCTCTTGGGGCGCTGCGAGTGAATATCCTGGCGCTACGTGCCGCAGCGCCACGGTATTGCAGGCCTTCCTCCCCTTCTTAAAGGGGAGGGACCCTGCGCAGCGCGAACCTGGGCCCCCAGGGATCGGGAGTGCCGGCAAAAGAGCCCGGCACTCAAGAGAAGTGCCGGGCTCTTGGAGCGCAGCCGGCACTTCATGGTGGGGGGGCTTCACGGGGGCCGGGGGCAGGTGCTGGCAGGCGGCCAGCAACAAAAATGGCCGCCTGCCACCTCCGCTTTAAATATCGCCGCCCCGGCCGCACGTACGCCTCCCTGAACCCGTCGGACATAGCGTCTGGCGGTAAATCAGGGGGCGCGACTGAAGATCACGGCCGGGGCGCGAGCGGGGTGCTGCGCACGGCGATGACGTCATCGCCGGCGGCGCAGCGCCACAGGGCGCTACCGGCTGCCGCCGCCGCTAACCTCCCACTAAATTTTTCGGGCGGCGTGGGCGGCGCTGCGCCCGGGCGTTAGCTGCTTTACGCCCCATTAGCGCCCTCTTAAGGCGCTAACGGGAGGCGCAAGCAGCTGAATTTTTCCCCCCTGATGTTGAAGAGCTAGGCATCTACAGTATCTATGCCACTAGCGGCAATGCTAGCAGTCGTGAGAAAGACTTCCGAACAAACCTTTTGATCAATGAGCAATATATTGATGTGTATTGACACGGCGGTGGACTGCTCTATCATGAGTAAGGACACATATGAGAGTAAGTTTAATAAAATACCACTTACAAAGAGTATTGTAGAATTAAAAACCTACTCCTAGGAGAAATCCTAGAGACATGCGGACAAATGGAATGTACAGTTCAACACAATGGCCAGTCAGTAAAGCTGCCTATTATTGCAGCGAGCTACAACAGGCCAACTCTCATGGGCAAAGACTGGTTGAGAAAGTTAAAACTAGACTGGAAAAATGTCTTCAGTGTAGATGCTTCAAAGAAGCAACTCAACACAATGCTGAACAAGTATGAAAGCATGTTCACAGACAGTTATGAGGGCATCACTGGGTAGGACGCACATGTCCATATCAAGTCCAACACGAAGCCTGTCTATTGTAAGGCAAGGCTGGTCCCCTATGTGTTGAAAAGTCAGGTGGAGGAAGAGCTAGCGAAGCTCCGAGAACGGAGTGCTAGTAAAAACCTGACAAAAGTGAATGGCCTACCCCGATTGTGGTAGTGCCCAAAGCAGACAAAACTACGCTTGTGCGGTGACTACAAAGTTACTATCAACCAAGCAGTTAACAATGAGCAGTAACCATTACCTACATCACAAGATTTGTATGCAGCACTCTCTGGGTCAAAGGTTTTCTCCAAGCTTGACCTGTTGCACGCTTACGCTCAGCTGAATGTTGACAAAAAGTCAACAGTATCTCACCATCAACACACACAAGGGACTGTACTCATACACCAAGCTGCTGTATGGTGTAAAGTCCTCCCCCAAATTTTCCAGGCTATGAAGGATAAGATTTTGCAAGGAGTTCCAAATTGCTTATGCAATCAAGACAATGTGCTGATTGCAACAAGCAGAGAGGACAAAAATCTAGAAGTGTTAGATTTAGTGCTTCAAAGGTTGAATGCCCACAATGTCAAATTGAAAAGGAGCAAATGTGCTTTTGTGCAGCCTGAGGTTGTGTACCTTGGTCTAAAAGTTGATGCAAATGGCTTGCAACCAGTGAAGGAAAAGGTTGATGCTGTCATCAATGCTCCAAAGCCACAGAACGTGTCTGAGTTAAGATCTTTCCTTGGAATGGTCCAGTACTACGCACGTTTCTTAACTGAGTTAGCGACCATGTTAGCTCCATTGCACGAGCTCCTCAAGAAGGATGTCCAGTGGAAG